>OX382277.1:10000000-11402249 GCA_947507595.1 Pyralis farinalis | reverse complement strand
GAAGGATATAAATACCTTGAGGAAACCCGTACGTCCGAAATATTATAGTTCAAAACCTGACCTGAGAAGGGTCTGTTTTTCCCTCCATATGTATGACGTCAGTCGCTCTATATAAAACGCTTAGACTTGGGTCGTGGACGCCGCCAATCTTTAATGAATTAGGAATCGAAATCACTGTAGGAAGAAGTATGCATGCATACATAATCAACTGTGCATGTGAGCCAAGATTTATTCTAAACGGACGTTACAAATTTTGATGATTGGGTGGCGAGGGTAATTTTATAGAAGTACAAGTTTAACTTATTCGGATAGATTTTTATTTTTAAATGCGATGTCTACGTAATGTACGTAGACGTTTCTAAAGAAAATAAACATCTTACTATTGAGCGGTCAGAACCCGTTATATACGTTTTCCCATACATTTCGCGGTCGTATACGACCACCCGTGTTTCGAAGGGTTAATCAAACACAGTACAATAAGAAAAGCTTTCGTATTCAATTCGTCGCCAGTCGTGTCTTGGACGAAGATCTCAAATGTACATACAATTGACTGATAATGATGAAGGGATGAAGGTATTATCATCATCGAATCAGATCAGTCAAAGTCGTCGTCGTCAATGTCATCGTTTTGGTTTAAACCCATTGTAATTTTAATATATTTTTCCTATATTAAACTCAAAGTTTTAAGTACTATTAAATATCCTCGACTGTGATAAGTTACGAACACGAGAAAGTTCTGAAGTTTGCCTTTTACAAATAGTATTAATGTTTTAATTATCACCATATAATAAATCCTGTATTACTACTAACTTCCAATCTCGAATTCGTCGCATTTGTGTTTTCTGAGATTATCACTTTTTAACCTACAAAGATACTGACTATTCTCTTTGTAACACTTCAATACTAATTTTATTTTTTTTTATTTCAAGAACATATTGATTCCTTAATTATAAATATTATTTATTAGTCGAGCAACTTTTTTTCATTGAAAATTCACTTTCGAGACACCGATTTCACTCTTTGGTTTATTACTTTTGATTTTATATTATAAACATGCCTAATTGAACGCATATAAAATAAATTAATGACCTGTCTAGCCATTTCCATACGAATACATTTCAGAGGGTGATGAAGTAAGATAGCGATTATTTATAAGTATGATTTTAATTAGGTCATCTGTGTGTAATATGTGAATGCATATCATTTTCTTTTTTTTTCAAAGACAAAAAATAATAGTTATGAAAAAATTACATCTAACTAAAACCGCAGCCAAATAACAACTCCCTAGAGTGTTGTTGTGTTCCTGCAAGTGAGTGACCAGTAAGCTCCCAAGGTGTTACTGTGTAGATATGTAAGCAGCAGAAGAGGCATCGCGCGTGTGATAATTTATATGTCGCAAGCGTTAATAGGCTACGGTACCCGCTTTACATCAGGTGGGCCGTATGCTTGTATGCCTCCCGACGTAATATAAAAAAATTAAATAACAAGCACGTGGACTGAAACAAAGCTGATTAATAATGGAACGACCGATGCCTTACGTAATTACTACAAATTGTTCAATTAATTTGTTTTATACAACTGTGATCATTTAAACAGAAAATTAACAAACGTCATTAAGTAAAACGATTCTAAGATTCTGTGTGCTTCTTCAGAGCACATAAAGAGCATTTCAATCTGAAAGAATAACATCAAAAGAAACTCATCATGTTCGTCTCATTTCCATTATTTCAAGTATTTTTAGCACATTTTTTGTTACTTTTTATGCAAATGTCAGGGGACCGATGATTCAATGAAATGCTAATATAAAGACATTTTATTGAGAATATAAATGAAATAGGGCCATATATGGCAACTGAAGTAGTACTTGTTATCATTTACGTTGATTAAATTGTTCTTTTTGGGGACGCGTAACTGAGAGTCTAATTAACATTGACCTCATACGAATGTCCATATGATTCTGTTCTGTCTTTAATTTATTTCTCCCAAAAACGCAAATACGTAATAAATTTAATAATTACATAAGGAGTTATCAAGCGATGACTTTGAATACGCCCGCTGGCTGTCAAGCTGCTGTCGTTAAATAGTAGTTATGAATCGAAAACACAGGCCACCACTCTTGTCGGTCGATACTATACAGCACAGCAGAAGACTTTCCTCTAATTCACGGCTCCCTATAATATAAACCTCCATGCTTTACTGAATCTGAACATAAAAGCCACCGCATTACTGAATCTCAGTTCAGTTCAGTAACACAAAATTACAATACAATATTCTTTATTGAACAAAAACTAATAATAACTTGTAACATAAATATATAAAGCTATCTTATCATATAGCAATATTTTCTGGACAACCTTGACCGAGACCTGTATTCTTGTTTGCCAATATTAGAGGAATTAATCAGTTACTAAATCCCCCAATTATGATTGGCATGTACGAGTATATTAAACAATATACCTATATAATAAAAGCATGAACAGTTACAATAGTGAACTCTGGTTTATGAAAAATCGGTAGGTATTAACCGATACCTACTTAGAAATTTCTGATGAATTCAAGTTTACTATTAATTTATATAGGATGATAATATCATACTTGATATAGTAAAATTATGTAACACAAAATGAGCATTAAAATGTACGGAGGAAATCATTAGCGCTCGTTTTTTTATTTTGCAAATGCCTGTGTATTTTTAAATTTAACGATATCCAATGAAACATACATGATTACCCAATTAAACTCAAATTAAAAGATTTAACAGCATGGTCTGAAAAAAGAAAAGCAAAAGAAAAACGCTTTCTCTAAAACGAGAAAAACAAAGATTTTTCATAACGCTAGTTGGCACTGTCTCTTCAAATGCTGGTTGGATATGGCCCATATTGTCCCTGGTGATTGCTCTATGAGGGCTAAAACGAATTGCACTAGACTAGTCGACGTGGGACGAGCACAATTGGATTGTGTCCACACAAATTACATTCACCCATATTACTGCCACTAAATTGCTTGTAACAAAGTTCAAAGTGGAACAGATTTTAATGTACATACACGCCATACGGGTCATTCGTTTAATAAAGCTTCATCCCAGTAGCTTTATCGTTAAAATTATTGAGAAGATTGTAGCTTTTATACGAAGACAAATGATATTGGCCAACCTAAGATGGAAATCGACAATGTCTTTTATTCATTGCACGACTTATATTTCTTTCTTGTAGTACTTTGTATTTTATCTTTAATGATATGTGATTCTAATAAGATGTAAAGGTCCCGTTCCAAACTTTTGCCTTTAGAGAAGTTATTCCAAGTCATTGGCCTTGAAAATACTGGTAATTGAACATATACTGGCTAACCCTTTATTTACCAGCGTGACATAGTACGAATCGATATTATAAATAAGTATAAATATACTCTGCCGTAGCGTAGTGGTAGTAGTGGTTACCGTAACCTCCTTATATAAAAGCTTGCAATGCATGTAGTATCGCTCGCGCGTTCCCTCCTCTGCTGCTGATACAGCAACTCTTTAGCAAAATCGCTCCAGGTAGTTGTTATTTTGTTTCGTTTTTCTATGAAGTGGCGGTACTTCCCAAGACGGGCTACTCTGATGTCTCTTAAAATATCCAGACCAATACAAACAGACATGTTCATGTACGCTTATTTTAGTCCTGTGTGAGAATCGAAGGCGAGCCTTAGAATTAAGGTAGCCATTGTTATCTTAGCTGGGTGGCGCAGTGGGTGAGTGGTTGGTAACGCTACTTTCACACCAGCGCTCGTGGGTTCGATTCCCACACAGGACAAACATTTGTGTGCATGATAATGTCTCTTTGTCTTGGTCTGGGCATTTTCTATGCATCATAAGTATGTATTTACGAAAAAAATGTATTTGCGTATGTTTATCAGTTGTTTAGTACCCATAGTACGCTTCGCTTACTTTGGGGTTAGATGGCGCTGTGTAATTTGTCCGACAATATTTATTATTATTGTCTACTCGATCACTGGGCTTATCAAAAATCATACCTCATCGTCTTATTCGTCTAGTTAAAGTCCATGGGGCACGCTGCTGGTACTGAAATTTATTTGACAACAAAATAGGTTTTACTTTTCTTTGAAAGAAAAAGTCCTTCGTTTCGTTTCGTTATAGTAAAATAATGAAAACCATTGAAATCCTCCACTTTATTCATCTATCCAATCCAATCAATCCAACTTTGTAAATATATCTCAAGAAGCTGTTTCAGATTTTGAAATGGATGATATCTTTGCTACAACTTATGGAAAGTATGCAGTTTATTTTAACTTGGAATTTTATTGAACTTAAATAGAAAAAAATAACATATTCGTTCGTTTCCTGTATCATTTCTTTATAGCTGTACATTTATTAAAATTATGATGGTGTACAAAGATCTTACATTTATTGTACAAAGCTTGTATAAAAAGATCAAACCTAATTAAGAAAATACACTCCACTTCGGTGTTAAATTTTGCAATTATTTTCCTTGTGAATTTTTACAGACCGGGTTCACCTTTTGAAGTTATACTTCTAATGCGACTTGCAAAAAGGTTGCGTTGAACGTTTAACGCTACCATGGAGGGGGAATAGAAAGAGACAGAGCGAGAGTGAACGCGTGGCACTCGAACACAAAAGTACAGGTTGAAGCTGCTAAATGTTTCACGATATTACCGGTAGATAGCGCTATAGTTAAAAATTTGCAATAGGTTAAAATTGCTAAATGTTTCACGGTATTACCGGTAGATGACGCTATAGTTAAAAATGTATTATATATATAACTAATATATATAACTACATTTGACTTGTATGTAATACATTTGTAATACAGTTGTTCTGAAAGAGAGCGTCGGTGTTAAAATAAGAAGAGGCATGCTCCGATGGTTCGGACATGTAGGAAGAATGCAAGATGAAAGAATGACGAAGCAGATATACAATGCAAAAGTGGAAGGATGTAGGAGCCGGGGAAGGCCAAGACTTACCTACCATGACCAAATTGGTCATGTTCTATCAGAAGGTGATGTCAGGAGCCCTAGAAACCGAGCGTGCATGAGAAGAGCAATGAATGTTAAAGAAGCGAGTGAGATATGTAAGGATCGAGTCACGTGGCGCTCGGTTCTCTCTGCCTACCCCGCAAGGGATTTGGCGTGAAGTTATAGAAGTTATTTAAAGACATTTATTTAAAACCACGGCGTAAAATTTTTATCATTATATTACATTCGCTTAAAGCGATATCGGTATTACTATCGTAGTAATGATAAATTGCTGCACTATCCACGTTTCATCGCTCAGTACCATAATTGCTATGGATATCTCGCTCGTTTATCTTTCAAGTTATGTCATATTCATTCAATTACTAGTCAGTGCCCGGGGCGCCGGGCACTGGCCGCAAGGGGACCAGTTTTTTTTTCAATTATTACCAAGGATTTTAACGTGAAAAGCGTAGCAAAATTTATACAAATTCGTTAAGCCTTTTATTTTTTATAGCTATAATTTGATGTACATTAGTGAAACATGGGTTTGGGAGAAGAAGCAAAAAGTAGGGTGAACGCTGTAGAAATGAGTGCGATAAGGAATATGTGTAGAGTGAGAATGATTGATAGAGTAAGAAATAGCTCGATAGGAGTTCTATATAGAATGAAAGTTATGAAGTGACAAAACAGAGTATGCTGAAATGGGTTGGACATATGGATAGAACAAATAATGAAAGAGATACGAAAGAAGTGTAATAATCAAGAATGAGTGGAGATATCGGCAAGGGCCCTAGACGCACACATCAAATTGGTGCACACAAAACCCGAAAAGCATGCATGAAGATATTGATGAGTGTGCAAGAAGCGAAAAAGGTATGTTTGAATCGGTTCACTTTGCGTTCCATAGTCTCTCTCTATTCCAATAAAAACAGGCGTGAAGCATGTATATATAATTGATACAAAAACCAGTAAATTACTAAAGTTAAGAACATCGTACACTTTCACATTTAGTTTGATCGTTTGTACGTTATTTATCTCCTCAATCTATCAGTTCAGCGTCTATTTATCTACTTAAACCTTCAAATCAGGTCTTTTATAAGATAAACAGAGAAACGAGCGCCACTAGACGCGGTCCTTTCAAATCTCACTCGCTTCTCATCAAACCACCTTCTGATAAGACGTGATCCTTAGATTTTACATCCCTCCGTTTACTGTACTTATCCGTTTAATATCCTTTTCGTCATTCTTTCAATCCTCATTCTTGCAACATTCCCGAACCGACGGTAAATGTCTTTTCTTTTCTTTACACAACTGAGATGACAACTACTGGAATATCAGTCGTGCATTGCCATCGCTATGATTTCTCGTCTTAACCCATACAATCTCTTTCTTTCAAAGCAACTTTCCTTTCTTTCAACAGTTCTAGCAGCTATTCGCTCCCAGTTCAATCATTCTTTTTAACTCATCGCAACTTGTCAACTCAATCGAGCGGCACTTTATGCGGATCGCTGATAACAGGTTCTGTAGATCGATCGATAACAATGTGATACGTACCGTGGAGACAACCTAGCCAGCGAAGCCAGTCATCATACGATTTGATATCATGAATACGCTCGACGGAGCCTAATTCTAACACGATTGACGTCCCAGTACGCCTCATTTAACACTATTTCAAATCACATAGTTCTAATAGGTATTATATTGCCTCTAAACGATCTAACTTAATATTGTCTATTTTAGATAGATAGATATATTATATATTAAGTTGCAATCTATAAATTCACGCCAAATCCTTTGCGGGCTAAGCAGAGAAGTCCGAACGCCATATGACTCGGTACGTACACACCTTCGCATCTTTAAAATTCATAGCTCTTTACGCAGCTTGCCGGTTCCGAGGGTTTCTGATAACACACGACCTGTTTAGTCGTGGTAGGTGAGTCTAGGCCTTCCTTGGCCAAGGAGTTTTCCCAATGCTCCATTCACACAATTCCCTGCACTTACTTGTCTCTCCACATCGGCGCGGCGGTGGTGTACTTTCCATTCAAGATGTATAATCTCTTCGACTTGTTCCAACACTATACGTAGGGACATAGGCTCTCTAAGCGTATTTTACCGCCTTTACCATGGCGAGTGCTCTGAAGAACTGTTTTCCCTTATCCCACCCTCACCCTTCCTTCATAGAACCACACGTGTGGGCTTGCGATGTCATAGTTCCACGGTTGAGAATATCTCTTCGCGTACCAAAAAGTTCGGCAACTTCTATCTTTGTCGTACCATTAAAAAGTGGAACGCCTTGCCTGCACATGTGTTCCCGCCTGCCCGCCTACAATATGGGATCCTTCAAACGAAGCGTGAAGAAGCATTTTGCGGGTCAGCATGGCAGCGTCAACTGACAGGATACGGGATGTAGTATTTTGTCAGTTGCAGTTGCGATTTGGGCTCCTCTTTCGCTTACCATCAGGCAAAGAGGGGCCACTATGCTAAACTAATACAAAAAATAAAAAAAAAAACTATATCATCGACTTAATATTGTATGTAGTCTGTTTATAATATTCGTTTCTAACCATGAAGTCTGCACTTAAGTACTAGTCACCGCGTGGTGTATACGAGTACACGCCACGCGTATAAATATTTGTGTGGTCATCAAACTTTTATTAAGAATGGGACTGTAACATAATACCCATAGTAGTGGTTGATTATAGCATTGGAGCAAAATAAATAGAACCAACATGTAGTATATATGCACCGGTTCCTCTTCCTGGCGTAATCCAATTTTGTAATCCATTGGATTTACTGGGACGACTACTCAAGGCTAAGGATTTAGCGAATATATTGATTTTGATATGGAGCAGAGCCTGCACAATCCAGATGGGAAACCAGGTCTTCACTTCACGTCATGTCCCTTACGGGTAGATAAAGGGAATTGAGTACCAAAGGACGCGGTCCTCACATATCCCGTCCTTTTCTTTAACATTCATAGCTCTTTTTATGCACGCTCGCTTATAGCTAGAGGTATATTACCTTATGGTAAAACATGTTTATAATTCACACGTCTTTCGAAATATAATTTCTTGTCCGTGATAGCATTAGCTGCTAAGCATTAGAATAGATTTGGCTGTTTTTTTATTGTACTTTATTATAGTACGTCGGAAAGCATACGGCCCGTCTGGTGTAAAGTGGTTACCGTGACCTCTAAATACTTGCAATGCAGTTAGTCTTTCGCGCGTTAACGCCATTGCTATTAACACAGAAATTCCTTAGGGATTTACTGGAACCCCCACTTACTCGCAGAAATAAAACAAGCCTCCTGGGAGTTGTTATTTGGCTTCAGGATTCTGTGACGCCGTACCTCTCTTAAACACAAAATTTTACTTACATATGTAGTGTATTTATATATGTGTACTGATTGTACAATGGGTTATGTTCAAAGAAGTTTGATTTGAAGCGTTCATGCCTCCTTGTAGAATTGCACCGCTTGTCATCGACAAGAAATACATTCTCACACATTGGAAGCATAATTTTCGTACTCTGCGTTCCTGTAAAAATTTCTTCTGCGAATACTTATGTTGTAGAATTAAACTCTTGCAGAGGTTTTATCTATCTATCTGTAACTTCTCGCCAAGTCCCTTGCGAACTAAGCAGAGAGAATCGAGCGCTACAGGACTAAGTTCTTACACATCTCACTCGCTTCTTTAACATTCATAGCTCTTCTCATGCGCGTACTCGGGTTTCTATGGCTCCTGACATCACTTTTTGATAAAACAAACACACGGGTTTCAATGTTGTTAATGCTGACAATGTGTTCTTGTTAATGAAATTGAAAACAGTATAAGTATAATAACAACAAATAATACTGACCTTCAAAATATCATGGTATAATCCTATTTTACAGGGCAAAAATAAACACGATGCAATATTCTCGGGTTAAACCATTTCTATAATGAAGAATATCCTTTACTGTCCATAAAAGCCGACGGCCCTACAGCTAAAAGGCTGTGCCCGCCGCTTTGTGGTTTCAAAAGATGTTAGAAACATCCTCTGATACCAATCTCGTTATACAGCTTTAAAATTCACCATTAGACATAATGTTTGATAAAACTGTGAGCTTGGTGGCGCAGTGGCGAAACGCGCTGTTCCGTTACTATGACACCAATGCTCATGGGTTCGATTCCCACACAGGGCAAATATTTGTGTGCATGAGCATGTCTGCTTGTCTTAGTCTGGGTGAAGAGAGGTCGGTCGCATCAAAGCAGCCTAAATGACAACTTTGTTGTTGTGTTCCTGCGTGTGAGTGAGGTCTCCGGTAAGTTCCTAAGGAGTTGCTGCGCTAGAAGCAGAGGCGACATGGCGCGTATAATACTTAATGTTTTGCGAGCGTTCACAGGCTACGATAAGCGCTTTCTATCAGGTGGGCCGTGTGCTTGTGTGCCTCCCGACATTGTATAAAAAAAAACTATCCATATTAATATTATAAATGCGAATAAATCTCTCAATTTGCTCACCATTTACAACTAAACGGCTTAAACGGATCTTAACAAAATTAAGCTCAAAGATAGTCTAGAAGCTGGAAAAGAACGTAGAACTACTTAATCCCTGCGATAAAGTTCAGACAATATCACGGAGAGAAAGTAGAACGTTAAATTGCAGGTAAAATAAAAAAAATATTTAGTGTGTTTCCAACACCAATTAATTCATGAGCACTAGTGCCGGCAAACAATGACACCTCGCATGTCAGTAGTATGAAAAAATCGTCGTGTTATGACTGAGCAAAAAATTCAATTTAATTATTTTTATGCCCTCCATAAAAATAATTAAAATATAATTAAAAAAATTCTAAAATATTCCATTTTAGATCTACATTCTTGACAATATATTCACATTTCAGGTCTATAACAAATCTCGTTTACAGGAGAGTGACCTTTTAGATATGGAACCCTAAAGACTATATAATGTTCGCAGTGTGAACTCTTTACCTTTCGTATACTTAGATGTACGAAAATACTTCATTGACTAACACATCTGCAAAGTATATTGGATAAAAAATGACAACAGAGATACAGTGCGAAAGAGAAGGATGTAGGAACCAAGGATACAGAAATTGGTCGTATTTTATCAGCGGATGTCGGGACCTTTAAATACCCACGAGTATACATGAAAAGAGCTATGAATATTAAAGAAACGAATAAGATGTGTAATGTCATGTGGTACTCGGTTATTTTTGCCTACCTCACAAGGGATTTGGAGTTAAGATTTAGATAAATAGATAGAAACACATAGTTAGATTTACTGAAAAATGTGTTTTTTTTTTTATACAACGTCGGGAGTTATGCAAGCATATGGTCCACCTGATTTAAAGTAGTTACCGTAGCCTATAATGTAATGTAATATATTGAGTATCACTCGCGCGATGCCTTCTCTGCTGCTTACACAGCAACTCCTTAAGAACTTAATGGTGACCTCACTCACACACAGGAACACAACAACCCTCTAGGGAGTTGTTAGCTGCGTTTTACTTTAGGTGGACGTACTTTCCCAGACGGGCTGCTTTGATACGCCCTAACTCTCTTAAAACACCCAGTACAAGACAAACAGACATGTTCATGCACACAAATGTTTGTCTTGTGTGGGAATCGAACCCACGAGCGTTGGTGTCCAAGTCGCGTCTTTCACGACTGAGCCACCGAGCTCGTCAAATTACCGATTATTACAGTTTTATACATGTCACACATAGTAATAATTATCTCATCAACTACTTATTATTGACTGGAAATCACCAGCAACTTCGCTACAGATATTCCGGTTTCTCGTCGTGTCTGTTCGATGTCGTCACCCCCTAAGAAACTTCTATACCAATTTTCAAGTTTCTAAACCTAACGATTTGAAATGTGTGTTGATATGTCGGTAAGTCAGTTTCATTTTTTACTAATGATCTACCTGCACCAGTATATACAGTAATTTACATTGTGAAATACATATAATGTTTTTAATATTGTATATTGCACGATGTAAATTATATCAGTTTTAAGTTTAGTAATACCTTTTAAATTATTGAGTTAATAGGCAGAGCACACTGATCGCTTGACACTGAAATGACAAGAAACGGAGTGTCTAAGCCTGATAGACTGAATTCCTGGTCTACATGCTGAGGCCAACTAAACTGCTGGGTATAGGAACATGAAATTTAACAGAATACCGAGTAACATGGGATAAAATCGACGTTCAGTCATTAGATAAGCCATAGGACTATGTCCTCTTAATATATTAAATATTTTTGTAAAGAAATAATTACTGCGGACTAACTAGGTAAAGGTTAACGACGATTTTTGAAAATAGCACCTGTCTGTTGTTCTATTTGTTCACGTTTCTCTTGATTTAATGTGATGGTTGCTTATATACTTTGTCAAGGTATAAGGCACCTTAGAACCCGATAATAAAAGCTATCCGTTCTCTCCTTTCCTTCAAAGTCTCTCCTTTCTTCCCTTACTCAGTGAAGTAAATTTCTAATGTCCTGCGACCACGGACGCTGCAAAGCGTTCGAAACGTCAGGTTTCAACAAAATAAATAAAACACGCGATACTTCCGTTAAAAATAGTTTAATTTCAATGGTGATATCTAATTAAAATTTACCGGTAGTTTTGATAGGGGTTAAATGAAGCATGAGTTTTAACCTACATCAAAACGAAGAAAGTTTATGTTAATACCATACGTGTTTTAAACTTCTTAGTTGGCAAACTAGCGTACGGCCTGCAGTTTATGTATCCTAGAAAATTTTGCAACACCAGAGAAATCACTCGCATAGTGCCTTATGCTTCCTAGGATCCCGTTTCATAATCTATTGAGATTCCTTGCGTGTCACATCCGAGATAGTACACTATTCTGATTTGATGGCAGCAAGGGAGAATTATCAGATGTTTAGGCGGTTCTGCAATCTATATTATTGGAATCGACGTGTTAGGTAAAAACCACAGTTTAGGTCCCAATAGTGTTAGATATTTTATAAACCGCGGTGCACGGCAGTTGAGATTCACTTGACTAGCCATCTCTTTCAGGTTTTTAAATGCCTTATTTGTCATATTGCTGTCTCTCACTTTGCCAAGAGGGGAAGTCAATTCCAAAACTCCCTACTCCTACAAATTTCTTCTGATTAAATTCGCTGTGATTTCCAAGGCAGCTGTAGTTTAACCCCCGGGTCAGCTATGAACTTCACTGTTCATTGCCTTTTTGTGGTCGCCGCTGTTAATTCTGGCTACATAGGAGAGACAGTGGTGGGTATGAGTGGTGGGCCTGTCCCGTAATCTATTGAGATTACCATGGTATCAGCTATATGGACATATATCGTACTATCGACAGATATACCAACCCTTACTCTGGTTAAGACCATAAAAAGTCGGGGCGAATGCGTACTGTTAGAATTACAAAGGCTGTTAATGTTGTTAAAGCCAGAATTCGCCGAAATCCCGTTATGAAATAAAAAATCTTATCGCGAGAAATGAAGATTCCCGTTAGGACTCTGTCGGATATAATAAAAATAAAATAAGACCTGAAGCTCGGCGCTTATCGCCGATATACAGAACATGCTCTAAATCAAACCCTACAGTTAAAGAGAGTGGATCGATCAAAACGCCTTCTGTCCCAATACACAGGTGAAAGGCACAGAATAAAATTTTTACTGATGTAAAAAATTCACGATTGACGAGTACTACAACAAGGAAAAGTTTAGTAGGGAGTGTTATATCAAGGAGTCACGAAGCTTCATTTTTGTGAAAAAGGAGTGAAGAGTTTAGCCAAAGTGTATCAAGAGATTTTCTTGGGTCATGTTGTGAAACCTCTCAGCAATGCACTTTTTAAAAATGTCGTGGATTTTCCAGCAGGACTCTACACCTGGTCACAAGGCGCGAACTGCACAAGCCTGGCTCGACACCAACGTTCCGGACTTTATAATAGCTGAAGACTGGCCCTCGTCTAGCCCAGACCTGAACCTCTTAGACTACGAATTATGGTCAGTCTTAGAGGACATAGCCTACTCGAAACGACACGTCGACATTGTGTCTCTTAAGAAATCTCTAGAGCAAGCAGTGACTAAATTACCTATGGAAACAATGCGTAAATCCATAGATTCATGGCCATACAGATTAAATGCCTGTATCAAAGCCAAAGGTAATTTCGATTAGATTCATCTTTTTATTTTTTCCTGAGACTTCTATAAATATGTACATATAAGTTTCATTAAGATTACATTGCTTCATAAAAAAATAAATGCATATTCATTTGTAATAGAACTTATGGCGGGACTAGTTACGTAGATAAATCTAAAACACGAATTTAGTGGTACATGCCCCATTACACCAGGATTTGAATAACTCGCGCAGCACTTATCCTGTAAAACTTCTTCTTCACAAATTATTGAAAGAACCACATCGTACCTGCATGTATGTCCCGAGTAAGTCTCGTCAGTTAAGTCATTCACAGTGTTTCGGGGAAAATAACTTCTCTGAATCCATGAAGAAAATAATTCACGGAGAACCAATGAGACAGATTTTTCGTAGTAAATCAATTCTCCGCTTCGGGTCGGGGGGAAAGAAGCACGCGCAGGTCTTATTAGCTAGTTCACGGATACAACATCACGACACTTATCGGCTTATAGTTTAAAATTATTGGTCAGTACACTCGAATCGCTGAGATATTTAGGCGCTAAAAGACAACGTTTTTGTGAGCGCTTGATGCCTTCTCGCGCAGTCAATAGGTTTATTGATGTGTGTATGAATCCCACTTTAGGCGGTTTTGGTTCCAATATATGAGGTAAATTCTCTATCGATGACAAACGGAGTGGTTGGTGATAACGTTACATATTAATCTTTAATAACTTTCTCTCCTCCATTCAAGTACTCAAAAGCAATGGTCGGCTGGAAGAGATTCCTTGAAGGAATAAGTCCGCCTTTGTAAATCATATAAGTTGTATACTTTGTAATTATGGATAATGCAATAAAGTTATACAAACAAACAAACAAAAACTTTAGTTAGGTACATGTAACATAGTTTTGGGCTATCGTTGGCCAAGATTTGAGGTAGATTTAGACAAGTTTTGTACTTTCTTTGAACTACATTCAAATGACGTATGGACCACAGTTGAATAACGTTTTTCTTCCCACATTTATCCAATAAAATGTGGCGAGAGCATTCTATATAGATAATATTTATTTAAATTTTTTTTTTTTTTGGGTACTTATATTACTTCATGTGTATTGACTTTACAAAAAAACAAAACCTAGTTTTTATTTTTTGTAAAGTCGAATTTTCAGATTTTGTTCTTTAAGTTTCCGTATGCAGGTGTCAATTTATATAGATAAAATTAAAATGCAAAATCCTATCTCTACATAGTGTAAAACTCTGTTTGTATGCTTAGATCTTTTAAACAACGCAATGAATTTTAATACAGGATTCATCAATAGATAGAGTGATTCAAGATGAAGATTTATACGTATAGTTTAATAATGTTTTGTGTTAATTTGTTGAAATATCACGATAATTGTTCAAAATATCGGAAGAAACAAGCTGTCTGAAAGCTTTCATCGAAAATGCTATCTTAATCTTGATATATAATATAACAAATTAATATATAAATTGTTCCTTTTTATTAGAACTACAAAAAAGTCAGGGATAGCATATATGTATCTATATTATATGGATAGATTTCTATAACCATTTTAACGTATAAAAAATGATATAAATAATGTGCAGTTTGGTAAGCTATTTAGACGAATACGATATTTTGACCTTATCAAATTAGATACTTATTTTACCTTAAGCATTTTAAGTACATAATAATTGCCGTTTACACCGTACATTTGAAATTAATATCTTATGAAATATCGTAAAATTAAAACTCTTCATATTATCAATCACTCCACACTGACACCAAATTAGTTTCTACATTGCACCCATGTGAAGCCGGGGCGGTTCGCTAATCTAAATATGAAATTTGATTCAAATCATTATAGCCGGCTTCGAGATACAAGATATATACAAGAAATAAAATAAAAATACAAATATATATACAAGTATATATATATATATACACAAGTATTGCTTCGTTGAAAATAATATAATTAAGTTATGGCTTAATATGGGATAATCATCGTCTATGTAAAAGTACGAGTATTCTCAGTAAAGTATAGTCTCACTGATGTAGACATGAAGCTATCACTTCGTTAGTCGAGAGGCCGAGGGACAATGTCCTCTACGCACGCACGACACGACCTTTCTCCCCTGGCTGGATTAAACCCTTTATTATAAAAAGTTCTTTTCTTTCTAGACTTAATAGTATCAGACATTTACTCGTATCTTTACATTTAATTCTATAAAATGTAGATTAAAGAAACTTATTTCATTTCAAGTTATTTGTACTGTACAAAATATATTATTTTAAATTTCAAACACGTGTTTATTTTTGTAAACACAATCCATTTTTTTTCTAATAGTAAATCTATTTTTGCATTTGATGTAACCTGCTTTGTGTGCTTCCGCCACCAATTAGTTCATGCGGCCTAGCGCCGCGGGCACCCACCCACTACTGTTAGTAAGTGCAACCGGCGCTAGGCCGCATGAACTTATTGGTGGCGGAAGCACACAAAGCAGGTTAGATCAAATTGCATGTAAATTTGACTTTCGCAAAATAACGCCTGAATCTAGTAACTAAATCTATTTTTATTTTTAATAAAAATATTTAACAAATATTTTTCTATTTATTTGTTTATTTATTTATTTATTATACCAGTTTACATAAACATTTTATAAAAACAATATTAATGCATTTTATAAACCACTGAGGTTTGACGCAAATGCAATGATACAATGTAAAATAAGAATACTATAGAATAGTGAGTACTTAACTACAACAATGAGATTCATTGGTGACCGGGCAAGTACGTTCGAAGACATATATTAGGATATAAGTGAGTAACATAAATAATACATACACATACAATAAGCAACTAAGTATACGGTAAATATGAATTATAATTTAATTAAGATTTATTTTATTGCAGATAATAACAATAATCATGTAGTATAAATAGTTTGTTTTCAAGTTCTTAAGTGAAATTAAATTGTTTGACTACTTAAATTGTCTAAAAAGTACTTTTTTAATTTATATTTTATATTATTCCTAACAAGATTTTTATTTAAATCAGGTGGTAGTTTATTAATTAAGCGCGGTACAATGTAATGCGTCGTTCTCTCGCCGTACACGATTAGGGATTATATTATATTATATTATATTATATTATATTATATTATATTATATTATATTATATTATATTATATTATATTATATTATATTATATTATATTATATTATATTATATTATATTATATTATATTATATTATATTATATTATATTATATTATATTATATTATATTATATTATATTATATTATATTATATTATATTATATTATATTATATTATATTATATTATTATTAGGGATTTATAGTGTTCATCTGAATTTGGTTAAGTTAACATAGTCCATGGACGCTTGCAACTCAATAAGTATCACTCATGTATGCCAATCCAGCTACTCCACAGAAGCTTAATGGCAATCTCATTCACTTTTGGCTGCAGTCCGCTGTAGGGTAAAGCAGTCCACCAGCCGGCTTCGATGCGAGCTATCCCTCTTTCGACAGAACGTCGGTTTTTAATTACCGCCACGTGCCGGCTTGGACTCTAAACATGATAGTGTTATTTCTATCCCAGAATACTTACTTACTTTATAAAAAAAAATATTTTTTTTAAGTTATAATAGAATATTTTTCAACGAATATGAACATAGTTTGATGTGTGGTAAACGGTGTTGGTGTCAAAATTGTTATTACTCTTAGTCTAAGCTACTTTGTATATTCTTATTTTGTCACTGTTTGTTTACCCCAATAAATAGAAAAAAAAAAAAAAAAAAAAAAAAAAAATACTGTCACACGACAATAATATTATATTCACAGTATTACAATATTATATTTTCCTATAAGTTATTATACTCGTACTTCTGCTTCGTACCTACTACCGGTATAAGGATTGGCGATATCGGCTTCATAAACTTAGGATTTGGCGAAGGTACTGATATATATATATTTTGTTATAAGCGACTACCGTTAAAAATACATAATCCAGAGGAAAAATCAGACCTTTCTTCATCACGAGTCTTTTTGAAATATAAATTCTTGTACATGCAGGTTTCCTCACGATGTTTTACTTCACCGCCGAGGAAGTGATAATAACAAATGAGGAACACTTCAACACAATTTCAACCATTTAGGTTGGGGGTTAATCTATCAGTCAGGGCTAAGCATTTTGCTTAAAATAAATAGTGTATTGTATTCTAAACTTGCACTAATTTACTATCAATCGTGCACATATAAATAGGAAAGAGATAATTAAAATACCAAGTAAAATTCAAAAAGAATTAACAAATCGAATAACAAGTTGTAATGGTTTTCAAACTACCGACTCGCATGCAGCACGGAACGGAACACCAGCATCGTCGAACACTTAAAACGGCTCAACGCGCTTTGTGAAACTTTGACGATCGGCTACCACAGTGTGAGATTAGAACTGCTTGTAGTTAACGTCCAATAGTTTTAATTACGATGTGCCTGTTACCAACTGCACGGCAATGTTCTTTGGGCTCTTAAGACGTGTGCCTCGATGTTTATTTTTAATTTAGAAAACAAGAAGTATAAAATAGAAAAATACTGTCATTCTATAAAAAAAATCGTATTTATCAAAAAAGAAATGTATATTTAAACAATTTGACCATGGATAGCTGAGGATTATACTAACAAAACGTGAAATCTCTTAAATGCAGTAAATCGCTACGTCTACACATTTTTCAAGCTGAACGCTTAGTACCCTTAGTGGTTGTAATACGTGGGATCTCGGTTGGATGGACTTCTTTCAAAAGGATTCTGAGAACCTTTTAGCTGACAGTGCATTATTGAATCTAGAGCAACTTTAGTCCAAATGTTTATTTTGCCTTACTGTTATACTTTACTGTTATACTCTTTTTAGTTATTGTAGAAGTTCAAAAATCTTTATTATTTCGTCATGTCCGTTTGTAGGTCACAGGCTTCTTTTTCAGAATCTAGACCTTAATTTTTTCCATATGCATCCGATTCGACAAACTATTTTTGCATTTAATAGCCCAATACTTGAAGTTAAATGCTATATACGTCTATATTATATATTTATATATATAAAAAATTACTGTAACAAAACCTTTACATTAAATTATAATTAACATGATTTTAGTTATTATAACATATTTTCGCGAAACTAGTGAATTTTTCGGCTATATCTTTCGCTGGGTAACATTTACAATATTTAGAATGATGGATAACTGCATGTTGTAGGTATTATATTTTATGCCCTAAGATAGAAGAAGCTTGATGACTTTATTTTTTATTTATATAAATATATGTAATATATAATAGTTTATGTACTTTTTTAGAGTTCGATATTCACCGTGTCGTGAATAATGACGTTAGCGCTAAGAATGGGCAACACCACATTTTGAATGAATCGCTTAGAAAACTTTTTTAATAACTTCATAATTTATTTATTGCTTTATCCTATTTAAAAATGCTTAAGATCGAAAAACCATTGTATTAAGTGCGGAAGGCTCATTGACAAACTCATGTGTTCTAATAGATACAAACATTTAGGATGTAAAACATGGTTCTCCGACAATATACATTTATGGTCCTTTATCTACTCGTATATTCACAAATTCAGTACAGGCGCTTGATATTACCGCCCACAATATAATACACGTTATAATATGGCTCGGTCTATTTTCATCGTGTTTGATACACCGCCTACATAGCCTTCATAAGCTTTATTATCTCTAAAACAATATTTTCTTGGAAAATTCTGGTAAACAAAGAGGTATTGCGATGTGACCAAACAGTAGAATCAACGTGCTGTTAATTATATACAATGGTACAAATAAACAATAGCTTAGTGTTAGCTTTATTTCGGAACATAGAACTTAATGCAATAAATCATATAGCATCAGCAGGTACTAATTATATATAAGTTTACTCATATCTGTACATAGGTACAAGATGTATCTACTCGTATACACTAAAAATTGATGGGAACCGCTTTTTCTATTTACTTTCTTTTTCAGCTTCTAAACATCGTGTTGTTGAATAGCCTTTAACTTCAAGTATTGGGCTATTACATGCAAAAATAGTTTGTCAAATCAGACTGGTAGTTCCATAATTTATCGCGTTCTAACCAGCCAACTGTAGTGTCTAAGAAACACATATATATTATCTAATGTAACGTACAGAACGAACGACAAATGAGATTAATAATACCAGCGTGTACATTTAACACCTAAATATATAAATATATTTTATATGAACTACATAATACATTTTGATAATAAATACGTAACACAAATAACAAAAAAAAAATAGGAAAGATACAGCGGAAAGCAGATCGCGCTTGACAATCAGAGTTGGATTATATTTCTTACAATGTACGACATAAGAACGACACAAAGATCCAAATGTAAAGCTTTTACTTACTTTGTACCATTTTTATCCCATACGTTATAAGAGATACAATCGCACTTTGAGTGTCCAGCGTGATCTTCGATCGATGAGTTTTGTATATAGCCTAATGCCTCGATTGGTCTTGGCAGTACTCCGTAAGGATTTTTCATACATTATTTAAAAAATTTAAGTCCCTACGACAAATCCTACCAAAATTATTAGATGAAAGTTTGTGGGGATGTGTGTTAGTTTTCACCTAAAAACGACAGATGGGATTTGCATGAAGTTTAGTATACAAATATGGATTAACATATAGGGTACCGATTAATCCGAAATTTTTTCAGTTTCCTGTATAAAACTCGAAACGTCGAATTTCACGCGGGCAGATACGAGGGCAGCAACTAGTAAATATTAATTGACATATTGATGATTAAGATATCTATGAAAACTAACAATTTGGGCCGTGAAAATGAATATTGAGAGCACCCGAATTAAAAATTGAATATCACTTGCAAAGTTTACATGCCTTAGCCTAGAACACTTGCAATACAGGAAGTATCGCGCGTTGTCACATCTACTGCTAACACAGCCCCTGAGGAGGTTATTAGTAGCGTCACTCAGTCGTTTGAGCATAGCCGTCCAGGGAGTTGGTATTTGTTTGCGGTACTTCCCCAGCCGAGCTACTTTGATGCCCCCTACCACTTTTAATATGATGCCAACATTTTAGCTTTTAATATGATGGCCTTATTATTGAAAGCAATATTTTTCAAGGCAACTCAGCAATCAATGTACAGTGTAAGGTTGGAAGTAAAAACGAAAGTAGGTCAGAAGAAAGGAAAAAGTATAACAAATAATTTGATCATACTTACACGATTCGACTTATCAATACGTCAGCATTGGCAAGACAGTCGAATAAATTCATAAAATACATTCATAAACATTCATAAAAAGATACTCATGTTTGTTCATAATACGTAAATAATATAAAATTATGTATTTCCGATATCTCTACAGTAGTTGGAAAAAAAGAGCAATGTAATTTGAAATATCAAAGGTTCTTTTTTTGTTCTGGTGCACACTACATAATTTTTCTTACAATTAGGTAGTACTCGTAGCATACACTTACATAAAAAGTTAAATCAGATCTATCTAAATTGTTGCAACGGGTTGTTTATAATGAAAGCTGCTTTTCAGTAAAACGTTTTAACATGCTGAAATTTCTCGTAAAATTTGATCTTTTTAATCATTCTGAACATTTGAAAACCGCGAATTTTCCACCAAACTAACATGGAACCAATAAAATGTGGCAATCAACAGAAGTTTCGTAATTACGAAGTTATCTCAGGAACCGTCGAGCGTTCTAAAAAGCTAGCATAGCATAGACGCCGAATTATATGGTTCTAGGTTCTCTTTGGCTGTCTCGCAAGGAGTTTGACTAAAAAGTTTTTTTTTTTATACAACATCAGGAGGCATATAAGCACCTGATATAAAGTGATTACTGTAGGCTATAAATGCTTGCAATACATTGAGTATCATTCGCGCGATACCACCTCTGCTTTTAACACAGCAACTCCATAGGAGCTTACTGGTGACCTCACTCCCACGCGGGAGCACAACAATCACACGCTAAGGAGTTGTTATTTGGCTGCATTTTTCTGTGAGGTGGATGAGTACTTCCCCAGACGGGCTTTGATGCGCCCTACCTCTCTTAAAACCACCTAGATCAATACAAACCGAAATGTTCATTCACACAAATGTTTGCCGTGTGTTGGAATCGAACCCACGAGCGTAGGTGTCAAAGTAACGTAACAGCGCGTTCCGCCACTGCGCCACCGAGCTCGTCAAATACTAAATCTGTGTTGATAAAGAGTTGCTACGTTAGTAGAGGACGTGGCAAAGAACGAACTTTATACTCCTTGTGCTGTAATCGTAAGCTAAGGTAACATATGTGGGCTATATGCTTCTTTGCCAACCAACATAGTACATCATATATTTGAAAATTGTATATAAAGATAAAAGTGGATGGAGCCGAGGAAGGCCAAGATTTACCAGGAGCTCTAGAAACCGGCGAGCGTGCATGAGAAGAGCAATGAATGTTAAAGAAGCGAGTGAGATATGTAACGATCGAGTCACGTGGCGCTCGGTTCTCTCTGCCTACCCCGCAAGGGATTTGGCGTGAAGTTATAGATAGTATATAAACAGCAACAATATATACAAAATTTTCAACTCAATGGCCAGAAAGCTGCACCGTTTGGATGCAAAACTCTAGTCAGAATTCCTTCCGTCATACAACAAAAATGGCTTTATAATTTTAGCACTTTTTTATGTTTCAAAGTACGAAGTTAAAATGTATTAACTTAAGATTTTAGTTTTTTACTTACATATAACACAATTTTACTATTCACGCAGCAGTAATATAAAAAAATTTGTTTCGTATACTGCTGCTTATTTGCCTTAAATCCGAGCTGTTACTTATTTAAATATTTTACGTGTAATTTAACAGAATGTAATAATGATGACCTGACTTGGTCATGGGCCTACTGCCTAACATGGAAACATTTTAAATCGATGTTTTTGATTTCTGATATCGCGCTTCTAATTTAGATACGTTTTTCAGTATCAAATCAAATCAAATTTCAAGTCCAGTTTAGTAGTAAAAAGTTTCCCGCTGTCTGAGGTGTTCAAAGCCCATGAGCCGGTGAATAGTCCGAATCTAAGTTTTACACTACTAAATATAGATTCACCCAAGACCAAGTATCATCCCTAGAATGAAATGCTATCAGCAGACAGATGGTTTGGCTGAATAGGGACACACCATAGAGTCGGCATTCCGAGCGACATGTTCAAATATTTAGAATATTCGTGGTTGAATATCGACAACATTCTTTGTTTGTAAGCGTATTCGCTCGGTATAGAGATGTATCAACATTGTTTTCTCTGATCTTGTAATGGCATATAGCCTTTAATTTCTTTTGAACTATTTTGCTAGACTATTAATGTATGACCATCATTTCTTAGAGTCACAGCGAAACCTATATCCACCTGATGCGCCCAGTTTGCAAACGAGGCTGTAACAAAATACCTAGTCCGGTCATAAGTTCTGTTACAAATGAATATGCATTTATTTTTTATGATGTAATGTAATCTTAATGAAATTTATATGTACATATTTATGGAAGTCTCAGCTAAAGATTAAAAAAAAAATCTATTCGAAACGGCCACATTTCGCTTTGATACATGCTCTCTCTGGCCACGAATTTATGTATTTACGCACTGTTTCCATGGAAAATTTAGTCACTGCTTGCTCCAGACAGAGATTTCTTAAGAGACACAATGTCGGTGTGTCGTTTCGAGCAGGTCATGTCCTCTACACCTGACCATAATTTGTAGTCTAAGTGGTTCAGATTTGGGCTAGACGAGGGCCAGTTTTCAGCTCTTATAATATCCGGAACGTTGGTTTCGAGCCAGGCTTCGGTAGTTCGTGCCATGGGACAGGTCCACGATATATTCTTAAAAAGTGTATTGTTGAGAGGTTTCACGACACGATCCAAGACAGTCTCTTGTTACACTTTGATCGAAGTTTTCACTCCATTTTCACAAAAATTAAACTTTGTGACTCCTTGATAAAACACCCCCCACCAAACCATTACAGACACAGGATGATGACGACGTTGTACCTTTCCGATCACTTAGGCGACTTCTTTAGAACTGTGCGCGTACACTTTGTCATTTTGCTTGTTGTAGTGCTCTTCAATCGTGGAAATGTTTTCATTAGTAAAGAGGATATTTCTGTGCCTTTCACCTGCATATCCGGACAGTAGGCGTTTTAATCGAACCACTCTCTACAATTGTAGGGATTGATTTACGGTATGTCCTGTATATCGACGATAAGCACCGAGCTTCAGGTCTTGTTTTATTATTCTTCATCTTCTTCTTCTCTTCTTCTCGCGATAAGATTGTTTGTTTCCTAATGGTTGTAATAATTTCGGGGAATTCTGGTATTAAGAGTATTAACAGCCTTTATAGTTCTAACAGCACACGGTCGCACCGATCTTTTATGGTCTACGAATACGAATATACGGCTGATACCAAGCTTTTGAAATGTCTTGAATACGACCGACGGCTCCATACCCACTGTATGCAAGGTAATCACTGCAATCCTATTTTATTTAACTCCTCATTCCATATTGTAATTTGATAATAAACACGAAAAAAATATGTAATACGACGGGAATTCGAATGAAGTTTTTAACATAATAAACGAGATTCAAATTCAAAATAATTAAAAGTTGCAAATAATAAAAATTGCTATGTAACAGTATTTATGGCCAGACTAGTTAGAGACAGGAACTAGTTAGAGACAGGAATATCAATGCTAAATAAGCATCCACCACCTTACAGTCTGTAGCCAATTAACAAGTTCCCGGAGGATTGCTGCTACGATTAATGTGATTAATGCTGCTATGAGTAACGTCACTACGATGGCGTGGGTTGCTATATTAACAGTAGGGGTGGTCAGCCGATCCGAAGAGTCAGGCGAAGACGACGGGCTGAAGACCGTCACCTTCCGTCCTAACGAGAGCCTCCGGGCAGTGGGGAGGGGAACGTGCTCCCCAACGGAGTGGGGTTCTCGAGTGGGCGTCGTGCGAGTGTTCCAAGCACGCATCTCGTAGATGATATACATGCAAGAGCCCGTTATTACATTTGTGGTCCCCCGCCGGTGGGGTTTCGGAAGTGATACCAAAATCGTTCCCGAAACTCCGCCAACAACCTTCCCTCCTTCCAAACTTCCTTTTCTATGACCAAAATGTCGGAAGTGTAAGGTAAACTTTTAATGTTTATAGGCTCTCGTGCACTGTTAAATACGCGGTAGTTGTATGTAGCTGATTGTGTATTGTCTGACTACACTCGTCCTCGTCATTCTTTGAGTGATAGCTGGAAATCAGTGGTTGTTTCATTTGAGCAACGCTATACACGGAGCTATAGCCCATTTGCGCTACTGCGACACACACACAAGCACCAGAAATAAAAACGTTCTCTATAGTATAGCGAAACTGCGTTTCAAGTTAACAGTGTTGTTATTGATGTGTGTGCATGAAGTACGTAAATAAATGATTTATCTATCTATCAACAAGCGCCAAGAAGGAACACCGATGGGTTTTTAGTCGGTAGGTCTGTCCAAAACAGTAGACTCTATTGACTGTAGCAGGAGTCCGACATAACCACGTCGCCATTCCCCTGGCGATGTGGTATGTATGAGCATTTTCCCATCGAGACAAAATGGGGTGGTAACGCGTAAGCTATATTATTACATCCCAGGCCGTAAGTTTGCATGCCGCTCGATGTAGTATACATATAGATACGATTATGTACTAAAGCGGATTACAGGAACAAAATAAATTCGAAACTTCATCACACGACGCTCGTGAAACCATTGCGGTCTACGGCAAGCTGAAACTCTGTAATTTACTATACTTATTAGAAACGAGTCATTATGTTGCTTTTCCTTCGGCGCAAATCGTGACGAGAATTGAAATCACTATCGCCTATTTCCACTTTTTCATAGCGAGACAAAAATTTTAATAATAATTGGTGTTAAATAATTCACTATAGGGATACACAGAAAAGCACAAATGATGTCCATAACCTGAGGTAATTATTTTCACATCATAATGGGCCGTACCGATCTTAGCATACAGAAATTCCTTTTTAATCTGACGAGTTCCGTTCAATTTTTTACAATCACCATAAAGTAAAATTATTGTTTATTTTTTCGAAATTATAGTGATATTAAAAATTCCGTCTACTTCATGATACTTACAGGACACATGATTATAGTTAGAATGGTTGTACAGGGCGGCACCCGTGCTCCTACATTGTGATAAACCACGTCCTTCATTAACTCTATATAACGGTGTGTTACAATGACAGCGCAGGCTTTATTGGCGCCTTTGTTAGCACGCAGCGCCTTTAATAAGGCATGGCTACATTGACAACTGATAGAAAATATGACTGTAATATCTTATACTGTTTCTGAGTAAAATCGAACCTGATATCAATAAACTTGTTAAAAATCATCCGTTAGTTTTAAAATTAAAATTGTGTACCAATATATATTGTTTCTTTTAATTTGAATTAAAGATATTCTTATAAAGTTGCGTTTTAATTGCTCTCACTGGTAAAAATGTCTCGTTTATAATATAAGTTTAAACTTCAGTTCAGACTAATATAGCACTATATATAATTAAAGTAATTAATATCATTGTGGCTTTTAATTTTTAGGAATGTAAATAAAATTGGGGGCGCTGAAAAATAATTGATTTTAAAAGTAGGCGGTAGACGAAATAAGTTTGAGAATCTCTGTATTAGCCGCTTGAATCTATATGTATACTACCCCTAGCATATAACATAGATTGTTTTTTCCTTCATTTTTTTGAAATGTGTAAAGTTTTAATTGCATACATTAATGGCTTCGAATAGAAGACTTCGAATAATAACTTCCGCCTATAATGTGGTATTATAGAACCAAGGTGGCAGAGCTATTCTTACTATAGAGTTCCATATATAGCAGGGACCATGACGGTTAAACGAAATAACCATTCGATTGAAAGATTAAACTGAGTAGTTGCTAGTAAAGAATATAAAATAAATAAACAGAAAGAGTGACACTTAAACTCTGTATAAATATTTAAAAAAATGTACATCAGCTAAAACGCATAGTTGAGTACCTGCCCTTAAATTAAAGTAAAGGTTTAAGTAGTCTTACTACGAATTCTCGCAGTATTGTTATTTAATCTTGTGTTTTAAGCAAAATGGTTGTTGAACGATGATCTTATTGAACTTGATCCTTATTTATTATTTGAGTAATCTGCAGAATTTAGTATTCAATGTGAAAATATGAAGTGGTGTAGAGGTCTACTAATAAATGTAAGGTTTCATTCGCAAAAGCCTGGAGCGCAATAAATACGCTGAAAAATTTTCACTATAAGTATGCTTCGTTATAATCTAATCGGAGGTTCTTAATATCATAATAGTGCTTATAAAGAGCAGTGTGAGATCAAACATTTTGACGAGCTCTGTGGTGCAATCGACAATGACGCGATTTTAACACCAACGGACGCCTTCAGACGTTGCATAAAAAGGAAGAAAAAAAACTACTGTACCAATCACTTGATTATAGAGACTCGATTGTTTCAAATCTTGTTGAAAAATTTCATGAGGAGCCCTAATTTATTTTAAAATGGAGGTCAGATATCTGGATCTAGACTGCTATATGTACTAATTTACCTGAAATTGTTCTATAAACTATTTGCTGCTGTGCATTTTTAAAACATAGTGAATATTTATTAGATTTGTTGAAATATTTACGAGATTTTGATAAAATACTTATGAGATTTTGATGAAATATTTATGAGATTTGATGAAATATTTATAAGATTTGATGAAATAATTTAATGAGGAGTCTTAATTTATTTTAAAATGGAGGTCAGATGTCTGGATCGAGACTGCTATATGTACTAATTTACCTGAAATTGTTCTATAAACTATTTGCTGCTGTGCATTTTTAAAACATTGTGAATATTTATTAGATTTGTTGAAATATTTACGAGATTTTGATAAAATACTTATGAGATTTTGATGAAATATTTATGAGATTTGATGAAATATTTATAAGATTTGATGAAATAATTTAATGAGGAGTCTTAATTTATTTTAAAATGGAGGTCAGATGTCTGGATCGAGACTGCTATATGTACTAATTTACCTGAAATTGTTCTATAAACTATTTGCTGCTGTGCATTTTTAAAACATTGTGAATATTTATTAGATTTGTTGAAATATTTACGAGATTTTGATAAAATACTTATGAGATTTTGATGAAATATTTATGAGATTTGATGAAATATTTATAAGATTTGATGAAATAATTTAATGAGGAGTCTTAATTTATTTTAAAATGGAGGTCAGATGTCTGGATCGAGACTGCTATATGTACTAATTTACCTGAAATTGTTCTATAAACTATTTGCTGCTGTGCATTTTTAAAACATTGTGAATATTTATTAGATTTGTTGAAATATTTACGAGATTTTGATAAAATATTTATGAGATTTTTATGAAATATTTATGAGATTTGATGAAATATTTATAAGATTTGATGAAATAATTTAATGAGGAGTCTTAATTTATTTTAAAATGGAGGTCAGATGTCTACAAACTATTTGCTACTGTACATTTTTAAAACATAGTGAATATTTGATGAAATATTTTAAACAGCAAATGTGCTGTGTTCTATTTTCCGAAGAACATTGTGACTGATTAAATTATTGTACATAATTGTAACAAAAATGACTTGCCCACGAGTTCACACACTATATTTTTAACATTTTACTAGTTATTCTGCAATAATACGATAATAGTAATAAGCCTTTAAATAAGTATTTATTTAACACGTAATAATCAGACCAAACAACACGAATTATAAGAAATGTGCTTAGAACTAATAGTTCTTAGTAGATTACTAATGCATTATAAATAAAATTACTTTAGTAAAACACTTCAGATCAGGTCAAATGCTAATGAAAGACCTTATACTTGTAAATTTGTAGCAATTGCGCTTGCATAAGTACTTATATGTATAGGGCTTAGCAGTATTCTGTAAGTTAATTTAAAGTTATTTGTAGAAATTAACCCCTATAGCTGCGCTCTAAACTATTTTACAGCATGTTGCAAGATGCTTTATAAGTGAAAATAATAGTAGTCTTTCAATCGTTATAAATATTTATTTTACTAGTTGGTATATGAATTATTGCAACAGGACAACTCTCCAGGGACTCCTCAAATAACAGCTATCCTGGGAGGGTTATTGTGCTCTTGCGAGTGAGCAAGATTTCAAGTAAGCTCGTGTGGAGTTGCTGCTTTAGCACCAGGGGTGGCAATCTTAGAGCGATCCTTCCCGAATTACAAGCGCTCATAGGTAACGGTAACGACTTCATATCATGTGGGCCACACGCTTGGATACCCTACAAAGTTGTTTAAAATAAACCGGGGGAATTATTATTTCTGAGGTGGAGGTACTTCCCTAGTGCCGATTGACGTTTACATAGATTCATATCATTGAAGCGTGCCTTAGAGAGAGTTAGACGAATACGCCGGTTCACGGCAGGCCCCAGGGGTGACTACTTACCGTCATAGAAAACCGCAATCACATAACAACTCCAACCTCCTGAGAACTACAAACAAACTTTCTTTGTTGTAAGCATTCACAGGTTACCGTAACCGCTTTACATCATGTTAACCTTATGCTTATATGTCTTGTGATGTTGTATAAACACATCACCATGCGTTGAAAGTACGAAAAGCTTCGAAAAGCGTTTGAGTTCTTCAGCCTAAACCCTTGCGGGGAGGCAGAGAGAACCGAGCGTCACGTGACTCGATCCTTACAAACCTCACTCGCTTCTTTGACATTCATTGCTCTTCTTATGCACGCTCGCTGGTTTATAAATATATTTATAATACTATATAATTTTATTTTGGTGTAAATACATATCAAATTCATATAGTCGATTATATAACTATATTTAGTTAATAATAAATTAATAAAAAAGTAACTGATAGCGGAGAATAGTCAAAGGTTTCAATTCTTAGTATATTACAAATAACCTTTTCATTTTAAATTGTTATGTAGAACGACAAGACCTACACATATTTGTTTTTCGAAACAAAAGCCCCTTGACAAAAGATTTTATGTCCATTACGGCAGGCTTACGACACCTCGGACAGGCGTGGATGCGTCCACAAAGCCCCTACGATGTCCATGTGCTAGGACGATTTCAGATAGGTCTTTTGTTGACGGGTAGGGTTACCAAGCTGTCAGATTTCTGATGGATGGACAATATACCCTGAACCTATTGTACTAATGCTTCAGACTCATCTATAGATAAGGAATGTGTTACTACAAAGCATGAAATAGCAGACACAGAGTTTTATTATCATATATATACATGGAAAATCCCCGTAGTAAAAGTAAAGAACGGCGATAGCCCACTGGATACAGAACAGGCCTATTGACTAACTGATCCCCGTTTCAAATTCTGGCATGTACCACTAAATTCGTGTTTTCGGATTTTTGTACATATTTGTAATTATCGCTAACTCGGTGAATGAAAATATCGTGAGGTAACCTGCAAGTCCAAAAAAATATAATTTGAAAGACGTGGGACCTAACCAAAAGAAAGGTCCTCGTAACTATCGAAAATTTCTCGGATAAAATAAGAAAAATAACATAATAAACATCATAAACATAACTAAGAGAATTGATTAAAGTACATTAAGATTGAAATGTAAAAGAAATAATGATTGTATATCTTTTTTCATCTTTTAAGGCATGCCGTATTAATATGATTGTCAAATAACATAGTCTGAAAACAAACTTAGAATAAAATGTTTAATGTTCCCATGGAACAATGTATAGTGGGATATGTTATGACAATAATCTTTAAAGTCCTAACGGGTAATCTGTGGAATCCTTGCAACGCATGCAGCGGGTATTAAATCCATACATCACAAATCAATACAACACACAGTGACGGGTAAAGGCGCCCTCCCTCGGGCAAGAACGTGCCTGCAGCAAATGTGATTATGTATCATCGAACAATGTAGTGAAACACATGTGTATATCACTTTTGTTACTGCCTGCCTCATCGTGGTAATATGAACTATATCAAGTTTATATCAGATTTCGTCGTGAGATCAGGCAATATCGTGCACATTAAAATTGCAACTACTGGGTTGTTATTTTTATAACAACTAGCTTTATTTTTTGTTTACGATATTGTTTGATCTTATTTTGTTTACAACGTTGCAGTTTCTAACCATTCCGACAACATAGTTAACCATTATTTAAGGGCTGGGTGATAGGCACATAAGAAATGTTTTGAATAGTAATAACTAATATTATTACTTTCAAATTCACTGAAAACTGAACCCCGTTTTCAATAAACTTGGGCGACATTATTTATTTATTTAGGTACAATAATTTTAATCATGAAAAATCTCTACATGACAATTTTATTTCAGGTCATTGTTGTTGTTGTTATATAAACCTTTATTGTACAATAACAAAAAATTACATCGTGTAAATACAGGTTTGGTAAGGATTACTATTGTACAATGGCGGACTTATTCCGTTACGGATCTCGTCTAGTCAGCCATAGAGAACTGAAAGAGGATATATGCTTGACGAGAGTTTTAGAAACAACATGTGAGTGGATACTAAGACTTATAAAATGGGTGCGAAGATTCTTACACACAATAATATTTTACAATTTATAAAACACACATATAATATGTAGTAGATAATATACGCTGTGTGTGGTATTAACAACCGATGTATTCACATACACAATATTAACTAAGTGCCTGTTAAGATATTTGAATATATGAAATATCTCTATAATGAGTGTATGTCTAGAGCAGTATTAATTAAATGCTGTCTACTTCACAAATTCCGTAACAAATGGATTTAATGTATCTCGAACATCTTTTATTCTACTCGCAGACACACATTTTCTAATAATATATTCATCCACGCATGGAAGTTAGGCTGAAAGAACAAAGCGCTCAATGAGCCATAGGTACTGTAACTGCTTACTATCAGGCGGGTCGTATGATTTTACTTTACATACTTTAGCGGTTTATAAAAATTAAACATTCATAACGAGTCAATTTTTTATTTTCATTTATCAATTTTCACTTATTCCATAACTTGAATTTTGCTCGTAGCGTTTTTGCCACAAAGCATCATCGTTACAATCGCAATTCGACTGTTAAGCATGATCTGCTCTTAGCTGTACATGCCCCCGCTATGATTCGAACCGGAGACCAGGTGATCAAAAGGCCGGTTTCTTATCTACTGGGCTATCACAGCTCTGCTTCATTTTTTGTACCAAACATGTACACTAAATACAAATACAATGAAAAAATATTTTCATCAAAATACAGGGAAAAAGAGAACACTTTTTTTCATTTATCTAAGGTAATAGTTACTTATAATACATGTCACACGTTGCGCAATTTATTTGCTACGGTCTTAATTTGCTATCATTTAATTTTATTAATATAAAATGTGAAGTCAAAAGGGTTTGATTATTAACTTGGTAAGCTATTTGTTCGTATATAAAGCCATCAAATTTTTATATAATGAGTAAACAACATAGCAAAATGCCTATTGGCAACGTGGAAGGCAAAGGTGTTGTCACACCTTTGCTTTTGAGGCGAAAAATATGACCGTCAGTCATTACAGGCGGCGACTTCTGTAAAGTCGGTTACACTTTTATATTCAAATGTTTAGGCGTGTTCAATTGCTTGTTTCTGAATTAATGAATATTAAATTTTGTTTTCTGTTTGTTTCAGCGTATATCTGAAGGATGACTTTGCAGTACTGCCGTATTTAGAAGCCGGCTACAACAGGGTAAGCCTTCTTGATAACAAATCTACACACATAATATTCACGAGGCGTACCTACCTATATAAATAACAATGACATCACTAAACTATATGTAACGGCGAGTTCGGTGGCGCAGTGGTGAAACGCGCTGTTACGCTACTTTGACACCGACGCTCGTGGGCTCGATTCCCACACAGTACAAACATTTGTGTGCATGAACATGTCTGTTTGTCTTGGTCTGGATATTTTCTATGTATAATAAGTATGTATTTACAAAAAAAATGTATTTACGTATGTTTATCGGTTGTCTAGTACCCATAACACAAGCTTCGCTTACTTTGGGGCTGGGTGGCACTGTGTAATTTGTCCGACGATATTTATTTATTATATGTATGTTACTTAACATGTTATGTAACATGAGACATGGGAAATGGAATGGGGAATTTTCAACACATAGCTCTTTTCCAAGTACCTGAAAGGGTGGTAGATTTATTTAGTGTTAGATCAATTTTAAATCGATAATGTCCATTTTATATAGTGTTTGATATACACAAAAGGAGAAGGGAAACTCAAAAAACGCGGAAATAAATATTCTATGGTGTTATGTTGTTAACATTAACTTAAATTTATGTTGTTAACTACTTACCGAGAACGTATCATCTGGAATACGTTTTCGGTAAGAGTTCATACTAAGTTTAATATTACTTTGCCTAAATAAACAAACACAATAAATATTTTTATAATATCACTTACAGATTTTGACGTGATAACGTCTTATAAATCGATGAACGCCGGCAGCACGCCCGGAAAAGTGTCACGTTCCGCCAAAGCCGAGCGTGCAAGCGAGAGCGCGGAACAAGCGATAGAGAAGCACGATCGGCCTAAGCGTTCGGCTTGTGACGCATCTATCTCTCTTCCACTCCATCGGCCGATGCGTCCGAGTAGAAAAGAGACAGCGGCAGCACACAACCTGCACGTGAACTGTCAACTGTTGAATGTTTTCTTATGACGTTATCACGTAAAATTATTGTCCGTAAACCGACTTTACAGACAACCATTTTATTTTAATTACTCATTTATCAGATGCTTTCATTACAAAGCTCAAATATTAGTTAGTTGTAGTCTGCTCTACAGTTGAGTGGAAAATTTGATTATTTTAATAATATTATAATAGATCTATATCGTCGCAATACTGTAAAACATAAGTAACATAAAAAGTTTTATGTAAATATGAATTTATCCATAAACTATCATAATACTCATTTAGCTTGCCTGCTTCGCTGCCTACCGGGATTTTATTAAAATTATTCATCAATGTCATCACATTTTACGTGTCATCATGTGTACAAAATACTGTATCAATCACAATCATAATCATAAGTTACATTTAATAATTATATTTTTTTTTATAAAACTTTGGCGATTATAAATTATTAACTATAAAGTATATTCTGTATAAATGTAAGTAATTTAATTTCATGTTGAGACACTCGTATCTGAGAAGGTCGTAAATAATTATATCTCAGCTATACTGCATGACCATTTCAAATTACGCGTAGCCTCTAACAATTATTGCAAAACGTAAGATTATCTAACGAGAGTTTAGCAAAAAAACATTTAACTTTTATTTGATATAATTAATTAGGTGTTAATCTGATTGAAATTTATCTAAAAAAATACATATTTTTAGTAGTCGACAATTTGGGGTTGTAGATTTTGTTGCCAACAAAGTGAGTTTGAAAATCTGTTACGTACTTGATAATGTAAGTTTAATCATTCATTTAAGAGATCCACTATATAGATATTTTAAACAAACTTGAGTACCTACGTTTGTGGTGTTGTAATATTTCGCTAACACGGATTAACAATGATTTTAAGTAATTACCTTGATCTTTTTACTTATTTTTTGCATTTAAGGATTCATAAATACGCATAAAAATAAATACGCATTCAGCTTCAATCAATATGACCACTGATACTGTACATTAATATACATAGATATTTCACCAAAGTTGCGTCCTTTACAATATCACATTTTATGTATACAATTCCCAAAGTCGTAAGTCAGTAAGGCAGTATTACGGCTATAAATTCTAGCCCGTGGCTATCGCGACAGCCGGGCGACTTTGGGCATTCGCCGCCATAAAAGTGGTAGCTGGAAATACGAGGTCTAGTTTGCTGCTGGGGTTCGTAAAAGGCAACGTCAGACTTTTACACAAATATGTTATACCAATGCGTCAACTATAGTTAGATTAGTATATGATAAAAATAAATAATATATATATAACATTGGGATACAAATAAGTGGTTACGGTAGCCGTAGCGTATGAATGCTGTATTGCAACCATATGTCCTAGCTGACGTAAAGTTCTTACCGTCCTTTTTAAATGCTTACAATACAGAAAGTATCAATGACACATTACTTCCGCATGGCTCTTATGAACTTGATGGTAACCGCACTTACTCGCAGAAACACAACAACCCTTCAGGTAATTGCTATTTGGCTGCGGTCTTCTGTGAGGAGTGTTTCCCTACCTACTCATGCGTCGTATCTATCTTTCATCAGTGCCCCGTTTGTTAAGTAGGTAGGATAATAAGCTTTTTTATACCACTAAGGTGACAAACAAGCGTACGGCCTGCCTGATGGTAATCAGTTAATAGATTCAGGCGTTATTTTGCGAAAGTCAAATTGCACGTACTAACAGTAGTGGGTGGGTGCCGGCCGGCGCTAGGCCGCATGAACTAATTGGTGGCGGAAGCACACAAAGCAGGTTAGATCAAATTGCATGATGGTAATCAATCACTGTAGCACATGGATATTTGCAACATCAGGGGTGTTACTCATATATTGGCGAAAAATTAATAAGTCCTCTGCTGGTTAATACTCGGAATTGACATAAACGATATCTTTATACGACAACGAAATTTGCAAGAATAAACAAAAAATAAAATAGCAAATATAGACGTCCTAGTTTACAAAATATCTAATAAGAAAACTTTATGAAACATTAATATCTCGACCCCTACTAACGAATCAAATAAATAATTAATAACTATCAACAAATACTTGATGAATTCATTGTATAACAGTACTGAAAATATATACATATAGGCAGTGGGAAGAAAAAATATACATGTATATTTTTTCTTCCCACTGCCTAGGTTTATGACAACTTCGCCCACCATACAAGCGTATCCTCCGATTTTGAAAATCCTTATCGGTTACTTGCTTTTTGTACGAGTATAATATTGCGTTTTTTAAGGAAATGCATACACATACATTAAAAGCAAATCATTTTCGAGATACACAAAATATATTTAACCTAGTCCGGCCATAAGTTCTATTACAAATGAATATGCATTTTTTTTTATGAAGTACCTAATGTAGGTAATCTTCCTAAAACTTATATGTGCATATTTATGGATGTCTCAGCAAAATATTTAAAAAAATATTCAATTCGAAATGGCATTTGGCTTTGATACAGGCATTTAATCTGTCTGGCCACGAATCTATGGATTTACGCACTGTTTCCAAGTAGAATTTAGCTAGTGCTAGCTCCAGAGATTTCTTAAGAGACGCAATGGCGGCATGTCGTTTCGAACAGGCCATGTTCTCTAAAACTGACCATCATTTGTAGTCTAAAGGGTTCAGATCTGGGCTAGACGAGGGCCAGTCTTCAGCTCTTATAAAGTCCGGTACATTGGTTTCGAGCCAGGCCAAGCTTGTAGTTATTGCATTATGACCAGGTGCAGAGTCCTGCTGGAAAGTCCACGGAACATTTTTAAAAAGTGTATTGCTGAGAGGTTTCACAACACGATCCAAGACTCTCTCTTGATACACTTTGGCTGAAGTCTTCACTCATTTGTGACTCCTTAATAAGACACCGCAAACCATTAAAGACGCAGAATGATGGCCACGTTATGCCTTTCCGACCACTTGGGCGACTTCTAGAACTCTAGACTTTCTAGAACTGTGTGCGTACACTTTGTCATTTTGCTTGTTGTAGTGCTCTGTAGTGCTGTTGTAGAGTTCTCGAACTGATCAAATTTTACGTTTTGGGTAGTGTGCCGCTCCCCTATGTGCCCTGGTTTTTAGTAATTATATCAGCAAAGGCATAACTACATTAATGATATATCTTCATATATGTAATTATTCTGTCCGTATGTAAGTGTGTCACTGAAATTCTCCTAAACGGTTGAGTCGAGTTTAATTAATTTTTTTGTGTATGTTTAAGTGGATTCGACAATGGTTTAGATTGACAATTGGATACGGTATGTGGCGATGATATCGGGTTACAGGACTTATTGTTATCATTTTCGGACAGAGCAACGTCTGTCATGTCCGCTGGTTGTTTATATGCCGTTTAGTGCCGATAATCTAAGGTGGTAGACGTCCTGGGCATGGCTTTTAGCTAACGATCGTTAACCTGATGTGTCTACTCAATGTTAGTTTGTTTCTTGCGCCAAAACTTTCCGTATTTTGTTAACTGGGTCACCGTCATGCTGAAATATTTACGTAATACTAAGTTGCTTGGTTAAACTTAAAATATGTTGCAACATTCCCGTTGGTATCATTTGTCTTGCCCTATATCATTCGTATATAGGTTGTATGCACACCTGTTCGCCGCTAATGGCATGTTAGCTACTTCAAATGCATTATTCAAAGCAGTTGACGCGTTTAAATAATGCTACGTGTAAGGCAGATAATGAGGAGACAGAACTAGGACGTAAACTGATGTAGGTAAGGTATAGAGTTGAGCTTTATTATCCATTAGTTCATTCCCGCGACTTCGTTGTTATGGTTAGTTTGAAAGAGATTTCTAGATCCACGATTTATACTGAGTCTTATAATATAAATACGAAGAAAATATATATTATGGTATTTGAAAGAGAGCTAACCAAAACAAACGCTAGGATTACGGTTAATGATGTAGTGTTGGAACAAGTGAATAAGATTGTATATCTGGGAAGCGCTTTCTGGCAATACACACTATTCCCAGTATTCGTCTTTCCCAATAGTGGTGTACCTTCCATATTTCCAATAGTGTTGCGAAAACTTTTGGGCGAAAGTTGGCGGTGCTTTTCCCAATACTAACTTATGGAAGTGAGAGCTGACTATAGCAGAGAGAATATGAAAGTAGAACAAACGCGTTCGAAATGCGAGCGTTGCGCAAAATTTGTGTTTGCGCCTGCGCCATCAAACCGCATAACTGTGGTGAAAAACAACGCGCTTGTGTCCTTCACATCCTTCACTCTATCTCTCACTCGTTCATCGACTTCTCATTTTTTACCTCATCACGTATCATGGCAAAACGGAAAAAGAAAAATAGTTCCACAGCGGCCACCCTCTCCATAACGTATGTGGATTGACTTTTACAACATAAGGGGTTTGCACTCGAACGTCAATGCGATCCATCATTACCTGGAAACCGCGCGGCCAACCATTCTTTTCCTCACGGAAACACAAATATCCTCACCGCCCGACACTTTTTACTTACATTAACCCGGGTACAAACTAGAGCATTTATTTGAGAGACTTTATTGTCCACCATGCCGAGTAGCTTGGCTCTCGGTGCATTGATTGCGCGGGGAGATGTGCACATGAATTTGCTCTGACCTATGGCTTCTCGCAACTGGTTCATTCTCCTACGAGAATACCAGATGTAGGTAGGCCATCCAAGCTCTCTACTCTGGACCTTCTGCTGACCACACATCCGGATAAATATAACATCTCAGTGGATGGAGCGCCGCTTAGCTCTTCGGATCACTGTATCATCCGGACCCAAGTGCCTTCCACCAGACGCGACCCACCTCGGCCTGCCGGATGACGTCGCGTATGGCACTATAGGTTGGCAGAATTCTACGCATCGTACCCGTGGCTGTGCTTCGAATCAGACGACATTGATTCCTGTGCAACCGCAGTGGCTGCGGCGATATTGCATGGCATGAAATGATACTCGTATGTTCCTAATCGTCTAGTGGCTAAATAGGCATTTCTTCCCAGGAGGCAGTACAAAATGCTTTCACACAGTTTGTCAAATCTAGATCCCCAGAGTTCTATTGCAAAGGCATAAATAAACTTTCAATTAGATGGCAGCAATGTATAAATAATAAGGGTAAATATTTTGATTAAATATGTTTCATCTTAGAAAAAAGCAAGTTTTAATCATACTTTAATCCCTAAATTTATTAATAGGAAGTGTTTACTGTAAAAGTATATTGTTTAAGTGTTCAATTAATTATTACCAGGTAATGGTAGAAACGTTAGGAGCAACAGCTTGGTGTGCGGAAATGTTACAAGCCCGCGCTGCTGCTGCGTCTACGCGCGGTCAAATCTCTGCCGTGGCAGCACTCGCGGCCGCCACCGACCGGTCACGGGACCTCGTCGCCATCACCGATGACCAGCAGAGGATACTTGTATGTATAACACCCTTATGACATATGTTTACACTTACAACTAGGTACACTTCTTTCGTAACTCTTTTGTCATTTTTTTCCTAAATATCCAATCTATCTCAACATAACCTTTTCAATTTTTGACACTAGATCACTTTTTATTCTACATAGTTCTTGTATCGTACACATACCACTACTTTTATCCTAAATCCCTATCTTGGTAATCCCCATGCCAATGACCATAGTTAAATACAATTATTCCCATACTTTCAATAAGAAAAATATTCATATTAATTCATAACTTCTGTAACCAAGTTATGAATTAATATGAATATTTTTTACTACGGATCCGACATCGTAATCGAAAAATACGTTACTTCCTTGTACAGAAAGAATCGGCTAATGAATCGAATTCTATTAAAACGATTATTTTTTCACTGTTTTGATATTGACTTCATGGGTATAGTTCTCAGCTCATATTAATTAACAGAATCAACTCTTTTCATTTTTAGGGTTCCGTACCTCCAAAGGATATGGGTTCCACTTATTATTAGAATCACTTTGTTGTCCATCTGTCAAGACCAATTTTCTCAGGGACGGGTGTAGCTATCAAGCTGAAATTAATATCAAATACTCAGGTCTGCAATCCCTTCGAGTAGTGAAAAACTCAAACTTCTAAGTCAACATAATCAAAGAATACGGCTATTTATGTCTCATTTATGCCGCATATTTTGACACTCGCAAGGGAATCAAAACCTATGGGCTACTTCCCGTTGACCCAAAATCATGAAATTTGGTAAGAAACAATGTCATGTCGCACAAGTAAATGAAAAAATCCGAAAACCGTAAATTTGTAGTTACATCACAAAAAAAAATTGCTTAAATAATTTTCGAAAATAGAATTTTTACGGAACCCACGGCGCGCGAGTCGTACTCACACTTAACGGCTTTTTGTCATAATTGATGCTCATATTATTCTCAAATTGAGGTCATAACTCTGATCATTCAAGTGATTATTTATATAGAATGGCTAAAATTCTTGAAAAAGTAAGTGTTGGTTGCCAAATGATTTAATTACCTATAAAAATAATAAGGCATTTTATCGGAAATTTGACATAAAACGAAGATAATCTTTAATCTAAGCCTATTTATACAGCAATTTTTTGTTGTTATACAGTTTTGAATTCAAGAATTTTTTTTCTATATTTTTCGTTTCTATATTTCTGTAATTTAACAATAAGCTCTATGTTATGGACACCCAAATCAAGGATTTATATTGAAAAAGCTATAAAAGATGCTTATGTTGCAAGCGTTCGTGGCCGTTTTCTTTTAGGCAGATATAAAAATAAACGCGAGGAATATAGCTTCTCCTATCCCTGTTATGTTTGACTTTCAGCTTACAAACAAATCCTGGTGCCGAGTACTTGGTTGGCGCGGGGAGGAGAGTCCTCGGCCGTTGACAGACACAGCCGGGGGCGAAGCCCTAAGGCTTGCGACGAGCGGTGCGAGAGACTGGGAGGCGCCCGTCACACTGCGCAGAAGAGCCGCACCCGACCCCATACTTCTGCCTTGCAGGGGTGCTACTGTGTCTCTCACCAAGTATACGTGATTCATTTGTATTACAAAACTTAAACATAAGAATCAATTAATATTCGTGCATTTTATTATGTCTTTTTATTCTTTATTGGGAGACAGCAAGCATACGGCCCACCTAATGTACCATAGCCTATGAACGCTACTAACACAAGGAAAATTACTTACGCACTGCCATCCCTCATCTCATACAGCAACTCCTCGGGAGCTCAGCGATAACTTTACTCCCTCACAGGAACATAACAACCTACAATGGAACTGTTATTTGACTGTGACCTTCTGTGAGGGCTGTTTCAATGCTTCCTTTTGTTTCTGCGTGGCTCTTGACACCAAAGGCTTATTATTATTCTCGGTTTCTAGATTCCTCCAGAATTTTTCCATTTCTATACACACATAGTCACGCTACTTGGCCTAACTACTAATTGTTATATGCTTAGTTATATTTGTACATCTACATGGTTCATAATGATCACGATATTTAGACACTGGTCTATCAATTCTACTTCTTCATCCTAGCCATATCCTATTTCCTAATCCATTACCTAACTGGTCCATCAATTCATCACGCAACAATCATGAAGCATCTTATGTATAAACCTTGCGATACTCCTCTTATGAGTCTCTCTACGTCATTATTGACATCTCAAAACTTTCTAGGAGTACATCTCACTTGGTGTTCGTGTGTGAGCCCGCCAACGTTATTGAAAGCGAGCGAGGCCGGGGCTCCCTCCATTCCATCCGACGAGGCTCTCTTGATGTCCGTTCTGTAGCTTCGGATGGTCTACGCCGCACTTCACTAGCCAAACTTCAAGGTTTACCCCTTGAAGCTCCTATAACAAAGGTAATTGTTTTGACCTTAAAAATGCTTGTTGCTCTACTAGCACGAATAATTGTCGCGTTCGCTTTGGACACTCATGGCACAAAAAGCAAAAGAGCATTACATCCACTGTTGTCAATCAATTTAGGTTATTTGCACAGCTTCACTTCAAAAACATCGATGTTGCAGTTATTTGGAAAAAGTTTCGTAATTCATCCGTCTTTAACCAAGGTAAGTACCCTGTGCTGCTTAAAGGTGCTAATAAAACCAGCTCGCTTCCTTAACTGCAACTTGACGGTTTGCCTATTCTCTAGTCTCTCTCGATCTACCTTTCCCTGGTGCTCATCAGGTACGTTGCGACTGATTTATTTTTGAATTGGTTTATGAAATAACACGGTTATATGGTGTTCGCATGGCAGCCTACCAGCGTGATGGAAAACGAGCGTGGCCGCGGTTCCCTGCACTCCATCAGGCGAGGATCTTTGGACGTCCGCTCAATCGCATCAGACAGTCTCCGCCGCACTTCCTTAGCGAAGTTACAGGATCTGCCCCTTGAGGCGCCTATTACGAAGGTGAGGAGAATATTTATCATTTCTTCCCTATTATTTAATAATATTTGACGACCCTGGTGTCAACGGCGCTTTCCGCTTCACCGGGTTCCAATCACAGCGCGGATAAAGAAACATTTATAACAGGTATTGGGGTCATATGTATTCAGGTGTTCTATGTTTTTGTTGTCCTGAGTTGTCCTGTACCCAAAACATAATTATATATATATATATATATATAATTAAGGTGGATAGACCGTGAGAGGCCATACTTATTGTAAGGTAGTTTATATTATAACATATACTCGGCGCTGACATTTTATTATTGAGGTACTCGTACCTGAAGAAAATGTTCTTAGGTCCGAGATGATGTAATCACCGCACATAAGGAAATGTTTGATTTCAGCATTGTTACTGACATTTTGCGTTACATACCTATTCTTCATTGTCATATGATAATTTTGCGTTACTATTGACGAATAAGTTTAATTTAAAAACCTTTGTTTAATTTTTTGCGCCAACTATAGGGCCATGAGTTTGATCAGCCTAGCAGCTAAAGCGTATGGAAAAATCATTGAAAGGAGAATGAGGGTGAAATCCGATGGAATGCTTTGGGAAGCACAGGGGGGATTTCGAAGCGGCAGAGGATGTACGGATCAAGAAAAAACTTGATCCGTACAAGTTTTTTCGCTCCGCAATATCGTGGAAAAGCATCTGGCTATGGACCAGAAAGTTTTCTGCGGTTTTGTGGATCTTGAAAAAGCATTTGATAGGGTCGTGCGAAAGAATCTCTGGAACATCTTGCCCAGATATGGGATTGACGGTGACCTTCTACGTGCTGTGCAATCCACTTATGAGGATTGCACAGCATGTGTGAGAGTGGACGGCAGCTTATCACTCTGGTTTGATACCAATATTGGTGTCAGACAGGGATGCGTGCTGTCGACTCGGCTATTCATCCTGTATCTGGACAGTTGTCTTCAGAGAATGAGAAATATGAATGTGAGAATGCGAATGGGTGGCTCAGTGGTTAACTGCCTGCTTTATGCAGATGACGCGGTATTAATAGCAGAATCATCATCCGAACTGCAAACACTAGTCACAACAATGAACGACGATTGTATGATGAAAGGCGGCTTACAATTGAATGCGAAGAAAACCAAAATAATGGTGTTTGAAAGAGAGACAATCAGAACGAACACTAGGTTTACGGTTGATGATGTAGTGTTGGAGCAAGTGGATGAGTTTGTATATCTTGGAAGCGCTTTTAGAAGCGATGGAAGGTACACCGCTGATGTGGAGAGACGAGTGAGTGCAGGGAATAGCGTGAATGGAGCGTTGGGTAAACTGTTTGGCAGCCGAAATCTAAGCCAGAAGACACAGCTCGCTGTACACAACGCGGTGTTAATCCCAACGCTAACTTATGGAAGTGAGAGCTGGGTATGGCAGAGAGAGCATGAAAGTAGAATAAATGCGGTCGAGATGCGAGCACTGCGAAAAATTTGTGGCACGAAAGAGAGTTGGAATGAAAGAGAGTGTCGGGTTTAAGATAAGAAAGGGCATGCTCCGTTGGTTCGGACATGTAGAAAGAATGCAAGATGAAAGAATGACGAAACAGATATTCAATGTGAAAGTGGAAGGATGTAGGAGCCGAGGAAGACAAGACTAACCTACCATGACCAAATTGGTGGTGTTTTATCAGAAGGTGATGTCAGGAGCCTTAGGAACCGGCGAGCGTGCATGAAAAGAGCTATGAATGTGAAAGAAGCGAGTGAAGTGTGTAAGGACCGCGTCTTATGGCGCTCAGTTCTCTCTGCCTACCCCGCAAGATACCTGGCGTGAAGATATACATACATATACATTGTTTAATTTCAATTAGAACACTGACGGCAAACCAAGGAAACCCATTGGTTTCCTGTAGAACGTATGAAAAAAACTTAGTGACTTTGTTAGGTCACAAATTCTTACAGGAACATCTTCCCAGAAAATGTTATATTTGTTCTTGCGACTTCATCCATGTAGCAGATATTTGCCTATGTTTCTCTTTTCTTCTTTGTATTCTCTCATCATAAGTATAATAATGATAAGATCTGACCTCAAAGATAGCTGATTTAGCGTTTCTTGAAAGTTTAACGTTTCATTTCTTATGTTACATACGTACGTAAAATTCTTGATTTTTAAATCGCGCTGGAGTCAGTTTTTACCCATGTGACGTAGAAAACTTCAATTCTTAGCTGTCATGTTAAGAATTAAAGTTGATCTATGAACGTCCTTCCGATTTCCTGAATGTGATTGTAGGAGAAGCTAATTTATTTAATCTTTGCTTGCAGGTGATAGCCCTACTGTCCGCGGCGACAGAGGGTGCTCCGCCTTCAACCATAGCATGCATCGATCGGGCCGTGGACATGTTGAGAACTTCTGAACTGTACTCTCCACAAATGAAAGATGAGTCCAAAGTCAGGGCCGATGACCCCATCGCTATCGACCTCATTGGGGCGCTGTTATCGGTAAGCTACGTATTTTGAGGCTTTAAACCTTTGTAAAATTTATTTATATTTATTGAAATGTATTTGAAAGTGAGGGTCCACTCCATTGCATATTGTATAGTTGTTGAAAGTTATGGGTTTATAAATATAATAATTATGGTAATTTTTGAGAAACTTAATGTCATTACACAGTCATTTTCTAATGTTGATGAACTATTGTATATAAAGTTTCAAATGGCTTATTTAAAACTATTTGTTTCAAATAAGTCATGGGCCTATATTACTGCAAAAAAATACTTATGTTGATATGTGAATTCTCAAGATGTGGTATCCATAGAACAACAGTGTGTGGTATCTAAGAAATCGGCTGAATGACAAACTGGGTTTGTGAACTAGTGATAAAACTCTGATTATATGACTATTCCTCTAGTAAAGTAGTGAAATGGATTTTCATAATACTATGCCTGTAATCTTGATTTGGTGAATTTACATTAAAAAATAATATCGTTACTTTCAAATCGATTGAATAATAAAAAGCAATAATACACAGTCCTACCAAAACTCAACACAGCAATATAGTCACATACAAGCACGGCTGACTCCGAAATACCAGAAAAGTATCATGCTATCATGCATCTGCCGTTTTGACACGCCATCTACCAAATACGTTCAAAACTAGTTTAAGAATCAGCTGTAACTAGAACGGACATTTTCGTCCCTCTAAACATCCTTCGTCGTGGCGCTGCGGTGGAACATTAAGCAACAAGCTATCTTCAAGCGACCCGTGTAAGTCGTCTAATGCAATGGATTTTTGAACCTGATTTATACTTTAATAACACGCATTGGCATCTGACACAGTTAACTTAAGCGCCGTATAATTCTTAAGATTAAAAATAGTAAATGTTATCTTAAAGAAATAAACAGTGATGTAAACAACCAGATAAATCGTGTAATTTTGAAAAACCTACGTTAGCTTCTCAATTATTGTGTTCAAATAACACAATCTGCATCACTATATCGTCATCTCACTTTTTGAGTGGAAGATATCTTAAAAACTATATTTTGCGATGGTTACTCTTTTGTTATTTACGCAACTCACGATAAACGCCAGAGTTGTAACAGCAACATGTCGACAAAAATCTCGTCAAGAACTACAAAGGTAGCTCCGGTTATCATATGTTATAAATGCCAAAATAAAGTTTACCCCAAATCTACAACAATACTGTGTTACATATGCAAGAATAATTATGAATACGACTGTATTGGCTATTCCGAAAAGCTACATCATGTAACTAAAAAAAATCAAGGAAATGTATGGAATGTGAACATAAATCAAAATATCGTAATTATGTATCAAAGTAATTATGAGGCCTAATTGAGGTCATAACTCTCGGGCGGTTGTTCCCCGACCTAAAGCAGATTAACTTACCTAGAAAGTCCTAGCCGCACTGATATCCCGCTCGATTCTCTATTGCCATGCTGGTACATTATCAGCCTATCGCAAGGCTCGGTATTGTCTGGAAATTTGATCCGAGACACCCGACAAACGGCAACGGCTGTGCAAAAAAAAATCAAGTGGGTATTAACGAAATCTCGACTCAATTCTATATATAATTGAAGCAAGCGATCTAGGGCCCTCACAAGCACTGTATTTCGTCTACGTATGGGCAAACGTGGTAGATGTGGTCTTTGGGCAATTGGAATTAATCGATATTCAGAAAGCGCATCATCCAATGCTCTCCTTAATTGCTAATCATTCTGGGTAGTACTTACGTTTGTGATCACTCAGTCATTTGATGGTTACCCCATCCTCCGTCTGCGTCATTTTTTTTCGGGACAGGCCCACCACTCCTTCACACAACTGTATCTTCTGTGTAGCCAGAATTAACAGTGGCAACCACCAAAAAGGCAATGAACAGTGAAGTTCATTGCTGTCCCGGGAGTTAAAACTACAGCTGCCTTGGAACTCAAAACGAATTTAATCAGAAGAAAATTGTAGGCGTAGGAAGTTTTGGAATTGACTTCCCCTCTTGACAAAGTGGGAGACAGCAATATGTCAAATAAGGCATTTAAAAACCTCAAAAAGATGGCTAGTCAAGTGAAGCTCAACTGCTGTGCACCACAGTTTATCAAATATCTAACACTATTGGGACCAAAATAGTGAGTTGTTACCTAACAGATCGATTCCAATAATATATATTGCAGAACCGCCTAAACGCCTGATAATTCTCCCTTGTTGCCACCAAATCAGAATAGTATACTACCCCAGATGTGACATGCATGAAATTTAACATATCGTCCCGCTCCCGACGCCAGAGATCGCACTCCCAGAGAATATGGTGTGCTGTTTGCTCGAATTCATGATTTGTCGTAGAACACTCACATAAAGTTGTTGACACAAGTCTAAACGAAAAGAGCTTAGCCCTAAAATTTCCGTGCCCAGTTAAATATTGCCCAACGGGATGATCAACTTCTAAACACTCTTTATTTAATCTGTCTCGCACTGATTGAAAGAACAGTTACAGGTGGCATCCTTTAGTAGAAGTGAAATCTGAAAATCAAGAAAGATGGGATCTTCCTTGCTATTCAGATATCAAAGTTTCAAGTACCTCGTTAATTGGTTTGAATAATCTAAGTATTTTGTATGATCGTGGTGTTTTAGAAAGTCAGGGTCCATGTTTTTGGAGGTGTAGTACATGAAACGCGTCGTTGTACGTTGTACGCGACGAGGCGGACAGTGGTGGTGGGCGTGCGTTTAGTTTCACTTGTCTCTTCGGAGAGCTTGTTGTCTTTTATATTTATTATTATTTAAATGTTATTCGTCGTGTCCGTTTCTAGTATTTGTTTTGACATTTACTTAATGTCATCTGGTATGTCGTTTACAGTTTTGTATTTCCATATTTTTAGAAGTTCAGGGTGTCATAAAACTTTATAATGTTAACGAGAATGAAAAACAATATTAATAAACTACTGTAATAAAGGACATAATGGGAAATAACAAAATAAATAAAAATATTTCTAGACCGTGCTGTGACTTTGACAAGGTTTTTATTATTATTATTATTGTTATATTGTTTGCGTAAGACCATATTCCAAACGGTTTTGAGAATTTTTCACTTGAATTCCATACATTTTAATAGATAACTTTTCAATTCCCATTCGTATATGGTGTTTTGAAGCAATGTGCAGATCTAGTAAGCAGAGCTATTATTTTGTCAGTAAGGTAGATTAGCAATTTTGGGTTTTCATTGTTCGTAATGATTAGACGGGTGGACCCTCAAAATCAATAATTCCAAGCATGCTAGTTATTATTGTGATAATATTATTTACAGTATATTGTGTACTAACATGGACATTTATTTGTTTCGTTCCGGTTGGGCCTGAAACAGCGGGATCAAGCGAACATGAATCTTGTTCACATGGTAGGAAGTTTGAAATTGCAAACTATCTCTCTATATGTCTTTGATTAGGTTTTCTGCTATTAGCTCGTATAGCTTTAATTAAAACTCATAGGGCCGTAATGAGAGAACGGAGTGTAAATATTCGATTTCTCCTTTATTAAATCTCGCAATAATAGTAAATATTCGAGATATCCTCTGGAGCGGGTCGCGGCGAGTGTAAACACTACTTTACATCAATCGAAGGGACCTCTAAGTGCTGGGTTCATATCTTCGTGCACACATGTCAAGTGACCGGGTAATTCGTGATTTTAACGAGACAATAAAATTATAAAAAATGTACGCTTGCATGCTGGCTGCAATACTATGTACCTACAAAAAAAGTAATATAAATAAAGGTATAATATAATTACGAACTACAAGTAAATAAAAATGGTTGATTAATACCGACTAAATATCGACATTCGATATTACTTACAAGGAGTATAATCTTTAAAATATTTATGTACAATGAATGGTAAAAATACAGTAAATTAATTCTTTCATTAATTTGTATCTAATCTGTGCTTTAACTCCGTCGCTCTTGTTATATTGGCCATGTTCTTCGTCTTACAATTAGACTTCTAATTAGTGGTCCTAATATGTTTATTAATTCAACTAACGTATGCTTACACTTCTATAATTCGTATTTTATGTACTTCTATTGCTTAATATTATACTATACTTGAAACCAAAACTATCGCATACCTGCTATTACAAGGATACATTTATATCAGTAAGGTAAATAAGCATACAGCCTGCATGATGATAAGCAGTTACATCAACAGTGGGCTTTAGATTAGCCTTTGGAACAATAGCAGTTGTGCAATAATTTTGCTCTCAAGTATGCTTAAATGCTCACAAATCACATGGCATTTAGTAAATAACTAACTAGCAACTAACATTACCTCGCACGGGTTCACGTAGTGGTTCAATCATTTATTTATTATTTTGCGAAAGTCAAATTTACAGACAATTTGATCTTAACTACTTTTCGTGCTTCCACTATCAAACTTACTTTGGTGGCAGAAGCAAAGAAAGTAGTTTACATCACTACCAGTGGCGGCTGGTGGGTTATCGAACTGGTGGTGCACTTTACTTGCTCACCAAGTATTAATATTAGAAATTGCAACAAATCAACAATTTACATGAATTAGGAAAATAAAAAAAAAAACAATTACTTAATATAAACAAACAATAATTAACGCGTCACAGATACAGCGAAACTATATTGATAAGGAGAGGTCCATCATGCCCGCCGTCGAACCCAAATTTCAAATTTCGTCAAACATCGGGTGCTCTCGGTAATCTTCAATTCGCACGTGCGGCGCTCGAGAACCGACTCATTTCTCGGTACATTTCTATGAACTATCTTTTGTTTCACGCGTCAGGCACATTCGCTAGTAAGTAGTAACTCTACTACAATACAAGTTCTATTAGCAGTCCTCGTGCACTCGCCGAAGCGCACGAGAATTTTTCTTTACAGGGAAAATAAGTCTTAATAGTTTACCAAAGCGCTTAAATTGTTTTGTCTTTTATTTGTTATAATTTTAAATTTTATTTGTTATATTATATTTTTGTATGTTTCAAAAATAAATATTAATAGGGTAATTTAAAGATGAAGTAATATTTTGTAATTTTTAAATCTTTTGAATTGGTGGTTCAGCGCACGAGCGCACTTAAGGTACAGCCGCCACTGATCAGTACTACTACTTTACGTGCTTCCGTCATCAAACATACTTTGGAGGCGGAAGCAAGTAAAGTAGTTTAGGTCAAATGCCTGATATAAAACATAGCATGACGGTGCGGTGGTTTACTGTGGCATCAACTGAGGCGTAGCTTGGGTAAAAAATATCGATATATCAAAATAACGACTTTTTTTGAAAATATAATCGATATATTTAATCTCGAACTATCTATATTCCATATTTATTTCAGAGTATCAAATATGTATCAAATTCGATTTTTTTTAAGACATAAGTACATAAGACGCATGTGTGCAACCGCGGACAATAATTTTAAATATTTCTTTATTTTTATTATTTTATTTTTATTATTCAGAGTGGACTCAAGTATTTGAAATATGTAACAAAATATCAAATCTACCCAAACATTGTATAAATAGTTACAAACTGAAATCGCAGGTCGAGCCGCGACCAGAGTTTTTTCATCCTTGTATCAACGAGCCTCGTATATAAAGCGCGACTGTAACTTCATACAGCCTGTTCCAGTCACGACTTAACGATACTAGACATTTAGTATGTTAAGCGGCGCCTTCATAGTATTATTTAAAGGACTATGACTTTAAGGATAATTTAGAAAAATAAACGTAGTGTATAATAAATAGAGTTGCAATGAATAGAATTAGAGAGAAATTTCAAGATTTTGTAAGTAATTTCAGATATAATGACTTTCTTCACAATGCTAACTCATTGTTGAATGTTTACAGCAAGGGCCAACTGCCGTGCTATCGTCCCGAAGGAGCAGCAACGATTCCACCGTCGTCAAGGCACAAACGAGAACCAACATTAAGCATAAGGTAACCAGTTTCCACTTATGTTGAAATACTTTCTAAAGAGTTGTAAATATTAATAATAGCGCCATTAAGTCCTTTTTAGCAAAACAGAAAATATTCATACAATAAGGCACATGCACGTATTCCTGTGCACAAATTTATGTTTTGCGTGGGAATCACAATCTTAGTGTTAATAGCTACCCCACCACCGGGCTTATCAATAGAGTTTACCTAAAGTATCAATGGATAGGTGATGTGGTAAAAAGGGCTGAAACAAAGTACCTGAAACCGAAGAGCATGCGAGAAAAAGTTGATGAGCGTGAAGAAGCATTTTGCGGGTCAGCATGGCAGCGTCAACTGACAGGATACGGGATGTAGTATGTTGTCAGTAAAAAATATCAATTTATTATCATCAGTTCAGCACGTATTCGTCCACTGTTGGACATACACTGCCCCTTTAGAGAGTAACTTGCCTCGATCCTGAGCCACTCACATCCATTTTGAGGTCGTCACTGCATTTAGTTGGTGTCGTCCCATACTGGGTGTACCAGTACGGCAACACCAATCGAGAACATATTTTCCCCAACGGTTATCGACTCTATCGAAGTTTACCAACCGCTGTCTAGACGAGTTGAATTCTCCTCTCCCTCTCAATCGAAGTTTGACTTACCTATCTAAATAACCTATCCTAGATAGACATATTCGTCAACAACTTCGAGCTTAGTGTTTCCAAGCGTGAATGGTATAGGTGTTATTTTAGTCGTATCCATGTTCATCTTGAGAGCTACCTGGTTGGAAACACTTATTGAGGTCGTTGAGCATTGCGCTATGTCCTCCAGCGATTTCGCAATGAAAACTACATTGTCGACAAATCAAGGGTGAGTGGTGTATTCGGCATTGATCTTTGTACAGTATCCTTTCCAGTCCAAGAGTTTGAAGACATCTTCCAAGGCCGCGGTCAAGAGTTTCGAGGATATAACGAAGCGACAAATGGATCAGACATTTTTATTTCCAGGTTTAATTCTGTTTAACGTCATTTTTTTAAATGCACGATTTTTTATAGAGCAACGTTTTGAACATTAGTACTGTGAACAACTTATTCTTCTTAGCGTTATCCCATTTCCTAATACATTAAGATTGGCAGGGTCTGCTACCTAAGCCTAAGGATTTGGCTAAGATAGTCATTTTTACATGGAGCGATTGCCGTCAGATCTCCACACCTGAGAGGGAAATCAGACCTTTCTTAGGCTAGGTCACACGTCTTTCGAAATATATATTTTTTTTGGACGTGCGGGTTTCCTTACGATGTTTTCCATCACCGCAAAGCAAGTGATAATTGCAAATATGTACATAAATTCGAAAACACGGTTTTGGTGGTACATGCCAGGATTTGAACCAAGGACTATTGGATCATTATGCAGGTTCCTTATCCACTGGGCTATCACTACTTTTATAAGGATTCTGGTAATTGGCTGGGAAATCTTTGTGAGTTCCTAGCATAGAACCCTGAGTGAGAGTCAATTATGACGTCACTTGTGTGTATGTGTACATAATTTATTGTAAAGTTATTATGTGAAGTTGGAATAAATATATTTCTATTTCTATTATTATTATTGTATCTTTCTTATTTCACGGGCTTTAATCCCGGTCATTTGATAGGCGTGCACGGGGATATGAATCCAACGCGTAGAGGCCCCTTCGAAAAGAATGATATAATGTATTATACCCGCTGTGACCTGCTCCAAGGGATCAATGGGAGGATATACCCATGAACAGGTCACGGCAGGTATTGGGACTATTGCAAATGTATCGGAAATAATTGAGCTATTGACATGAGATCTGGAGGGATTATTAGTACTGGGCTATTACAGAAGAGACGGACACCTGCCATAACTATCATATCTGACGTTACTTCGGCAGGCGGTGGCTTGCCACTCACTAGATGGACCCCCGAAATGCCAGAGAAAGTCGGCCGGGGGCAACACCGGTGTGAGTGACTCAGGGGTGTCGAGAGGTGTGCTGCGCTTTCTCCGAAGTTACTCGCGGCGTTATGCCCTTTAACACTTCCACCCCTGGAGCATATCACCTGATGAAGCAATATGCTCTATCGACTCCTCTCTGGACGGCCAATGAAGGCAAGCCAGAGCTGAGAGTCCTGCGTGCCTTCTTGACTTGATCAGCTATATACCACGTCCTTAAAATTTTTTGCATTTGTAAGTTACATATATAATTTTAAAAAAATCATATTGATAGAATCCCTCCTTAATACTGCCCTTTCAATCTTTATAATTATGTATTTAGTTTGAACCGGTCTTTCCACAGGTATCAGGACAACTTCGTGAGCTTTTGGATACAGCTCTGAGTTGGGACTTCGAAATCTTCCGCCTTGAGGATTTAACTCGGAACAGGCCTCTCGCTCACCTAGGCATGACGCTCATGGGGCGGTTTGATGTCTGCGGCACCCTGGAGTGTGACGAACGCACCTTGTTGCAGTGGCTCATGGCCGTGGAGACTAATTATCACTCTACTAACACCTACCATAATTCTACTCACGCTGCGGACGTGCTTCAGGTCAGTATAGAGTTCTTACTCTAAATCGCTTTAATTTAATATGATTATCAAATGTGTTATATGGACTCACAAATCATCCCACTTCCAGTCCTGTCTTTGATCCACCTCTATATTTGGCATCAACTCATTACATTTTGTTTGATTCTTTAATATTAATTTCACATTCAGTTTTAAGGGCTCCTGTATATCACTTCCTATGTAATTCTAATATTAATTCCCGTATATTTACCTACATCAATCGTACATTTCTTCTTTCATCTCTTTTATGATATTACTCAGGTTCAAAGACGATATATAATCTAGTCACACTTTGCTTCTTCTTAATAAGGAGGATGCAATCTCCTCATCCTACCGGACAAACATGCACTAACTGATCATTGAATAGTAACCCTTCAATGATATATATCTGTGCATCTACAGCATTTAGTGAGATTTTAGGGCTGTCCCTTCTTTCAAAGCTTTCAGCAATCATTTACATCTGTGTCAAAAAGACCCTCGTTCGTAAGTCTTTTATGTACTAGACGGACATACGCACTCCTTATACTTCATCATCTTCCAATTTTTAATTTCTTATTTTTTCACGATCCCCGAAATTTTTGAAAAGGCCAATAAATTGGCTTACTGCAGGTAGTCGTTCGTTTCAATAGTGGGACTTCTGTGGGCTTTTATAAATTATCCATTATAGTATTTTGGAATCCTTTACATATCAGAGTAAAATATTCATTTTTGTATATGAAAAATATCATTTAAGGATAATTTTAACCACTGTAGACAATACTAACACTACACACGACTAATTGTATACAGCACGTATTATTATACGTTATGTACAGCATCTCACACTCACTTCGTAGTAATGATTTGGTATCTGCATATACAGGCGGTAGCATACTTCTTAGAAAAGGAGCGCCTGAAGTCAATTCTGGAGCCGTTGGAGGCGGCCGCGGCACTGATCTCGGCGGCTGCACATGATATCGACCACCCGGGCACATCGTCAGCCTTCCTCTGCAACTCGCGGCACCCACTCGCTATCCTCTACAATGATGTCAGTGTGCTCGAGTCACACCACGCTGCGCTCACCTTCAAGATCACGCTCAGTAAGGAACACTCATATTTCATAGTTCATAATATCGGCGGCACGTTATCCACCTTCCTCTGCAACTCGCGGCACTCGCTCGCCATCCTCCACAACGACGTCAGAGTACTCAAGTCACTCTCTCGCCGCGCTACGCTCTCTTTAAACGTCGCGCTCAGATAGGAATATTTAGGTAAATCTCATAGATTAAAGGTATCGATCACACCGGCAACAATGACGTCAAATTCAAAGTTACACCACGCCGCGCCGCGCTTACCTTCTTGTTTACAATATAACATTCGTATAGCCATTTAACATAACTAGTCTGTCCATAAATACTGTTACATAGAAACTTTTCTTTTTTTTCAATTCTTTAATTATTTTGAATTTGGAACGCTTTCTATCTATTCTCCGCCGTTTTACATATTTTTTTCGTGTTTATTATCAAATTTCAATATGAAATAGAGTGTTAAAAAAAGAGAATAAGTGGGTTCACCCACTGACTTGTATTTCCCATGAATTAAAAAAAATCGTGGTAGTGTCCCTGTGGAAAAGCACTTTATCATCATTCATTACTTTATATTTTGGAAAACTTGATAAATATAATATTTTTCTATAGACGATGACCGCGTGAACATATTCAAGAATCTCGACCGCGACTCGTTCAAGACTATGCGGCACAACGTGATCGACATGATCCTCGCCACCGAGATGACCAAACATTACGAGCACCTGGCCAAGTTCGTCAATGTGTTCTACGCCACCTCCATCGGGAGCAAAGAAGATGGCATGCAGGCAGAGGTTAGTATTATACACTGTGATGCCGTCGAGTTTTGTTTAATTTTTTTACAAGATTAACGGGAAACACTCCATAGTTAATCGTCGATCGACGGAGCACTCGGTGAGTGACGAATAAAATCAATTAAATTTTATGACATCGGGGTTTTTGTTAATAACCCGAAGTACTCGTACATTCTAAGAACTCCTAAACTGGATAAATGTAGGAATGCAGTTACTTAGAGTTTAGTTTAGAAGTTGTGATCTAAAAATAAAGTTTAACTTAGGTATGCAAGTTAATTATCCAAAGTTCTAACCTATGATCTATGTGACAGCATACCTTTAAACAGATTCAATGTGGTTTTTTTTATATTTGAATGTTTAATCGAAATGATGTTTGGTGTTTGATGAAAATTGGTTCAACATTGTCGATGATGATAATGTTGTGATGACAACATTAATAAATTCGGGGAATATTTTTAATTTTCCAATTCACTTAACTATATTTATACGGTATCCATTTCATAATTCCAGGAACTATTATCTTTGGATACAACAGCCTTATCGCAGCCAGAAAATTCGGTTTTAGTGAAGAGAATGATGATAAAATGTGCTGATGTCTCCAACGCGTCACGGCCGCAGAAGTTCGCCTTTGAGTGGGCAAGAAGGTAACATGTCTATTATCATTATCCATTCAAAACTGTGTAAAAATTGAAGGTGACACGTGCGCAGCGTCGTTAGGGAGTAGATATCAGGAAGATAGTATCAATGATATGGAATGACGGTGAACATATAAACAATTGCAACGCCACTAAAAACTACTGGAGATCCACTTACCAGGACGATGAGATTCATGGACAATTTGTCCCTCCAGCGGTATTTCAGGTGTTTCACTGAATTTATTCCAATGTGATCTCAATAGACTCGTTTTATAATCGCACCGCCATAACATTATAGACACGAATACATGCTCCCGTAACTTAAAAATTTTTACACTGAGATTTTATGCAGAATAGCAAATCTTTTAGATTCTTCCCTGTGTAATCAATAGATATTTACAATAAATTTCATAATAGATATTTACGGACGAATTGACGAAAACGTTTATTTAACTTTACTCTTTTAAAAGATCATTAGCTTGATAGCGTTTTCTCCTTTCTATTACATCAAGATCTAGGTCACTATTTGGCATCAAATCACATTAAATCGTGTGCAAATATGATTAACTTTAACTCCAATCTACAGTTATAAAACTATCTCTCCAAAAAAAACTTACCATTGCCTTGTCCACGATACCAAATATTTATTGTTATGCTACAGAATTGCTGAGGAGTACTTCCTGCAGACAGATGAGGAAAAATTAAAGGATATGCCGGTAGTTATGCCAATGTTCGACCGCGCCACGTGCTCCATCCCGCGTTCACAACTCGGCTTCATCGACTACATCATCATCAACATGATGGAGGCCTGGGCTTGTGAGTTATTATATTTATATTGTAACCATGCCGGTAGTGATGCCGATGTTCGGCCATGCCATACGTTGCAATGTTTTTAATAATAGCTTATAATACGATCACATAAAATAGGTTATTATTATTAACTTTTGCTTGCCGAAGGTTAATGTTATATAAAAAAAAAACATGAGTAGGTATTTATTACATACATGAAAGAAATGTTCCGTTTTCAATAAGTGTGCTAGTTTTCAATACGTGGATAGTCCTTCACTAAATCGTATCGCGTAATATTCGAATAATATGTTGAATCGATGGAATAGTCGGTTACCTTTTTCTACTGCGGCTATCCTCATCTGATTATATAACACAGAGAAACCCCGAGTATAGCTCTTTCCATAGCACACTTAGCCACCTTGAGCTTCCCCATATGGCCCCGTTTTACCAATATTTCAACTTTAAGTTCATCGTTTTTTGTTTTTGTTATTTCCAGCGTTTATCGATATGCCAGAGCTGGTAACCCACGCCCGGAACAACCATCAACGCTGGCGCGAACTGGATGAAGCTGGCATAACCACAATTGCCGAAGTACTGCAGGCTCAGCGCCAGAATTCTATCCAAGCTCCGCCTACTTCCACCGCACAATCCACCACCGAGGAATGAACCAGCATTGGAACGAAGGACGAATAAAAGAAAACACTACGGGTTAACATGTGATTTTGTATTGACTTTTGGGTAGGAGTTAATAGCGCAAGAATCTTGCGCCTATCTCTAAATGTGTAGACGTATGAAATTTATCAGGATATGGATAACAGAATAACGGGATCAAGGGAGTCAAAGATTTCCAAGCATTGGGATTTCAACTTTAAAAGTCTGATACGGATCATGGGCACGCACGATGCCTGACGGATATGTCCGAAAATACGCTTATTTTATACTAATTATATCCGTGTTAGTGTAGATATCATCGGAAGCATTATTGTTGATATCTACTTTTTAGTATTTTATTAGAGTATACTGAAAATATTTACTGTAATCAAAATTTGGATTTTATCGATATTTGATTGTAGACGACTGGCATTATCATCTATCTTGTGATGAGAACGTGTTTATTATACCTAGTTGTCGTTTAACACGGGTAGATAACTTAGTTTGTTGTCTATGTATTATGATGTATTAAATGAAATCCGTGATATAAGTGCCATATGATGTTATTTGGCAAATAATTTATCATTATCCATTCAGTAGTCACATAACAGAAGAAAATTTATAACATCATGTAATTTTGCATCCCATGACAGCATGGCATTGTAGGCACACTCGATTTGATTACAGTGTGTGCGGGCGTTGCTAACCCCATTTGACAACACCGCCAACAACTACTTCTGCCAAAAATATTCTTCTATTTCTTAATAATATTGTAAACTTATACAATTGGTCCATTATACACTTGAGCTTTCAAAGAATTCCTATTTTTATACTAAACTTTTTGTAGTGCACCGACTCTTTCGGCCTCATATCAAAAATTCAAGGAATTTAATTTGATATCTTAAACAGTTAACTAATATACGGTTAATTTTCTTTCATTCCTGATGGATAGCGATTCTTAAACATTTTATACTTAACAATATAATTAATGTTGACGTTAAATATGATGAAAAAATATATATATTAGTCATCTGAATATTTCTTAAAATTATTTATTATTCGAATAAGGTCTATCGTATTTGTAGTTATAAGCAATTATTAAAATGCATATATTCGTCTCTATGACGCTGGTACATTAAGAGAATTTTACTGGCTAGAGTTAAATGAATACAATTATCCAGATCGTAAGAATACGCTTTCTTGTGCTCAATGTCGATATATAACGGTCTAAAATTATATATACTTCAATGTTTGCTATCTTTTACTTATTACTTAGATACTATTAAATAATATTGTCCACTTGTACGCATAATTTCTTGATAAAACACAGTCGGATAACATTTACGTCGAGACTGACGGTTAAGAAAATGTTTACAAGTATTTATATGCATCTATTATATATTCGAATGAATCAAATTACTACGTAAATATATACATAATTGTATTGATCGTATTACCGTGTTCAATCTCATATTTTACAATACTATGAATGTTAAGTATCGAAACTACCAAAACGTACATTAATGGCTACTAACACTATTATTCTAATTAATTAAAACAAATGTTAATTTTATAGTTAGCTCAATTTTTAGATTAACGATTTGTGAATGAATGTTGGCTTCGAAGTTGTTTAAAAAATTAAAGTTTCAAAAGTAGGTACTGTATGTTTGGATTTATAACCCAACGTACGGTTCTAAACTGAATGTTAATTTATTATGAGTTTAAGTTTAACTGTAAGTTGGTCATGTTTGTAATTATCTATTAAGGTTAAGGGGGCTGGACCCCGTATTTAACTGTGGACATGATTTGTTGTGACATTTTATATGGGGAGCGTTTTAATATAACAATTTAAAGTTATAAATGTAACTTCCGAGGGAGATCAATCGCTTTAATTTTATGAAATGTACAAAATTATCAAAAGACATATTCTGTCTTAAATTGTTATAAATAAGTGTAAAATACAGTATTCAGCTTTAACGTTGTTAACTTACGCATTGTTTATAAATTTAGAGCGATGTGATCATAATATAGTGCGTGGCAAACATCAAGATAATTATAACGTTGAAATGGAATGTTGCTTAAGTTTTGATTCCCAAAGTTGTAATACAAGTTATATGTTTTTTGCAAACAATACTAAGCACAATAAAAGTATTTAGTTTTCTTGAGGAACGATAAAGAGTCTAATATAGACAGTATTCCAAGTCGGATATGAGCATTTCTTATAAAGTATAGTAAATATTGTGTTAATGTTTTAAACTAAATTTAATATAATACCTTTATTTATATAGTACCTACCTACTTTTAAAACCGTGACCACTCATATACGCACTGTATGTTTTAACCAGTGTTGCTGGTCGATACATAGCAGTTTATCGACAGTCTGATTTTGAGGGCAAATATCGATCATATACCTATCAAGTTTAATTCGGAAACACTAAAATAAGGAATTACAACTTGAGCAATGCGACCATCGAGTAACATTATTTTCTGTGTTTGAAATAATACGATTGAATGAAGTTGTTAAGTGTTGTAAATAAAGAAAAAACTTAAAAAGTTAATTGAGGTTTTCTTTAATAAAAAAAAATACTTTCTTAATAGATGTATTGCACAACATTTCTGTTGTGTGCCAGACTGTAATATTACGAGAAAAAGACTCTTGAAAAATACTTATGCGACTCCCATACTCGCAGTGAATAAGCTGGGGTCACTTCCTCGCCGTAGTTGCAGCGCCACCGGACAAAGTCTTAGATAGTACGAAACTTTCGTAGGTTAATAAATTCTGTGGTGATGGATAGAATCAGTGACACAGATTTGTGTTGGGGATCCCATAAGGCCTTATTTTATACTAGCTGAGACAATGACAATGAGTTGTGTATCACTATTAATACTACACAATTCAAGTGCATGAACAAAGTATCCCTGACGATGCCTGTCATGTAAAGGGAAACCAAAGTTCTACCGAGATAACACAAAAGGGAGCCCTGTTTTAACACGCAGACGCTGTTGTATTATATGTACGTAGGTATGTTGTATTTAACCATTAGTTGAAAAATGTAGAGAATCTAGGCATTGGACACACGCGAACGTGCTACATAGAGCTAGAGAAGAACATTGGTCTGGCCGGCGAGTAATAACCAACGTGCAACATCACTATAAAATCCATCCGAACCTTTTTTTTTTGTGTCGCGGGGATAAATGCGTTACGCACATCACCGGTGCCTGGGTAGCCTCTGATGGTAGTGTGAGACTCCCCGTTGGCTGCCCAACGGTATACCCACTAAACAACCCCGCGAATTGCCATCGGCCGCTTTGATGGGGTGCCCCGGATCTGCTGGCGACAGGGCTCCACTGCGACTGGCCAGCCCCTCAGAAGGGGCCGGACTTCTTCAATCTAGGGAACTTGGGACAGCCCCTCCGGCGACGTGACCACTATGGGGCCAGGTTCCCATCCTGACCCCTAGTCCCACATATTAGGGAGGCGGCAAAAGGTGCGCGTAGCACCTACGCCGCACTCCCGTCCGCCGTCTCCGGAGCGGGACAGCCGGGATCGGGATGCTCAGAATGCTCAGAATGTTTTTCACCGCCAAGCTAGGGATAATTACAAATATATACATAAATCCGAAAACAAGAATTTAGTGTATACATGCCAGAATTCGAACCGGTGATCAATTTGTTATTGGCCGATAAGATTGATATTACGTAGTTACTCAATTCACCGCTACAGATCGGACGAAAGTAGAGCTTTATTGGCTAGTTCGCGTATCAACATCGCGGCACGTATAGGCTTATTGATAGTAAATTAACTAGGATTAATCATTAACGAGGATGTTAAACGAAATTGCGCTTCCTTGTAAATTACAAAAGCATCCTGGTGGCTAACATGCAGTGAGTTAAATAATACAACACAAACAATAACAATCCAGACACGAAATTTTCATACAAACAACAGAAAAAATAAGCGCTAACTAATAATTTGACAGTCAGTATAATAAATAAAACCTTAGAAGCGATAAAATAAAATGTCGGTACAGAATATTAACAGTAAAATAAATTTATTAACTTTTCAATTATTTTTGTCGTAAACTCAAAATGGAACTTACTTTCCTTAAAGTCAGTGAAAACCTTTGTGGCATATCGCCGTCATTTTCGTTTTATTTATATTGAACGTACACAATGATATAAACTTTACAAATATGAAGTTTCATCTCATATATATACTAGCTTATGCCCGCGGCTTCGCACGCGTAAATTTTGGAATTTCGGCAGTTTTACTTATTTTTATTTTACTTCTTATTTTTCGTACAGTCGGCATTAAATAGTTAGTAAAAGTATCAAATATCCTTATTTGTGTAATAATGAAGATATATCACGATCTGTTCGGGTTTCATTAACTATTTGATACGGACTGTATACACTCAAAGCACCTCTTTATACTCAACGTTGCCTATTTTAATAACATAAAATTTTCAAGCCGCTAACTTCAAAAATATCTGCCTGGGTTGAAATTCAAAAATCCTGTCTTATCTCTCATATGCATTACATAATAAAGGAACCTCTTGATGAGTGAATTAGACAGGAATCCATTTCTATTAATATAGATTAGCGTCTCGTTCAAACAATTTCAACCCTCTCTTCACCTCGCTAAGGGTGGATTTTCTTAAAATGTTGAAACAACTTTTTTTGTATTCTAATAAGAGCATACGTACAAAGTTTCTAATCACTAACTTCAAAAAATATTTCTGCTCCATACAAACTGTCGAACCCCTTTTCACCTCTTTAGGGGTAGAATTTCAAAAAAATATTTCTTAACTCTCGTGAGAATTACAAAAGTAACGTCTTTGCAAAAGATCAGCTTTCTAGGTTCAAGGGTTTGGCCTCGGCGTTGATTCAGATTCAGTCAGGAACTCCATTTTCAGGAACACTGTTCCTATATGAAATCTATATGTTTGTCTGTGTGTGCGTTTGTCCGTCGCTTTTTTTGAATATTCGAATTTTGACTTCAGATTCGGATTCAGCATAAAAAAGTAGAATAGGAATGTCTGAAAAACCAACCTCCTATATTAAGGAACATGTCCAAAATGGCCGACAAATTAAAAAAAAAAATTCAGATTGGAAAAGTAAATTAAAAAGTAGAATAGAAATGTCTTAAAATATCATATTTCTTAAGGAACATGGTCAAAATGGCCGACAAAGTTTAAAAAATAATTCATTAAATTGTTATATAATTGACGAGCCAGGTGTTCCTCTGGCAATGCAAGCTTACGCATTCTCAACCGGTTATATATATAGATTATGTATATTTATCACTATCATGTTTCTCAAAATTCAATTATATGGTGCCTGAAAAGGTTTAATAGTTAGTGCATAAAAAATATTTACCGCCTATTGAGAAAATTGTTACTTAATATACCAAAGTGAAATATTAGTATAAAGGTCTCAGGTTGATTTACTATTTATTAAAAAATAAAGTACTACTAGAAATACTAAATAACGTCTTTAAAAGTAACAAAATAACTAGGTACTAAATAGCATTAGGTACATAGCAATAAAACGCTTGATTGGACGGTGGCTAGTTTGTCTTCCAACCCGCCGCGGTTGTGACTTAACCAACAAAACTGAGAAGAGAAGGTAGGCAGGTACCTACTTTTCTTTCTTTATTATGATACAATTGAAAACAAATTGTAATTATTTATATGCGATGCGATTTAGTGAGTTAGTAGTGAGGTCATCAGAAAGCTTGTGAAGAATTGATGTTTTAACAGCGTTATTCCCCCCGTCATAAGAATCGGAAATAATTTATGTCAGTTGGGCCGTATACTAGTTTGCTTACGGAGTGATGATGAAAAAAACCTTTACATTCACCATCCTCTACCATGCCGTGAAGTCCTAAACATTGTGATCATAAAGGTCGACATTTCAATGCGTTAAATGAATATAATATTTAATGCGAACGTTACATAACTAGAAAGGAAGATTTAAAAACTTGAAAAGTACAGAAAAAAAGCGCATGATTTGTTAATGATTTATGTTAGAGCAGTATTATTCGCATTAAAAATTAGTAGTAAGTATTTCTACCGTAACGATTGATTCGGATAACTAAAAATACATTTGTGATTTTAGTTAAAAGACCTAAACCAAAAATGTATTACTTCAAGTTTGGAGTTGGAGAGTTGTGTCGACGTTCTGGGTTCGACAATATTATTAAAAACAGCGGTGTCGGTTAATATTTTAAAATATATGAGTCTCAACAATCAAGTCGTGTATTCAAATCTCTTAATGGAATACCACAGTTACTCCAGCAACTGCTACGTAATGAATTTGGTCTAACCCGCAAGTTTCGTTTCCTCTAGTGGGATCCAGCGATATTAATTTCAAAAAGTGCAATCACTATGATAGTAGGTTTTCAGCGGTACATAGTGATGGAAAAAATTGCCACAGTCACAAACCTTCCTCGTAGCTCAGTGAGTAGAGCGCTCGGCCGATGATCGAGAGATACTTAAGTTTCAAACCTCAGCTAGGCGGAAGAATAACATTTCAAAAATATTTACCAAATTTCTGGGAATTTATACATTATATAAAAACAACTTTAAAATCATGCATACATTCATATATTTATATAAGGTTGCGAAACTCGTTTGCGAAAACATTAAAAGGGTTTCCCATCTGAACAAAAATCCCATCTTTTACAATGGGCAGCTATGCCCGCTAAGTAATATTAGATTGTACCATTAATACCACTCAAACGTCTAGGGCGCGTTTTTTTCAAAACATCACGTGTCTGCTACCTTCGCTTAGACCATATTGTGCGCTATTTACATATTACTGTAGCTATATCCAAATAAGAAACAGAATTAGACTAAATTGATTGCAATTAGTATAATTGAATTTACGTTCAATTGCCGAGTATAAAAAAAATGTCAAACGCGACAGTACCGACTGTTCCCCTTCGCTTTTTTTGCTCGAGGTGCACCTGTTATTACCATATATTGGTACATACAAATTGGAGCGTTTCGGTGGGGCACATGAATCTTACCCAAAGCTCTGGTACCCACTGCTAAAGTCCATAAAACTGGCAAAAACTAACAATTTCTCAGTGTCCATATTGAACTATAAAATTAGATACTGAGCTATTGGAAGAAAAAAAAACTACCAACTACTTGGAATCTATATTAATAGAAGTATAGATGCACGAGAGACAAATTCTTGTCTAACTCCAGTAGTACCGTCTATAAAACGCAAACTTAATTATATAATAAACTTTCTTATACTGTCTGCAAAAAAAAATTGAAATGACAATCGTACAATACACATTTGAATGAAAATGACAGCTACAAATAATAGTTCGATTTACCTCACTTAGGGGATATTAAGAGTAATTTGCTTGCTTTTCAATAGCTCGATTGTCCAAAAAGTGGACAACCTATATGTGTTTACATGCAATTTGATGTAATGGATAAAATTCATCACTAATGGATAAAAAAATTTTACACCATGTCCAATGGGGGGTTCAATTACGCGTACCTCGTCGAGAACCGAGAAATTGTATTGTCTTTTTTGTACTCCTTCACTGGTTTACCAAGACAGCTCCTGACATATGGGTGTGATTAAAATGATTATGGTATCAATTTAAAGATTGCAATGTGTAGTTAATAGATTCAGGCGTTATTTTGCGAAAGTCCAATTTACATGCAATTTGATCTAACCTGCTTTGTGTGCTTCCGCCACCAATTAGTTCATGCGGCCTAGCGCCGGCCGGCTCCCACACACTACTGTTAGTTGATGCAACAAGACAAGCAAGAACAAGACCACCGGAGCAGCCATGGCAGCGTCCGGCATCGACGCTGCCATGGCTGCTCCGGTAGTCTCTGTCTCGGCTGCTGCGGTCGTCCGCCATCTGGAACAGAATCCGCATGCACCCACCACCACCGTCGCTCGCCACGACTGGCCTGGTTGTCGCTACGACACGTGTTTCGCATCTCCACGAGGCATCATCAGGCGTTGTAGACGTTAATCGTAAGAATAAATGCTACAAGTGACAAACCCATCGCAGTGCCGTCCCTTATATTGAATTGAGGGTGGGGGTGGATGGTGTGAGCGAAAAGATATTTAATAATTGGTGGCGGAAGCACACAAAGCAGGTTAGATCAAATTGCATGATTACAATATAACCTTTAAAATGATACTATTTTTACATTGGTCATTTAATTCTTAAGATCGCTCGGAACAAAACACAAGTGGGTGATTCCATACTTTTGCTCACGAGTGTAGTTAATAGAATCAGGCGTTATTTTGTTAAAATTACGTGCAAGTTGATCTAATCTGCTTTGTTTGCTTATGCCACCAATTAGTTCATACGGATTAGCGCTGGCCGGCACCCACCCAGTAGGTATCGTTAGTAGATGGAACATGCTTAAAGGCATCCTCATCGACGAGCAGTTTGGATTCCGTTCCAAACACTTTGCAGTCCATCAATCGGATGTATCATGGAACACGTCCTCTCCAACTTTCAAACCGGACGCCATACTAGCGCCCTGTTCTTCGACGTTGCGAAAGCGTTTGATAAAATCTAGCACAATGTCTTAATTTATAAGCTACACCAAATGGAAGTGCCAGACAGTCTCGTGTACATCTTACAAGACTACTTGTCAAATCGCTCCCTCCGCGACAGAGTCCACGTCACTCTTTCAGGACCGCACACGATCCGAGCCGGAGTCCCCCAGGGCTCGATGCTCAGTTCTATCCTATACAAGTTGTACACCAACGATGTTCCCAAGACTCCCCACGTGGAGTTAGCCCTCTTCGATGATACGGCACTCTACACTTCCGAACGAGTCAAATCCAACATGTCGGATAGGCTTGAGCAGTCAGAACCCGTTATATACGTTTTCCCATACATTTCGCGGTCGTATACGACCACCCGGGTTTCGAAGGGTTAAGAGAGCGGCTAACACTCTAGGCGAATGGTTCCGACGTTGGCGAATCGAGGTGAATCCGGAGAAAAGTGCCTCAGTGTTCTTTTCTCGGGATCCACAAGGTGTTACGAGACCTTACTTGAATCCCAGCATAGGACCGTGAGCCCCATCTTACTGTTCGGCTCATCCATCACATGGGTCGAGAAGGCCAAATACCTAGGTGTCATCCTAGACTCCAGAATGACGTTTGGACCTCACATCACCGCTGTTAGAAAGAAAGCCGCGTTCTACTTAATCTGAATCGTTAAATGTCACTTAAAAATATGTGTACATTCTACAAATCCTGTAACTGCCCCGTCCTCACCTACGCCAGCATAGTGTACGCACATGCTGCGCGCTCTCATTTAGCTAAGCTCCAGATCATCCAAAACCGATTTGCTCGCAATGCAACCGGCACCCCTTATTATTTCAGGGCCGCAGATCTCCATCTCGACCTTAAACCTTCCATCATTAGTTTCGTGAAGGAAGCGTCTAGGCGCTTCTTAAAGAAAGAAGAAGAAAAATTTGTTTATTTGGTTACATTTCACATGCTTGTTAAATTACTACCGGACCGGACGCGCGGATACCAGTAAATTATTTAGAAAATTTCGAAAATATCTAAGTAATACAAAATAATAAAATTAATACAAATTGGATAAATTATATGACTTACAGTCAATCTGGCTAACTTTGGCCCAGTTTGCACATAAAAAGTTAGACCAATGTTTAAAATAATCCGTTACTCAAAAAGATACACTTGTTATGGTGGCTTTATGTAGCCTACTTCCAAAAAATTTACTCATTTACCAATAATCTCTAGGAAAATAGTTTCAAAAAATCCATTTAACCACTGGGCCAATGTTAGATTGTGAGTTGGGCTTGGATTGGCCCAGGTCCCAATTTTAGGTTGTTTTTGCTTACTCCGGTTATTTTATTTTATTTAAAGCATTTTGCTAACATTGGCCTGCATATTTACCATAAAAACTACAGCTGAGGGCCATAGACAATAATTATGTATACATTCGTTTTCATTTATTAGTACTAAAATGGGTAAATAAATTATTGCCATAGGAAAATCAACACAGTTTTTATTCAATCTTATTTTTTTGGTGAACAATGCGTTTTTAACTTATTTACTGACTTACCATATAGCTAAGACAATGAAAAAAGTATCAAAATAATTAAAATTTTATTTAATCCTACATCTACATCTACATCATGGGGTTAAACTTTGAAAAATTTCCATTCCATTCCATGGCCAGGAAGTCATCTTATATGATAAAATACCTTTCTTTCTAAGAATATTAGTGTCATTCAGCATTCGTATGATATTTGTATCATTCATTATGCAAAACTGAGCCACGGCCTTTATCACATTATCACTAATCATCTGAAGTTCCAGTCTACCGTCATGTACTTCGTATGTCTCTATAGAAAAAAAAACCTCCTGTGCTATATCCAAACCACATTCTTCTTCATGAGTTATGTCTCCTTTCTCTGCCCTTTCTTCACACTTATCGAATATATCTCCTCCCAATATTTTGAGAATTTTGAACTTTGGCCCGGGCTCAAGTTACCCTTATTCACCGGTAATAATTTACCTGTTCAATATTTATGGCAATATCATGGGAATTAGCTAATTAGCTCTCGTAATTTTTGAAAGAAATAATTGATAGACATATATGAGACACTTTAAAATAACACTTGCCTCCTTAAGTATTCAAATGACAACACAGCAGGCAACTTTTTGGCGCTTTCGTAACAAACCGCTCTATTCACACCACAGAAAAAAGCAACTGACGTCTCAACAATGATAGATGTCAATTATTTGGCAGAATCTGAGCATTTACGAAGATATATTAGAATCGATGTTTACAAATCTAGTTTGAAATACATAAAATCATAGCAAAAAAAATCTATAATATGCATTTGAAATTTTGGGCCAATTTTATATTGAAGGCTTAAGTTACCCTGATCGACTGTACATTTTACAATATATTATATTGTTATATTTACCTTCGGACACTAACACGTACATAACATAAAATTGAAATAAAATTAAATGGAATATTATTGTAATTAACGTTAGATTATGTAATATAAAAACAAAAAGGAAAAGCAAGCACACTTTTTCACACAATAAATGCTTATAATGCTGCAATCACTGTGATTTTTGAATACTCAAAATACGCTCCTTGAGTTTATACTTAAAAGGTTTAATGGAGCTCGAATTTCTAATGGGCTAAGAAATGTTGTTCCAACATCTAGATGCAGCATATCTGAAGCTGCCACGGAAAGCAGCAAACTTATGTCTAGGGCACATAAGACGATCCGGTACTCTTGCACGAGTGGTAAAGTTTAATTTATTGTACAAATAACATGTGCCTTTGCTTTTTATGCCGAACAGAAGTACCGCAAAATGAAGTGCACGCCGTGAATCCATATTCAAGAGATCGCTCCTGTTTAGATAAGGAGTTGTGTGCTCTATGAGGAATGGGGAAACAAAATCTAGCACATGAATTCTGTACACGTTGTACCAGTTTTGTACTTCGAAACAGCCTCTCAACACCCCAACACATTGGTACCCCAACTGCGAAATTCCAAGGTTCCAGCGCAAACTGCGAAATTCACTCTTTAATCCCGATGATCGCATTACGGTTGCGAATGCCCGCTACCTCTCCGACCCCGACCCCAACACTCCAACATATACACAGCACTCGGCGGACTTCTGTGCGATACACTAGGTACCGAGAAGCCCAGGTATCTGGGCGCCTCTTCATATGCCCTTCAGGCATGAACCCGCGTGTTCGATTTTTTAGCTCCGCCGAGGTTCGACCCCTCTCGGAGGCCCTTAAGCAGTCGCTTTTTGCTTTTTCAGGCTGTGGCGCCTCACGCCCGCCAGTCCCTTCCGGTGACGTAGTAACGGCCTACAGGGGCCAACTACAGTCAAGTCAAAAAATAATATATCAGTCGGCTGTTACACGTTAAGCGGTACACATCTCTCCTAAATTCGACTTTTGACAGAACTATAGAAGCAACACAAATTGTCGCCCTACTGCAACAAGGGCTTAGCCAGCGGGATGTCGCTCGCCAGCTCCATATAACGAGGTTTTGACGAGCTCGGTGGCGCAGTCGTAAATGACGCGACTTTGGCACCAACGCTCGTGGTATCGATTCCTACACAAGACAAACATTTGTGTACATGAACATATCTGTCTGTCTTGGTCTAGATGATTTTAAAAGAGGTGGTAGCGTCAAAGCAGCCCGTCTGGGGAAGTACCTCTACCTCACAGAAAAAAGAGCTTACGTTTCCCTAAAAAGGCTGGCAACGGATCAATGACCCTTTGGTGATACTGATATATGTGGCAGGTATACATATAAAGATGCTAATATTTTTTATTAGTTTTCATTGGTCATTTTGTTCTTAAGATCGCTCGGAACAAAATAGAAGAGGCTGATTCCATACTTTTGCTCGCAAGTGTATAGGTTTATGTGTTTAATCGAATGAAAAGTACAAAAACGGTTCCATCATAAAACGTTTTATTAGAAACAATAATTAAAAAACATTTTTACATATAACTTACAATTCCAACGTTGCGTTACTATAAATGCAATAATTTATCATTATACCCATGTATTTTTAAACCATGACAATTCTATACATTCATTTGAGACCTGTACATTTTTCAGGATGGGACAATTACCAATTAAAATTTGAAAGACAATGTGGTAATACAATTTTACGATTGTGATATATGAAAAAGAAAATTATCACTTGAGCAACCTTCGTTAATCGCCTGTTAGGACTTTATTGTAAACTATACCAAACAGTAGCTATATTTTTTTAAAACCTGATTTTTTTTATTTTATTTAGAATTGATCAAATGTAATATACACCTAACACAGTTAAATTTATTTCGGTAGTTCAGAATATGCTCAAATGTAACATGAGCTATATAAGTGTAATGTTTTCACTACTGTATAGTAGAAAAAAACAGTCATAACACTACATGTAGTAAACTGAAGTCTGGTCATGTAAAGGGGCCACAGGGGACAAAACAGTGTGGTAGTACCGTAGTATATGTACATATTATCACAAACGCATATAAACAATATTATAAATACTCTCGATATTTGTACTATGCTATTGTGTGATTGACAGAATTTTATAAAACATAAATGAGCAAGTTCTGTTTTTACTAAAGAACAAAATATTTTTTTCAATGTAGCACTCAAAAAATACCATAAAATATTACATTAGAATAGCAATTATTTCAATCTTTCATTTGAAACGACCGAGGCCAAACGAGTGCAGTGTAAATGGCGTAATTTGTATTATATTCGATTTGAAAGAATCGTTTTCGATTTCAAACACTCGAAAAGGTGAAAAAACCACCTCACAAAACGACGAAGCAAATATTAATTACGCTACTTACAACGTCATTAAACTTTTTTGTATTCTGCCTCAGTTCGTAATATCCGATCCCACCCTGTGAAGTTATAACGCTACAATATACATTTCGAAATTCGCGAACCTATCTAACTGAACACATCACCTTTCAATTTCGCCATTATTGTGCATCAACTACATTTACAACATTCTTACAATAGCGAATTTCACTTGTAAGAAAGATCGATGAAACAGTTTTATTCTCAAAACCCATCAAAAAATTATGTGTAAGGTTCAAAATGCACTTGTGTTTCATCTCTAGTACTCATACTAAAAGACATGGACATTTGAAAAGGCACACAGAAGTCATTATTATAAGCGCTGAATAGAACCGATTATGATCACTTCAGTGTTTTAACTTTCACGGCAACATATAATTCAATATATTATCACGCGAGATATAAATAAACGGTTTTTTCAAGTGATTATTGTTTTGAAGACATTTTTAATTAATTTTAACTCACTTTTTAAAGTGCATTCAAGTGATCACCAGTATTCATGATAATAAAATTGCATATAAATAACTCGTTGCGCAAAATTTGACTTTTTAACGAGATCTCCGTTACGCAGCGAATTCATGTATTTTCCTCTTGCTTGGGACGACAGTGATACAAAGTCGGTTGTTGCCAGCGACTTAAAAACTTGCAGTATAGAAAACAGCACACTCAGTACATTTTAAACCCTGATCTGTTGCATCTGATCCTGTTGAAGCACAATTTTACTGCACAATCAAAAGCTTATTCACCAATCTCAACCTACGTGCACGTAAGTACTATTTCACAATTCTTAGCCTCACTTGACCTAACCTTTCAATTATCCGTTACAATAAGTACCGGTGTACACAATGGGCCATCTGCCATGGCTTACATAACATTAAATTTTAAGACAGGTACCGAATACTTAAATATTATGTTATATATGTGTTGATCCTAATACGGTGATAACTTTATTCTAGAAGCCATTCCTTCAGATCTCACAGACTAAAGAACACAGTACAAGCACATTATTTTAGGTATGATATTCAATTTATCTTTTAATGAGTAATTTGAGAGCACACAATCTCATTTTTCCGCAAAAAAAAAAACACTTTTGAAAGAATTCAATATATTATTCAAATAGGAAGTGATTGCACTATATTATCTAGACTAGCAAAAATCTGGTGCCTGTACAAACCCTTAGCATATAATAATTAATATTAATAACAAGTATGTATTTTATATTTTCTGTATTTTTTTCTTACTATTTTACAAAGTAACTGACCTGAAGTTATTATTATAAAATATATTTATACTATGGAAGTTGCGTATTGTTTATAAAGAAAATAAATTATAAATGTATCTCTATTACAGTAGGCAATTATTGAAATATTTTTGAATCACCCAAAAATAAGTATTAAAAGTATCCGTTCCATAGAAATAACTCTCTTAATGCGTAAGTAATAAGGCACATTATCAACTAAACTGGGCGAAGATTACGAAAGACATCAATAATTTCATACGAGTGTAAGTTTAATACGTATTCAGTTGAACTTAACTACTCTAGTCGCTGCTATTCAGCGGATAATGGGCCTTAACCCTTAATACTTTAAAACGATGCAGGCAAACTTGCCTGCGAAACATAAATTACATAATATACTTCTTACAAAAGAAGAATACAAGTTACATAACGATAATACGAAAGAGTAGACTTTGATAACATCAACTCAAATATATTTCTAACTACAAATACATGCATGTATTATACATAACATACTTTATCCCCCACTCGCTATGATTTTGCATGACATCGGCGCTGTATGTACGGTATGGTGATTGAACACCTGCAATACGAAAGGAGATGAATGTACTCATTAACAATTATGAGCCTAATATGTGACATGTAACCAAGTCTGAAACAAATTGAGCGTTTTCCCATTTTCGACTTCAATTAGGGTCTTGTTATTGCTAATACTTGTACAGATTCCACTTCACAATGTTATTTATTACTTATTTTTACCAACCGGTTTCGCCTTCACGGCATTCTTTTTATAATACGTCGGGAGGCATACAAGCATACGGCCCACCTGATGTAAAGCGGATACCGTATCCTATTAACGCTTGCGATATATTAATTATCACTCGCACGATGTCTCCTCTGTTGCTTACACAGCAACTCCCTGGGAGCTTACTGGTGATCTCACAGGAACACAACAACCCTCTAGGGAGTTGTTATTTGGCTGCGGTTTTCTGTGAGGTACGTCCCCAGACGGGCTGTTTTGATGCGCCCTACCTCTCTTAAATTATTAACGCATTATCAAGGTATTATGTTTTTCTTTAATCAAGGGTGTCAACCCCGGTCTTTTGATAGGCGTATGCGGGGATATGAATCCAACGCGTAGAGGTCCCTTAGAAAAGATTGATGTAATGTATTATACCCTCTGTGACCTGCTCTAGGAATATCAATGGGAGGATATTATTTTTTCTTTGTCGCGTTCTTGGTGTTCTCGCCAATGACAACGCTTTTATTATTTTAACTCAGTGTGTGTTCATGTAGGGCCCGAGGTTAGTAAATGGCCGGGCTTAGAATGTGACTCTCAAAATGGCCATTGTCAAGGTATTCATTATAAACAAAACATCTGGCAGTACCAGTGGCTACCGTGCAATCAGTGACAGTCAATATCCAACATCGTGGGTAACAACAATTTATAATTTTATATTGCGATGTAGGAGAATGAATCACTGTTGGAACTATTCAGAGTATTTGAAAATAATATTTAAAAAATTAAATATATTTAAGTAATATTAACAAAAAAATAATTATAAACGAAGTGTCTAGTGTCAGCAAGTAAGGTAATTAATTGAAATATAATTGTAACTTAATTGCCAGATGTTGTGTTTATAATGAATATATTTTCTTTTCCTTTTCTTTTCCTTCACCGCAGAACAAGTGATATTTTAAGAAGACCAATATATACGTAAATCCGAAAATACCAATTTGGTTATATATCACCAGGATTATAACAGGGGACCAGACAGTTAATAAGCCGCTTATTTATCCACTAGACTATCCTAACCTCACTAAAAACTTCGGCAAAATAATAACCCCCTAAAAGAGTTGTCGTGTCACTTGCGGGAACAGTTGCGAGGTTACCAGTAAGCTTAAGAAGAGTTGCAGTTAACACAGCACCGGGGATGGCAACGCGTGAGTGATACTTCTTGTAATTAAAAGCATCTATAAGCTATGGCCTAATACCAAATGGGCCTGTCTGGTTTTCCACCTACATGTAAGTAAGACGTTGTATATGTAAAAATTTAGGTACTTAAATTCATGAGTACATTTGGCTCCAATTTTTGCAGGCGAGAAATTCGCTATCCCGCATAATCATCTGTATAATAGTCGCTAAACCTGCTGTGATTTTTTTATACAAAGAATTACTACGTTAATGTTTTCTTTATGTTTTGTATTGAAGTCGAGCTTCTGTAACGTATAAGTATTTTTACAATTAGAGCATAAAATTTTGCGCAACTTATGTGTTTATTTATTCTTTGTCAACGGTCCATATTTACAATTATGGAATCGAGTCAATTATTTTAAATGAGAATAATGTTCTTTGGTATTCCATTATCTTTAATAATTGAAATCCATAACTGCAATTGAACTATTGAATTACAAAGTAATATTATTACATTGTATCCTGATCACATTGTATCCTGATCACATTGTTTGTTTCAAAAAATATAGAAAATACGCGGGAACCTACAATGGGCCCGGAAAATTATTTCTATTGCCTAATAAACTAGATGTTGGTCAGTCAATCAATGCGTCAAACGGTCAATGCACGTACTGCGCAATCTGTAGGTATGTGTATAATTTTTCTGCACGCTCGTATGTCACTAAACACTTAGACCGCTGGAAATATTTGATTTTTTTGTGTTTTTTTTACCCTCGGGCAAGACAACGTATGGCGTTGTAGACATTGCCCGAAGAAAAAATTCTAGGATCCAATTGTAGCGCCACCTACTGAGTCAATTTGTGAATCTAAACCATCCAGAGTCTCACTCAAACACATAAAAAAAAATAACAAAATAAGTTCAGCCAATTAGGAGTAGGTCAGTGACATACACGCGTACAATAAAATATATATAAAGTTTACTATGTATGTCATCTATATAGTAATCTTTATATAATTATATATATAAATATTACTATGTAGATAGATTACATTGTATTGTAAACACACACCAGCATAGTAACTACATTTGTTAAACTACGACTTTGTAACAACAGAATATAAAATCACCTTGTAATAAAATTAACAAATTAATCCAATTATAAGGCACATGGTAATTGTATTAATTACACTGTCTGTTATAAATACCGAGTCGTATGTCTTACCTCCCAAAACCTCATGTGGACATATGGATAGATAAATGTGGCAACAGAATACGGAGTAATAAAATTACCATGTATTAACATTAGACAATAACACTTTAACTGTAATTTTGATTACTGTTGGCCCACCTCAGTGCACGAGTGACCAACGAGCGAGCGGGACGTGCCTTCGGCCGCTATAGGCGGGCGCTAGATGGCGAGCGGCTTGTCGCGGCACTGCTCCGCGACGTAGCTGGTGAACCTCTTCAGGAACTTGGGGTACTCGCGTTTGTACACCGCGCGGAGAACTCCAGCTGGCGCCCAGCCGCCGGGATTCACTGGAAACAATAATAATTTATTTACCAAGGGGATAAAACTGTACACACGTACTGTGTGTACTCATTTGCACGTGGTATGCTGGGAATTACCGAACGTGGTTCTATACGTTTACGATACTCAATAAGCCGCTAGACGCTATAAAGATCACACACACCTTATAGAAGACCACGGGTATAAATCTTAGAGGAGTGTCATGTCCTTATGACAGAGTGAAGTTACCAGCAAGCTCCTGTAAAGCTGCTGCGTTAGCGGCGGCGACTGATCCCAGGTGCGAAGTCTGGGGTACGTATAATTAAATTCGTGTTTTGTGAGTCATGTACATATTTTTAATTATCCCTTGCACGATGGTGAAGGAAAATCTTAGTGACGAAACTCGCATGTCCAAGAAATTATATTTTGAAAGAAGTGTCTGGTTTTCCTCCATTTAAAAATCAGTATCTTCGCAACATCCTTAGGCTTTAATAGCTGATCTCGACAATCCTAATCGATTAGGAAACGGGATAACGGTAGGAAGTTGCATAAAAAATGACACAGCTTGTATCACTAAACTAGCAGTATGACGTTTAACAGATGATATCTTTACTGAGCTACAAAAGAACAGATAACTATCAAATGCTACTTATTTCATAAATCTGTCAAATTCAACTTCAAAACAGTCAACGTTAGAATTACACATCAAAACAACCATCACAGCGCGCCTATACTTACTATACTTGTATAGTGTTTGGTGCATGGTTGTAACATCACAGTAAATAATCTACACTTACCGAATGTGTATAGTGTTTGGTGCTTGGTTGTAACATCACAGTAAGTAATCTACACTTACCGAATGTGTATAGTGTTTGGTGCATGGTTGTAACATCACAGTAAGTAATCTACACTTGCCGAATGTGTATAGTGTTTGGTGCATGGTTGTAACATCACAGTAAGTAATCTACACTTACCGAGTGATATATGAAAACTTTTTTACGACCATACTGTGTGTTTCTTTTTTTATTTCTTTTTTAAACTATAATTACGTATATGTAAATCAGCATAGACAAAACAATTCAGTGCCGATTTCTCCTCTGTTTGTTAGCCGATTTGCTTCCTTTTGCTGTTGACGAGTTTTAGTGTCATATTGATGACACTAAACGCTATAGCCGAAAAACACGACATAACAATAGAAGAAATTGGAAATAGTAAAAAGATATGGCCATTTCGACAATAGGGAATATGCATGAAACATTTTTAGGATAGATTTTAAAAGAGGAGATATAGACAGGAAGATATCTCAAAGTAATTTTTTTCTACGATAATTAGTTTGCGAGACAATACTGTTTGAAAGTGGTATTTCATCAAGTGACCTGATAACGCTTCATACTAAAAGGCCGTGGCAGATGACGTCACAAGCCGTGTGGTTATGAAGAAATGTGTGGATATCATCTAAATATTAGCTGTATTTCCGAAATTCAAGCATTCACTTGATACTGTCATAGTAAAACATGTTCAAAATATGACAGTGATTCAAATTATAAAGTGTTTTTATTATAGAAACTGTTTGATTTTTTTACGATTTTTAATACTTAAACTAAACTAAAAAAACTACATAATCTAAACTACAAAAAAAAATGTTATTTGTTTTACTTTTTATATGATAATTGTGTGATTTAAAACGAAAAATAATTTTCACGCATATTCCCTATTTCAACCAGATTTTTTATTTCAGTAGAATTTTTTATTTCTTAATCGCACATCATTATATAATTTTAATATTTCACGGTTGTTTACACTATTATTGTAAGTTTTCACACTATTATCCCCTGATCAGTCATCCCGTAACTATGGCGTCTGTAACGTCGCCAAAATAACAGGGAAATATAAAAACAAATCTCGGCAAGTCCCGTACCTATAATAATTGTACATTATTATGTTTAATTTATAGTGTGGCATAGTATTGTTGATTGGTGTACCTGTGCTGCAGTACGCGATGCTGGTGGTGATGTTCTCTCTTGTGGGCGTAACGCCGGCCGGGAACGAGCTGCGGCACGCGAGGCACACCGTCACAAACAGACGGATGCACGCGCCTGTGTTCGACTGTACACACATACACGCAATGTTATTACCAGTGATCAAAGAAAGCGATGCTATTTTGGGTCTACGACCTTATACAAAAGATTAGAGTAATGAAAATTAATTATTACATCAAAAAAAAAAATACCAACAGTAGTTGACAAAATCTTACTAATCCTGTAATAATTTAATTAGACTTAGAACTTTGTAAGTGGCTCAATGTCACCTTAGAGCCAAAGCCTACCTCACCTGCTTATCAACAGACGAGGCTCTGGCGAAAGAGAGGTAGGCCATGACGTTAGCCCGACTGGGGAAGTACCTCCATCTCACAGAAGGTAGCAGCCAAATGACAACTCCATGGAGGGTTGCTGTGTTCCAGCGAGTGAGTGAGGTCGCCAGAATATGAAGAGTTGGTGTATTGACAGCGGGGGTGGCAATGTGCTAACGACATACATTTTGTTGCTAGCGTTCCATAGGCTACGGTAACCGCTTTATATCAGGCGGGCGGACCGTATGCTTGTTTGATATCCGTCGTATTATAAAAAAAAAAGACAGACGGTGGTTATTTGTTTCAAATTTTAGGCGCCATTGTTTAGAGTCAAATCTAAAAGGCACAGAATACTAAGTGTTAAAACAACTGTTAGTATTCAATGCCGTTTTTGAAACAGATGCACTTAATTTATAAGCTAGATACTGGCGTTTATATATTATATGTTGCGTATTTTGTTGGCTTGAAAATGTTGGAAATAGTTATAAGTTGCATTTTACAAACATTGCCGTAAGTCAACGTCTTGTTTATAAAATTACTTATAGCTGCTATATCACTCATGTTTTCAAAATGTTCTTTGCAGCTGTCAGATTTTTTTAAGCAGAGGCATGCTCCGTTTGTTCGGATATATAGAACTAATGCAGGATGAAAGAATGACGAAGCAGATATACAATGCAAAACTGGAAGGATGTACGAGCCGAGGAAGGCCAAGACTTACCTACCATGACCAAATTGGTCGTGTTCTATCAGAACGTGGTATCAGGAGCCCTAGAAACCGACAACCGTGCATGAGAAGAGCAATGAATGTTAACCCCGCAAGGGATTTGGCGTGAAGTTATACACGAGTATATATAGTATTTTTTATGACTCTAACATACTTTTTTGCGTCTTGAGTACTTGTAATTTGTTGACAATATGACCCCAGAAAATTATGCCATAACGTAAGATGGAGGAGGCAACATATCTATTATTATGCCGTGGAAAGATTTTTAAGAGCAAAAATAAAACTGTTGATTCGATTACACAATACTTCCGTATGTTTTGTCTCTTTGTCTGACAATCTAATTGTGGTTATTAGATATATTGGTGCAATTGTATAACTTATTTTTTGTCAATATTAATAACCAAATTGTTTTTGTTAACCATTCATTTAATGTCTTGTTAATTTCATTTTCATGAGTCAAAATGTTATATGACGATAGTATATTCATAATAGTTTATGTGTTCTTGAGTTAGTTATTTGATACATTTAGGGAAGTCATTAACATAAATATAGAAGAAGACCCAGTATTGTCCCCTGAGGAACACCTATTCCACCTTTCTAAATTTAGGCGTATATTGTTTTTTTTTTAATATTTGAAACATAATTATTTATTGTTTTCGGATTCCCATGTAAGATTTAAATAATTTTAACGCGTTTCTCTGATTCCGTCGAGGTAAAAGGTATGCAATGATAATTCATGGTTGATATAATCTTAGACATATCTCTAAATACAGAACATATATTCACTTTTGTTTACTGAGTCCGTAATTAATTTTAGTAAGCCATAAAAGCCATATTTGACGTGCTGTTTTTTCGAAATCCGTTTTGTTCTGTAGCGAAAATGTTATATTTCTCAAATATAACGTATAGTGCTTCATAAAAAGATTTCTTGAGTATTTTTTAATGCAAACGTATGAGAACTATAAATGTCGATAGTTTTTCATGGCACTCTGTTCACCTTTTTATATGTCTTATTAGTGATAGTTTGAGGACATTAGGAAACCTAGGCCTTTACTCAATGGCAGGTTTATTACGTGAGTGAGTGGCGGAGCTATAAAATTATCGCATAGTTTTAGTGTCAAAGCATTGAATTTATCGTAACCTACGAATTACGCTATAAGAATACGATTTGTGTTGTTTAGTAACATAATATATGTATATACGTCTGCTACAGAAGTTGGCGTCAGAAAGATAGAATTAGTTAATGTGGCTTTGCCAAAGAAATGTAGGTATTTTTTTAATTTTATTCAACGTTAGGAGATATACGGCCCACTTTATGCGGTTACCGTAGCCTCGAAACCCTTGCATTATATAATTGCGTTTCGAGGCTATATGAACTATATAGCCCACGCTTAACCACACCAATAACTAAAAATGTTCTAAAATAAAATAAAAGAGAGAACCGAACGTTACAAGATGCAGGACATGTAAAACTCACTGACTTCTTTAAAATTAAAAAGAGAGACAAACTCACAGGATAATCGACATTAGTGGTGGAATGATTTGTGACCGCATAAGTGTTGTCGTCCGAGGCGCGCACGTGCGACCAGAACAGTGCATCTCTTTGCGACGCCGGCCATATGCGTTTGAACGTCTGGTGAAACACCAGGGTGTCCGATGAAATATCTTCCACTACCGTCATTTTCTCTAACGTCGCTGAAAATAAAAATATGCATTTATTAACTATTTGACTTGTCATTAACGAGGTAACAACGAACCTGGATTAAGTGGCTCACCATCGTCTATAGAACGAGGTAAAGTATAACGATATTTAATAAACAGCCCGACTGTGGAAGTATTTGCTTCTTACAATAGCCAATAGTATTTTTGTACACGAGTCACCAACTTTCCTTACGGCCGTAACATCAAAGTTACATACAAAATTGATGGTACACATATGGTACACATTTTCTACACGTCTGCCAATATTATCACCTGTTATTTCTGCATATTGAGGACTTATTTTACTGTCCTCAATATTCACTATCATGCAGATGACACTACTGTCTATACACGATATACCGGTCAAGTCGATATTTCTCGGAATTGCGTCCATAAACGCCCATCAAAGCTTGTGAGTGTGATTAGCAGTAGACTGAATTTGGGTCAACTAAATTCAAGACATGTGTACGCGTTGATCGTATAAAAGGCCCCATTTGTCGTAACTCACCGACATTTACCTCAGTATTTCATCTAAGATCTATGCCCAGGAAGTCGAAATATCCAGTGAACATCAGTCGTACTGAACATCAGTTTCGCGACTACTTGTATTATAAATCTAGATTGGATTCCATAAAGATTGGCACAAGACGGTATTTTAAGCCGCACTATTTTCAGACGGCTGGACTCACTGTCTACATAAGAGACGCTGACTCTCTGTGTGATAAAGGCTATATAACGAAGAGTGTTTGAAAGGGCTGTTTGATTTAGTAACAACCTGCCATACGATCCCAAAAAAACATACTTTGAATGGACTTACTCTCCCATTCATATCTGTAACGTGGATTGAAGAAATAATGGCACATCTCCCGGGCTGAGACGCCACGTACTTTGTGTATAGCCTTTAGAGGGTCCATCACCATACCGTCGATTTCCATTTCCCTGAAAACGATTTCATTTAAAAATACACGGAGATAAAAATCATGCGGGTCGCTATGACCCAAAATGAGTTAAAATTCGCAGCGAGAACACAACATATATCCCGCAGGGTACTATCGAAGCGAACTCTACAAGTGTCAAGCATCAGTTGGACCAATAGTTGCTATACTTTGGGACACATAGGTATTGTACAGGATACTGCATAAGCGTATATAACACGTATAATAATATATCGCAAGTTTTAGACGAGCTCGGTGGCTCAGTCGTGTATGACGCTACTTTAACACCAACGCTCGTGGGGTTCGATTCCCACAAGGCAAACATTTGTGTGCATGAACATGTCTGTTTGTCTTGGTCTGGGTGTTTTAAGAGATGTAGGGCGCATCAAATCAGCCCGTCTAGGGAAGTACCTCCACCTCACAGAAAACCGCAGCCAAATAACAACTCCCTAGAGGGTTGCTGTGTTCCTGCGTGGAAGTGAGGTCACCAGTAAGCCAAGCCCAAGCAATACCCAAGGAGTTGCTGTGTAAGCAGCAGAGGAGGCATCGCGCGAGTGATACTTAATATATCGCAAGAGTTAATAGGCTAAGGTACCCGCTTTACATCAGGTGGGCCGTATGCTTGTATGCCTCCCGACGTAGTATAAAAAAAAAAATATATACTACATTCAAGATCCGTAATAATACCCTGTCTGTTACTGTAATTTTCCTTTATCCATATTTTAATATCATACATGAATAGTGGTTAAAACGGCCTTGTAGATAAATCCTGCGCTCTTACACAGATACAAAAGGATTACAGTCTTTTTTATACTCCTAAGGTGTCAAACAAGCGTACGGCCTACCTGATGGTAAGCAGTTATCGCAGCCTATGGACATTTGCAACACCAGGGGTGTCAATCTTGCGTTGTCGACCCTGTAAGAACCTTTTCACGTCTTTCTTTAAGAACCTAATGCTGTAGTCCCTTGGGAAAACCTCGACAGGGAGCTCATTCCACAGCTTAATAGTTCTTGGTAGAAAACATCTCTGGAACCGCACAGAACGCGACCAGTGCGGTTCCAGTGTATGAGGATGAACTCCTAGCTGTCGGCGAACTGTGCGATTATAAAATGAGGCTGTTGGCATAATGTCGAACAACTCCTCAGAACACAACCCATTATACAATCGGTAGAACATGTGAAGGGAGGCAAAATCTCTTCTCAAAGTCAAGGGCTTAATACCGCGTGTGAGCTCAGGATCATCGATGATCCTCGCAGCGCATCTCTGCACAGAGTCACACACACAGGTCCTAGCTGGTATCCAGGTGCTACCGCCCAAAGGTTGCTATACAGTACTACAAATGCGGTCTGACTTGGGACTTGTATAACATAAGTCTTTGCCTCAAGCTGAAGTACATTCTACATCTACATCGCACTGCGGCAACTGTCTCTACTGCGCACATGAAATTTCTTGGACGCCATCTGGACCTTCTTTCTCCAAACGCCAAACGCTCATGTTTTATAGCGCTGTTTTTATCAGCGTGTTTGTGTGCACGTTCTGTCTTTATAATTCATTGCAATGTAGTGTAGTATCGACAATAGCTTTCATACGATTTTAGCACTTTACTTACTTATAAGTTGTTATGATCTCAACACATAGGTAACTAAAAAATTGTAGAGTTGGATCTGTTTAGAATCTCTAAATACTAAACAGATCCAACTCTACAATTACGCTAGAAATTAACTCTACAATTAGGTCCACCAACACACACACGACTACAATGCTCGTCAAAAATCTTTTGATTCATTATTTATATTCATTAATGATGAAAAAAGGCATACCTTCTGTACATCCTCATGTCACCTTCTTCAGCAAACAATTGCCATCCTATCTCACCGCCGACTCCTTCAAACGCTGCCTGTATCTGTTCTGTTGATATTCGGTCGATCTGTAACATATAAACAAGAGCTTGTGTAATTTGCACAGAAGAAAACCTTATAAAAACTATATTTATTATATACGATTTAATAGTTTAATTTCTATTATAAAATACCAGACTATCCATTAATTCACAATTATATTGTATGGTTTGTAAACCCAAAAGTGTACACCCCGCAAGTATCATATATAAAAATAAAATACCTATATTTTGAATGAGGTGATCAAGGGTGTGGTTGCGCAGTTAAACAGCGGAGTATGCTCTAAACTCGGTTAACGGAAAATCAGTATCCAGTGGGATGGTAAGGATATATATGTAAGTACATTGATCGTGTTTTATCAGAAGGTAATATAAGGAGCCCTAGAAACCGACATGCGTGCATGAGAAGAACAATGAATGTTAAAGAAGCGAGCAAGGTGTGTAAGGTTCGAGTCATATGAAGCTCGAATCTCTCTGCCTACCCCGCAAGGGATTTAGCGTGAAGTTATAGATGTATAAGTGAAACAAAGTATTCCTCACAGCTGAGACGAGAAGTAGCATTATTTAACTAGAGAGAAAGTTATTATAAGTGTTTTAAATATAATTTAAATTTCGTTTAATTTAGACGGCTAATTGTGTACTCTAGGAGTCATCCCTCGGGAGTGGAGAATATCACGAAACTGTTTCTATGAATAAATTACAGATACATACATAATGTTATGTAACATTCACTACAAACTACATTATAATGATAGGACATGACGATGACTGCTCTGATAGAGTTTTTAGAAACTGGCTTTTCGCACAAGAAGAAGCACGCAAATTCTATTTTGAAAACAAATTAGAACGTGCGTGCTTTTAAATAGTACTATTTAGAAGACACATTGGATCCAGAATGTGTCAAAATAAGCGACCAAAATTTCTGACACATCAGGAGCGAATATCTCATAAAGCTTTTGGAGTAAGTAAGTAAGTAATAGTAATTCTTCTTCTGAGCCTTGTCGCAAACTTAGCAGTGATAACTTCAACGTACCTATGTATGTGACTACGGATCGTGGCCATCACAGCAACGAAACTTAATTTAATTTTAATTGTGTTTTTTGTCATTTTGACTGGGTCCAGAGTGAGTGAGAGTTTTCTGATTAAAGTAGTCATTAAGAAAATATGTTCATCCCTTTGAACATCATCAGCACTTTCAGAGTTTATGTAGTGGCGTGAACAACTTGAAGGGGTCTTATGGGTTGCTATCCTTTTTTTTTATACAACGTCGGGGGGCATTCAAGTATACGGCCCACCTGATGTAAAGCAGTATCCATAGCCTATTAACACTTGTAATATATTAAGTATCACTCGCGCGATGCCTCCTCTGCTGCTTACAAAGCAACTCCTTAGGAAAACCTCCTCCTCCTGTTACTTCAATGCCATCGCTAAAAATTGGTAACCTGGAATCTGTGGAACCTTGCCAACTTGCAGCTGAGACACTAATACTTGGGCTCGTTAGAATGACCTCATTATGTTACAGATGGTGATCAGGGATTATATCAAGGACAGTGAACAGAAACGAGAAATAAGGATAAATTGGAATTTGAAATTGGATTCTAAGCTATTTTTATTCGTTACACCGATAAAAATTTTGATAAACAACGTAGTGCCGTTTTTGGCGTACAAGTGTAGGAATTATTCTTACCTGCCTCGCAATGTACAAGGCGTGAAGTTATAAATAGAGTATGCATGTGATAAGTGAATGAATTAAATTGTGATGTTTTTATTTTTAAGTGTCTACCTTTTGATACGTCGCTGGCAATAAGTCTATAATTACACATTTTATTTAGTTACTCACTTAATCGGACCCATTTGTACAAACTCTACTGTTCAATACAAATATAACAACGCCAGATGGCCTTAGCAACAAACCATACAAAATCGTTAATAATCAAATATTACAATCTGAACTTGAATGTCTTTGAGTAAAATTGTAATTACTCGTTCTGAAGTGTATCTGTTATATGTATGTAATAATGATGTAACCTCACCTCAGACCACAGCGGGTGTACAGTAATTCTGTTGTCGATGGCCGGCGGCGGCAGTTCCACTTGGTCCCGTGTGTGCACGCTAGTAGTGGAAAGGGTTGTCACCGCTTTCGCCCGTCTTTCTTCTTCCATCTTGTCAAAGCCTGTCTCGACGGCATCGTAGAACTCATCATCGGGCAAGGTAGAGTGAGGACCCTCCTGTTGACAAAGAGGAGTATTGAGAAACGTTTGTCACAATATTAACAATACGAAACATTTACCGTCTGGGGAAGTACCTCCACCTCACAGAAAACCGCAGTCAAATAACAACTCCCTAGAGGGTTGTTGTGTTCCTGCGTGTGAGTGAGATCACCAGTAAGCTCCCAGGGAGTTGCTGTGTAAGCAGCAGATGAGGCATCGCGCGAGTGATACTTAATATATCGCGAGCGTAAATAGGTTACATCAGGTGGGCCGTATGCTTGAATGCCTCCCGACGTAGTATTAAAAAAAAAGATAGCTAATAACCTATGGAGAACCAATGAGAACGACATTACGTAGTGACTCAATTCACTGGGTCGGGGGTAAAGTAGAACGCACAGCTCTAGTTGGCTAGTTCGCGGATCTATATCGGGGCATTTCATCGGTTAATGTTTAAAATATTCTCCCATCAGGCTCGAATCGCGGATATTATGGCGCTAAAACGCAACGTTTCATAAGCGCGGGGTGCCTTCATGCGCAGTCAAGTGGTATATTGGTTAGTGATTAACAACTCTTCGTCGGAACCATAAAAAAATTAAAGTCTGCATTGAGTTATAAGTAAAAGAGAACACTTAAAGAGCTGAGTTTCATTCATTGATCGGTAAACGTGACATTTTACGATGTGACAGCCGGCGAGAACACGCGAATTACACCTTCGAGGAGTAACAGAAAGCATCAACGTTCGACCGTACTAGGGTTCTTTTTTTACAGGAATTAGGATTTTCAGGATATTCCTCTCCTACTTATAACGTCGTAGAAAAAGGAGTATTCTTTACTGTAAAGTATTGCTTTCTTTGTTTGTTGCTAGTTCTGTTTTACGATTCCCCTTCTGAAAGTACAACTTTTACATTAGCACAAATGTTATGGCTTCACATAAAATGAGTTAAATGTTTAGTCATTTATATAATGTATAATAAAATAAAATATTTAACGATAACCAAATAAACTCGAACAGTACAAATAATAACGCAATCGCACACACGCACATATGTTTAAGTTATTGAGGAATCAACATTAATTACGTAAAATAGGTTTCATAAACTATCATTTATGTTAGTTTATTACATTATTTATTAATGTTTAGAACAAAAGCATTAGCAGTCTTCGTATAAAGGCCATAATGTTTATTTCCATAATAGATTTCAATAAATAAAATTCCTAACATGTTTCTCTACGGTTATCTATCATTCACGTATTCTTTCGTGTGTGAATTTGGACGACAAATTCACACACGTTTGAATTAACACAAAGAATACGTAAACGATTACGTGGCCCAAGAACATCGTGAAACTTACACTACAATATCAAAATTTGTCATATAATTACGAATATGATTGCCCAGAAATATTTTTATACACTAATGCAAGAGGAAATACCTTTTTTTCTTATATAACGTACGTGAACGTGACCTATCTGATGTGAAACAATTACCGTAGCTAATAGACGCTTAATACACTAGGACAATGGTCGGCTCCAGAGCCGCATGTGGCTCTTTGGCTCCTTAAGTGCGGCTCTGGCACAAATATCCACGGAAGGCGCAATAATATTTTCATTTAAAAAAAACTTAGAAAAAATTACATCTTATTTTGATAAATTAAAATTCTTCTGTAAATCGAGAATATGTATATTTTGTTTGTTTACGTTAAAAGATAGATAGGTAATTAAAATCTAAAAAATTAAAAACAATATACAAACCTGACTTACTCAAACTTTCCAAGGAAATGCAAGCACATTGTTCGCATTAATAAATATTTATTAAGTATGAAATTTAGTTTTATTTAGTGTACTACTTATTTAGTGTAATAAAAGCTTACTAAACAACCAGATTTGGCTCCCATTTTTTTTTTATTGTTGTAATGTTCATATCTGACTCTTTGGCTAATAATTTTGCCGACCACTGCACAAGGAGAATGTGTCAAGAACCGCAGGAGCAGTTTTATAAGATCTCAATTCACCTAAACAGCTAGATTTAATTTTTAAAGTATCGTTGAATTTGTCGTGTCTGCCCAAACTAAAGATACATCATAATCAATAGTTTAAAAACGAAAATGCGAGCCGCCACTTCATTAAAATTATGTGGGACAAATCGATCGCTTGAAAAGGCTGGCAACGGATCAGTGATCCTTTGGTGTTGCTGATGTCTATGGGCGGTGGTCACCACTTACCATCAGGTGACCCACATACTAGTTTGTCCCCTCTAATATAAAAAAAATGACAACTAACATCATTACAACTTCCTGTAGGCTGTAGCAGCATCCGCAAAAAAATTCAAAATCAGATCACAATTGGCGAATCTATCATATAACATACGCAAATAAAAAACATCGCAACGTATATTTATTGTGTATGTTAAACGATTGAGATGACTTTAATCGTGTAACATACTTATCCCACGTCCATTTGTTGTCGGATAATATCCATTTTGTCATCAGATTATCACTTAAGTAATATCATGCTGGAATTATCATTTTCAGGAACACCGTTCCTATATGAAATCTATATGATTGCCTGTGGGTGCGTTTGTCTGTGTCTGTGTGTCTGTCGCTTTTTTTCGAATTTCGAAATATTCGAATTTTGACTTCAGATTCGGATTCAGTATAAAAAAAGTAGAATAAGAATGTCTTAAAAACCAATATCATATTTCTTAAGGAACAATGGCCGACAAATTTAAAAAAAAAAAATTAGATTGTTATATAATTGACGAGCCAGGTGTTCCTCTGGCAATGCAAGCTTGCGCATTCTCAACTGGTTACTTCTTACAACGTTATTTTAAAGTAAGTACATATACACTACAAGCACTTTAACCCAGCGCTAAATACACGTACTTCACATTTCGCATGTATTATGTATATTCTGTGCAAATCCATGACTTTGAATTACTGCAACACTTGATTATTCCATGCGTGCGTAACCCACATTCGAATAAGGACACGATGAAGAAATAAATTAGTTGATTGCGTGAACACATCAGCGCTACATAGTGATTAGCAATATTGAAAAATTCAATTACTGAAACAAGGGGCACAGATGCCCAAAAACATATGTTAATACGCAGTGATAAATTATATATCTATGGTTACATCTATATCTATGGTCTCATTTGAAAGAATTCAAATATAGATTTATTTGCTATCCGTCCAAGCGTTAGTTACAATGAAAATAAATACTTTAAACTTGGTTACTAAAGGTAAAGGGTATTACAAATTTAAGATCACTTTCCACGTATTTAAATTCTTAACATATAAAAAATTATTGCTATAGCATAGCAACTAATTAATAAAATTAATAAATAAATATTACCCGCCATAGTACACAGCGCCACCAATTCTTAAACTAAACAAAGCTTTTGTTACGGGAAAACAGTAAACTAATAAACGTAATATGTTAAAAAGTAATGTTAAAGAAGCGAGTGAGGTGTCCAATGACCGAGTCTTATGGCGTTCGGTTCTCTCTGCCTTACCCAACGAGGGACTTGGCGTGAAGTTATGCATATATACATGCATAATTTTATCTCTACACGGACGGAGCAGCCAGCAGCCGGTATTACGTAGTTTATAAAATGAATTGTGTAAACGAACGTACGCTAAATGTTATATTGAGACTTTCGTTCAACATAGCATTCGGCATACTACCAGTGTACACGGTGTGGTTATCATCAGCCAAGGTAGCGTTCAGTGTAGATAAACAGCCGAGTAAAAATAACACAGCAGTAACGTCTGTTTGTGCAGTAAATAAATTATCGCGAACGCTTCACATAATAATACCGTCGTACGATGTTTTATGGTTTTCACAATCAATGTCACATAATAACATACATGCATCAGTTAACATGTGCTTCGCATTGATAGTTAAATAAATATTTTTCGCACTATGCGTCATATGCATCTCTTACTTCTTAGCGTTATCCTGTTTCCCAATCCTCTAGGATTGGCGGGGTTCGATACCTAAGCCTAGGGATTTGGCGAAGGCACCTACTAATTATCAGATGCCGTCAGACCTCCGCAACCCAAAGGAAAATCAAGATCTTTCTTAGGTCACACGTCTTTCGAAGTATAATTTCATGGACGTGCCGGTTTAACTTAATGTATTCCAAGTGCGTAAATAAGTGTGTTCATAGGCTATGGTAACCGCTTTACATCAGGCGGGCCGCATGCTTACATGCTTTCCGACGTCGTATAAAAAAAGGTAAATCACAAATGGAATAATGCTCTCTGTATCTAGTAGTTTGCGTTACGAAGACTATATGTAGAAACTTTGTTTACCTAGATGTCAATTTTTACCATTAGACAAATATGGTACGGCATGTATACATATGCAGTAAAGTCATGTATGTTATAAAGAAAGTTAAGCACTTGGCCAAAAAAATTATAAAACAAAGTGTTGATTTGGTTCGACCTATCTTACGTCTAAAACCTAGTTTAATATCTCGGTTCTCTATGAACAGCTGTTCACTTAAATTTTGTAGTAAACAAATAAAAACTAAAAAGAAATCGTCATGTATTATTTTCAAAAAATCTCGACAATTCGCGTAATCCTAGTTAGAAGCTCTTGTGCCTCGACAATGAAAAGGTCGAGAAATCAAAAATCCTCTACGTGTAATTGTTTGTTAGCTTAGGTTTTCAAACCACGCTGATTATGATGTGGTTTTTACTATCTTTAACATGTCGAACATGTTACTTTTACTACTTACTCTTTTTGAAGGACCGTACTGTATACCAGTTTTCCCATGTCGAATGTTAATTTGGGGCGAGGTATAACAAATAACAATAGTCATTTTAACCTTTCAATTCGGCGTAAATATACCAACCAGATTATCAAATGACCTTTCAAGCGTTTCAGTCTATGTAACATACTGACATGATGACATAAATATGTCTAGCATTAAGTTACCTATACTCACAAAGGGGCATGCCCTAATTCTTCGTCATACATCCGTCCGCCGCACGATGAAACAGAATAGATTCGTTTATACGATGAACTCGAAAGTGAAGGTAAAACTGGGCAGGGTCGAACCACTAATATTATACGGTTACCTGGCTCTATAACCGAGTAAAGTTGTGGGTCAGGCAATCAGGCATAACTTTAACAGTCAATGTAGCACAATTTTATGCTGAAAATAATATTGCGTATATTATTGACTCAAAAGATAGCTGGCACATATCCCCCCCCCCCCCCCCCCCCGTCTTTCTCTCAATATAACGGTGTTGATTTAACTATTAGGTTATCAAAGGATCCTTAGTCACATAAATGTATAATAATACTTTATGAGTATTATGTATACAGAACACTTTGGACGAGGTGCACTGTTGCCCGAGATACAGGTATCTTACCTAGTTCAGGCACAGATGCAATACATTATAAGCTTGTATCAAAAATTTTTTGCTCAATAAAGTTATTATTATTATATTAAAAAAATTTAAAAATATTTTGCCTTTGAGCACCCACAGCGCCATCTTGCTCTCAAGTCTTAGGCACTCTATTGTATCAATATTACGCATATTTTAGACAATAAATTGAAAATTCTCCCTGAAATTCAGACTAAACATTCTTGATTCTCACATTGCGTACATAACGTAATATCAAGTCTGTAAGAAAGAATATTTACCCATTTTCCATGTACACATCATTCGTGAGCCAAATTTTAAATCCCTTAATGCTATTACAACTGAATACACAAAAGTGTAAAGCCTCACTAAGTGGGTTAAGAAAATATTGGTTAATTGGATTTGTTTAATTTATTCGTTTGTTCGGCGCAACGATAAATACTTTGACTAAATAGGACTACAGGTACAGAATAAATAATACAACCGTCAGCTCCTCATTTATTTAACCCAGTCTAGTACTATAGCGTTTATCTTACATTAGTTATAGATCCAATGTGTACTGATATATGCGCTACTAAGAAAACATTTTATCTTTGGATTAAAATAGGGCAAGATGCCTAAAATGACGGTTAAGTTGAAAGGACAGGTTAATTTGATATTACTTTTTCAATACAGTTTGATTTTGGTTTGAGCTTAAGAGAACGCATTAAAATACATCGAAATCACAGGCAAACGCCTCATGGTATGTAATAAACTAAATGGTTGTAATAAATTATAATAGTAAAATAATAGTTTTTTGGTTATGTAGAGTCAGGGTAGGGTTTTAGGGTAAAAAAAGATAACAACTCTTTACGTGCATTACGTGCCTCTTGTCTTCGTGTCTTACATTTTTTTTTTTTTATAAAATGTTATTGTATCATATTCCTTGTTCATAGTTATCATGTTAAATCTATCAGCATATCAATGATGAACGAAGAGAAGACAAGGCGGTTATAAGTTAACTAACAATACAGAAATCTATCTATCTATAACTTCACGCCAAATCCCTTGCGGGGTAGGCAGAGAGAACCGAGCGCCACGTGACTCGATCCTTACATATCTCACTCGCTTCTTTAACATTCATTGCTCTTCTCATGCACGCACGCCGGTTTCTAGGGCTCCTGACATCACCTTCTGATAGAACATGACCAATTTGGTCATGGTAGGTAAGTCTTGGCCTTCCCCGGCTCCTACATCCTTCCACTTTTGCATTGTATATCTGCTTCGTCATTCTTTCATCTTGCATTCTTTCTACATGCCCGAACCATCGGAGCATGCCTCTTCTTATTTTAACACCGACGCTCTCTTTCAGACCAACTCTATTTCTAACATCATCATCAATACAGAAATAATTATCACTTAATCAATCGCAACCTCGAGCTCTGTATCGCAAACACAAACCTAGCTAAAAACATTTATAAAGTGTTTTATTACTTTAACCTGATCTATCAAACATATTAACAATTACCGATAAAAGAGATTATTTATTCAGTGTCTATCGTAAAATGTTACTGTTGGAATGACCAATGTTTTAACGTAATTACCATCAATACGGACGGGTAATTATTAATAAGTACTAACAGAATTTATAATACTGTACATCACATATGCCAACGTAATATAGATATATAGCCATGTACCTTCATAGTGTAACTTGTCATATTTATTTCTCTTACTACATCATATTATTATGAAACGCATGCAACCCTGTCATGCCCTATATCAGAGACAATAAAGTCACTGTGCTATACACGTCGACCTCTATGCATGAACGCATGGAGGGGGCAATTACACCTTGTTATTGGATGTTCACTATAACCCCAAACTTTTCCTGACATACACGTTTTCATTATCTATTCATCTGTTAATCATTAACCCATAGTTACCACGCACCACCACCGATTGTACTTCACGAATTGGAAAATGTTTATAGTAGTTTTTTTACATCACGGCCCGTCGATATATAGCTTATAGGCGAATAAGGAGTATTCGTATAAGCAGTGATAGCCCAGTGGATAAAGTACCAGCCTATTGATCAATTGGTCCCAGGTTCGAATCCTGGCATGTACCTCTGAATTCGTGTTTATAGATTTTTGTACATAATTGTAATTATCACTTGCTCCGCGAAAAAGGAAAACATTGAGAGAAAACCGCACGTCCAAGAAATTATACTTCGAAAAATGTGTAACCCCTACCTAAGAAAGGTCTGGATTTTCCTCTGAGTTGTGGAGGTCTCTCCTCTGAGGCCATCGCTCCATGTAAAAATCAGTATCTTCGCTAATCCTTAGACTTAGGCAGCGGACCCCGCCAATCCTAATGGATTAGGAAACGGGATAATGCGAAGAAGAGGCTATTTCAAATAAGAAGTAATCGTAAAAGCTATGCTTAGTTTGGTATAGATGACGCTGTGTAATTTATCCGAGAATAAAAAAAAATGTGCCGCTTGTGGCTACCACAGGTACACACACACATCATAGCATCATAAATTTAGCGCGGTGATTGGCTTAATGTCACCTTTAGAAACAAAACCAACATCACCTGCACGTTACGATATATATTTTTAATAGCTATAATATTCATAAAATTTTCATTTTAAAAAGCATAAAATTATTTTTATAACGTTTATCTGCTATACAACTGCCTGCTTTATGCAGACGATGCGGCATTAATAGCAGAATCACCATCCGAACTGCAAACACTAGTTACAACAATGAAAGATGATTGTATGAAGAAAGGCTTTCAATTGAATGCGAAGAAAACCAAGATAATGGTATTTGAAAGAGAGACAACCAGAACGAACACTAGGATTATGGTTGATGATGTAGCGTTGGAGCAAGTGAATGAGATTGTATATCTTGGAAGTGCTTTTAGCAGCAATGGCAGGTACACCGCTGATGTGGAGAGACGAGTGAGTGCCGGGAATAGGGTGAATGGAGCGTTGGGTAAACTTCTAGGCAGCCGAAATCTAAGCCAGAAGGCACAGCTCGCTGTACACAACGCGGTGCTAATTCCAACGCTAACTTATGGAAGTGAGAGCTGGGTATGGCAGAGAGAGCATGAAAGTAGAATAAATGCGGTCGAGATGAGAGCATTGCGCAAAATTTGTGGCATAACGCTTGCTGACCGCGTTCGTAATGAAGACGTGAGAGAAAGAGTTAGTCTAAAAGAGAGTGTCGGTGTTAAGATAAGAAAGGGCATGCTCCGTTGGTTCGGACATGTAGAAAGAATGCGGGACGAAAGAATGACGAAACATATATACAATGCAAAAGTGGAAGGATGTAGGAGCCGAGGAAGGCCGAGACTAACCTACAATGACCAAATTGGTCGTGTTTTATCAGAAGGTGATGTCAGAAGCCCCAGGAACCGGCGAGCGTGCATGAAAAGAGCTATGAATGTCACAGAAGCGAGTGAAGTATGCAAGACCGCGTCTTATGGCGCTCGGTTCTCTCTGCCTACCCCGCAAGGGACTTGGCGTGAAGATATACATACATACATATCTGCTATACAACTTGTGCAGTATACACGTCCAATAGTATATATCGTTTAAATTGCTAGGTTTAGGTTAGGTTGGTACTGTGACCACAACGAAGCCAGAATCGAATTCTCGTACCTACTTAACTTGGTTAGGGCAGCGTGTATTTTGTAAAATCGCAAATTTGACTAACGAAGTACTTGGTTAAAGGAATATTTTTCAAATGATAATTTAACATTTGAAATATTTACATAGTAAAACACAATTAAGATCTTCCCACCCCAATATAATTTTATTCGAACAAGGTAATGTGGTAATTACCTTGTTTGAATAAAATTATCACCAATGAACTTGCAAATATTTCGTTAAGATTAGTATTCATTTTCTGTAAAGTTTGTTATATCTAATGATAATTACATATTGAGAATCTTCTACCAATTGATTCTTATACGCAATGATTATTATGCTTAATAATATATCTATAGAAAGTTTAACGTAACAACCAATAGATATCATAAATTTTATACCAATATAATTGTATACCAAAGGTTTGTTAGATTTAATAATTGTTTTATTCAACGATTTTATAACACAAGATGGGCCGTATGTTTGTATGTCACACGACGTTGTAATGAAGAGAAGTAATAAACATAGCACTGTTTACTACTCTACTGAAAAATAATTCAGGCTTTCACAACTATGTATGCATGCCGTTTTATAATATTATTTCGTAATATCATATAAACGCATTTATGTGATGACACGTAGATAATTCCTTACAAAATTAACTTCTTACTATCCGCCATTTTAATCGATTGATTCTTAGGAACATCAATGTCCCATTGAACAAAATCAAAACCGATTACAAGTATGAGAGTTAATTATATTTAGCAGACACGCGTAAACCACAGCCTCTTCTTATAGACGGGTAAAGATATGGTGATCTTACTCATTCGAAACACACTAGCCTTCAAAGAAATGATTATTTGACTGCCGTGTTCTATAAGGTGGTAGTTATTTCCCCAATCAGGCTGCTTCTTCAGAAATGCCTTTAAACCCAATTATTGTCTTTACACTCCTGGCGTTGAAACTGTACGTAGCTTACGGAAACGGCTTACCATCAGGAACACCGTATGCTTATGCTTGTTTACTTTATTTGTTTTGTTTTGTTACATACTTTGTTTACTTGTTTTGTTTAGTGGTATGAAAATACTACTTATTTATTTATCTACCAAAATGTACAAATGGTAGTTACAAATGTTATGTTATATTATTCTCTCTCTCAGCAACACACTAGCCTTCGAAAAAAATATTATTTAGCTGCCGTCTTTCATAAAATGGCAGTTGTTTCCCTCATCAGGCTGCTACTTCATAAATGTCTTTACACTCTTACCTTACTTCACTTCGTCTACCAAAATATAAAATGTAATGTCGTCGAAACCGATACAAAATGTACAATGCTCGTACTGTATTAACATACAAATGTTATGTTAATACAGTACGAGCGTTGTACATTTAAGCGAAGGCAAAAATGAACGAGTCGTGTCTGGTCGACGACGGTTTCAGTCTGCGATAAGAAACAAATGACAATCTAAGGACAAATAACCAATTGTAACAAAATAACTTCATTATATATTTATTTCAGAGTTATTTTTTTCTGTGTTCGTCTCCATGGCGATTTGGATAAACTGTATTAAACACGTTTAAACTGTATTACAAGTTACATGTGAATTAAGTGAAAATTCGATGATTAGGAAATTAATAAATTACATCACAGACAAGTTCTTGACGGTTCCATGTCATTTGAAGGAAAAAAAAACAAATTAAAACATAATTATAAAAGTGAAACAGACTTCATTGAAGTCGACGTCCAAATTACTTAACAATCAACAGACGACAGATAGACATCTACATTAGAAAAACCTGTAGCACCGCCCGTGCTGACTAAAGGGTACTTCACCAGGCGGGTTACATCTCATATTATTACCGTCCAGGGAGTTGTTATTTTGAAGCGGTTTTCTGTGAGGTAGATGTGCTTCGCCAGACGGACTGTTTTCTGCGCCCCACCTCTATTAGGTTAGCTTAACGATTGTCATTAATCGAAAAAAGGTCGGGACAGACGGCTTAACATGCCCTCCGAGCTCAGAGGAACTCGAACGACTAAACCCTTCTATAGACAGGCTACATGCCGTCAACGCTGTTTAACTTGCTTGTTCAATTAGACTGACATGCATATCGACGCCATAGAGCTCCTCGAAAAAATATAAATGAGTACATACTACTCTGTGTAAAAAGTATCGGGAATATGTCAATAAAAAGACCCGCGTAAAAGAGGTCGTTCTAATTTTTTTACTGCATGTTGGTAGCACTGTACTGATTTAGCGCGCAAAATTTGAGCGGGATCTGTCATTTAATTTGTTTTAAACTACACTTTTTGTTGGTCATAGTTTTGAGTCCTCGGCGATTTTTACAATGGAAAATATTGTTGAACAAAGAGTGTGCCTTAAATTTTGTGTTTCAAATGATATTTCATGTGGTGAATCACTAAAAATGTTGCGAAATACCTACGGCGAATCGTGTATATCGAAAACAAGGGCTTATGAATGGTATAAGGCTTTTAAAGAAGGCCGAGAAGTAGTAGTAGACTTGCCTCGTTCTGGTAGACCTTCAACCGCTACGACCAGAGAAAACATCGACAGAATCAAGAAGCTAGTGCTCGAAAATCGACGTATGAGTCTGAGAGAGTTGGCTAGTGAGGTGAACATATCTTTTAAGTCCGTCCACAACATTCTCATTGACATTTTAGGCATGAAACGCGTCGCCGCTCGACTAGTTCCAAAAGAGCTCAATTTTGTTCAAAAAGCGCAGCGAAAGCATGTCGCTGAAGACATGGTTTCCCGAGCTTCTACGGATCCGACCTTTATGAAACGTATAATAACTGGCGACGAGACATGGGTTTATGAGTACGACATGCAAACAAGCCAACAGTCTTCAGAATGGCGTCTCGAAAACGAGCCGAAACCCAAAAAACCGCGGCAAAGTCGCTCCAAAATCAAGGTGATGCTGACAGTTTTTTTTGACTACCGTGGTGTGGTTCACTCCGAATTCCTTCCAGAGGGAGAAACAGTGAATAAAGAATATTATTTAGGCGTCATGAAGCGTTTGCGTGAGAGTATCCGCCGAAAACGTCCAGATTTGTGGCAACACAACTCATGGATGCTGCACCATGATAATGCACCATCACACACAGCCATTATAGTGAAAGAGTTTTTAGCGAAAAATTCAACAAAAGTTCTCGACCAAGCACCGTATTCACCTGATATGGCTCCGTCTGACTTTTTTTTATTTCCCAAGTTAAAATTACCACTTCGAGGAAAACGTTTTGAGTCGATAGAAGCCATAAAAGAAAATTCGCTGAATGAGCTAAAGGCCATACCGCAAATAGCCTATGAAAAATGTATGGAAGACTGGGTGAAGCGGTGGAGATGTTGTATTGCAAGCGATGGGGCCTACTTTGAAGGCGATAAAATAAATTTAGATGAATAATTTGTATTTTTTGTTTTATTGACAAATTCCCGATACTTAGTACACAGAATGTATATGCTATCTATCTATAACTTCACGGCGAATCTCTTGCGGGGTAGACAGAGAGAATCGAGCGCCACATGCCTCGATTCTTACAAACCTCACTCGCTTCTTTTCACATTCATTCTGAGACCACCTTATGATAAAACACGATCAATCTGGTCATGGTAGGTAAGTATTGGCCTTCCTCGGCAAGTAAGTATTATGCAATTTATATAAACGAAAAGTTTCGAGCAATCCATGTCCTCTAAAACTGACCATAATTTGTCGTCTCAGGGTTCACAACACGTTCCAAGACAGTGTCTTTTTTCACAAAAATGAAGATTTGTGACTCCTTGATAAGACACCCCCAACAAAATCATTACAGACGCAGGATGATGATCACGTTGTACCTTTCCAAATACGTGGGCGGCTTCTTTAGACCTGTGTGCGTACACTTTGACATTTTGCTTGTTGTAGTGCTCTTCAATCATGAAATTTCATCAGTAAAGAGGATATTTCTGTGTCTTACACCTGCGTATTGAGACAGAAGGTGTTTTAATCGATCCACTCTCTTCAACTATAGGTATTGATTTAGGGCATGTCCTGTATATCGACGATTAGCACAGAGTTTCTCTATGCCTCCCGTCGTTGTATAAAAAAAAACAACCTTTTGAAGTGTAGTGAATATGACCGACGGCTGCATGCCCACTTTGTGCAAGGCAATTACTGCAATCCTATTTTCTTTAACACCCCATTCGGTATTGTAATTTGATGATAAACACGAAAAAAAAATGTGTAAAACGGCGGAAAATCGAAAGAAGTTTTTAACGTAATAACCGCGTTCCAAATTCAAAATGATTAAAGAGTTGAAAAAAAGATTTGAAAAGAGTTTCTACATAACAGTATTTATGGCCAGACTTGTTATATTCATTCATACTCAGTAGGTAATAAAATGTATACTGAATTAATATGGCACCATTCTCTTCAATCAAAAAAGAAACATGAAAAATGATGCAACAAAAAGTATATTAAAAATGCTTTGGGCATATCACCCTAATTGAGGTAGGTTAATCATCGAGACGAAGGCCATTGTGTTACGTGATACTTTGCTGAAATTATCGCTACTCATACATAATCTTAAAACCATTATAACAGTTGTGTCTACAATATCAGATACGTGCAAATAATTATGCAAGCTTTCGAAACATTCTTAGTAATTCTAATTCTGCTCTAATGACAGACAATTTCACTACCCACATTTATACAGGGTGTAATCATAAGTGTAGTCATATAAGTATTTCGTCAATTTAAGAAATATAAAGATATTGTAATATCTTTCTATCTCTAACTTCACCAAAAGTCTTTTGCGGCGTAGACTGACAGAACACCACACCAAGCACCACATTACTCGGTATTTAAACAACTCACTGGATTCTTTAGCTTTCGTAACTCATCTCATGCTCACTCGCCGGTTCCTATGCCTCCTGGTATTTGCGATGAGGATAATATGCTATGGAAAGTACGTTACTTATATACCTATCTACATATATCTTCGTATCGTCATATGATGTCCTTTGCGGGATAGTAGTACGTTACCCAATAAATAAAATTGCATTTGTGACACTATAAAAAGAAGAAATAACGTATACTTTAGTCACTCCCATACACGATATTTACTACCTATGTATTTACTGCCTAATGGTTTAAACGTATCGCGCCATAATTGCTTATCAATAAGTATTTTCATGTAGTTACACATCACTTCAAATTGTTCTTTAATACACACCAACAATTACTTGATCCGACAGATACAATTCTCTCTGAATTAAAAACTACATCTGTTTAGATACAAAACTACATACTTATTGCGTCTTTCAGAGCCTCTTTGTAAATTCATAGCTACGTTAATAGAAATGAAATACATAATATAAGGTGTTTTAAATCTAAAATTTGAGTATTTCTCCTTTAAGTTTTTTAGAAATTAAATATTTTTACCCATTACTATTACGTTTGAAGTATTTTAATTTCTGCCATATCTTTACAGATCTACGTTATTACACCCTGTATACGAACGTCTAAAGGAAGGGTGGATTGTCACTCCTAGTAATGGCATGACCGGGGTCGCATCCCCCAGCCTGACGTCATAGGCACTCCCCTTAGCAACTGACATAGTACGACAAATCTGTATATCAACGTCAAGGTAATGCTATTTTCAGTTTTAGGGTGGTTCCCTGGTTTATACTAGTCATGCATGTTTTATCTATTCCCTGAAGAGAAAAGTCCTTAAGGTATTGAGCTAGCAGAGAGGGTTCGTTTTGTGTTGAATGCATTTACCAGTTCCAAATGGCAATGCTTTATTGTTAACTTTTGACGAGCCCAGTGGCGAAGTGGTTAACAATGTTACTTGATCACCAATGCTCGCGGGTTCGATTTCCACACAGGACGAACATTTGTAGGAATCTTAGTGTGGAAGTAGGGCACATCAAAGCAGCCAGACTGGAGAAGTGCTTCCACCTCACAGAGAACCTAAGCCAAATACCAACTGGTATTTGGCTGAGGTTTTCTGTCACGTCCCATAAAAAGCCAAAACCCACAAGGGCGGGAAAAGTGGAAAGCCGATTCCGAAACGATTAGGATCGCGCTTGCTTTTTGTGTGTCAGAATGTTACAAAAAATCCCGTCCCGGATGGCTGCCGCTTCGTCTTTCGACGTTTTATAAAAAAATCGCCCAAGTGCGAGTGGGACTGGCGCACGAAGGGTTCTGTACCTATAAAACAGGCAAAAAAATCACGTTTGTTGTATGGGAGCCCCCTTAAATATTTATTTTATTCTATTTTTTAGTATTTGTTGTTATAGCGGCAACAGAAACACATCATCTGTGAACTGTCTAACTATCACGGTTCATGAGATATAGCCTGGTGACAGACGGACGGACGGACGGACAGCGGAGCCTCAGTAATAGGGTTCCGTTTTACCCTTTGGGTACGGAACTCTAAAAAACCTTTCCTGAAGAAAAACACCGACTTTCCGGTTTTTATCAGTCTCTAACTCGTAAAATTAACGTGTTAACGACCTAAAATATGAGGATTTTTTTAAGAATGACTTGAACTCGAATATTCTATTGAGCATTAACCCTTCGAAACCCGGCTGGTCGTATACGACCGCGAAATGTATGGGAAAACGTATATAACGGGTTCTGACTGCTCAAATAACATATTCGGCGTCAGGTCGGGTCGGGTTTCGGTCAAAGTCCCATGAAATAGGTAATAAAAGCTTTTTCATTGTTCATGAAAAAAAGCCAAAAAATATGTACTCTTTGACCCAGGACTATAGTTTAATTATCTTATTCATGCTATCATCGCTTCACTTATCGGCTCATTGGTTAAAATATCCTCCTTTGAAAGAGGTAGGGCGCATCAAAGCAGCCCGTCTGGGGAAGTACCTCCACCTCACAGAAAACCGCAGCCAAATAACAACTCCCTAGAGGGTTGTTGTGTTCCTGCGTATGAGTGAGGTCACCACTAAGCTCCCAAGGAGTTGCTGTGTAAGCAGCAGAGAAGGCACCGCGCGAGTGATACTTAAAATATATCGTTAGCGTTAATAGGCTACGGTACCCGCTTTACATCAGGTAGGCCGTATGCTTGTATGCCTCCCGACGTAGTATAAAAAAAAACCTCCGATTGGTCGGTAGGCTCAAATAGCTATATTTAGGCGCTAAAACACTACGTTTTGATGAGTGAGGGGTGCCTTTATACACTGACAAGTAATGGTTAAGCTAATGGTTTTTGTTTACGTCCTTCGCCAAGTCCCAGACTACCTTACATTTCAATCCGTTCATGGATTTTTGCATGAAACCTTAGTTTAGCATTTATACTATTAGGGTTAAATAAAATAAAACGAACGATAAACAAATCATTTAATTTATTTATTCAGCGATAAAGCACGATCAAAACACTCCCATAACAACGGTGTAATAAAACAAAAATAACGACATACATTGAAAACGCAGAGTAAAATTGCCCTGCAAATATTTGTTTGCTTTACAAAATGTACTACTCTGTGTAGAAAGTATCGGGAATATGTCAATAAAAAGACCCGCGTAAAAGAGGTCGTTCTAATTTTTTTACTGCATGTTGGTAGCACTGTACTGATTTAGCGCGCAAAATTTGAGCGGGATCTGTCATTTAATTTGTTTTAAACTACACTTTTTGTTGGTCATAGTTTTGAGTCCTCGGCGATTTTTACAATGGAAAATATTGTTGAACAAAGAGTGTGCCTTAAATTTTGTGTTTCAAATGATATTTCATGTGGTGAATCACTAAAAATGTTGCGAAATACCTACGGCGAATCGTGTATATCGAAAACAAGGGCTTATGAATGGTATAAGGCTTTTAAAGAAGGCCGAGAAGTAGTAGTAGACTTGCCTCGTTCTGGTAGACCTTCAACCGCTACGACCAGAGAAAACATCGACAGAATCAAGAAGCTAGTGCTCGAAAATCGACGTATGAGTCTGAGAGAGTTGGCTAGTGAGGTGAACATATCTTTTAAGTCCGTCCACAACATTCTCATTGACATTTTAGGCATGAAACGCGTCGCCGCTCGACTAGTTCCAAAAGAGCTCAATTTTGTTCAAAAAGCGCAGCGAAAGCATGTCGCTGAAGACATGGTTTCCCGAGCTTCTACGGATCCGACCTTTATGAAACGTATAATAACTGGCGACGAGACATGGGTTTATGAGTACGACATGCAAACAAGCCAACAGTCTTCAGAATGGCGTCTCGAAAACGAGCCGAAACCCAAAAAACCGCGGCAAAGTCGCTCCAAAATCAAGGTGATGCTGACAGTTTTTTTTGACTACCGTGGTGTGGTTCACTCCGAATTCCTTCCAGAGGGAGAAACAGTGAATAAAGAATATTATTTAGGCGTCATGAAGCGTTTGCGTGAGAGTATCCGCCGAAAACGTCCAGATTTGTGGCAACACAACTCATGGATGCTGCACCATGATAATGCACCATCACACACAGCCATTATAGTGAAAGAGTTTTTAGCGAAAAATTCAACAAAAGTTCTCGACCAAGCACCGTATTCACCTGATATGGCTCCGTCTGACTTTTTTTTATTTCCCAAGTTAAAATTACCACTTCGAGGAAAACGTTTTGAGTCGATAGAAGCCATAAAAGAAAATTCGCTGAATGAGCTAAAGGCCATACCGCAAATAGCCTATGAAAAATGTATGGAAGACTGGGTGAAGCGGTGGAGATGTTGTATTGCAAGCGATGGGGCCTACTTTGAAGGCGATAAAATAAATTTAGATGAATAATTTGTATTTTTTGTTTTATTGACAAATTCCCGATACTTAGTACACAGAATGTATGATTAGACGCGCTAGAAACAACTCTACGTACAACTGAAATCAAGGTTGTTTGCTTACATCAGCAACAGTGATTCCAACCGAACCATACAGAAGCGTCTTTGTTTGAGGATTTAGCATATCAAAGCTGATGACGTCACGCGCTAATGACGGCTAAAGCTATACGGCTAAATACATTTACGAATTGTTCATAGTGAAGGATGTATCTAGTAATTTAGGTTTTTAGGAAATTAAGTGCGTCTACGCTGTATAAATCAGCAGAGTTATTTTTAAATGTTTGAAACATCCATTACAAACGGGCAAAAATCCAAGGATATCCGTTTGTATTCCTTTATAAAAAACTGAAGTTAACATTCCACAAAATAAGTAGGGCGTATCAAAGCAGTCCCCTTCTAGGGAAATACCTCCACCTCATATAAACCCGCAGCTAAATTACAACTCCTTGGAGGGTTGTAAAGTTTCTGCGAGTAAGTGAGGGTGACCTCACTAATAATAATAATAAGCTCCTAAGGAGCTTGCTGCGTTAGAATCAGAGATGGCATCGCACAAGTGACAATTAATGTTTTGCAAGTGTTCATAGGCTACGGTAACCGCTTTACATCAGGTGGACTGTATGTTGTATTCCTTTCGACGTTGTTTATTAAAGAAAAACGCCCAAATAACAATTACTTGCGGGGTTGTTGCGCTTCTGTGCGAGGTCTTCAGAAAACTCCTGAGGAAGTGCGAACGTCTGTTAGGCCACGGTGACCGCTTCCTATCAGGCGCAACGTACACTTATTTTTCTCAATCCGTGACAGTTTCTTACTTCTTAACACTGTGTCTTGCGAATTACAGTTTTTTATAACACTAATGTGGAAAACTAGCATACGGCCTGTCTGATAATTAACACTTACATTGGCTTATGGACACTTTGCAACACCAGGGGCATTACTCGGTCATTGCCATCTCTATAAACTATAAAACCTTTATAGAGCCTTTTTAAGAACATCATCCGTGTTAGAGTTTAGTAATAGTTTTCGAAAGAAAACTTCTCCGGAACGGCAATGGACACGACCATTGTGGTTTCAGTGTACCAATTACGCGATTTTTCTAATTTTAACCTCTACAACAATGCTAATATGGTAAATAGTTATTTAGGTACACCACGAGTTATGGATTAAAACGAATATTTTTACTAACAATACGCTATATTATCCTGTATATACCACTATGCATCCAAATTGAATTTATAATCGATCTTTTAAGAGAAAAAGGTAAACGCGAATTTCAATACAATCGGGGCGATTCCTCTGCCTTTAAAGAAACCTCAAACATACTGATTAGCAACATAGCTTAAATATTGGTTCGGTAGACCAAGCAACCGATTATTTGTATAATAAATTATATGCACTTCGCTTCAATATATCCCGTCTACAATGATTAATTTGCAATCATACACTCCATGGAACGATCGTGTGTTAAAGAGGGTTTTGAAAGAAAAATATACATTTCATACATACATATCATCACGCCCGTCTCCCATTGGGGTATGCAAAAACTGTGGAACGGCAGGTGCACGGATCCACACATACCCCACTCGCTTCTTCCACACTTATCAACCTCTTCATGAATGCTCTTCCGTTTTGAATGCTTTTGATTTGGCCCTTTTTCAAAACATCACCAAATTGATCTATTTATTTATTTATTATTTATTTATTTATTATACCAGTTTACATAAACATTTTATAAAAACAATATTACTGCATTTTATAAACCACTGAGGTTTGACGCAAATGCAATGATACAATGTAAAATAAGAATACTATAGAATAGTGAGTACTTAACTACAACAATGAGATTCATTGGTGACCGGGCAAGTACGTTCGAAGACATATATTAGGATATAAGTGAGTAACATAAATAATACATACACATATATATATACACATAGATCTACTCGTTTATGTGTGCGTCTAGGGCGGCCCCTCCCGAAATCTCCATTCACTCTTGCTTGATACACTTCTTTCGTAACTCTTTTGTCATTCAATCTTTCTAAATGACCAAACCATCTCAGCATACCTTTTCAATTTTAGTCACTGCATCGTCTTTCATTCCACAAAGTTCTCGTATCGTGCTACTTATTACTCTATCAATCATTCTCACTTCACACATACTCCTCAGCTCTCTCATTTCTACGGCGTTCACCCTGCTTTCATGCTTCTTCTGCCATATCCATGTTTCACTGCCGTACATCAATGTTGGCGTCAATACACCTTGAGTGATAACAAGGCGAGCTTTGCTCGATATATTATCGCTTGTTACCACGGAGTACAACGCACCATTGATACGGTTTCCTGCTTTCGCTCTTCTTAAATATCGTCCTCACATTTTCCATCTCTCGTAAACATAGAACCTAGATAAACACATTCATTCACTTATTCCACTTTTTCATCTCCGATCACTATTTGGCAATCTGTAACACTTTCATTCCTTTCAAATACCATAGCTTTCGTCTCCATTACATCTTTCCTTTTAAAGGCCTCATTCATTACAGTAACCAGTTACTAACTGTTGTAGTTCTTCCACCGAAGATACGAGGAGAACCTGATCATCGTACAACAGGGTTGTAAATACTGACTCATTCATTTTTTATTCCACAGTAGCACAATACGTTGAACAGCCAAGGGGATGCAACACAGCCTTACCTAACACCATACCTAACCTAACCTAACACCACATTCGATGCTGATCCAGTCTGTACAGACCCCATTCACCCTGACACAGGCACTCGAATCCTTATACAAGAACTCGAGTGCCCGTATCAAAATACTATCCACCTCATACATGGAGAGCATAGTCCAAAGTTCGTCCCTCGCCACAAGCCTTTTCCAAGTCAATGAAGGCGTAAAAAACATTATTGTGTTTTGCTAAGGCTTTCTCCGTTATACACCTTAAGGAAAAGACTTGGTCCTCATATCCCATCCCATATACCTACATGACAACAACGAACTGATAGTATTCCGTGTCCCTTCTCATCGAGTAGTATATCAACTGCCGACATATACTTGACATTGAATTATGCACATCTAAAGTTCTGACGTTTCTTAAAACCATAGATCCTATAAAGTCAAGAAACGAAGACTTGATTTCCTCCCATTGTCATAATTAACTGTGCTGAGGAATTAGTCCATAAAAGATGTGGTTCCCACAATTAAGAGGGCGACAGTTATTTTTGACGAGCTCGGTAGCGCTGTGATTATTAACACTACTTTGACACCAACGCTCGTGGATTCAACTTCCACACATGGCAGAAAATTGTGTGCATGAACATGCCTGTCTTGATGTGGATGTTTTTAAGAAAGGTGGGGCGCATCAATGGAGCCCGTCTGGGGAAGAACCTCCACCTCATAAAAAAGCGCAAACAGATCACTTTCTGGAGGGTAGTTGAGGTCCTGCGAGTGATTAAGGTCACCAGTAAGTTCCTAAGGAGCAAATGTGTTAACAGCAGAGGTGGCGTCGCGCGAGTGATACAATTTTTTTTTTATACTACGTCGGGAGGTAAAGTTAAAAGTGTTGCAAGCGTTCATAGGCTACAGTAACCACTTTACATCAGATAGGCCGTATGGTTGTATGCCTCCCGACGTTGCAGAAAAAATAATGACACCAATACTAAACTAGGACAAGAACTATCAAAACAAATTCAAACTAGCGCTAGTAGCTTACGATAGATTACGATACTCGCTGTAACCGTTTCCATTTTCTGCCTCTTCTTATCAGTCGAAAAATTTGTGACGATTGTTATATATTTGTAATAAGCCAATGGATCCATGGACTGTACGGAACTGTTGAAGAAGCCTGGTCCTTCGTACTAATACACGTTTGCGACGACACGTCCGCTACTGTTCATACCACCCATGTCAACAAATTATAGGCTAAATACTTTTATAAATTGTGGTTTTATTCAATATCAATATGTTTTTCATCGAGAATGATTTTAATCGTTTCATCATAAACAAGTATACGTACAGTAAATCAAATGGAAGAAAAAAATTCGGTCTCGTAACCACTAGAACTAATCAATTGTCATACATATTTATATATATATATATATATCTTTTAGATAAGTCTTGTTCTTACGAGACAAACAAAATTGTTAAAAATTACGTAAATGACTAGTGAAATTGTGTCATTATTCATGTATTTGATTATCTATGAAGATTTATCAGTGTCTATTAGTCATTTCTTTGATGTATATCGTTCTTGTGAAAGCTGTATATCACTTTACATATTTCTTTGTTGAATAGATTCAATAAAGAAATATGTTGATAGCGTCTAATACTTGTTCTTCTTAAGTGACATTATAGAGCATAATGTAGACTAATATACTAATAAAGATATAATACGTACGCACCAAGGTGATTTCGCAATAAACCCGGGCACGCCTCTATACAATCCGGCCACAAAAAGCTCTGGATGAGGGAGCGACTTAAAGGTTGCATGACGTCATTTACCCGTCAATAGACGTCATTATAACGATTTCCTTCTTATATTGTACTGTGACGTTGCGTCAAAACGCAGAATGTGATGTTAGGAGCCCTAAGAAGCGGCGAGCGTGTAAGAACAGCTATGAATGTTAAATAAAGTAACGAGTGAAGTGACCAAGTCATTCAGCGCTCGAATTTCGCATGAAAATATAGGTAGAACTTAAAATACAATAATATAATATAATTTTTCATAATGATACAAGCCTTAGATAAATACACGGTAGAAATTTATTAGTTAAATCTAGATGTTAATGTAGAAATCTAGATTGATTAGTTAAGTCTACATTTAGATATTATCAATGCGTGTTAAAAAGACATCTAGATTCAACTACTCAATTTCTGCCAACGACAATCAAGCCCAAAGTAGTTTTAATTAACAAGCCAGAAAATAAATTTGACACAAAGAAGTTTTTTACTGAACTACATCTGATGGTAAGCGTGTATACGCCGCGTCTGATGTATGAGGTTATCGTATTACTAACCCGTGCAAGGAGCATCGTTAGCGCATTCCCACCTCCACTGCTAATAAAGGAGCTCCTCGATAACTTTTTGGCAAACTTACTTTCCCACAGGGAAATATAATTTAGCTACGAACTGTAAATTACTAGCCCTCCCTGTCTAACTGCTTCTAATTAAATATAGCGTTTTGCTTACTCCTTTTTCCCTTGAGCCTCGTTTACTAATAGGCAGGAAGTACCATGTGCAGCAGCACTACAGCTAACCTCACAACTTAGCTTTAAAAATGGTAAATAGAGTAATACAATGTTTCATAAAATATTGTGAGTAAGAAACCATGACTCAAGCGCAATTTTGTAAAAATGATTAACGATATTTATATAGTGTTTGTGATTCACCATTTTTATCCCAGATAATAACTACCAGAATATAGAAAACGGCCGGTATTAGGTATACATACTGGTAGTAGAGCGTCTGTCATGCAGGTGGTATGAATGGAATTATAATTTGCGACAAGTGGTACGATACGTACGTACGTATAACGTTGCGATTGGTACTTAATTGAACGACTCTCACAAACCCTCATCGTGACATAGCTTGTCTATACATATAAATAAAATTGAAGTGTCTGTCTGTGATTTCAAAATAAAGCCTTTATTTTAAGCTCATATCATTATTTTCACGTTACCAAAGCCTAAATACTCATTTTTAACCTTTTTGTCTGTCTGTCTATCTGTTTGTTTGTCCGGGCTAATCTTCGAAATGACTGAACCGATTTTGACGGGACTTTCATTGGTAGGTAGAGGACTGTTCAGAGCAGAATATAGGGTACTTTTTATTCCGTAAATATTAGGGGTTCCTGCATAAAAAATGAAACTGTTAAAATTAGGGGGAAATATCTTCCCCTTCGGGGAACTTTGTAATTTTATTTTTATTATTTATACAGAATACGTATTTTTGTGACTTAAAATAACTATGCATTCTTATATAATAAAAATAAATATACGTTGCCTCCCATAAAGGTCAATAGATGGCGCTGTATGAAAATTGAATCGACCCTGAACTTCGTTTTTTTTTAAACAGAAAGAATTTCAGTCACGTGAGATTTGGGCTTTTAGCAGCCTTTATTTCTTATAAAGGCTACTAAAAGCCTAAATCTCACGCGTGCGAAGCCGCGGGCTTCTGCTAGTATAACATAAAAAGAGAGGCAACGTCTCTCTTTGTATATAGGCATTGGAAACCACTGAGTCGCCGACGATTCTAACCTCTAAGTTATATGCGGTCAAATGGAGTAAGTACTAAATACAAAGGAGAACCAGTTCAGACATTTGTGAAACTAGCTGCTGTGATCAGAGAAACATGTAAGGTTACATAGGACCTGAGCCTTGTATAATTTAAGGCGATGATGGGGCATAAAATACCGTCTTATTCTACTCAGTACACCATTCTCCATGAAAGATAACTTGGACTTGACTCCAAATGACCGCGAAGCTGGCTACCACATAACGACTTTTTTTTTGGTGCACGCATATACTTTTCAGGAACACCGTTCTTATATGAAATCTATATGTTTGTCTGTGCCTTTGTCTGTCGCTTTTTTGGAATATTCGAATTTTGATTTCAGATTTTAATTCAGCAAAAAAAAGTAGAATACGAATGTTCAGGAACACCGTTCCTATCTCTTAAGGAACATGGTCAAAATGGCCGACAAATTAAAAAAATATTAAATTGTTATATAATTGACGAGCTAGGTGTTCCTCTGCAAATGCAAGCTTGCGCATTCTCAACTAGTTATTAGATGAATATTGTTGGATCAAATTCGGTCTACTTCAAACCGAGTTTTTGTCCAAGGGTCCAAATCTCAAACTCTCAGACAAAAGTTTTTACAGCACTCCACGACGCAATACTACTACGCTATATTTATGTAGCTGTGTTCCGGTTTGTAGGGTAAGATATGGCAGAGAAATTACTGGGTACTGTGACGAAACAACCGTAGGTCACAAGATTGGCAGCGCGCAAGTAACCGTGGTGTTGCGAGCGTCAATAGGCTGTGGTGACCGCTTACAATCTGATGCAGGGCGCATGATTGTTTGCCGATCTAGTTGTATAAAAAAAACGCATATCGACAAAAAATCGATCGGGGTTAGTTTCGGACAAGGACCGTAAAGTTCGGGCGTTGATGCTGAGCGTCAGCAATAGTGTCGGCATAGTCACTATAATCATATAGGCAAAAGCAAACCTCTTCCCATGCCTATGAAATAAAGAACGGTGACCGGTGGCTGCTGTGCGCTATTGGGCGTGTCAATGGTACCTTCCTTCGTATCAAACAGTGATCTAGGAACTCAAAGCTTCCAAACAGACCCTTAATAAAAAAATACCCTGAAAACAGGGTGGCGGATCCGCGGAAGACCCAAAATAGAGGATGCATAACCTCCACGCCACAGATTCTCGTAGTACTAAAACCAGCTGTGACTATATATCAGACTATATGGTAAGACAGTGCGAAAGCGAAACCCAGCTTTATAATTGAGTTTTACTGTCTGTACTGTGATTGGTACTGTATGAGAACTTCACAGGCATCGGCATTATTATGTATCCTTCAACGCCAAAACAATGAACACAGGTTACACAGGGTTAATGAAACCTCGAATGATATAATTCAATTATACACTTCATTGAGTTAACGCTAAGTATGGTTGTGTTAAATTTTAGACACGTGTTTTAATTAAGACAGCCATCGTTTTCGATACAACGTTAATTCATGAACTTGTTGTGATACTGGATCAAATAACGTCCTAAATTGTGTATAAAATACTGGACTTTGTACGCAATTTAGGGCCACATCGGAAAAAATACTAAAAATATACATTTTTAAGAGCAAATTACTGGTCACAACGCTTAGGCCTCTTAGTTATCGTAGGTACCTTAAAGGTAACTAACTCTTTCTTCGAGCCCAATTAGGGATTGAAATACGTTCAAAAGCAGGAAAGTATGGAAACAAATATATGAAAAATGACACAACTTTCATAGTAGTTAAAATTAACCTTTACTACAATAACTTTTCGAACGAAAGCCACATTACATGTTTTTATACAACGTCGGGAGACATACAAGCATACGGGCCACCTGATGCGGGCGGTTCTTACATAGTAGCTCATAAACGCTTGCAATACATTAAGTATCACTCGCGCGAGACCACCTCTGCTCACACGCAGGAACTAACAACCGTCTAGAAAGTTGTTATTTGGCTGCGGTTTTCTGTGGGGTAGGGGTACTCCCCAGACGTATTGCTTGGATGTGAACCATCTCTCTTATAAATATAATATATGTTCTATAAGTATACAAGTATCACGAATTAAATAATGAATACTACCCAATTGCTAAGACCAGAACATTGGTTTCCAAGTGCTCAATATGGACCCACTGTAATCTATTCCCACATGCAAACGGTCTGCAAAATTTAAACATTATGATTAGGTATATGATTTTTTTGTGTGTATTTGAGAGGGTAACTGGGTTGTTGAGATTTACAATTGGAGCAATCTATAGTATTCTGCCCAATAGATGACGCAGCAATCGTATTCCAGGTATTTTTTCTTTTTTGGACAGGAACACACCAATCAGGTCCGTGTTTAGTGTTGATATAGGTTTTGGTAATAAATAAATAAATGACAATAAATAGTCATAGAGTTGGGTGGTATTTTTGAATAAAATAAAACAGACGTTCAATTTGAATATCGTTAATTCGAAAAAAGGGAATTAATTGATAGTAAAATTCATCAGTTTCAACTGTTGCGAACACTGAATTGACGTCAGTTCGTGGTAATTCGATGTGTTGTAAACATTCAATTGATTTCAGTTTGTGGTTTACTTCTTCGGAATAAATGCCACTAGTGAAGCGTCGAAATATCGAAATTCAATTACAAGGAAAGATTTCTTGGGATGAATCCATTCACGAAGAACTAACTGACTGAAAGAGAGATAACGTACAGCCTAAACCATTGGAGGTAGAGACATGTTATAAAATAAACATATTTAATATATATATTTGCTAAGCGCACTTGTAATTTTCTTCCTCGGTTAATTGCATACATGCGTATAAATAACTTCCTAATTATTTCACTTTAAAACAATTTTTTGAAGTATACTAGACATTGCTTATAAAAAAAGTTTTCAAGTGAAATAATTGGAAAGTTTTTTATTCGTTCACATTTTAAAGTATCCATTCTGGCCCTTTAGTGTTATAATTTTCTTTTAGACCGACCCGTATGTAGCTATGTAATAAAATATTACGAATAATTTTTCAATTACTTTTAATTGTAGCATCATTGTGCTACTTGACAATTTTAGCGCAGTACAGGTAGTATAATAGATACCGCATAAGGTCTTCTTCTGTTCCGGTAATAGAGCTCCAGGGTCTCTGTTGCTTAAGACTATAATCATTAACGTAAATTATTGATGATCTTTCAGTTAGATTACTATATATATATATGTCGCAGAGGTAGCAACCATATTGAGAAGCCCGGAAGAAATCAATCCCCGTGATGCTAGTTTTAATAATAACGGATCAAAATGTCAAGTCGGCGCTTGGGTGGAATCGACATCGTTGAATTGGCAACACCGGTTGAGTTTGTTATGGTTAGCTCGAAATGTCGGTTGTGGTCAGTTGTCAAAAACGTCAAGATGAGATACCGTCATTGGAAGCGGCATTACGAATGGAGCAATGGAGCCAATCGCACGTGTCGCGTCCACCGCATTTTGAATCCGTTGTAATCTACGATCTAATCACAACTTTGTTAACATTATTGTGGTAATTGGCTGATTAAATATTGAGAAGATTAACTACGCTGGTATTTCGCTTTATTCGCCATGAACAACGAGCCACCTGACGATTATATTCATATATATATATATATATATATATATATATATATATATATATATATATATTATATATATATATATATATAACCTCGTTCCCTGTTCAACCTCGGTCCCTGCAGTTAACACGTAGGACTTATATGGGCAGTCATGGTAATGCCATATTGACCCCAAAAGTACACGTAACGTATATTCGTATATTCAATATTTAAATGAAACCGGCCAAGTGCGAGTCAAACTCGTACCACCGTAAATTATTTAATAGGTTTACTACCTACATATGGATTTCGGAGAATTTAGAAAAAAATAAAACATAAATTTTCAGTATTTGTTGTTTAAATACGGTATGTGGAGAATGAAATTCAAAAATTGTAAATTCGTAAAAGTAAATTGATGTAGGGTCTATAAAACGGGCCCAGCAATATTCTATCCTATTCTTAAACTATAACTTCACGCTAAGTCCCTTGAGTGGTAGGCAGAGAGAACTGAGCACTACACGAATCGGTCTTTACACGCCTCACTTCCTTATTTAACCTCAATAGCCCTTATTATGCAAGCTCGTCGGTGTGGTTAAGTAGTATCATCTATATATATATTTAAGGCGATGATACGCACACAGTACTAAAGAAGCCGTCCAGGTGGTTGGAAAGGTACAACGTGGTCATCATTCTGCGTCTGTAATGGTTTAGTGGGGGGGTGTCTTTTCAATGAGTCACAAAGCTTCATTTTTGTGAAAAAGGAGTAAAAATATCAGCCAAAGTATATCAAGAGACTGTCTTGGATCGTGTTGTGAAATCTCTCAGCAATACACTTTTTAAAAATGTACCGTGGACCTTCCAGCAGGACTCTGCACCAGGTCACAAGGCACAAACTACCCAAGCAATGTTCCGGATTTTATAAGAGCTGAAGACTGGCCATTGTTTAGCCCAGATCTGAACCCCTTAAGACTACGATTTATGGTTAGTTTTAGAGGATATGGCCTGCGAAACTATACGCCGACATCGTGTCTCTTGAGAAATATTTGGAGCAAGCAGTGGTTAAATCCATGGAAATAGTGCGTAAATCCATAGATTCATGGTCAGACAGATTAAAGGTCTATATCAAAGCCAAAAATGGTCATTTCGAATAGAATCATGTTTTTATTTTTTACTGAGGCTTCCAAAAATATGTACATATAAGTTTTATTAAGATACATAACTTAATAAAAAAAATAAATGCATATTAATTTGTAACAGAACTTATGGCCGGACTAGGTATAGTAAAGAAAATAATATGCGTTATCTATGGAAACGCTTCGGCTAAAATTCCCTGACATATTCCAAACCTGCGAAATGTACTAAATCTTACTATGGACAAACGCTCATAGGGTACTTTTCCTCGAGTAGTATACACCATGTTGTTAGCATAGCTAAGATAAGCCACAGAAACGCGAGTGAAAACTGTAAGAATTCTTTTGTCTTTCTATATTGAGTAGCATTTATAAATAGATTTATACTCGGGTAAGCATACTGTTTACCACCCTAATCACCCCGTGTAGAATAAAAAAAAAAGTAAAATATCTATTCCTGTCTTCGACCACACATATTTGATGGTTATTTGCAGCTGTCGCCGATTTTGCCATCACAAGTTGACATGATGGATGATAATTGCGATAACGTAGGAAACAAACAATACGTCTGTTTGTTAATTGCCGATTTGTTATATAAGTTTGATTTACACGGCGAATTCATAACATTCAATGTCGGCGATAAACATTTTATCGGTTAAATATTAGTCTGCGACTATGAGAGCAACGTAATCGGTTTAGCTCAAATCGATACTTATATAAAAAAGTAAAGTTAAACTAATCCGATTTAATATCACTTTACTTTTTAATGTATCTAAATGTTACTGTTTGCCCAGTTTATAGACCTTAATGACATTGTTTATATCGAACACAATTCACAGATTCAGTGGAGCGTCTAATTGCTTGGACTCCTAAAATCGATTTCCATCGACGAATCACGCACGCAACTTCACATTAAAATTTATTATCATTTACAACAATAGGTAGGCAGGTATCTATCTTTAGCCTGAATAAATCAAATATAAACTATAAAACAAGATTCATTCATTAACTGTTAAATTTCTAGACGATGAAATATAAAATCTGTTAAATAAAAAAGTGGAACATACTCGTACTTAATTGAATTCAAAACGTATTCACATAGTTGTTTTTCTTATATTTATATATACATGTTTGTATATGCAAACATATATATTTATAATGAAATTCTTATCAAATCATACATATCATCACGCCTGTCTCCCATTGGGGTAGGCAGAGAATGGAAATCTTATCTAATCCTTACTAAATTTACACGGAGCTTCACAGATACATGTAATCCTTTAATGAACTACACTCATGAAACAAAAATCAGTAGCAGATAATAAACAAAACAAAAATGTAAAAATCTGTTCGTGAAATATTTTCTACCAAAACATATTAACTAATTATCAAATATTCGCCAAACTGATATGGGATTATATTCAGAGTTACCCTAACAGAATAGTTTGCATTATGAAAATCTTTTTTAACCGTTCCTGAGATGGCAATGTACATAAAAATAAAGAAACATGCCTAATAAACCTCGATAATTACAGTTAATTCGATTAAATTGAATTTATTTTATTTTGACATACATTGGATTCTCCATTGCAATAAAGCAATAGTTAGCCATATTGTTTAAATAAGAAAATGGACAGCCCTTAAATGCTAACCACATTGAATATACGTTTAATATAATAATATATATGTTTAATATACCACGATATTCATATCTTTTACGGAGGTTATGGAAAAACTATCCACAGCGAACCACGTTGATTCGCTGCAAAAAATGAACAGCACCCTAAAAGCATTATTACACTGAATGCGTAATGATGAACCATGATGTACGTATGTGTGACACGTCTTCGTGTGGAAATATATTATCCTTCAGTAATGTCATATCGTGACATAGATCTCGATTTAGAATAACTGACAAAGGAGATCAAAATAATCATCCTAGTATTCTTATCTCAAACAAATATCTACTCCTTTTTCTGCGAGTAAAACCATTACTCATGCCTAAATTGACGTCATGTGCTGATCATCACATACAAACTGTATTAATGTTTCATTGTCTAAGTACGAGCTTGGCATACAAAACTCGAGCAAGCTAAGGCATATCAATAGCCTGAGTGCGAGTTAGCTACGTTACTACTGCGTGATGTTTATGTCGACAATTAGTATGGAAATTTTAGCCGCTCCTGAAGCGGATTCTTACGGAAATTCAAATTTCCATACAAATTTATCGACGTAAACGCAAATGCGGTAGTAGCGTAAATCTTTATAAAATATAAATTCAGGCCACGGGGATCGCTCGGTCCCGGTAGGAATTCCACTCGTAACTATTTTTGAATGTGTGTATGAGGTACTAAATCAGTGGCCCATCAGGTGTGTATACATAGATAGATAGATAGATAGCTTATTATAAGCTCCTCCGGAGTATACATAAAGGTGTATATAGGTATAAAAGCGACTTTTTCTATCTATCTATCTAAAACTTTACACTAAATCCCTTGCGAGGTAGAGAAAGGGAAAACCGAACGCCACGTGAACATGACGCAGTTCTTACACACCTCACTTTCTTCTCTAACTATTTAAAGCAACTTTTTATCACTGAATATAGATATCACTAAATAATCGACACGAAAACTGTGCTCAGGACATCAAGTACTTTTTTTTTACAACACGTATCAGATGTCGAACAAGCATTCGGCCTGGGATACCGTACCGTACCTACGAGTATATACCGTTGATAATAGCCACTTGCAATATCATCACATCAACCCTTACTCATCCCACTGCAGGGATACGGCTCTCCCTTCCACCGAAGTGGTTTAGAGCATACTCCACCACCCTGCTCAAATGCGGATTGGCGGAGGCCAGTGTTTTCAAACCGCCCGAGGGCCACTGACTCAGCTTAACGACTGTCATCTATCGACAACAGCCGGGACCGACGGCTTAACGTGTCCTCCGAAGTATTGACAAAATCGCGATAGATAAACTCATCCATAGACAGGCTGCGGCCGACGTTGCTTAACCTGCGTGTTCGGTTAGAATGGTACGCACAACGGCGACCTCAAGCTCTCTACTTGCATATAAAAAGCTATATCTTGTTGCACTAGTTCATCAGGAGTTTTTATCGTTTCTGTTCTATGCTTTGGTATTGAGTCCCTCTGAAATCTCAGGTCTTAATCCCATTTCATTAACATTCAATCATTTGATAAACGGGAGCGGGGGCATGGATCTAAAACATAGAGGTCTCTCCCTTCGAGAAGATTCAATTACAATTAGGTCTCGGCAAGTATTGGGACTATAGAAAACGTCTGCTAATATAAGATTAGTCACTTAGTAGGATCACTCTTGACGCTAATTCCAATCCCAATGTCGTAAACTCGACTACGATTTTGCCAACATAGGATTGAATCTCATTAATAGTATCAAACTAGACAAACAACTGGTAAAACTAAACCAATCTAGTCCTGGCTAAAAATTTTAATTTAATTTCCTAATGGAATAGAATTGCTTTCAAGTCAAAATAAGTCTCATATTATATTGATAGGTATGTTTTCAGAAAGAGGCAGACGCCATATGTCATAACTATCACTTCTGATTGCTACTTCCGGCTGGTTGCAGCCGTACAGCATCCCGAAATGGCGTAAAAAGTTGACCGAGGAACAACATTAATTAGAGGGTGTTAATAGATGTGACACGGTTTCTTTGTTAATCACGACGTTATCCGTTTAACACGTCCATCTCTGGGCATATAGCACTACGCCCAACGAAGACATTGATCGCCTCTCTGAAGCACCCGAACCCCATAGTGTCGTACTCACTAACTTCGGGCTTCATTATTATTGATTCAATTCATGAGCTCCGTTTTTAAATTCTTTAATATAAAATGAATTATAAATATATTAAAAAGGCCACCAGTGGTCAGGACTCCGCATAGAAGGAACCTCCTTGTAATGATCTACTTGCACGTAACTACGGCAGTAAGCTCGTGAGCCAAGTCTAAATACAGTTTAAGTTAACAATGTTGTTAACATACCACTTTACATCAGGTTAGCTGTATGCTTGTATACCTCCAGACGTTGTATAAACTATTGATTAAAAACAGTTTTCGTCATAAGAATTTCTATTAACAGACAAATCGGGCTACAAAACCGATCCGACGATGAGATTGTTTCGGTTTCGATACTTTTGATCCAAGATTAGAATAGACAAAATACCCAAAATATCATATCATTGATGACTGCTAAAAGCAACGCAGACATGCAACATGGCCATAAAGTTAATATGAATATTCCTTGTAAACCTGCAACTACCCCATGTCTAGTCTAGACTAATCTTAATACTAGTAGTACAATGACCTAACACAACACGAACAGTAAACAAGTCACATCGTTAAAAAAACATTTGGTACAAGTACATTCATGCAATTGTTTGTTTTGTATGCTGATTGTTGGCATATTTTCAACGATGATAAGCGTACACCGAATACATTAAACGCAGGCAAAATGTTCTGACGCCATACTGTTGGTATCAGAACATTTTGCCTGCATTTAATGCCACTATCACTCACTCTCGATGATAAATTCGACTATCGTATTTGTAATTACTTTCAAACCAACACGACAGTACCGTCAGATATAGGCTTAACCTTTGTGTCCGATTGTCTAATTACAAAACGTTGGAGTACAAAGTAAATACGAGTAACTTATGGAGAACCGATGAGACCAATTTGGCCTAGTATGTCAATTCACCGCTTCGGGTCTGGAGGTAAAGTAGAATGCAGCTCTAACTGGCTGGTTCACACATCAACATCGGGTCACTTATCGGCGGCCATTGGTCAGTAGGCGCCAAAATAACAGCCAACGGAGCATGTCTTTTCTTATATTAACACTTTAAGTGCATAAACTATTTTTACACGATGCTCGGCATAGTTACTGTGACAATCGAAGATATTATTATGTCTATATGGTATTGTTTCATCATCATGGGGATCCTGAATTCTATTTTAGTAAATACAAGAGAAAATGTGTACCTACCCTCCACTCAGCACGAGGCAGATGTCAGACTGGCAAATTTGTTGATATTACAATTTGAGAACTACGAATTTCCTAACTATTGCCCGCGGCACTACGCGCGTATAGATTCCGTAATCGCAGTAATAAGTAATTTATGTTCTATTAACCGAGCTCACCGACTGCCTATGTACCAAACATTACGATCTCCTTAGTAGTTCAGTATCTATACAAACCGATGAACATACTGACAGTTACTTTTTATATATGTACATTAGTGTGAATATTCATAAGAAGTTATATATTTTTCTATTACTTCTATTATGTGTATTAGTATGACGAGCTCGGTGGCGCAGTGATGGAACACGCTGTTACGCTACTTTGACACCGATGCTCGTGGGTTCGATTCCCACACAGTACAAACATTTGTGTGCATGAACATGTCTGTTTGTCTTGGTCTGGGTATTTTCTATTTATAATAAGTATGTATTTACAAAAAAATGTATTTATCAGTTGTTTATTAGTTGTCTAGTACCCATAACACAAGCTTCGCTTACTTTGAGGCTAGATGGCGCTGAGTAATTTGTCCGACAATATTTATTTATTTATTTATTGAATTGTCTATTGTATGCGTCTAGTTTTAGCATGACAATACGTATAGCAGCTGGACTAAGATCAGTGCCAAATGTTGGCGCATACGTACACGTTGACAATTATATTCATACTACGTGAACGGAATGAATAACCGCAATACTATTGACTAGATCAGTTACATACACATGGATCTATCAATGTTCCATTAATCGGCTTCATAATAAGAAGTTTCTATAAGTGTGTCCGTTGCGTATGTTTCTATAGTAAAACATACACAACGTAAAACGTAATCCTGAGAAATAAAAACTTTTAAATAACTAAAACCAGCTTTATCGAAGCTGAAGCCTGTTCACATCAATATTATAACTTTTACTATTTTCTAGCGTTATCCCGTTTCCTAATCCATTAGCGGGGTCCGTTGCCTAACCCTAAGGATTTGACAAAGACACAGTGTAGCAAAACGCACGTTGCTCTTCATTTTAGGGTCAAACCTACCCGAACTTAGTGCACCCTTTCAACTAGCACCAACCAACCTTCTGGCAAAAGAGATTTAGGAGACAACCATATTTAATATATATATAGACGTCGATGGCGTCGTTGCGCGTGTCAACACGCAGGTTAAGCAACGTCGACCGCAGCCTGTCTATGGATGGGTTTATCCGTTAAACTGTCAGTCCCGGCTGTTGTCGATAGATGACAGTCATTAAGCTAAGTCCGTGGCCCTCGGGCGGCTTGAAAACACTTGCCTCCGCCAATCTGCATTTGAGCAGCGTGGTGGAGTTACGTTAAACCCCTTCGGTTGAGGGAGACTCGTATCCCTGCAGTGGGATGAGTAAGGGTTGATGTGGTGGATATTAAAGATAGTCTTATTTAAAACATATATATAAGATTAAGATCACTGAGAAAGTATTTTCACCTCACAGAATACCGCAACAACATAATAAATTTCTGGAGGGTTGTTATGCTCCTGGGAGTGAGTGACATTATCAGTAAGCTTTTAAGACGTTGCTGTACAACAGCAGGGGAGGGGAGCCAAACACCATGGTTTTCGAAGGCTACGATAACCACTTATTTCACCACACCATTTATTTGTCTTCCGAGCTATATTAAACTCGACAATAAAATATATAGGTACATACATTACTTTGAACATTGATCAAATTTTCTCACTCCGCAATATCGTGGAGAAGCACATATCCAAATAGAAAGCATAGACCAGAAGATTATCTGCAGTTTTGAGAAATCTTGAGAAAGCTTTGGCAGGGTTGTGTGAAGGACATGTGGGACATATTGCTAAAATATGTGACTAATGGTGTCCTATGCCGTGCAGTGCAACATACGTATTGTGCAGTCCACATATCAGGATCTATCAGAAGGTGATGTCAGGAGCGTTAGAAACCGGCAAGCGTGCATGAGAAGAGCAATGAATGTTAAAGAAGCGAGTGAGGTGTGTAAGGATCGAGTCACCTGCTTACCCCGCAAGAGATTTAGCGTGAAGTTATAGCTAGATATAGATAGACATATCGGATTTGTATATGATGTCAGCCGGTGTGCTACGATATATAGGCTTACGCATGAGTGACCAGGTGATAACGTGTTATTAACACTAAACATCAGCGGAACTGTAAAAATTGATCACAGTAATAAAAAAATAATGTATAGTGAAAGGCTTAACTGAATGCGAAGGAAACAAAGATAATATATTTGAAAGACAGGAAACCAGGATGCCAGAAAGCACAACACGCTGTGCACAACACGGTGCATGCCCCAACGCTAACTTGTGGATGCGTGAGCTGAGAGTATGGCAGAGAGTGTATGAAAGTACCTATAATAAAGGCCATGTCCAAGGTCGAAATGTGAGCGTTGCGTTTAATTTGTGACGTAATGCTTGAAGAAACTACTAAACAATAAACAAAAAATGTCTCCTAACAACAAATTTTACTTGCAGAATACCTAAAGCTTCTTGACTTTGGATATATCATGCTTTTTCAACGTCTCACCATAGCCCTGATCGTACATGAGAAGAGCTATGAATGTTAATAAAACTGGTGATCTGTCTAAGGACCGAGTGATGAGGCGCTCAATTCTCTCTGCCTACCCCGCAAGAGACTTAGCGTAAAGATATCGATATTATAATGGGTATTAATCCGCATCGAACTTCATCAAACATCAAATTTTATTGAATTATTTAACCGTGATAACGTCATTTATAAAGTAATTGTGTTGTAAGTATACCTAGATACGCTAAAAGTTCGTCCAAATTTGTTTACGCCGTGACTTACCCTATTACAGGTTGCTAATTTTATTTCACGACTTTAGCCATATGTTAATCATTCTGTAGAGGCTCGCTCGTACACCGTGTACCTATATACTTATAATATGTATACCTATAACTCTTGTACAATATAAAATAGTCACTGTAAAAGAATCGAGAGTTCATACGTGGAATATGATAAGGAATATGTTGTGCTGAAGCTGGACTTTATACTATCCATTCAAAACCAACAACAGTATTTTCTTTTGTTGTCCGTTTATGCAGGATCACACAAAAGTTACTGAACAGACTTCAAAATTCAACAGAAATTTGAAATTTTACCCGGTGTAGCCATAAAATATCTCACAATATCCATGGAATATTGCAAATGAACTAAACAGGTTTGAGAAATACTGGAGAAAGCCCTCTTTTAGCGATTCGGGCCGCAAGCAACTGAGGGCACTTTTCTGTCACGATACGTCGACCTTAATGCACGTGACGGATAATATACTGAGCAATTTCTTTCGCTTAGAAAAAAAGCGTAAGGTGGTTGAAAGGGCGAAAGTGGTGGTTACGAGTATTGTCTTAGGCTTTCGCGATTGTTACACATTGAATTAAACCATTTTTAACGGAAGTACCGCGTGTTTTATTTATTTTGTTGTGAGCGATTTTTGTTTGAATCGGAACATATATAATTAATCCATCCATGTCGGTAGATGTAATAATTGAATAACTAATGTAAGACAAATACCACCTTAGTCTTCCTGCGACCACGGACGCTGCAAAGCGTTCGAAACGTCAGGTTCAACAAAATAAATAAAACACGCGATACTTCCGTTAAAAATTGTTTAATTCAATGGTGGTTACGATATATTTATTAAGACTTATTATATATTATATGTATAATGTACAAATTTTATTAATTATGATTATCACTGACTCAGCGGTGAAGGAAAACATAGCGAGGAAATCCCGCACGTCCCAGAAATAAATATGTGACCTGACCTAAGAAAGCATTAATATTAATACTTGCACTTGTACAGACCACTTCACAATTTCAGTTAATAATTATTTTTACCGACCGGTTTCGCCTTTACGGCATTATCAAGGTATTTTATACAACATATCCATAGGATATGTTGTATAAAATATATTATACAATATATTTTACCAAGACGTACAGTGTAATCTGTACAGATAAATAAAATTGGAGTGTCTGTTTGTAATATTAAAATAACCGCTTTTTACTAAATGCATATGGATGAATACACGGTACATATACTAAAATGAATATTTTTTCAATTTTTGTCTGTCTGTCTGTTTGTTCCGGCTAATCTCTGAAACGGCTGGACCGATTTTGACGGAACTTTCACTGGCAGATAGCTGATGTAATAAGGAGTAACTTAGGCTATTTTTATTTTAGATATTTTATTTATTTTTATTAATATACATAAATAATAAAAAAAAGTTACTATTCCGCGCGGACGAAGTCGCGGGCACAGCTAGTTTAAAATAACTTGTAGCCCCTCTACTGACCAAAAGGAGTAGCAGACAACATTATTTATATACAGTTTGGAAATATCACAGAAGTCATCATATCATCTACTTGAGTTGTGGACAACAATTGGGCAACTTTTCACATCTTCTTCTTAAGAGTTATCCCGTTTCCTAATCCATTAGGATTTGCAGGGTCCACTACCTAAGCCTAAGGATTTGGCGAAGATACAGATTTTTACATGAAGTGACAGCCATCAGACCTCGACAACCCAGAGTGAAAACCAAATCATTGTTAGTTAAGGTCTTTTGAAATATGATTTCTTAGACATGCGGGTTTCCTCACGATGTTTTCCTTCACCGCCGAGCTAGTAATCATTATAAATTTGTACATAAATCCGAAAACACGAATTTAGTGGTACATGCCAGGATTCGAACCGGGGACTTGTTGGTCACTATGTCGGTTCTTTATCCACTAGGCTATCGCTGCTCGCGGCAACTTTTCACATGAATCCATCAAATCGTTAAAAACATATAGTTTCATTGTTTTGCTATTGATACCGTTTTTAGGGTTCCGTACCCAAAGGGTAAAACGGAACCCTATTACTGAGGCTTCGCTGTCCGTCCGTCCGTCCGTCCGTCTGTCACCAGGCTGTATCTCATGAACCGTGATAGTTAGATAGTTGAAATTTTCACAGATGATGTATTTCTGTTGCCGCTATAACAACAAATACTAAAAAATAGAATATATTAAATATTTAAGGGGGCTCCCATACAACAAACGTGATTTTTTTGCTCATTTTTGCTCGATATTGATAATGGCAACAGGTAGACGCTTGAAATATTCACAAAATATTTAGTTATATATTCACTTTAAGAATAAATAATTAAATTAAAATAAAACAAATATTTAAGGGGGGCTCCCATACAACAAACGAGTTTTTTTTTTGCCGCTTTTATAGATAATGGTACGGAACCCTTAATGCGCGAGTCCGACTCGCACTTGGGCGATTTTTTATAATATGATACCGGGAAAAAAAGTAGCTCAATCCGTGATAATAAGTTGCCTAGACGTTGATCAGAGAAAATATCACCGCATTTTGTTTAGTAGTTTATATATAATATAAATATTATATATAAACTACTAAACTTGGATAGCTCTTTGCGTCGCCGTTCCATGAAATAAATAAAACGTTAGTTTCGCAACTGTACCGATAGCAAAGCAAAGCAGGTGAATCACAACTTACAAAATATTCCATTAACAAACATATTCGACACAGCTTCAATTTTATTATATGTACCTGTATACGATAATACAGATTATGATGTAATGGTCCTATATTATGTACACAATCTGTACTTTGGTAATGAACATGTCTGTTATATTTACAAAAGTAATCTACGAGTATTTAACTATGTTTATCTGATAACGACTACTGACAGTACTCGTTGTCTTGTTTGCGACTTGAATAAATTTATTGATGGCAATCCAAAAGGTAAAAATGGTAGCGGTAAGTACAAACGGTAGCGGAATTGTCTGGGAAACTCCTTTTCATAAGGTTAACTTGTAAAATGCATTTGTTAATAAGTTGTACAGATTATACGAACGACTATGTCAGAACATCCTGATAGCATAAACTCTAATTTGCATATAGTACTTATCGCTAAATGATCTAAGTTTTAAAATAACGCATTGAAGCATATAATTGGAGAACGATTGCAAATTGTGGACATAAACATGAGTGTTTTAAATATTTTTTACACCCAGTACATATTATAAAACATGTAATACTTTCTTAATGTCATTCACCTCCAGCTAAAACCATATGATCGGGTTCAGAGACGAGCTGTGAGAACTGTCTACGAAGCTAAGCTCAAGCACAGAATTGAGCCCTTTGGTTTAACAAGAGATTTTCCTCCTGTTGTGTGTTCTACCGATTGTACAATAGGTTGCGTTCCGAAGAGTTGTTCTATACGATACCAAAAGCTGTCTCCTACAACGTTTGCCACATTAGTAGTATAAAAATACGGGTCAGGCTATGTTGATTTCGCGTGTTGATTAGTGACGCATGGATCAGTCAATCAAGAGAGATGTTGTTTTCAGGTTTAAATATATATTTTTGGAACCAGTATACGCTACTGCTACATCACGAAAACTGATTGGAATGAAGAACCAAATCGATACGCTACACTGTGTGGCTGCCTGGTAGCGTGACGGAAGCACAATCAAGTGTAACGTATTGTACATACATTCTAATTGTGTTTAAGCGATGGAACATAGACTAGACCGTCATTGAACGCTCTGAATTAAATCGTTCGAAAAACTATTTGCTGAGTAGCAACAAAATATTCTTATCCTTAGACACTTATTGAAATAATATTTATTTAAAAAACTGCGATTTGTAGATCTCAGATAGACGTCGATCTCAGATTTATATGATACTTGATGATGATACTTAAGTTTTTGCTTTTTCTTTAAGCTTTGAAGAGTTCAATTCTACAACTCAGTTTAAAGTCCGTCCATCGGATCTTGAACAAACGTATATGACAAAAAAAAAATACAGGCCGATATTGGGACAATTTTTACTCAACATTACAAGTTACAAATGCGATTGTTTGCCAAATGTAATGCATTGAATTCTTAGATCATAGACTGTAAAAAATAAACTGTAAATACCTATATGATTTCATCTCTGAAATACAAATGCCTCTGCAATTGTAGGTACAAAGCCAAATTCACATACACTTTGTGCAGTAGGTATATTCTTATAGCAGAGGGCAGCGGCAAGATACTAATAATTTTATGGCGCAAAGTTTAAATGATGGGATGAAAGGCATAAATTATAATAGCATTAGCATAATAACAAACATCACATAATGTAACTTACATAATTCGTTACTATAATCTGTAAGTGGGTTACCTGACCGAGGCAATTAGATGTGATTCTAACGTGGAGAGTGCAACAGTCGGATATTACAGTCAAACAATGCAATCGCTGACATGTTATGTAAGCTTCGGACAATAGAACATCGGCGGCTTAGTTGGGCTATGTTCAAAATGCTGGTTATGTATGAACTGTGCACATGGGTGCAATAATGTCCTACCCAAAAGTGTCATTTTTACGTAAATACGGAAGGGATTATCAATATGTATTATATGGACTGTATTTGTGGGTATGTTTATTTTCACCAATTGTGAATGGATTTGGATTTTTTCTCAAATTTTTCATACGTAAGATATCTTGGGGACTAGCCCATCCAAGATACTAAACTATACACATGATGTTTATTAGACAGTCGTATCCCTAAGTTTCCACATTTATAGCAGACTCAATTTCCATTTTTTATATTTCCACGCTGTAGGTACTATGTGATTTGTAATTTATCAATACTGCATTTATATTATTTATCTCGGTTCCTGAGCGACCTGAGTTTATTATATATACATATGTGTGTGTGTTTACACATATATATGTATTTTGGTATGAATTTGAATTGGTGAAATATTGAAATAAAAATAACAGAATTTGCTTCCAACATTACCCTAGTAAGAAAATAAAGTATTCAACAGCGATATGTTTGTGGGCTTCCAACGAAGCACTCGTATTGAATCATTCCTCTACGTGATCGTCGCCAGTTAAAATATGCACACATCTTCGTTATCAAAATTACTGAGCAAAATCAATTCCAAACGTAGAGCTACAATGTTAGAGAACAGATACCGAACAATAAAAGCACACAAAAAGCAGCAAAACGATCGCAGTCTAAATATTGCAAAAGCATTTGACCAGTAGAGTTACTCTGGAAACCGAACCCGATACATCAGAATTGGTTTGATCTTGATCGTCGATTATCTCGTTAGGTGTTATTAACGAGGTTCAATCCCATATTGGTCAGAAAAGATTTATTATTTAGCGATAACAAGCAGACACTTCAATTTTATTATTTAGAGATATTTTTTATATATTTAGAGATAAAGATAATTTGGTCATCTTTATATATTATGGTCTAGATTGCGAAATATTATTGGGAAACTTTAGCATTGGAATTGGATTGTATTGGAATTAGCGTGAAGGCTCTTCTCAGAAAAGATTTTATTATTTAGAGATAATAAGCAGACACTTCAATTTTATTTATTTTTATAAATAAAGTTGATCGAAACATAAAATACGCCGCCATTAACCAGCCTAGAACAGTTAGAAAGCTTGACGCACTAACGGATCGTCGATCAAGTATGTAAGATTAAAATAAAGTACATTCTATCTGTATATCTAGAGGGGAGCTATGTTGATTGTTGAGCAGAAACAGTATATTCAATAATAATGATGGCGTATGTTACATGACCAGTCATTCTTTATCTTTTGAATAAAGAATGGTCACTTCGGTGACGAGAAGAGGCTACGTCATATTATATTTATTAGTACATGACAAAGCTGTCACAATTGTTATGACGTCAAATGCCGTTATCGAAGACAAGTCTCGTTTTTTTATACCACTAACGTGGCACTCATGCGTTGCCATACTGTAGTCCCTTGGAAAAACCTTGGCTGGGAGCTCATCCCACAGCTTGAGAGTTCTCGAAAGAAAACGTCTCTCGCACAGTACGCGACCATTGCGGTTCCAGCGTGTGAGGATGAATTCCCCGCCGTCGGCAAGCGGTTCGGTTATAAAAAGTAGCTGTCGGCATCATTTCAAACAATTCTTCAGAACACAACCCGTTGTACAATCGGTAGAACACACAAAGGGAGGCAAAATCAAATCTTAAACTTAAGGTCGTCGTCACAGCTCGTCTCTGAATCGAATAACACGGTCCAAGCTGGTATCCAGGTGCCCCCGCCCAAAGGTAGCTGCAGTACTCCAAGTGCGGTCTGACTTGAGACTTATATACTTAATATAAGTCTTTGCCCCGCGCTGAAGTACTGCTTTGCTCTGTTGAGCACACCAAGTTTTTTGGACGCCAGCTTGACCTTCTCCAGGTGATTTCGATATTGCACTTTACTGGAGTTCTCATCGCCATGCATCCTAATACTTTTAGTGATGGTAAGAGGTATGTTCTGGAATGTAGGAATCACAGCAAATGGAGTTTTCTTAGCGGTATTGTTTTATTGGAACATGCATTCCTGCAAAGATACTTTGTAGTATTTGTACAAACAGGACACACAGATATGCAAGCATGGCAATTAGAGCAATACCAGTTGTGCTTTACTAATTGTAAAGCTAAGAGTAGATCCTGCGTGACACTCAAAGTGCGATTGTGTGTATTTTTACCTAGCGTTATCCCATTTCCTAATCCTTGGGATTGGTGAGGTCTGCTATCACAGCTCTCTATTTGGATCTTTATTTAGTGTTATTACACATGGAATAAAAACTGATTGAAGTGTCAAGCTTATTATGCACTTAGCTGTACTCGTCAGAAGAATCATTGTTATAATGTGTTAAATGGTTTTGAAGTGAGTAGTAATAGAGCGTCTTAATAGCAAAATAATTCATAACTTTGGATAGAAATTACGGTCAAAATAAAATAAACATCTAAGATCGAGAAATCCTACAAAATTAGATAGGAAGCTGATGTGACCAAGTATATTCTCATTCTCATCTCGGGTCACCAAGTACTCTCATTTAACGTGGATATGGATGGTACTAATAAATTTAATTTTTTTAAAAAGCCATGACTAAAGATCTACCGTCGTTGTGTATGGAGTGAGGGAGCGGGGTGGGTATATTTAACTAATTTATAAATTACAGGAAAATAATGTTTAAATAACAAAGGTCACTTTTCAGAAAACGATATAGCACCTGATTACATTCTCAACGATAAACTTGTATAAAGTATGAAGTTCCATAACGTAGTATCAGCGTCGGTAGAGAAAATAACAGTGCTTTCTATGTAATTAACAGCTGGAGTATGCATAACTTGAATACACAAAATTTTAATTTAACTACTCGATATAATAACCTTTTATTTTCTATCTGCCATAAGGTTAACGATATTGTCTTAGGAATCAGAAAATCATCACAGTTTACAGTGTATAATATGTACCTTTGACAAACAATTCAATAAAAAGTATAATTAAATTGACCGAGTACACACTGTAAAAGAATCAGTTGTGCATTATCGTGTGTCAATAAGGCATTGGATCTATCACCAAAAATCCAGTGATCCCATGACAGAAATTTAAATGATTACCTATGAGGTAAATCTTTAACATTTTCAAAATTTAAGAACCGTAATAGACGTAAGACGTAAGACTTCAATAGAGTCACAATTTCACCAAAAACATGAGACAAATCGAAGATTACCTTCACAAAAAAAAATCAACATAGCAAGCGAACGTTTAACGACACAAAAAGATATACGGATCCTTCTTCTTATTGAAATCGAGTAAAAATATGTGCAAAATACAAACTTTTTGCAGTAAAGTACAAAAGGAAAATTCTATAACACAGCTAGTTTAAATTTTTCGCCACATATGTATTCTTCTTTCTAGCATTATCCACTTTCCTAATTCATTATTAAACTTAAGAATATACTGAGTTTTAGATATAGCGACCGCCGTCAAACCTCCGCAACCCAAAGAACAAACCAGACCTTTACTAGGCTAGATCACACATCTTCATATATATGATATCTTAGACGTACGAATTACAATATGTGCCTAAACGAATTTAGTGGTACATGCCCACACCATGATTCAAACCGGTGACCAGTCGCTTTTTTATCCACTACGCTACGCTATCAGTGCTCTACTACAACCTTTCACCATACGTGTAACGTATAATAATGAAGAATATCGTTGATTATTTAGAATTAAATGATCAGATAATCTCTTCCAATTAAACAAAGATAGCACAGTAGTCGCGCAACGCAGCCGTTAACAAAATAACAAATGCTTGTAGAGAAACGTATTCACTAACTAGCGATTTTTTAATTATATTGAATAGAAAATTGAGAAACTTCACAGTGTGCTTTGTGTGTGTTTAACAGAACGAAGCAGTACTTAAACTCGAAACAAAGATTTATGTTATACAAGTATTTTTTATATACATACAACGTCAACGCATACAAGGATACGGCCCACCGGCGCCGTTTAGTACTAATGGTGAAATAAAGAACTTACAAACATACAACATAAACATATATATGAACCCTAATATCAATACACTCCTTTCATGCGGTAGTCGTGTATAAATGGACAAACAAACACTCGCGCCTTAATAGTATTCGTATAGACCTCTCAGATATATCTTTTTTGTAATGGAGACGTAATATTTTTTGTTTTTCTTTACCATACTGGTGTATGGTAAAGAAAAACAAAAATTATTACGTATGTAAAGGCGGACGAGGTGTGCGAGCATCGAGTTACGTGGCGCTCAGTTCTCTCTGTCTACTCCGCAAGTCACATGCCGCGAAGGACCGACAGACAGACACCGTTACTGCGCCAATGCGACACTGGAAACAGCGACGTATCAAACCGGCTGCCACATACCTTCACGTGCATGTACGCACATAAACGCAATGCTTGTCTACTGTACTTTCTTGAAGCCACTGTCAATGATATTTAATGAATACCTCTACAACACGCTATACGCAAAATGATCGAGATTATGTCTCTTTTACAGCGTTCAAAAGACAAAGGAAACTGATATTCCGCCTAGTAGTAAACAGTAGCAGAAAGTGTTTTGTCAAAATTTATCTGTGTTAGGAACACTATATTTAAGAGTCTGAGGAATTACTGGAGGTACCTATATGTCCTCTTCTTTTCGTATAATCTATATCTACACGTACTGTCATTTACGTGGTAGGCAGAAGAACCGAACGGTACAAGAGGCGGTTTTCAGACACCTCGCTCGTTCTTAATTTGTATTGTTAATTAATTAAGTTTTTAATTATTAATTGGTAGTTAATATACTGTATTAATTTGTGATGTCTACATTGAATTATTATTTGTATTCAACTAAAGTTTATTTTAAAATATATAACACTAAAGTTAATAACACTAAACTAAAATTAAATAAATACAGAATAAAACTAAATTACATGTAAAGTTAAATAAGTACATAACTGAAATAAAAATTAAAAATGTGGCTCTGCGGCATTGTGCCAATACCGGCAACATTAAAATAGATTTAGATTAAAATTACAATGTTGCAATATAAATGTTGAAAATTGTTTTTAAATAAAAATAAACCGCCTTCAAAAAACACCCAGGAACTAAAAAGCGATCAGTATTACTTACGATTTTTGGAGTCCGTGCCAGCCGCATAATATCAATTGATAATATCAGTAGACTGACTGGCACCGACTCCAAAAATCGTCGACCAATTATTTTTCGCTTTTTAGTTCCTAGGTGTTTTTCGAAGGCCGTTTTATTTATATATAAAAAAAAAAGATTTTTAGTGGTGTAAATAAAAAAAACACGAGATTGAAAGCCCTCATTAAAAACTATTGGAACCCCAAACCAAAACATTATCTGTGTATATATTTTTGTTTTTGGTGATTTTCTCAAAATGCGCTAAGTCAATTTCGATAAAATTTATATGGGACCACCTCTAAAGTATGACCTACCAAACAAAAAAAAAGAATCATCAAAATCAATTCATAATTGGCGGAATGATTACGTAACAAACATAAAAAAAAAATACAGTCGAATTGAGAACCTCCTCCTTTTTTGAAGGCGGTTAAAAATAATATACAAATTCACCTGTCGTAAATGTACAGTACGGTACCTAAAGCACGACTGCCTCTTGACAGTTCTTTTTATTGCAAAAGAGAGCCATAAGAGCTATCTACAAACTTGGTCCCCGGGAGAGCCTTAGAGAAAAATTCAAAGAAATAAATATTCTAACAGTCGCATCGCAATATATCTATGAAAATATTTTGTATGTCCATAAAAACATAGACTCATTTTGTAAAAAGAGTGATACTCATAACATAAATACTAGATATAAGCATAATCTTGCGTTACATCCAAGCCGTCTCCACAAAATGAGTAATTCTTTTATGGGGCAATGTATACGGTTCTATAACAAACTTCCCAACAATATAAGAGAATTGTCAATAAACAAATTTAAAACTACTATTAAAGCCAAATTGTGTAGCAGGGCATATTATAAAGTATCTGACTATATTAATGATAAAAATGCCTGGGATTGAGTCGATCCAATTATAATGTAATTAATAAATTATGTAAATTTGTTTGGATACCAAAAGAGGGATGCCTGAGTTTTTTGGCAGTATTTTTATCAGTGCTCACCTAGTCATGAAATGCACGGTAGGGAAAAAAATTGTGACGATTCCAAACAAATGTAGCCATTTTTACGGAATAAAAAGATTTTGACTTTGACAGTATTTCTGTTTTACTGCGTCATGTAATGGTATGAAAATTGAAATGAATTATCGTACGAAGATTTAGTAGTGATAGCGCAGTGGATAAAGAAGCAGCCTATTAACCGAATGGTACGAATCCTGAAGTGGGCATTTATCGCTAAATTCGTGTTTTTGGATGCATGTACATGTTTGTAATTATCACTTGCTTGACGAAGGAAAATATCGTGAGTAGACCCGAATGTCAAGAAATTATATTTAGAAAGACGTGTGTCCTAACCTAAGAAAAAGTCTGGTTTTCCCTGTGGGTTGTGGAGGTCTGACTGCAGTTGCTCAAAATCAATATCATCGCAAAATTCTTAGGCTCAGGTAGCGGCCCCCGCCAATCCTAATGGATGAGGAAACAGGACAACGTTAGGAAGAAAGTATGTAATTTTAATATTTGAAACACTTTATCCTACGTTTATTTATTTGTCATATCATAACATACAATGGTTTGAGTGGGTTTTGAAGAACTTTGAAACAATATTGCCAATGAAATGAACATAACGTCGGCCAACCTTGAGTGAAAGCAGTCGGACCTCCAAGCAGAAACATAATGTAATAATTTTCACGTAAACCGTGGCATTCACCTTGCTTGCTAATAAATAAACATGGCCGGATCTTATACATAAAACGGCCGAAATGACATAACCAATCCAGTACGTACGTTTCAATAATAAATACAACTAGATCTTTACATTATTTGCAAGGTCTACTTTTTAATAAATTCAGTTTGTACGCAGGGCGATATTACATATCAAATCAAATTAAAAAGAATCAAAATTCATACAATGTGCTTTGAGGTAACAAGTAGGGCAATGTTCAACGTTAGACACAATTTTTTTTTCGTAATCTAAACCTACGTAATTTTGTACTGTATAATATATAGGTAATATTTTTTCTTAAACCTTTTAATCATTATTATAGTGTGTGGAACTATCGTTCGCCAACTAAAATTTTTAGATATCAATCTTAACTATACAGATTATTATTTTTCAAATAGTGCTGCAGTTAGACTCCTTTTGTTGATTGTACAATTTTTGCCTGTCTAGCACGCGTCACACGACGGATTATAATAAAATTTTACGCGGTGACGACTTGCAACCCGTAAGTCGCGTAAGTGTCAGTGGTAAGTAAGGCTACTTTCATCACAAAAATATTTAGGGTTGCTGTGCTAAACTTGAAAACCTAACTCAGCAGATAGAAAATAATGAGAGATATGTGAAAAGCATTAGTTTTTAGCCTCAGTTTTTATTAATTTAAGCAATGAAAATTTTCTTTCTTTTTTTGTACATTTTACTATCAAATAGAATCTATATATAGACTCTATTTGATACCACATCAATAGAAAGAAACTTTTTTTTTAATAACATTTTATGGCTTCACGTCGCCACAAATTTCCCGTTTTTTTTCAATTTGGTTTTGAACACAAAACATATACTATTTTTTTAAATAATCAAACATAGCTTTATTGTTCATTTTTTATTTGTGGTTCTGAAAAAGAAAACGACTTTTTCCGAATTAAAAATATTAAATACTGTAGCTATGACTACCCGTATTTAAAGTAAATAAAAATGACATTATTTCATTTTAAAGTAAAATTCTAGATACAATTGAATGTGTGCAAAAAAAAATTGACACATTATATACTCAAATGTAATATTACTTCTACAGCAATTTGCACGCTTACAAATATCAATAATCGCAAAAATTGATAATGTGAAAACTAACAGCTGTGTCAACCAAACACTCACCTGACGCAAAATCTTCTTGAAAATTTTCAATTTCATTTTAAAAACACAAACGATTCAATTAACTTACACTATAAACCACATCACTTTGTTTTGAAGAGGAGATAAGATCACTTGATATCACCAGGAATACCAGAAAATGTCAATGTGAAACTGAAATAGGCGCGTAAACAAAGACGCGTTCGTATACACGCACGTCCTTTCGAGGCACGGTCGCGTTCTATATTACGTGGAGTTGAGTCGACTCGACCCAGAGGGGACGATGAAGCGGGGGAATGTGCGGTGTTGACAGCGGACTTTTCACTTGCGATCGTGAACATTATTTGTTTAATTTCCCTGAATCAGATGAATCAATTGCAGTTTGAATACATAGTAGTGTAACAGACAAACTTAAGCAATGGCATTCATTCAATCAAAGAACGTTATGTGATACTTTATTTATTACCCACACAACGTGGTGTTTTGATTCAAATTTATACTACTATCTATCCTAAAAGATCTTATTCCAATAGGTACCTATTTTTTATATACAACGTCGAGAGGCAAACAAGCATACCGCCCTGATGTAAAGCGGTTACCGTAGCCTATAAACGTATGCACATTATCACTTGCGCGATGCCACCTCTGCTGCTAACACGCAGAAACACAACAACCCTCTGGGGAATTATTTGGCTGCGGTTGCGGTCTGTGAGGATGTAGACTGGCCCTACACTGTGTGCTTTGATGCGCCCTATCTCTCTTAAAAACACAAAGACTAAGAAAAACAGGTATATTCGTGCCCACAAATGTTTGTCCTGTGAGGAAAATCAACCTACAAGCGTTGGTGTCAAAGTCGCGTCATCCACCACTGCGCCACCGAGCTCGTCAATAATATAAATAATAATTAATACCATATTAATTAAGTCGAAATTTGAAGTTTAATGTTAGTTGATACATTCATTTGAGACTAAGTGAAGATATATTAAATAGGCGATTCCATAGATAGTGTAATTGAGCTTCAGATGCAGTCGGTACACTCCGCCCCATATAAATGAGACCTGCGAGATGCACTTTTTGTTTTGACAACGCTTTTTCATCATGATATTCCTACCCTAAGCGAGTGTAAAAAAAATAATGGAATATTTATCATAGAAGCCTTGAATTTTTTATATTATTATTTATTTATTATTTTCAAACGAGATTTGCTGCATGATACCTAGATGGTTCTTGAACGCAGAGGAGAAAAGATGATTTTTAATTTAAATATTTTGAACTGTTCAGTTGTTTGAAATCGAATATTACATGATAACAAATACAGTAATGTATACCAATTCCAAAGAATTACAGTATTTGGAATTATTGAAATGTTTGGAATTGGAAGATGTGAGAACGTAGACGCTAGAATTTAACCCTCGCAGGATTGAACTTCATATTTTTGTTTTTAGAACTTCAAATATTATGTACATAATGTATAATTTCACGCCAAATCCCTTGCGGGGTAGGCAGAGAAAACCAAGAGAAGTTTTCCCAACATTCCATTCACACTATTCTCAGTACTCTCTTTCTCTTTCCACATCAGCGGAGAACCTTCCATCCCTGCTGAAAGCGCATCCAAATTATACAATCTCATTCACTTGTTCCAACACTTCGTCATCAACCGTAATCCTTACATTGGTTCTGGTTTTTTCTCTTTCAAATACCATCATTTTTGTCTTCTTTGCATTCAATAGGAATCCTTTCTCCATACAATTGTCTTTCATTGTTGTGACCAGTGTTTGCAGTTAAGATGGTGTTTCTGCTAATATCACGGCACCGTCTGCATACAGCAAACAGACAGTTCACCCATGCGCAATCTCACATTCGTTGACCCGATTCAGAATAAACAGCCTAGTAGATAGCATGCAACGATGTTTGACACCAATTTTGACATCAAACCAGGGTGACATGCTACTATATTTTCGCACATATGCTGAGCAATCCTTGTAAGTGGACTGCACAGCACGGAGCAGTGAACCGTCAATCCCTTATGTCGGCAATATGTCCCACAGTTACCAATAATACTTTTATTAAAATAGCTACTATTGTCACGTTAACCATATAACCACAGTAAAAGTACTTAAATGAACGTAACCATAACAAGTATGAACGACGATCATTCATTGTTGTACATATTTTGACACAACTCAGAAATACGATAGTGAGTTCAATTCCTCAATAGCAAATATTTATTTGGAAGCGTATGCATGTTTTATCAGGCACCTGCGCTACTGATTCACTTCGTTGATTAACTAAACACTTACTGAAATAAGATTTTAGGCAGAAAAAGGTGTTCAAATCAACGCTTCCAAATCACAGACAATAATAATAGGAAGTTACCATTTTACCACTAATCTGGGGACAATAACTGTCCCCAAAGTAGTTAACGATAGTGTAATACTATTCTCCTCCACCGTAACCGTAACCAAGGAATAGTCATGGATTAAACGTTGTACTAATCTGCTCAAATTAAAGAGATCAGAAGGAGTATCTACATCTCTGCACTCGTAAAAACGCCTCCGGATTTTTTGCCGTTTCCACTTCATATGCGTGCCTAATCGACTATAGTGTATTGCCTTCTTGGACTCAACCAAATACTTGCTGGAAAAATTAAGCTGTATGCAAAATTTGTGCATATCTGTTTGGCCTAAAAAAATCGATCATGTTTCGTATGCGACTTGGCTGATATCCGGTAAGAATCAAGAGAGAATTCCACACACTCGTGTAATTATACAAAATTCTGTTCAGCACATCTGCACCACTGTATTTGAGGGAAAGGTTTGACGTTGATAACCGCCTGCGATTTCGTGGACAACTTCACTATTCTTACCGCTAAACTTTGAAACTCTTTTGGACGTAAAACTGTCCCCTTCCATGGGACTTTTCAAAATAGCGCTATAAAGGTCCTTTGATAAAACTTCGAGATGTCAGACCATTAATAACCGATTTGTAGATAAATACTTCAAAAACTTTGTATTGTATATTATCTAAATTTGAATTGCTGTTTTGCCTGTAGTCCTTATATTCCACGCTCACGTATCGTACGCTCACGTAATCCTATGAAACACTTTATGGTTGTCTGTAAGAGACCTCTTAAAGGGATAAGCCCAAGATAAACATTTCATAGCAAGGAGCATAATGTCAAGCAATATAAATAGGATTTTTATTTTATACCCATTCTCCGAACTGCTAAGAACAAGCCAAAATATTTCGAGTGCCTGTGTATTATAGGAAAAAAAATGTTTTAGGTACCTAAAATGCATCTCATCTAGTCTAAGTGAAATTCTGAGAGACTCACCTCATGGTCAGGTCCCGGTTTAGACGCCAACCTCGCCTCAGTCAGCTGATTTTTCAATGCCCTAAACATAATAACATATTAGCAATCGAATGGTAAATAAAATAATAATAAACATACTTATTACGATGTTAGTTAAAAACATGAAGGAAATAACCAATGGAGAACCAATTACACGATTGTGCGTAGTAAATAAACTCGCCGCCAGCGGGTCGGGGGGTAAAGTAACTAGTCTCGCCATAAATATTGTTACATACAAACTTTTTTTTTCAACTCTTTAATTATTTTGAATTTGGAAAGCGTTTATTATCAAATTGTAATATAGAATGGGGTGTTTAAGCATATTCAACTTCACGACACTTCGAAAGCTTGGTATCAGCCGTATGTTCGTATATTGTACTATCGACAGATATACCAACACTTCCTCTGTTGAAGACCATAAAAGATCGGGGCGACCGCGTGCTTTTAGAACTACAAAATTTGTTAATGCTGTTATAACTATAACTTCACGCCAAATCCCTTGCGGGGTAGGCAGAGAGAACCGAGCGCCACGTGACTCGATCCTTACATATCTCACTCGCTTCTTTAACATTCATTGCTCTTCTCATGCACGCTCGCCGGTTTCTAGGGCTCCTGACATCACCTTCTGATAGAACACGACCAATTTGGTCATGGTAGGTAAGTCTTGGCCTTCCCCGGCTCCTACATCCTTCCACTTTTGCATTGTATATCTGCTTCGTCATTTTTTCATCTTGCATTCTTTCTACATGTCCGAACCATCGGAGCATGCCTCTTCTTATTTTACCACCGACGCTCTCTTTCAGACCAACTCTATTTTTAACATCATCAATGCGAATACGGTCTACAAGCCTTACGCCACAAATTTGGCGCAGCGCTCGCATTTCAACCGCGTTTATTCTACTTTTATGCTCTTTCTGCCATACCCAGCTCTCGCTTCCATCAGTTAGCGTTGGGACCAACACTGCATTGTGTATAGCGAGTTGTGCCTTCTGGCTCAGGTTAAATTTAATGCTGTTAAAGCCAGAATTCCCCGAAACCCCATTAGGTAACAAAAGTCTTATCTCGGTAATCTCATCTTTGGCCGTGTTCATTGGCGCAAGTTTTCTGAAACTGAAAGTTTATTTCTGAAAGCCAGAATATAATTTTCTAATGTTAAATTATACTCATAAGCGTACGACCTGCCTGATGGTAAATAGTTAACCTAGCCTATGAACTGGCAACACCGTGCGTTTGTAGATCTTTAAAAATAACCTCTTGCCTTTTTGCAAAACTTAATGCCGTAGTCCTCTGAGAACACCTCAGCACGGAGTTCATTCCACAACTTCACGTAAGAAAACAGCTCCGGTACCGCACAGTACGTGACCATTGCGATGTCCGTGTATGAGTAGGAATTCTCCGCCGTCGACGAGCTTTGCAGTCGTAGAATGAAGGTGTTGGCATCATATCGAACAACTCTTCGGAGTACAACACATATATTTATTTATATATGTTTGAGTTTAATTTTGTGTATACCTACCTGATATTATTTTATTTGTTTATTAACTTAAATGCCGATGACTTTGTGCATATCTACTTCTTTTTATTAAATTATTAAATTCACAGTTCCTATCAGGTATTCTATGATTGACTGGTACTGGTATCCCAGATGGGATAAGTCCGCCAATGTACAAACAATTATTTTCATACTTGTATTTTTCTTATAGTACAATAAAGATTTTACAAACAAACACATTGTATAATCGGTTGAACACGCGAAGGAAGACAATGTCTCTTCTTATCAAGAACAAGAATCATCATCTGATCCTTAGTGTAAAAGTTATGACACTAAAACATTATGTAGCAGAAGCCCATTTCTCTTTCTGGCACTCAAACTAACCTTATACCAAATTTCATTATGACCGATTCAGGGTTTACAACGCTGATAATTAGACAGACAGACACAGGTTGACAGATGGAGCTACTGCCTTCTTTATAATACGAGTATTAGACGGTTGGCAAAGTCTTGTTAATACAAAACACTCCCCTATTCTATTTATTACAATGTCGGGACACATACAAGCATACGTCCCACCTGATATAAAGTTGCTACCGTAGCCTATGAACGATTGTAATACAGGAAGTATTACTCGCTGGCATCATGCAAGTATTCTTCCTGCTGCTACACTCTCTGGAACACAACAACCCTCCAGAGAGTTGTTATTTAGCTCCGGTTTCGGTTGAGAGGTGGAGATATTTCCCCAGTCAGGCTGCTCTGCTTTGTTATCTAATGAGAGAATAGCAAATATCCACGCGAACGGTCAAGAACTTACGAGAAGATTTTGAAGTAACGAGCATTTTACATTTTTTCACATTTTTATTTACATAGATTTAATGAAGAGTATTTTAAATCATATAGACTAGTGAAACTTAAGTCTTCAATCGCAGTTGTTACAGTTACGAGTACATCTTAGTCGCTTAACCAATTCACATACTATATTTTTACAAAAAATTTAATATAACTGTCACATTTTGTGCCCGCCTGTCAGACCCCGTTATATACGTTTTCCCATACATTTCTTGGCGGAAAAGCGGCCCGCGGGTAGGATCAAAACAATTCACGAAACATTGTATATAATATAGTGTAAATTTTAAGTATTTAACATAACGTTTTGTACAGTGACGTTTTCACGTGTTGGTACATTCACAAAGTTTTTTTTTACGCCTGATATATACGACGACCCACAAAAGAAGGACTAAGCCTTTGGTACCTTAGTCATTTATCTGAGGGAGCATCCTCTGGGACCCGATGAGAGGGAGGTAGTAAACTCTCATGAGTATCCTTACGTACGTACGTTAAGTAAGTTATTTCTGGATGCCACAGACAAACTTACATACAGAAATACAGGTAGAGACAGGCATAAACACAGACTTAAACACAGGCTTCTTTTATACTACGTTGCCTGGCAGAAAAGTATACCTATAAACAAAAGTTTATTGGTCACGCCATCTATAACTCTTGAAATTCATGCTGAACAAGTATGGTTTGCCTGTTGCCATCTCCGCTGCAGCTTCGTACCACGTACCAGCAAATTATAATTATACAACTGCGTCTACCTGAAGGTTCTTTCCTTGTCAGGATATTAAGTATCCCGTGCTCTACCTCCCTTTTACCGTACGCAGGGTGCACCAAGTGCAGACGAAGCTTCTGTTTTAAAGACTGCGACGAGCCGCTTAAACTCCGGCTTCAACTATAAAGGTTAAAAAGAAATAGAAACTCTATCTCACATGTATAGCTCCTCAGCCTTCCTGGCTTGTTTCTCCCTGCGACGTAGCAGTTCAGCGCAGTGGTTCAGAGACGCTACCGTCGCGCCGGCAGTCGCTCGAAATGATGCACTTGTAGCACGGACTTCACCAGCGTGAAGGGATAAGTCATTCCCTGTTAACAAATCTATATATTAATATGTAAAAAAAACTGTACACCTTTTTAAGCACATTGCACGTACCGAGGAGTATGGGATTTGGCATAATTAACGTTCATAATATGGAGGAGTGCATAACAATAAAATTTTGTATATTTTTTTTAATACAATGTCGGAAGGCAAATAAGCATACATGAAAAAAAATTGTAGACCTTTTCATGCACGATGCGCGCACGAACAAGTCCGAGATATTGCCATGGCTAAGTTTCCAAGGAGAGGGTATGCAGAAATATAATATAAAAACGTCAAGGAGCTCAATGATCACTCTAATCAACTCTGATGTGGATATCAGGCATAACGGTTCCACATGAGGGTATCGTAGGTACAGTCATCGATCCGGGATTTCGCAATGAAGCTGACCATAAGATCGGCTTTTTCCTGCGGCTGATGCGCCAATGAGCCATCGGGTCATCTTAGCTAAGAGCTATCTAAGCAGCGAGGGTTGGCAGAAAATGGCCTGGCTAGTCGCCAGTAGCTATGCGACCCTGTTGCAGACCTTGGTGGCAGTATTCTAGGCTGATTTCAGCGAGTTAATATTAGGGTCTTTGAGGGGCCGACCCCTGGTCCAAGCGAGATATGCAGCCTGTAACTAACAGCTTCAACGCACTCGCGGTTAAACCAAGGGCATCTCCGGCTTTTGATGAGGACATCGGAGTGAGATATGTAGTATTCCATGCCAACGCCAATCTCGTCAAAAACAATTTTCTTGACGAAATTGGCGTTGGCAACAGGTTGTATTTGTTGTATTAGCAATATTAGCACTTATGGCATCGCACGAGGATACTTAATGTATTATTAAAAGTGTTCCTAGGCTACGGTACTTACATCAGGTGAGCCGCACGCTTATAACCTTACGACGTTGTATAAAAAATAGATAAACTCCAAGCATAGCTCCCTCGATCAATTATTACAATAATACATCAACTTCTACTTGTCCCATTGATCTTCCTTTAGTCGAAGGAGTACAGTAGCTAGTAAGCTACTAGACTAGACCGCGCCACGCTGTTTTACTGCGGATTGGTTGTCGGCCCCATTATTCAGACGGCTGAAGGCAACTGACTTAACAACTTTAGATAGCAGATATGATCAAGATGTTAACGTGCTCTACGAATCTGGAAGGAACTTTAAGCGATTTAATCCACCCAAACACAGGCCGTTATTAACATCGCTTAACTTACGTGGTTAAACTGTCACAAAATAAAACTAATTAAGAATAGGTATCAGTTAGACATCTTCATAAATAACAGTATAAGAGAGACATCAGACAAACACAAATAAAAGATACCATCTTCACAGACATATAAAACAAATTAAATTCACTTAAATTATTAGGTGTATAAATATTGCAACAACGCTAAAAGAATACACTTACAATCAACTGCTAGGTATGTAATAATCACTAATAAAGAATTGACAATTTAAAAGGCCCTACTCACCGTTCGTTCATTCCCCTTCAATCTGTTGATCAATTTGTCGACTAACCGCACTGTAAATAGGCATGTTGAAACTTACTTTCAACTTAATAATATCAAGCATCGGTAATTTAAATCAACAAATTGATGGACAAGATTATGAATATAACGGTTAATTAAATTTGTCGATATCGGGATCGAGGCGCGTTGTATGTCAGACAAAATTACATTTCAATTATTTTGCAGGAAATAGGTATCTATATTCAATGCGGAATTTGTTATTGTGATAACAGAACCGGCAACTTAATGTCACTATTATTATTTTGATGGTTGTTTCAAAAATATTTCATATAAACCATGTCCTGATATGTTATTACGAATACAACAAAAAGTCTGGCAAATCTGTCGAACCATCAAGTGATAATCTTTCATGCAATAATTGATTTTCATTTATATAGATTAATGAATATATTATCATTGCGCAAAATTTGTGGCGTAACGCTTGCTGACAGCGTTCGTAATGATGACGTAAGATAAGAAAAGGCATGCTCCGTGTTTCAGACATGAAGTAAAAATGCAGGATGAAAGAATGCGAAAGTGGAAGGATGTAGGAGCCGAGGAAGACCAAGACTATCATGACCAAATTGGTCGTGCTTTATCACAAAATGATGTCAGGAGCACTAGGAATCGGCGAGCGTGCCTAAAAAGAGCTGTGAATGTTAAAGAAGTGTGTAAGAACCGAGTCATGTAGCGCTCGGTTCCCTCTGCCTATCCCGCAATGGAACTGGTGTGAAGGTATATATACATTATTATCAATAAACTGAGTAACACTTTACCTTTTCTTCATTTAATCAGCTAACGTTCGGTCAATTTCACCTTCATAAAATGGTTTAACAGACTAAATGTGAAACTGAATGGTGAGTACGGACTTTTACATGTCACCATTGGATGTAATCGTAAGACGATTACGTATGAATTATATATCACCTACCGATGATTGGGCATTAGCCGATAAAATAAATGTTTTATTAGCTGTAGTTCTGTATGATATTTACTTCACATATTTCGCTACTGAGTTTCGCCACCGGTGAATAAATGAGTAGCTCCAATGCAGTGTTTCGCAAACATTTTGTTTTAAGGTGCACCTAGTGCACTAACAATGTTTATTTTTTATCAAAATTAATTTAATACGAAAAGATATGTATTGAAAAATGTATGTGTATGCTTGATTAACGCTCTGTTAAGCAGCCGATAAAAATTTGGGGCAATCGGTGATAAGCTCTCGATTTCTTCGTCGATCGTCGTCAGCCCTTTTCTTTTTACTATTTAATAGTATTTAGCGTTGAATCTTTATAAACAGAAATCAATTATTGCATGAAAGATTATCACTTGATGGTTCGACAGATTTGCCAGACTTTTGACTTTTGTATTTGTAATTATAATATATAATATAATATAATAATAATATAATAATCTTTATTCATTAACTTATATCTAATTACATTATTACTTTGGTGGTCCCTTGTAAGCTAAATTGCTTGTGATAGGTTCCACCGCTCTCTTATAACATTAATTATGTAGCATAAGTTTCACTGTATTGCAATAAATATACACTTTACAATAACACTTGTTTCAATCCACGATCAACGGTGTGTGTTCTATTACTATAATTATTTAATTTTATTTAACTTGTTTTATTTATTATATGTTCGACATCTTCATAGCTTTTTGTTTTCAGCCAATTCGTTATCAGTTTTTTGCAATGTCGAAGTGGCAAATGGTGTATATTCAGCTCTTTATTTAATAAATACGTATATTACAACGCAAAATACTATTTAATAGTATTTAGCGTTGAAAATCACAATTCGCACATAAGTGGGCCATAGAAGCTGGTAAGAGAATGGCAATGGTACGCTTTGAAATCAGTGGATACTATTTTTTACAGATATACAAAGTGTGTTAGTTCTGTTAATATTTTCTGCTAATAGCTCCAAGCGTTTCACTATAATAGCCAGAGCTTTTTCTGTATAGACAGCAGTCTATGAACCTTTAATATCTACCATGTGCAGGGTGATACACTGGCTGATCCATTACAACAACTTTATGGATCGTTTTCATTGTACCTGCGATGACCCGTGGCGAGCGTTATGCATGAACTTCAAATTTCAAGCATCGAGCGACGTGTGTCCCTTTGCTGTCGCAGGGTGAGTGGGTGGAGCCATTTAAAGCAATATTGACGAGGTATCATCTTAACTACGAAAGTTTATCTTGTCCAATGATGTTAAAATATGTATCAGTTATTCTCAAATAAACAATACACTGGAGCTATAGATTGTCTATCTATGTTGATCTATGGCAGATTATAGATAGACATGAACATAGACAGAGATAGATTAATAACATTTGGGAAGTTACTCTGGGTCACTTTTTTTTTAAACTACGTCGGGAGGCATACATGCATACGACCCACCTGATGTAAAGCGATTACCGTAGCCTATAAACGCTTGCGATTATTAAGTGTCACTCGTGCGATAGGTACCTCTACTGCTAACACATCATCTCCTAAGGAGCTTACTGGAGACCTCACCCACACACTGGAACACTACACCCCTCCAGAGAGTTGTTATTTGGTTGCGGTTTTCTGTCTCCAGAAAGGCCGCTTTAATGCGCCCTACCTACCTCTCTTAAAATCACCCAAACTAAGAGAAACAGACATGTTCATGCACACAAATGTTTGTCCTGTGTGAGAATCGAAGACACGAGCGTTGATGTCAAAGCCGCGTCATTCACCATTGCGCCACCGAGCTCGTCAATATAGGCCGGCCTTGGAGATAGTTTGAACACTAACCTCCATCAAAACGCAGAGGAGCAGCGGAAAGGTTTAGAAAGAAATTTGATGTGATGATGTGAACACTGGCAACAAAAGCGGCATCCTTATAATACGTGTTGTTTTGCACTTTCACTTTATAAACTTTCCCCAACACCGCAGGGTAGAAAGAAAGATAGATTGAAATACGTATAAAGCCAGCTATATATTCCTATCAAAAGCATAGGAACTACTACACATCATAGGATGTCATCCAGTGATCCCGTTGCTGTCTTCAATAGAGGAGAACTAATATAACTCTGACATGCAGTAGAAATAGCTTCGTGGACAACACAGTCTTAGCGGATTTGGTGAATTGGTGTCCATACTATCGAAACATCCGCATTAATAATGGTTTTATGCATCTGCTGGACTAGAAGCTGCTTAAATATTTGCACAAATTATTGGCCGGCCTGTACAATAGCAACATCGATAGAAGATCCCCCGATGTCCGACCATTAACTAACCCGAACTAACTAAGGCTAACAGTCATTGACTCTCAAGCCTAACGATGAGTAAGATATACTAGAAGAATGACCTTCAAGAATGATGTTCCGGATATGCCAGGTGTCACGCGTCACAAGCAACTGCTATACCTGCAAGTTACTTACACAACACCATCTTGACATAAACTAATTAGTAGAAGTAAAATTAAACAGCCGTGATAGTCCAGTGGGCAAAGAACCGAACGAAAATTTGTAATCATCACTTGACCTAACCTAATAAAGATATAGTTCACCCTCTGGATTGTGAAGGTCTGATAAAAATGTTTTTTTTTTTATAGCAAATAACACTGGAATATTTTTAGCTGTCACAGTCAAAGTCTACCGTCAAAACTCAAACGTCAAAACTCCTGAGCTGCTATATGTCTTAGAAAAAGGAAAAAAATAATGAAAAACACTTGCATTTGGTAATGAAAGAGCCGATCAACAAAAATATAATTTTTTTTATATTGCTTTCAGTTTCTATTCCAAGCTGTTATTTTTGAGTTCATAATGAACATTATCTTTCGAACTGTAAAAGAGATAAAGTTCAACAATAAAAAATTAAAAAAATAACAAGTATAATAATGCATTTTGTTCCTTAAGAATTAAAAATAACAGCTCGGAAGTTAACCATAGATTATGTTTGCTTATGATAATAGTAAAACTTGCGTGTGTTGAGTGGCACTTTCATCACAAAATGCAAGTGTTATCAAGTCTTTATTATTTCATATTTGTAAGACATATAGTAAGTAGCTCAGGAGTTAACCGTAGACTTTGGCTGTGACAGCCAAAGTTGTTCAGGCTATTATTTCAAACTAGAAAAAGATTATTTTGATTGATCAGCACTTTTGTCGTTATGGAACGTGAAGGATCTCCTTTTCTTAGTTAATTATTCAGATGCGTTGTACAACTCCTTGACGACCGGAATATTTATTACTCTGGGATAGTAATATAGTTAAAAAGTCGATGTCGACTATGTACGTCTCAATTTATGAGAAATTGAGACGTAGACAACACAATCGAAAGTGCCTAATTTAGTTTCTAATAAAACTAATTTTCCCCGCCCGTGTACAAATACACTCAGTATAATTCGTTATTATTCGCTAATGTACGAATTTATATGTGATTCATGATTTTGCTAACGTGTTTAATTTTGCATATATGCTGTTGCTATTCACTGGATTGCGTTCATTTTCTTTATACAACGTCGGGAGACATACAAGCATACGGCCCACCTGATGTAAAGCGAATACCGTAGCCTATGAAAGCTTGTAATACATTAAGTATCACTCACGCGATGCCAACTCTGCTGTTAACACAACAACTCCTTAGGAGCTTACTGGTGATCTCACTCACACGCAGGAACACAACAACCATCCTAGAGAGTAAACTCCTCGCCGTCGGCGAGCGGTGGCATTGTAAAAACAAGCTGTTGGCATCGTATCGAGCAATTCTTCTGACCACAACCCGTTATACTCGTACAATCAATAGAACACACAAACGGAGGCAATATCTCTCCTTCAACTTGAGGGCTCAACACCGTGTGTAACAATTCTCACAGGTCGTCTCTGAACCAAATCACATAGTTCTAGCTGGTATCCAGGTGCTCCCGCCCAAAGGTCACTACAGTACTCCATGTGCGGTCGGACTTGAGACTTTTACAATATAAGTCTTTGCCCCTCACTAAAGTGCTGCTTTGCTCTGTAGAGCACACGTAGTTCCTTGAACGTTAGTTTGACCTTCTCGCCCAGGTGACGTCGGTATTGAACATCGCTGGAGATGTCGACACCGAGAATTCCAATGCTATTGGCGATGGTAAGAAGTATTCTGGAATTAAGGAACCACAGCAAATGGAATTTTCTAAGGGGTGAACGCGCAAACTGCAAGGGGTTTGGACTAAGTTTAGCCGAGTTCAAGTTTAACTAATTTAAAGTGCCCTCAATTTTAGACACAAGTTAATCGTCTACCATTCCTCCGGTAGTGAACTACTCTCTGGATTTCATACTTTTAGATAGCCGTTTCTCACTTTCTTCACTCATCTCATTTAAACGGCGTTGTCTCATATGGGCATCACGTTTAGTAGGTCTGTCCATGTTTACTTTCAATAAATCAGTTACGGAATGCAAGATTCACTTACTTAAAGCAAGAAATATTTTTTAAATTTTACAAAAGCAACTCTGACTCCAAAAACATCTGCTATGAAAAAATGCTCTAAAAGGTGCAAAATAATTGCTTTATTTCTTTAAATTATTATAAACAAATATCATAGTGTCTATTTGCACTTAAACAGAAATTAGAAACATAGTTTTAGATTACTTAGAATAATATAAATGTATTAGGACAATAATATACATTTTGTTATTTTTGGAATCTGTGCGAGCGCAATAAGCGCAAAAATTATCGTGTATGCTTGTATACATAGGTTTAATTAACGTGACTTTAAATATATTTTGCAAAACTGAAGAAATTTCCAATAAAATCTAAAAAACTTGGCTGGCACCATCTCCAAAAATAACAATAAATGTATATTATCATCCTAATACGAGTACATTTATTTATTTAAGTAGTCTAAATATGTTTCTAATTTCTGTTTAAATACAAATAGACACTATAATATTTAGTTATAGTCATTTAAAGAATTAAAGCAATTATTTTGTACTTTTTAGTGCATTTTTTCAAAGCAGTTGTTCTCAGAGTTGGTGTTGCTTTCTTTAAAATAAAAATTAAACATAAACAATGAATAATTTTAATAATGGGCCAACTTATAAATTGACATGGACATAAATTATACTATTATAAACTTTCCCATACAAAAGCGATCAGAGACTGAAAAAATTGTGTGAAGATATTGTTACAATTTCGAAGATTTTCCCATAGGAAACAATATAAATGGACGTGAAGTTGACGTCATGGCGTCATATTTGTTTTTTTATTTTATAAAAAGTTCTACAAACTCTTGCAATCTATATTAATAAAAATAGAGTTCCTGACTAATTCACTGACTCATCAACGCCTAGGCCAGACCCATGAACCTAGAAAGGTGAAATTTTGCATAGAGGTTACTTTTGTAATGCTCACGAGAGATAAAAAAGTATTTTTTTGAAATTCAACCCCTAAGGGGGGTGAAAAGGGTAAAGAGAGTTTGTATGGAGCAGAAATATTATTTGAACAAACTTTGTACAGATACTCTCTATTAGAATCCAAAAAAGTGATTTCAGCGTTTTCAAAAGTTCCACCCCTTAAAGGGTGAATCTTTTTTTTTAATAGGCAATGTTGTAAATAAAGATTTGCTTTCAGTGTATACAGTCAGCATCAAATAGTAAATGAAAACCGAATATATAAAAGGATATTTGGTACTTTTACTAACTATTTAATGCTGACTTTACTTAAAAATAAGAAGTAAAATGAAAATAAGTAAAACTGCCGAAATGCCAAAATCTACGCGGGCAAAGCTGCGGGCAAAACCTAGTCAATCATATAGTTCAAAAGTCAATGTGTAAGTTGAATAAAATAAAATGTTTACCATCGGCCAATTTAACAGCATCTATCGCTTCGGCTTCAGTCTCGTCATTAATCTGTGGGTATGAAGCGACGCACATGTCGAAATATTTCTGTAGTTGAATGGCTTGTTTGGATAGTAGTTCTGTGTACGTGTCCAGCTCTTGAATTTTTTCAGTAAGACGCCTGGTTGTACGACCTGAAATAAAAGAACAATATAGTGAAAAATCTTAAAATCCTCAAATATAAAATGTATGTATATGTATATTTTCACGCCAGGTCCCTTGCGGGATAGGCAGATAGAGCCGAGCGCCATAATACACGGTCCTTACACACTTCACTCGCTACTTTCACATTCATAGCTCTTTTCATGCATGCTACGAGAAATCATTTCAAATAATATCAGATTTCTTTTTATTTAACTACGCGATATACAATAAGTTAATTATACCTAACTATTATTAATATGTCATGAATGGAATCTATGACTCGAGGAAAAAACAAAGGAAGTGCATACCTTGGATTAAGCCAGTATTATATACCTATTTATACCTACATGTTTGTAATCAGTCTAGTGTGAGTGCGAGTATGATGATGAGTTCGAAGGTTGCGAGTGTTCATTTCATCATCATCATCATTTTTCATTCGTTTACAAACTATAATAATGTATATATTATATACGAATATGATAAGGAACTAATTAGTTACAATTTATCCTTACAGCTGCGTGAATAATTAATCAAATATAACAATAACTTCGAGGTAATATGCTGGCCCGTAGGTTCGCTCGTTGTACGGATCAGGTCAAAATTACACTTTTCAACGCTTACTGCCAGGGTCTGTATACGGGTGATCTGCGGTTCAGATATTCCAAAAGATCGCGAAATGGCCTGCGCATTCAGTATAATAACAATTTCAGGGTGATGTTGAAACTTCCTCGCTTTTGCAGTGCCTCTGAAATGTACGCGCAGGCAGGCAGGTCAAACAGATGGATTTAGAACTGCCATTAGAAAAAACGTAGGATCTCAAACAAGGAGAGTACGGGGGAGTGACAACAGCATCCTGAAAACTGTTGCTGAAGATATTCATGCGCCTCTACTGAGGCACTAAGTTCGGACGATGACTGAAATAGAAGGTGGACGATTGGAAATCCGTTGTCACCTGCACGGAGTGCCTCGTAGGTTCATGATATATTAAAACAACTAACATAGTGTATAAGTACAATCTTACTAACTAATGAATCTTGTTGTCCGATAATAAAGAATATATATATAATAACAATTGTTTTACCTAAGTCGTATCGATCATATTCATATCAATAAAACTAAATTCCAATCAAATTCAGTCCAATACAAAGTTTCAATAATGAGTATTCATCGATATTCGATGCAACATAAATAACTAAGATTAGTTAAGTACCGCCATTGGATATTTAATACAGATAGCGATAATAATAAATGTGCTCTATAAAAAGTTTGATATAATATAAATGGAATATGAACTAATTTTTAGGAACACCGTTCCTATATGAGATCTATATGTGTGTCTGTCGCTTTTTTTTTTAATATTCGAATTTTGACTTCAGATTCGGATTCAGCATAAAGAAGTAGAATAGGAATTTCTGAAAACCAACCTCCTATCTCTTAAGGAACATGGTCAAAATACCCGACATTAAAAAAAAATTGAATTTTTATTTCAGATTCGAAAATTAATTAAAAAGTAAAATAGGAATATCTTAAAAACCAATATCATATTTCTTAAGGAACATGGTCAAAATGGCCGACTAAGTTTTTAACTTTCTACTTCCACGCTCTCTCTGTATGTCATATCCACCTCCCATTTCCATAAATTAGCCGTAACAAACCATAATAAATTGTACTAGCACGAACCAGTAGTGATATTATCATCAAAGCGTGTTCTAAATGTTACTTAGTAGGTAGGGTTAAAGGATTTAAGAGAGGTAGGGCGCATAAAAGCAGCCCGTCTGGGGAAGTACCTCCACCTCACAGAAACCAAATAACAACTCCCTAGAGGGCTGTTGTGTTCCTGCGTGTGAGTGAGGTCACCAGTAAGCTCCTAAAGAGCTCCTAAAGCTCTGTGTAAGCAGCAGAGGAGGCATCGCGCGAGTGATACCTAATATATCGCAAGCGTTAATAGGCTACGGTACCCGCTTTACATCAGGTGGGCCCTACGCTTGTACGCCTCCCGCTGTAGTATAAAAAAAAACTTATTCCAGTTTCTTCACTCTTAACATTACTGCATTGCCATTTCACCATCTACGAACAGTTTTCTAAGCTATGAGGGTCTTCAAAAGGCCCGTGAAGATATTTAGAGAGTCGCCAACGCAGAAGTGATATTCGTAATGATTACCATTACGAATATCACTTCTGCGTTGGCGACTCTGCTTACTATAAGACATGTCATACGTTTGTTTGCCATCTCAGTGATATAAAAAGATTAAGAGTGGGACTCGCACAGGAATCGTTTCATACCCTTACGTAGGGTTAAGAAACTCCGAAACAGACTCGTTTCATCTCGTGACATCATTTAATTTATAATCTCACTTTATTTTTATTATTTATTGCAATACACACTCTGGATAAAGTGGCAACACAGTGGATACTTCCTGTATTAGATTATTACTTAATCTGGCTTTATTGAGTAAAGTTCTTTTTTATTCTTCCTTACTTATCACGTGAAACTGATAAGGACATAAAATCTTTACAACTATGTTTCTGTCATAAAATATGTTTATCTGTTATTATACCTATACCTAATAAATATGATTTGAAAAGTCGCAGTCGATACTGTAATTGACTTTTTATTTGACAAATATACAATTAAACCAGTTGAGAATGCGCAAGCTTGCATTGCCAGAGGAACACCTGGCTCGTCAATTATATAACAATTCAATTTTATTTTTTAATTTGTCGGCCATTTTGATCATGTTCCTTAAGAGATAGGAACGGTGTTCCTGAACATTCCTATTCTACTTTTTTTATGTTGAATCCGAATCTGAAGTCAAAATTCGAATATTCGAAAAAAAGCGACAGACACACGCACCCACAGACAAACATATAGATTTCAGATAGGAACGGTGTTCATGAATCCTTTCCTTTTATTTTTTTTCTGCGTTAGCAGTGAGGGTAGGAACACGCGAGCAATATTCACTGGATTGCGTTATTTTTTTTATATATATACAACGTCGGAAGGCATGCAAGCATACGGCCTGCCAGATGTAAAGCTGTTACCATAGCCTATGAACGTTTGCAATACACGAAGTATCGCTCGCGCGATATCGCCCCTGCTACTAATACAGTAACTCCTTAGGAACATACTGGTAGCCCCACACACTCACAGGAACAACAGCGCGCCACCAACAATGGAAACAAGATTACCATTTAAAAAATTAACAAACTACAAAACAAATCGAAATTAATTATGCATATTAAGCAGCAATAGGAATTGTAACCTACTAAAAAAAGCTGAAGGCCTATTTAGCACTTACCAAATATGCCATTATTGGAAAACGAATTGTGGAATAAAACAACTGTTAGACGGAATACAAGAAAAACTTAATAAATATACAAAAAATGACTTCTGCGTAATTATGATAGGTGAATACGACTTTCTAAAAACAAGGAATTACTTTTTGTTAGTATATCACATAAGAGACATTTAAAAAAAATTAAGCCACACTAACATAATATTGTGCCTCCCAACCTATAAATGTACATTTTTTCTGAGATGTTTAACTGGAGAGTAGAAACATTCAACAATTTACATGGACAACGAAACATTTCAATACTGTATTGTGTTAGGTTTTCGCGATTGTTATACATTGAATTAAACAATTTTTAACAGAAGTATCGCGTGTTTTATTTATTTTATTTCCAATGCTTTGCAGCGTCCGTGGTCACAGGAACACTAAGGTGACATTTGTCTTACATTGGTTATTCAATTATTACATCTACCGACGTAGATGGATTAAGTAACAGTAATAATTGAATAACCAATGTAAGACAAATGTCACCTTAGTGTTCCTGCGACCACGGACGCTGCAAAGCATTGGAAACGCCAGGTTCAACAAAATAAATAAAACACGCGATACTTCCATTAAAAATTGTTTAATTCAACATTTCAATACCGTTATATTTTAGACTCCAACTCAATATTATCGTACGACTATGACATGTTTTTGAGATGTCACGGAAAATTAAACGGATGGGGTATGAATAATGTATTATATTATCTACAACAACAAATTGAAGAGATCAATTACTATCATAATGAGACATACACTAGCCACGAATAAAAAGGACACGACAGAAAAAGTGATCATAATGAAAACAAAGAAGTTTCCAATCTTTTTCGTTTATAATTATTTGAATGTCTTGCATCAAAATATAGCAGGTTTGATGAACAAAGCCGATCTTCTTACCCTAAAAAATCAAAAATATGGAAACAGATATTCTATGCATCTCTTAGCACTTCATGATACCAGAACAAGTAAATACATTAGCTATCCCATCATACAAAATGGCCGCACGCTACACCAGAAACACAAAGCGCAGTGGTACAGGTACATGTATATTAGTTAAAAATTGTTTAATTCAATGTGTAACAATCGCGAAAACCTAAGACAATACTAACATAAATAAACATTGAAAATCCCTCTATGTTCATGAGCCTAACTATACGACATGATGTAATTAGAATAACAAAATCGTTAAAAACACAAACAGTGTTGGATATGATGTCATTTCAACTAGAGTGATAAAATTCGTTGCAGAAGTCATTGTGCCCCATCTCAGTCATATAAATAATTTATGTATTAGCCGTGGGACTTACCCTAATGGCCTCAAAAGCAGTGTTGTTATACCAACTTATAAAAAAGAGACAAAGAGGATATAAAAAGTTACAGACATATAACACTAATACCGATATTTAAAAAAAAAATTGAATAATGGATACAAGAAGCGATCTATGCTTTCTTAAATAAATTTAATATACTAAGTAATAAACAAAAGGGATTCAGAAAAAACAAAAATATAAGTATGGCAATTTATGATTTCATTTAACACAATAGCTACCGCAGTAGATAAAAAGCCGTCAAGTGTGAGTCCGACTCCCGCTCTAAGGGTTCCGTAAAAAAATATTATCGCAAAAAAGTATTTTTTGTTTTTGGGTTGGAACTACAAATTTACGATTTTTGGATTTTTACCTTTACTACATGACATTACTTCTTACCAAATTTCATGATTCTAGGTCAACAGGAAGTACCCTATAGGGTTTGATTCCCTTGCAAGTGTCAAAGTCTGCGCATAAACAAGGCATAAACGAGAAATAAACAGCTGTCTTTTGATTGCGCAGACTTAGAAGTTAGATTCTTTTCACTGCTCGAAGGGATTACAGACCTGAGTATTTGATATTAATTTCAGCTTGATAGCTCCACCTGTTCCTGAGAAAAAAGGCCTTGACAGACAGACGGACAACAATGTGATCCTGTAGGGTTCCGTTTTCCTTTTAAGGTACGGAACCCTAAAAAGAGGCTTTATGAGCTATATTCACTGACATGACTAAGGCTTTTGATCGTGTGGATCATTTAATACTCCTCCATACCAACTGAATGCTTATGGAATCAGAGAAAACATATTAGACCTCATACAATCATGTCTGTTGAACAGACAACAATATGTTGTTATCTCAAAAAACTGTCCAAAAATACGTCATGAAAAACTCTATAAAACTAAAGAAAATCTTGCGTGACCGCGTGTTAGGGTCTCTACTATTCATAATCTACATTACCGATTTACCTAAAGATACTAATCATTCAATAATATTGTTTGCTGACGATGTACCGTAGTCATAAAATGCGATGATAAAACTAAGTACAATAATGATATAAATAATACATTTAAGCATATTGTAACTTGGTTTTTTTTTCTGATGTTTATCTGCGATCAGCGATAATTTGCGCTTTTAGCAGATGTAGTGAAGGCTGCAGTCACATTTAGAGTGTGTTCTCCAGTGAGAACCTCTAAGTTTAAGTCGCTTTTGATAAGTTCGTGTTAGCAGCTTGGCAGCCAGTTCATTAGGATGGGTCTCCAGTTTTCCCCGATATCTTTCGGCAGCAATAAGGATCTCTTCCTTGACTGTGTTCATTTGTAATTCCTTATATATTTCAGCATTAGTGATAAACCATGGAACACTACATATTGATCTATCTGAGGATTATATTTTGCAATCTTTGTAGGATTGAGATATTTGAGTTACTACAACTTCCCCACAGCTGTATGCCGTATGTCCATATGGGCTTGAGAATTGTATTATAGATTAGTAACTTATTTTCAAGAGACAATGTACTGTTCCGTCCAATTAGCCAGTGAAGATTCTTAAACCGAATGTTAAGTTCCTCTCTTTTACTTTTTACGTGATTTTTCAAAGTAAGACGGCGGTCAAGATGGAGATCCAAGTATTCTTTCTTTGTGTGGTAAGGTTGTGTTCTCAAGCTGCACCGGCGGGCAGTTACCCTTGCGCAGCGCGAAGGTGATATGCACAGACGCTTGGTTACGCTGGCCTTTATTCTCCATTTTTTCAACCACTCTGATACAGTATCAAGTCCGCTGCAACATGTGTGAAGCGACAGCAGGATCCGCATCGCTGGCCAAGATTGCGGTGTCATCTGCATACGTAGCAGTAGTCACGCCATTTTCCAAGGGCATGTCGCTGTGTAGACGGTATAAAAGATTGGACCCAACACTGATCCCTGCGGGACTCCAGCGTCAATCTCATGAAGCTTGGATGTTGAGTCAGCTACTTTGACTTGGAACAGTCATTCTGAAAGGTATGACTTGAACAACTCCAGAAAGCTGTGAGGAATGTACTTTTTTATTTTATATATTATCTGATGCCAGATGCGATCAAACGCTTGTTGTATGTCCTAACATGCTGAGGAGCAATACTCTTTTTCCTCTAAGTTTTGTCTAATCCTATCGCAAACTCTGTGAACTTGTTCAACAGTGGAGTGTAGTGGTCGTAATCCAAACTGGTGCGACGGTATGATGTTACCTTTGTCGAGGATTGGTTTAAGTCTGTGAAGCAGGAGGTTTTCAAAAACCTTTGACAATATTGGAAGAAGACTTATGGGTCTACAAGAAGAGACATCATTCAATGGTTTGCCAGCTTTATGTATCATCAGAATCTGTGATACTTTCCATATACGAGTATGTGGGAAATATTGAACTCTCAAAATTCCGTTGAACAATGTCGTCAGGAACACCACAGCCTTTTTTGGCAATTGTCTTAGTACTTCCTTTGTGATAAGGTCAAACCCAGGCGCTTTTTTTTCTTTTAAGTTTTTGATTGTGCGCAATACTTCACTAACTGTAATCGAACGTGGTGGAAGAGACATCTGGTTATCCCTAGAAAGAAAACTCTCTACTTCCTTATCAACCTCATCATCAAACGACGGGTTAGGACAGAACACCTTTGATAGATGTTCAGCAAAGGTGTCTGCTTTTACTTGAGGTGTTCTAACCCAGCCATGGTGTTTTCTAAGAGGGGGCAGTTTTGGCTGTGGTCTGTCATAGTTTTTGGTGAGTTTCCATAGAGAGTAGTTGGTATGAGCAGTTGGAGTCAGAGATTCCAGCTCTGCAGCGAATGTACGGTTCTGCCACTCATTTAGCATTTCTTTCAGTTTTCGCCTTGACCTGTGGAAGTGTAGTTTGTCTTCATCTAGTCTAGTTAAGTGCCAGAGTCTGCGCAGCCTTCTTTTTTCTAAAACTGCTTGTTTGATTGATTTCCAAAGGATAGTCTATGGACTTTACTGATTTTGCCTTAGGCGACGTATTTTTCTAACACGACTCCTGAATAAGTCTTGTTATGTATACAGTAGCGTCATCCATGGTTTCAACGGTTTTGAGAGCTACATTCATGTTTATATTTTCTGTAATATACTCCCTAAAGGATTCCCAGTCAGTACTTTTATTGTAGAGAGTCATTGTGTCAGTAGTCTCTATCAAGCCTGGGCTTATTGTAAGTAGCACTGGTGAGTGATCAGATGAGCTATCATAACAAGTTTCATCTTTAAAATATTCCTTAGTTAGTCCTTTAACGACGAAATAATCCAGCAGATCAGGCAGTCTGTCTGCTTGTCTTGGCCAGTGTGTTAGTTCACAAGTTGTTACAGGAAAGCAGTAATTGTAACTTGGTTAAATTCAAATAATTTAATTATTTGAATTTAATTTAATTATATTTTAAACAAAACAAAAATTATGCATTTTTCCCAGAGACGCCAAAATAGTAATATACAAGTTAAATATCTCGATCATATTTTAGATGAAACACATTAAACCAAATTTTTAGGATTACTATTAGATGATAATTTAACTTGGAAGTCCCAAGTAGACGAAATATGTAAGCAACTATATAGCTCGGCCTATATTTTATTCCAATTACATAAAATTATTATGGAAGAAGCAATTCTAGCGGCTTACCATGGTCTAGTAGCATCTATATTAAGATATGGAATAATATCCTGGGGTAACTGCACAGAGCGGGATGCTATCTTTAAATCTCAGAAGCGATGTATTACAGCAATGTTTAGCCCTAAAGTAGATGTCAGCTGCATACCAATCTTCAAATCAAGAAAAATTATGACATTCCCTTCGTTGTACATATATAAAATGGCAATTTTTGTTAATAGCAATCCTGAGTTGGTGGTGAAATTCTCTGAAAACCTCCGTAGCCCCACGCATTGTCAATACATATAAACAAACTTAGTGCTCCAAATTGTAAAACAAGCTTATTCAAAAAAAGTATACTGGGCATGGCAAGCAAGATGTATAATACTCACACATCTAACATTATTAACACTACAATTATTTAAGAATAAATTAGCTGCAATACTTTTTGATAAATGCTATTATTCCGTTAAAGACTTTCTGAATGATGGAACTATATGAGTTAAATTTTGAAAGTAAAAAATAATGGTAATCTTAAACATGTGTAATAAACATCTAGCTATAATACCATCTACTTGCTATCTTGTATTATGAAATGTACTGTGTGATTGCATGTAGATTCTACTAACTATAAGTTCATAGCCTGTTAATATAAATTTAATAATACTATTTTTATCATTTTTGTATGCCTAAGGCAAAAAATAGAGGCCACAAATTAATGTAAATCAACACCTTAACAATTTTACTCAACCAGTGTTTAACAAATAAATCATATTGTTATTATTATTGTAACTTTCTAAAAGTAAGATTCTATTAACATGGAATAATAAAATGGGACAGCTTATAGTTTGCAGCCTGTCAGCACTAGCTAAATATAAATTGACATATTGCACTTGAATTTATAATGTGGCAAAAAGAAAAAATACTAACCATGAGACCCTGTAGACTGGAGTGAATTGATGGAACCATGTCTTCGCAGACCTCCACCATTGGAACTGCTGTCTGAGCTAGTGCCATACCCTGATTCCACCTGTATTATGCAATGTTATCATGATTAGGTCAATATCTAAAATCTATACACAATTAAGTTTCTGTACTTCAATAGTGCATGATAATTCAAGCAGTATATTCGTAAATTATAAACATGAAATTTTTAACATATAAAATTTATATGGATGGATTTTAAATACGATTAAAAGATATCATTACTTTTTAAAATTATAGTCAAACATAATAAAAAAAATGGGTGTGTGTACTTGTTATGTAAGCGCGTGAGAAGTTATACTTCTTTGGCATCATTAAATAAATATTTAACATTAATAATTTAATAATATTTAGTATTAATTATATTAAATAATAATATTTTAATTTATAAGAAGGGTTATTAGAGTAAAATTAAAAACTTCTTTCAAGTAGTAGCGGCGATGTTTATGGAATGTATTACATACAAGTTAAATGTCAAGTACAAATGTTATACATTTTTAACTATATATTTTTACTACCGGTAATACCGTGAAACATTTAGCAGCTTCAACCTGTTACTTTTGTGTTACACGCGCATACGCGCGCATCTTAAAATTTCACTCTCATCATTTTTTCATAAAGAAGTATAAGTTCAAAAAATCGGCCAAGTGCGAGTCGGACTCGCGCACGAAGGGTTACCATTATCTATAAAAACGGCAAAAAAAATCACGTTTGTTGTATGGGAGCCCCCTTAAATATTTATTTTATTCTATTTTTTAGTATTTGTTGTTATAGCGGCAACAGAAATGCATCATCTGTGAAAATTTCAACTGTCTAACTATCACGGTTCAAGAGATACAGCCTGGTGACAGACGGACGGACGGACGGACGGACGGACGGACGGACGGACGGACAGCGGAGCCTCAGTAATAGGGTTCCGTAAAATCAAGCATAATGTGTTTAACTTTGTTCCAAAGTAATACATTATTTTTGATTTTTGTATTGGAATATGTAAAGAAGGATAAATGCCTGTAACAGTAATGTTGACGAGCCCGGTGGCAGAGTTGTTAACAATGCTACTTAACACCAAGGCTCATTCATAGATTCCATCCCACAAAGGACAAATATTATTGACAAGCCACCTCCACCAAGGTGCAATCATTAGTAACTCCACTTTGACACCAACACTCGTGAGTTTGACTTCCACATAGGACAAATATTTATGTGCATGAACTTGTCTGTTTGTATTAGCTGAGTGGTTTCTATGTATCATAAGTATGTATTTACAAAATAAAATATTTACCTATGTTTATCAGTTAACTCATACCGTGACAATTGATCTGGCCGTCACATAGCATAAAATAAAAGAGTAATATGTGAACGTTAGGCTGTATGATTGACTAACCTTTGCCGTCGGGTCTAATGACAGCGGACATAAAAAAAACGCTGTTGATTGTTTCTTTTCCGTCCACAAGCTAAAAATAATACGAGAACAAATTATTACCAACCACGCCGTGTCAAATATGCGTGTTCAGGTATAGAGACACCGTCTCAACAAACAATAATCTCCAAAACCATTATTGACGGTGATGTTACCATATACAAAACGAAATTAGGCCATGATTAGGCCTCTAAAATACAGTTTTAATTCGAGTTATACTTCGACACCATTTTTCTAGTCTACTAGTTCAGCGTGAAAGTCCCGACCGGAATGCGCCACAGAGAATCAAGAAAAAATATTTTTTTTATGTGTTGTCATTAACGATGGGTTTAAGCAAAGGTTCTTCAATCATAAAACCTAACATTCCCATATTACTCTTTTATTTTATGTTATGCTATGTGACGACCAAATCTACTGTCACAATAGCCATAACAAAAGCTACGTTTACTTTGGGGCTGTAAGGCACTGAGTAAATCGTCAGACAATATTTATTTATTAGTGTGCATGAACATGTATGGTTGTTCTATGGAGTGTTTTAAAGAGAAGTATGGCACATCATAGCAGCATGATTGGTGAAGCGCTTTCATCACTTAGGTAAGCCAACTAACAATAATCCGGAGGGTTGATGTGGGTTACGAGTGACAGGTGTTACCATTGACGCCTTGAGGCCCGTTATATACTTGGCGCCGAAACACGCATGATGGAATTTAGACAAGCGGGCCTCAACGGGTTAAGCTCTTAAGAAGCTGGCGTGTTAACAACAGGGTTGCATTGTACGAGCAATTGTTCCTTTTCAAAGCAGAAAGAAACAGGCCAACAGACAGACTTGGGAACGTATAAGTAAATAATTTTCTGCTTTTAGTTCTGAATGCCAATAAACAAAGGACTCCCTCTGGTGCCACAAGCGACAATGGCACACAAGTAAACATGTAATAATTACAATTATTTAATGTCATTGATATGATGAACTTTATGACAGTCCATGGAAGTATTGTGCCATCCTCCTCCATTGTATTACGATAGAAACTAGTAGCTATAACTTGTAATACAAATGTAAAGGACCCCTGGTTACACTCAACTGCAATCACATGATTATTTTTCAACTCCAGATTTTTTTACTTGTATATACTATTGTAAGTTCCTAAAGTACTCAGTTATACTCATGAAAGACAACGAAACCTACACCCCATACTTTGTCAAATAGTAGTGCTAAACAGAAAATGTTTTTCCACCCATAGGGAGCCTCTTAAAGCTCTTATCTTATTGTTACCAACTGATAGCAATAACAATAATCTTACTTAAGCTGATATCTTTCAGTAACAGCAGCTACAGGGATAAACGTAACTAGCTTAGATCAAATGATCCAATCAAAATGCTTTTTTTTGTATGTGATACGTGCATGCAACAGTTGTATTGGTTCCATCATTTTCATTAGCACATACACCCAAAAGGTCAATAATATTATGTATAATCAAACATCACCTAAATACTTTTGTATGTGACTATAAATATAGATATCACTGAACCAATTCTGAATGATATAACTCATTATTTAGCTATTAACAAGTGTTAATCATAGGTAAAATTAACAATAACTAACAGTAATTTTTAGAATGATTAACAGTAATAACCTTCATAATTACAATATCTGCATAATTTAAAAATTAACTATTCAAGGTGAAGTTAAAATAGCAAGACTAATAATGACAATCCATAAACATTTATTAATATTACTATACAATAAGAAGTTTGTCAGTAGAACAAGTGAAAAAGTTACTGTACACACTACATAATCAATGCAATGTCACGCATCAGTTGATGCTCAACGAGGAATGAACACTGGCCTTGTGTCCAATTTATTTATAAATCATTCTACAAAAGAACTACAAATTATTTACAAATGGATGACTCATTTTGTGCTCTCTAAAACTTATCTCGCTTATCAGTAATAACCGTCATAGGTACTCACTTTGAATGATTCCAGAACGTCAATCCATTGCTGTTTCTCTTCTGGATTAGATGCTCTTAAATACCACACACAGTCATTCACAGATACATCAAATCTACAGTCATCAAATTCATGGGGCTGAAAAATAAAATCATTCACGTTTTTTCTTGTACTTAGATTAAAAAGGAATTTAATCTAAAGCAGCCTCATAAAAGGCATTCTAATTAATAGGATATACGCAAATTAATATACAAAAAAGAAAAAAACTAGTCATACCAAGTGCATATCTTTACTGTAAATACCCATGGGACTTACTTTAACTTTAGCTTTTTTTAAGCATAAGGCACCTCGGCAACCAAGATTACTTTCTAGCTCGCTCTTGTAGTAGGATAATGTAGAATCCTTCAAAACAATAAATCTATCCTGCCAACCGTGAATGTAGTTTGTCCATTTACTCAAATGCCCACGAAGTTCTGGAGTAATGCCTTCTTCTGTATCCGAGTTATCGCTCACTGTGATAGCTTCGTCCGTCATGTTTTTAAGCAGATATCATTAAAAACTACAGACAAAAGGAAATAAAAAGTAAAGTAACTAATAAATAAATCGTCTCTGATTATATGAAAAGAAATTGTTTTGTTGCTGTCATGGTCATATCAGTCAGTCAGTTTTTTTTTTTTTGGTTCTTTTTATCCCCGCGGGGAAAGGCAAAGGGATCTAGCCCATACAGTCACGTCATCAGTTTAGAACCGTTTGAAAATCTTAATTCTATGTTCCAGCTTCAGGAACTGTGCTCAAAAAATACTTGGGAAGGGTACTTCGACCCAATCAACCCAGTTTAAATACCACCCGTAAAACGATAGGAATTTTACAAGGTTTTCTTGATCAGCTTATTCACGTCTTCCAAAAAGTGCATAAACGTGTTATATTTGAGTTTTTTCATTGTTGTATGATTGCACTAGCACTTATGTTACAAAACACTATCGAAATTATCACATAAAACTAATTTTACACTGAATTGTAAAAATTTCAAATATAAGAACAATGTCACTCGTCTAAAGCGCGGGAAGAAGCCTCTCAGTCAGTCAATTCAGTCAAACAAGTCTTTTTTAACTCCTGCGCTTAATAAATGACAGGCACCGGATCTGTAATCATACAGACGTACCTTTAAAATATTGTATGCGAAAAAATAGAAGTTCAATCAGTGGTATGAGTGAGTGGCGTACGCGTATGCAGTACTAAGAATGTTTGTAGAGATAAAGGTACTAATGTAATATTAACAATTTATTAAGTCAGAATAAACGAGCCTCTCAATCTGCTCAATCGTGTTCTCATAGTTATAGTTTTTTAAAAAGCCCCCGACATCCGCCGTAAGTTCAGAGGCGGCTTTACCTAGTGTGCAGGGTGTGCGGTGCACACGGGCGCAGCGATGTAGGGGGCGCCGCGGGCGGCGCCCTTACCGTGTCCGGCGGTGCAGAACGCCGGCGGGCACGGCATTTTCACGGCGCCCATGTTATGACGCCGGGCGTTATAACTCAATCAACCCCATTTAAAAAGAACTCCGGTTTGCTTAGAAAAAAAAATAGTAACTTTTGTTTCAACATAAAATAAACCTTAAAGCAGATACTTTATAGATTATAATTGTGTGGCAGTGAATGTTGGTCACATCATTACCAAAGGCGCGTGCCGCCTGCCGCCGGCACCTGTTTTGATTCGTTTGAAAGCACGCCGACAATCATTGCGAATTCGGTTGTTTACAATCATAATAATTTATAAAATGAAATTCAAATTGGCATGCATGGGCGGACGCGGCAATTCTCAAAAGCATGTGCAAACGCGTGCTGCACTTTGCACTATACCGCTCAGGTACATCGGCTTTTCTTTTGATTAAAATGGTATAAAAAGGTAAATTTGATTTGTCACACCTATTGTGATTGCGACTTTCACCAGGGTCAGAGCTCGTCAAAAACTAGCCAACGAAATTAAAGTCTGAAAATAACAATACATTATAGTGCGCGAGTGATAGTGAGTGATGATATACGTAATTTAGGTACTTCGAATTTTTCATCAATTTATCCTAGTGCAGTGGTCAGTGCGGAACAAACGGTACATAAGTTAAAGTTATATTATGTTCTACTATACTAGTATGAGTAGTATGTACTTGTAATGTAATTTGTAACTTCTGACCAACGAGGTTTTAATATATGTGGGTTTATGTTTGTGTCACAGAGTGTTGTGGGTTATATGGAATTTAATAACTGATTGTCTTATCATTATCCATAATTAATTTATGCAACTGAATTTCAACTTAATTTCAAACCCCATAAAGATTAATATCAATTGGGATATTTTGAGAATTTGGGTCTATGTGATGCCGACTGTGCTACCTCCTCGACCGAGTGGCCGAGCAGTTCACGCACGCTCCGTACTACGAACGAAGCTTGTAGCGCGGGTTCCAATGCGACGGATTTATATTATTATTTTTTATGGGCAAACTTCAAAACTACTGAAACGATTTTGATAATTCTTTCACCATTTACGAGCAATATTACTTATTCAGAATTAACATTAAGCTATATTTATTTACGTCAATAGTATCTACCTACCTACTTTTAGGTGCCTATAAAAATATACTTTTTTTACACAACGCCGAGTGGCAAACAAGCTTACGGCCCACCTGATGTGTAGCGGTTACCACAGGACCGCAGGCTTTAAATAAACGCTTTCGACATAAGCAGTATCGCTAGGTGATGATGAACCACTTTACACACTAAAACCGATTACCTAGGTACCTAACTACCCAAATAACATAATTTATTTTTCATTTTAGATGTCTGATGTCGATAGAAAAAGGAAACTCTCTGGTGCACAGAATCGAAAAAGAAAATTGGAGAAGGAAGAATCTCTTAAAAAGAATACAAGTTCTATCGAAAAATTTATTATTAGATCTGATGAAATCGGTCCATCCTCAGACGAACATCTGGTGACATCTGAAAACCAAGGTAATTCAACAACAGAAGTTGTCTCTTCAACGCCGCTGCTAGCTTTGTTATCGGTACCTGAAGAAGACGAAGTACCCTCTTGTGCCGAAGCGTCCCTAGAAATTATACTTCGAGAAGATGTAATGTCTCGTTATGGTTGTTATCGGACAAACAGAGGATATTTTTGATTGAGCGTGGACCAGTACAGCTAAAACAAAGTTCCTATCCTATGAATAGTTCGCGGAGATCTTTTTCTAATGTTTATTATACTAAAAAATTGTTAAATAATGAAACCATTTTAAGAAACTGGCTGGTTTACTCTAAATCGATTGATTCAGTTTATTGTTTTTATTGTAAACTTTTCCATGCTGATAGCACTCCTTTCGATGGTAACATAGGTTACAAAGATTGGCAGCATTTATCTATAGCTTTAGAACGCCATGAAAAGAGCGCTGTTCACCTAAGATGTGTTAAAGAACAAATTACATTAAAAAATGTTATTTTAATAGAAAAGTCTGTAGATTTCTTGAATCAGGTTGTAATTGAACGGGAAAAAAAACGTTGGGTGGCAGTACTAGAACGAATAATCAACATAATTAATTTTTTAGCTAGACAATGTCTGGCTTTACGCGGAAAGTCTGAAAAAATATACGATTCTGATAATGGTAATTTTTTAAAGCTGGTTGAATATACCTCTAATTTCGATAATGTACTTGAAGAACACATTGCCCTTATACAAAAATCTGAGTCACGCCTGACTCATTATCTTGGCCATAATATTCAGAATGAAATTATACAATTATTAGGAGAAAGAATAAAAAAAACTATTATTTCGGAATTGAAACAATCCAAATATTTTTCAATTATTTTAGATTGCACTCCAGATATTGCACACGAAGAACAAATATCGGTTGTCGTACGGTACGTCCTCTTAAATGTTAAAAATAACAAAGCTGAAATAAAAGAACACTTTCTGGGTTTTTTTCCTATTACAAATACTACTCAGGTCAGGGCTTAACTGATTTTTTGTTACATATTTTAACCTCAAACGAAATTGATGAACAAGATATGCGCGGTCAAGGTTACGATAATGGTGCAAACATGAAAGGGAAAAATATAGGTCTTCAAAAACGCATTTTAGACTTAAACCCGCGCGCATTTTATGTACCTTGTGCGGCACACAGCCTAAATTTGGTAGTGAATGACGCTGCCAAAAGTTCATTAGAAATTGTCAATTTCTTTACAATTGTGCAAGAAATTTATGTCTTTTTTTCTGCGTCAACAGCACATTGGCAAATACTTGCCAAAGAAGTGCCGACTTCAAGTCTAAAACCACTGTCCAATACTCGATGGGAGAGCAGAGAAGAAGCGGTAAAAGCTCTACGTTTTAATCTTGGGAAAGTGTATGATGCCTTGTTTACTATATATTCCGATAGTAGCAAAGATCCGGATTCAAGAAATATGGCATATTCATTACTTGCAAAAATTAAGTCGTTTAAATTTATTTGCTCTCTGCTTATTTGGTTTGAAATTTTAAGCAAGATAAATATAGTTAGCAAGGCTCTTCAAAAGTCAGACGTCGCATTGTCGGAAGCGGTGAAAATGATTGATCATGTAAAAAAAAGTTTGTCTGAATTTCGTAATGATTCTACTTTTGAGGAATTTCTTAATAGCGCAAAAATAGTAGCGGAAGAAGTAGAGGCAACAGCCGAATTTTCCGCACCTGCCCGCCCTCGCGTTCGTAGGAGGTTTTATGATTATGAGGCGGAGGATGAGCCAATAACAGACGTGGTAACACATTTTAAAGTAAATTTTTACTACTACCTACTAGATACCGCAATTAGTAAGATCGACGAACGGTTCGAACTTTTAAATCAAAATAACATAATATTTTCATTTCTTCAAAAAATAAAACAGTGGAACAATTTGGATTTAGACACAAAAAAAACACATTGTGCTAATTTAGAAAGTAAACTGTGCCATGTTGGCTCTTCAGATGTGGATAAGGTAGAGCTCTTCAATGAAATCGAATTATTACCGGTGTTCATTGATGATTCCACTACACCGTTGGATATTTTAAAGTATTTGTTTGCAAATAATCTAATTTCAGTGTTCCCAAATCTATCCACAGTACTTAGGATTTACCTCACATTACCAGTTACAGTAGCACACAGCGAAAGATCATTTTCTAAACTAAAAATAATTAAAAACTATCTTAGATCAACATTGTCGCAAAGTCGATTGACAAATTTATCTTTATTAAGTATTGAACACGAAATCAAAATTGATGTCAGTGACATAATTAAGGATTTTGCTAATGCAAAAGCACGAAAAGTAACTTTTTTGTAATTATGTTTTTTTTACTTATTACTGATGTTCATTGATGATTCCATCCACTACTGTACACTGTTGGATATTTTAAAGTACCTATTTGTTTACAAATAATTTAAGTTCAGTGTCAATCAGGATTGATATGTCATCAATAGACAGCAGTTAGGATTTACCTCACATTGCGAGTTACAGTAGCATACCATACAGCGAAAGATCAATTTTCTAAACTAAAAATATTAAATCTTATGGCGCTCGGTTCTCTCTGCCTACCCCGCAAGGGACCTGGCGTGAAGATATACATACATATATACAAAAATATTAAAAACCTATTTGTAATTGTATTGAATATTAATTATTAAAGAGATCAACATTGTCGCAAAGTGGATTGACAAAATCGTTATGTAATCAAAATTGATGTCAGTGACAATCAGTGACATAATTAAGGATTTTGCTTATGCAAAAGCTCGGAAAGTAGGTAGGTAACTTTTTTGTAATAATATTTAAGTCATCAGAATAACAATATTTCAGTCATCCAATACATTTGTGCCTGTAATAAAGTTTTTAAATTAAACATTTTTGAAATAACCATAACTTGTTTTGTAATTTTTTTTACTCCTTCCGTCCCAAAAATAGTTATTACCAGCGTAGGTACCTACATTGGCCTAGCATCAAGCTTCCCGAATCTGTCAAATGTACATAATTATCCCAATTAAGATTGAACTCTGCAAATTTTATTTAAGGTCGCAGTTAGAATGAATTTTGACAGATGTGGAAAACTTGATACGAGACGAGACTCAGCATACATAATCTACCTTTATATTTGTGTTCATTTTTTGTAATGTAAGTTTAAGGTGTAAACACAAACACCTTAACAGCCCTAAGGAAGAAGGAAACGTTGCTATGGTAGCATATTTTTTTTTTTTTAGTTTTAGGTTGGACCGCAGAGGGCGCTAGGGTAACAATTGCACCCGGGCGCTACATGGGCTAGAGCCGCCTCTGCGTAAGTTGACTAGCTTCAACACTAATTGTTATTCGACAAGTTCATACGGAACTTACTTTTTAAGCTGTTAACTATTCAATTTGTTGAAAATGAATCAGCATTGTTTAATCGCTTAGTTAAATCAAGTTTCGTATGTGGTCGACCTCATTACTGGGAATGAAAATTGCAAAACGGAATGTGTACTACTGTATAAGCAGTCAAAACAAAGCGTACTATGCAGTACTTGCAGTACTTGTTCGTCGTACCATATATTGTACGTCGATATTGCTTATTGTACGTGCTACATCAGTGCTGCGATTGAAGCCGTATTCGAAAACAACAGGAAAGGGACTTTTCGTGGTCACAATCAGCGATATTTAGGTAATATCACTAATTTTACAACTGTATTATGGAATTAATTCAGTTTGTAGTTCAAAGTAGAATGAAAGCTAAATGATCTTCACGCAAGTTAGTTTAAAAATCAACGTTTTTATTTTACCTACTGTCTTACCTAATACAGAGTCTACGATACACGTACATGTTCTTCGTATTGTGTATCCAAACACACAATGTGGCAATAAAAACATTATCTGTTGACGCATTTCCGGTTGAAATGTTTTGGACCCTTTATTGATTTCATGCCAATCTTCAATTCTATTGGTGAATATTAACTAACCGCCAAAATTGTGATTAATAAGCCAATAGGAAAACGTTATTCTGCAAAACTCGCAATTTCCGTTCAAGATGGCTGACAATACTATGCCTATTTTTGTTCCAATTGAAAAGCCTGTAAAAGTGGTTAAGTGGAAAATAAAGCAAGGTGCATTTGTTTCACAAGGTCAAATATTATTTTTATACAATGATTCGTCGGGTAGCAGCAATGAACTGAAGAAATACAAAGCTGTGCGCGCTGGTACTATATCATCGATCAAGGTGAAAGAAGGAGACATATTACAGCCTGGGTATGTAATGTTATTCATTATGTACAGCTTTATTATCACTATTTCATTTTTGTGTATTTATTTTGTGTAATTTTGCAAATAAATGGATATACCAAGAGCATGCATATTATGCACTTCAGAGCTGTCATTAATTTACGCGGCAAAATCAAAATGTTTTCCCGCTTTTGTTATCTGGTTTTGAAAGTTCAAAAATAAATTATTTATAAGTTTAGAAGGAACACCAATAATGTGTTATATCACCATATTGTTATTTGTATGTATGTATATTTTCACGCCAAGTCACATGCGGGCTAGGCAGAGACAACAGAGAGCTACAAGACGCGGTCCTTAAATGCCTCACTTGTTTCTTTAACATTCATACCTCTTTTCATGCGAGCTCCCCTAGAAACCGATGAGCTTGCATGAAAAGATGTATAAATTGACATCACCTACTGATGAAAAACGACCAATTTGTTTGTTGCTTCTAGAAATCCAGTTGCCGAGATAGAAGAATGTCGTCACCCTACAGTGATGAAAGAAATGTGTGCAGAATGTGGTGCCGATCTTCGCACAGAGTTCAGACCCAAGCGCGATGTTGCAGTTGTTCCTATGGTACACTCAGTTCCCGAATTAAAGGTACTATTTAGATGTGCATTATTATCAGTAATATTAACTATATTAACAGTAATTATAACATTTTTTCAGGAATGATGCATTTCTTTGTATTAAGTGTGGTAGCTGTAAACGGGGATGGGGGCCACCTCTACTCCACACTGCATGCCCAATGTGTCTAGATTTTATGTCTTCATATGTTAGTTCCATAGTAAGTTCATATCAATGAGTTGAATCTCCCTTTTAATTTTGGCCATCACATCAAGACTAGGACTGTCAACTGTTCTGTTCACTATAGTCTTGGTAGTTCTGTTTCATGTATAAAATGCTCTAGTATTGATGTTTAATTTTTAAGATAGTTGTCGATACATACTGTATATTGACCAAAATGTCATTTTCGTTTTCTCTACACTATCCCATTTCCTATTCCATTAGGATCGGCTGGGTCACTAAGCCTAAGGATTTGGTGATAACACTGATTTTTAAATGGAGCGACTGCCGTCACACTTCTTTTGAAATATAATTTCTTGGATTGTATTGTATTGTATTGGGTTTCCTCCTCAAGGATGTTTTCCTTCACTGCTAAACAAAAGATAATTACAAATATGTACATAATTACAAAAATGTAGTTGTACATGTCCACACCAGGATTCAAACTGGGAGCCGTTATGGTCCATAATCCGGTTCCTTTTCCACTGGGCTATCACTGCTCTATTGAATAAAACTCTTATCCGCAAATAATTTATTATAGTCCGACCTCTCAACTTCAATTCAATAAATTGACAACACCAAATTTCAAACCACCAAATAATGTTCCCACATAACAATGACTAGTGTTGGGTGAGTGAATAATTGTTCATTCTCGATTTGTTCGATTTTATTACACATAAGCTACTTAATTGTACTTCATCGTCCTAGAAAGTACGTGAATTCCATCCTATATCGCTCGCAATTGGTAGATTGATGTTTGAGATTGACTTTAAAATAAACCATGTTAAAAGCCTTAATTATCATAACATACACGATGATATGGTGAAGTATGTAGGATAATATAAAAACAATGCAGGTAAATAGTTAACCTAAGTGATCTGCAGAGGTATTCACATTGACATGGAAAATTCTTATTTGATTAGAAAAGTTTTTGCTTGTAATCAAAATAGTTTCCCTGTGAAATGTTTTTCACAAGCATTGACAGGGAACATTATATTTTGTATGTAGGAATGAGCCAGGGAGACATTGTTTCTCTGAAACTGTTCACTGCTGCATTGGAAGATATTTTCAAGCTAATGGATTATATCACTCACCTTCGATTTGTCTTAATGACTTACGGCAATGAAACATGGTCTCTTACTATGGGCCTTATACAGAGCTCAGCTCAAAGTTGCACAGCGTGTAATGGGGAGAGCCATGCTCGGAGTTTCACTATGGGATATATTCAGATATGAGCACATCCATAGCAGAACTAGAGTTACTGACGTGGTTCTAAGGATCAGCAAGCTGAAGTGGCAGTGGGCACGCCACATAGCTTGAAGGACCGATGGCCGCTGGGGCACAAAAGTTCTTGAATGGTGGACCGCAAAACGCAGTGTAGGATGGCCTCCCATATGATGGACGGATGATCTTGTAAAGATTGCAGGGAGCCGATGTATGCAAGCAGCACAGGACGATGATCGCTGTGGAAGTCTAAGGGGGAATCCTATTTTCAGCAGTGATTTTCATGTGATTGTTATAAATAATTAAATAAATATGCTTATTTATTGAATATCTAATGAGAATATCGTATAAGTACGCGCCATAAATTACATTAACGGAGTACTCCCTCCAACCTTTGAAAGGAGTTCCTCGCCGAGAATGAGTACTACAAAATTTGCCGAGTATGCTGAGTACTGAGTAATAAGCAAGTACTCGGCGCATCTCTAGTTACTGGTATTACGATAACAAATATAGAAACTTATGATAGCCACTTATTAGAAATTTGGCGTTACTTTGAAAGTGGAATGACGAGCTCAGTGGCGCGGGGGCGAAACGCGTTGTTGCATTACTTTGACACCAACGCTCGTGGATTCGATTCCACACAGGGCAAACATTGTCATGTGCATGTGTGCATAAACATATCTGTTTCTGGTCTGAATATTTTAAAAGACGTAGTGCGCATCAAAGCAGAGGAAGTAAGTACCTCCACCTCACAGAAAACCGCAGCCAAATAATAACTCCCTAGAGGATTGTTGTATTCCTGCGTGTGAGTGAGGTCACCATTAAGCTCCGATGGAGTTGCTGTGTTAGCAGCAGAGGTGATATCACGTGAGTAATACTTTATGTATTGCAACCGTTTATAGGCTTCAGCTTTTCATTTTTCATTCATTAGGTGGGCCGCATGCTTGTGTGCCTCCTGAGATAGATTTCAGACAAGTTTATGTAGGATGGGGGATAAAGAACTAGCTTATTAACCAACCTGGTCACTGGATCGAATCCTGATGTGGGCATGCACCACTAAATTGGTGCTTAGTTTTATGTACATATTTGTAATTATCACTTACTTGGTGGTGAAGCCAAACCATTATGTGGAAACCTGCATGTCCAGGGAATTGTATTTGGAAGATGTGTGATCTAACCTAAAAGAGGTCTGGTTTTCCCACTGGATTGTGGAAGTCTGACTCTGACATCAGTTGCTCGATGTCAAAATCAGCATATTACTCAGTGTCCTTACATCTTAATGGATAATAAATAATGGAACATGATAACACTAGGAAGAAGAAGATCTATACTAAATGTTTGGTTTTATAAAACTTTACAATAAAATACAAGCATACGGCCCACCTGATATAAAGCGGGTACCGTTGCCTATCAACGCTTGCGAAATATTAAGTATCACTCGCGCGATGCCTCCCCTGCTGCTTACACAGCAACTCCTTGGGAGCTTACTGGTGACCTCACTCACACGCAGGAACACAACAACCCTCTAGGGAATTGTTATTTGGCTGCGGTTTTTCTGTGAGGTGGAGGTACCTCCCCAGACGGGCTGCTTTGAATCGCCCTACCTCTCTTAAAACATCCAGACCAAGACAAACAGACATGTTCATGCACACAAATGTTTGCCTTGTGTGGGAATCGAACCCACGAGCGTTGGTGTCAAAGTCGCGTCATTCACGACTGAGCCACCGAGCTCGTCAAATTTTTTATTACATACTTTACTTGGATATATGTATACTATTATGAAACAACAACGAATAGCTTTTAATGGCAATTTTTTTCATGTCCAACATATTTTCTTGCTCTAATTTCAATAACTTTGAGATTTGAATTAGTGCTTTTCATATCAGTATGGTTTGTCTGCACATCATATATCTTTTTCATCTCTTTTTAGCATTAGGTATAATAAAAATGCAATGCACGTTTTTAACATATTATGTATGGTTTTATACATATATATTTATATGTAGATTTAGGTCTTTAATGTCATGAGTTAAGTTAGATATTCAATATTTGTAGTTCCTACCAGCGCTGAATAAAACCATCCATACTGCAATGACTCATGTCTGCTCTTGTAACATCCAGTGCACTTGCATAGGAGATTATACTTTTCTAATTCATATAATGATATTATATTGCAACTATTCTCATTTATTTTCTAGGTATCAGAGGAACTGGCTCAAAAACTAGGCCGTGAAGATGCTGATCGTCTTCTAAAGGACCGGAAACTTGTCCTACTCGTCGACTTAGATCAAACATTGGTGCACACCACCAATGACAATATACCACCTAATTTGAAGGTAAATATCTATCTATAACTTCACGCCAGATCACGCGGTCCACCTGATGTAAAGCCGTAGCTTATTAATGCTGGTAACATATATCACTCGGGCGATGCCACCTCTGCTGCACCACAGCAACTCCTAAGGAACTTACTGGAGACCTCTCTCGCACGCAGGAACACAACAACCCTCTAGGGAGTTATTTGGCTACGGTTTTGGGAGGTAGAGTCACTTCCCCAGACGGACTACTTTGATGCGCCTTACCTCTCTTAAATAAAAAAAATCGGCCAAGTGCACTCGTTCCGTACCATGATCTATAAAAAATGCAAAAAAAATCACGTTTGTTGTATGGGAGCCCCCTTAAATATTTATTTTATTATATTTTTTAGTATTTGTTGTTATAGCGGCAATAGAAATACATCATCTGTGAAAATTTCAACTGTCTAACTATCACGGTTCATGAGATACAACCTGGTGACAGACGGAGGTACGGACGGACGGACAGTGGAGCCTCAGTAATAGGGTTCCGATTTACCCTTTGGGTACGGAACCCTAAAAAGAATAGTTAAAAATAAGAAAACGAAATACGACAATTATACTACTAAATAGAATAAGTAAAGACTATGATGTAATAATATTAATGTTTTTCATTTATAGGGCGTGTTACATTTCTTTTTACGTGGCCCAGGCACCCCAGGGCGCTGGTGCCACACAAGGCTTCGCCCTCGCACCAAAGAGTTCTTAGAGAGTGCTGCCAAAAATTATGAACTACATGTATGTACCTTTGGAGCTAGACAGTACGCGCATGCCGTGGCAGATCTCTTGGATCCAGAAAAAAAGTACTTCTCCCATAGAATATTGTCTAGAGATGAGTGCTTTGATGCAAGAACGAAGTCCGCAAACTTGAAGTAAGTAAATAAATCTAATCTACGTAATGAAATAGTAATAGGGGTGAATTTGTACACGCAATGACACATCAAACTATACTTGTTTTTTTACAACGTCGGGAGGCATTCAAGCATACGGCCCACCTGATGTAAAGCGGTTACCGTAACCTATTAACACTTGTAATATATTAAGTATCACTCGCGCGATGCCTCCTCTGCTGTTTACACAGCAACTCCTTAGGAGCCTACTGGTGACCTCACTCGCACACAGGAACACAACAACCCTCTTGGGAGTTGTTATTTGGCTGCGGTTTTCTGTGATGTGAAGGTTCTTCCCCAGACGGGCTGCTTTGATGCACCCGACGTCTCTTTAAACATCCAGACCAAGATAAACAAATATGTTAATGCACACAAATGTTGGTCTTGTGTGGGAATCGAACCCACGAGCGTTGGTGTCAAAGTCGCGTCATTCACTACTGAGCCACCGAGCTCGTCAAAATACACCTATTCGTCTTATGACGTTTTAGACACGTTTTTAAAGGTTTTTTTATAGCTAAAAGCGCAGAGTTTTTAAAGGTTTTTTTATAGCTAAAATCACATTTGTTTTGTAATTAATTTGTTGGAATCGGATTGTAAAAATATATATATTGTATTGTAGCTGCTACCTACAGCTGAAGTTTGCTCTATACTATACCATGGAGTACATGACCCATGTAGAACTGAAGAGGCCGTTATAACGTAGGTATCAGCTCTTATTGGTTAGTTCGCGGATCAACATTGGAGTACTTATCAGCTTGTTGGTTGAAATATTCTGCCACTGGTCAGCGGGCTCGAATCGCTGAGATATTTAAGCACTGAAATACGATGTTTTTGTAAGCGCGGAGTACCTTCACACGCAGTCAAGCGGTTTATTGGTTTGTAGTCTATACGCATCGATATATTCACGCCAAGTCCTATTATGTAAAATCTCATAAAAATCCCTCCAGTATATAGTTTTTGTATTATTGATAAAACATTATAACGATAGTTTTTTTTTCAAAATTGGTGATAAATCCAATCTCAAATTGATAAAATGCAATGCTTAATTAAGGCTGGCCTTATTAAGGAACATCTTTCAATATATCAGATATATAGCTCCGCCAAATCGCAGTTAAGCAACGTGGCTAAGTGTGCTCTAAACTCCTTTTCTGTTAAAGGGAAACCTGTATCCCAACAGTGGAACGAGTGTGGATTGGTTGACATATAGCTACCACTGTTCTATATTCTCAAGTTGATCAAACTTCAAGAGTGTGAAGGCTGGTTAAGTTTTTCTTTTGTAACGTCAAGGTAGCGAATGGCGTACTGCCTGTTCAATGATAAGCGTTTACTTTGCCACTGTGGACAGTTACAACAATAGGTGCAACATTTGTGCGTTGGCGACCTTGCGAAAACCTTTTCATGCACTTGGTGAAGCTCATACTGCTACAAAGTCTCTTGGGTCATTTAGTAACCTAAAAATATAGTACTTACATAGAGTAGATAACAGAAAATAATTTCTTGCAATTACTATTTATTTCAGAGCACTGTTTCCATGTGGAGACAACATGGTCTGCATTATTGATGACAGAGAAGATGTTTGGCGGCACGCGACCAACCTTATACACGTCCGACCTTATTCATTTTTTCAATCAACCGGTGACATCAATGCTCCACCAGGTGTGTAGAACTAGCTTGTTATACTCACCACTATAATTTCAAGCAAAGGACTTTCACTGTAAGGCCGCTTCACAAGCTCTGTGGGAAGCGGAGTGACTCCGATAGATGCGCGGCGTCATCGGATGCATAAATTTGTATTGATTAGCGATGGGCGATTATTACTAGAAGTAATCGAATAAACGATTGTTCAGTTTAGTCGGTAAAAGTCGAAAACAATCGATGTCAGTCGATTATCGTCGCGCGGCATGCAGTTATTGTCGACCGCGTGCGTGTCAACTTTAACTGGGCACTAATTTGTAGCGCAGCGCACTCGTGCTACTAAATAAATAAGTATAAAAGATGGTGCGCTGCGCTACAAATTAACGTTAAAAGTCTGTGCGCCACAACTTGCGACTGCATTTATTATACGATTGGCGCTAATAGATTATTCGATTGAGGGAACTTCCATTCGTAGTGTATGTTGGTACTACCTACATTACGAATAGATGGGTAAATAAGGAGTTTCTGTATCTTCACGCCCAATCCCTTGCGGGGTAGGCAGAGAGAGTCGAGCGCACATTTCCACAATTTTCTCTGACGTTGTATTCCGCTAACCGAAGCACAGAAAAAAGAAAGACTATTTGCAAAAGAAAGAACCCCAATAAGGAGGCCTGTATCTTCCTCGGTTTGAATTGATGGCAAGCACTTCGCGCATTTATGGTATATTGTCACGGTTCTTTAATCTTTGGAGATCTGACCAAGGAAGCCAGATAATCGGAGCATCTGACGCTGAGATATCTATCACGGGCCGCTGACTGCAATCAGCCACTTAAGACTACTTGAAGGATTACACATACATGTTGCCGTGGTGTCTTGTGTCGTCCACATATTATCCATAGAGTAACATAACAAATTAAGCAGACGCCCACGTAGCAACAGGTATTCAACCCGTTCGTTATTCACATGTAGGAAATCTTCCCTAATCTGGGCATTAACTTTCATATTTTGGAGCGAATTAACCGCTTGTGAATACGTATCCGCTTAAATAACACGCAAAAGGTAGGTACTATACATGATCGCTGATAGTGGTACTCGTGGCTCGCGTGCTATCGTTTGCAGATGAAATGTCTAAGCCAAAGAGAGTATCAGTGATTTTTTGTCATTATTGTAGAGTCCAATAGTCACGTAATAAAGGTTTTTTTAACATTCTACATCAGGAGGTTGATTCCCGCATAAGAAACATTGTGTGCATGTATCGTTTGTTTTGGACTGGTAGTTTGAATTGTTGTATGAATTATAAATATGTATATCAAAAATTATTATAAGTTTACAAAAACACACATAACCACTTCTCGTAATCATAGTCCATGTTTTGTCTAAGTATGGAACTAGGTGATGCTTTATAGTAGTACTACAGTACTACTATAAACTATTAAGAACTCATTTGTGATTTAGTTAATAATTATCATTATATCTATTAGAGGCAAATGCTGTAAGTGTAAATATTGTATAACAATGAATAAATCAACATTGAAAAACCTTGTTGTACGCCCGATGATTAGGTTCTCCTTGAATATTCTGCGGAAGAACTACAACAAATGGTTACAGTAATTAATAAGACGTTTAAAAGGAAAAACATAAAAGTGATTGATACGAAGTCGATAGTGATTAAACAGAATGAAACGGTAACAAAGTATCATAAATAATCATAATGCAAAGAGTTAACTAATCATCACAGATGTAAAAGTGGAACAAATTAATTACTTTATTGTATGTATACGTTTTATGTTCATGACAGATGGAAAATCTGAGTGGAAAAACGTGTCAATGGTGTGTTATACTCTGTCTTGGCAAGCGAAAACATACCGCTTTGATACCCTTGCTGTCATTCACAGAGTATTACTCCAATATCGATGTATTGCAGTGCAACATGAGTATGACAGAAGAAATATTGTGAAATTAGGGTGAATGCTATAGAAATGAGAGTCCTAAGGAGTATAAATTTAAGAATGTATTACAAAATCGATAAGGATTTGTACGTTTGAAAAGAATGGACGAAAAAAGAATTATGAGAGAAGTGCATCGAGCGAGAGTGAGTGATGGGCCACCCTAGTCACACACATACTGGTCAAATATACTATGTCATGAAAAAGCGCCAAATCAAAACTACCCGAAACCGACGATCAATGCATTAAGAGGTTAATAGAAGAAGCGAAAAAGGTATGTTTCGGGTATCGATCGGTACATTTGGCGTTCCATAGTCTTTCCCAATGGTAGACGGGCATGATGGTATGTACGTATGCTGGAAATATGCTATATATATAGATAGTTTGATAAATCATTTACACTAATTAAAACTCTTTGTTAGCAACTAATCTTCTAAAGTAACCCAACAATTAGTATTATAAACTAAATAAAGATGCGATTCGTCTAACAAATTCGGCTGTACTTTACGGGATTGAGATACTAGTTACATTACAAAGTGGAATTGTAACTTCACTATCGATCCAAACATTATTATAGTCCTTCTGAAGACATTCTTTTGTTAAGCTTTTAAAGAATGACAGATACGAGGACTACATTATATTATATTAACTGCCGTTGCGTCTGCATTTAACTTGTTCTTCGGAAAAAAAGCCTATGTTCATAAAAATCGTTGGAGACTATTGAGGTGACTATTGAATTTGAGCATTGTAAAAAAATCCGTTTTACATATACAGTTTTAAAGCAATGCTAGTGCACTGTCATGTACTTTGAGATCTTTTGCATTCAGGAAGTTATTTATTTTGTGACATTATTTAACTATTTATACTACTACTTCTTCTGCTACACGTCCCAAGCGGGTAGGCAGAAAGGTCTGAGCGCCATATGACTCGGCTCTTGCGCACCTCATTCGCTTTTCAAAAATAGAAATAAAATGTAACTTAATTATAAATAATGCCGCAAAATAATTAGTCCTTTTACTACTATACTAGTTTAACCCCTTGAAAAAAACGAATAATCCTGACGTAAGTTATACATCGTAAGCTTGTAACTTCAATGCTTTTATTCAGAATGAATACAATACTACGGTATTGTATTTATTAGTATTGCTTGAAAACCAAGACTAAACAAAAATAACAACTGTAAATCTGGGGACAGCCTGATAATTATCACTCAATTGTACTCAGAAAAATAAAATCTGCTGATTGACTGATTGGTAATATGCCTGTCCCAGTAATTTTCCTAATGAAACCAATACGCATTTAAAAAAAATGCCTAAATATTCTTTGTGTATGTAATGTTACAGGTGACGAAAAATCTAAATTAATTAGCGGTAAGAACGGCTCTCAAATACCAGTGATTCATCAAATGCCAACACTAGATCCAGAACCAGAAAAAGAAGAAAGCTCTGATCAAAATAAACAACGTATTCAGGAAGGCACTGAGATCAGTGAAAAGTCTGATGGGGGCAATGGTAAAATACTAACAAATGATAAAGAAAATACGAAATCTGATGCAGGGAAAAGTAATGAGAATTTAGATGATGCTGAGCGTGTGGCCGAAGCGGAGCCTCGTTGGGTAGAGACCTCCGATGGGCAGATTGAAGTTGAAGACACGGACGATTATTTAGTATATTTGGAGGATATACTTATGAGGATACATAAGTAAGTATTTTTTCAATCAACTGCGTAGGCACATGAAAGAATTCAGTATTGCTACACCTTTTTGACGAGCTCGGTGGCACAGTGTTTAGTAACGCTACTTTGACCCAACAACGCTCGAGAATTCGATTTCCACACACGACAAACATTTGGATGCATCAACATGTCTGTTTGTGTTGATCTGGATGTTTTTAAGAGAGTAGTATTGGTAGGTAGAGCTAAATGTACCTCCACCTTACAGAAACCACAACCAACTATTGCGTTCCTGCGAGTTACTGAGGTCACCAGTAAGTTTCGACGGAGTAGCTGTGTTTTAGCAGCAGAGGTGGCATCGCGCGAATGATAGATGACACCTTGAGGCCCGTTATATACTTGGCGCCGTAACGCGCATGGCGGAATTCAGCCACGCGGGCCTCAACGGGGTAATAAGCGGTATAATAATAATCATAGTCGGTAACCGCTTTACATCCATACGCCAACCATATGATTGTATGTCACTCAACGTTGTGTAAAAAAAAACATTACAATCTAATATTATCTTTCAGACACTTCTACGACTTATATGATAAGGCTGAAAATAATCATATTCCTGATCTAAAAGTTGTGATACCGGAAGTTAAGGGCAGTGTCCTCAGCGGTGTAAGCCTAGTATTTAGTGGGCTAGTGCCCACCCATCAGAGGTTGGAGACGTCGCGGGCGTACTTGGTCGCAAGAAGTCTGGGAGCGGAGATCACTCAAGATTTCACTGATAACACTACACATCTAGTTGCCGTTAGATCGGGTGAGATTTACAAATATATATTTTTTATCTTCTCTTTCACTAGATACATTCTTTATTTGTATCTCTCTTGTTACGATTAGCAACTATGCTTATAAATATAAGCACATAGTATATATTAAAATCTACACTTATTTATATGCGCTACTTCCTTCCTGACGTGGTCCCGTATCCTGATCCCTTGAGGTGTGCGACGTCCGTTACCTAAGCCTAAAGATTTGGCTAAGATATTGATTTTTGACATGGAGCGACGACCGTCTGTCTAACCTTCACAACCCACAGGGAAAACCGGAAAGTCTTTCAAATTATAATTTCTATATAGAGATCTTAGTATAATAGATCAAATTGCCTGTAAGTTTTTTTTTTATTACTCATGCGGGATAAGTAATATCTTTGCGCCCGTTGTTACGGGTGATAAGTCGCTATTTGCCCATTTTCAAATTACAACATGAGTTTTGAGTAAACCACACTCAAGTAAACTTGGCGCACGCAGATTTCCCTTCACTCCATTTGAGTGCGACAAGTAAACTCGGCGCACGCAAATTGACGAGAAAAATAAATGTATAACGCCCCTGGATCCCAATTTTGGATACGCATTCGTAATAAAAAATAGTATCTGCAACTCGTGCGATGTTGTCGATTGCCCACGAGAGCGAAGTTCAGGAGTGCGTTTATATTTATTATTTTATAACAACACAAAATGTTTTTGCACGTGTTGTAATCGTTTCTATGTAGTATTTACCTCGTCCCTAGTCAAAAATGGCAGATTTATTTACTAATAGAATCACACGTATGGCGCGTCCTTTAGTTGAAAGGTTTAAGCTGGTAACTCATCAAGACTTCAACGTTCACCATTTTGTGAGGTCTACTGCATAGGACGGATGTAGGTTATTTACATATGACATCTTTATTTGTTGACATAACATTCTCTGTGACAAAATGTTAAGAGTATTAGTAAAATTCTCCGTTTAGTTATATTCATCCTTTTTAAAAATATTAAGCAAAACAAAATGATAGTAAGGTTTTTGGCCTACAAACTCATCACATTAATTAAAATCATAGTCAGCCACCTCTTAGTGATTGCATGCGCTCACCTACTTTATAGTGTATATTATAGTTAGAGATACGATTATAATTGCGATTTTAAAAGAGGTAGGGAGCAATAAAACTGCTAGACTGGGGTAGTATCCCAACCTTACAGAAAACAATAGCCACATAACAACTTCTTTGAGGGTTGTTGTGTTCCTGTAAGTGAGTGCAGTTACCAGTAAGCTTCTAAGAAGTTTTTATGAGCAGGGTGACAATGCGCGAGCGATACTTTCTGTATTGTAACCGTTAATAGGTTACGGTAAGATCAGGTTAGCCGTATACTCGAATGTCTCTCGATGAAATCGTTTACTGTAGAAACACAGTGTAACAGTGTCACAACTTTACATCGATGGTCACAACATATTCGTACTGTTAATTGACTCAGGCGCTATTTTGCAAAAGCTAATTTTACATGCGTACTTTACGAACATGTACAAATCACGACAGATCAAACTACACACCAATGTATCTTATGCCGTAGCAGTAAATATGAAATTTGCTTGATTTTGTTACATCCACAAGTCTATATTTACCAAATTACAAGTAATTGAAATATTTTAATCCACAACCTGGGCTTTCAGACAGAAAACTATCAATAAAAAAGCAAACAATTTTTTAACAATAATTATGGAAAATTGTGCGAACTTAAGGCTACTTTATTATAGCACTTCTTTTTTATTTAATTCTATATACAATTATTAACAGGAACAGCAAAAGTGAACGCTAGCAGGCGCTTGGGCGAAAACAAAGCCAACAAAATGCATATAGTAACACCAGATTGGCTGTGGACATGTGCAGAAAGGTGGGAGCGAGTCGAGGAAAGGTTGTACCCTTTACAGAGAGGAGGACAGGTACAGTTATTGTTATTTTTACTCAACTAAATTTACCAAAATAAAGGTTATGATTTTACGTTACTCTAAAGATGTATAAGAATGCTTTTCTAAAAAAGTTTTTAGGGCGAGATGAAGTGACGTGAAGCAAACCCATCGTTTTTATAAAAAGTTAAAGAAATCTCTGTTGAATGCAAGCTAACTTATGGATGCAAGAGTTAGATAAAGCAGAGCGCATGGAATTAGAATCGAAGAATCCAGTGACGGAGTGGTTAGCAGTGCTACTTTTAAGACCAATACTCGTGGGTTCAATTCCCACACATGACAAACATTTGTGTGCATGAAGATATCGATCTGTCTTTTTCTGGGTGTTTTAAGACAGCATTCGCATCAACATGACCCGTCTGGGGAGGTACCTCCACCCCACAGAAAGCGGTCAAATAACAATTCTGTAGAGGGTGGTTGTGATCCCGCGAGTGAGTAAGTTTACTAAGGAAACACAGTAAGCTCCTAAGGAGTTGCAGTGCTAGTAGCAGAGGTGGCATTGCGCGAGCGATACTTAAGCATGTATTGCAAGCGTTCATAGGCCACGATATTCATTTTACATCCGGTGTTCTGTATGTTTGTATGCCTTCCAACGTTGTATATATAAAAGAAGATCCGTCTGGCACGCACTCTGGAGCTCTTATCTCCCTACAGACACTACTCCAATTCCTTTGAACCTGTCTTCACTTTTATCGTTATCCAGTAGCGTCCTGTCTCCCTTCTCCCATTACTGTTGTAACTGTTACTGCTGCTCAGTTGCTCACGCGCTCGTACGCCCTGAGCCAAAGAACAACGTTATCTCCACAGAGCAGCAGCCGCCGACCGCCGGCGCACTGCAGCAGCCCACCGCCTGCGCCAGTGGTCGCGCCGGCGCTTCGCCGCCGCACGCCTTCAGGTCGCTTCATGGACACGCTCAACCCGCTACTCTCCTTCTCCAGCGCAGACATCGCAGACATGGACCGAGAGGTAAATATTGTTATTTAGCTTTGTTGTATCAGACATAGGTAGGTAGTGCCATATAAAAGAATATGCTACTTGGTTGAAATATAAATGCAAGATCTAAATCGTCGAGTCCAACAATTTAAAATTTTGCGCAGACTATCCATAATGGGCATAGGCATCTGCTAAGAAAGGTTTAACACGACTAAATGCGTATGAGGGTTTATTAAGACTAATTTTTCAGCATTTTGCTATAATGTTTTTGACCTCATGCTTATTGCTTTGCTTGCCATCAAACATTACCACCGAACTATTCGCGTACGGTGCGTATAACGTAATCCATGCTAACGTTAGCACCCACCCAATTATTGGTATCCTTACTAGTGATCGAAAAGGCTGAAGCCTTTTAGACCTCTTTTTTCTTTAGATTGCCGTCTTATTGCGAGGGCTCGAATGCTAAATAGCTCTTAAGCCCTCGAGGCTAGTCCCAGTTATGGCTTACGGCTCGCGAAGCTTGAAGCCTAAAATTTAAGTGTTTTCTAATTAAACTTAAAGCCTCTTTTAAGGCTATTTTATTTTATATATTTTAAGGCTGTTAATTCACATTATTGTAAATAAATACTAAGCAATGAAATTAATTGTTATAAAAACGTTTAATTTAGAACAATCTACGTTTTAGTGTGTTCGCCACCATTACTAAGTTATCTTTGTATAATAGAAAATGATGAATATTTGGATATGTCTTTGTCTACTGATGTTATAGAAACAAGTTTTAAAGCGTGTGAGTAACTTCATCTTCTTCAAACACCAAGATAAAGTATAAAAAGCTTAAAAATACACACTTTATCAAGAATGAAAGTGCGTTTGAATGTAAAGTATGTAAAAAAGGATTTTCAATTAAATCTTCACATTCTGCACTTAAAAATCATCTACAAAGTCATGAAAGCTCTTCAACAAGCATCACTAAATTGAGTAAACAGTCATATTATGATCAGTTAGTACTTAATTTCATAATATATGGCAACCATCCTTTTAAACTTGTAGAGGAAGAACATTTAAAAAAATTATTAGCTGAGCTGAAACCTAATTACTCGCCATTAAGTTTCGTTCATTAATTTTTGCATAAGTAATAATGTTACACGCATTTTTTTTTGTTTAATTAAATGTCATCATAATATATAAATGTAAAATAAGATAAAACTTTAATTTATAATTATTCAAGCACAACACAAGACTAGAACTCTAATTACGACGTCAGTCTTCAAAAAGGCTCGAGCTTTTAAAAAAGCATATTCTAAAAAAGGCTCTTGGTGAACAACCTTTTTACTTGCATTTATATAAATTTAAAGGCTCAAACCTTTTAGACCTCTTTTTCTTTAGCTTGCCGTTTTATTGCGAGAGCTCGAATGCTAAATAGCTCTTAAGCCCTCGAGGCTAGTCTCAGTTATTATTATTTTATTTTTCCTTTTACATTTATATACAAATAATAAGAATGTTTTACTTTAATAGAATGTGCCAATAATAGGGTTTTATTTTTTTGACATGTGAATACCTTAATTCTTTTTTTTTTTTCAAAACATCTTTATTTTCTTCACACGAATTACAAATTATGTATTTTACCTGCATTTTCTATAACTATTCTAAATGTTAAGACTGGCGCTTGAAATAGGTTGTAACCTGTGCTACAAGACACCAGGTCTTCACACCCTGACTATGACATTAGTAACTGTAATGCGTACTATTTATCAAGCAATATCTAGTGTGCGGTGAATAAGTCATCAATTATATTTAAATATATGAGTATGTATGAATGTGTGGAAGTAGTGTGAGGTTGGATATGTATGTGAATAAGTATGATGTGTAAGAGAGAAAGAGAGTGTGTATGTTTGTATGCATGTGAATATTAGAGTGAATGGGTCAAGAAAGTACTATGAATGTATGTATGTAGGGCGTGTGTATCCGTTTTTAGACCAGAGGTGTCAGCAAGAAATCTATACAAATCTCACTTGCCTCAAATAAGTATTGGAATATGGGCTTTTTTATCTGTGAATTATTATAATTACGTAATTCAAGTTTTTTATTTAAAATATTATATTTTCGGGGAGCAATGAAATCGTAGAAACGCTGTGCAAAACGGGTGTTAAAGAAAGGCACTTCGCAACGATTTAGTTTACTAGACGTGTTCGGAGCAGGGACGAACTCGAGATGAAATCTTCTAATAATTTGGTACATAAACAATTTGCGAACACTTAGAACTTTAATTTTTTCATACAATAGAATAGTTGGATATCGTATTGGTAGGTACATGAGAATTTTTAAAACAGCTCTCTGAGCTCTTTCAAGCTGAAGTAAATAGACCTGAGCAGCTCCACCCCAAGCACAAACACAATAGCTCAATAACGATTCGCAGAATGCTTTGTAGATTTTGATTAGCAGGAAAAAGTCAGCTACTGTTCGAAGATTTCTGAAAACATACATTAGCTTTCTGATACGGCCAGAGAGGAAAGATATGTGAGGCTCCTAGTTCATATGATCATCAATCATGACCCCCCAAATACTTAATAGACCTCGCTCGACTTAAACGTTTTATATTAACTAAGTATAAAAGTTTGACAGACTTATCCATGAATGTGTAAGTAATAAGTAGCTTTAATTATATTAGATTACATTTGATATTAAAAATTTCTAATTATTTCTTAATATTGCTTCTTAAAGTGCCAATAATTCGATGGAATGAACATTCTACCTAAGTTTTCCCCAGAGTCCTTTTAGCACGGGGAACCCCCGTTCAGAAAAACCAGAGTGCCCATAGATATAGTTACAGCAGTTACTGCTTACATCGGGCAGGATTTACATATTTGTACGTGTTTGCCACCTTAATGGTTAAAATATATAGTTTAGTTAGACGTAACCATCTTCACGTGCTGTTTAGCTCACAACTTTATCTTCAAGAATTTTCGGGGATAATGTTTTTGAAATGACTTATCAGTGATTGTCGAGAATCCGGGAATAAGATTTTTTTATTAGTAATAAAAAGTCTTCTAAATAAAAAATCTTATTCCCTGAATTATTGAATACTTACCAAAAACGCTTAATAATAACTAATTATTAAACGATATCTATTGAAGTGGAGATCTCTGCACATTTCGCCTTTGGTGAATACCCCTTTTAAACTTTATTAATATTTTTTAGTGGAATAATTCAAAATAATAAATAAAAAAAATTAGGATGGCGGTCAGAATGAAATTTATTTTTATACAAAACGATATAGTGCGATACTCGGCATGCAGTAAATCATAGATCAAGCACAGTGCTCGGGAGAGGGATGGTGATTATCTTCTGAATGAAAGCATTTGCTGTGGCAATTATATACCTTTTTGATTAGCGCTCTCATACCCTAGTATTAAGTGAATGTTAATATCCATATCAGTCCAATATTACTGTTTCTTTTACAGGTAGAGGATATATTCAATGAATCAGATGAAAGTTCGTCAGATGAATCGAAGCTAATGAATGATGATTTAGATGACGAAGAGAATCCACCTGAAGATAGATTACTGTCTGTCGAAACAGAGGAGGACACACAGGATAGGTAGGTACTATAAGTTACTACCATTCCTGTTGATAACACAAACTCTTCAGGAGCTTACTGATAACCTCATTCACTCGCGAACACATCAACCCTTCTTGGAGTTGGTATTTAGCTTCCGCTTTCTGAGAGGTGGAGGTAATTCCCCAGCTTTGATGCGCACTAAATCTCCTAAAAACACGTAGACCAATACTAACGGACATGTTCATGCGCACAATTGTCTTATAGGGGGGAATCGAACCCACGAGCCTTGGTGTTGAAATGTGTTACACACATACATAGGCTTCAACCGTAATCGCTTGCTTAATACAACCATATGCTTAATTGCCAACCAGCCCGAAGTGAAAGGGACGTATTGAAAATGTGATAACATTCCAAATGCGCACGACTGTAGTATGTATTCTTTATTGAACACAACCCAGTATTATTCTAAATTTCTCCGTACTATCACAGATACTAAAGCGATTCTGTTTTTTAAATATTATGTTGTTTGTTTCAGGTTACTAGAATCACAAGATCTTGGATTCAGTGATTCAGACACCAGTAAGTGTTGTTTTTTTTTTTTTACTTGGTGTTAAGCGTGTCGCTACCGATTAGTTCATGCGAACTAGACCGGACTAACCGGCGCCCACCCACTACCGTTAGGGAATGTTCGTTATCTGAAACATGAACTGCATGCACCCGCCACTGTTGTTGTCGTGGTTGCGACACGCGTCTCGCCTCTCCACGAAGTGTTCTCGTGGGCTGCAAATGTTAGTCGTTACGATAACATACTACGAAATTTAAGAAATATTTCGTATTAGGCCAGCAACATGCGGAGCGTCGGTTCAGTTTCCAGATGGCGGGTATTCGCAGAGAAAACCGCAGCAGTCGGGGCAGAGACTACCGGAGCAGCCATGGCAGCGACGGCATGGCATCTACTAACGGTAGTGGGTGGGTGCCTCAAAATTCCAGCTTTGTTAATTTGAGTTTCGCAAAATAACGCCTGAATTTAGTTTTATTATCTATTATTTATTGTTTACAGACGATGGGCCTCATCCTCGCAAGCGACCGCGGCCGTCGTCGCCGCCGTCCGACGACGAGCCGCCCGACGACGACGACAGCTCGTGGAACCTCATGGGAGCTGCGCTCGAGAGGGAGTTTCTCGCGCAGGACTGATGCCAACCTCATTACAAACGAATTATGTGCCCATGGCGAAATAGAATGCTCTTTGGTCTATACTCGTTTTATTTCAATGATTCCCTATTTGCTTATACAATGATCCAAACGTGACAAACATTTTGTGTGTAGGAACATAACATGTCTGTAACTTGGTCTGGGTCTTTTAAAAGGTAGATCGCATCAAAGCAATAATAATTAAGTACTGTATAATATATATATAATATACTATATATACTGTACTACTGAATAAGTACCTCAACCTCGGTAGAAAACCGCAGCCAAATAATTATTTGGCCTGACCTGACGCTGAAGGGTTGTGTTCCTGCGAGAGAGTGTAATCACTAGGAAGCTCCTAAGGAGTTACGTTACCTACGTTAACAGCAGGGGTGGCAACGCGCGAGCGATACTTTATTGCAAGCGTTCATAGGCTAAGTTACCCGTTTTAGTCTTATGGATAATAATAGGAGAGTATAAAATGCTCAATAAGAACATAATAATTGGGTAAAAAAGTAATAAGGTAATCTAATAGAGGTTTCCCAATTACTGGAAGGTAATATTTTTCGACCATATGTATAAATTTTGTTGTATCGCTCTGTGTAGCCTAAACAGTTTTTTAACATATGAGATGTCATTAAATTCTTCTTGATTGTGTGGAGCGATGAAGGATATATTTTTTAAATAAAGTAGCTGTTAAAAATACGTAGAGGAATTAAAGAAATGGAACTAATAAGTAATAACAACACAAGTATCAAACTTGCTACACTCTATTCATATTAATCTTGCGAGACAATAATTAAATTTCAATATGGCGACCACCAGATGGTATAATGTGATGAAGAAAATAAACCAATAGACCGTTTAGGATCTATAATATGAAATTTAAAAAGCTTGCAATTATATTTCACATTTTTTTATAGTTACATATATTAAACATGTATACTTGTCTTGTGCATTGTAAAATAATAGGTGTGTGTTTTAGATCACTCAGCGGCCGCTGAGTGATCTAAAATTGCTATTTCGCACTGATCAGTAGTCAAATTGACTGGAACGTGGCTTTCTCAGCCTCGTCATTGGCAAAATCATCGTAAAATTAACAGCATTGGAACACTACTAAAAATTAAATAGTTAATAAATTCAGTTGTTTTGCGAAAGTCAAATTTACATGCAATTTGATCTAACCTGCTTTGTGTGCTTCCGCCATGTGGGAGCCAGCCGGCGCTAGGCCTCATGAACTAATTGTTGGCGGAAGCACACAAAGCCGGTTAGATCAAATTGCATAAAAATTAAATAGAAAAGTGTCCATTCTAAAATGTACAATATTTGAAAGGGTTACTTACAGCGCAATTATGATCTTCATAGTCAGTAGTAGGCAGACTTAACAGGCTTATTAAACGCAACATTTCTTTAATATCTTTATGTAAAGTTATTTTGGTTTATATATATGATTAGGCTTTAAAAAGTCTTGTTACATTTTGTAAATATTTGTGTGAAACTAAAAATACTACATCTGAACATTTCCTATTAAAGTTTTTAAATTTTGTATTATTTGTTTCAATACTAATGCATTCTAATATTCCTGTGAATAATATTAATGTTACCTACACATATTGCAGATAATTATTTTGACTTTTTCTGCTGTGTGTAAAGCTAAAAGTACTACCAAAAAATAACTAATAGTACTAGGTACTACTAAGAAATCACTTGAGACCGAGACAGCTCGATATATAGCAGCAAATAAGTTCTTGTACAGAAAGTATTATCGTCACCTTTAGGATTGACCAGAAACAGTAGCTTCTACCTTCAGCCATGCAATTCTGTAAGAGCAAACGTCCTTACATCCTCGGAAACATCGGCTGTTACAGCCTTGAACACAAAATTGCAATTCTTTGGTGTCGCTTTTCATGGTTGTGCGACACTAGCGCCGCAAGGCTGCGTTTGGAATTGGAATTCTACAAGGCAAACAGCCTCGCGTACGCTTACAGCCTTATAGAATACCAAATAATTTAGCCGTAATCGCAGTAGACGATGTCAAAGCTGTGACATCTGTGATCACAGCGACGCACACAGCCATTACGAGTCGCTTAGAGAATTGCATGGCTGAACGTGTTGATAGCAGAGTGAAGAGAATGACTCTTCACTACTGCAGCATGGCAACCTCTGTTAAAACATACTAGGTGCAATGTTCTTAAAACACTAATGCAAATTGAGTTATTTATCAGTTAAAGACAAACATTTTGAGGAGTTTAGGAGAAAGTTTCAGGATGTAATAACATAATACTGTCATCCCCATATCATAATTAGACAACCAAATGAATGGAGTGCATCTAAGATGATATTGTTATAGTGATTAATAATTGTCTTATGTATTATCATATCCTCCTAGCGCCCAAGCATAATTTATGTTGAAAAGTCTAAACGCCCAATGTTCACCAAGAAGTAGGTACATAATTGACTATGCTTGCCGCCTAAACATAACATTGTCAAAAAAACTATGATGTATTGAAATTATCAATGCGTTCATTTTTGTACGCTTTAATGACATAGAATAGAACATATTTATACCATGCGAAACTAAAAAAAAAATGTTCTTATGGCAGAACATCGGGCTGCAATTCTTAATGAAGGTATATTTTTTATGTCTTCTAGTGAACACATTGAGCCGTTACACAAATAAGACTACTGGGCATATATTCTTATATTTATTGTGAAGATTCTACAAAGCTTTATTTTTCTAACAAATCAATCAGTTATTCTTAATTATAAGTAATTCAGTCTCAAAATTGGCTTACCATAAGAAATAAAAGTTTTGCCAGAAAAACAATCTAATTCTATGGTCATGAATGCAAAATATTCGTCCAATCAATAACACAAATTAAAATTTTGTCTTTTTCATGACAATGAAAAAGAAAAATACAATTTTATAAACAAGTAGTAATAACGTATTTTTTAAAACTAGTCTCAGATCAAAATTTACTTTTATGGGGAACGTTTTATACCATTATAAATTTTGTTCTCCCATATCTACTGGTTACTCGTTTTCTTTTAGATGGGAGAGGAACAGTGGGTCTGCCTCTTCCGCGTGGCACATTTTGTTCCAAGCAGGACGCATTACCTTCTAAGCTAAAGTAAGAATTGCCTTTTCCCACAAGTGGAAATAGGGATTCGTCATATTCAGGTTATTTAGTGCTTCCTTCGTACACACGAAAATCGCAAATAAGTCCGTCAGGGTTAACTAAGACGAATATCTTTAAACCCTCAGGATTTAGTTTCCCTGGCAAGCACTGCTTAATACCACAAAGAGCCGGTGAATGGTACAATCATCTCGTCGATACAAAGTACATCTTGTCGCTCTTGAATACGACAACCTCTTTGGATTCGATCAATGAGAGGTCGCATTTACCAAAGATTTAACATCATCATCAAATACCAATTTGAGAAGTTCTTAATTGTAAAAATCTATTACGTGACATATTCAATGAAATTATTTCGACACGCCACATATTTTCCCAGTACATTCGCATTTGGGGAAAATTCACACTAACCATTATCAATGTAGTACCAAAGTACTGGTAGCATTAATTCCTATTTAAATGCCGCGGGTACTATGGCTACGACGACTACCTCGACCTCCATGGCTGCCACGAGCTCTACGGCTACCCCGGCTTGCTGTATCAGCCGCAATTTCGCTATCTTCATCCACACCGTCATCGTTACTTGAACTAGAAGATATATTTTGCAGCGAAATCACAAAAGAAAGATCATCTAGATCTTCATCCGATGGCAGAAAATCTTCTAATTCAGAATTGGCTAGCAAATTTTCAATGTCTTCCGACCGCAATAATCCTAAAAAAACAAATATCTTAGAGACCGACGTTCCTTCACAAGAACAAAATATTGGACAGTTATTGGTACATACGCCCGCTAATCTCACACACTTGTGTGAGATTAGCGGGCGTTACACATTACATAAGGGCGAAAAAAAATACTTTAACACAGGAATTTCCCAACAATATTATAACCTGCATACTATATCGTCTTCTAACTTACAAATTTACTTACTTTTAAACTTCTTAGTAACATGATTACTTGCATAATTAGAGATAAAAACTTAACCTTCACCAAGCGTGCGCTCCATGTTTACCAGTTTGATGTCCAGTGACAACTGATTTCTGATTCGATCAGCGTAGTGTCAAATGATTATGGTAACTTACATGTTCTCCAATCAGATAGCATTAGAAAAACACGGCCAACAGCGCCAAAATTAAAAAACATTGAATGATAACTATTATGTTCTCGTGTAAGACCACTGGGCCGTTAGGACTACGTACCATCATATTTACTTGGGCGTTAAAGAGGGTCGATATTATGTCCTGGTTCGAGGTCATTAGGCGGTTCACGAGGATATAATTGAACCAAGATGGTCAGAAACAGTGTGGTTCGAAGGTAAAGATCTTATAATATATCCTCATGGCCCCACTTTTCTAAGTGACGACATGAGTACTAGAAAATTGTTTTGGTTTCACTAAATTTATTGTAATATCTAATTGGTTGAATTTTATAAAACGTATATTGGTAAGTTTCTTTCAACATTTCCTATTCAGCAATGGCCATTTCTGAAATGCTATTTGATTTGATTAAAATGGGAATGAAAATAGAATAATAATTCATTTGCCATTGGCCCAGCCACAGGCAATTTGACGTGATTTGCATCTAAAGCTTTAAACCCTTTTTATACTTTTTAACTAGATTACATATAGCTATGACACTATTTCTAGCACCAATGTATAAACAAAATAGCATGCGCTATATTAATGAGGCAATGCCTCAGCAATGACACTCCCTGCGTGTAATAGCATCGGTGACCTAGCACCTTGCGCTAGCACTTTTAATGCTAAGGTCTGATGCTGAAAAAGAATTAGACATAATGAAAATAAAGAAATAAATAATAAAGAAGAGTAAGTAACAGAGACTTTTGCAAAGACATGTAGCTAATTGAAAATATCTTTACAACCAGTTTTTAAATACAGTATTTATAAATCTAACAGTTATGAAATTGCTGAGTGGCATATATTTCAACATTTCATAATTCTTGTTAATACCTTTAAAAGTCATAACTATCTCTCCTAGTATAATACACTGTGACAAACATTCACACCCTAGCCAAGTCAAGCAGACTGCCCACTGCACACACTCCTCGCACCGAACCTGGCCCTCTTGCACACAGGCAGTTTTTCGAGCACACATGCTTAAATATTGTTTCTTTTCACACTAGTGTATATCATTGGAAATGCATAGACCCTAGTATTCATAGACAGGTAATTAATAAAAATGCAATGACAATTTTGTATTCAATACCTACATTTATTTTATTTTTGATCTAACTATACACATAAACATAAATAATAAACTATATAGCATAAGGGTCGTTTTCATCAAACACATGAAATTTTGTGTATGTTGGTTTTGATGTGAAGTCTTTCTTCCCATCTTGCCAGCCTCTTGCAGGAGCTTTATTATAATCAAATGCAGTAGATTTTTTTCCATACAACTCTGCTTCTCTTTCTAAATCTTCTCTATATCGTTCTTTGGCTACTTTTTTACCTGTAATAGGATCAGTTATATCGCCAAATGGATATACAACCTCTTTCACTTCATGTGTAATTAGTTTAGTAAGTTTCTGTGGTAATGCCGCAATTAAAACAATATCTCCAGTCTTACATTTCTTATCAGGATCGTGGCAGTAGTAAAATTCATCTTTCCTGAAATACTAAAATATATATTTTTTTATTCTCTATGAGATTTCTTTGGACTCCTCTACAAAATAATTATGTAACTGAAACAGTAGCCAAATGCTTACACTACAAGGAGTATTGTGACCCCTACAGCTAATGCAACATCTTCCAGGAGCTTACTGATGAGTTTACTCAATACTCTATGCTATCTGCTGGAACTCGATACTCTTAGAGAAAAGTGCATGGAGTATACAGGCTGGCCCATTGATAGACGTCTAAAAGAAAAAAATTGATGGCTTATGCTAAGGCTCAATTTACACCGCCGCGGAATGGAATGGAAGCGACTTTTTGCAACGAAACTGCACATAGCATAATGAATTTTATATCAACTGTCTAACGCACAAAATAAATACGAGCCTAAAAATTGGACGCGCGTCTTCCGCGGAATCCTCGAGCATTTCCAGCGAATTCCCGCGAATGCTCGAGTATTCCAGCGAATTCCCGCGTCATGAGGCGAAATTAACGCTTCCATTCCATTCCGCCGCGGTGTAAATTGAGCCTAAGGGGTATCTGAAGCACCCCCATGTATGTTCCGCGATTCTTTATAGTTTGGGAGCTAGAATTTTTTTAGTATTTTTTTCGTAGTTTTCACCTAACATATGGTGTCATTTATCTCATTTTTTTTCTAACATTTTTAGATATCTTCTTTTGTGTAATTATTTATATATATATATATGTATAAATATTTATTTATTGATAGCTACCACCTAAAATAATGCTGTTTGCCTGGGCATAGCAGAACTTACCTAAAATTTAATTTAAAGTTCAAATTTACTGTTCGAGCTCAGTAGTCAAAAATGTTTGGGACTTAAAAAAAAAAACATGGGTGCCAGCGGCTTCGAAGGGTCCTTAATAACTGCTATGGACCTTCAGCAGTAAAAAGCATTCATAAAATGTTTACCTTGATAGGGGATTATTTCCTGAAATTAGCCTTGAGTTACTCTCAAGGTATCTCTAAAGGTATCTTTTGAGAAAAATTGAAAGTTCTACTAATTATGTTTATTATTTATTTTAAAGATAATGTTGAATTGTGATCTGTCTGATGTGACTTAATGTTTGGAAATGCACATCATTTGTCGATCTTATTGGGTGATGATTTTTGCATTTTGCAGATTTTCACTGTAGTTATCCCATTTTAAAGCTTAAAACAATGACACAAATGAAGTACACGTATCTACCTGGGTCGTAGTGTCGGCCTGCCCAAACAATGAAACCGGTTTGTGCGAGCGAGACAGGAGATAACCGCAAGCGCAAACAGCGCCTTAGCAGGCAGTCGTTCTCACACCATGCTTACTGCTGCTCGTTACGTTACTATCGCTTTACCTACAAACCCCGCTACCTCACCGGACACTGTATTCTGTTTTGCCTATCGACTTGGACTTGCGCTCGTTACTGGACTCCAATTTGCTATTCAATTTGGACACTGTTGTTGTGTGCTAGTGATTTGCTACTCATTGAGCGAATATGCAGAAATGCATTACTACTATGGTGTTGCACAAGGCAATGGACATGAAGCAGCAAGGCTCTACAGAGAGCAACTACAACGTCGAGGAGGAAGGCAACCCGATCATTATCCTGACCATCGTGTTTTCATTAATACTCACAACACATTAATGGCAGGCTGCATTCCTGGTCAACATGGTCCTGGGGAGGGAATCCCTAGAGCTGACCCGGATCGCAATGAAAGAGTACTGGAGGAAGTGCAACGAGATAGTACAACAAGTACGAGGAAGATGGCTCGTAGACTGGATATTCCCAGAGTGTCTATTCAAAGAATTTTACATGAAGAAGGTTATCATGCATACCACATTCGGAGGGTTCAGGCCTTACAGCCCACTGATTACCAAATGAGGGTTATTTTTGCCAAACCATGTTAAGGAAAAACCAAGAAGACCCCAATTTTTTTAATAAAATTTTGTGGACAGACGAGTCTCGATTTGAGCGATCTGGGGTATTTAACATACACAATTATCATAGCTGGGCTATCGAAAATCCACAAGCGGTAAGACCATCTTTCAACACCACTTCAGTGTGAACATGTGGTCCGGTGTTCTCAACGGCGAATTGGTTGGCCCTTTTGAGCTTCCGTTCAGGCTCAATGGAGCTACCTACAAAGAGTTTTGGAGAACCAGTTGCCACTTTTGCTGGGTGATGTGAATTTGGAGCTGACACGAGACATGGTGTTGCAAAATGATGGGGCACCATGCCATTATGCAACGCAAGTCCGGAGCTACTTAAATGAGACCTATCCCGACAGGTAAGCAAACGGCAGACGATGTACATTTTGACTATTGCAATGTTAACAGAATTAGGTAAAAAAGTGTAACTAACGTTAATTACACTTTTTTTCGTTTTCAGGTGGACCCATTCATTGGCCGGCACGCTCATTCGATCTCAACCCGATAGATTTTTTATCTGGGGTTATTATAAAGAAATTTTTTATGCACGGGAATGTAACAGTGAAGAAGAGCTAAGGCGGAAAATTTAAGAAGCGAGAATCATTGTAATAAACAGAGGCTTTTAGATGGCTAAAACACAAATTTCTTCGTAGATGTAGGTTGTGCATTTCTGTGGGAGGACGCCATTTTGAAAACCTTATGTAGGTGTTATTGAAATAAAAATTGTAAATTTACAACCATGTTTTGTTTAATTCATCATAACTCAAGTCAATTATTACTTAAAATAATGAAAACACAATTTAATAAAAAAACTTTAAAAATACCTTTATTGCTCTCAAGGCTAATTTCAGGAAATAATCCCCTATCAAGGTAAACTTTTTATGAATGCTTTTTACTGCTGAAGGTCCATAGCAGTTATTAAGGACCCTTCGAAGCCGCTGGCACCCATGTTTTTTTTTTAAGTCCCAATCATTTTTGACTACTGGGCTCGAACAGTAAATTTGAACTTTAAATTAAATTTTAGGTAAGTTCTGCTATGACCAGGCAAACAGTATTATTTTAGGCGGTAGCTATCATTATGATAAATAATTACACAAAAGATATTCATAAATGTTTGAAAAAAAAAGAGATAAAAAATTAAACCATATGTTACGTGAAAACTACAAAAAAAATACTAAAAACAATTCTAGCTCCCAAACTATAAAGAATCGCGGAACATACATGGGGGTGATTCGGATACCCCTAAGCATAAGCCATCAATTTTTTTTCTTTTAGGCGTCTATCAACGGGCCAGCCTGTATATGGATATCTAGACAATTCAACTTGCAAAAAGATTTGGAATGTTTTGAAAGGAAGTTGGTATCTACTACACGAAGTTTAACTCATTCCAGTACAGTAAGGAAGTGTTAGAACAGTGGAGTGAATATTTAGAGGAGTGTTAATGTCCGGTACCTACACTGAGACTGTGAATTAACTTATGACTGACTGACTCCTGTCTGTAGTTACAACCATAAATGTTAAAGAGGCGAATGTGGATGAGTAAGGACAGAGTTTCGTGGTGCTCGGTACTATCAACAAAGGAAGAGAAAAAATACTAACCATCAATAAATTCTCATCTAATTCCAGCCTTTTCACTCTAATTTTAGCCGCATTTTGTTTTACAGTGGGAACACAATGACCTAATAAAAGCAATTTTCTAGCTGTTTCAGCCACATTTCGGGCCATATTAATTTAGTTTGAAACGATGTTAAAACTAAAAGATATTATTTGAATTTTGAGGTTATATTTCTGACTATTTATTTTTTTTTGTTCTTTTTATCCCCGAGGGGAAAGGCAAAGGGATCTAGCCCATACAGCCAACTCTTCAGTTTAGAACCATTTGAAAATCATAATTCTATGTTCCAGCTTCAGGAACTGTGCTGAAAAAATACTTGGGAAGGGTACATCGACCCAATCAAGCCAGTTTAAATATCACCCGTAAAACGATAGTGATTTTTACAAGGTTTTCTTCATGAACTTATTCACGTCTTCCAAAAAGTGCATCAACGTTTTACATTTGAGTTTTTTCATTACTGTATTATTTCACTAGCACTTGTGTTACAAAATACTATCGAAACTGTCACATAAAACTATTTTTATACTGAATTTTAAAAAACTCAAGTATAACAAATATGTCAAAAGCGCGGGAAGAAAAAAATATATATTTCTGAAATACAATTATTTCTAAATTTCTTCTGTCACTTTCGCTATGGAAGTCACTCAAGAGAGTATAAATTTAGTTTGTGGCAATCAGTTATAGAATGAATTGATCGCTTTTTTCAAGTGATAAACTACTAAATGTACTGCTTACTATTAAGCGTAAACATGGTTTTAAAAATAAGTCAGGCAAACGAAAGGCGAGGTGTAAAATTTATAACATGATTCTTCCTTCTCAAAGGACTTGCACTATCGATCTACATTCCCGCGCATATAGGGCATATCGGTATTGGCCTTTTTAAAATACCGGCATTTTTATTTCAATTACCAATATACTGGTATTTTTTTATTTACTTAGACTTATTTAAAACTTATTTTTTTTAATATTGTTGTATTTTCTTTGATAGCCGATTAAGATTACGAAACGTTTATGAACTGAGATAAATAATTATTTAAATAGTTAAAGGAGGCCCCACCAACCTATATCGATTTCCCAAGAGGTCGACACTTTGGCCATCCCTGGTTAGACATATCGACTTGTATGTACCATAGTAAAATCAAACACGTAGGCCGACTCGACCCCTGCCCCTGAGCGAATGATAATAGCCTAAACTCGTAAGGATGTAGCTTATAGTTTATACAATCATCAAAAATGCATAGTCTATCTATATACAAAATAATTTTCCCCTGTAGGTGAATCATCAGGGATCTATACAGTCAATCAGGCTATCTTTGGCCCAGTTTGCACATAAAAAGTTAAACCAGTGTTTAAAATAATACGTTACTCAAAAAGATACACTTATTATGGTGGCTTTATGTAGCCTACTTCCAAAAAATTTACTCATTTACCAATAATCTCTAGGAAAATAGTTTCAAAATTCCATTTAACCACTGGGCCAATGTTAGATTGTGAGTTGGGCTTAGATTGGCCCAGGTCCCAATTGTAGGTTGTTTTTGCTTATTTTATTTTATTTAAAGCATTTTGCTAACATTGGCCTGCATATTTACCATAAAAACTACAGCTGAGAGCCATAGACAATAATAATGTATACATTCGTTTTCATTTATGAATACTAAAATGGGTAAATAAATTGTTGCCATAGGAAAATCAACACAGTTTTTATTCAATCTTATTTTTTTGGTCAACAATGCGTTTTTAACTTATTTACTGACTTACCATATAGCTAAGATAATGAAAAAAGTATCAAAATAATTAAAATTTTATTTAATCCTACATATCATGGGGTTAAACTTTGAAAAATTTCCATTCCATTCCATGGCCAGGAAGTCGTCTTATATGATAAAATACCATTCTTTCTTTGAATATTAGTGTCATTCAGCATTCGTATGATATTTGTATCATTCATTATACAAAACTGAGCCACGGCCTTTACCACATTATAGCCAATCATCTGAAGGTCCAGTCTACCGTCATGTACTTCGTATGTCTCTATAGAAAAAAAATCTTCCTGTGCTATATCCAAACCACATTCTTCTTCATGTGTCTTCATTTCCTTCCTCTGCCCTTTCTTCACACTTATCGAATATATCTCCTCCCAACATTTTGCGAATTTTGAACTTTGGCCCGGGCTCAAGTTACCCTTATTCACCGGTAATAATTTACCTGTTCAATATTTATGGCAATATCATGGGAATTAGCTAATTAACTCTCGTAATTTTTGAAAGAAATGATAGATAGACACATATGAGACACTTTAAAATAACACTTGCCTCCTTAAGTATTCAAATGACAACACAGCAGACAACTTTTTGGCGCTTTTGTAACAAACCGCTCTATTCACACCACAGAAAAAAGCAACTGACGTCTCAACAATGGTAGATGTCAATTATTTGGCAGAATCTGAGCATTTACGAAGATATATTAGAATCGATGTTTACAAATCTAGTTTGAAATACATAAAATCATAGCAAAAAAAAATCTATAATATGCATTTGAAATTTTGGGCCAATTTTATATTGAAGGCTTAAGTTACCCTGATCGACTGTAATACAAAGTTTTTATTAATTTTTTTTTTTAGTACATAGACCAGGAGCTGATTATTGTATTGAAGTTATATACTCCTTTAGGCGCGTTATGAAAAAATGATGAGTGAAATTTTAGATACTGTAACACAAAAGTAACAGGTTGAAGCTGCCCTCTAAAGTCACGAAAAATATGCTCAAAGCTGCAGCCAAATAACAATTCCCTGGAGGATTATTGTGTCCATGCAAGTGAGTGACGTTATTATCTCACGGAAAACTGCAGCCATATAACGTCACTCACTCGCCTGAACACAACAACCGTACAGGGAATTGTTATTTGGCTGCAGATTTCTGTAAGGTGTTAACGTCACTTACTCGCATGAACACAACAATCATCCAGGGAATTGTTATTCGGCTACAGTTCTGATTTGATTTTACTATACTAGTGCTTAACCGACACATCAGTACGCCTTTGGGCCAGAATTGCAACCCACTGGATTGACAGTGGTCACGACAAGCAGGCTTTTGGCGTATTCTAAGTGTCTGATGTTAATTATTTCAAAGTTAAGATATTATTATCAACTCAAATTACAGTTCGTAAGTAGGTACTTTCGTTATCGGTGTTTCATTAGGACTTGTTTATTTATACCTAACAAGATAATGTATTATGAAATCATTATCATAGAAATAAAATTAACTTTCGTTATCTTTGTTTTCTGAGTCTTGTTGCTTATAACAACTAAAACCATATGAAAACATGTACAATTTTATATAAAAAAGTTTTGGTGGGATCATGTAGGTACTAGAAAAGTACCCGACGCGACCCTGGCTGTTAATCCATGGATCACAATTCAGTAATAAAACTACACAGACATGTTTGCAAGGGCGTCACCCAGAGACGACGAGCACTGATCGATCGCCCTTCCACCCCCCTGCCAATTCCGGAGAAATATGAGAACTTTAGAAGTTTTGGTTAAAGCGAATGAAAGGGTGATTATGGGCGAATTTTCTATTGTGTATTTTTTTATACAACGTCGGGTACAAACATACATGCATACGGTCCACCTGATGTAGTTACCGTAGCCTATGAATGTTTGCACTACAGGAAGTATCAACGTGTTGCCACTTTTGCTGCGAATACAGCAACTCCTTACTGGTAACCTTACTTACTTGCAGGAACACAACAACTTTAAGAAGTCGTTATTAGGCTACGGTGTTCTGTAGCGCCCTACCTATCTTAAAAACATACACATCAACACAAACAGAGATGTTCACACAAACGTTTGACCTGTGTTGGAATGAAATCCACGAATCGATGCGAGTCTTGTAGGATAGCATTCACATTGGCTCCAAACACTATATTCAAAACGAAATCGAAAATTTGTCTGTTAAAATGTATGGAAGAGTCAAAACGTTTCGAATCCGTTTCGAATGTCTTTCAAAGGCAATGGTAATACTCCCACTGGTGGCCAACATATTCTGCAAGCAGATGTACCGGCATACACAACTTATTTCTAAGTTGTGTATGCCGGTACATCGGCTTGCTAGGACTGGTAGATCTTTTCTTGTAAATTGTATTCGATTTTATAATAAATTGCCTGAAACAGTTCTGTCCTTTCCTGACAATGTATTCAAAAAACACATTAAAAATACTCTCTGTAGAAGGGCTTATTATAGAATTGATGAATATTTAACTGAAAAAGATGTCTGGAAATAATTCAGCACAGACTATCTGTCCTTAATAATATTTATATTTAATTTTACGATTTGATGTCATGTACCAATATGCTTATGTAATTTTATTTTGTAATATCTATTGACAATTTTAAAAGAGACCTATATTGGCAAGTTTCTTTCGGCATTTCTTCTTCGCCAATGGTCATTTCCGAGATTAAAAAAAAAGGAAAAAGTAAAATAAGAGAATTAAACAAGTCATAATAAGATTATATTTAAAAAAAATGTAAGACGTGTCTAATAAAGAATTTTTATCATTATCTTTTATCTAGTTATAAAATGTAAGATGATAGTGTCTATGTGTTCGTGAATTTACAATGTTTAATAAACATTCTAATCTTTTTATATAATCTTTGTCAGGAAATGATCTTTTTTTAGTTGTCCCGGTTGTCAATAATTTTGCACCTACAACATCTTATCACCTTCAAAGATAAAACTAGGAATGTTGACTGGACAAACTTTAGTAACAACTGAATAACAACAACTGATGGAATGGTACACTTGCTATTTGTAAACACAGAACATACTAACAGAAGCACATGCTAATTAATATTTATTCATTGTTACCTAATAACCTTGATAAAATAAAATTCAAATTAGACGATCTCTGGCCTGTCTGGCTTTTTACATTTGACTGTAGCATACCCAGCGAGCATTCAATATCATTGTTATTTCGTTAGAAATTAAAAAATGGTAAACGAAAAACCTGGTTTTACATAAAAAATGTTCTGTCGTACAATCTGTTAGTACAAAAAATTATTCATAGTAAAGGGTGTTTGGCCTTTTTACCCAAATGTCCGGCCAAACAGGTCAGTCTGCACGGCTATTCGGTTTTAAAACCTGGCAACGCTATATGTAGACATTGATACAGAAAATAAACATATATATCCAGATTTTATTTTCCTGAGAAAGCAACAAACATTTAATCCCCTAAATACTTTAAATAAATCTAAGTTTCCCCCCTGCTTTTAATATAATTGCTTATACAACACAACACTCTAGAGAATAGATTTATGGCAGTGGTCTCTATAAGTTGTAGCTGACAGAAGTACAGTTAGGCTGCTCCTAATTACTTATAAGTGTGCCCTATCTTTCTCTCACCATGTTATTATTTCATAATTTGTAGAATGTATGATGTGCCAGGCTGTGGCTATAAAGAAGGTAGCTACTTACACTTCCAAAATTTGAAACAGTAAAGTTATTTCAATGATAGAAACACCTTCCGTAAACAATACATTCCTCCGATAATTTTACTTACATAGTATTTGAAAAAAATATGCAAGTCTTTAGTAAATAATAATAAAAATATAACTTATAAGTCTAATAGCACCATTCATTTTTTATATATTTTACATTCATAGTAAAACAATTCAATTATGCAGTAATGCACATAAAATACATTTCAAAATAAATTCTCATTTTTATATGCCCTTCACCAAAAAAACATTTTATAATCCCTTGGCAGACTTTATGCAGGCACTAGTTTTGTGATAGGTCTAATGATTGTTATTAATGCTGCAAGGGAAGACAAAGCCCCAAGTGTGCCAACAAGACTAGGACTGAGTTTTGTGAAACCTAGCGCTGTCAATGGAATGAACAAATCACAAGAATTCTTTAATGTATCTATGAATACATCTTTGTGACAGTTCACTAGTAAATAAAAATGCTTAACACTAGCTGCAAAATCAAAGTGTTTAGAACCACTGAAAAGTTCCTTGGGTTTTAAAAGAGACATCCTTAATTCTAATATGTGTAATATTTCATACAAGTCCCTAACAAGGTTTGCGATTATTGATAAAAGCCAGAATTTGTTGGCTGTCCTAGTCCAGCTATCCGAGTCCGTCTTGAGGAACCCACTTCTGGTTAACCACACTATGTGATCTGCATACAGGTACAATGCATGTGCCAATTTGCTTGTCGTTAAAGTAAGTCTTAACATTGGATCTTCAATATGCAAGCTGTTTAAGGCTGTATAACAGATATCTATGCATCTCCCCAATCTCAAAACTGCAACAAGAAAAAAAAATGTATATTACTAGCATAAAAGGAAACACATCTACATATTAAATCTTTGGTAATTACTTTTCCTGAATGATCCAAGATTATTTTCCAAGTTCTTAATTCTGTCTACTGAATATTTATTTGCATTCCTAGTTTCCAATTGATGCCATACAAGACGACTTGTGTATTGAATTAATCTGAAAAATAAAATTGTGCTACTTACAGTTTACTAATATACCTAGTTAAATTTTATAACGCAAATAACAATACAATTTCTTTTACTGACCTAGCTATTTTATCTCGTCCATTAGATTGATTATTTACTTTTAAAATAATATCCATTTTTCAGAACCAGAACTTTACAAAGAAGTAAAGTAACAATTTATACCACGTTTCAATATGTTTAAACGAACAATATATTTTTTAATATGTTTGGGTGTCAGAAAACTTTGTATTATAGAAAAAGAAAACTTTTTTTTTTCTGTACTCTGTACCTTCCTCTAGGGTAGGTACCTACTTTTATTTTAGTTCTTTTAATTCCCGAGGGGAAAGGCAAAGGGATCTAGCCCATACAGCCAAGTCTTCAGTTTAGAACCATTTGAAAATGTTAATTCTATCTTCCAGCTTCAACAACTGTGCTGAAAAAATACTTGGGAAGGGTACCTAGACCTAATCAACCCAGTGTAAATACCACCCGTAAAACAATAATGATTGTTACCAGGTTTTCTTGATGAACTTATTCACGTCTTCCAAAAAGTGCTTAAACGTATTATATTTGAGTTTTTTCATTACTGTATAATTTCACTAGCACTTATATTACAAAATACTATCAAAATTGTCACATAAAACTAATTTTACACTGAATTGTAAAAATTTAAATTATAACAATAATATCACTCATCAAAAACGCGGGAATAAGTCCTCTGGACCTATTTATCTACCTATTTTAAGCGTTACATATAAAGAAGGGATCATTGAGATAAAGTGTTCACATTCGATACGCAATATGGATACTGAACAGGCCATAACTAAAAAAAATATTTTTGGAAAATGGATGGCTTGAGCAGTCAGAACCCGTTATATACGTTTTCCCATACATTTCGCGGTCGTATACAACATACAACCACCCGGGTTTCGAAGGGTTAAAAGCAGTTTATTCACACTAAACCAATGAATAACTTTAGAGAGAGCATCGTTAACTTCGTCATAATTACCTAACCGTCTATTAATTTTGAATGTCAAAGAGGTATCATCCACAAACAATACAATCTCATGTTTATCCCTTACATAATAAGGTAAGTCATTTATATATACTAAAAATAAGAATGGACATAGAATTGACCCCTGTGGCTGTGACCAGCGTGTCGTAATCAAGTACATGGGACACAGCATCAATGGCGCATGGTTGTGATAGGTGCTCATGAGTCAACGCGGGTGACACGGCGCGGCGGCGACGGGCGCGAGCGGCACGTGCTGCACGGGCAGCGGGGGCTGCGAAGGGTATTCAGCAGCCGAGTCGTTATGTAAATCGAATTATAAACTAGTAAATAACAGCAAGCTGTGTAGGCAGGGCTGATATTTTTTAAATTTAAAAATATTTAAATATTTTATTTTTAATTTTTTAAAAATATATGGAACCCTGTACGACATCTAGCGACGAGTGCTGTTACTTTTTCTGTTGATGGGAGTGCAGTGCAGACTCTGCACTGCAGAGTGGCCGGCCATACGTTTTCCCATATGTTTTTTTTTCTAATTGGAACGATTTTGGACCGTTCTTCCTCACCAACGAACATTTAAATTTCAAATTAAAGGATACAAAACTACAATATGTTAGCTATTAGTGTGTCGATTTTGGAGTTTCTCACTATTACCGTCTAAACGCTAGCTGGATGACATCCGTCTACCCCAAACGGCAATTTTGAGGGTAATGTGGCTTCGCTGGCTATCGCAGCTCTGCCAATGAGATAACGTATTATAATTTACTCCGTTCACCGCACAAACAATTCCATGTACACACCAACCTAGCGATGTTTGGGTTATATAAGGTTCATTTTTACGTCCGCGAACACATTGAATCGGAGCTATCAAATTTCAATTATCTTGACATATCAATAACTTAGGTTTTATATTGCAATTGTACGTGTCTATAAAAGTACTATTGCGTACATGTTTGTATTTATGAATGTCTAACATACTTTGAACAGGTAAATTAAGCTCGTTCATTTTACGTGTTCGTAAGCTAAAACGTTCACCTTCGCGATTCGAAACACTAAAGTTGATGTTCTCCACGACACAAACTAAGTAGGCCGAGTCCCACGCGCTTTTTACACAGATCGTTGACGTCTCACCTCGGAGTCCAACCTGTTCAGCAACATCAGCTGATATTAAAGTCACAGTGGCGCCATCGTCTAGAAACGCGTGTGTGCTGACGTTCCCTTTGGGGCCGTGCACAGTAATCGACACAACCTTCAATAACACTCTGGGATTCGAACCCGTAGTCGCAGTAGTATGCGCGATGGTGTCAACACTGTCACGTGGCGCTTCATTTTCCTGCTTCGACTCTGATAGTTTGTTTTAGTGCAGTAGGCAATGATGGGGCAGATTACATCCCCCGACGTCATAGTTATCCGCCGAGCACGTTGTGCTACTATGGCGCGAGCCCAGACACTTATAACACATCTTGTTGACTCGTACAAAATGCCAGCGGTTGCGACGCATAGCTTTTTTAAACATAGTGCAGTCTGGTAACAAATGGTTGCTTCTACGACAAAAAATACAACGAGTCGGTGTTACAGTATCGCAATATCTTGGCGTCGGTGTGGCAGTGGTGGCCGTCTCTTGGACTGCTGTATGCACAAAAGATTTTCTATCGTCATGCTTTTTCTTAAAATCGGTTTGACTATAAATGTGACTTATCTCTGCAGCAGCTCTCTTAGTGGCTTCAGCGTGCAGAAACTCGGCGAACAGTTCTAATTTAGCCTTATATACATTAGGGTGACTAAATAAATAATGAGCCCACTTTGAAATGAGCGTACTTGGGCACTTGGAGATAACAGATATTAATAAATCCGGGCTTCGGAGATAATCGGTCTGCTTTATAGCTTGACCGGCAGCCACATAGATTTTTTATTTTTATAGCAAAGTTAACTATTTTGTTATGATAAGTCACAGGTAAATTAGGTATTTTCTTTAATTTACTCACCAAGTTCTACCCAAATGAAGTCAATTATTTCGAACCGACTGAACATAACGAATGTACTTGGTTATTTTCAATAAACAACGAACCATATTTAGATACAGCATCTTAGATTAAAGAAATTAATTTAGACGAAGAAAATTTTCAATCAACGGCCTCGCGAACAGACCACCGGCAGTAATAAACCTCAATTGCAGTAGTATGCTCACGTTGCCTCATATTGAACTACCAGAAATGAATGCACGATTTATGATTGACACTGGTAGTTCTCGGTCATTCATAAGCCGCCATAAGGTCGACGAATATTTTCAAATTTATAAGACTCACGAACCATTCGAAGTCGTAAGTACCCACGCGCGGACTACACATAATGACGTCATCATAATTCCGCTTATGAAAACTTTCAATAGTAAAAGCCGACATAAATTTTACGTGTATGAGGTAGATAGGCGTTACGACGGCCTACTCAGCTCCGACCTTCTAAAACAATTAGATGCGACAACAGACATGAAGAACCAAGTTCTGCATACGCGAAATGCTGATATACCCATTATTTATTATTCATAATGCACGAAGTTCATTTAGAACCGCGTTCAGAGACTCGCGTCAAAATTCCGACTAAACTCCAAAATGGAGATGCTATAATTAATTATGTGGACTTTGGACAAGAGGTTCGTCATCGCATCCAGTCGTGGTCGTGGTCGCAACCTTGATCGCCAAAGCTACGGTTGTGCTGCGGCCAAGTTTGCGACCATGACCACGACTGGTCGTAAAGCGGCCACTTGTCGAGCTGCTGCAGTTTTTGTTCTGAGCTCGAACAGTATTTACATAGAAATGGTGTGTATGTACTTGATGTGGAAAAGACGTAATATGAAAAGACGTTACTGGATATATCCTGTGTTGGAAACTCGCAACATAAATACCTTAATATGCAAATTAAGGCCGTACGATAACAAGTTTTTTAAATATACAAAAATGTATGTGGCTAGTTTTGACGAATTACTTTTACGGATACAAGTATAACTGGTGTCAAAAAGGCGGACGTGACTGGAGAAAAGAAGTACAGAATGGTTATCGATTTTAGGCGACTTAATGAGGTAACTGTAGACGACAGATATCTACTACCGAATATTACGGAATTATTTGACAAGTTGGGCAAGTCCTCTTATTTTAGTACTATTGTCCTTGCGAGCGGGTACCATCAGATTAAGGTCTCTGAGGCTCACGTGCCCAAAACAGCGTTTTCAACACCGTCAGGACATTATGAGTTCACCAGGATGCCGTTCGAACTTAAAACGGTACCAGCAACGTTTCTACGAGCTATGATTAACGTCTTGAGAGAGATGCAAAGAACACATTGCTTAGTCTACTTAGACTTACACGAACACATAGGAAAGCTCAGAAAAGTATTCGAACGGCTTAGAGCGACCAATCTCAAGGTCACTCTAGACAAAAGTGAGTTCCTCAAGAAGGATGTCCTCTATTTGGGACATGTTATAACAAAAAATTGTCTTAAACCTAATAAAGCTAAAATAGAAGCGATTTTAAACTTTCCATTACCTACAACAACCACCCAAATCAAGAGTTCCCTTGGATGATTGGTGGGTTATTATAGGAAATTCATTAAGGATTTTTCTAGAATCACACGACCCCTCACTGTGTGTCTAAAGAAAAGAAACAAAGTTGAAATTATAGACGAGTTTAGAGAAGCATTCGAAATATGTAAGGAACTACTAACTAGCGCTCCATTGCTACAATTCCCCGATCTCGCAATGCCATTCATTATTACTACTGACGTCTCAAACTATGCCCTAGGGGCAATGTTCTCTCAAGGACCTATCGGTAGTGATAAACCTATTGCATATGCGAGCCGAACATTGAACGACGCGGAAACGAGATACAGTACCATAGAGAACGAACTACTGGCGATTGTGTGGGCGGTAAAACTTCTTCGACCATACCTTTACGGAAGGAAATTAACCGTATATACAGACCATAGGCCACTTGCATGGCTGAACTCCATAAAGAAGCCAAACAGTGAACTAATAAGGTGGAAACTACGATTGTCAGAATATGATTTCGACGTCGTCTACAAAAACGGAAAGCCAAACACAAATGCCGACGCTCTATCCCGGATAAGGTTAAATGCACCAGGCAAAGAAGGCTGAATCACTGCAAGTTAATGTGGATGACACGGATGACAGATTACAATCTTACCTAGATGACGTTGCATCCAAAATCACAAGACTGAAACAAGAACGAAAAACCACCGAAGAGGATGTTATCGAGCTATCTTCAGAATCTAGAACCTCCAACTTTAAGAACCTTAGAAATGAAGTTGAGTCCGAATACCCTATACCGACAGAATCCGAAGACACTATCAGTGTGCCCGACGAAACTTCAATCTCCAAGACAAATACTATACATTCTGCACTTGACATAGATACGGATAGTATCCCGATCCTTGAGGAAGCTATTGATACTAAGCCTAATCGGATTCTGATATTTTCTTGGAATAGAGATCATATTACGGTTAAAGATCTAGCAAGCAGCAAACAGAAAATATTAGAAGCATACTTTATCTACGAATAAACCAGATTTAGAAGACAGTTTCTGGAAGAATACATCAGACCGAAAATAAAATACTTTTTATACTTTGAAGAAGAAGCCCACCGGAAACAATTTACAGAAGCAACTATATCTCTCTTCAACAGAGGTACCGTAAAGTTATTTTAATGCACAAAAAGGGTAATATACGTAGAAGATGAAGAAGAGCAGAGACAAATAGTATTAAAATACCATCATGGACAGACCTGTCACCGAGGTATAAATGAGACCCTGATGAAGCTGAAACGAGTATACTTCTGGAACAACATAAATATCACAGTGGCTAGCGTAATTAATTCATGCGAAATTTGTAAAAATGAAATACGATCGGAAACCATACAAACCGGAGTTTCAGCTAACACAAACGCTATCTAAACGGTTTGAAGAAAATTTTATCGATTTGTTTTCCATTGATTGGCCGGTACTTCCTAACAATAATAGATGCCTTCAGCAAATTAGGGCAAGCATTTGAGATTTCTAACCGTTCCACGTCGGAAGTTGTATATATAACGCGCACTAATAAAATATTTCGCGATTTACGGCAAACCTGAAAAAATAAGTGCAGATCCCGGATCTGAATTTAATAATACACTTTTGAAAGGAACCTTTAGATTTTACAAAATTGTCCTGCACATTGGTACTCCACACAACCCTAACTCTATGGGTTTTATAGAACGTTTTCATTGAACCATTACGGAAATCTATAAAATAGCTAAATACGAGCAAAAACTAACCGACGCTGCATCCGTTATGACATACGCTGTTATGGCATATAACCATACAATCCATTCAGTTACCGGTCTTACACCATTCCAAGTAGTCTTCGGACACACGAGCTCAACTAGCTCTTTTAATGTTGATTTTGACAAACAGTATACTCAAAAATTAGTAACCGACGACGCCAAGCAAACTAAACACCTTTATAGTTTTATAACGGATAGAATGATAAGGGATAAGGAAAGGGTTCAGTCAAATGGTGGAGGTGAAACAAAATTTAATATAGCTGAGGGGGACAAAGTATTCATTAAAGGAGTAAATACGAGGCGTAGCAAGGATAATGCTCGCTTTCAGAAAGCGCAAGTGTCAGGTAAGATAGTTAGAAATACCGGACCGGTCAAAGAATCGCGACACTAAGATCCCTATTAAGGATGTACAACGTCCGTCACAGGTTCGTGCTTCTCCTGGTGGTCCGCAGCAACCAAAGCCAGGCCCCTCGACTGCAAAGGATCGACCGGAATCCAAGGATTCTACCCATAAGGGAAGGTCGAGCTATGATAAGTGACGACAAGTGGTCCATCATCAAAACTATAGATTTAAGCCTAGTACAGGAAGATTTAGAGTTTAACAGTAATATGCTATTCAAATCACAACGAACATGTAATTAAATATTATAATAATAAATATGTTAATTACGAGCTTGCTGATGTAAAGACTCAAGCAGATTAACTTAAATATCTTACATTCGAAAAATTTAGGCAGATAGTTCCGTCCATACGACGAAAGCGAGGCATTCTTGATCCATTAGGCTCTCTCATAAAAACGTTGACTGGCAATTTAGACAATGAAGATGCCATAAAGTACGATACACTTATTAATAATATAAAAAAATAATCAACAAAGTAATTCTAGAAAAATCAGCCTGGTCACTAAAATGCTGGAGTCCGTAATAAATAATACTTCTATTTGTAAGAACAATTTTATTCAAGTGGATAAAGAGATCTGGGAGATAAGAAAAATGCTTCACGAAATAATGACTGAACTTACCGCAAACAAACTTATTCATGTATATAATCTATTTTTACATAATTACCAGATGCTCTATATGTATAAGATTAGATGAAATTTCAACGGCCATAGCCTTTAGTTAATTAAAAACTTTACATCAGTCGATTATAGACCCCGATGAACTCGTAACTATTTTAAAAGATATTGATTGATTACTTAATAAAGCTCGAACAATGTCTAGAAATAAAAGCTTATTCAAAGGAAAATCAAATTACTTTTATTATGGAAGTTCCTTTAGTAGAAAAGGACATGTATAATTACTATAGAGTCCTCCCACTCCCCGTCATCAACGACCTTAACCAAACTGTCCTCATAATCCCTAAACAGCCTTACCTTATTGTAAATGAATCGAAAGCTTTTTTGCTGATTCGCTCCTGCAAACAATTGGAAAAGGAACTCTACATGTGCTACCGAGAGCACATAGCACGTGGAGCCATGGAAGACACCTGCATAATTACCTTGACGAAATTCTCCACGAATATCACCGCTTGTTCTCCAATTCCTGTAAAAAATGAAAGATTAAAAATAGAAATGATACAAACGGATCGATGGACACTGTACAGCAGCCTCAAAACCTTAGTAACGACGCGTTGCGGAAATGAGATGATTAAAGAGTATATTTTTAGAACTTATATTGTTACGATAGGACGACTGTCAATTAAAAATAGAAGATGTCAAACTGAGGAGACTGAGTACCAGAGCCGCAGCGATCATTCCTCCAAAGTTACCCATTATCAACTTTTTAGGGCTACCAACGCCAACGGCGGCCTTATGAAGGCCTGTGAATTTGGACGAGCTAGACCTGCAGAATCTTCATACATTGGCGTACGTCTTGAAGACAAGTGATAGTGAAACAGTGACCCAAAGTCAATTTAGTGAAAGTGCGATAAAAACGCGAAGTATTAGCATAGGAACATTACTCCTTTATATTGTGTTAGCTTTATTTATTATCATTTATGTACTTAATAATTATAACCTTCTTAAATGTTGCATTCGAAATCATCAGAGTGACAATCATACTGATGACTTCGAACTTGGGGGAGGGAAGAGTTATGAACCCGGGTGCCGAGCCTAGAGTTGTTTTAATGCGAACGTAAGCGCAAACTGCATACGATTCTCAGAATGTCTATCGCTGACAGGCTCGTCTCCTGCGGGTGGTCCGATGTGTATTGTACCATGATTTTGTAACTTTACAGTTAGTCTTAAGCTGAACGTCTGTAACGTGTCACTCTAATACAATAATTCATAAATTAATTTTGTATTACTTTTTAAAAAGTCTTCGAGAAGCGGTGGATCTAAAACTAGATAGTAAACAAACAGTATGACCTTTGGCAGAGAAACACATTGTAATCACTACAATTCGCATATTTTGACGGTAAATATCACCTTAAAATTTATTATCATAAAAAAACATGAGTATCAAAATGGGTTATAAAAAATAGTAAAGCGCTCAAGTTTCATACACAGAGAGCGTGCGTTGTATTGTGTGTTAGAATCTAGTCGTATTTGCCATCGCTGAAGTTTGGAGTTGCGTCAAATAACGTGCACGCTCTTATTCTCAATAGTGAGATAGTCGATTAATAATAGTATACTTTTGTTGGCTGAGAATATGTTTTCTATTATTTGTTGACATGTTTACATTTTATTTTCAGTGATATGCTTTCTCTGAGTTGCCAATATGTACGAGTATCGTACAATATCAAACATATTTAACATTTATGCTGACGCACACAATTTAATACTGTTGAATATTTTATTACATTTTAACTTCAGTGCAATAAATACGTGCATCAAGGACAGTCGTTTGACATTTTCGCCCACCTGACATCAGCTGGCAATTACGTGTTTTGGGCAACGTGCAGCTCTTTACAGTGACTATAATAGAAGTGTTTTCAGAATTAAGTAGATAAGGTTGTCCGTTACATTATTTACCTCAATAAACATGAAATTATTTGGAAATTGTCTTTCTAGAAAAAGGGAATGTGTTTACCTGATATTTTAATTTTCATAAGCTTATTATATCTTATAGCTCATTATGCCGAACCAACACGGAGCATAAGAAAAGTTGGTTATAATTGTTTTTTTATTTTTATTTTTTATATATAGGTTATAATTGTTCAAAAGCATTGAAAGCAGGGACTATTGAATTTATTAGTTAGGCACCTCTCAACGAAATTCATGGATCTCACTTAGACTAATCTTAATTCATTATTGTGTTTTTTTTTTATACTACTAAGGTAGCAAACAATCGTACGGCCTGCCTGAGGGTAAGTAGTTACCGTAGCCTATGGGTATTTGCAACACCAGGGGTGCCACTCTTGCGTTGCCGACCCTGTAAGAACCTCCATGTATGTGTATAATGTGTTCTGCTTGGATTCGATTTTACGTTACGGTTTATTTCGTTTTCGCAAAACTCGCAAATGACAGTCTGTAGAAAAATAAACAATTTGTCTATTCTCTTTTATGTGAATTTAGCAGCCGGAGAAACCAACTGCTATTATCGTTTATAAGAGAAGATTAACCGGAAAATATTTCGGACTGTCTTGACTTGATTTTGAAACTTAGACTGGTCACTGGGCTGGAATCCATATATTTATATCTCCCTCATTTGGTAAGTTTTTACAACTTGGAAAACTGACTAATGTGACAAAACGTAACTCGAACTTATTTAATTTTGTAACGCCAATTCTTTAAATCAAACAATAATGTAATTAATATGCTCAACTTTCAGATGCCAACGTTAAATCGCGATTATGAACAAAAGAATTCTAATTTCATAATTTCTAAAAGGTGATACTACTTTGTACGACCTAGTATCCAGGCCGTTAAATTATAAAAAGAGAGATCGATTTCCGCATTTCCTGTTAAATTCTGCTGAGCTTAGGGAAGCTTTGTCTATTAATCTACAATTCTACCGGCCATGTTTTTTGTCCAACCAAAACCAATCCAATCATCCAATCCAACGAAACTGTGTGTGACTCAGAAGTAGACTTGTCTTGAATCTTGATGTGTACTATTTACCCCTATTTTCTTTTTGTTTTAGTAGTGTCTCGTTTAGTTTTCGGATTGCGTGGAGTGTACATGTTTAGTGTTAAATTGAAGTGACTCACTAATTTATTTGTGGTAAGACAATAAACATTGTGCGTTAGAGTTAGACCCTCATGTACAGTGAATATTACACAAACCGACATTTTGAAGTGACGTGTAATGTTGTGCATTTCAGATAGTGGTTCATCGTACTGAGCTTACATGATTGGATTACCGCGTAGCGATAGAGATCGAATAACGGTGAAAATTCGTAACATGAAAAGGAGCTCATCGAGGGATAGTATGCCTCGTTCAAAGCGGACGCGTAGCATAGGTAGGTACGACGATAGCTCTGACGAACGCGCCACCCCGGAAAGGGTGCGTCGTCGAGTCCGTTCGCCGAGCCCTCGAGGTCGCTATGTGTCGCCGCATCGTGACGATTACGTGCGTTCCAGAGAAGTAAGAGAAGAATCTTCACGACCTTACTATAAGGTGCTCTGCGTCAGTGCCTTGCATCCTAAAGCTGCTGACGATATTGTTAAAGACACGCTTTATCGAGAGTATAAAAAGTATGGTGACTTCAGCATAAAAATATCTCATGAATTGGATGAAAGGGTTGCTTATGTATGCTTTCGTAGCGCCGAAGATGCAAGGGATGCTAAACATGCCAAACCGAGGATAATTTTGTATGATAAAGTGGCCATAGTTGATCCAGTTTATGAACCTGTTAGGTCAGAATACCGTAGTCGACCAAGGAGTATCACACCACCAGATTATGACCGCTCATATTCTTACACCTGGTCGCCAGTGCCTGAAAGGCGTCGCCCGCCACCAGATGACCGACCATATGGCATAACACCGACTATTCCCCCACACCACAGAGACTTCCGCCCACCAATGCATGAATATCCAATGGCAGGTCCCCATGGACCTCCGATGCATCACAGGCCTCCAATGCATCATCCACCTCATCCTCACTACATGCCTCGTCCGTACATGCCACGACCTCATCATCCTCCTTTTGAGAAAATGGAAAATAAAAAGGATAAGTTCCCAAATTATTTACACCATGTTCAGCCAGAGGATGATCCTCTGGCTACAAGAACTCTATTTGCTGGAAACTTAGAAATTAACATATCTGATGAGGAGCTCCGACGTATTTTTGGTCGTTATGGCATTGTCGAAGATATTGATATAAAACGTCCACCTCCAGGCACAGGCAATGCCTTTGCTTTTGTACGATACCAGACATTAGATATGGCTCATAGGGCTAAAGTAGAACTTTCTGGTCAATATATTGGTAAATTTCAATGCAAAATAGGTTATGGGAAGGCTACTCCTACCACTCGGGTTTGGGTAGGAGGTCTTGGGCCTTGGACATCAGTGGCACAACTAGAGAGAGAGTTTGATAGATTTGGTGCTATTAAAAAAATTGAATATGCTAAGGGAGAAGCACATGCATATATTTTATATGATTCCATTGATGCAGCACAAGCTGCTGTTAAGGAAATGAGAGGTTTTGCCCTTGGTGGCCCTGATAGACGTCTTCGTATTGACTTTGCTGATGTAGGCAATGGTGGTCCATATAGGCCAAAACCCTATGCTCCACCTGTAGGTGAAGATGGTAGGCCAGTTGAAGGGTATGAGGGGTATGAAGGTTCAGGTGTAGCATGGGAAGATGGCTATGGTTATGGAAGCCCAGGTTATCGTGGCAGAGGTGGACATCGTGGGCGGGGTCGTGGTATGTATCGAGGAGTATATCACGGGGCTGCCGAGTACCGTGATGAAGAGTGGAGAAGGCCTCCTGTAGATAGTGAATATGAGAATCGCATTCGGCGCTCTGGATCTCATGAGCCAGGCATAGACCGCTCTCGCTCACGGTCCCCACGACGCCGGTCTCCGGATAGTGACTCTGATGGTTCGCCTCGTCGTGGTAGCGGTATGCTTGCATCAGCCAGAACTCTACCAGAAGTTGTACGTAAAGCAACTACAATTTGGAATGGGGCACTTATATTAAAAAATTCTCTGTTCCCAACCAAATTCCATCTAACAGATGGGGATTCAGAAATTATTGATAGTCTTATGAAAGATGAGGATGGCAAAAATCAATTGAGAATCACTCAAAGACTGCGTTTGGATCAGCCAAAATTGGATGATGTTCAAAAACGTATTGCCACATCCAGTTCACATGCAATATTTTTGGGAGTAGCTGGTTCAACAGCAGCCATTACAAATGAAGATGCAAGCATCCAGACTCGGCCCATGAGGAATCTGGTGTCATATTTAAAACAAAAGGAAGCTGCTGGAGTCATATCTTTACTAAACAAAGAAACTGAAGCCACAGGGGTGCTTTATTCATTCCCTCCATGTGAATTTTCAACAGAACTGCTGAAAAGGACATGTCATAATTTGACAGAAGAAAGTTTGAAAGAAGATCATCTTATCATAGTAGTTGTTAGGGGAGGCTCTGCCTAATTTGGCAAATTATTTTTTTATTTAATATTTCAGCTTGAGTTTAATCTATATTGTTTCTTTTTCTAATCCTTTAAATTGTAGCAGTCTAAATATGTATTCTTGTGATGTGTAGTGATGTGAGGTGCAAAATTGTGAAGCATTCACTAAATGTATTTAGTGCTAGTGCTGTGTTCGACCACACTTGTGACACTTGTGACAGCAATAATTCATGTTGCATAAAACTTGTAATTAGTTATGCTAGAATGGTCGATCATAAATATATCTATATAAAATTACATGAGTGTAAAATTATATAATAAATTTGAGTTTAGTGTATTGTTCAGTGTATGGTAGGTGATGTGTAGTGTAAGTGTGTGTACTTGAAAATAGATTATTTCCTTCTAATGTTGTTTTTTTGTACCTGGTGAGTTGTGATTGTACTCTGAAGTGCAGTAAGTGGTGACCATGTATGTGACATATTGTGAGTTAAAATTTTAAGTTACTCATGAATGTACATGGTAATATCCAGTTCTAATGGCAGTGCAACTGTGCAATACACTTAGTGCAGCAGTGCAAGTTTCATCATTAGTGTTGTTTGGTGATCACTAAAGACATAGTTATTGCAGTGTTGTAGTCAGTGGTACCCATGCAAAGGCATGTTCAGTGGTCACTAAAGCCATAGTTATTGTAAAGTGTAGTCAGTGGTACCTAAGAGACTTGTGATGTCACTAAAGACATAGTTTTATAAAGTGTAGTCAGTAGTATCCCAAAAGACTTGTGATGATGTCACTAAAGACATAGTTATCGTAAAGTGTCGTCAACAGAGTAGACTTGTGATCAATAAAGATATAATTTTTGTAAAGTGAAGTCAGCGGTACCAAAAAAGAGTTGTGATGTTGTCATTAAAACATAGTTATTATAAAGTGTAGTCATTGGTACCAAGCTGAGTTCTTATGTGATCACTAAAGACATAGTTATTTGAGCAACTATCACCACATACTAGTACCAGATTGATTATAATGATTTACAGTGAGCAGTGCGTAATAACAGATTTCTAGGTAGTATAAGGGCTCATCAGGCATGTAAGTATGTGATATGGTAAGTGAAGGATAATGTGTCAGAGTGATTTTGATGTCTTACCGGTCTCTTGCAAGTTATGTAGTTACCACAATGTAAGTAGATGCAGCATCTTTGAGGTGTAATTATTTTTATACAATGCTAAGTCATGTGGTCATAGATAATGGTTGTTTCCAACACCAAGAGTATTTATTGTACAATGTTGGGAGGCATACAAATATACAGCCCACCTGCTGTAAAGTGGCTACCATAGTCTACGAACAATACAAGTACACCTGCTCTCAATGTGACTATTTAGGTGCTTATTCTGGTAAGTCACTTGCATCAACACAACAATTCTTCAGGGAGTTATTTGGTTTTAGTTTTTCGCGAAGTGGATATACTTGTCCCAGTCTGGTTACTATTCTGTGCCTTACCTCTCTTAAAATCACGCTGACCAATACAAACAAACATGTTCATGTACACAAGACGTTTGCCTTCATGTTTGATTTAGCAATTCCAGGATACTGGTGTCCTGTTTGTGCCTTTTCTCTCACCAGAACATATATAATCTTCCAGTTAATTGTTATTTTGCGGTTGTATTCTGTAAAGTGAAGGTACTTCCATAGTCTGCGTCTTACCCATATTTCAGTAAAAGTAGCAGTACTGTGGTCATAGTATATTTTTAGGCAAAGTTCATTTTGATTGGTTACATTTTTGTTAATATAATGTGCATTTATAGTGAGCAATTTTACAGGATATTTCTTCAGTGTCATTCTGGACAAAAAAGATGATAACCTTTTTTGTCCAGAATTTTCTGTTGTTCATTTTGAAGGGTCATACTTATGTGTTGCGCAGAATGTACTTTTTTACTTTGCCTTAAGACACTACACTGCTCCACTTATTACTACACTAATTCATTTTCTACTATTCTACTTGACTATTTGGTATCTCGATAGTTCATTCAGTTTGATTTTTCAAATATCTTTTAATAATTCACTACCTTTCTCTTACGACAGCCACATTAGCTTTATTTTTTTACTTGTTTCTCCTTCAGTTTCATTAGTTCCATTGAAGTGTATACCTAGTCTTGCCATAAATACTGAAATAAATAAAAAAAAATTTCTATTGCAAATAACATTTATTACTTTTACAGTGTGTTAGTTTACTACATAAATATAAAACAATTTAAAATATAAAATATAAAAAGCTTATTTGAAGTGGTCTCTATTGGCTGCCATACAGTCCTTAAAACGTTGAGGCCAGTTATCAATAGAAGCATGCACTTTTTCATGGGAAAATTCTTCACTGCCAATCGTACAGATTGTTTTAGGGACTCCAAATTATCATGGCGTTTAGAGTAAGCTGTACTCTCTAAAACTGACCATAAATCATAATCCAGCAGATTAAGATCGGGACTAAACGACGGCCAGTCTTCAGCTCTGATGAAGCCCAAAACATTTGTTTCCAACCATGACTGCGTAGACCGAGCTTTATGCCCGGTGCCGAGTCTTGCTGGAAAGACCATTCTTGGTTATTGAACATGGTGTTGTTAAGGGGCTTCACTATCTTCTCAAGAATGCTATCTTGATTCACTTGTGCTGATGTTTTATACCTTTTTCACATAAGTATGGCTCAGTCACTCCTTCATAGCTAATACCCTACCAAACCATCACTGAAGTCGGACAGTTGCACTCTGTCGACTAATTGCGAAGCTTCCTTAGAGCTTTGAGCATAAATACGGTAATTTTGTTTGTTAAAATGTTATTCAATTGTAAAAATTTTCTCATCCGTAAACAAAATTTTTCTGTGACCTCCCTTTGCGTACCGCTTCAGTAGTTGTTTCGATTTTACCACCCTATTCTTTTTTAAATTATCAGTTAAGAAATGACCAGTACGTCTCTTATAAGCTGCAAGTCCTAAATCATCTTTTAAAATACGCGACATGGTTCTAGGTGCTATCTTCATCTCCCGAGATAAAATCTTTAGTTTCGTACAGGATTTCTTCGAATTCTTTCCCTTACTGCTTTGACCACCTTTTTCGTACGAACACTACGTGGTTGGCCAGATCTTTTTCTGTCACAAACAGAGGAGGTCTCATTGTATATATTAATAGCCCGGTACCAATGATATTATAATATCATTGCCCGATACACAAACATTTTACTAATTCCAAGCGTATGGAGAGTTTTAAAAATTACATTTGGCTCCATACCTACTTTGTGTAATGCAGTCACAGCGATTCAGTTCTCTTTATCACCCCACTTCATTTTAATATCCTATATATATATTAAAATATTGTACAATGTATTGGCACCAAAATGAGAAAACCCAATGAACAATCATATAAAAATGATAGATTCCAAATTCAAATGTAATATTTTGTTTATTTTTAATTGTAACAGTATTTATGGCCAGACTAAGTATTTATTTATTTGATTAATTATAGGTATCTATATATTATAACATATGTATTTATTTAAATAAATTTAAATTTGTATCACCACCTTTAAGTTTTACACTGTGTCATTTACATTGTTTGTCTTCTCTATCCTAAGGTTCTCTGGAAGAGACTTGTGCCGGAACTTTAGTATTTCCTTTGCTATACTGGTACTTTCGTGGTTGGGACAATACATTACAATGTATTGTATTAGTTTATATTAGAGATGCGCCAAGTACTTGGTTATTACTCAGTACGTGGCCGAGTACTCAGTACTTGGCAGAGTACTCAGTTAATGTAATGTATGGTTAAAAATATTGTTTTCTCATTAGGGATTCCATAAATAAGCATATTTAATTTAGATAATTAACAGTTAATTATTTGAAACACTAAAAAGAATTAAGAATACACTGGAAAACTATATGAATTCTATAAATGAATATTAGAAATTGGGAGGCATACAACCCTCCTGATGTAAAACAGTTACCGTAGCCAATGAACACTTGCCACCTCTGCTGCTAACACAGCAACTCCTCAGGAGTTTACTGGTGACCTCACTCTCACGCAGGTACACAACAAATCTTCAGGGATTTGTTCTTCGCTATGGTTTCCTATGAGGTGGAGGTATTTCCTCAGATGGGCTGCTTTTATACGTCCTACCCTCTTAAAAACACCCAGACCAAAACAAACAGGCATGTTCATGCACACAAATGTTTGTCCTGCATGGAAAATTAACGTTGGTGTCAAAGTTATTTTATTAACTACGGTGCCAGCAAGCTCGTCAAATGTTAAGTTATGATGATATAGAAATCTGGTTTCGGACGAGAGGCGAAGGCGGCGAGGTACCGCTCGCTCCCTCGCTACACTATTTCCACTGAACCAAGTAACTCGACCTAGTACTTGGTTTGGTTAAGATAACACCAAGTAATACTAGGTTACTCGGTAAATTGTGTACTCAGCGCATCTCTAGTTTAATTATATTGTGTGGATGACGAGGAGAACATATCTTAGTATTGTGTAGACTTGTGCAGCTTCCAAAATTATGAGCGGTGAGCCTCTGATTTTTATTAGTGGTAGCGCTACTAGGCTTCAACGTTTACTTTCGTTATCTTCATTGAAATGGAAGTGTCCTATATATTTCATTTGTCATTTATTGAAAAACACACTAAGATATTCGAATTTCTCCGAAATGACTACTCTCTGATATTTCCTGGTATTGCTACAATGAGGTATTCGTGTTTGCTTAACTTCATTATCCTCAGTGAATTATAAGCATATTGTTTCGGTTTTGGTTTGCGATTTGTTGAAATATTACTTATGCAGTTATGTACCAATATGCGAGCTTCTGATTTTTCTTAGTGGTAGTGTTTGTTATTTGCTCATCTTCATGAAAATGGACATATCCTTTGTACATGATATTGTAAAGTCACTATAGATTTAATTTTATGTGTTAGGTAACATCTACTAACTTTAAAGTCTGGATAGAATTAAAGGTAAAAGGGGAAAGTAGGTAAGTCAATCTCTTACAGAGCTTATGTATACATTTTTGAGCACCGTGACTGTAGCTTATATGTATATAACACTACGTTCTTACATATAGCAAATAGTTAATTTCACTAAAAATTCCCAGTTTTTTTTATTCAAGCTTGCTTAATTATTTTTCGTCCTTTTCTCTGACACTATATTAATGATATGGATGAAATCATACATAAAATATGAAATAAAGTTGCGTTTATCACAAAATATTGGTTATTTAGAATTATTACCTGTACTGCGTTCCTTGTGACATGTTTATTTAATTTATTGTTAAATTCACACTTATGGAAAAAGTGGGTGAAAAAAATAGAAAACAGCATAATAGCTTTGTTTTCTTTTATTTCAATCGTATTTGCATGGAATTCGGCGTATCTACGACTTGGATGTGATGTAATTAAAATTTTAAAAAAGCCTATTACGCGCTGGACATTATGAAGGCCATAAAGGCCCATTTTGTGTTCATATACGAGGCTGTTTACTTACGAGCCAGTTTAATAAAGAAATAATGTTTCTGTTCCCTGTGGTATTTTAGTGAGTTTTGCTATGTTCAATGTTTGTATTATGTTGACGATAGTTAATACTCTATGATGCAAGTTTACACTAGAACCTCAGAATACAGAATAAACCAGAAACCGCAAACACGCCCAAAACTGAAGCCATACAAACTACTCTCAATGAGAGTAGTTTGACATTTGGACGACTAGTATATATTTGGCCACCGTGTCTATTACTCGTAAAAATTTCTCGATAGTTTTTATTAAATAATGCCGTCTTGTGCGGTTCCCACCTGCAAGAATGCAGTTAGAAGCATAAAAAAACAAGATGGGATCACATTTCATGTGTAACTAGCGCATTTACATCTCATTTTATTTAAATAATGAATTTCTTTTACTCTTTGATAGTGGTAAACAATTTGGGCGAGTCCATTTTGTTCATGTTGCCAGTTTTACTGGTTTCTTTTCCCTACTTTTTTATAAAGTTGACATTGATGAAATAAATAATAAATGCATGTTAAGTAATTAAAAAATAGTTTGGTTCATATAAAATATGCAAATACATTTATTTAATTTTAAGGTATTTACGATATGATAATGTAAACATAGGCTTACATTATTTGAGATCTTTTAATAAATCTTTTAAATATTGCCTGAAATAAATAATAATTATTGACTTTGACTATTCTAATTATTACATATGGAATTTCAGTTCCCCACTGATGAAATTATAAAAGCAAAAAGCAAGACTTCTTCATTTGTCGAAACGTAAAAATGTATTGATTAACTCAGAATCAAAACGGCAATATTATTAGTACAACAAAATGTACCTAAGTAAAGACATATTTTTTGTAAATTACTTGTGTTTTATTTTACTAAAGCATTTTTTTATGCATAACAGTATATTAATATAATATCTTTTATATTAATATAACACTTTTAATTTACCCTAAAAGAGGCGAACTCTCACTAAGCTAGCAATACTGTACGGGTGGGAAGTATGAGGAGTGCGGGGGATTGCGAAATGTTTCTGGACACAGCGGACCGTATGTATTATCGGCTGTAGGCTCCTTCTGGTTTATTCTGAGACTAGAACGTAATAAAGTTTGCATGCTCTGCATTTCCATACACGCTCTAGGGTTTTCCTTGTTTACGTTGATTTCTAGGCGCCTACGACATCACTACCAGCGTGCGTAATTTCCAGAAATTTCCAAGTGATAAGTAAGTAGCATACATGGAACGGCTGATATAATTTAAGTACTTCGCTGATTACGGTATGTGGAAATATATTAACTTCTTGTTTTAAATTATTCGTTTCAATTCCTTACCCATATTTTATAGTCAAAGGTTGATTGGAACCCACGTAAGTCACGTGAGGAAAGACCACCCTTCTTCCCTAATGTAATTTGTATGAACACTTCCATCACATAAAGCCTGGCTTGCGGGGTAGACAGGGAGAACAGAGTGCCGTAAAACGCAGTCCTTACATGGCTCAGCCATTTCTTTAACATTCGTAGCTCATTTCATGTATGCCGGTTCCTGTGTTTGCTGACGTCACCTTATAAAACGCAACTAATTTGATTGTGGTAGGTAACTCTGTCTTCCTTGGCTCTCCTATATCCTTCCACATTGTACGAGTATATCGGTTTCGTGATTCTTTCGTCCTGAATTACTTCTACATGCCCGAAGCAACGGAGCATGTATTTTCTTATCTTAATACCGATACTCTTACATCAACGTTACGAAAGCGGTAACGCAAGGGTTACGCCGCAATTTTTGAGCAATGCTTGCACCTCCACCGCCTTATGCTTTTATGATCTTTCTGCCGTACCCAGTTGTCACTTTCATTAGTTAACATCGCGTTGCGTACGAGCTGTGCCTTCTGGTCACACATCAGCGGTGTTCCTTCCATTCCTAATAAGAGGTAGGGCGCATCAAACAAGCCTGTCGTCTGGGCACCCACCTCACAGAAAACTGTAGCCAGATAACAACTCCGTAGAGGGTTGTTATGTGAGTGAAGTCACCAGTAAGCTCCTCGGGAGTTGCTGTGTTAGCAGCAGAGTAGGCATCGCGCGAGTGATATTTAATATATTACAATTTATTCGCAGTGAATACCGCGGTTTCTGTGTTGGCTACCAGCATTTGAATACTGGAGGCATTGCAATCGTTCGAAGGCTGCGGTAGCCAGTTTACGTCAGTAGGGGTATTCACATTGCCTCCACACAAAGCCACATTCGAATCGAAATCTAAAAGTTATCTGTCAAAAAGTATGTAATCTGTGAGAACTTTTCGAATTCGTTTCGAATATGGCTTTTCGAGGCAATGTGAATACAGGAGGTAGGAGTATTCTTGTTTGACTGCATAAGTTTTGTATAAAAAATAAGTTTACATTTACTTTCATTAGAATAACTAATTATTTCAGCATAGATTTATAATACTGCGTGGTATAGCAGCTGGGCCTACGACTGTTACACGCATCTTCACATCTCCCTACAACGGGCTCTACAAACGTCTCGAAAATTTTACATGGATTTTTGTAATGATAAAATATACGATTTTTAAAACTATTGATTGCTGTTTGTAAATCTGTAAAGTTTTCGGGAAGAGTTAGATTAATATAGAAACTTTAGCTATAGTACAGGCCGCGAACAGGCAGTCTGATTGTTCCCTGTTGTCTGATGTTCTCCACTGGTGATAAAGTAAGAATTTAAATTAAAAATATCCCTAATTAACATTTCCACAATATTTTTTATATTTTTATGGACTAGTCCATGCAGAAGTACTAGGATAACAGAAACATACAGGCTCAGAATACAGAATAAACCAGAAACCGCAAACACGCCCAGAACTGAAGCCATACAAACTACTCTCAATGAGAGTAGTTTGACATTTGGACGACTAATATATATTTGGCCACAGTGTCTATTACGCGTAAAAATTTCTCGATAGTTTTTATTAAATAATGCAGTCTTGTGCGGTTCTCACCTGCAAGAATGCAGTTAGAAGCATAAAAAAACAAGATGGGATCACATTTTATGTGTAACTAGCGCATTTACATCTCATTTTATTTAAATAATGCATTTCTTTTACTCGTTGATAGTGGTAAACAATTTGGGCGAGTCCATTTTGTTCATGTTGCCAGTTTTACTGGTTTCTTTTCCCTACTTTTTTATAAAGTTGACATTGATGAAATAAATAATAAATGCATGATATGTAATTAAAAAATAGTTTGATTAATATAAAATATGTGTACATTTATTTAATTTTAAGGTATTTACGATATGATAATGTAAACATAGGCTTACATTATTTGAGATCTTTTAATATAAATATTACCTGAAATAAATAATAATTATTGACTTAATAATAATGATTGAAATACTAATGTTTTTGGTATATAGTCTGCATATGTGAAATTGTGTAAATAGTAGTTTTTTTTACAAAAATGTTTTGTAAAAAAAACTACTATTTACACAATTTATTCTAATTATTATATATCGAATTTCAGTTCCCCACTGATGAAATTATAAAAGCAAAGAGCAAGACTTCTTCATTTGTCGAAACGTAAAAATGTATTGATTACCTCAGAATCAAAACGGCAATATTATTAGTACAACAAAATGTACCCAAGTAAAGACATATTTTTTGTAAATTACTTGTGTTTTATTTTACTAAAGCATTTTTTTTATGCATAACAGTATATTAATATAACAACTTTTATATTAATATAACACTTTTATATTAATATAACACTTTTATATTAATATAACACTTTTATATTAATATAACACTTTTAATTTACCCTAAAAGAGGCGAACTCTCACTAAGCTAGCAATACTGTACGGGTGGGAAGTATGAGGAGTGCGGCGATTGCGAAATGTTTCTGGACACAGCGGACCGCATGTATTATCGGCTGTAGGCTCCTTCTGGTTTATTCTGTATTCTGAGCATACAGGCTACATTAATTTGCGGTTGTTTTGGTGAGATTATCCCCGGTGGCGACGAGGATTTTTTGCAAATTTCACTCATTAGTGGTGAAGATCACCAGTGGTGGTAATTCAAAACAAGCGAGAGACAGTTATTTCTCAAACTACTCCGAGTACTCCTACTCCTAGCATTCCGTGGGTCCAGCTAGGTCATTGTCCTTCATCATCAATCATGGTTTGGCTTGGAGTCACATATTCAGGCTTAACTGAGGTGTTTTTCTGTGAAAACCAGTGCCGTGGTTTACCAAAATACTGCTGGACAAACCTAATAGAACAAACAGTCAAACAATGTTCGAAAACAGACACTGGATATTCCAACAAGACTGCACCAACTCCTAAGGCACGAAGCACTCAAAACTTGTTCCCCGCCCGTGGAATTGACTTCATCGGGCATGAAGATTGGCCCTCTTCTAGTCCAGGTTTAAACCCACTGGACCAGAAGATATGATAACATTTGGAGAAAGTCTGCGCTAAACCTCATCAGAATTTGGAGTCTCTCCGAGCATCTCTGGTTAAAGCAGCCGCAGAAATAGATATAAATGGTGCGTGCTGCGATCGATGACTGGCCGCGTCGATTAAGAGCATGTATTCAAAATGGTGGAGGGCATTTCGAATAATGTAAATAAAATTTTATTCTACATTTAATTACCTTTCATTTCATATATAACTTTTACATAATTATCAAAAAATGTATCGTTAATTGAGTCCGGACCCGTGCTTCACCTAGGTTCTCCACCTGGGTGAACCACGGGGACTATATAGGGCCCCGTGCTCCAACTGATGACGTTATTGTGTAGTGATGCAGTAAATTGTTTTCCCTATATAAAATTAGGAAAATTTCAACACGTATACGTATTGGCAATGATGATGTTAGAAACAAAGATTGTCTGAAAGAGAGCGTCGCTATTTAACCCTTCGAAACCCGGCTGGTCGAATACGACCGCGAAATGTATGGGAAAACCACAGAATAAACCAGAAGGAGCCTACAGCCGATAATACATGCGGTCCGCTGTGTCCAGAAACATTTCGCAATCCCACGCACTCCTCATACTTTCCACCCGTACAGTATTGCTAGCTTAGTGAGAGTTCGCCTCTTTTAGGGTAAATTAAGTGTTATATTAATATACTGTTATGCATAAAAAAATGCTTTAGTAAAATAAAACAAAAGTAATTTACAAAATTTCTTCTTTACTTAGGTACATTTTGTTGTACTAATAATATTGCCGTTTTGATTCCGAGGTAATCAATACATTTTTACGTTTCGACAAATGAAGCAGTCTTGCTCTTTGCTTTTATAATTTCATCAGTGGGGAACTGAAATTCCATATATAATAATTAGAATAGTTTTACACAAAATATTTTTGTAAAAAATCTACTATTTACACAATTTCACATATGCAGACTATATACCAAAAACATTAGTTTAGTATTTCAATCATTATTATTAAGTCAATAATTATTATTTATTTCAGGTAATATTTGGCAAAAAAGTTCTCCACCTTACATACTCTTTCACAACATACTCCACCCACAAGTGATTCATTTATTTTTCGCAATATCACAGAGGAGGAAATTAAAAAAAGCATTGTCTCTATTTCCACAAAAGCTGTGGGCAGCGATGGCTTGAGTCGTGACATGCTTATACCTATCATTGACCTTGTTGTTCCGGTGATTACACATATAATCAATTTTTCTCTAACTCACAACGTGTTCCCAACTGCTTGGAAAATGGCTCAAGTTGTTCCTCTTCCTAAGACGTCTAATCCGTCATCTTTTTCTCAATACCGTCCTATTTCTATACTTCCTTTACTCTCTAAGATTCTCGAAATTACTGTCCATAAACAACTTCACACGTACCTTTCTCGCAACAATCTTCTCAGCCCTTATCAATCAGGCTTTCGTCCCAATCATAGTACGGTCACTGCGTTGCTAAATGTCACGGATGATATTCGTTACGCCATGGACAATAAAAAACTCTCATTAATTATATTATTAGATTTTAGCAATGCATTTAATTCAGTCGATTTTGATATTCTCTTAGGTATACTTCGCTCAATTAATTTTTCTCCCTCTGTGATGGCATGGTTCGACTCTTATCTTCGTGGTCGCCGGCAATGCGTCAAACTCGATGAGAGATCATCGGAGTGGATTGATCTGATTGCAGGTGTGCCACAGGGCGGTATCTTATCTCGACTTTTATTTTCCATTTTTATAAATGAAATATCCAAAGTTCTCTCTTCTCCCTTCCACCTATATGCAGACGACTTACAGATTTACAACCATTTCTCAACTACCGAAGCTGATGACACTATTGCGGCTATAAATCGCCAACTACGAGCTATCCATATATGGGCTGATAACCATGGTTTACTAGTAAATCCATCGAAGTCTCAGGCTATCGTCGTAGGTAGTAACCAATTACGTAGTAAGCTCAATTTTAATAGCTTGTCTAAAATTTATTACAATGGTCTACAGATTCCCTATGTCGACAAAACCAAGAATCTTGGACTGATAATTGATGGTACACTGTCCTGGACTGCGCATGTTAATGACATTAGTAAACGTATGTATTACACATTTCACTCTCTCAAGCGACTTCAGTACTTTTTGCCTTTTAAAACTAAAGTTATGTTGGCTCAATCTCTCTTACTCCCCATTCTCGACTACGCAGACGTTTGCTATTTGGATGCAACTGAGGAACTACTCAACAAGCTAGAAAGATTGCAAAATCTGGCTATACGTTTTATTTTCGGTCTTCGTAAGTACGACCATGTTTCGGAGTTTCGTGTACAGTTGAAGTGGCTTCCTATTCGACTTCGCAGAAATGTGCACATACTATCCCTGCATTTGTTTGTGCAATAAAGAATTATACATATATTAAAAGATCTCAAATAATGTAAGCCTATGTTTACATTATCATATCGTAAATACCTTAAAATTACATAAATGTATTTACATATTTTATATTAATCAAACTATTTTTTAATTACTTAACATGCATTTATTATTTATTTCATCAATGTCAACTTTATAAAAAAGTAGGGAAAAGAAACCAGTAAAACTGGCAACATGAACAAAATGGACTCGCCCAAATTGTTTACCACTATCAACGAGTAAAAGAAATTCATTATTTAAATAAAATGAGATGTAAATGCGCTAGTTACACATGAAATGTGATCCCATCTTGTTTTTGCTTCTAACTGCATTCTTGCAGGTGAGAACCGCACAAGACGGCATTATTTAATAAAAACTATCGAGAATTTCTTACGCGTAATAGACACGGTGGCCAAATATATACTAGTCGTCCAAATGTCAAACTACTCTCATTGAGAGTAGTTTGTATGGCTTCAGTTTTGGGCGTGTTTGCGGTTTCTGGTTTATTCTGTATTCTGAGGGGAAAACGTATATAACGGGTTCTGACTGCTCAAAGAAGAAGAGGCATGCTCCGTTGGTTCGAACATGTAAAGGAATGCAGGATGAAAGAACGACTAAGCAGATATACAACTCAAAAATGGAAGGATGTAGGAGCCGAGGAAGGCCAAGACTTACCTACCATGACCAAATTGGTCATGTTCTATCAGAAGGTAATGTCAGCCTTAGAAACCGCCGAGCATACATGAGAAGAGTAATGAATATTAAAGAAGCAAGTGAGGTGTGTAAGGGCCGAGTTAATTATCATAATTCTTTTCAGAAATATACGTAACAAGTTACATGTAGCAACCTAAGATGTTTTTATAGTCATAGATACGTTGTACACGCTCTAGAATGGCAACACGAAAGTAAGGTAATTGCCCACCTCGCATTCAGTTGGGCACGCTCTCGCGTCACGTCTATACGTACTTCGCCAGAAAGCGTAAATAAGTTATTTCTGGCAAAAATGCCTTCCTGTGTTTTTAGATGGTCCACAAATTACACGACAACTGTTAAAGACAAGGAAAACGTGTCATTTCATTTGTAAGTACAGTTTTTTTTATTAAAAACATAGTAAATGTATTTAGTTTTTAGCAATATTAAAGCGGGTCGGTAAAACAGTGCTCGCGCCAATGAGCGCTCAGCAGCAATCAATACGTAACTAAAGATGTATATTCATCTCTTTCTAACGACAGGTATTCCCTATCATTTGTCTCTTTTTAGAGCAAAGTGTGATAATAAATAACTGTACGTCGATATAGTAGTACTTGCGCCATTTTAAAATACAAAAATGTTCGTGTATAACGTGTCTACCTTTGATACGTCGCTGGTAGCAACTAGATTCTTTTTTCTTTTCTACTTCTATTATATAAAGTAGCAATGTGTTGCAATCATTTTGTTCAAATTTTAAATTTTTGACGAGTATTTATTTATTATATATTATTTTAGGATGGCAAAGTAGTTAAGAAAATGGAACACGGAACAAAACATGGTTGGGATGTGTGAAATCAAACGAAGACGATCGCAGAATGAATGGTTTATTGGATCTGCCAATGTTTACATGGTGCAGGGTAAATAACAAAAACATAATATTAAACTATCATCGACACATAATATACTACACTTTTCTCTCCTTATAATAGGTCACATTGTACTTATATACATTAGGTATAGTTACAAATTTATATTATGTAAGCATCGACAGACAGTTTGTTGATTCACTCATATAGGTATAAGAGTATATTGTTGTATGTAAATTACGCGTTACATTTGATTGTTATTATTATTTTTTTCGCAAGTGTCCGTTTTTTTTTTCAAAGTGACCTAATCATGGGGTGAGGTTCTACTGATGAGAAGTGTGCTTTGCTAGCGCGACCTTGTGCGCGCTCGCTGGCAACATTATCGGTACCGGGCTCGGAATCCGGCTCACCTACATACGACTCAATAGGTTCCCGCGCGCAAGCGGCCCATATGAGCCTATGTTTACATTATTTGAGATCTTTTGATATAAATATTGCCTGAAATAAATAATAATTATTGACTTAATAATAATGATTGAAATACTAAACTAATGTTTTTGGTATATAGTCTGCATATGTGAAATTATGTAAATAGTAGTTTTTTTACAAAAATGTTTTGTGTGAAGCTATTCTAATTATTATATATGGAATTTCAGTTCTCCACTGATGAAATTATAAAAGCAAAGAGCAAGACTTCTTCATTTGTCGAAACGTAAAAATGTATTGATTACCTCAGAATCAAAACGGCAATATTATTAGTACAATGAAATGTACCTAAGTAAAGACATATTTTTTGTAATTTACTTGTGTTTTATTTTACTAAAGCATTTTTTAATGCATAACAGTATATTAACATAACATCTTTAATATTAATATAACACTTTTAATTTACCCTAAAAGAGGCGAACTCTCACTAAGCTAGCAATACTGTACGGGTGGGAAGTATGAGGAGTGCGGGGGATTGCGAAATGTTTCTGGACACAGCGGACCGCATGTATTATCGGCTGTAGGCTCCTTCTGGTTTATTCTGTATTCTGAGATCAAAGTTATAAGCGGCTAGTCTGACAGCGTATCGCTGTAAACGACTGGCGGCCGTTTGAGGAATCCCCTTATTCCTACTAAAAATGTAACTTAATGCTTTATGATCGCTTCGCAATATGAACTGTCTACCGTATACGTACTGATGGTGTTTAGTCACTCCGACTTCTTTATCTAACTGTGAGTAGTTAGTTTCGGCTGCATTGAGCGTGCGAGATGCGCAGCTCACCAGCCGCTCAGAACCGTCTGCGTAACGATGAGTCAGCACCGCACCGAGCCCGTACCCGCTGCTGTCTACTGAAAATATCAATGGCAAACGAGCGTCGAAATGCGCCAATGTAGGCGAATGACATAATTTTTCCTTAATTGATTTGAAAGCGCATTCACACTCCTCATTCCAATGCCATTTTACATTTTTTTTTAATAAGTTGTAGAGAGGTCTTAAAATGTGACTTATGTTTATACAAAATTTTGCATAAAAATTAACAAGACCCAGAAAACTTTTTAACTGGGATACGTTGGTAGGGGTGGGTGCAACTACAATGGCTTCCACCTTGTTTGCATCTGTGGCCTTCAGGCCGTGTTTGTCGATACGGTAGCCAAGATAAGTAACACTGTCTTTGAAAAATTCGCATTTACTTGAATTAACCCGTAGTCCGGCGTTTACGAGATAAAACTGCCATCAAGTTTTGCATGTGCGTATGTCTGTCTCGACCGGTCACAAAGATGTCATCTTGAAATACAACCGTTGAAGGCAAGCCACACAAAGTTTCTTCTATTGCTTTTTGAAAGATTTCGGGTATACATTTGATACCAAAAGGTACCCTTTTGTATATAAAGGTTCCGGCATGAGTGGTGATTGCTGTCAACGGCTGTGAGTCCTCCGTTAATAGTAATTGTTGATAGGCGTGGGACAAATCTAATTTTGTATATTTTTCACCCCCCGCTAACGTCGCGAATATGTCTTCCATATATGCGGGGCAAAGGATAATGGAAGTCTTTAATTAAAGGATTTATAGTTATTTTATAATCGCCGCATATGCGAATGTCACCATTTTTTTTAATGACTGGTACTATAGGTGTACCGTAGTCAGATCGGTCGACTTTATAAATAACATCGTCTTTTAGCAATCGCTCGAGCTCGCGTTCCACTGGTGCTCTCAACGCCAGTGGCAGCGATCTAGCCTTAATGAAGACTGGAGTATTATCCGTTAAATATAATTTGACAGGGGTTTTGAATGTCCCAAGCCCATCAGCAAACACTTCACTGAATTCTTTGCGTTACCTATCTACTAAACTAAAATCTACTTCGTTGCCTATGTGATGGCACTGAGTAACATCTAATTGCAATTGTCTTATCCAGGTGCGACCTAATAGAGGCGGCCCACCATTTTCGATAATAAATAATTCTAATAATTCAGAAACAGGCCCAAATGTTACTCTAACCATCACACAGCCTAAAGTTTGAATGCTATTGCCAGTATATGATTTTAAACGCAAATTTTTCTTATTCATTGCAATATGAGAAAGATATTTATCATAATATTTTTTTGATATTACTGATATCTTTTTGCCAGTGTCTATTTCAAATTTAATCAAATGATTGCTAACTTTTAAGTTTATATAATACGGACCGTCATTACCACCACATACAATAATGTAAAAATCTAAATCACTGTCACCTGATTGATCCAAAAAGAACTGCTCTTTAGTTCCTCTCGCATCGCTCGTTCCGCTTCTGTAACCGTTCTTACGGCAAACTGCTTTTAAATGACTTTTCTCACCGCACTGATCACAAGAGTAATTCTTGAAACGACACCTTGCCGCTGCATGTCTGTCGCGGCGCAGCACGGGCACCGTCGCGGCGGCGGCCCCGTGCCGACCGCTGCCGGCGGTGGCGAGGCCGCGGCCGCTCGCCGCCCGCGTCTCCCTCCGATGCTGTGTATGGGCTCGGTCACCGCGGAGCCGGTGTTGATCCCTGCGCTGCCGGACGCCGCCTGCATAGCGTGCCTGTCCGTCGCCTCCAGTGAAAGTGCCAGCTCCACAGCCCGACTGTAGTTCAAGTTCTGTTCGGCAAATGGCCTGGACCTCATGTCCTCATTGTATAAACCCGAAACGAATTGATCCCTCAAATTAACTTCTAACGGATTGACTGAAACTGTTGTAAAATTGCAAGTCTTCGCTAAATGTTTCAGACTCTGCAAATATTCACTTACGGTTTCTCCTTGCATTTGCTTCCTTTGCCGAAAAATATGCCTTTCTGCAATCTCCGACCGTTGTGGTTCTAAATGGCTTTGTACGATTGACACCAACTGGGCGAAAGTTTTATTTTCCGGTAGTTCCGGTGCACACAAATCGCATATCAACTCTTAACACGCCACACCCACATGAGCCACTAAAGTAGCCACGTGTAAATTTGCTTCGATGTTATTTAGTGCTATAAACTGTTTCACACAGCGACAATATGCACTCCAATTGTGAGAACCAATTTCAAAAGTCTCGATTTTTCCGATGGGCATTATGAGGTAGGTACGTTATAATTGTACAACACAACAAATTGTATTTGAACTGCGCCAAATGGGATGTATGAAATCAAACGAAGACGATCGTAGTTAACCTATGCTACGGCCTGCGCGGGAACTGCTCAGGGTACCTACTTCGCGTTGACCACTGTAATTTAGCTTAATAAAACACCTGCCAAATTATGAGTCATACCTAACTAATATTTCCTTGAGTTATTTGAGTGTAAATAACTTATTTTATTTTTTATACTTTTAACGTTCAAACAATCGTAGTTCCCTGCGGTTTTTTCCCGCCCTATAGCGGAATATCAAATAGCCTATATAAACCTTGTATAAGAATTGGGCTATCAAATGCAAAAAGATTTTTCGACTGGTGGAAGATCAGGATTAGCGCGTTCAAATAAACAAACTCTCAGCTTTATTATTAGTATATAATTATAAGGAAAATTTCAATTAAACAAAACTTAATAGGCAAAATAATTTTATTCATTGTAATGATATAAATAAAGTTTGGTACTTATTCAGTAAGACCAGAGCAGACTAGTCATTTGTCGGCCATAATCCTTTACACACATTTACATATCAATATTTGTGCATATCATTAAAATATTAAATTAAAATTCATTCCCTGTATTGCCGCCGCCATGCTTCCTTCTCAAATGGCTAGTCTGTACTGGCTCTATAACCAATTCCTGTGTCGGGATCAGGACAGATAGCTACCTCAATAATTTCATGAATAAATATGCTATATTCATTTTTGCCGTCCTTCAACTGGGCAAACTTCAGGCACCTCAACGAACAATATAGTAACTCCTGTATGGCAGTTTAACAATAGGGAGTTATTTCCTAGTGAACAAACTATAGTGGAATCGCGATTTATAGTGCAATAGGATTTCATGAGTAAAGCTAAAAAATAGGAAAAAATAAAAAAATGGAGTTAATGAGTTTTTGATTTAACAATCACAAGATTTATCGCTAAAATTTCAACATAAGGAGGTACAATTTCTAAGTATATTTTTCGAGTGGTAGGTGCATGGTTAAATAAATAAAGATTCCATTATTTTTGAAGCACAAAGAAAATATAAAAAATTATAGAAATTTGCAGATTTATCATTTTTTAGTTCATACAATTTACCGAATACGTCCTGTATGCTCTGTATCACATGTTTTAATGTAGGCTCGTAATATATTAATAGCTGTTCTGGTTTGATGATATTAATTGTTCAAAATAAACTGGATCGGTAACATCAGCTATTATTGCCTACATTTTGATGCATCAATAACTTCAGTGTTAGTCATTATTACTGTAGCAGCTAGTCCATTATCACATAGCATACAATTGTACGTCCATGTGCTGAAGTTTAATCTAGTATTCCCTGATTATTTCTTTTGTAAGCAATGAGCGAAAACATAAACAAGACTTGTTCCGCTATTCCTACTAGTAAGATATTGTGATTTCTTTTCTCATTATTTCTCTAGTAGCAATTATGTGAAATTCACATACCTATGTATCAATATTCATATTATTGACACACGTATGATGAATACAATCAATTGTTAGTGTTATATAAATACTTCAACACAATGCACTCAGGTGTAAAACTTAACTATGAAACCCGCTCTTACTTTGTGCGTTAAGGACGCTCACAAGTACTCATGTTACACTTGATGTGTAGACTGTACGCACTCCTCACTTGTATTTCTTTAAGGATGTACACAACTGCACTTTAGCACTTTTTAATTTATTAGCCTTCAGAACCCGTTATATACCTTTTCCCATACATTTCGCGGTCATATATGACCACACGGGTTTCGAAGGGTTACGTGTAAATAATTATAGATATTGCGTGTTTAATGGTTTAGCGGGAAGAAATGTCAATTTTCCCCATCTTACTGAGGATTGCCGCGTAATGAGTTCGCCTTATCAATGTCCCACGTTTGACCCTGTGGAAGGATGGAACTTGAGGTGTTTCACGCTGCGCACCAACATCTAAAAAAGTATTCCATTCAGAACACCTGCCATGATACTTTCAGTGGCTATGGCAACAGAGGTTCCCAACCAGTTGTGAAGGAGGTTTTTCGAAACTATTGTCATTCTGTTTCGTAACTTGGTTACGAATTTCGGTTAGCATAGCAGCTGAAACTTGGTACGGGATATTTAAAAAATAAAAGTATTTTTAAACGTGTACTTTCTCGTATCTCGATAAAATATATAAATATGGTCGCATACAGTGCGGTTTCGGATTTGGTTTCTCCCAAAAAACGTTAGGTTGTGGATTGAACTGCCTGTCCAATCTACAAGGGACAAATGATGCCCCTGGTGTTTACATGCGTTTATAGGCTATATGATAAACTCTTACTGTCAAGCAGGACGTACGCTTGTTTTCCACGTTAGCAATATAAAAATAATATAATATCAAAATTCCCTAATGAACATTGAACGTACAACAATAATACTCTACTTCTTGTGTGGGGACAGAACATGTTAAATTATACTAAACTAGGTGATCTAGATAAGGAATACTTTTGTGTGCTTGGTGTGAAGTGGAAATATATAAACTATACACATACAAATAAATAACACGTAGGTACATAATTCGAGAATTAAAAACCCAACTGCATACACTGCATCCCACTCTTAAGACACCGATATAATTAAAATTTAACAAAAAATTGCCCTCGACTAAATGCCGCATTAATTATTACATATAACATAAACATTACATATCATGGGCAACCAAAGATGTCTGAACAATGTAAATGCATAAGGCATTTAAATACGAAGATAATAAAAATAACACATACATACGCAGGGACGCGCGTAACATATTGCAGTTGGGCAAATGATGTACAGGAATGTATAATTAATCATATTATACAATAAGGTCATTCGCTCATTTATCATGCTGTCAGAAAATTGAGTTCTCTGTGTTATAAAACCCAAACAAAAGCATTTAACAGTTTGAACAAATGTATATGCACTTTTTTTGCTCAGATAGGTACGGAAAACACAGCTCCCGGCGTATTAGTAGTAATTCTAGTCGCTCTTGTAAACACTGGACTGGCCTCGTAAATAAATAAACATCACAAATCAAACAAACAAATACAGATTCAGAATTACTAACACACATTACCTACTACTAGTAAAAATATTGTTTTGTGTTTCAAATCCATTGTCACTAGAGCGTACACGCGGGCTACATAATGTAAGCCAGGGTATAAAATTGTTAAATATGGTTTGCGTTTAGTACGCGCTGTTGTCTCATGTACCCATTCTGTGAGTATTCGCATTTTTTAATCCATATTACGCCGCCATTCCTTCAACATTATTTTTCGAACCAGTCGAAAATATTTTTTTTTTTTTGCTACTACGGGAGGCATACACGCATACGGCCCCACCTGATGTAAAGCGGTTGCCGTAGCCAATGAGCGCTTCTAATACATTAAGTATCACTCGCGCGATGCCACCTCTGCTGCTAACGCAGCAACTCTTTAGGGGCTTACTGGTGACCTAATTTACACGCAGGAACACCAATCCTCTAGGGAGTTATTTGGCTGCGGTTTTCTGTGAGGTGGAGGTACTTTACCAGACGCACAGCTTTGATGCGCCCTACCTATCTTAATTTTAGAAAAGATTGGACATCCAAAATAAATAAAAAATGCAATATTTTCAATATAAATCCGTTTGACATTCTGTACGTGCTATAGCGATGTTGTCCGCCCGCTGTTGGCGATCTGCTGTGCGAGTATCGAATATCTGAAATGTCGGTACAGACGTAGAGGACGAACGATCCACTGAAGGAAGAACCTATTCCCTTCGGTATAACAGAGATTGTATATATAATGGTAGATAATATGGGATGGTCGGAACTTACACACATTTAGCGTGACCCGCGGGTCCATACTAAATCAGCGGAGGTTAATTTGTTAGAAGCCGTTTAATAGGCGAGTCGTACGGTAGCAGTAATTCATATTTGAAATCAAACTTCTTCATGTGCGGACGAATTGAAATATACAAAAAGCTTCTTCGACTTCATTTCAAAGGAAAGGGAGAAAATCGCCTCGTCCTGAGTTTATGCATTTTCCTAATCCATTAGGATTGACAGGGACTAAAGATTAATTCAAGATGCTTGATTTTTACATAGAGCGACTACCTCAGATCTACAGAACCTGAAAGAAGAACAAGCATACAGCCCACCGATGTAAAGCGGTTACCGTAGTCTATGAACGCTTGCAATACATTAAGTATCACTCGCGCGATGCCACCTCTGCTAACACAGCAACACTTTAGGACCTTACTGGTGACCTGACTTACACGCAGGAACACAACAACCCTCTAGGGAGTTGTTATTTGACTGCGGTTTTCTGTGAGGTGGAGGTACTTCCCCAAATGGGCTGCTTTGATGCGCCCTACCTCTCTTAAAAACACGCAAACCAAGACAAACAGACATGCACACGAATGTTTGTTCTGTGTGGCAATCGAACCCCACGAGCATTAGTGTCAAAGTAGCGTTTTGCAACTGCATCACCGAGCTCGTCAAAAAAAATACGAAAATACATGCCCACACCAGAATTCGAACCAGGGACCATTAAATAATAGGACGGTTCTTTATCCACTACAGGGCTATCATTGCTCACTCTTGTAAGGATTGCTTCCAGTTTCCCTATCAAATCTTTCTACAACCTAAAGAAGATTCGATTCTAACGCGTAACAGCCGCATGCTTTTTTTTACTACCTACTATCTCCTATTACCAGACATGTTACCCAGCAGATGTACATTTAACCGACGACACTGCAGACAGCTCGCATCGCAAGTGCATGCATCACAGCACACTCATAATATTAAAAGAACGGCGAAAGATAGCTCAGGCCTACGTATGATGACTGATAGACGTTGTATGCGTGGAAATCATTTTTGATTTTATTTCGTAAATATAATTTATTATTACCAGACATGCAACTTATTTTAGTCTATATCAACTTTAGAGCCAAAGCCAACAATTAATTTGACGAGCTCGGTGGGGCAGTGGTGAAACGCGTTGTTACGCTACTTTGACACCAACGCTCGTGGGTTCGATTCCCACACAATACAAACATTTCTGTGCATGAACATGTCTGTTTGTCTTGGTCTGGGTATTTTCTATGTATAATAAGTATGTATTTAAAAAAAAAATGTATTTACGTATGTTTATCAGTTGTCTAGTACCCATAACACAAGCTTCGCTTACTTTGGGGCTAGATGGCGCTGTGTAATTTGTGAGACAATATTTATTTATTTATATTTATTAATTAATGCATGTGACGCAACCTGCCAATTACCAAATATATTTTTTATTACCCTAAAAATATTGGTACAAAAATAAAGATGTTATTTTCATAAGTAGTGTAAGTGTATCTTACCAATTGTTTTTGTTAGTGTATCTTACCAATTGTTTTTGTCAGTGTATCTTACGAATTATTTTTTGCGGTTTGTACAATTGGACATGCAAAATTTCCATTGTAATTTTTCGTTTATTTTAATTTATGTAGAAGATACATATATATATATACAACTATATGTATATGTACAAGAAATTCATGAATAGAGTAAAAACATTTGTCAATCAATTAAATAGGCAACATGTTTTGAAATTACAGTGGGTTGTTGTTCCTGCGTGACAGTGAAGGTACCAGTAAGCTTCTAAGGAATGACCATGTAAGCAGTGAAGGTGGTATCGCTAGATACTTCTTGTATTATTGTAAGGAGTCAAATCTAAAAAAAAATGGTATTTCTTTTAAGTCTACCACACACTATTTTCGTGGTATAAGCAGATTGGTAGCAGCATGTTACACAGCAAAATATTAGTTTTCGAGAATAAAGTTTGCTTTTTTCCAAAAATGTTAATGAAATCTCGGCACAATGTGGAAAGTATTTGTTGCGAATCTTTTTTTATAATATAAAATCTTTACCAAATAGTATGTTACGCCGCAGAATCATCGCGGTCGCTGTGTATGTAATTTTCTACGAGTATATTTTATAAATCAGAATTACACACACATTATCTTCACACAGTAATTTTATATCACAAAAAAATAATCAGATCTAAAATATAAACATAGAACCTATGTAGTCAAGTAGTGTTTATAACACAAGATTAAGTAAAAACATGGTTACATTTACACTACACACATCAGAAAACATAAATTATATTTGTAAAATAACTACATATATATCCAACTGAGCAGGGAGAAAATATCTACACATTTCATAAGATAAAATTGAACATATTTATTAGGACAACTGTAATTCTTTGAATGAATTTCTAAGAACTTCTACAGTTTGTACCAGAATTTATGGCCAAAACGAAAGGGTCAATGCTACTTATTAATATAAACAACTATCACTAAGAAACGGATCACAATTTACAAAAAAAAAGATAAATTACATACAAAAATGTTCAGCTTATGGAACAATTTGTATTTCAAGATTTTGAAGTTAGTGAAAATTGCAGTAATTAGTTGAATCAACCCCTTTCCTTTTAACTATAATTTCTAGAACCATCCTATATTCTTCATGAATCCATTTATTTGACAATCGAAATGTAAAAATGCTCTTATTTTTAGAAAGCGACAATAAGGACAGTGGAGTTTAAAAAGCAACTTATTCACTATGTAATACCACACAGTTGTGAGAATATCATTCAATATTATTCTTAGGCATAAGTGTAATTTGGCTATGCTGATACACTACACGCCGCCTGTCCAGTGTGGAATCTATTCCATAGGATGAATTTCATTTCTGTTGCCACTAAACTGTAGTTACCAACAAACTTTTTACATAAGAGTGAATTCCACCAAAATTGTATGAGCTTTGCAATAAGCAAAGAATAATTCACCAATAGTATCACTATATCCCAGTAGTGGCAGTGTAATGTCTTTGTACCCACAAAGCAAGTGAAATGTGAACCTAAGATTATACAAACAAGGGAACTTGCTAGTAAGAGAGGCATGCAATTAATGTGTGTGACTGGGATCTGTATGAGGTAGTGTAGTTATATGAGCTACTAGTGCATTATTTGCAGTGCAAATAATGCACTATTATAAAAGACAATGCATCCCTCATTGTCTGCTTCATACTCATAGCACACTGCTTCGTCAAACAGCCTTGCCATTGTTTCTGTCTACACTGTTCAGTGTTTTCACATAATTTTGGTGGAATACAAGCTGTTTTACAGCTCTGACAGAAAAAAATCCTAAACCTAAAATTACTTATTTTTACATAATTAATTAAAACTTAAAAAATTACATGTGTAGCACTGGCTAGTCAGCGGTAAAAGTGATGTGAAGTACCATTTTCCAAACATGCATACTTGGAAAACAATTTAGGTCAGGCATAATACAAATCTGTTTTCCATTGTGCAACAAAATAAAAAATATCATATAGAAAGTATTGTTGCCCCCCCCCCCCCAACAGCTTATTGTCATGTCCGGAACCCTGCTACAAGCCCAAACTCTATGAAAGGAGGAAGTCTTTTAAGCACTTGGGCAATGGCAACAATTTCACTGAGCCATTGCTTACATACTGGAGAATCGCATCACGACACACATTCTGCAGAGTTTTAACTGGAACGGAATATAAATTGTTTTTCACTTATCAAGATTATACAATGTTTAAAAATAATTGTAAATGTAGTTCTTCAACACAAAAGTTTAGGTTTCATAGTTTACAGACGTTCAGATATTTTTATTAAATTTGGGAAGATCTAGAAGTGCAATTTTACGATTCGTGGTAACAAGAGAGTGAAAAAGGAGGGAGCGTTGCAGCAACCCAACTGGAGATTCATCTCCATCTTTTTTTATACCATTAGTGGTACCTTAGGGTGACAAATAAGCATACGGCCTGGCTCATGGTAAACAGTCACCATAGCCTATGGACATTTGCAGCCGCAGCCTGGAGGGTTATTGTTTTCCTGATGAGTGGAGTTACCAGTAAGCTCCTATGTTGTGGCTGTGTTAGTAACTAAATACCAAAGCACAATGAGTACTCCATGTGTTACAAATGTTGATAGGTTAAGGCCACTATCTCACATATATACAAATGCAAATTTATTTTGATATTGATAAAAACATAGACATTTATATCACCTGTCAGATATATGTAGATATAGAACTGATAATGACAAATTTTTTTGTGGATATTATCTGTAAATTATCAACAGCTTACTGATATAACAATAGAGAGGTAGTCTACTATTTATTTAGAAAAAGAAAGTGTTATTAAAAAGGTTTATTTTTTCACAATTAGACAAATAAATGCTATATATGTGCAAAGTATACACGATTTTTATTTGAGTTTACACCTAAATTCCGCCTAGTCCTTTCACTGCCACCTTGCCAACATAAATCATCAGAATCTATTTGAACATCCATATCAAGTGAATACAATTGCTAATATTCCAACATGGGCAATAATCGTAATGGCAATATTAATAAATATCATATTGATACTGATATAATATCAATGTAAATCTACATTTTTACTTCGATATTGTTGACATAACCTGTGGTCAAACATATTGTTGCAATGTTAGCTGCTTATTTGCTTCCATCATTGTATGAAACCAATACCAACATTTCACTAAAAATTTAATTGTTTTAATACAACTAAAGGCTCATGTTCCTTGTATGTCAAGGTTACATGTAACTTGAGCACAGCAAGACTATATGTCATGACCCTGAGTCATAAGGCCCTGTGCAATGAAAAGGACCTGCAGTAATCAATAGCACAAAAATTATTAATAATTCTCAGCAAATCACATCATCAATACATATTGATGATTTTAATTGAACTCGCTAACCACGTCTTGATAACACCGCTGTGTTGTTTACACAAAAACCATGTCTCTAAGACAGGATCCACTAATAAAATAAACATCTATAACTATTAAAGGATATGCACACATAGAAATGGTTACCATTTGGGCAATTGTAGGTGCATGTGAGAGTTCAGTGTGAAATTGATTTTTAGTACAAAGTTTGCACTGACACTACTAAAGAACAGAGGACAGTTATATGGGGAGAAATGAATTATTATTGTAATATCCCACTGTGTTGCAACTCTTGTTTTAAAATAAATCATACAAAAAGATTACACATAGTTTTGTTATAATTAGTGTGTAAAACTCACGTAAGAGGTTATTTTTTCATTATTATCTGTAATTTTAACAACAAATAAATATTTCTTATATTTCTATTAATAGTGGTTGTATTGCTTAAATAAAAGTGATAATACATTACAAAAAAACTGCTACTCAAAATGTTTTTAAGTTTTCTTTCTATGATGTGATGAAACATGCTAAAAATTCTCTGCATATGGAAGGATCGCCTATGAAAAACACTTACTGGGAAAGTGTTAAGATTTTCACCACATACCCTACATAGGGTCAAATAAACATTTAACCTGGTAAAATTTAACACTGTATTGATATGTGAATTTATAGTAATCCAAAGCTCAAAGTGGCGAAAGTCGAAATGAAAGAAAAAGCCTGCTTACCTCCATACAGCTGGACAATTTTGACTTGTTTTGTAGTCCCATACACATCTACTACAGCATGTAATGGACCTCTCGTATAGGGTATTGCTTTAGTGCATGGGCCTTGGTCTTCACCATTTATTATGAAATGCATCTCTGCCAAATCACTATCATCTTTATTAATTTTTGGGCATGGAACAAACATAACACCTATGCGACTGCCAGCATCCATAGGCAAGATACCCTGTGGAGTTCCATTCTGAGACACGGTCTGCGGTCTAAGGACAGTTTTGGAGATGTATCCACGAGGTGTTCTCACACTGTGACCTTCACCGAGTACGGAGACGCGCGGCTCATTCTCACGACGCCCACTTGACCCTTGGTTCACAAGTTCGATAAGGACATTATTTTGAGACTTTGATATAGGGAATATCCATGACATACCAGTGTTTGCGAGGTCAGGAAGTGCATATTGGGGTAACCCTTTGTGCCCAAGGGCAGCGGTTTGAGGATCTAGAAGTGTCAACCCAAGTCTCATGTGACCACTCCAACCACGTTCAGTCTTTTCTATTTCCACCAAAAAGATTTCCCCTGGTAGCAGAGGCTTTTCGCTAAAGGTTAAACCATGAGCGAAACTAGCCTTTCTATATGCAACAGTGTTTTCTTCAAACAATATAATATTGGATCCATGATAATGATGAAATCTGGATAACATGTTTTGTTGAAACAAATATTTACACTTCGAGAAACACTAGTTGAATTTTAAATCCAGCCGACCATTCTTGCATTAAAATGTGTAGAAAGAAATCACATTTTTATTGTTTTGGCAAAAATGCCGAAACTTCGCATAAGATATACTAGGAAAAAGAAATATTAATTTGAACTTGGCAAGACAAGAACACAGAAAATTTTGACATTACACGACATTTTTGGTTCTTTTTATCCCCGAGGGGAAAGGCAAAGAGATCTAGCCCATAAAGCCAAGTCTTCAGTTTAGAACCATTTCAAAATCTTAATTCTATGTTCCAGCTTCAGGAACCGTGCTGAAAAATACTTGGCAAGGGTACCTCGACCCAATCAACCCAGTTTAAATACTATCCGTAAAACGATAGTGATTTTTACACCGTTTTCTTAATGAACTTATTCACCTCTTCCAAAAAGTGCATAAACGTGTTATATTTGAGTTTTTTTAGTACTGTATAATTTCACTAGCACTTACGAGTATGTTACAATTTTATACTGAATTGTAAAAATTTCAAGTATAACAACAATGTCACTGGTCAAAAGCACGGGAACGTAGACGTAGAAAAGAATAGACCTAGTGACGTTTTACATCTCATTCACATAGTAAAGAGACAGCAATATACGTTTCAAACGTAACAGAACGAGATATTGATAGATTATTTTCTGTCCCTCATCAAGTTTCAGTTTTTTCCAGGACATCAACTCGAATTGCGAAACAAACTTGACATTTTTCTCTGTTGTGCAAAGCAGTGTAGTTTGGAATACGTTTTATTTCATTTTTATGAATAAAACTACTGTTTTGGTAGTTGAATAAACATTAAGGATTAAATAAACTACGGTACGGTGTAGTATTATTTTATACAAAAGCGACAGGGAAAGAAAATCTAAAGGGTATCTTTTCATGGGTTTGTAACATTATTTTATAACTTGTAGTCTATATATTACACCTTTTGTCTCGTATTCCCCCATATTATTTGCACTTAGACTTGATAAAATCATATTGTAACTCCATATTCAGTAGTAATTTTGGAAATGTTAGATTCGTAAACTAAATTTAGTGGTTATAAATGTATTGCCAGTTTTGGTATGCAATTACCCTATTGCTACTAATCAACAAACAAACTACTACTGTCATGGTACTATGGTAACTATACTATTATGGTACTCTAAAGAGTAAAAACATTTTCAATTAGTTGTAATTAATACTTAAGGAACTTTCTCCCGCAGGCCACTAAATATATATACATACAGATGCAATATCTTTTTGCAGGCGTACTTTATTTTCATAAAAATAAACTATAAATATTACTATTGATATCAGATAATTTAAACGTTGTTTCATTTCAACTCCTAGAGAGTACCTACCTACCTGCTAGCCAACCAGTGTCTTGCCTGCAATAGCAGGTATTTCTCAGGAATTTAGCTGTAACCGTACTCATTCGCAGGATCTCGATACCCTTTCCAGACAGCCTAGCCGGGCTGCTAATTTTCAATACTTGACTAGCTAGCTAGAAGAAATTGGCTTAGGTGAGCCTCTTACGATCTAAATTTAGTTTTTCAACAAACGTGCTGAATAAGTATGCATTAATAAAGTAGTACATGTTATAAACTTTAATAAATATACGTAATTAACACCTGATCTAATATTTACATACAAGAAATTGAAAACAGACAGACAAAGACACATGGTCAATCTGGAAATACATATACTACCAACGGTCAAGACTTCTTTTGCAAAACGTTCTTTTAACGCTATGTTCCCATTTTTGTACAACAAAATGATGAAGAAAATTGACATAAGCCAGCACACCACTCGCAAGGCAAAACAAATTCTTATCCCATTTTTAATGACTTGGGACTATGCGGAGACTGAACAGTTCCTTAGAATTCTATCATAATTGATGTTTTTGTAGGTTATAGGATGTTGAATTGTTTAAAATCGCCATTTTTATTGTAATATTTGAAAATTTTTTAATCTTAAACTTTTGGCTTTGGGACGTTGTATCGTATTGTCATAATGTCGTAGGTAATCCGAAGTTGTTTTGGTCCCTGCGATACGGGCTACGCCTAGTGCGGGCTCCATTGATAACGGATAAGGTATTACATATAATCGGTAATTGACGATTCATTTGTTTGTGTGGCAATGTTATGGTGTAATTTATGTAAGAAAAAATTATGGTAAATAAATTATTTGTATTTGTATATCTTCTACTAGAACCTTACCCATAAACCGGTTACATGTCACTAGCCATCTTTAACCACTCTAGTACAACACCTGTCAAAAGACCTTATTTAATAGGGAACGATGCAACAATGGCAAAATTACAGGCACACATAGGTAAACTATCTCTGTCTCAATCTCAGAGGAAGTATATACCTAGAGTTGACAAACGCGTACACCCGTAAGGGACGGCAACAAAAGTACATTCAATAACAAGGTTACCAGGCTGTGGAAAATTTACCCCACTACATAATGCGTTTCGGAAATTTGAAATTTACAATGTACCCAGATAACTGTTTACCAGAAACTTGCATAGAATGTGTATTGTGTGCTATAATAATATACTCATAATATGATATCAGCAATGTAAAAAAATCGAATAAGTCGATACAGCCATTTCTACACACAAAGTAATAAATGTTAATATTTACATACGTATGAAAACTACAGTATCTGAATAGATCAACAAATATATTTGCACTTTAATATTATTAGAATAGTATTTTTTACGCAAATCGAATTACTGTATAGATCTATTAATTAATAGTAAGCCTAAGTTAGTTTCAGTAAGATCTGTGAAATCATTGGAATAAGGATAGGAGATTGGTCAAACCTAGCAGAGTTATATAAATTAAACAATATATTTTTCTATTTTAGACATATATTTAAAATACAAGCGATGACATGATACTAAATATAGGCATAAATATGAGATAAAAGATAAAAAACACTTTATAGACAATTTGTAAATAAAAATATTCGTGCCTTACAAACATATTAATGTTTATTTTTTCATAGATTTTTATTCTTGAAATCAATGTTATTAGATCGATTTTTCTACATCGTGTATTTATATAAATATCGTGAGAATGAAACAGCCGTCGAATATTCATGGTCACATTTACATACACGGTTTTTAGTTAAATCTTCTTTCACAATAAATGCGGATTATTCCTTCCTAAAATTAAACATATTGCATAAAAATTTTCAATAATTGTCAAAAAAGAATTAGTGCCAGGGATGATTTAAGTGTAAATATTAAACAAAGGTAAACAATCTTTGTTTTTAAACATTTTGTATTGCGCATCGTGGTTTTCATTAGACTTAAACTAAAGCTAAAATTGATCAAGGATTATCCTTTCACATATTGTACTCAAAAGGTGGTAAACTGCTACGGTCCCTTAATTCCCTGGTTCACTCTTTTCCTCTAACTTGTATAATGATATCTATCATCTATACATCGATTACATTAAAATTCTGTATAATGACAGATAGTTCAGCATTTTTATTTCAAGTCGTTTAGTTTTTGACCTTAATATAGCTAATTTCTTCTTGCGTGACTCAGCTAGTAATGTTTTCAGTCTCAATTCAAATGTAAGCTTTAATTTTCATGGTGTTAATGTAGTGTCCGTCGCTATTGGAAGCCCTGGATAATTGATCTGGAAAATAGGACAATTTTAATTTTGTAACGCATTATTAGCATGTAATATGACAGCCTAGTACTAACATTATATTAAAACCACTGTCAATACTATAATTTAATTGAGCTTTGCATATTTAAAAGTTTACAAATTCAGACAATAAATGCTTGATTAACATTTATGTGTTGACACAAAAGCATGTGTGTGTGCGTGATTAACTTGATTAACGTGGTATAAATAATTGGTATAGAATAATCTACACGACTACCCTCCGTATCTTTTACAATTACCTGTATAAATATAATCAACCCATCGACATCATATCAACCCATACTCACTTCATTACTGGAGTACGGGTTCTTATTTCAAACAAAAGACCTTAGAAATATGTCCCGAAACTACTCAATTACGGATTGTCGGAGTCGTTGGAATATTTTCATATGTTTTGTACTTCAATTATACGCTTCTACGACTAAAATGTAACTATGTAAAATTTCAAGTCTGTACGTGAAACTTTCTAAAACAGACTAGCAGACGAACAGGCAGGCATGTAAATCATCTAATTTAGTTCCTTATTTTTTTTAATACCTATCATCATATATACTCGCCAACAAGCTGTTATAACAGTTTGGCGAACATAATAATTTGTACTATGTAACTGTATCGTGTAAATAAATAAATAAAAACAATATAAATCAGTTGAGATTGCGCAAACTTGCATTGCCAGAGGAACACCTGGTTTCAACATCCACCATACACGTAAGTTAACATTTGTGGACCTGATTCGTCAACATTTGATTTGTTGACGAACAACAAATCAAATGTTGACGAATCAGGTCCACAAATGTTAACTTACGTGTATGGTGGATGTTGAAACTGACGACTTATCCAAATAAACTTCTTCCGAAAGCAGTGGTCTTTAAAATGTTTGGAACATATGCGACTGTACTCGGCTCCCCAAAAACCCATGCATTACGCACACTGACGACTTTAGGAAATCTAAAAAATAAACATACATCTAAGATTAAACTTGTTAACATTTTTAATTTAAAAATAAATAAATACGTTTTGACGGAAAATTATAAACAAAGAAGTATACAAAAAGTAAGAAGTTGGTGTCTGTACACATATAATTTACCCATAATTTCGGGGTGTTTTTACATACTGGCAACCCTAAAACGCTCATTATACCGATAAATTGAAAATACAACAGAAAATGGCTGACGCATTACTCACAGACAACCTTCAAGATTTAGGCGGTTTTTACTAGAAATACTTTTTGTAAATTAAACCGATATTTTCATTGTTTTTACGTTATTATACAAACAATTTATTTAAAAACTACATGTGTATCTAATTTTCGCAAAATATTTGATAACAACTATTAAAACTTTATACTTACGTATGAAAGGTTATGTTTTTGTATTTTTGCTAACTGAGGCGTTTGCAGCCTTTTACGCAGCAACGTACCATTGTTAAAGTAAAAAGACAATCCCAAACAAGCAAAAGAACACAAATATGCACTAATATTTCGCTTATGTTTAGTAATTTATGCAAACAATTTGTTGTACTACAAGTAACGAAATGATTGTTTGCCACGAATTTGTTTTTGTGGCAAATACAAAATAGTGAAACTATGACAGAGACAAAATATATTTTATCTGTCTCTTTCCTTCTTATGAGGAACTGTATGCATCTATCACGTTCTATCTTGGTATTATTATTTGCTTGTCACCTCTAGGTATCCTTCCTCTGAGCTCAGAAATAACAATTTTTTTTTTTGGTTCTTTTTTATCCCCGAGGGGAAAGGCAAAGGGATCTAGCCCATACAGCCAAGTCATCAGTTTAGAACCATTTGAAAATCTTAATTCTATGTTCCAGCTTCAGGAACTCTGCTGAAAAAATACTTGGGAAGGGTACATAGACCCAATCAACCCTGTTTAAATACCACTCATAAAACGATAGTGATTTTATAAGGTTTTCTTGATGAACTTATTCTCGTCTTCCAAAAAGTGCATAAACGTGTTATATTTGAGTTTTTTCATTATTGTATAATTGCACTAGCACTTATGTTACAAAACACTATCGAAATTGTCACATAATACTAATTTTACACTGAATTGTAAAAAATTCAAGTATAAGAACAATGTCACTCGTCAAAAGCGCGGGAAGAAGTCCCAGAAATAACAAGTTGATTTTTTTTTTGTTCTTTTTATCCCCGAGGGGAAAGGCAAAGGGATCTAGCCCATACAGCGAAATCTTAATTTTAGAACCATTTGCAAATCTTAATTATATGTACCAGCTTCAGGAACTGTGCTGAAAACATACTTGGGAAGGGTATCTAGACCCAATCGAGTATGCCAAATTAACTTGTTTGTAAGAATTTCACTGCTATATTAATGTGGTCAAAACGTGCATTTGCTTTTTGTCTACAATGTTTCGTACGGAAAATAAAACAAATAAAGTTACTAATATATAATTTATTTTAAAATGCGTGATATTTACTAAAGTACCGATATGCTCATGTTCTCAACACTACTTAAACCAGGCATTTTTGGGTCGTGCGTTTGGCGAGCGTTTTTTATAAAAATCCTTGACGCGACTATGTTGCGCCATATGTTTAAAGCGTTTTTAAAAACTATTTGCGATGCGAGAATCTAGGCGAGACTGATTTCTTTATTTATTTATCAATGTGTTTATACAATCGTAAAAATACTTAACTCGTAGAAAGCGTTAAATATTTTTTAAGGCCTATGCCTTTCGTCTGCCTTATTTGCAGCGTGTACTTATTCACGTCTTCAGTTGAGGTTCGCTTTGCTTTATAGATGATTTGGAGCCATATACACGCAAAATTGACGGCGGTAATTTATTTCACGGAGGAAGTAAACTTCACTTTTAACTGAGCCATCCGTCGGTATGGTACAAATAATATGATAAGCAGTTAGTATTGGTGGCCAACACATAAAATACTCTATTTAATCCTAAGAAGAAGAAAGTGCGAAAAATGCCCAGATGTAGGAAAATAAAAGGAAAAATGTCTTTACAATCTCTTGCGTCACTTTCGAGAAAAGTATCGCGTGCTATTAAGTTTTCAACTTTAAATAGCACTCGAAGTATTTCAGTTATAAAAACATACCAGTACTACCCAAGCTATCGTTGCTTTTCTACAAAACATTTATTTTCGAGTATCAAGTCTGTTATAAGAGTCAGGTAATATTTGCTTCCTTATACAATTAAATATCTATAGTTAATGTTTGTCGTAGTAGTTAAGCGTTATAGTAAAATTATATTGAAATAAACTATGTTATTTTGAGAACTTAACCTTATTGACATGAACACCTGGTTTGCCTTTCTGCAGTTGCACTTTTGGCACAAAACTTAGGTAGAACTGACTCTTTATCTCCCGTCAGGGAGTATTATATTCTTTGCTCTTTATAAATATAATAAAAGTATTGTCTGTAGATTCAGTAATCAGTTTGCACTTTTGCAGCGCATTCACTTCTGTGCCTGACTTGCGAGTTGTGGCGTGGTGACGTAATTTATTTGTCAGACAGATGATTTGCCAAAGGAAGTGTCACTGTCACGTTTGACGTCAGTCATATTGAACTCTGTGACATCAATATTTTAATTATCAAATTCTAACAAACTATTTTTAATCAAAAATTAAATTAAACCGGTAGGTAACATATGAGTTTTCACATTTTTGTAAAGTCGAAGAGACTGATCAAAGGAGTATTATAACCAACGGAAACTTCAAATCAATTCAACGTATACAACACAAATGTACACATTTCTTTGACCGAGTGTCGGGTTTTCTGTTAAGTTGATAATGTTGTTATTTCATTTTTTAAATTCACACAATTTATAAGTAAAGAAACAATTTGAATGTGGAAGTTTCCCTTACAATAAGAGCGATATTAAATAAAGCGGTATTCTGTTACGAATACAAATATAACCTTCATTTCAGCAAGTCCGACATTCACTAAGACCTTTTAAATTGTACCAATAAACTGTCTATTCACAGCTATGTCGTTATTACTCAATCTGATTTCACTTTGGATACAAGTTTAAAGTGACTCTCTGAAAGTGTCTACCTACATTGACACAGAATGGGTCGAGATCACAAGCTAGTTTTTCATTCATGTATTTTGGTTTTTCTATTTTTTAGTCAGGTCAGAAATATGGGTGGTTCAAGTCCTGTGGATCCGTCATCATTTTCAAAAATTGGTGAGTGGTAAATTAAAAATAAAATCTAATTTACTAACCAGCCTTTTTCCATTTTGTTTTCAACAAAACTAATTATAAAAAAATGTTAGTTCAGTTGCTGAATTAGTTTGTTTTAATTGGTAGCATTAATGCATCAAAAATATTTAATAAGCATGTTTTAATTTGGCACAGTTCTGTTAAGATATTATAATTTTATTAAATATATTTTTTGTTTATTATTTATTAGTTAGTCACTGGACTAGTTGACCAATGTTAAACAAATTGATGAATTGTAATTTACAAATTACAATTCATCAATTAAAATTTAGTTTTTAAAATCATAAGTAAGGTATTTGGTAAAGGATAGATTATGTTGATGTTTTTTTTGCAATATTTTTGTTTGTAATTACAATTGTTAGAATTTTGTTCTTGAATTTTTTAGTTATAGTTTAATAATGTGTATCGCTTTTGTAATTTTAGTTGATACTACTATATTTCATCTTTAGATTGCGGATTGTTTTTTGCTCTACCAGTGTGAAGTTCTAGTTTCTAAGTTTTATATAGGAACACAAAATATTTGCAGTATCATTTTGGCCTATCTAGAACATAATCTATTTGTGTGCCAACTTTTGTGTGAAATAGTACCCATACATCCTCATAAACTTTCACATAATATTAGTAAGGTGGTAGTTTTAATTTGTTTAGCTTTACTGGCTATAGCTTTTTTATTATTTATCTGGTTATGAATAAAATTCAAGGAAAATTCTTGGGCTTCATTTAACAAATATTTCATAGCTTTCACAACAAATGAATTCGCAATATGAATATATTTTTCAAAAAATGGCATTTAGAAATCAAGTGATTCAAACACAAACTAAGCAATTTTTTTTAATTAGTAGCCAATACAATTTTTTTCTACTATTTCAGCTTTATATTGGGTATTCCTTAAAACAAATTACCAAAACCATTATAATTATGTAGTCTGGGGTTTAAATATGATGAAAATATTTTTTAATAAAACTTTTACTTTTGGACGAGCTCGGTGGCGCAGTGGTGAAACGCGTTGTTACACTACTTTGACACCAACGCTCGTGGGTTCGATTCCCACACAGTACAAACATTTGTGTGCATGAACATGTCTGTTTGTCTTGGTCTGGGTATTTTCTATGTATAATAAGTATGTATTTACAAAAAAAAATGTATTTACGTATGTTTATCAGTTGTCTAGTACCCATAACACAAGCTTCGCTTACTTTGGGGCTGGATGGCGCTGTGTAATTTGTCCGACAATATTTATTTATTTATTTTACTTCTGTTTCTTTCTAAATATTTTTTTTTTGTTTTTTTTACAATAATTTTGTCTTCAACTGGTTCTAGTTTACATTTTAATCTGATATTCTTCAAATGACTGTCACAAGCATCACATTGTCATGCAAAATTAACCTGTGACGCGTCGCGGTACGGTAAAACTAAAATGTACCCGTGGCAATACATTTGTATATTTCCCGTTTTGGTTAGAAATATGCAAGTTTCGAGTTGTTTTGGATAATTATATGTGACGTATTATACGTCAATTGTATTTTGTTTTGTTATTTGTTTCATAGTGTATTGTCTCTCTTGTATTACGAGTATAATACCTCTGTTATTATTGGTCTTGTTACCTGAAATTAAATAAATAATAATAATAAATAATTATATATCGTAATTAGTATCGATAAATGGCCTACACACTACACTGTACAAAAACTACGTCACTTACTCAATAATTTCAATAAAGTAGTTTTTTTTCAAAAATGAACATCACTTACTCAATAATTTCAATAAAGTAGTTTTTTTTCAAAAATGAACAAACTAGTCTGTAGACTGAGGCCGGATATGGGATGCTGTGAGCACATTTTTCCTATATCCGGCCTCAGTCTACATTTCTCTAGAGTCCGTCTCAGTCCTTCACTGTGTCTAAAAATGCTTTACAATATTCCACACGCTTTGCTTATCAAATAGTGTGTAACATTCTAAACAACCAAAACACATGCTCAGCTGGACATTCACAAATGTTCATGTTTATGTTCATTATTCCATGAACTCGCTCATTGCTAAAAATCAGTCAGGATCAGTTGCTTCACTTTTCCATGATATCTCCTCTAGCTGCAGAAATGGGCTGCTAAGGGGACTGTTTTCTAAGCTGTCGCCCATGTTTACACTGCTTTGGCCAAACGTTACAATGAATTTGGTAACAGATGAAAAAAATTTCATATTATTTAGATCGGATCAAACACCTTTAACATACCCCCCGAACTGTGTAGTTGTATTTCCATCCCAACTGGCAAAGTTAATCATGGCGCGATGCTTAACTTTGATATTTTTTTATATTGTTCTGACACTCTGGAAACTATGATGCGCCAAAAAAATATATATATCATTAAAACGAACATGATTTTTAAAAAAGGAATAAACAAGGTAAGTATATAGCAATATTGCTGCCAGTTCCATTTCCAAAACTTTCTTTAACAAAGTAGTACTAATATCAGCCACCCTCCGTAGGCCTCAGGGGCTCATTGGTTACGTCATACCATAATACTTGAATAAAAGTGTTTTCAAATGCTATTTATCTAGGTATTGACTAGATTTTAGACTTCGAAAATAATGTTTAATGATTTGATTTAATTGTACTTGGTTTCAGATTTAGCCATAATTAAACATATATCATTGTCTCTGAGTGTTAATTTTGAGAAGAAAGTTATATATGGATTAGCGGTTCTTAATATTGAAGTTTTGGAAGATATCAGCGATGTGGTGAGTGGTTTTGGTTTTTCCTTATCACAGCTCTTTTATATGACATTCTTTTTAGGCACTGCAATATAGAGCAAACCTTATTACTTACTTTACTTTATTATTACTCGTAGTAATCACGTAGATTACTACAAGGCCTACTGAATAGTGTAGATAATAGAGTTCCATACATTACGTATGAGCAATTAAAATTTTATGTAAAATCAGTACACTTCTGCTTTACAACAGTAAATAAAAATGATCACTATCGTCCCTACTGTTCTTGAAAGAGCACTCTGCTCAGTAATCAGGGGGTTGTGAGTGGCTTCAAGTACTAACTAACCGAATAGCTTTTTCACTTACCTATGTAGAAAAATCTTGCAAGTTGAACAAAATTACCGAAAGAAATAATTGTATGTGTGTAATAAAGTTGTAACTCAGGTACTGAGTTTGTCCATGGAATCCGTTTTGAATAAAGTATGCAAAGGATGCTTGGTATTTTATAGAAATAATGTCCTAGGATCCAATTTGATCTAGCCTGCTTTGTTCGCTTCCGCTACAGATTAGTTTACGCGAAAAATCGCCATCCACTATCCACTCACTACCGTTCGTCTCTCCAGAGACTGATCAGCAGTCAAGTCTGATACGACCAGAGTGTCTGCCTGGGCTGTTGCGGTCGTCTGCAATTACCCGCCATCTGGAATAGAAACCACCCGCCATCGTTGGTGCCCACAATCACATCACTTGACCCCTCCCTCACCAAAACGTAATGTTTTAGCGCCTAAATATCTCAGAAGTTCGAGCTTTATTTTTATATATACCTACATCGTCGTGAGGCATACAAGCATACGGCCCACCTGATGGAAAGCGATTACCGTAGCCTATGAACACTTGCAACACATTAAGTATCACTCGCGCGATGTTACCTCTGCTGCTAATTATTCTGCTGCTGCTGGACGATTGTTACTGTAATTTTAATAAAAGCCGTAATCGCGTTTTGCTCCACTCCCGATGGTCGAGAATAAGGTAGAGAATGCAATTAGCATTAAGTCCGCCTTTTGAACCAACTGTATTGTGGTCAATAAAGTATTAAATAAATAAACAACTCCTTAGGAGTTTATTAGTGACCTCACTCACACGCAGGAACACAACAACCCTCTAGGAATTGTTATTTGGCTGCGGTTATAAGGTGGAGGTATTTCCCCAGACGAACTGCTTTAGTGCGCCCTACCTCTCTTGAAAACACCCAGGCCAAGACAAATAACCATATTATAGCACACAAATGTTTGCCCCGTCTGGGAATCGAACAGCAACAGCGCGTTTCACCACTGCGCCACCGAGCTCGTCAAGTCTACTGACCAATGAAACAATATCTATCTATCTATAACTTCACGCCAAATCCCTCACGGGGTAGGCAGAGAGAACCGAGCGCCACGCGACTCGATCCTTGCATACCTCACTCGCTTCTTTCACATTCATTGCTCTTTTCAAGCACGCTCGCCGGTTTCTAGAGCTCCTGACATCACCTTCTGATAGAACACGACCAATTTGATCATGATAGGTAAGTCTTGGCCTTCCTCGGCTCCTACATCCTTCCACTTTTGCATTGTATATCTGATGAAACAATATTTTAACCAATAAGTCGATAAATAATGCGATGTTAATCCGTGAACTAACCAATAAGAGTTGCGCGTTCTACTTTGCCTTCAGATTACTTTGCTTCAGATTATTTATATAACGCGTCCGTGGTCGCAGGAAGACTCAACGATCGAAACGTCAGGTTCAACAAAATAAATAAAACACGCGTTACTTCCGTTAAAAATTGTTTAATTCAATGTATAACAATCGCGAAAACCTAAGACAGTTCTATGCTCTGGTTGTCTCTATAACACATGTTTTACCTCCCGTTAAGCATCCTCTGGCGCGGTAGATGTTAGTTAGTCTTTAGAATTGTAGCATGTTATTAAGGCGACACCTCGATCGTGAAGCTTTAAAATGGCTCCGCCCAATCACCCCGCGCCCCTCAATTGACACTCGACGCTCGATTTGTAAAATTTGAAATTAGCGCCTAATAGGTAACCTGGGGTCAACGTATAGTCAATGCAAACGAACAGAAAAGCTACAGAGTCGCGTCACACTTAAATAAAATTTATAATATCAATATTTAATAAAAATTATTGATTTAATTATTATTTAGCTTTATACATACTAAACCAAACATATTTATTTAAGCTAGACGGAAAACAATAGTAATAATAGTAATAAAAAACTACAGAAACGTATTCACTTTTAAAAGTTTATTGAAAGAGAAATCAATGACATCGTTTTATGTTTATATCTCTATAAGTTAACATGTCTTGGTATCTATGTTGTTCTTACTTAGGTCTCGTCCAGTGGCGCCCTCATTGAATAAAAAAACATATTATAGCATAGAAGATAAACATTATGAAATCTTATGTTGCATTTATTACGAAGATAGTAAAGTATTTTTACGTCATTAAACCAACACTCAAAATATTCCACTATCGTTGTTATAAGCAAAAGTGCTAAAAGAGGCCGTTTTTTGGCAATTATGCCTATAACAACGAAAGCAAAACATTTCAATTGTTGGTTTAATGACGTAAAAGTACGTTATTGTATTTGTAACACACGCAACACATGACTTTATAATGTTTATCTTCCACGCTAAGATACGATATTTTATTCCTTGAGGCGCCACTGGACGGCATGTATCCCCCTTAAGAAGAATGAAACACCAGCTACATAATACAACATTGTTTATCGAGAGGCTAAAGCGGGCCATTTGTTGATTCGGACACATATGTTTAGTTAGCAGATACACCATCTAAACTGCAAACACTGGTCACAGCGATGAAAGACGACTGTATGGAGAAAGGCTTACTACTGAATGCGAAGAAAACAAAGATAATGGTATTTGAAAGAGAAGAATCCAGAACTAATGTAAGGATTACGATTGATGATGAAGTGTTGGAACAAGTGGATGAGTTTGTATATCTTGGATGCGCTTTCAGCAGGGATGGAAGGTACACCGCAGATGTGGAAAGACGAGTGAGTGCTGGGAATAGTGTGAATGGAGCGTTGGGAAAACTTCTTGGCAGTAAAATCCTGAGCCAGAAGGCACAACTCGCTATACACAATGCAGTGTTGGTCCCAACGCTAACTTATGGAAGCGAGAGTTGGGTATGGCAGAAAGAGCATGAAAGTAGAATAAACGCGGTTGAAATGCGAGCGCTGCGCAAAATTTGTGGCGTAAGGCTTGTAGACCGTATTCGTAATGATGATGTTAGAAATAGAGTTGGTCTGAAAGAGAGCGTCGGTGTTAAAATAAGAAGAGGCATGCTCCGATGGTTCGGGCATGTAGAAAGAATGCAAGATGAAAGAATGACGAAGCAGATATACAATGCAAAAGTGGAAGGATGTAGGAGCCGGGGAAGGCCAAGACTTACCTACCATGACCAAATTGGTCATGTTCTATCACAAGGTGATGTCAGGAGCCCTAGAAACCGGCGTGCGTGCATGAGAAGAGCAATGAATGTTAAAGAAGCGAGTGAGATATGTAAGGATCGAGTCACGTGGCGCTCGGCTCTCTCTGCCTACCCCGCAAGGGATTTGGCTTGAAGTTATAGATGTTCGAGTGTCATAATGGCTGATAGCGCCGAGTAAACACAGGATTTTTTTATTTCGAATAAATAAGAGTAATAAAATTATCAGATTGAATTAGATTGAAATTGAAATAGAAAATTGGAATTTTTTTGCAACTCCCTCCTGGTGAAGATTCACAAGTTATTTTACACAGTTAGGTATAGCTCTGGTAGGGATCCTAGCTTTTTCCCTAAATATAATACACTCTCGAATGACTAGGTATGCGCTTTCACTAACAGTCAATTTAACTTCGCGAATTTTATAAAACAGTACAGGAAGAACTTGACGGTTAGACGGTAATTTTGCGCCTATTATTTGATAATTTACGTCTCCAACTAAGAAAATACTTGATTTATTGCTTCTCAATTCCACTGCCATCTTATAAAAGTTAAAACATTACGTATTAATCACGAGAATAACTGACATTCAAAATTAATAGACGGTTAGGTAATTATGACGAAGTTAACGATGCTCTCTCTAAAGTTATTCATTGGTTTAGTGTTAATAATCTGCTTTTAAATGATAAAAAGACTAAAGTAGATAAGTTCTCAACACCTAATGTAAGGCAGGTGGCTACCAATGTACATGTTAATGGAACTAATTTAGCCTCTGTGGAGACAACTGTGTTCTTGGGTATAACAATTGACTCCAGACTACAAAGGGGCCCACAAATTGAAAAATTATCAGGAAAACTAAGTTCTGCAGCTTATGCAGTGAAAACTATTAGACGGCTCACTGATATTGATACGGCTAGAATAGTTTATTTCAGCTACTTTCATAGTATTATGTCATATGGAATTCTTCTTTGGGGTAACTCCGCGGATATTAACACCATCTTTTTATTGCAAAAGAGAGCCATAAGAGCTATCTACAAACTTGGTCCCCGTGAGAGCCTTAGAGAAAAATTCAAAGAAATAAATATTTTAACAGTCGCATCGCAATATGTCTATGAAAATCTTTTGTATGTCCATAAAAACATAGACTCATTTTGTAAAAAGAGTGATATTCATAGCATAAATACTAGATATAAGCATAATCTTGTGTTATATGCAAGCCGTCTCCACAAAACAAGTAATTATTTTATGGGGCAATTATACGGTTCTATAACAAACTTCCCAGCAATATAAGAGATTTGTCAATAAACAAATTTAAAACTACTATTAAAGCCAAATTGTGTAGCAGGGCATATTATAAAGTATCTGACTATATTAATGATAAAAATGCCTGGGAGTGAGTCGATCCAATTATAATGTAATTAACAAAATATGTAAATTTGTTTGGATACCAAAAGAGGGATGCCTGAGTTTTTTGGCAGTATTTTTATCAGTGCTCACCTAGTCATAAACTGCACGGTAGGGAAAAAAAATGTGACGATTCCAAACAAATGTAGCCATTTTTACGGAATAAAAAGATTTTGACTTGGAATTTGAACAAATGAATACCGCGAGTACGTGCGGCACTGCCGCGCAACTTGTATGAACATGTTTCGATGTAATTCGGCACGGATTATCGTAATCCAAATAAGTTAAAAATTAATTTCCGAGTGTTTTAAAAGCAAATGAACAAAACTAAGACATATGCGTTAGAAAATAAAAACTTTGAAAAATAAGGGACACCCTAATATACATATATACAAATAGATTTTATAATCTATTCATATTAAAAAAAACATGTGACAAATGATTTTCTTGCTGTTTCATAACTTTAACTTCAGTATAATGACATTTATTGTATTTTACTTATGTATACTCTGTGTTTTGTATTGTTGTACGTTTCCTTGTTATTTATTAAACTCTCAAGAAGAAAGAAGCAGGACCATCTCTGATGTTGCAAAATAAATCTAATCCGTACAATAGTTCAATACTAACCACAATGTATAGAATAGATGATTTTTTTGTGTTTTCAGTGTTGGTTCATAGTAAATATTATTTGTTTTCACGAGTACCATGGGTATAAGTATACTATCTATCTATATCTTCACGCTAAATCCCTCGTGAGCGCCACATGACTCGGTACTTACACACCTCGCTCGCTTCTTTAACATGAAACATACCGAGTTTTTTTAAAAACTATCAAAATATACTATTTTACCAGTAATTATTTTAATACAAAAAAAAAAAAAAAACCTCCACTGGTTTTCTATCTTCTGATTGGATAAATTTCCAACGTAAACTAACCTTCACCTACGTACAATGTCTAAGTCGGAGTTCGGTGAGCTTATAATGGTTACTATGAGTTTGTCGTCCCGTATGACACTTACGTTAAAGTAGCATATAAATCGAGTAGTGATTCTTCTAGTGGAATATGTTTATTTAGTAAGTTTCTCCTAAAAAACAAAACAGCAAAAATATTCTATTTTATAAGTTTTTATTTTAATACAAAGAAATAAAGAGTCTCCACTGGTTGCTATGTGCTGAGAACGCGAACCTTATTGGTATAAATTTCCAACGTAACCTGACCTCCACCGACGTACAACTTCTAAGTCGGAGTTCGGTCAGATTATAATGGACAAAATAGGAGTTTGACGTCCTATATAGGTACGCGGTCAGCCTGTGGATAATGTATACCAATTATCAAATGTTACTGTTTATTCCTGCAAAAAATAACTCTTATTTAATTAATGCAGTTTTATATAGAGTTATTAAGTAATCAAAATTAAAAAAAAGTTTGAAGAGGAATTAAATAGCTTGGGCCAACCATACCTAGGAACTGTTCTAAAAACTAGAAATATGTCTACACAATGTTATTATAATATGTTTAATGAATATAATAATTAAAAAAAAAAAATACCTTGTCTTGTTCGCCTCCCCCATTCTACGAACATTTTCTTTGTATTTTTATTCTATATATTTTCTTTTTAGTGTTCCCCATTATTACAACAGTATAATAAATATATATAAACCTATAATATTATTTACTACTTATATCTAATAATAATACACTTACGCTAAATACTATAATATTGAATATTTACAACTATTAATTATAAAAACTTCGGTGTCGCGATGTAAATGGAGCGAGCTCGAGCAGACAGTCGACATAGGTCCTACCTCGAAGCGGGCTGCAGCCGGACTGGCTGGATGTAGTTAGTCAACGCGTTTATAATCCTCATTACCGCACAATAAGGTCGAAAACACGTAGCACCCAAGACGAATGTGATCGCTTAGAAATTGTCAGAAACTTAAAATATTTTTAAAAAATTTCATGTTTCACTTATCAAAATATGCAGCAAGCATATTATAAACATAGATATTACTAATAGATTTAAGTAATTTTGAAGCGTATAAACAGAACAACTTCGTTGTAATTTCAAAAATAATGAATTTTAGGAGGTGTTTTCGAAAGTAATTATTATCGAATCAATTTTACACAATCGCGTATTTGAGCAAGCAAATTCAAGATAAAGAAATGAAGTTATTTATATTAAAATCTTAGATCCGTCAGTTTAGTCATTAGCCTATACTATTCGATGAAAGTTGGTCTAATTTTTCGATGTGTCGCCTTAAATGCGCGATAACTTAAAATTTTATTGGCACGTTTCTCACTTCTAGGTGAATCCTCATAGTTCACAGCATTTATTGAACTGTGATGTATTCACTCGTTTCTGGTGAGCTCACTCACTCGCAGGAATACAACAAACTTCCAGGGAGTTGTTGTTAGGCTACGATTTTTTGTGAGGGGTAGGTACTTCCCTAGACGGGTTGCTTTGATGCGCTCTATCTCTCTTAAAAATACCCAGACCAAAATGAAAATGTTTGTCCTGTGTGAAAATGGAATTCACAAGCGTTGGTGTCAAAGTAGCGTTACTAACTACTGCGCAAAACATACATAGTTACAAGTAAAACTAATAGCAAAATAGTAAAAAACTAATAAAAGAGTTCGAACTATATTTTTTTATTATAAATGATATACAGTTATAAATACTCTTATAAAATTATAGTAATAGATTATATTTAAAATGTACGTTTATATGTAATTGCTTAAAATCGATTATCCCTCTATGCTACGATTAAAGGGAAGATCCGTGTTCAGTGAATGATGTTTACTTTAATATAAATATAACCTCGTCCTCTCACTCTCGCGCATAGGTCACGACTGTCTTATTGTCGATAACTGATAACCTGACCAAACTGTATTATGGGCTAGTTGTTGTTGTAATATCTTTATTGTACGATAAATTAAAAATATATGTATATTACAATGAAATTAATTATATGTTACATAGGCGGACTTATCCCTAGAAGGGAGCTCTTCCAGCCAACGCAGATCTATTTACAGAATTATATACATGGGCTAGAGAACAAACGTACACAAATTGACTACAACAATATCATAAATTTCATAAAACTAACGCACATCAACTTTACTTAATACATATTACGAATTTATACATACACAAAATAATAAATAATGATGAAAAAAGAAATAGGAATATATACATACATTAAATACAAAAGCTAAAAACAAACAAACATGAGATATATTTTAGGGTATGCATCCAAAAATGCTCACAATTCAGCAATTTTTTTTTTTTTTGACTCTGAGTTTGAAGGAATCTATAGAGGGAGCCAGTCTAACCTCTAGAGGAAGTGCATTCCATAGACTAACAGACTCTGCAGAAAAAGAAAGAGAACAAGGGTACCACAGGAGCGCAACCGATTGTCCACATCACGAAGATGAATTGTCTCTTTTAGGTAGGAAGGTGCAGATGTATCGAATAGAACATTAAAAAGTAAGCTGAGAATGTGCATCTTCCTACGGTCTCTGATCGTTTACTAATTAAGACGTTTGTGGCACTCCGAGACGTGATCGTATTTGCGCAGTCCAAAGACTAAGCGAATACAAAGGTTTTGATGCTACATCTGTTTTGAACTGAACATGGTATCGGGGTGGCGGACCTATGCGATATATAACTAGATCACCTACATTTACATGTTACTGGAATGGCTATTGTCAAACTGTATTTGCGATCTATTATCATAGCCGTTTAAAGATCTCACATCGTTAAAATTCTTTCGAATCGTAAGGGCATTTAAGTAAAACACCCTGTGAATACAACATCTTAAAGGAAAAGGACTTGTAAACAGCTCGTTTCATTAGCAATATGACCAGCAAAGGGTCCCAATATCAAAATCGGGACGCTAGCAAAACGGCACTTAAAATTGACACAAAATTTTGCTGTCATTTGTATGGGAAAGTCCGTCCGGTGTAAATTAATACACGTCAGTGCCTCAGATGTACCTATACATATTAGTTGTTTATAATGTCCTGATAAGTTAGGTATATACATGAAGAGCTCGATAGCGTCGGTGCGTGTGTCTCTGTAATCGAACACTCAGTCTCTCGATCGACGATAAATAGTATATGAATGCGTTTATGTATCTCGGGCTACTCCCTAATATAGAAAAAACTTTACGCTGTTGATTTTGTTGTCGATAGATGCATCCATAAATTCAAGCCAAGAAACCTTTCAGCAGCTTTAAAACCATCCTCTAATCTGCAGTAAATAAACTAACTGCAGTATTCTCGAATCTCTTTAATTTAAAGTATACATATTGCTGCATGGGGTTAAGTATATATTGATATGGTAAGATAATGTCACTCAGAAGTAGGTTAAAGTACCTACCTATTTGTTAGTTTTTATCATATCCGTCCATAACAAATTTATCTCAGATCATGGTATCATTCTCAAGTGTTGTTTGTTATAAATTCTAATATTTGTTATAAAAGAACAGTTGAAAATATATATTTATTTCAACATAGTTTAGGTATTCTATATACAATGGAAAAAATTTAGATATGTGGGTATTTCCGCAGTCATAGTAAAACTAACTGCAAATATAAGAGTGTGCTTGTTTGTATGCTTTTCCTTCCTTATCGCCGCCAGCGTAACTTTAATTTGTAGTTTTTAGCGTTTATTATCGAAACGAATTAAAAAAAAAGGGTGTATAGGCAACATATACGCGCAAGAAGTGAAACTTCAGTAGGTTATAGGTACTTTTTATGAAATTAATTTTATGTTTTAAATAATTACGATTGGAGAGACCCAAAAAATACTATACTTACGTATAGATTTGTTTGTGTTTTTTATACCGTATACGTAGTATTAGTTTAGTACTAAAACATATGTTAACCAATTTAGCTACTCATGAAACACACATACACACCCATCACAGTCTCGCGTAACGGAATATTATTATTGTAACGTAACGGCTCAATGTAACTGATACAAAAATGGTAACGCTAATTAATTTTTCCCTCTCATGGAGCCCTAAAGAAATTTCATTTCAATAAACCCTTATGGTTCGAATATTGATCGTCTATTTGTCACGGTAAACTCTACGGAATAACACGTTTGGTAAAATAATGTAATAAGAATATGCACTATATAGGAAAGATAGAATGATATTTGTAATAATCCTTCCATAGATAACAGAAACAATGGGAGATGTGACATACCACGCGAGTTTACACAGGGACGGTTGTCGCCGAGTTTCACCCCACCATAAAACACTCACACACTTAAATAAATAAAAAATATCATTCTACGCACACAAGTACAACGACACACATTTGTTAAGACGCTGTCATTGGATGTTTATTTAAACAACACCCAAGTAAGCACGCACTACTACATTTATGAAGCGGCAGAAACAAGCGGCCGTATCTCGAAACTGTACACACAGTGAACGAATAATATTACTCACTTTACATTGCGTGTTGGTAAACGAGCGGTGGCGACTGCGTAATGGTAGAAAAGCAATGTATGATTAAGAATGAGAAATTTGATATTTATAATTTGTATCGTGGTAAGGCCCTGGTAGAAATGGCGTCAGAGAATTTTTGAAATTAATTCTGTATTTATGCTTATAAAACGTAATATTATTTGTACTTATAGGTGATAAGTGATTCCATTTGATTTAAAGTTAACCACTGCACTTCTATTTTTGCAAAAAGGCAACAGCACAACTTGGCATTTTGCTAAAACAAGGAGCAACGTATCTCAATCGAACTTGATTGCAACTAACTAACTGTTCTTGGCAATGTTCTCGTTTTGAGCATATTGCGGCGACACCAACCACGCCCCCTCGTCACATCTCCCGTTGTTTCTGTTATCTATGAATCCTTCATACACTCTTGTTACGTGGCCTAAAGAATGTTATCTAGTAAGTACATAGATATAATTTCTGTTACAGATACTAGATGTTAAGGATTTGACTATAGAACAAATAGATTTAGAAGATGGAACAGAATTACAATATACAATTGGCGATCATTTGCCTGATTTTGGATCCAAGTTGACTATAACTCTTCCTAAGAAGAGCATTAGCGGAGAAAGGTAAATATTTTAATATTTAATTACTTGCAAAAACAACGTTTTCTTATACTCATCGTCGGGGAGACAAGCATAGCGCGCGTCTCTTTTGTAGTAGTAAGAAGGAGCTCGCAACTCCTATTGCGAAAAGAAATTATTTTTCAGAAACTTACTTAAATTACTGTCTCAGACTAGCTCCTAATTCAACATTAGCATTATTGTGTCTTTCTTATCTTTTGTCAATATTTTATATGTTACTGGATTTTTTAAGTTTTTGTAACAAACCTAAATCACCGTTTTCCCAAAGTGATAACATACGATTCGTGGCTGAGTGTCGAACTTCACAGGACTATATTTTAATTTTTATACAACGCCAGGACACATGCAAGCATACGGCCCACCAGATGTAAAATGGTCACAGTAGCCGTTGAACGCTTGCAATACGCGCATTGCCTCCATTGCGACTAACACAGCAACTTCTTAGGAGTTTACCTGTAAACTCGTAGGAACACAAGAATCCTCCAGTTGTTATTCTACTTGGTTGTCTGTAAAGTACTTCCCCAGTAGCGGTGCTTCGATGCCCCATGCCTCTCCTAAAACACCCAGATCAAGACAAACAGATATGTTCATGCACACAAATATTTGTCGAAGCGACGAACCATAGTGTTAAAGTACTTATCACTAACCAATTTATCCACGGACTTGTCGTCGTTGTTGCTTCTTTATGCTATAGCCTCATGGTGAAAAGAGTATAATTTTTGGACCATGTGCCTTTCTATCATAATGTCGTTGAAAATTTCCTACCTACCTACTAAATTACTTCTTATTAAATTTGTTTTGGACAGCAGTTCCAACCCGGCTGTAGAATTTAACATCGGAATTGTAATGTCGTTGCCGCTCTAGGCATGTGCATATTATTCAAGTCACTGTGGGCGAACAGATAAGTCACCGTGGTTCACCGTGCTGCTATGAATCGTGATCGTAACCTGACGTTAATAATTTCTAATAGAAATTCTAAATGAATATTGTAGCCCCGATGAGATTTTGAAGACCAAGTTGATCCAGAGTAACGAAATTATGTACAAGCCGGTTTCAAAAAAGGAAATGGATGCAATGAAAAGTATGAACAGTATAGCCTCCTGTAACTGCTGCTGTTCATGTACTCGCTTTATTGGAACTGGGTTAGCTGATTGCGGCATTTTTAGTATTTGTTGTTTATACACAGTATGCAGTACTTATGATATATTTATATAGAAATTCCTAAATAGTTTAGTTCTTGAGATAACTCGCATATTTATTTTATAAAGAATTGATCAGTGATATAAAAGGTCGGGTAGGCTTTATTAGGGACGCTGTACCAGTAAAGTATGCCATCAATGGATTGCTCCAGATAACAGCACGATGCCGTTTGTCAGAGCAACTACCATGAATAACGGCTTTTATTTATCTGTCGGACAAAACTGGGAACCCTTCTACACGTACATAATTTATCTGACAGTCCGTATGATGACACCTTGGTATTACCGAAAAACGAAGGACGACGACACGACGTTCTATTAATATTTTTAGGATTTCTTTTAGCCTGTGTAGAAATGTCTAAATCTATTCAAATTCAGCTCATAAATATTAAACTTTTTTTGGCAGTTATGTATTAAAAAGTAACTAATTTAACCCGTATGTGCCTGTTCTGATCACAATTTTTACTGTTTTTAATGAAGTTGGTACATTTTTGTTTGACAGTTTGAAGATTAGGATAAAATATGTGACATCCCCGACGGCGTCTGCTTTACAATGGCTGGACCCGGCGCAAACATCAGGCAAGAACCATCCGTATCTCTTCAGTCAATGTCAGGTAATTACAATACGTACACAACTGTTATTCGAAAAGTATATTATGCTAACCAATCTTAACCAATAGAATAAGATATCAATCGTTCACCTGTATGTGCACATGGTTGTTCGCAATCGTTATATGTATAAAAATTGCGGCATGAACACAAGAATGATAGGGACGCTTAATTGTCGTGGTAATATGATGATAGGGACGCTTAATTGTCGTGGTAATATGATAATTGGGAGGCTTAATTGTCGTGGTAATATATGCAGAGCCCGAGAATATAGGGATTTTAAATGGGGATTGTTGGACAAATCACATAGCGTCATGTAGCCCCAAAGTAAGAGAAGCTTGTGTTATGGGTCCTAGACAACTAACTGATAAACATACGTAGTTACATTTTTTTGTAACTACATACTTATTATACATCGACAACCCAGACCAATACAAACAGACATGTTCATGCACACAAATGTTTATCCTGTGTGGGAATCGAACCCACTAGCAATTGGGTTCAAAGAAGCGTAACAGCGCGTTTCTAAACTGCGCCACCGAGCTCGTCAATTAATATGCTATTTATATAATTGACGACTATACGCAACAGGCGGAACCACAAGACGAGGTCGGCTATAATACGAGTCCAGGAATTATATTTCGAGGCACATGTATTCACAATAATAAAATATCTTTGTGTGAGTGTGTGTCTTGTATAGATAGTATATCCATATATTCATAGTTATCTTATGAAAGTTTCGCAGTCCACAAAAATCCTCCGCAAAAACTGCAGGGGTGTTATAAAATAAAATATATCGTAACAGTGTGACTCAGCTATTGAGTACATTTGAGCACTGCCATCTAAAATAACTTGTCAGAATTAGAACTACACTAAAAAAGTAGCGCTAATGGGTGTATGACTGTTGTCTTAAATATACTTTTTCATTTTATGTCATTAGCAGAAGTTTGTAATTACTTCCCGACTTGGGTTGGTAAGTAAAAACCTTAACTACCAACCATTAACCTACTGACATCGTTTATAAAATTAATAGAAACATTTCAGAGTATGTTCGAGTAAATTAAGTTTTACTTTTCTCTTACTCTCGATGTTGTGAACAATGCCCTGCTCAAATGTGCCTACAGCTACCATTCATTAAAAAAATTAATGATATTAGCTGATACTTTATTAATTGTAAAACGAATACAATTGAAATTTTAAATATTTCATTGATTAGTAGGTTATTCTGACGGATTCTAGAATTTAGAATGAATAAATCTTCTCATTTATACTTTTTAAATAAGTACTTGGCATATACCTAATTTTATGGTTAGTAAAAAAGAAATAATCTGGCTAGGATTATATAATATAATCCTAGCCAGGTAGACGACATTTTTATAATATTGAAACAACTCTGCTATCGGTATAGACGCTCAATAGTTATTATTAAAATTGTTTATGTTGTAGCCAATCCACGCCCGTTCTATTCTCCCCTGCCAAGACTCACCAGCGGTGAAGTTCACCTACGACGCCGAGGTGACGGCTCCCGCGGAGTTCACAGTGTTAATGAGTGCGATCAGAGGTGACACTACGAACAACAGGACCATGTTCCACCAGCCCGTGCCAATACCATCATATTTATTGGCTATAGCTGTTGGCGTGTTAGAACATAAAACATTGGGACCAAGGTAAGGACACTAATTGTCATTTTTGACACTGACTTAGCAGTTGGCTGTTGTGTTCAGTTACTGCGTTACCGGTGAGAGGTGGGTGTGAAACGCCACAGCCTGAAAAAAAAAGTGCTGAGTTGGATAGACAACTGTTAAAGACTTTTCCTTCTAATTTATCCTACCCTCCTTTATGGTATGTTATTGAAGCTGGTGTTGCTATCAGTAAAAAAGGTTCTATTAGTTTAAATTATTATGTTTTAACTGCAGTCCGCGACTTATCCACACGTATCCGGTATGCCGTGAGAACCGCTTTTTCTTATTTTCTTTTATACTCGACTTCTAAGGGTCTTATCATGATGTTTGATAGCCTAACCTTCCTCAGGAATCGGCCTATCAAATCCAAGTGGTAGTTTCAGAGATTAGCGCGTTCAAATAAACAACTCCGCTTTTTATATTAGTATAGATGTTAAACATCATACTATAACGCCGGGGTGCAAACGAGACTATAAAAAGATGTAGAATACAACCGTATTTAGTAATTGCTGTGTCCGTCGGGAGGGAAGTACCTATACCGTACTGAAGACTGAAACCAAATAACAACTCCATTAAGGGTAGTTGTGTTCCTGCACATGGGTGACAATACTAATAATCTCATGCGGAGTTACTACGGTAGTGGGGGGTAGCGGTAGCAATTAGACTACGGCACTAATCACTTAACCACTTGACTGCGCATGAAGGTACGTTGTGGTGAGTGAGGGTCTCTAAAACATACTATTATAGAGCTAAAATATTCGAGGCTACTGACCAATGGGAGGATATTTTAACCAATAAGCCGATAAATGACGCGATGTTGATCCGTGAACTTTTTTTAATTTGTTTATTACCAAATCGTGTCTATGGGTCTCCATAGGTGCCATCATGGACTATAGTAACCACTATTTTGCTATTTTAGATCTCACGTGTGGGCTGAGAAAAATGAAATAGAGCGAAGTGCGTGGGAGTTCGCCGAGACTGAGAACTATTTGCAAGCGGCGGAGAGATTGTGTGGCAAATACCAGTGGACACAGTATGACCTGCTGGTGCTACCGCCTTCCTTCCCCTACGGAGGGATGGAGAATCCTTGTCTCACGTTTGTTACGCCCACTCTCCTGGTGAGTTGTTTTGTCTTTATCACAACGTTTCCTACTGACTGACGCTTACACTTAGCGAGGGTATCCTTAATAACCGATATGAGTAGCGCAAATGTTATTATGTGGCACGTGAGAATAGATCCAATATAACTAATGCTAGAGCTGCTGCCGTCATCCATCCTCTTCGAAGGTCTAATAGAAGATATCGATCTCTCACTTTTGTTATGTCTTGTCTACTGATATTGTGAATGAGGGTTACAAATAACAGAAATGTTGTAGCGAGTACAAATGACCCAGAATGGTCTATTAGCGCTGCCTCCCCCTTTCCTTACTTATCTATGGAAATCACATGTCTCATTTTTGGTGCGCATCCTCTAATCTCGAGCCCACAAACCAATAAAGCACTTGACTGCGCATTGCCTCCGTGCTTAATTTTTTGGTTAATAAGAACGTGTTTTAGTGTCTAAATATATCAGCGATTTGAACCGATGTACCAATGGAAGAATATTTTAACCAATAAGCCAATAAGTGCCGCGATGTTGATCCGCGAACTAGCCAATAAAAGTTGCGCGCTCTTAATCTTAATGGAGTTAGTATGCCCTGCTAATGATGTTGCCTTATCCTACAGCATAGGGTAAGGAAGACATGGATTCTCCATGTCTCCATAAGGCCTGTGAAGACATGGAAGACGTAAATGATTTTCCGTTTCTCTATTGCCGCCTATAAACAATTTCTATTCTAATCTGTGGTTACTATTTCTCCTATATAATATTTGTATACCTAGTATAAAATTTCAATCGGAAGTATAATTTTTATTTTACAAGTTGATTAAAAAACTACTCTGCCAACACGACAATAATAAACAATATAGGTCGTTACTTGCCTAAACTTAACAATACGTACTTGACGAGCGTCGTGATAAGTGTACCTTGTTCTTACAGTGAGTTCCCCGGCAAAACGCTACAACAAACTGTTAGTCATATACTTATGAATAGATGTTCAGTGTGCTGCTGCTATGGCATCCCAGGGACCCTGCCTTACTTTATGCGACGATTAGTTTTTAACAAACATTAGTGATAAACACGACATTTTTTTTCATCAGGCAGGTGACAGGAGTCAAGCAGACGTGATTGTCCACGAGATAATGCACAGTTGGACGGGCAATCTCGTCACGAACAGAAACTTTGAACATTTTTGGCTCAATGAAGGCTTCACCGTATTCCTCGAAAGGAAGGTGGCTGCTTCCTTGATAGCGGATTCCGAAGAGGCTAAAAAAAGCAGGGATTTCCATAGCATACTCGGTATGCAGGAATTGAAGGAAGCTGTAAGTATCCATGTTGTAGGATTATAACTATGGCACATTTTATCGCAATATTGTTGTTCAAAATATGAGTATCTGATATGATGCATCCCTACACGATTTTCAACTTATGGTTTAGAGTAGTCCTGACTTATTATTAAATTTTTGGCGAATGACAAAGTGTTTACAACAGTCTGTTGAAATATGTTTGCGCGATTTCCGTCGTAGCGTAAACCGTGCCTTATTGAAATTTTGCTTATGGATTTCATTCTAGTTTCCATATTATTTGACGAATAATATTATCTTATTCGTCAAATCATTTTTTTATGTAAATCGATCAATTTTTTTTGGTATTTTTAATCAACGGTGTTGCCGCTGTCATTACTGCCTCGCCTACTATGACGGATCTTACATTGGGTAATTTTTACACAACACAAACGTAAAATATATTTTTAGAATTATACAATTAATCTAAGCAAAGTAAGCTACGTGTTTTAACTTACTGAATGATGATTTAATATTACTAATTATAACTGTCATACATTTTAGAAGCAGAATTAGCTCAATATTGAGAACCTCTTTAACCCATGACGCGTCCTGTAGACTAAGGGCGGATATAAGGAAAATGTGCTCACAGCGTCCCATATCCGGCCTCAGTCTAAAGACCAGTTTGTTAACTTTTTTTTTTTTAAACTACTTTATTGAAATTATCTAGTAAGTGACGTAGTTTTTGTACAGTTTAGTATGTACGCCATTAATCGATAATAATTTTGATGCGTCACATATAATTTTCAAAACAACTCGAGAATTGGATGTTTTTGGTAGTAACTACGAAATTTGAATTGAATTAAAATTATTTAAAACATGGATCACTTCTGCTACTGCTGTATAAGTATATGGATTTTTACGATAACAGTTACACTTTGAATGGAGTATACGGCTTACCGAATACGAGTTCAGAAACAAACATTTTCAGGTAAATCACTTGGGCGACACAAACCCCCTCTCGCGGTTGGTACCAGACCTTAACGGAGTACACCCAGACGATTCATTCTCTCGCGTTCCATACGAGAAGGGGTCTCTTTTCCTCCGCTATTTGGAAGACCTTGTCGGAGGACCTGGTAAGAGAGAGTGATCTCTTTCTAATTCTAGGTGAATGAAGAGCTGGGACAAACTAATCCACTGACGAGACTAGTGGTGAATTTGACGCATGTACATCCCGATGTTGCTTTCTCTACTGTGCCGTATGAGAAAGGCGAAGTGTTTCTAAGGTACTTGGAGAAATTGGTTGGCGGATCTGGTGAGATAATACGTTTCTTATTAAGGTGTGCTTGCAAGTGCAATTATTCAGCAGCAAAAGTTAATCTAATATCAATCTGGAGCGATCCATAGAGATATTTGTAAAAAGCCGTAATTAAGGTCCCAACGTTACTTTTAATTGCTTCATTAATGAAATTTCAAATTTTATAGGAAGTTATAGGTAGTCAATTTTCTTTCTATCTCGTTTATATCAATTAGCTACTCCTTAGTCTTCCCATCTTGCAGGCCTGATCCATAACTTCGTCACACTTTCACAATTTCGAAAAGACGACTATGGTCTTCTTTATATTCTATCTTTATCTATTATATATTCTATCTATCTTTCTTTACTGGCATGGTTACTACGGAGCAGTGTTGGTGAAAAGTTTGAATCGGTATTTTTTTATGTTTTGGCCAGAGATTAAACAGGCTCTATTTAGATTTTTAAATGGAGTAAAGCAAAATGTATGGCATTTTTTAAAAGAAAATATCGATATTTGCTCTTGACTTATTTGTCTTATCTTGTTACAGCGGTGTTCAATGACTTCATACTCGCCTATTTGACACACTTCCAAAAGAAATCACTGGACACAGATCAGTTTAAAGCGTTCTTCATCGATTACTTTAAGGACAATGAGAATATCAAGAATGTGGATTGGAATACATGGTTATACAGCGCAGGCATGCCTCCAATAATTCCTGAGTGAGTAACACCTATAAAATACGTCAATTTAGTATTTAATATGAAAATAACCTACATTCCTTCAGCTAAAATAGTGATCAGTTGATCTATATCTTTACGCAGACAGTGAATGAAGATAGAAGACGCGGTCGTTATATACCATAAAAAGAAAACCTCACCTTTAACATTCATTTAACACATTTCATTCAAATAACATGTCCCTGCTGATCGCTGTGTTCTTGTGCATGAGTAAGGAGTAGCTGTAATGAAGATGCAACAGAGGTGGCATCGCACAAGTGATACCTACTTATATGTTGCAACTTGTAGGTTATCGTAACCGCATTACATTTGGTGGGCCATATACTTGTATGCATCTCGACGTTATACATATAATAAATAAAAAAAAGGTCCTTCATTGAGTCACTTTTACCAACTTCCAATTGTGTAAGCAATTTAATAATATGATAACATCGAGACTCCTCTTACATTACGCAAATTATATCCTCGTATTAATGTGAAACTTGACAAGCATATTAGGCATATAACTGGTGAAAGTACAACATGGTAACGTCTACCTGGTATAATGATGTAGGTCGCGCGGAAATCCTCAATGGATTTCATCAAGTCTACCTATATTTGAGCCCGGCGATACATATTTCTTTACATTTTCATATTTTTTTATGGTTTTCTTCTTTTATACGTTAATTTTTAGCTACGATACATCAATGACGAAGGAAGTGACAGCTCTAGTAGCAGCCATCAGCGAGAACGCACCGATCAGCCACTCAGATGTGAAGTTGTTCACCCCACACCAGATCATCAACTTACTACAGGAGCTGATTGAGAGGCCAGCTCTATCGATTGAGAAGTTAAACACTCTAGGCGAAGAGTACAAAGTCAGCAGCAGTAAGAATACTGAAATACAATACAGGTGACTTAATCATGTAGTGCTCACCTTCATCTTTATGGCCAAGGATAGCTTTACTTTTGCGTAGTTTAGACCCCCGATTAACGAATTCTGACGAAAACGATACAGAGCAGTGCTAGTTATATCAAAATTGATTGCAACTCGTATATATATACTCGCCGATTTTGACGGGACTTTCACTGGCAGATAGCTGATGTAATAAGGAGTAACTTAGGCTACTTTTATGTTAGAAATTATTATTAATATAAATAAATATAAAGAAAATAACTATTCCGCGCGGACGAAGTACATAATACATATCTATTATTATTTTGCTGTTCGCTATTTTACTCTGCTTATTTAGGTACTTATAATCAAATCAAATAAATAAAATTATAATTGAACAATAACTATTTTGTAAATTCCGCGCGGACGAAGTCACAGCTAGTTGTACATAAAATAACATTAAAATAAAACATTAAAATGCAACACATTAAAGGACGGATTTCTATAAGGAATCTCTACCAGTCAACATTTGAGTGTTTAATTTGGAACTTGGTAGGCCAGTGGCAAGGGTTTGTGTTTACAGATTTTTTTTACAAGTGTAGAATATAATTTTGTGCGACACTACAATGTAACACGGATACAGAAGCAATCGCAAATTTTTCCCACTCAGGGGTTCAGCAACTACGCCTTTCTAAAGAAAATTTTTGTCCTTACAAATGAAAAGGGGTCACCGAGAAACTGTTATGAGACGAGTTTATTGTTTATGGTAATAATTTAACATTAGGCGCGTCTCGAGCGGCTATTTCCTTTTTGCCATCTTATACTTTACATGTATGAGTAGGTATAACATATTTGTTTTTTTTTTTGTATTGGTGTCAAAAAAGCATTACTTCTTTAAAACATTACATTATCTATTATTATCTGTTTAATTTTCACGCCAAGTCCCTAGCGGTGTACGGATACATATATATCTACGTTCTCTACATGTCATACAGTAAATCACAACGCTGGTCTTTCTGTACGCGCAAATCTTAACTGAAGTTCTTTAACTCACAAAAGTTTGTGCTTCTAAAACGATTATTATTGTTTACAGATGGATAAGATTATGTTTAAGAAGCCATGACCTATCTAAGCTGAACGAAGTATTCGACTTTGTGAATAAGCAAGGCCGCATGAAGTACGTGCGGCCGATTTATAGGGATCTCTATGCCTGGGAAGAAGTGCGTCAACAGGCTATAGACAACTTCCTGAGCAACGAAAAATACATGATGCATGTATCTGCATATACCTTGAGAAAAGATCTACATCTCAGCGAATAACAATATTTTAAGAGTGAAAATTTATATTCACTGTGCTACTGAATGAGCAATATTATGGTGGATAAAAAATCGATATGTAAGAGTTATTTCAGGGAGTATTTGTCTAATTAATTTTACTAACTACCAGTGTATTAATTGTAATCTACAATGAAAGAAATAATGTAAATAATTTTATCAATATTACATTAATTTTGAAATTTTATAATCACATTTTATTATTGATCACCATATTATATATATTGACATCAGCAACACCAAACGGTTACCGATCCATTGTCATACTTTTAAGCTCTTGAAGTTCCCTGTGTCCCTATCTGTTTGAGATCACCGTTAACGATAGTTGATTTTATAACTTTACCGTACGTAAATTAAAATGCCACAGAAAGCTTACTTTTTTTTAAGGTGTCCTGCCAAAATGTCTTAGTTGCGCCTGATGGAAAGCGTCAATAATAAGAACCACCTGAAAGAACAGCCATCACAAGTGATTACTGCTGTGCTGGCTGTCAATATTGTGGCTGTAAATATTTTGTTCACCCAAACACTTAAACGTCTTTTAGTAAAAACTACTTAACTAGCAATAAATTATTCATAAACTATTAAATTAAATATTTAGTTCCAATAAAATAATATAAGTACACTTATTTTTAAAATGATTTATTAATATCCACGCTCGTTGAATTTCGCTTGTCCCTATATAAACTCCTGTTTCGAAATGTTACCGGATGTACATAGTGTTATTGCATTGAGTTTCAAATATATATATAAATATTAAAATATTTTTATTATAACTTAATCTTCAAAGATTTAAAAAACTCCGATACTGCCCTCGTAAAATCATAATTTATACATATCAAAAAACAGTATTTTAAATTTTACTCCATTTTCTAAATTCTAAAATACATTAGAGCTTTTCTCAATTTTTAAATAGCAACACAATGGCGACTACAGCCGACATTAATATACATAACAGTGTTCAAAATTCAGCGTTGTTGTTGTTGTTGTAATCTCTTTATTACACAAATATACATAACACATACAGTTAAAAATGTTTAGTATGCACAAAGGCGGATCTCTGTAAGAGATCTCTTCCAGACAACCTTTATAGGCTTGGTAGGAATATGTAATACATATATAGTCAGAGAAACTATCTGTACCTTCTTTAACTAAAATATCATGAACTAATAACATTAGTCATTGCAATAGTAAAAACAGATACATAAATACAACAAAAAGAAAAATCATTCATATATACAAGTAGGTATCTAAGCAAAAACACATTCAAACTAGGGGCGAATGTAGTGGAAGCGAGTACATTCTCAAGATAAACATTATTCCTTGGCTTCAGTGTCTATACTGAATAATCCAAGGCAAAATATTTGAATAACTCAAAAGAGGGCGCCAATCTTACATTCAATAGGAGTGAATTCCACAGCTTTGCCGATTTGACAGTAAAGGAGTTGGAGTAAGTTTTCGAAATATGAGTTTGTAAGTTAAGGATTGGAATACTACTCGAACGCAGACGGACGTCACCATGTCGAAATTGCATTTATTCGAAAAGGTAATTAGGAGCATATTTACTGTACAAGATATTATATACTTAGTTGTGAGAGTAAGTGAACGTTCCTGCGAACTCTAATCGGTGGCCTGGCCACTCAAGACGCTGGCTACACTCTGATATGATGGTTCATATTTATTAATTGCATTCATGTGGTAATACATTTGGTGTTAAGCTAAGTATTCCTGTAAGTTTTTCTGCAAAATAAACAATTGGTTTGCATCTACGCTATTTCCCCACAACATTATCCCATATCTAAGCCACGAGTACCTACGCATATGCATAGTAGGCTGACATTGCGGTTTTTATATCAGTGCTACATTTGATCTGAAAGGGAGCGTATGTAAACTTAGACAATTTTGATTTAATTTGTTCTACGTGGGTTTTCCAGGTTATGTGAGTATCTATATTCAAGCTTAAAAGATTAATATAAATATAATATAAATATTGTCGGACAAATTACAGCGCCACCTAGCCCCAAAGTAAGCGAAGCTTGTGTTATGGGTACTAGACAACTGATAAACATACGTAAATACATTTTTTTTTTGTAAATACATACTTATTATACATAGAAAACAACCAGACCAAGACAAACAGACATGTTCATGCACACAAATGTTTGTACTGTGTGGGAATCGAACCCACGAGCGTTGGTGTCAAAGTAGCGTAACAACGCGTTTCACCACTGCGCCACCGAGCTCGTCGATAATGGTATTGACCATGTCAATTTGTGTGTTTTCAATATTTATATTTAAGAATATAGGTCTCATATTGATTGGCAGGAATTGAATAATTTTCGTTTTTTTATAGTTTATTTCTAAGTTATGTTCTCGAAGCCAAACCGAAACATTTTCTAATGTATTATTGACGAGAGTATTTGGGCTTATACCTTTTTTTACTTTTTATTAAGATTGAAACATCATCTGGTCGAACTTAATTACTGCATTAATTTTTAGCCCGATATTATTCGGCCATTCTGCCATAGCCGATAGCGTGAGAAATATTGGAAAGTGAGGAAAGAGAATGTATTAATAAATAATGAGAACAGAATTGGGGACAGCACTCCCCCTTGCGGCACACCTGCAGGGATCTGGCACCATTCCGATCGAGAACCATCCGCCTTTACCAGTTGCTGACGCCCGGTGACATAAGACCTAAACCAAGTACTGATGTCAATAAGTTAAGGGAGCTCAAAACTTAAGCAGAATATCGAAATCTACTGTGTTAAACGCATTAGTAAAATCGAGTAGGATTAAGGCGGCAACAGCTTATTCTCAACGTTCCAACGGATGTCATCAGTAACCTTGATTAGAGCTGTAGTGGTACTGTGAGCATTTCGAAAACCAGACTGATGCTGGCATAGGAGATGTGCTCCACCAAGTAATTGGACAAGCGTCGATGCACAAAATATTCTAATACTTTCGAAAGCAAAAGAAGAATGGATAGAGGACGAAAATGAGAAGGTTCCGATGGAACTATTTGATGGATGGATTTATCCAATTGACGAGTGCTTGGGTAGGGGAATCACAAGAGCGTCTTTCTACGATGAAAGGAAAACACCAGAGCAAAGGGAGAAAGATTCAGAATGTCTGAAATAATAGGAGCAATAAAAGGTTTAAAATTGGAGTAGTCATAGGGAGACAAATATCATCAGCTCCTGCTACTCGCAACTTTATTTTGCGCACAATCTTCACTACCTCATCTGCCGATATCAACCCGAGATCAAAAGCAAAGCCCTGATGAGTCGACTTTAAATGATTGGATAAAGTATTCTGTTTAATCTTAGGATTCATTGTCCCCGGTGACGTGACGTAAAAGTATCTATTGAGTGTATTAAGGTCTAGATCACATGAGTTACTTAGTCTACTCCTCCCAACACCCATTCCATTGAGATACTTCCACAATTTAGTAGATGGTCAATGTTCCACAGAAGTGTGGATATATTGCCGTTTGGCGTCCCTAGATATTGGATTACATTTATTACGAATAGCGACATACTAAATGAGGCGGTTGCTAACGGGCGGATCGTGTTTAAGTCTGACTTTGGCTTGATCTCTTTTAGTCATGAGCTTTTTAATGTCGAGCGTTAACCAAGGTGCAGGATAATGTTTAACTCGTATTGGCCTAAGAGGAGCACGTGTATCATATAAAGCAAGAAGAATCGAATTAAAGGCGGCAACTTTAGAGTCGACTTTATGGAAAGTACAGGTTGCCAGTCAATCCTAGAGAAATCATCACGCAGAGCATCTAAATCTATTGAGTCATAGATTCGAGCGGTTGAGTTGCGCTGGCGCCACGAAACTAAAAATTTGTATCAAGGTAAGTTACCATTATTAAATTTGATTGATAGCTAACTATTCCATTTTTTTTTTAGAAACATAATCATGTTAGAGGGAACAACATGACCAATTACGAGTATTAAGTCGCTGAGTAAAATTAACATTTTTTTCATAAATGTAGACAGCGAAATATTACTTCAAGTTTGTTACTTTACATGTGGTAACATTTAGGCCTGACCAAAAAGTAACAAAGCTGAGCTGAGAGCTTGAGCTGAGTTCGCATTGAAAATTTAAACCGACTAGTGAAATAGAGTGTTATGTGACGATGTTCACTGTGCGCTTAAATTATTTCGCACGCCGTAATCTCATGCAGGATTGCTGGTGATGAGGGAAGGACACGTAAATATTTTTCTTTCTTTTTTATAATAATTATATTACTATTAATGTATAAATATTTTACTTTCACATGCAGGAGTTTGCTGTGCTATTATTTTAACATGTACATGTATTTATAACAAAATATACTACCATCAAATTTTATATAAATACACTTGTTTAATAATGAGAATAAAAGTAAGATGTATGATCTGTAAAAAGTTCTATTGTGAAGCATGTTGACGGTCCCGTACACTTCGACTATATCAGCGATGAGTGCTTTGGAAGCAGTAAGTCTTTGTTGTTAAAATTGTGATGTTGTCAAATATTCTTCTTCTTTTATTGTTTTATCACATTGAGATTTTTTTTACTATGAAAGACATGATATGTATTTATATTGACCATCTGAAATGGCCATGGTGTGAAACACATTTTATTCTTTCAGAGAAATGTTTTGGCTGTGAGCATTTAACAAATGATTCGCCTAGCTAGACCGTTGCATTTTGTACTACTCATGAAGAGATTTCACATGTCAACTTTACTAAAAAGTGATGATTGATGATCATTATCCAATTGACGAGTGCTTATTTATGTCAAGATTTCAGAATCCATTAATACTGTTTTAATGATTTAAAATAGTATTTTTAAAGATATATATATTTTAAAAGTTAATTACAATAAGAATTTATATGTCATTTTCTTCTTTTATGTCCAAAAATTAAGTCTCTAACTTCTTAGAATATATTTGACTGTTATTTTGATTTTTTTTTTGATTGTTATTATTTACGGATATCAGTCGAATAGTAGGATTTTTTCAATTAGCTGTATGTTAAATAAACTTGCCCAATAACTAAAATATGTGACTACTTAAAAATAAAAATGGTTTTGGCCCTATGGTTGTTAGTGTAATTGTACTGTTTATTGAATTTAACATAACACCTTGTGAAAATTCCTTTTTTTTAATTCCAGTTTTTTAAATCCACGCTGTATTGTTTAATCTTTTACCTTTTTGCCACAGTAACAAACTAGTCACTATAATCCTCTATTGATTTATTTATTTCCGCTTATGGCAATATGTTACTTTGCCAACATCAAGTAAATAATATATACGATAAATTTGAATTTTCAAGAGGTGCATTACTTCAGGACCTGAAACAAAAAGAGAAAGAACTATTTACGTATCATATAATCTACACATAAACTATGTCTAACTAAACGCATAATGCTGATAAGACCATCATCTACAAACTGTTGTGGCTGTAGTCGAAAGTTTAATTATTTAATGATATAAAGTTTGAGATTACATTTACATACAGGGGGTTTGTACATGATACTATACACTCGACACTAGTAGAAAACCACCACAGTAATAAGTGAGGTCTTGAGGAAGAGGATCAATGACATATTTTTAGCTTGGAACAAATGCCAACAAATCCCAATGGGAGATAAGCGTGATTGTATGTAAGTTTAAGTATGCGTTCCAAAAACTTGTGATGATGTGAGGTGGTATAATTATAGTACCTTTGCCAGCCACCCAACTAAAGATTGAATAAATAACTACTTACATAACCTCAAAGAATTCATTTCGCATATTTTATTTCCACAACAAACAAGTAAATCGAACTATATATCTGTCTTATGTACTAATTATGTCAGCGACAAAAAGAGTTCAGGTAATTGAAATAAAACAGCAAAAAGAATTACTATTCTTTGTAGTATACAAATAACTTTTATTAAAACATACCGAAATGTTTGAATCTTACCCATAATATTATTATTCTGCTTTTAGCAATGGGCAACGTTTGCACGTACTTGGCATTTATTCGACTGCAAATGGCAAGATCCCTACGATTCTGCTCATGTTATAAAGAAATACCTGATGGGTGCTCACAAGCCCATCTATCATCCTATGAATGACTGTGGCGATGTCGTTGTAGCAATTAACAGCAGGGAAATAGCACTTCGCGGTAGCGACTGGCGTCAAAGAGCCTACTTCCATCATACTGGATACCCGGGAGGCGCGTCTTGGACCCTTGCTTGGGAATTACATAATAAGGACCCTACAATGGTTGGTTTTTTGCATATTATATGATTTTGCCATCTGGTATTCATTTGGATTTATCTATCTGGAGCTTCAGAGGGCATGTCAAGCCGTCGCTGCCAGTTTTAAGCTCAGCCAATAGCTTTCAGGCGGCTTGAAGACACTGACCACTGCCATTTTGCAGTTGAGCAGTGTGGCAGCTTATGCTCAGAACTTCTTCATATGTACAGCCTTCTTGCTATGTACTAACAATGAGTATAATTAGTTTGATATGAATTACATTCAAATGTTTGTATGCTGTAGTATTTTTTAATTTATTATTAATAAACTATTATTATTGAATAACTTTGAGTGTAATAAACATGAGTGTTTGTTACTTAGTAAGTTATCACATCTGCCTATAGACATCAACAGCACCAAAATATCACTTATTGTTTGCCAGCCTTTTAATAGGTAGGTTAATAATCTTGTAGGTTCCTATATCATATTTGTTTGGTAACACCTTGGAGGGCTGTTGAGCATGTGAAAAGTTGTGTTTAGCTGTGGTAAAGTGGCAAACTCAGCGTTTTTCAAGGCTAAACTAAATTCCACATGGTGAATCCTGCCAATTAGTAAACAAAACTTGTAAATGTAAGGTAGAGTATTGCAATATTTAGTAACCTGACTGGGGAAGTATCTAACAAAAGACTATAATCATAGACAGAACAAGCCTTTAGAGGGTTATATTCCTGCAAATGAATGAGTTGACCAGTAACATCTTGAGGATTCGCTGCAGGGCTTAAAAGGTGACTATGCAAGTGATACTCCCCATTATGCAAGCATTCATAAGCTACTGTAACTTTGATCAGGCTGTATGCTGGTTTACTACCATCTGTTGAAGTATAAAAACTATAATTTCAAATGTCTCATTTTCGAGTTGATTTTGATTAAATGCTGGGTGCTATAATGAAAGCAAGTAACTATGTCAGGTTCAAACAGAAAACAAATCCGAAGAAAAGGATTTTGAAGGCATAAAAATTCATGAACCAGCAATTACACAAGGTTTATCCAGTTACTGGCCTCCAATAGATGCAAGTTATAAATTTATTTTTGCTTACTGATTTAATTTGGTTACACCTTAAATTGTTGTTGTTGTCTCTTTAATCTTTATTGTACGATAAATTAAAAATATATATATTATTACTTTTTTTTTCACATTCTATCTGCCATCAGCCTCAAAACTATTATCAGATTTGGTGTGTGCACTTCAGCTAACAGATTCAGCGGACTACCTGTAGATCTAACTAAGGAAACAACAGAAGATCCACCTGACCATGGCAATAAAATTAGTAAACCACCAACCAACCATAGAATCTGTTAGCGTTATCTTCTGTTGTTTGGTTGGGCTTTTACTTATACGGTGGACGATTAGATAGTCTCTTCTTTTTTTGGTAGCGGTGAGTTGGTACTCTTTGACATGGGGGAGGGCAAATAATATTGACACTGTCTATACTCTTTGTCTTTGAAGACGCAGTGGGTAAAACCTTTGAGTCAATAGCTGTAATGCACCTAAAGAGTACGATCTCAGTCTAGTGTAGAATAGGATTTGATGAAATGCTGTGCTGCTAGAAGCATTCACTATCACGGAAGTTCTAGTCGCCTGTTCCCGCGCAGTTTTTGGTAACCGATTTCTCACTCGCAGGCCCAGGTATCTGCGAGTGCCAGCTGTTAGCCTGATCGCATGACAAATAACATTCGTAATACTCATATTTCCATATAAAAAGGTGGGACATACGCATGTCGCTTTTCAAAGGTGACTTGGCCACGCTTTTTGAAGGGATTTAGTTCGCCATGGTTGGTGGTAACCAATGGACAGGTTAATTTAATTAACCGCCGCCTGTTGCTCGGCGTTATTACTCTATTGGCACCACCCGGGTGACACGTGTAGGAGGTGCCTTGGAGAAGGTGGTAAAACCTACGGACGTGAGCAACATAACCCCTCTAAAATGATACATGACCATATTTTTTCACAAGCTTGTTGAAAAATATGTTAATGTAAGTTCCAGGATTTTGATATTTAAATTAAGCTTATTGAAATTAATATTTTTAATGATGGCAACATAAATGTTTCCATGTGCCAATGTGCCGAATCGACTTGGAGAGTCAAGCACGATTGTAACTCTTATTACATACAGAATATGAATGGTACAAAGGTCAAGTGTTGACAAGCAGTTAGCTGTATTGCCAGATTGAATTCGAGTGGTCAGTCGAGAACCACTTCCACGTGTAAATTTGGTTAAAACCTTGACTTTGTTACAGATTATAAGGAAAGCGGTATATAGAGCACTAAAGGGTAATCTGCAAAGACGCCACACAATGGAGCGGTTACTAATCTTTCCCAAAGAACACGTCCCTGAAGATATTATGCAGAATGTGACCAGCCAAATCCGACAACTACGTGGCGTGCCTACTCGGCTTGATCACATACCCAAGGAAGAAGTAGAAAATTATCCAAAGGTTATGGAATTCCCAGAAGAATATGTACTGAAATGAATCATGCTTGTTACTTTTTTATTAGTGTTAAATTAAGTAGTCAATATAAATGGTTATGAATATCATTTGATGTTTGTCTAAGCACCTATAATTAATTACCTATCGATGATGATTTTATAATTAATTTTGATATGTACATTATGATAGACGAGGTCATCTTTAGCTATGTCAGTCGAGAGACAAGTTGTATGTAGGCGTGCGATTTGTCTGATTTTAAGAAGTTAAAGATGCTACATCAGGACCTCCACTCTCGTGTTACTAACCCTGCATTTCTCATTGACCTTATAAACGAACTTGATGTCGTGTTGTGTGTCGTCTTTTTGGAAAAAGTTCAGAAGGATAAGTCTCAGTTGTCTCCAACCATCGGCGATGTCTGTGAGATATTTGAGAATTATAATTTAAAAGAATATGAAAGAAAGTTAGTTTGAAAGAGAGTGTCGGTGTAGAGAAAATACATATTCCGTTGTTCGGGCACTTAGAGGAATGCAGGGGCCCGAAGAACCGGCGAACATGCATGAATACAGATATGAATGTTAAAGAAGAAAGCGAGGTGTGTAAAGACCGCGTGTATAGTGCTTGGTTCTCCCTGCCTACCCCGCACGGGAGAAGGTCGGTTGGTTTGAAAGCATACATACATACAGAATTAAAAAAAAATGTTTCAGTAGTAACCGTACTTCTCCCTACACACACACTATTACAAATTCTCCCAGTTTTGTCTCCAGCTGAAGTTTATGTTAAGTTTCATGCATTTGTATTGATATATAAATGAAATGAATAAGGTATCTCTTCTTCCTAGCGTTATCCCGTTTGCTAATCCATTAGGAGTATCGGGGACCGCAACCAAGCCCAAGGATTTGGCGAAGATACTCATTAATACTTGACGAGCTCGGTGGAGCAGTGGTGAAACGCGTTATTACGCTACTTTGACACCAAAGCTCGTGGGTTCGATTCCCACACAATACAAACATTCGTGTGCATGAACATGTCTGTTTGTCTTGGTCTGGGTATTTTCTATGTATAATAAGTATGTACATATTTACAAAAAAATGTATTTACGTATGTTTATCAGTTGTCTAGTACCCATAACACAAGCTTCGCTTACTTTGGGGCTAGATAGCGCTGTGTAATTTGTCCGACAATATTTATTATTATTATTAATAGAACAGAAAAATATAGGATATCTTAAAATAATATAAATTGCTCTTCTTATATGATGCTAATCATTTTGTATATCAGAAATTCGAAACATAAATATTTGTCAAAACGTACTTAACAAATAATTAAATGTAGAATATTAGACTAATTAGGTTAATGAATACATTCGGAAAATGTATAAGCTACTTTACATTTTAATACATAATTGTAAAAAAAACCAGTTGAGAATGCGCAAGCTTGCATTGCCAGAGGAACACCTGGCTCGTCAATCAAATAACAATCTAAATTTTTTTTTTTAATTGTTCGGCCATTTTGTCCTTGTTCCTTAAGAGATAGGAACGGTGTTCCTGAACATTCCTATTCTACTTTTTTATGCTGAATTCGAATCTGAAGTCAAAATTCGAATATTCGAAAAAAAGCAGCAGACACACGCACACACAGACAAACATAGATTTCATATAGGAACGGTGTTCCTGAATATATGAATTACGCGCAATTCATACGTTTATATCGCCTTTTAAAAAGTTGAATCGTTGATCGGAAGTAAAACATGCAGCTCTTACTGGCTAGCTCACGGATCAACATCGCGTCACTTATCGCCATCGGCTTATTGGTTAAAATATCCTCCCATTAGTCAATAGAGTCAAATCTCTGAGATATTTAAGCGCGATGACTAATTTGGTCGTAGTAGGTGAGTCCGGAGAGTCCTGATCTTCCTTGGCCCCTACATCCCTTTACTTTCACGTTGTAAGTATATCTGTTTCATATAGGTAGTAGTTTATATTTTTAATTATTTATCATTTATAGTAAATAATCTACCTTTTCCGAGGACATTTTTATTAGGTAATTAGATTTTTTTTACAATTATTTCGTGGTAGAAACGGAAATATGTTTTATAAAGACGTCGGGTTTGCATTTGTTTTTATCTATCCCGATGAAAAATTTTTACAAGGCGTATCAATTGCGCGTAATTCATTTTTTTTTCAATTATATATGAAAATCTAAAGTCCTTGACTTCATCAGGCCCGATGAAGATGAACACTATAGCTACTTTATGCCAGTGTCAAAGTTAGTTTAGTTTCTATGGTTTAGTTAGTTAAGTTTAGAACCATTTGAAAAATCTTAATTCTATGTTCCAGCTTCAGGAACTGCTGAAAACATACTTGGGAAGGGTACCTAGACCCAACTAACCCAGATTAAATACCACCCGTTAAACGATAGTGATTTTTACAAGGTTTTCTTGATGAACTTATTCACGTCTTCCAAAAAGTGCATAAACGTGTTATATTTGAGTTTTTTCATTACTGTATAATTTCACTAGCACTTATGTTACAAAATACTATCGAAATCGTCACATAAAACTAATTATATACCGAATTGTAAAAATTTCAAGTATAACAACAATGTCACTCGTCAAAAGCGCGGGAAGAAGTCCTAATTTTTTAATCTTTTATTTTTTTGGATGCTATAACCGGCCATATTGGATTGTCTATTCTATGACATCATATAGACAATGATACAAGATGCGGAACAGCAAGGCGTTTCCAAGATACCTCGTATGTTAATCTACGACAAATAATTTGGGACGTAGATATGCCAGACAGATAAACAAACATCTGTACATAGCCTGCTAAAGTCATAACCCTCCTATTGGCTTCACCGTAGTGAGGTAAAAATGACATTACTTTGGTTCCAGACAACAACTCTGAATATTATGGTTTATTGACGTCTATATTGTATTTACGCATCAACCAACAACTGTTATGAAAGGAAATTTTATACTATCATGATTAAACAAGCATATACTGGAAGATTACTGTGTCTTAAGCTTGAGAACCTTGGTATCAGAAGTTGCGAGCTGAAGCTATTTCAAAACTACCTCACGAATCGAACCCAGCGTGTGAAAATAGGTGAATTGTCTAGCGATGATCTTCCTGTGGATCATGGTGTGCCGCAAGGCAGCATTCTCGGGCCAACCCTATTTATATCATATGTTAATGAGATGTGCAATATGGACTTGGAGAGTGGTGCACTTGTAGCCTTTGCTGATGATACGGCATTAGTCTTTGCCGGAAATACCTGGGAACAAGCGTTTCGGGCTGCACAGATTGGCTTTACGAAGGTGACGAACTGGTTAACTGAGAATGGTTTATTACTAAATGTAGAAAAAACTAAATATCTAACTTTTAGCATAAAAAAACCTCCAGATTTTAATTATTCTAAATTTCGTATTGCTGTTCATAATCATGCACAACATCTTGATAACTGTAGTTGTCCAACTATACACAGAGTATCCACCATTAAATATTTAGGTATCATACTTGATGAACAGCTTACTTTTGTACCCCATATTGATATTTTATCAGGCAGAATTCGTAAACTTATATATACATTTAAACAGCTAAGAAACGTTGCAGAGCCTCAAGTTCTAAAAACTGCTTATTTTGCCTTATGTCAGTCCCTAATCAGTTATTGCATATCATCCTGGGGTGGCGCTCATAAAAGTAATTTGTTGAAGCTTGAGCGCGCGCAGAGAGCTGTACTAAAGGTAGCGACAGGCAAGCCCTTCCGTTTTCCAACGAAAGAGCTTTACGAATATTGCGAAGTACTGACTGTACGTCAACTATTTGTCCTTCAAATAGTCTTGAGGCAGCATTCTGAGAGCTCCAAAATGGATCCCCTGCGTCCCTCCAAAAGCCGCTCAATGCGAAAATATAAAGTGGCTTGTAGCAGAGTCTGGAAGACTTCCTTTTGCCAGCGGTTTTACTACTTTCTTGGCAGCTATTTATTTAATAAAATAAATAAATTACTAAACATACATCCAAAAAGCAGATTTGAGTGTAAAAGAATTCTTACTGACTGGCTGTTAAAACTATCGTTTGACGAAACGGAAAATCTGATTGTGATCATTAAATGATGTTTTCAGAATAAAATTTATAAACACATACACACACACACATACACACACACACACACACGCACACACATACACACACACACACACATACACATATCCTCATAAAACACCATAGATTATATATTGCATAAATTTGTGATATTATGTTTCCTCCACTTTCATTCAAGTAACATTATAAACAGACAATGTATTACTAATTCATTTAATGTCATTGGAAGGTAGCCGGTACTTATAGCACAGGTTATTCCTAATTTAAGCACCGGCAGTAATATTGTATGTGTTTGCATGGCTAATGTTGCTTTAGCAATAAGTCTATGTACATTTTGGATCAAAATAAAATATTATTATTATTATTAAAAAAAGATTAGCAAAAAAATATTTTATTAAAATCCATTTTATCGCAGATTTGGGTCGACGTAAATCTTCACCGGTCGTTCGTACCCATATTCTGGGTCATTGACGTAAATGACCGAATCATCTGGAGAGTTGACAAAGCTAACGCCGTCGGCGGGCATCTCATAGCCGAGGGCCTCAGGGTTCGTAGCCCTAATCGCTTCTATTACTTGTGGTGGAACGATCATAGGACTGGCGTCCACGGGATATATTTGTTGAGGCATTTCATGTTCCTGCAGATATACGGGTTCGGGGGCTTCCTGGTCTGCAGCGGCCATGGCCAGGAAAGCAAGAACTAGAAGTATCTTCATTGTGCTGGAAACAGAAGTATAAAATGTAAGTAGGCCGATAGATTTTATTTCCGTAATGAAGAAATGATTTTTGTGAGACTAAGGTGAAAAACAAGCGTACGACCTGCCTCATAGCAAGTGACGCCTCAGCTTATGGGTACCCAGTTCATTACTCGCCTTCCATGCATTTTGCTAAGAACATTAAGTTGGGGTCTGTTGAGAAAATCTCTTGGAGAAAGATATATTACTGAAAGCGCGTTTCATTAGAGTTGCGTAACTGCCTTCAATTAATGTTGCAGTAAGCGTGGAGGTTGTAATTGCAGGCATTCATAGGCTACGGTAAATACTTTACGCGTTGTAACCCCGCTGCTAACTCATTATCTTGCAGGAAGATAACAATCCTCCAGATAGTTGTTATTGACCGTATAGTGCTGCAGTTTTCTGTGAAATGGAGGTAGTTCCCCAGTCGGGCTGCTTTGAAGCGTCCTACCTCTCTTTCATCAGAATCTCGTTTATTAATTAGCAGGATGCACCATATGCATGTGAAGCTGACTTTGACTGTAAAGATGATAGGGCGCAACACAATAACTTAATGGTACTTGGGTACAACACAATAACTTAATGACGTGGCGAGGCGTGGATGGTATGAGTGTGAATAATTCTTTCAATTCACATCCCGCGCATCTTTGTTGTGAAAGACCTGAATCTGCGAGGCAAGAAATATTTGCTGGTACAATATTGAACTGTTTTGCTGTTTTAATCTTGCACGCACTAACCAGCGATGTAGGTACGGAACTGTCTCGCGGGGACCCGTGCTTGCACGCAGTGGCGCTGGTTAGCGCGAAATTGCGTGGCAGGTACATCTTTCAGTGCAAAATGTTCATTTAAATTCACGCCCATCCCATCTATTCGTCACCTTGTAAGTGTAAAACTACCTTTAAGCGATGACGCCATCGAACTACTTTCAACACTACATAAAAATAATAATCAAACTCACCATGTGTCATATATATGTAAACAATAATAAATGCACAGAATACCTTACCTGACAATGTTATTGATATATTTTATCGATACTATCGTGAATGAGAATGTACACCTATTTATATAGAAAGATAATTCATATCAGCACCTTAGCTGAAGTATTTATTCAAAGGTTTTCATTAGTCCACGTATATCTATGCTTAGTCACATAAATCTCTTTATGACTAAGTCCTGTTAAAGCACTACATTTGGGTGAAATGTTTAAGTCCCTACTTACCTATTCAATTGTTTAATATTATGAACCAATCTCAGGCTTGCTACGGAATTTGAATCAATTTGGCAATTCCATTGATGCATAACTATAATATCTTTATCATGATAAAAGTTTGACTCTGTTTAGTTCCTTTGATTAGACAGTATGTATTATGTTATCAGATGGACTGTTTTTTGTTGTAATCAGAGTTGTCTACATGATGCCTTTCGTTCTACTTATGGACATAAACGTTTTACTTTAAAGCAAGTAGGCATTTACTTAACATTGAAGAAATATAAAGATAAGCTTTTAATGTCCAGGTATCCAGGAAGACTAATCGAATAAATCCAAAGAGCTCAAGATAAAGTCAATTAGTTTGTTGAATTATACTTGAAAGCCTTTCATTTGGTACCCTTGTGAAGGCGATGGCAAAGATAAAGCTGATACTGCAACACCTCTGCTGCTAACACAGGAACTCCTCAGGGGCTTACTGGTAACCTCACTCGCAGGAACACAACTCTCCAGGAAGTTGTTATTTAGTTTTCGGTGAGGTGGAGGGTACTTTCCCAGACCCAAGAAAATACCTAGACCAAAACAAACAAGCAGTTTATATTTGGAATAATGTCACATATTTTATTGCATTCGATTTGATAGATATCCATTTCTGTGTGTTCTAAAGATAATTCATTTTTGTAAGCGCCATAAGCGCACAGACTTTTTTTTATACTACGTCGGGAGGCATACAAGCATACGTCTCACCAGATGTAAAGCAGGTGCCGTAGCCTATTAACGCTTGCGTTATATTAAGTATCACTTGCGCGATGCCCCCTCTGCTGTTTACACAGCAACTCCTTGGGAGAGGAACACAACAACCCTCTAGGGGGTTGTTATTTTTGCGGTTTTCTGTGAGGTGGAGGGTCTTCCCCAGACGGGCTGCTTTGATGCGCCTTACCTTTCTTAAAAAGACCAAGACATACAAACATGTTCATGCATACAAATGTTTGTCCTGTGTGGAAATCGAACCCACGTGCGTTAGTGTCAAAGTAACATATGTTTCACCACTGTGCCACCGAGCTCGTCAAAAGATTACACGTCTTGTGTAAAAAAATTGGTAAATTTGGGACATATCGAAATAAAAGTCAAAATTTCAGAATTCGAAACCAACATTATATATTTTATTTATTATTCACCTCTTCCATTACATCGAATTACCTCTAAATATATTTGGCAATATAAAAAATAAGGAATACATTAGACTCGATTTTTTTCAATCACACTATCTAATGTTCATATCTAATAAGGTAAATATCTTGTCGCATTCAGAGTTATTAATTTGGGCATTGTCGAATATTCCAAACAGATACTAATTGTTATTATTACATAAGATACAAAAGGGAAAGGATAACTTCGAATTTTAATTTCAGTGAGAAGACAAAAAGATAAAGTAACTTAGCAATCAAATTGGTGCATAAAACCAAAAGTCTAGGTAACTTAAAATTGTTGACTGCAAGTTATTGTCGATTGCAACAATAAACATTAAATTTACACTATATCATTATCATAATTAAAAACATGTGTTATCAGATAACGTAATAAAGATACACAAGTATTCCAAATGATAATTATAAACACTTGAGCAATAGAGCCATGATAACAATAAAGATGGTTCAGGTAAAGTCAGAGCCGTAGACATCGTCCGCGGTACGTTGACTCAGCCGATCGATAGCGCAATATCTGAACTCATGGTGTAAATACGTTACTCCACTTAGATTATTTTACGCCACAATTAGCACTTTATCCACGAAATATCTTTAATTAATGTTGATTATCGACCGATCCTAAATTTAATAAATAAATAAAAAAGAACTTTTTTATAAATCGACAACGCATATCATTATCGAATTAAAAAATGTGAAACAAAGTATGTCATGAGGTTTATTTCTTTTCTGTTTGGGATTCAATATCGAAACAAGACAAAGATGCATATGGTACACCTACTTATTTATTAATAACAATAATTTTAACAATAATTTATTTAATGTGACACAGAATGTCGAACTATGAAAAAGGGAGTTCTTTCAACAATTTCGTAATAGAAAGTCTTCTTAAAAAGAAATTAAATCCTGATAAAAGTGAATTGCGTCTTTGTACTTGCGTATGTAATTGCACCGTATCTGAGGCGAATCCTTGACAGACACTCCGCGAACAAAAATCTCAAGCGCAAGGCTTAATCCATAGAAACATCATTGAACTATCTCCTTAGTTGCATCTTTAGTTTATGGTCTTCGATCGAATTTAACGCGGTTAATTATTTATTTTTTCTGAACGAGCTTGTAAAAACAAAATAGTAGCCCACATAGAGGCGAACTGCTACTGTTATCGCGCCTTGTGATATATGTTGACCGTGCTGCGGCAAAGGCTCGACTTGTCAAGGGAAAGTAAGTTCGTACCCTGTATTTTCCCTTTTACTATGTCCTTATATAACTTCGTAGCTTACACATTCAAAACAAAGCTTTCTCGCACTTGGGGTTTCATTTCGTTACATAAATTATTGGTCACGAATTTTTTAACGAGAAGTGTATGTACGCTCTAGTAACAGAGCGTACATACATTTGTAATACAAGGAGTATGGCTGGTCTATTGGCACACCCGTTGCTATCACCGCAACGCAAGTAAAAATAACCTTGGCGGAGAGGACAGATGATAAAGTGAATGTTATCATACACAAAATTACAAATCTGATATTGCAGGAGTGTCCGAACTCCAGCGATTTTGCAGCAACAATTTCATGGAATTTCTACAAAATGCCCAAATCAGTACTTTCTATGCAACATACATTCTTTTAGAATACAATGTCTATTCAAGTAATACCTAATATTCTTAAAGTTAAGATAAAACAAATGACTATAAAAATATACATAGTGTTAACAAAATCTGTATTAGGTACGTACTACCCTACCAAAACAATAAAATTGTATTGTTTCAGTGGAGTAGAATGTAGTTAACATAAAAATCGAATGTAAACTATGTTAAAATAAACTCTAGTAAATGAACTTGCCATTTATAGTTATATTTTATACATTTATACAATCTGGTGACGTACAAAAATCTTATTATAAACCTCTAATTATTATTATTACAACGGTTAAAATTTGCATGCTTGAAATCTGAAAGGATATGGATTTGTGAATTGTAAAAAAGTATTGGAAACTATGACCCACTTGGGGAGTTATTGCAGGGACAAATCAAGTTAGATAGTTTTAAACAGGAGGGCTGTTACCGGTGTGACATTTAATTAGGTTTGCTTATATTAACGCATAATAGCATCTTAATGTCGAATTGAAAATTGTTCCGTGCGTACCTAGCCTACGCCGTCTCTTTAGTATGAATCACTGCGCAAAATTCTATAAACCCGATATCTGCAAATATTGGTTTTTGCAAAATCTGCCAAGTTTATGAAATTACCATTCGTCATTTAATACATTCGTAACATATGCTATGCTTATTATACATGTGGTATTTTTACTTTTACAACTTATTATAAACGTTATATTAATAAATGTATTATTTGTGGCTTTTATTAAACTGTCACTTACAAATTTTAATTTTTAATATTTACTATTTTTTCTGTACAAGACATATTTCTATTAAAATTATCAAAATATGAGAAAACCTTCATTAAAACAAATGGTATATTCAATATAAGTTTAATTAATGTACGGTTCAGTAAAAATTATTTATTTCTGTTAAGAAATTTTGACTGAAAAAAGGCCACAGGGTTGTGATAACGTTGAGTCGCTTTATGTATTATAATTATGTAGTTTCAGCGTGATATGACAGAATATATCTTTTCATATAAGCTTGTTGGTTGGTAACTTAAAAACATACAGAATAGTAAACTATTATTTTAGTTCATCGCATTGTACACACCGTGCAGTGAGGGCGATGTTACACATACTTTTAATGAAAACTCAAAGTAATAACATTTTCTAATTATTTAAATTGTTTATTGTGGCGTAAATTATATTTTGAAATGTTAAATGACCCACCGTCGGTTAGTTTAGATGTACGTGCATAAGGTAGCACTTTTCCTGACGCAATTCTTAACACTATAAATTATTTTCTTGTTGAAAAACTGTCATAATACGACCATATTTTTTTCATTATGACAACGCGTATAATTTAATTGATATGCACAAATTATCTGAACTAAACCGCCAATACTCACTTTTAATAAATTTGTTACGTCTCGTACTAGACTTTACGTATAAAATAATATACTGAGGTAATTACGTTATAATTTCAGAAAAATAAATTACAATTATAACTTCTTTTCTGCTTGTTGTTTTAGTATGTTTATTTAAAACTGTAATTTTAACAGTGCTATTATCACAAAATCGCAATAACAACCAAGCTGTCGCATTGACAGGTCTCAATCTCAACACACAAACCTAGCGCCGCCGCTGGCGGGAGAAATGACCAGCAAAGTTCTCATTGGTTTTTTCACAGTTGAGTGTAGTTCAAATGGAAATACGATAATGTGGCGCTGTTTGGTGATAGAAGCTGAAACTTGAAAACTATATCTATATAATGAAATATAATGAACGGAGTCTTAATAGTTCACTGCTAATTATTCTACTAATCTGAAAATTGAGTGTAAGTATCAGAACTATATCCAGTTAGAGGTTTCTGACAATATGGTATAAAAGAGAATACGAGGCCAGTCGACAACACGTTGATGTGGCCAACTGAAAAAAGCCATACCTCACCTAAATTTTATCTGGTGCCGGTACTTCGAAGTACAGTCCGATGGAGGCAGATTTTCCGTTTCGAGGGGCTCTAGTGACCACGATCCTCAGTAATGAGGGACAGATTGAAGAGAGATAACTTTTACTCTTTTCCATACATGCATATTAAGATAAACTTGAAAAAATTTGAACTATGTATAAATTGTCTGTCGTACCTACGTATACATACGCACCTTTTTTGTGATGCAAATGAAGTTGTTTAATCTCTAATATAATCTAGTATTTACCGTTTAAATTAACTGCAATTTAGACCAAGAAAATGTAGGTAATAAAATAACATTTATCCCGTCAGTGAAGATTTACGTTGAAAATTATTTCACCTGACGTATATGTATTGGTACTTCTTAACTTCTTTAAAATCTTCATTGACGGAAAAAATGTGTATTAATATGAACTTATCTAATTAAATTACACGAATATCATAAAAATGTAACAACAAACCGAACAATTTTAATTTGTATTATACAATATTTTAACCGCCTTGTTTTTCATCCGATGCAGTGTTATTTTTTTCACTGTCCATTATGTTAAATTAAACATAATACTAGTCAAAGTAAAAAAAATAGATAAAAAAATTTTTGTTTAAACGCAACTTAGTCCGTATTCAAACTACATTTATACATTTATGAAACAAACCAACCAATGTTAATATTTTTGTTTTGTGTTGTTTAAATCTTTTACAATAATCAAAGCGGCGTTTTAATAATCTAATTTGAAAATAAGATTCATACCAGTACAGGCACGCAATAATTGTAGGATAATCTCTGAATTTGATAAATATTCCATGTAAGTTTTATCACACGTGAGCCACATTTGATTTTGACATAAGTACCTTATTATAGGTTACATATACATTCATTACTTTATTACACAGATACAGATATATTTGCTAATCTGATAGATCAGACCCATCCTTTACATATCTCGAAGCACAGCCTAACATGAAACTAATGCCTTTTTATACCAAGTCCGATGGTAGATAAGCATACTTCCTACCTGATGTGTACCAAGCAGTGTGCCAGTAATAAGGCCGCCCTGTTGCACACATACAATTGTATACTGCAATATTTTGCAAATAAATCAAATTTTATCTATCTATTTTATATATTTGATTGATTGGATAATTTTAATCAGCATTTTTCTATGTCATATAAGTAATCCTAGGATATGGGAAGAGAGCACGACGATATTTAAAAACCGGACAACCTCCCACGTATCTAAGAAGACCCGAGTCAAATAAACAAATTACAGGGTTGATGTGTTCCTGCGAGAGAACATATTTAACAATAAGCTCCTGAAAATTGCTGTATAATGCGTCCTTTTAGTGGTAATGGTGGTATAGCCTAGCTCGGTGTTACAGCCTACAAAGGATTTTACTTTTTGTTTAAAAACATAAAGCTTTAAATTTATAACAAACTATTGAATGTGAAATGGCGGTTGTAGTTAGCAAACTATTGAATGTGAAATGGCGGTTGTAGTTAGGTACTTGCACTGAAAATGATCTCATTTTCTAATACACCATAGATAATTTGAATGCGTACAACTGTCCTCTTTATTAGCTTTTGTAATGAAAGAGACAAAAGACGCGGCCTAGCGTAGGTTAATGTGTAAGATAAATGTTAATGGTGACTAAATATATACAAGTATGTTCTATCATTTTTTCATGTAATATTTTCAGTATATTATTTTTACCAAATAAATTCTCTTTCATCATATTACTTATATCAGATCAAACTATACGATTATTATATACTTTCTACAAACGGCGTAAAGTTCATATTTCAATATACGTTTGGCAGTTAAGAGAACTATCATTGCACTCGTGGTTTCACGTGAATTCATTTACTAGCGCCATTTTATATTTGAAACATTTGTGGTCATAGCAACGACTGTTTTATGAACTATTCCTTATCTATGTAGGAATATGAATACTACCCTACCCTAAAAATGAATTTATTACATTTCCTGCGAATGGCGGACAATTGCACTATAGTAAATCTGGACTTAGTTTGGGTAAAGACTGAATAACTGTAGTAGGGTTACTCTAGAATTTCATTCAAGCAGAATAGAAATTAAAGTCTTAAGCCATGAGATTAACTTCAGGTTGGATTGATGTTGATGGCAGATTGTTCAACCAATTGTTTTGAGGAGGTCCAATTTGATACTACAGGTAAGGAGCTGCACTTCGGGCTTAGAGCTATATTTGGAATGTACTTTAGTCAGTGCTCCGGTACTATATATAACCAGGTTTTGGTGAGAACCACTGACTCCAACATTGTTTCTCATCAAATCCAGAAATAAGCAGTTTTTTTAACGTTTCTTTTTGCCAATAAATATATATTTTTTCCTAGTTAACTATTCCTTCTTTGTATGGTTTGTAGCAGTAGCGGTAAGGTTACACAGGGTGACGCATGATCTGATTACTCTATTACTAATCGCTCTGTTTATAGAAGTCCGATTTTGTAATATTTCATATTTGTTATATACATTTATATAGCTAAACAAATGCAAGTGTTCTTGTGCTGTGTTTGAAATGCATGTTCAGAAAATAAAAGGAATACAATGATAGATTATTATTTATATCACAAGCTACCCACGGTGGGATTTTGCCTATTGCCGTGTTATCTATTTGTCTACTTTACATTTTAACTAATGTAAAAATAATATTTAGTCACAAAAAATAACGGGGTTGCACAAGTTGATTAGGGGGTTTTGAATACTAAAATAAAATCATAACATAAAATTAGTACTTGAATTTTTGAACCAATTACATGCACCTGAAACGGGATGTTATTATGTAATATTAAGCAATGTTTCCTAATTGCTCAAAAATATTTTGGAGAATAAGTTGGGGATTATCAACATTATTTCATATTCATTTTATTTATTCAAAGTATAACGTTTTTTTACATAATTAGGTCTCGTAAATATAATTGCAGTACCATTATAGACCCCGTCGGGCGTTGTAATTCTGAGAGAATATTTCTCCGCATCTATAACAATTTTTGAGACACAATCCGCTTGTCAGTTGAATTGACAATGTCAGGCGAAAACGTAGAATAAACAGCAGCGACACTGGCATTTTACGATTACCTAATCACCTCCGCGTTCGGAAGATAAGTCGCGTTCGGAGATTAAACTGAAATGGAATGTTACAAAATCGGACTTAACAAAAAGTGTGCGCTTTTAATACAAGTGCTTGACGAACTTGTAAAGTCACACGAACAGAAAAAATGTTACAGAGCGACAAGGCTGTCTTAGCGCGTGGCCGAAATTGGAACTTATAATGCGTCCATCTCGTGAACATTATCTAAGTGTGCAAGAGCGAGAGAGAGAGACGCCCTCCTGTCAACGTCATCCGAAGGCTAAAACAATCTTGTCGCACTGTAAATCAAGTGTCTTGTGGCAATAGGTGATTAAAAGGCAATAACAAGATATTTAACACGCTCATTTGGCAACCCCACACATACTAACATATATTTTAAATAATAAGCTAACATGAAACATATAGGTACTAAACTTTTGTTCTTTAAGGGGGTTTTTGGTTTCATCGACAGATTGGACTTGCGAGATATATATTTTGCCATTGTACCAAAGGTAAAAATCGCGTGCTAGACCACAGTATATTGAGTAGAAGCAAATAGTCATTGCGATCATACACAGATGATGAATAATTCAATATATCTAATAATAGTCTTTTCGCAAACAATAATAGTAAACGTCATAAGCAACTTGTATCAAAATAAAGTCTGTATTTTGATAAAAGCTGCATATGACCTTACTATTATTAGGTGCATATTTTAAAAATTACTTACTTAACAATGAACAGACAGCAGCATTATCATGCGAGATCTATACCGGGGGATTTTATAGTCACTGCTTAAACTTTAAAGGAGGATAATACCACAGAATACAAACAACTTGACACATATGGGCGACTTTGAAATCGTAAAACAATCTTTGGCTTCCCCTGCAAAATGTTATTATTTCTCTATTGCATTATATTTATTTTAACGAATTTTACAAGTTTCTCTTACACAAAATTTTATTTGTAAATGTTTGCAAATAAATCGCAGACAAAGGTTCTATGACCATACTGCCAAATGTTTATTAATAATATTTTCTCATTTTTAGCTCAAAACCCTTCCAAAAAAGGTGGAAAGCATTATATTTCAACTTTTTGTCATCGTTTCAATTGTGCAGTTTTAATGCTGGATTGAAGAACTTCTTAAAGTAAGACTAAAATCATAGTTAAGCATTAGTCATGATCTTACAAATATTACTCGTTATCACTTGCACCATTATACATTATCTTTACTATGAAACAATACCAAAAATCATCAACATTAATTAGTGACCCCTATAATTCGTACAGTGACAGTAAAATCACCCTATTTAACAGAATAGTAGAGCTTAAAAACACATATATATATTATGATAACGAAATTTCTTGGAACAATTGTACAAGTTGCTTTTCTTTTGAATGCCACAAACATATATAAGACATATAGTACAACGACACGATCTTATATTACTATATATAATATTATATCATCTCTATATTACATACATTGTAGGTCTTATACACAAAATTACAGCGCATTATATACCCCGTCGAAGATCTGCAATTTAATTATATTGAAGTATTTAAATTTATTAAAAGATTAGATAGATTTAGATATTGTCTGCCTACATGGCCGAAAAACTCTTAATAAATTCAAATACTTCAATTTCACCGAACGTATCTTTAAGACAACTACGTTATACCTTTATCTTTTATATATATATATATATATATATATACAGTTTGTGGCCATCAAAAAGTTAAAGATTCTCAATTTAAATTCTCGGTATATTGCTGTAGCGACGCCTGATTAGTGTGACCGTTTGCTTTTGGTTACATTATACATGTGTCACATAACAGCACCGCTGCTATGTAAAATTTGTACATAAAAGTGCGATGCGTTAACATTTTGTGAGATAATTTTCGGTGCGACTGTACAAAATTTAACACAGGAAAAATAAAAATGATTTGCCTAAAACATTTTTTTAAAATGTAAACGTTTCTATTCTTTAAGTAATAAATATAAATAGAGAGACCGCTTCCTTCAACTCGACGTTGTCATTGGAGACGAGATAATATCAAAGCAATTATGCAAATAAGCGTCATGTTCAATAAAAGCGGCATCTCCTTGTTAAAAAAAAAGAATCAAAGAAAAAACTGTTTTACTTTAATTTAACGGACAAGAGTACTTTTTTCCTAAAAAAAAAAAAAACTGAGATGCGTGCACAAACAAATATAAAAATAAGAGAACTTTTTGGAATAATTAAAAATAACATGCATTTTTTTCACTTCTATTCGCGTGACAATGTATTTTGAAGTCTCACATACGAGTGCTGCCTTCTAGTGTACCGATGTATGACCGCAGTGTGGTATGGTAGGTTACGTATGGGGGCGCGGCCGCCGTCAGTCCCCTACTCATTTGATGGCTCGCGCTTCCGGCAGGAACGCGTCCCAGCAGCGGATTGACTGGAAAAATAAAAGTAGATCGTGGCGTGCCTCTGCAACCCGCTGAACCCCACGTCGTAGAACGACTTAAGTAGGTCAGCTAATTTGCTGCGTACATAATATATCAAATCACACTAATACAGAAATGTCCTTGAATATACGGTTAAATAATACAGTACACACTACACATATACTACGATTGAGTATTCTCAAATTATTAAAAAAAAACTTGTTTTGACTATACTTTATTAAAAACATCTCCAAATAACTCTCAGCCAGTGGAACATTTTTTTAGAAATATACCGTCCAGGGCTTCCAATAATGTTTTCTTAATTTTTTTTTTATACAACGTCGGGAGTCATACAAGCATTCGGTCCACCTGATGTAAAGCAGTTACCGTAGCCTATTAACGCTTGTAATATATTAAGTATCTCACTGGTGACCTCACTCACACGCAGGAACACAACAACCCTCTAGGGAGTTGTTATTTAGCTGCGGTTTTCTGCGAGGTGGAGGTACTTCTCCAGACGGGATGTTTGATGCGCGCTACCTCTCTTAAAACATCCAGAACAAGACAAACAGACAAGTTCATGCACACAAATGTTTGTCTTGTGTGGGAATCGAACCCACAAGCGTTGGTTTCAAACTCGCGTCTTTCACGACTGAGCTGTCGAGCTCGTCAAAATTTCAAACTATCTATCACCTGTCTATGCTAACTACAGTCAGGTATAATACGATACGTTGTCATAACCGCCACTAACGCAGTATCTCCCTCAGGAGCTTACTGGTAACCACACTCTAGCACATGTGAGGTAGTGCTGTGTTGCACACTCCTTATGTGTTCACAACGAATTTATTAACGCGACTAATTTAATAGCACGACCGCGACACATCGCTGCGCGTTGACCACTGGTCGACATAATATAATTAGGTCATAATTGCATAGTAAGTAAGTAGGTATCATATCCCCTACGTACACACTTTGGGTCAAATTTATCTAATCTAATATTTAAAGAGAATTGGATGCAAGATCTTTCACGTGTTTGATTCTCAGCACGTCACACACGCGTAAAATGCAGCATAGTGTTGTGCTAACCTTCACATATTATAATATTATTTTCTTAAAAATAATGTGCTGCAAATTAGAGGGAAGTTAAAAAGAGAAATCACAAAAATCTATAGAAATCGGATGTAGCCCTGTATCTCTCTGCAAATGGGTAAACACAAACTGGTTGCTGCCTGATGCAGCATGTGATCGTCGAGGTAACGCAACAAGTTACCCGCCGTCCTCCTAGCCGGACATCTTCTCACCTCTCTACCTCTTTCTTGATGACATCTTGTTGGCCGCATCCTATTTGCTTCCCACTAAATACTAAAATACGGTTTGTAACAGGCAGTTACCTGAGCCTGGTGCTGCATGTGATCGTCAAGGTAACGCAATAGAGTTGCCCGCAGTTCTCCTAGTCGAATTTCTTCCCACCTCTCTAGCTCCTTCTTGATAACGCGAGAGATCGTATCGAACTCTTGTTGACCGCGCTCTACTTTGGCCTCCCACTACATAACAAAATACCAGTTTAATTCAGTGGCGTGCATATATAGGCAAAAAAACATTGCCTACCCTATCAATTTGATAAATAACATCCGATGTTATATAATTCTTAAACATAGCTTTTAACTAATATTTCGTATCAAAAACAAAAAGTTAAAAACAGCTCCATCTATCGGTATCGGTGCAAGTTATTAAAATTATTTAAAGCACATCGATGTAGCGGATACCTACTAATGAATCTATCATTAGTAGGTACCCGCTATATCGATGTGCTACACTAGCGCCGCAATGGGATGGGAGCTTAACGGCAGAGACACGAACTATTTCTGTCTAAATTTACGTATGTATGCCGCGTTGGATATACGGATATTGTAGTGTGCATTCCTGTAAATATATTGCCCACAATAACACAAATAACGCACACAATCGCATATGATAGACAATGTCTTTTTACCCGAACCTTGAAGTAAATTACCCAAGTGTAGCGAATTGGCCATTCCGCCATTGTTTGTTTAGAATTGGTTTTGGATTGACTTGTGGTAGCAGACAAAATAAGATTTTAGAGTTTTATAGTTGATAAAAATGGATAATATTCACTGCGTAAGTTGTTCAAATGGTGTGTATATAGGGAAAATAAAAAATGATGCGTTTTCAAAACTATCTTTCGGTGATAAAAAACAAGTGATTGAGAAAGGCCGCTGTACACCGGATTTGGAATTAATTAATTGAAATAAACAATAATGTGATGCTCACGGCGTGCGTGCGTTGCTGCTATTATTTGTAAATACCGCACATCAAACAAACGTGCCGGAAGGCCGCTTCGAATATCTGCAAATTGATATGTATATAAAATCAATCAATCTATAGATATTTGAGGTGGCTAACCAATCACATACATCATTATTTCCACAAGACTGGGTAACCAAAATCAACATGCTGTATTTTTTGGTAAGTTAATAGCTTTAAAAAAATTCTGCCTACCCTGTCAAAAATCTCTGTGCACGCCACTGCAGTATATTGAACCTGTCCTTTTACTAAAATATTTCTTTTTCTTTAATAGAATAGGTTAGTCAATTTTTTTTTATACTACGTCGAGAGACATACAAGCATACGTCCCACTTGATGTAAAGCGGGTACCGTAGCCTATTAACGCTTGCGATATATTAATTATCACTCGCGCAATGCCTCCTCTGCTGCTTATACAGCAACTCCTTGGGAGCTTACTGGTGACCTCACTCACACGCAGGAACACAACAACCCTCTAGGGAGTTGTTATTTGGCTGCGGTTTTCTGTGAGGTGGAGGTACTTCCCCAGACGGGCTGCTTTATTAACAAAATCACTCTCATGCATAATGACACGTGCATAGTATCGAAATTGAACGTTTGCCTGGAATATTATCTTATCATTACCTCAATAATCTCATTGGAGGCTTGTTCAATTTTTTCTGGGCGGTTCGCTAACTCTGCCTTCGCCTTGTTCTCCCTCCGTTTCGTGAGCTGCATTTGAGCGTGTTGCCAATTCTGGAATACCTGGACATATAATACACATATGAATGATAGATAAACTATATTTTATTTATCTTTACATTATTTAAATTTCAAACTATCAAAACATATTTTATGTTTAGATAGATAGAAATATAAATAGTAGTAATAAAATATTACTAAAAACTAGAATCAGCGCTTCCTTCGTTCGGAATCTAACAATTATTTATCAAAAGATTTATATGACACAAAAAAACTTAGATCAGGCTTACGTTACCGAAAATCACATATACATTGTTTTCGCCATTATGCAGATCAGCGTGCACGCATCCCAAATCCCTTGCAGGATAGGCAGAAACAACTGAGTGCTATATAACTCGGTCCTTACACACCTAACTTGCTTCTTTAACACACGTCTAGATCTTCTCGTTTCACGTCGGTTTCCGGGGCTCCCGACATGCCCTTCTGATAAAACACGATCAATTTGGTCATGGTAGGTAAGTCTTGGCGTTCCTCGGCTCCTATATTCTTCTACTTTCGTGTTGTATATCTGTTACGCAATTCTTTCGTCTTGCAATATTTCTATATGTCCGAATCAGCGGAGCATGTCTCTTATTTTAACACTGACACTCTCTTTGAGACCAACTATGTTTCTAACTTCATCATCATAATAAAATACTATTATTTTTTATACGGGTCACGCGCAAACAACAATAGGACCCGAGTGAATGCAGCTAATACTGTAATTCTATAAATGATGGAGATGCATTAACGTTTTCTCTTTCTTAAGTACGTGACAATAGGTACCTTCACTCTTTCGTGAAAGACGTCTTTGATGGCGCCTATGAGGCCGAGGTAGTCTTTGATGTGTTCAGTGAGTATGTAAAAGTCGGTGTTGGACTGCTCCAACCTTAGTTGTTCGATCTGAAATAGGAAATATCAACGCTTAAATGACATAACCCTAAGGTGTCGGCATGAATAAAATTTGTGGACTCCACAAAAATACAATTTGGTTCAAATCAAGGCTCAAACACAAGAGATTAAAGTGTCCTAGTACACTTGAGTTCCACACGAGACCCCGAGTCTTTTTATGCGATGATATGCGACACTCCAGCGCTGTTTTTTTTTTCATTGAAGTCAAATATCCAGAGCCGTTAATATATTTAAAAAAGAACTACCGAACAATTCAACGGACTGCCGTTACTAAATTTCTTGAAATATCTAAGACATCAATAGCGTAATTTTACCGCCAATTTGGACAAGTAAGCAAAAAGAGACGTAGTCTCTGCATTAAATCACTTTTAGTGCAAGGTCGCCTTAAGACTGTGCACTCATATTGATGACTTGGATCATAATACGCTATAAAAATTGGTTAGAACCACAAGTTCACGAAACCCGGGTGGTCGAATACGACCGCGAAATGTATGGGAAAACGTATATAACGGGTTCTGACAGGTCACATCATGTATTCTCAACAATTCTCGAATGCACAGAAACTCCACTAAAACCGACAGATTAAAAATAATAACAGACGATAAAAGTTTATAATATTACGGGAAAAATAGAATGATGTTATGGTTCACGGTTTCCAGGAACCGCATTCTCTTTTTCCTGTAAAATAGTTCCGGTTTCATGGTTTTATTTAGAAATCCGTAAAATGACGACGACCCTAGTAGACGTTGTTAGCAATTATTCTTTTACACCCGGGTGAGGTCCTTCAATTTCCATATACAAGACAAAAAAATGTATGCAAGGAAATGTCTTGGTCTAGATTCTAGATATTTTCTTTATATAATAAGCATGTATTTATAAAAATGTACGTATGTGTATTAGTTAACTAGTACCCGTGGCTTTGCTTAGTTTGGGACTAAATCGTCCATTTATTTATTTACAAATGCCCTTCACAGGCAAACTAATTTAGGTCTACGGTCCAATGACCATACGGAACAGTCACTGCTCACTAACATTGTAGCGCTTTTGGCATTGTAAATAACTAATGAATACCTTCTCGTGCAGGTCTGCTGTGTGCGAAAGAGCGCGCGAGAGCGGCGCGTGCGGGTCTGCGCCGGAGAGCGCGGCCAGGGCGCGCGCGGCGTCGTGTGTGCGCGCCGCAAGCTCACGTCGCTCGCCCGCCAGCGCCTCGCACGCGCCGCACAGACGTCGCAGGCATGCTTCCAGTGCCTCCACGCGAGACGCGCGCTCCTCGAACCACTGTCCACATACATCATAAACCTACATTAATACCACTACTCGAATAGTGGCGTAATGTGGGGTTCGCAAAACAAAGACCTTAGCCCCTGTAGGGGAAGGGGCGGGCTGCATAGTCATCAAATCAGATGATCACCAAAATCTAACGGAGGCATTTTTAGAAAAGTCTACTGGTTACAAGTGTGCCATTTTATATTACAGTTTTTCTAAATAATGTTAAAAAGTTGGTCTTTTTAAGAGAGGTAGGGCGCATTACAGCAGTCCGTCTGGTGAAGTACCTTCACCTCACAGAAAACCGCAGCCAAATAACAACTCCCTAGAGGGGTGTTGTGTGAGTGATGTCACCAGTAAGCTCCTAAGGAGTTGCTGTGTTAGCAGTAGAGGAGGTATCGCGCGAGTGATACTTAATGTATTACAACGTTCATAGACTACGGTAACCGCTTTACATCAGGTGGGCCGTATGACTACCGACGTTGTATAAAAAAAAATAGTAGTAGAATAAGTTCAAAAGGCCAAGTATGGCGGCCCGATTTTTAACACAAAGCAACGGCAGGAGATTAAGCGACCTGCTTGACGCTGATGGGCTCGATATTACGCACTATCGGTAGCTTAGAGCGTTCAGCACCTTAGAGTTTAATATTTATGTAAGTATTGTTCTAAGTTCTAATAAATTAGAACTTAGAACAATACTTACAAAGAACTCTTGTAAGTATTGTTCTAAATTCTAATTTATTTTCAATTTGTTATAATATTAAAAAAATACGATGACAGCAAAAATCAACATTAATGTACCTCTTTACTGCTGGTAACATAAAGGTTGCGGCTGACTGGAAGGTGGCAACCATATTTTTTTACGTTCTTTAGGCCATTTCCTTTAAAATGACGTTTCATTCACTTAAAAAACATATAACTCAAAATCATAGAAATTCATTAATTATGACTTTGTATTAATAATATATTTGATATATATAATAAAATATTTGATTAAAATCATTGCGGCTAATTAATTATAGGCAACCCGAAATTAACACATTATATTACCAATAATCATTCATCTAAATCATATTTTATTAAAAAAACAGATACCTACACAATTTTGCAGCGGGATCTAGCGTGTACAACCACTTTAAAAATCAGCAAACTAGACGAATAATGGTCGATTTTCCTGGTGCAGGGTTCGGATAACATGTTTCAAACCATGGGTATTTTTTGCAATCAAAAAACAATGTCTCATCAACACACGGAATTATTTTTTGTTGTTGTTTATTAAAATCACCATAGTTTTTGAACCGCAAGTCAGAAGACAGATGTAGACGAGAGAACCGATTTGAGCTGAAAGCGTAGGCGACTCACCGGGTCTGACTCGTCCATTCTGTAAGTGATCTTGTTGACTGTTTCTCCAACTTTATTAAACAGACGCAAAACTCCAGCGCCGCTTAATGCCGAGGTACTTGTCGCTTTTGGCAATTCAGTATCTATAAAAAACGAAATATATTTTTAAATCATACCGCAATGGCAAACGCTTCCATACAAACGCGTATTTGCATACAAGCAACCTTTTCAAATTTTGCGGCCGAAATATACTAAAAGACTGCAAAAAAACTCATTTTTTCTTGAATTTTATCATCTCAATGTACGCCATGTACCTTATGTACTCATAAATTGTAAATGTAAAAACTTATTAGTATTGAACAAATAGAAACATAAAAAGTCCTTCTAAAAAGACACATAGAAACGACAACTTGGATTTCTAATTATTTCATTCATTTACAATATCATTACGATACAATTTTCAGTACATTTACGATCTAGCATTTTGCCTAAATGCATATAACTCACCAGACTCCAAAAACTCCCTAAAGTCAGGGTCGATACACAATACGGGGTGCTGCGCCACCCGGTTCAGGAACCGCTCGAGGGCCGCGCGTCGTCTCTCCACGAACTGAGATTGCACGCTCGACGAAGAGTTGCTACCATTTGCGCTCTCCGTGGACGGCGTGGAAGTCATCTTCAACTTTGTTGTACCTACAATCATTTCAATATTATAAGAAACACAAACCATTAAATCACTTGATTGCGCGTGAAGGCAACCCGCGTTCACAAAAACGTAGTACTTTAGTGCCAAGATATCTTAACGATTCAAGCCTACTGACGTATGGGAGAATATTTTAAGCAATAAGCATGACCTACCAAATAAGGGCTGCGTGTTCACTTTACCCCCCGACCCATAGCGGTGAATTGAGTTACTACGTAAAATCGATCTCATCGGTACACCATAGATTATCCTTCATAAAGAACCGTACAGTAGTAATTAATAAAACACGCCTGTCATGTGTAAACATAAACTAAAAGCTTTAAATGAAACAGTTTTAACTGACTTCAATAAATACTGTTTCAGTGTTTTATTTAAAAAATACTCGTATATATCATAATTTTATCGTCAATTGTTAATCATATATTCAATACATGTATGTAGGTATATTTTCACGCCAGGTCCCTTGCGGGGTAGGCAGAGGGAACCGAGTGCCATAGGATGCGGTCCTTACAAACCTCACTCGCATCTTTAACATTCATAGCTTTTTTTCGTGCACGCACGCCGGTTTCTAGGCCTCCGGACATAACCTTCTGACAAAACACAACCAATTCAATATATCTTTACGAAAATTATATGAAAGCACTACAAGAGTATACTCATGAAAGAACATAAGCTTTATTTACATCTAATTGAATTATTGAATTTCGTCTTTCAGAAGGTAGGTGGAATGAAATTGGCATACTTGCTGCATATTTATTACATGAGCCCTGAGCAATTCGTGTGCACTTGGACACTAGAGGATATTCATATACCAAACCTCACTTATCCCATGTTAAAATTATGGTAAAATAAGAAGAGACATGCTCCGTTGGTTAGTTGTAGAAAGAATGCAGGATGAAAGAATGACGAAGCAGATATACAATGCAAAAGTGGAAGGATGTAGGAGCCGAGGAAGGCCAAGACTTACCTACCATGATCAAATTGGTCGTGTTCTATCAGAAGGTTATGTCAGGAGCCCTAGAAATCGGCGAGCGTGCATGAAAAGAGCAATGAATGTTAAGGAAGCGAGTGAGGTATGTAAGGATCGAGTCGCGTGGCGCTCGGTTCTCTCTGCCTACCCCTTAAGGGATTTGGCGTGAAGTTATAGATAGATAGATACTTATCCCAATGCGGGTTCCTCCAACCGAAGGGAAGGTCTCTCAAGTATACTCCGCCACGCAGCGCATTAGCGGAGTTTTCAGGCCGCCCGAAAGCCACTGACTAAGTCAACAACTGTTATCTATCGACAACAGCTAAAACCGACGGGTTAACGTGCTCTTCATCGTAGAGAAGGTCGTGATAGATAAATCCATAAAAATTCTACGGTCGACATTGCTTAACCTGTTCAATTGAAGTGACATGCGCAACGATGCCATCGAGCTCCCGTAGCACATAGACGCTTTTGCGAAAGTATCACTTGCACCAACGCACTTCCCCCTCAGTAGTAACAAGTTAACAACGCAAGGTTATTGTGATTTACCTCTGACCTTCATACAGCGGAATTTACTTAGTAATGCTGCTCCATTGAGCGATAAATTTCCTCTCTTTTCCTAGGACCACATTTCATAATTTACATCCACTTGCAGGGTATGTTAGTATAAGCAACATTGGTAAGTACATAAACTTCTTTAGCGTTTTTTTTATGAAAGTGTACGGAAAAGCACAATTTGTAATTAAACATTCAAATTTTCCTTTTATACAACGTCGAGAGTCGTACAAGCACACGGCCCACCTGATGTAAAGTGGTTACCGTAGCCTATTAACACTAATAATATATTAGCCATCACTCTCGCGATCCCTCCTCAGCTGCTTACACAGCGACTCCTTAGGATCTCCTTATTGGCGACCTCATTCACACGCAGGAACACAGCCCTCTAGGGAGTTGTTATTTGGCTGCGGTTTTCTGTGAAGTGGAGGTACTTCCCCAGACGGGCTGCTGTGATGCGCCCTACCTCTTTAGCGTTCCACGTCAAGTTATAGTCATCTCACTGCTGTGATACAGAGCCCCTATGACCAGCGTCACGCTGCTCTCTTGGGCATTTGCGAAGCCAGTGTTGTTGTGTTGCAAATGCTAATTAGTTATGTGATGGGATATCAGCAGGGGTATTCACATTGCCTCGAAAAGCATTCTTTGAAACGGATTCGAAAAGTTTAAAGTCAGATTCCATACATGTTGAGTAAAACCTTTTCGATTTCGATTCGATTATGGTGTTTTGAGGCAATATAAATACGCCTACAGATAAGTATTGAAAGTTAAGTATGGTCAGTAGTGGCCTGTATCTTATTGTGTGGTTTATTAGTCATTTTATTTCGAGTCCGTAGGGCATGTTATGCTGACAGTCTCGTTAATCGCCCATAGACAGCAGTTGTTAAAACATGGCAGTTTGCGCAACGACGCCATACGCCATATACCTTTTGTCATAGATATTTTTTGTTAAAGTAAATAAAGCTTTGCTTAGTTTGGGATTAGGTGGCACTATAATTTGTCCGGGAAAATAGAGACGGTGTGGTTTTTTATACAACGCATACAAGTATACATCGCCCCTGATGTAAAGTGGTCACCATAGCTTATGAACGCTTGAAATACGTATCACTCGCGTGATTCCACAGCTGCTACTAACACAGCAACTAATTAGGACCTTACTGGTAACCTAACTCACTTACATAACGTATCACTCGCGCGATGCCTCCTAAGCTGTTTACACAGCAACTCCTACGGAGCTTACTGGTGACCTCATTCAGTTACAGAAATACAACAACCTGAGGTGCAGGTACTTCGCCGAAGTGCTTTGATACGCCCTACCTACCTCTCCTAAACAAAGTGGTTTTACAAAAGAAACTAAAATGCAGGTGAATTCTTCGTTCAATGAGTAAACAGACTTTATGTCAAACAAAACAACTCACTCACCAACTATACTCTTCTCCGGAGCCGGTGGTATCACTCTTCCTGAACGCAGGTACTTTTCCGTCAGTTTCTCATGCAGACCAAGAAAGTCGCTAAAGCGCCTTAGCACAGCAAACTCATGTTTGCTAAATATAGGCATGTTGGTCTTGGTGAGCACACGGTAAGCGACGTACGAGCTCATGCCTTCTCCAATTTTTTGTGGTTCCGTGATGGTGATGATTACATTGTTTGCGCGCTCTGTAGCTATCTGTAAATGTAATTAATAAACGAGTTGAAGGGTATTCATACAAATTTACAGACCGATTCGTCCGACCAATGTCGATTCAATGTCGATGGGAATGTAATTGATGAGTAAAGCATATCATGCAAGTAATGAAACTGAAAAAAAATTGTTTATTTCGGCAAAGAATAGTTTCCCGACACTGAAGTACGGTCACGTGTATAAAAAACTTGGAAAATGCATTTATTGTCCTAGATATTGCTCCCGCGTGAAATGTAGTTTTTCGGGTTCCACGTAGCAACCCTAAATACTTATGAGATAAAACTTAGCCTAAACCCGGGTCATATACTATCATCGAGAGAAAATTCATCAAAATCCGTTGAGTAGGTTCCGTCTCAAGGACAGGTAGGCATTTTTTATACGACTTGTAATAGAGTATAGTAGATACCTCATAATTTTAAAAACATCCCTTGTACGAACTATTATTTGATTAACGAATTTATTTTATACATTTAAAATGTCATGAAATTGCTTTGTACTAGTAGTCATTTTTTACAAAGTAATTGGACGAATTTTCATACCAACAAGATAGTAAACGTGCGTATAGTTTATGATGATAAACAGTTACCGAAACGTTTCGAATACCAGAGGCATCACCAGCGCGTTGCTGATTTTGTAATAAATTACACCCTTTTTGAATGAATATGTAGACCCTTGGGAAAACCTTGGCAGGGAAATCACTCCACGATGGGCAGAATGACCACGATAGACAACCTCTCTGGAACCTGTGTTGTACGCGACCATTTTGAGGTTACAGCGTCAAACATCAAGTTCGCTCTGAACTATTACCTACTAATGCGCGAACGAAGGGTACTGTGTTCAGACCTAACTGGAAGTTTGCCACGATTTATACAATATCTGAATTCCCTATAGATGGTGTATGGTGCAAATACGAGGGCTATAGGCATCACACTGATACTCTCAACATAACTACCTAATTGTCAAAGCTCAATACCATAAATACGCTTGCGATCGTCAACAGGCTGGTAGGGGGCGTTTTTGGAATTGTGGAACTACAGCAAGTAGGGATTTCTTAGTGATGAAAGCGGAGACTTATACATTTGTATGTATATCTATACACAACAGTAAATATCGAAAGATAAAGATAAAAATCATTTATTTGCTATTAGACCCTTACGGGCACTTAGACACGTCTTACAGTCTTTAAATTAAATCATATTGTACCTTAATAATTTTCCAGATTATTTTTTTACTTTTAATCTCTCTTTTTTAATCTACCAGCATTTCCGAAATGACCATTGGCGAAGAAGAAATGCCAAAAGAAACTTGCCAATATGGGTCTTTTTTTCCATCGTTAAAATATATTACAATAAATATATGTGAGTGTACATATAGTGAAATCAAGTGGTACAATTAAAGTTATATCATTTCCAAACATCTCTATCAGTTAGATATTCATCGATTCTATAATAACCCTTCTTGCACAGAGTATTTTTGATGTACCTTTTGAACATATTCTCAACAAGGACAGAAGTGTTTCAGGTAATTTATTATAGAATCGAATACAATTTACAATAAAAGATCTACTAGTCTTAGCAAGTCGATGTACAGGCATACGCAATCTATTCTTACTTCTAAGATTTTCACTAAATTTAGAAAATGACTATATTTTTACGAGCATACATTATATTCTCATAAATATACTGAGAAGTAACCGTGAGGATATTTATTTCTTTAAATAGTTCTCTAAGAGATTCCCTGGCGCCCATGTTATAAATAGAGCGGATGGCTCTCTTTTGTAATATAAAAACAGTTTCAATGTCAGCCGCTTTTCCCCACAACAGTATACCCATACGACATAATGCTATGAAAGTAGCTTAAATAGACTAAGCGCGCAGTACCCGCATCCGTCAATTGTCTAATTCTCCTAACCGCATATGCGGCGGAGCTGAGGTTACTGGTCAGTTTTTTTATGTGGGGGACTGCAATTTGGAGTCTATTGTAATTCCCAGAAATACAGTATCATTAATAAATTCTAGTATATTATTGTCAATAAAAACTTCTGTATTGGCAGAAGGCACAAGGATTATGTACCTTTCAAAGAAAAAAAACGTAATATCACAATCTTTACCGCCAGGAGAAAACCGTGAATATCCGGCTTTCCTAAAACGGCAAAGTAATTTTTATAGACATCCACCAAAAAGCACGGCTGCTATAGGACTGGCTAGGAAGCCAACTTTACAGATGGAAAAACCACTATGTGGTATAACCCTGTATACAGTTACTTGAGAAGATTATATTAACTATAAAGACGAAAGCGAATTATCTTAATCCTTTAAAATCCAAACCGTGTCTGGGAGAATGTGAGTATGTGCGTTTAAAACTATGTGTGCCATTCTACTATAAATAGGAATACGAATCTACTAATCTTGACAATAGAAAAGGGCAATAAATAATTTCACATTTCCATCAAAATCCAGTCTAAAACATACTTTTATCACTCTTAAGTCAAAAGGTATAAGATTGTAAACCAGTTTTACATTATAACATATGTTACGCATAACTTTGAATGGAAATCATATTTATCGTTAGTGTAAGCAGAAAAATGAATGACAATAAAACCATGACGTATCTACTATCACTTCTGATATCAGGGCAATAATGATACACAGATAAAGTTGTGTATTCATTTATTTTATGAGTCAGACGCGATACCAAATTCTTTTTTGTGCTGTTTTTCATAATACAGGTGAAAAACGAGCGAATGAGGTGAAGTTAGCTGCTAAATTCCTCACCATCTTCTTGTTGACCGTACACACTAGCATGAACACAAAATCCCTGCAATCTTATTTCGTTGTGGTTTTCCGTAAAGTAGAGGTACTCCTACGGTCGATCGGTGCCTCTTATTATATAATTGCACCTTTCCCCTTTTTATGAGAGCCTCGTTAGGTATCCCACGTGCAGATGAGGTTAGCGTTGGCTTTAAAGATGGTGTTGATCTACTTTTTTTTATAGAACGTCGGGAGGCATGCAAGCATACGGTCCACCTGATGTAAAGCAGTTACCGTAGCCTATATCACTCGCGCGATGCCTCCTCTGCTGTTTACACAGCAACTCCTTAGGAGTTTTTTCCTCACTCACACGCAGGAACACAACAACCTGACGAACACTTACATCTCTCATGATTTTTTATTAATGTCAAAACGATGACAGGTCGCAATTGGTCAGAATCTTTCTATTATAAGTAAGAAAAAACAAGTTGAGCTACATAAGGCGTCGACAGAACTATATAACAGAATAGGGTTCCTCTATTAATGCCGCTCTGCTGTCTGTACGTCAGTATGTCACGGGTCTTTAAGCCCGTAAACGATATGGCACTTGAATATTTAGTGGATGATATTTATTTTAAAAGTATTTTCCTGGAGGTAAATTGCGTGCATTATTAAAATTAAAGAATAGCATTAAAAAGCTGTTTTTGTTGGAATTACCAGACTGCACATGTATTTTATTATATTTTCATTTTATCTTTGAAAACAGACAAGAGATCGAGAAAGTTGCAAGTTTTAAATTTTTTGTATTGTTACAGGGCTTATCACAAAAATTTAAATTTATACTGTTTACAATGACAATAATAAATTCAATAGTGAAAACTCGCTCTATATTTATCGTCACGCAGGTCCATTGCGGGATAGAGAGAAAACTAATAAATAAATAGTGAAATTGCCGATTGATAATATTGTTTACAAGCAATTATTAAACAAACATTTTCTTTTCTGTCATGTGTTGTTGCAACATAATAATTAAGATAGAAATAAGCATCCTGGAAACCTAATATATAGAGGCCCAACTCGCACTTAACGCGGTTATATTTTTCTTCTCAGTTGGATTCAATGATGTTTGCGATGAAATAGGAGATACATCTCGTATTACAAGCATTTATAGGCCACGGTAACAACTTAACATTGTGTCGTCTGTATGCTTGTTCACAAAGCGAACTAGTATAAGAAAATTACACTATGTTGCAAATAAAAATCTGATTTTTGCACAATGCTTAGAGTAGTTCATACCTCCTCCATGACTGGACTGCTCAAAGTAGTAGTGATTGATGGTGGCTCGCCTATAGTAGCTTTTTCCAAATTTTCTCGAGCGCCATTGATTTCTGGGTCCAGACTGACTTCCTGTTGAAATTAAATGTATTTATTGTGAGATTAAGATAGACACTTTCACCTCACGAACTGTATAAGGTGAGGACTCTCACTTCCTTCTAATTGACACCATATCAACGGCAAGCATGGAGGCCGGGCTGAAAACGACAATATACTTGGGGCACACTAAAAGTTTTGCACTTCTAGCTAATCGGAACTATTTGAATTGCGAATGTTATATTTTTTGAAACGTTGCAACCTACTTAGTAATAAAAAAAAAACAATTGGCGGGAAATCATTTGTCAATTGTTTTTTATCACATATCAAAGTTCTACGTACGCAACGAAAATGGAATTGAGTCGAAAAGATTTTAGAGCGATGATTTTTTATGATTTTAAAAGTTCTCTCTCTCCGCAAGACTGTGCTGCTCGTCTTCAAAATGCTTTTGGGAGAGAAGCACCTTCTTTGAGCACCGTGAGGCGATGGTTTGCTGAATTTGAGAGAGGTCGAGTTTCTTTACATGACGAATTTCGTGAAGGGCGGCCTTCAACTGCCGTCAACGTAAATAATGTGGCTACTGTTAAGCGGCTAATTGAAGAAAACCCGCGGATTACCTATGAGACAATTCGAGAACTATTGGGGATTGGTATGAGCCAAATTCAGAAAATTTTACACGAATAATTGAAAGTTCGGAAACTTTGTTGTCGTTGGATCCCTCATGAACTGAAAGCGGAGCAGAAGCGGGCCCGCGTGGAATGGTGCTCACAGATGCTACTGAAGTACGACCACGAACATTCTAATGCTGTTTATGACATTGTCACAGGAGACGAAACGTGGATTTATTGTTTTGAACCCGAAAAAAAACAGCATATTTGTGAATGGGTGTTTGAAAATGAGAACAGGCCAACAAAAGTGAGGCAGGCGAGAAACGTTGGTAAAAAAATGATCGCGTTTTTTTTCTCAGCTACGGGTCCCATCTGCACAATTCCACTTGAAGATCAAAAGAGTGTTAATGCCGAGTGGTATTCTACCATTTGTTTACCCAGGGTGTTAGAAAAAGTTCGCGAAAGACGACCAAAAAACCGCGTTCTCCTACATCATGACAACGCTTCTTCACACACGGCCAACAAAACAAAGTAATTTTTAACTTCTGAAAAAGTACAACTCGTTACCCATTCTGCGCATAGCCCCGACCTAGCACCCTGTGATTTCTGTATTTTCCCCAAAATCAAAGATTTGATCAGAGGTTTCACTTTTACCAACTCCGAAGAGGCAGTGATAGCGTTCAATCAGCACGTAGAAAACATGCCTGCAGATCTGTGGTCCTTCTGTGTTAAAAAATGGTTCGATCGCATGAAAAAATGTTTAAAATGTAAAGGAGAGTATTTTGAAAAGCAACATAATATTTTGGTTATAACATGTTGTTTTTTAGGGTTCCGTACCCAAAGGGTAAAACGGAACCCTATTACTGAGGCCCCGCTGTCCGTCCGTCTGTCACCAGGCTGTATCTCTTGAACCGTGATAGTTAGACAGTTGAAATTTTCACAGATGATGTATTTCTGTTGCCGCTATAACAACAAATACTAAAAAATAGAATAAAATAAATATTTAAGGGGGCTCCCATACAACAAACTGCTGTATGGGATGTATTTTTGCTGTTTTTATAGATAATGGTTCGGAACCCTTCATGCGCGAGTCCGACTCGCACTTGGCCGATTTTTTAAGTTACGCAAAACTTATAGTGTGTCCTACGTATACGTCAGTTAGTCGTTGACGGCCTCCTGCTCAGTGCGTGTTGATTCTTAACGCCGAATTATTCGCATAAGTAAAATTAAAATTGCACAGTGTATTAGAAACGCCTATTATGGGTCCGGTAATATTTTTTTTCGATGATACAATAGTTAACACCGTTACTATGTACCATTAAGATTAATTAATCTTATCTAATGAAATCTGGGTCTAAAACTATAAACACAAGCTTTTAAAATATTAATATTTTTTTCATCCATTTCATATGTGACATCCCCGAGCTAAAATGATACATTAGTGGCAGTAGCTTTTACTTTACGTCGAATTATATTGTAGTTCTAATGCTGGTGTTTTCATGTACATAATATTCACCTACATACGTCGTTAAAGTGGTATAGAACAAAAAAATGAGAAAAGTATTTAAATCTCCTTAACTCAGCAAATAGACAAAAGAAAGTATGTTATTAAATTAGAATTCTTTATTATTATATTCATTTATTATTATCAAAATTTATTCAACTGGTCTAGTTCTTTTTTTAAACTTATTTCGTGAATTTGATACTATACTATACTACTATAATATAACTTCACGCCAAATCCCTTGCGGGGTAGGCAAAGAGAACCGAGCGCCACGTGACTCGATCCTTACATATCTCACTCGCTTCTTTAACATTCATTGCTCTTCTCATGCACGCTCGCCGGTATCTAGGGCTCTTGACATCACCTTCTGATAGAACACGACCAATTTGGTCATGGTAGGTAAGTCTTGGCCTTCCTCGGCTCCTACATTTGATGACCCGGATATATGCAAACTTTGATAATATCGTAATAAATACCGAAATATCTAGAAGCCATTTCGATACGGGAGTTTTACTCTGGTATTTAAAATGGTGTTACTAGTGTATTTTCAAAAAAATGTCATTTCACAAAATTAGGATTTCTAACACATTGTGTAGCGTGGTCCATAAAAAGTAAGCCAGTAAACTAGTAAGCATTTTAACAGAGGTCCGAAGAAAAATAATTTTGTGTTTATAAAAACTGAAAAAGAACATCGTAGTTGTTGTTTTTAAACTGTTTTTTTAAGTAACTATATAAGCTTTAATAGCATTTGTTTTATAATTTTTTTCTGTGTAGGTAATGCTTTAGATCGATTACAACAAGTAAGAGGTACATCAGATTCAAGCATTATACAGACAGAAAATATATAGGCAAGAGGCCTATGGGACAAAAATGATTGTAAATCTCTGCTTTAGATTATGCTATTCAGGGAAAAGAAATACTTGTGATCAACAAACATCATTAAAACGTTTTTGAAGAAGTGATACGATCACGGCGACTTCAATGTCAACAAGTAGTAAAGATTGTATGATGACTTGACGAGTTCGGTGGCTCAGTCGCGAATGACGCGACTTTGACACAAACGCTCGTGGGTTCGATTCCCACACAAGGCAAACATTTGTGTGCATGAACATGTCTGTTTGTCTGGGTCTGGATGTTTTAAGAAAGGTAGGGCGCATCAAAGCAGCCCGTCTGGGGAAGTGCCTCCACCTCACAGAAAACCACAGCCAAATAACAACTCCCTAGAGTGTTGTAGTGTTCCTGCGTGTGAGTGAGGTCATTAGTATGCTCCCAAAGAGTTGCTGTGTAAGCAGCAGAGGAGCCATCGCGCGAGTGATACTTAATATACTACAAGCGTTAATAGGATACGGTACCCGCTTTACATCACTTGGGCCGTATGCTTGTATGCCTCCCGACGTAGTATAAAAAAAACTGTAAAGTTTGTAGGTTACAGGAGGTACGCAGATAATTTAGGTAAAACCTTATAGATAATATCTACCTAATCGAGTCATAAGTTCTGTTACAAATGAATATGCATTTATTTTTTAATGAAGTAATGTAATCTTAAAACGTATATGTACATATTTATGGAAGTCACAGCAAAAAATAAAAAACAATTGATTTTATTGGAAATGGCCACCGTTGGCATACAGGCCTTTAATTTACGCACTGCTTCCATGGGAAATTTAGCCACTGCTTGGTCCAGAGATTTCTTAAGAGACACAATGTCGACGTGTCATGTCACCTACAACTGACTATAATTTGTAGTCTAAGGTGTTCAGATCTGGGCTAGACGAGGGCCAGTCTTCAGCTCTTATAAAGTCCGGAACGTTGGCTTCGAGCTATGCTTGGGTAGTTCGTGCCTTGTGACCAGGTGCAGAGTCTTGCTGGAAAGTCCACGGTACATTTTTAAAAAGTGTATTCCTGAGAGGTCACACAATATAATGCAAGACAGTCTCTCTGATACATTTTGGCTGAAGTTTTCACTACTTTTTCACAAAAATAAAGCTTTGTAACTCCTTGATAAGACACCTCGTACCAAACCATTACAGACGCATGATGATGACCACGTTGTACCTTTCCGACCACTTGTGTGGCCTCTTTAAAACTGTGTGCGTACACTTTGTCATTTTGCTTGTTGTAGTGCTCTTCAAACGTGAATTTTTTTTCATCAGTAAAGAAGATATTTCTGTGCCTTTCACCTGTGTATCGAGACAGAAGGCCCTTTGATTGATCCACTCTCTCCAACTGTAGGTCTTGTTTTATTTTTATTATACGCGACAGAGGCCTAGTGGGAATCTTCATTTCTCGCGATAAATTTTTTTGTTTCTTAATTGGGTTTCGGGGAATTCTCGCTTGCACAGCATTAACAGCCTTGGTAGTTCTGACAGCGCGCGGTCGCTACGATCTTGTGGTCTTCAACAGAGGGAGTGTTGGTATATCTGTCGATAGTACCATATACGATCATACGGCTGATACCAAGCTTTTGAAGTGTCTGAAATATGACCGACGGCTCCATACCCACTTTGTACAAGTCAATCACTGCTATCCTATTTTCTTTAACACTCCATTCCATATTGTAATTTTAAAATAAACACGAAAAAAGTATGTAAAACGGCGCGAAATTGAATGAAGTTTTTAACATAATAAACACGTTCCAAATTCAAAATAATTAAAGAGTTGAAAAAAAGAAAAGTTTCTATGGAACAGACTAGTTATATCGATAACTAATACTAGCATAGTTGTCTTACAATCTGAGGTATGCTTCATTAGGTTGAGACAATACGTTCTATTCATGTACAAATGCAAAAAAAATGCAAAAATAAATAATTAATAAAAAACCAAGCATATACGAGTACATGCATTTATTTCAATTAAGTATTTAATCAGTTGCTTGTTTGAAATATACAAACAATGTTGTGATTATTTAAATATGAAGATGATTGACATTGAGCTACAGAAACTTCTGATAAGTAATTTACGTACCTACTCATTGAGCATAATCGCATTTTCTTTTAAACAAGTGACTCACACGAGTCCTGTTTGCACAATCTCAAGTGAAAACCAATGGAGTGGTAATGTAATGGTTCGCATTCATCTGTGCACCCAGTGCCAAATCCTCTTGAATCATAAACAATGCTTATTCATACACTGCAAACTAAACTATTTTTAGTCTATGATATATCTCATGACCCATCCTAGACATAGTTCGAACCTCGCACCAGCGACGTATCAAAAGGTAGACACGTTATACACCAACATTATTGTATTTTAAAATAGCGCCAGTAGTACTATATCTACGTACAGTTATTTATTAAGACACTTTGCTCTAACAAAGAGACAAATGATAGGGAATACCTGTCGTTAGAAAGAGATGAATATTATATCTTCAGACATTTATGCTTTGTGGCGAAGTACGTATAGAGGCGACGCGAGAGTGTGCCCAACTGAATGCGAGTTGGGCAATTACCTTACTTTCGTATCGCCATTCTAGAGCGTGTACGACGTATCTATAACTATAAAACATCTTAGCCTCGCACCCTGTGTTTTCTTCATTTTCTTGACCATCAATGATTTCATGGAAGGTTTCGACTTTTACAGAAGAAGCCGTGATAGCTTTCAATTAACAAGTGGAAAACATGCCATTCAATCAGTTATCATTGGATTTCGAAAAATAAATCAATAAAAAATAACTGGTGGTGTTTTGAAAAACAACCTTATTTTGCCCTTAACTTGTTTCCTGATTTGTTGATAGATGATGATGAATTTGATTTTTCTTTTATACTACGTCGAGAGACATACAGGCATATGGCCCACCTGATGTAAAGCGGGTACCGTAGCCTATTAACACTTGCGATATATTAAGTATCACTCGCGCGATGCCTCCCCTGCTGCTTACATCCTTGGGAGCTTATTGGTGACCTCACTCACACGCAGGAACTCAACAACCCTCTAGGGAGTTGTTATTTGGCTGCGATTTTCCGTGAGGTGAAGGTACTTCCCCAGACGGGCTGCTTTGATGCGCCCTGCCGATTTTTGGATTTTGATTAAGAGTTAAAGCCAAAAGGCGCTATAGGGAGCGATCCGTTGCAGTGCGATCAATTTCAAATCCCATCCCGGATCGCAGCCACTTTCCCGCTTTTCACGCTCCTGTGGGTTTTGGCTTTTATGCAACTTGCTGTATATCCTACATTAATTTACCTTTGATGTAGATTACAATGGGTAACTCTTGAAATTGTAGTTTTATATAATTTCATAAAACGAGTTGGGGAGTCGGACTAATTATTTTGCATTGATTTGCAACTTTTGATTTGATTGCAACTCCCGAATTCGATTGCATCTATGCTTTATTTTTTGCCCCGAGTCCGTCGCAAGTGCCAAAACACAAATGGTACAAACAAAGTGACTTTTAAAAGTAGTAGTAAATGTTGATTAACGGCAGATGTTATATGTATAATGTTATAGTACATAAAATAAAGAAGTCTCATTTCAAATGACACTTGCCTGGTTTCAGTTCACAAACCACTAGTTAATAACAAATATCACGTTGGGCAGTATACAAGTACACGCTTTGTTTGGTGTATAGTAATATAGGAGACGCATGAGGGCTTAAAACATGAGGAGTACCGCTCATTCAGCACAATTCCGCTCTTTCTCTTTCTTTAGGAGTTTTTTGATGATCACATATATCACAAGAATACAAAGAATAATGGTGCGTATCCTTCATCATCATCATCTCAGCCTATATTCATCCACTGCTGAACATAGGTCTCCCCTTTAGAGTGCCATTTGTCTCCATCATTTCCTACAAACCTCTTAAAGTCGCCGCTCCATCTAGTGGGGTGTCACCCCACACTGCGTGCACCAGCGACGTATCAAAGGTAGACACGTTATACACGAACATTTTTGTATTTTAAAATGGCGCAAGTACTACTATAATCTACGTAGAGTTATTTATTATCACACTTTGCTCTAAAAAGAGACAAATGATAGGGAATACCTGTCGTTAGAAAGAGATGAATATACATCTTTAGTTACGTATTGATTGCTGCTGAGCGCTCATTGGCGCGAGCACTGATTTACCGATATGGAGGAGACTGGGGAAAAAGCTCTGGATTTAATTAGTGTTTAAAATAATAAAACCAATTATGTACAAAACATCTATTTTCGTAATATGAATTGTGAACAATGAAATTATAAAATAATATCGAGTCAGTTTGTGAGTGAATAAAAAAAATACGTATTTGATAAAATATTATTCCCTCAAATAAACTTAACTTATTCCTTTTTTGTCTTTTTTAATCAGTTTTCTAATCTAGACTATTTTAATGTGCGAAATATATTTTAACTTCACTATAATAGCGCGTATTAGGTGAAGCCTGTGATTATAAGTCGGATATTGCTCTAGGAAATGACAATTTAAAGAGGAAAATACATCAGTGCGATATAGGAAACACTTACTCGAAATTTGACGAGCTCGGTGGCTCAGTCGTGAATGACGCGACTTTGATACCAACGCTCGTGGGTTCGATTCCCACACAAGGCAAATATTTGTGTGCATGAACATGTCAGTTTGTCTTGGTCTGGATGTTTTAAGAAAGGTAGGGCGCATCAAAGCAGCCCATCTGGGGAAGTACCTCCACCTCACAGAAAACCGCAGCCAAATAACAACTCCCTAGAGGGTTGTTGTGTTCCTACGTGTGAGTTTGGTCACCAGTAAGCTCCCAAGGAGTTGTTGTGTAAGCAGCAGAGGAGGCATCGCGCGAGTGATAATTAATATATCGCAAGCGTTAATAGGCTACGGTGCCCGCTTCACATCAGGTGGGCCGTATGCTTATATGCCTCCCGACGTAGAATAAAAAAAATATTTAACCATTTTTTTTTCATCAAACCATCTAGATAATCTAAAATGGAAAGAAATAAATGATAAGTAATATTCTATTCCCTTCATTCTTTTCTAGAACGTCTAGTATTACTAGTATCTAATAAATGAAAATAAGGTAGGTAGGCGTATTACTTAATATAAAACAAAGTTATGAATAAATTTAATTCACAATTCTGTGTTCATAACGTGATAGTTAAATTTTCCTCAACTTCCCCTAGCAACGGCTGCCACTAGACCCGCTTTAATATTGCTAAAAACTAAATACATTTACTGTTTTTAATAAAAAAAACTGTACTTACAAATGAAATGACACGTTTTCCTTGTCTTTAACAGTTGCCGTGTAATTTGTGGACCATCTAAAACCACAGGAAGGCATTTTTGCCAGAAATAACTTATTTACGCTTTGCGGCGAAGTACGTATAGACGTGACGCGAGAGCGTGCCCAACTGAATGCGAGGTGGGCAATTACCTTACTTTCGTATTGCCATTCTAGAGCGTGTACAACGTATCTATGACTATAAAAACATGTTAGGCGTGCACCAGTACGGGGACGCCATTCGAGACCTTTCTTCCCCAGCGGTTGTCGGTTCTACGAACTATGTGGCCGGCCCTTTGCCACTTCAGCTTGCTTATCCTGCGGGCTTTGTTAGTTACCTTAGCTCTACTGCGGATATCCTCATTTCTGATTCTATCACGCAGAGAAACCCCGAGCATAGCTTATTCCATAGCACACTGAGCTACTTTGAGCCTCCCAATACGGCCCGCAGTGAAAGGCCACGTCTCGGTTCCGTATGTCATCACTGGCAACACACACTGTTCGAAGACCTTGCCCTTCAGACGTTGAAGTATTTTGGATGAGAACATGTGTCGAAGTTTCCCGAATGTTGCCCAGCCGAGTTGGATTCGTCTGTTGACCTCTCGGTCGAAGTTGGATTTACCTAACTGTATAACCTGCCCTAGGTAGGAATATTCGTCAACAACTTCGAGCTTTAGTGCTTCCAACAATGACTGGCATATGTGTAACATGGACATTCGACATGATCTTAGACTTGTCCATGTTCATTTTGAAACCTACCTGTTGGGAAACACTTGAGCATAGCCCTAAGTTCCTCCAGCGATTTCACCATGAGAACTATATCGTCGGCAAATCGAAGGTGAGTGATGTGTTCACCATTGATGTTTATACCGTATACAGTCCAAGAGCTTGAAGACATCTTTCAATGCTGCAGTGAAGAGTTTCGGGGATATAACATCGTCCTGTCTTACACCTTTTTGCACTTGAATCGGTTTCGTACTTTGGACCTGTACTCTCGCCGACACAGCCTCGATCTTTTGTACATTGCTGACGAGAGGATTACGGACGATAAACCCGATATCCCCTTGGGATAGATGGTCGCCCTCCCGGTAGTAAAGCAAGTTGCCGGATTTAAACATCACCGTCTTCCTGTATTCGGAAAATCCTATTATATCCCAATGCAAATTGCTTAGTTCTTCTTGCAGCTCCACTATATTCGCGTCGGTCCTCATTGTACGCGTGTTATATGTTGCCAGGGCTAGCGCGGCAGGCGCGGCGTCGGAGCTGGGAATTCTTAGCACTCCCTGCCCCGCCAATACTTATGACCCCTACCGATGCCAGGACCAGCAGGGCAGCGGGTGACTGCGGGCAGTCATTTCCTTGTAATCATTCTGAGGGGGTTTTGTCATAGTTGCAGGGTTGGCAACCGCAGTATGTCATTACAGTACACAGGGGACGCTGCTGCTCATCTCCTGGATAATTCCCTTAGTCGACTTTTACGACACCCACGGGTTGAGATGGTGTGGCATGTTATTACGCCGGGGCTACACGGCTAGCATGTGTATCCCATAGACCATTATTCGAGACCAGAATAATGAGGAGTGCGATACAAGTTTCACGCTCATATAAAGGATGCACCACAGTTAATGGCATGCTGTCATAGGTCAAGTCCCACACTACAGACAATATTCTACAACTTGTAATGGCAGTGCTTGGTATTTTTAATTGAAAACCGTTGTGCTTCTAGATAAAATTCTATGTGAATTCATACTAAAGACAGTAGAGTAGTTAACAATGGCTTCTTTAACACCAAGGGTTGTGGCTTTTGTGTGTCCACATAGAACAAATATTTAAATGCCGACATGTTTGTTTGCCTTGGTATGGATGACTTTATAATAGCCCTTCTGGAGGAGCAATTCTGAGTAAATGAGGATACCAGTAAGCTCCTAAGTAATATATAAAATGTGCTTCCTATTGCAAGCATTCATAGGATACAATAAGCACTATATACATCAGGTGGGCGTCTTGACTTTTGTCTAAAAACAATAAAAATCATGAATTGCGGCCACTGCGGGAATCAGACAAGTTACTATGTTATATATAAAGGTAAAATTATACAACTTATGTATGCATGTGGCGGTGTATGAGTGCAAAGCTTGTATAATAGTACATGCATAACATGTTGCTCAGACAACAACTGCCGTATCAATACCACACAAATCAAAGTTGGAAGGGCACTCACACATAGCACCTCACACACAGATGATTTGAACTATCTGTGAACAGATGTAATTTATAACGTAAATGAATGTATTTGTGTATCCCTGTCTATTAGCCAATTACTGTGAAGCCATACAAATGTATTTTTGCTTCAAGGCCATCGCAATGAAACTTTTGGTAAATGACATATTAAAATTGTACTGGAACAGGATTGTTTATATAAAAAAATATTAATTACTATTTTCTATCCAACATATACTCAATTTTTTCAGCTGTATTAGAAATACAACAAGTATTCAAAGATGACAGGGACAGCAATGGACTTCACTGTTCATTGCCTTTTTGGTGGTCGCCACTATTAATTCTGGCTACACAGGAGACAGTGGTGGGTATGAGTGGTGGGCCTGTCCCGTTTAAAAAAAAAAAAGTATTCAAAGATATTCACAAATGAAGCATGATATTTTGCGAATACTTTTAATTAGAGATAGACTGACTAATATAAAATTTATAAACAGTGGAAATGGTTGTATTGATTGTTGGTTTCTGTGAAGTTTGTCTCAACTTAAGTAAATTTCAGTTGTCAAGCAAATTGTGACATATTTATGTCATGCATAATTTGTCATTTTCAGTTTTTTGTCTACCGGTTTGACATAGATTACAAATATTTGTGGCACGACAAGAGCAATTGTGGAAAGTCTTCAAAATACTACTATGGTCTTGTTTTTCTTACCATTATCGTGTTTCCTAATTGATAAGGATTGGCGGGGTTTGCTACCTAAGCCTAAGGATTTGACGAAGATATTGATTTGTATATAGAGCAACTGAGCAGACCTACACAAACCAAACCTTTCTTAATTAGATCATATGTCCTTTGAAATGATCACAATGATTTCCTTCGCCACCGAGCAAGACTTAATTCCAAATATATACATTACCGAAAACACAATTCTTTATCGACTGGGCTATCACTTTTCAAAAAACTATACCAGTGTTCCTGGTATAGTTTTCTGAATTATCAAGCAGGATATGAAGAATCAAATTATATTGATAATCTTACTGTGTAAAGCTGTATCCAGCTGTAAAGCATAAACTACAGTAAGGTACCTAGAAATGGCTCCTGTTGCTAAAATATATATTTTTTGTCTAAGTAGCTGTCCAATATATACCCTCTCCTGAAAAAGCTATGTTAGAAAACATAGCTTTTTCAGGAGAGGGTATATTCATTAAAGAAAAGAAATTACCTACTCACTGATGAAGATGAGAGGATGAGGTTGGCATTTCCTTTCCTGATTAGTTAGTGCCTCTCTACATTTATTGAAATTCATGACTCATTTAAACAACAGATAAAATATTTGTGAAAAAAATCTAAGTAGAAACATATATACTTTTAAAACAAAAGCAATTATTCTAACTGTATTTAATTAAATATATAATGGAATAAAGGGCAAGAGAAGAAAAAAGTCAAATAAAGAGAAAAATGTTAAAGGCAGATTTTTTATAATAGCATGCCCCACTTAGTATTCATTAATTAGGAAAAAGTAATGTATGCTTGTTTTCTGTAAGCAAGGTCTTCTTACATCCCGAGCGCTAAGTAAGTATGCTAATTACATATAGCACGTAAACTTGAATAATTGAATTAACCGGATGATAGTTTCCAGTTAGTTTATATTTTTGCTAGGTATTCCAATAAACAAGTTTACGGACGCACGAAATGAGGGGCGTTATAGCCACCCGGCTCGGCACGTCGCCGGGGGCGTATTTGAATATCATATACTAGAACGGGATTTCAAGATACCTGGACCGCAGATGCAAAGAGGTCTTCATTCTCTCTGTTTTCGCTATTGATATCGACAGTACTGAAGGGCGGTGTATCTGGACCATCCGACATGATTCAATAATCTCCAATAGACACTTTCACACGTAATCTAAGAAAAAAATTATAGTTTCTAAAGTAATATTAGTAAAAACAATGATATTCTGACGATAGAATGATTGGATCAACTTGCAATTGACAGACACCGTAAGCACATATCTACCTATTGTAAATTCTCTCTGACAGACAAAGACAACAGAACTTAGAAAGTCAGATAGAACAAGAAGGAGGATAATAAGTGCATAGTGAAATCTGTAATACTCCATCTGCATGTGAGCTCCAAATTTATGATATTATTAATCGACGACAGATGTCGAAACACAAAAACAAGGTATTATGAATTTGCTTATATACCTAAATAAAACCGCATGAATTTGTCATCACGAACCACGAACGTGTTGATTTGGCTTATTTTTGAAGTAAAACTTCTTTACGCACACTTGACTTGGTGAGTAAGCTGGTGAATGCGTGACGAGAGCATTACGAAAAGTGTGATCGGGCGAGGCGAACGGAGAGAGAGTTACGTTTCATATATTACTGTAGTGGCAAGAGACAGAGGTGCGAGCACACATTTTCTTTCTCTCTTTCTCTCATACGGAGTTAAGTTTCGTATATCTAAGACACAGTGCAGGCCTATTGTCTGTATCACACTATGGAGCTAAAGAAGTTTTACTTCAGTCGTGTGGTCTAAAGCACACTCTTTTTTTTTTGTTGTAATTGTCAGGGCAAGGTATGCATAACAGATTTTTTTTGAAAAATACTTCGAAAATGTCCGAATCTAGGATGGTATTTTTGCATGAAGGATACTTCACCAACGTTCAGTACCACTAACTCCATTAATGCATCTCCATATGTTGCTTTTGAGCTAGTGAAAGAGAAGGTACAACCGAGTGTGGAGCTTTTCATTGTGCACGTGTTCAGTCATATACTAAAAAATTGTCAAACAGTTTAGCATTAAAAACTTAGACTATCATTGGAGAATGCCGATTAAAGTATTGTATTGTATAACTGAGTATACTTGGCAGTTATCATTAATCAATGTATAGATGTGGGTGTCTTCCTAGATTTAATGAAATTTAGTCAATTCTATCTATCGATAACTTCATGCCAAATCCCTATCAACGGAATAGGCAGAGAGAACTGACCGCCAAATAACTCGATTCTTACACAACGCCATCGTTTCTTTAACATTCAAAGCTCTTCTCATGTATGCTAGCCAGTTTCTAATCATACTTCCCGACACCACCTTCTGATAAAACATGATCAATTTGGTCATGGTAGGCAAGTCTTGCCCTTTCTCGACTCCTACATTCTCTACTTTCGCGTTGTATATGTGTTTTGTAATCCTTTATTCCTGCATTCTTTCTACATGTCCGAACCAGCGGGGCACCCCTTTTTATTTTAACACCGGCACACTCTTTCAGACCAACGCTGTTTCTTGCATCGTAATTGCGAACGCTGTCTTCCAATTGTTACGTACAAATTTTGCGCAATACTTGCATTTCGAATACCTAGCACTCGCTTCTATAAATTAGCGTTGGGACCAGTACTGCGTTGTGTATAACGTGCTGTGCGTTCCGGCTCCAGCGATTACTGCGAAGAAGTATTCCCAACGCTCCACTTACTCGTCCCAGTCCCATACTCCTAGCGCTAACTCGTTTTTCCAGATCAGCGGTTTACCTTCCAATCTTGCTGAAAGCGCATACAAGATACACAATCTCATCCACTGTTCCAATACTTCATCATCAACCGTAATCTTTATATTGGTTCTGTGGCGGTATTCACACCGCCTTGGAAAAACATATTCGAAACCAATTCGAAAAGTTTCGACTAAAATTCTATACATCTTGACATGTAAATTTTTTATTCCGTTTCGAATATGGTGTTTCGAGGCAATGTGAATCGTCTACTGGGTTCTTTTCTTTCAAATACAATTATGTTTGTTTTCTTCGTATTCCGCATTAAGTCCTCCCGTTCAGCTGGTGTTTCTGCTTATGGTCATGGTCTGCATTAAGCAGATAATTCACTACTAGATCACCTACGTACAATCCAGCATTCGTTGGATTTTTCTTTAATAACAGATAACTATAAACACATAGATGTAATAAAAAAAGCAGACACCCTCTCCCGAACTAAACATTGAAGCACCGCTAAAGGAAGTCAGTTGCTATACGTACGAGCCGACACGGACACATTCACACCCTCAGAGGAAGGATACCCAGAGGTGACAAGCAAATAATAATACCAAGATAGAACGTGATAGATGTATACAGTTCCTCATAAGAAGGAAAGAGACAGATAAATTATTTTTGTCCCTGTCATAGTTTCACTATTTTGTGTTTGCCACAAAAACAAATTCGTGGCAAACAATCATTTCGTTCCTTGTAGTACAACAAATTGTTTGCATAAATTACTAAATATAAGCGAAATATTAGTGCATATTTGTGTTCTTTTGCTTGTTTGGGATTGTCTTTATACTTTAACAATGGTACGTTGCTGTGTAAAAGGCTGCAAACGCCTCAGTTAGCAAAAATACGAAAACATAACCTTTCATACGTAAGTATAAAGTTTTCATAGTTGTTATCAAATATTTTGCAAAAATTAGATACACATGTAGTTTTTAAATAAATTGTTTGTATAATAACGTAAAAACAATGAAAATATCGGTTTTATTTACAAAAAGTATTTCTAGTAAAAACCGCCTAAATCTTGAAGGTTGTCTGTGGGTAATGCGTCAGGCATTTTCTGTTGTATTTTCAATTTATCGGTATAATGAGCGTTTTAGGGTTACCAGTATGTAGTATGGGAAAACACCCCGAAATTATGGGTAAATTATATGGGTACAGACACCTTTTTTTTAACTTCTTACTTTTTGTATATTTCTTTGTTTATAATTTTTCGTCAAAATGTATTTATTTATTTTTAAATTAAAAATGTTAACATGTTTAATCTTAGATGTATGTTTATTTTTTAGATTTCCTAAAGTCGTCAGTGTGCGTAATGCATGGATTTTTGCTACTGGACGACAGAATTGGGAGCCGAGTACAGTCGCATATGTTCCAAACATTTTAAAGACCACTGCTTTCGGAAGAAGTTTATTTGGATAAGTCGTCAGTTTCAACATCCACCATACACGTAAGTTAACATTTGTTGACCTGGTTCGTCAACATTCGATTTGATCTAAGTGTCCAAGACATAGCCATATCTTTCTCAAAATATTCACTCCATCGTTCTAACACTTCCCGAGTATTAACAAGAATGACACCAGCTTTTCACTTTATCTTATCCATTCTGGATATCGGCGAACCACCACAAGACTTCTTTATCTGTATCCAAAAGAGTTTGTTATTCGCCCTCGGAGTTTTTTGTCAGTTTTTCATTAATAATTTAGTCTTTAACGCTTCTCTTTCAATAAAGCATTGGTTTCATTCCTGTATCAACGGTATATTTCTATCTTCTTTTCTTTCATACCATTAATTAGGTACAAAGATGATGCATAATCCAGACACTTTTTCTCTTTCTTACAGCGGAGAATTCAGTAACCGCATTCCACCAAACGTCTCGTTTCAATGTTTTATGTCTCTTTGCGCATTTTGCACTATCCACTATACTCTTTTTTAAAATTTTCCAGCAATCATCCACATCTGAGTCGGAAAGGCTTCCATTCGCAAGTCTTTTGCGAACGACTTTTGCGACGTACTCCTTACACTTTAATTTCGCAATGTTTCGCTTCCTATTTTTTTCTGATCTCCTAAAGGTACACGCACTTGCCATCGCCTCCACTTCTTGAAAAGACCAACAAACCTATTTACCACTAGGTAGAAGAGTTCTGTTTCAAGAGTGGGATCTTTGAAGGCTTTGTATCCATTATCGTATGCTTTCGGAGACGTCTGTCCATGGGCTAGGGAATCACTTAGGAAACTATTCCAAGGAATAAATCAATGAGAAGAGCAATGAATGTTAAAGAAGCTAGTGAGGTATGTAAGGATCAAGTCACTTGGTGCTCGGTTCTCTCTGCCTACCTCACATGGGATCTGGCGTGAAATTTTAGTAGTAGTAAATCCTCACTATTACTTCTCAGTATATTTATGAAAATGTAAAAATAAATATTATTGTTTTCAAAAATCCTTAGAAATCTTAGAAGCAAATATAAGTTGCGCATTCCGGTGTATGGTCTTGCTAACAAGCCTGGTAGAATTTTCATTGTAAATTGTATTCCACTCCATAATAAATTGCCTGAAACAGTTCCGACCTATCCTAACAATGTCTTCAAAAGGTACAGCTGTAAAAGGGCTGTGGCGACACATTGTGCGGAATAATGCTGATTGTACGAAACGCGGCCAGCGAGGGCCAGAGCGGAATGCGGCTCGCCAGTCGCTCAGTAAAACCGCTTCGTTAAGGTTCTGTACACTTAGACACTCAGTATATGTAACATGTAATTCAGTTAAATTGTAATTTGGAGTCAGATAATTTTGTTAAGAACTTTGTATACAGTGAAAGACAATATATACAGTTTCAAGTGCAGACTTTGGTATTTATTAGTGCCCCGTAGATATTCCCCCGTAATCAGAAAGAACACGCGTACAGGGCTAATTATAGAATCGATGATTATCTGACTGACAAAGATGTCTGGAAATCATTCAGCATGGATAAATATTTTCTGGAGTGAAAACTTCTTTAGCATGGTTGTGATTTGAAACTCGATGAAATGAAAAAGCGACAGTATAATAAGACAGCCACATACATCTATAGGATTTAACGTGCGAGAGAATGAGAAGAGAGGGCATTATACAGTGTTTATTACAGAGTCCGAGCGTTGTTCGTGTGTGTGCTCGCCTGCGTATTACCAAGCTTGGGTAAAGGCGTCATAACAACCGTGGTGCATTATTTACAAAAATATTACATTATTTCAATAAAAACATTTTTCAAGCATGCCGAAAATGAAAATGAGTAATTAATAAAATAGTAGATTTCAATTCAAAAAATTAAAACGTGTCTAAGTACTCGCAAGGTGCAATTGCAAATAAAGATTTTTAATCTTATCTTTAATCTCATGTAAAATATCAATAAAAAATGTACACTTCAGCTTCACAATTCTACTGTTCATGTTTCCTTCAAAAGCAAATTTTGCACTGATCATAGATATTTTGCGAACAAGATTTTAATTAAAAGCGACATGTCAGTGATTAATGGTGGATACATATTTGGTGCATTAAAAACAGCAACATTTATAATTTAAATAGTCATCCCGTGACCATGGTATCTGGAACGTCGATGAAATATCAGGAAATTAGAAAAACAAGCCCAGTCATTGATGTCAGTTAGCCAGTCAGATAACTTGGTTTGATGCGAATATTTAATTGATGATGCGAATATTTAAGAGATGCGAAAAAATGACATCCGTGGAGCGTATAGGCTACTTTTTATCTCGTAAATATTAGGGTTTCTGGGTAAAAAACCGAAAAACTTAAAATCAGGGGGAAATATCGGTAACTTTGCGATTTTATTTTTATTATTTTCACAGAATACGGATTTTTTATGTAATTTATGTAATAAAAATAAAATAAACATACGTTGCCTCCCGTAAAGGTCAATAGATGGCGTTCTAGGATACCCATAATTTCATCTATAATTACCCGTTTCAATTTAAAAATTAACAATTCCTTATCAACGTCAGTTTTGCAATGACAATTAAATCAATTTGAAGGTTGGAGAGTAACAAAGGCTACTAAGCTCCGCGTGCTTCAGCTAGTTATAAATACCCGCATAAAAACATTTAGCATTTTTCTCTTTTGTTAGTATTTCATAAAAAAATAAAATTTAACTATTATAAAGAATTGTTTTGGTTTAATTGTAATTATACGACACGACGATAATTATTAGCATTACATTATTAATGCAGAAATGTTAAAAAAATACTAAATCCGATATTTATGCTAATAAAATCAACAGTAATTTTTCAGATTACATGACTAAGCATTATTGTAGGTACGAGACCTACCGCGGTTAGCTTTCCTATTTTCCCTATATTTCGGGGATTTTCAGTCATCTCCAGACTATGATTAAATGAATGAAATTATTTGCTGAGATAAAGGTATACATAAGATCTTAAAATTATTACTATTGTCGCTCTTTATCTGTTATTTATATAACATGTAAATGTTTTATAAATATTATGACATATACAATTACAAATCTATTATTATTGACCAAATAAATGTATGGCGAAGTCACGTTGGAGAAGGGAAGTGAGGTCAAATTCAGATTCTTATGCTAGAGCTGTATCTGACGCGGATTCACTTGCCTGAAGTTTGGCAATTGCGGACAAAGATGCTGTCAGGAAAACGATTGAGGGTTGGCTGAGAGTCGATACGTTCTAGGTTCAAAGTGACACATTATGTATCAAAGTGTCGCTGTGTAAAATAAGTAGAGATGGTGCTCATATTTCCACGAGCTGCTGAACAAACAGCATAAAGCGGTGCAGCCCCCGGCTCTCCCTCCTAGTCAGCGACTAGTGCCACCTGCAACGCCGGAAGTTCAATGGCTCTTAGCCGTATGAAGAATCGGAAGCCAGACAGAGCCGATGGAGTCCCTATTGAAGTCTGGAAGGCGATGAAGCCTCGTGTTGTGAGCATCTTGGCCGCACACCACAAACTTAAAAAATCTTGAAATGAAAAATCACGAACCAATGAAGACTGAGTGTTATCACTCCAGTTTTTTTTTAGTTCAGCATAGTGGCTCCTCTTTGCCTGATGGTAAGCGAAAGAGGAGCCCAAATCGCAACTGCAACTGACAAAATATTACACCGTATCCTGTCAGTTGACGCTGCCATGCTGACCCGCAAGATGCTTCTTAACGCTTAGTTTGAAGGATCCCATATTGTAGGAAGGAGGGAACACATGTGCAGGCAAGGCGTTCCACTTTTTAATGGTACGACAAAGATAGGAGTTGCCGAACTTTTTGGTACGCGAAGAGATATTCTCAACAGTGGAACGATGACATCGCAAGCCCGCACGTGTGGTTCTATGACGGAAGGGAGAGGGTGGAATAAGGGAAAACAGTTCTTCAAAGCACTCGCCATGGTAAAGGCGGTAAAATACGTTTAGAGAGCCTATGCCCATACGGAGTTGAAGAGGTTCTAGGTTTTTAGAGGCCTCTTCGTCGTCGAGTTTTCATTGGAAAGGGAAAGGACAGGTGAAAGGGCAGGAGCTACATGTCACGGAGATGAATATGCTGCATTAGATGTGGATGGAGCGATTCGGACGTATTGCGCAAGTAACTCTCGCATTCGCTGTTGAAGACAACTGCCCGTAACATAGCAGACAAACTGCAATAGTGTCGCCTACGCTGGTATGGCCACGTGTTGCGAAAACCGGCAAGTTATGGGCAACAAATATCTAGCCATGTCACCTCCACCAGGTCCTGGTAGCAGAGGTAAGCCTAAGAAGTGCATGCGTGCCAATAGCCTCTCTATAAGGGATGCCGAAGACCGCGCAATGTGGAAAAGTAAAAGCAGGAAAGTCGATTCCGGGCCCTGAAGCGAAAACTTATGACGTGACGGAGATTGACGTTTGGATGATGATCATTATGTAAATAGGTGTGTATGTTTTGAATATGAATTTCTGAGTGTATAGTACATCCAGTGAAGTATTAATGAGTACGAGGCAGTGTAGTTGTGTATATAACTTAGGTATAATTACAAAATTCAATAACGTAATACTTGCGTATAAATAGATCTACCATTATTTTTCTCTCTAAAATACATGTTACATCTTTATAGGCTAGTTCCTTCCTTGTGAGAGACTGGTGTCTGAAGTAGGTTTAATAAAAACCCTGTGTTACCGGTCGTCAGGCCCTTTTGGATGAATCACAGAATTGGCCGTACTATTTTAATTACAATTGTAGTCAACGATATTGGTACCTGTTTACAAAATTCTAAATTTCTGCTTTATGCCGATGACATGAAGATTTTTAAAAGAATCAATAATGTAACGGACTGTCAACTTCTTCAATATGACTTACACCGGTTTGATGAGTACGCCAGATTGAATAAACTTGACCTACATATTAATAAATGTTCTTCAATATCTATCACAAGAAAGACTTCACCGACACTGTTTAAAGGACCATGAATTGCTAAAGGTAGAAGAGATACGTGACTTGGGTATAATACATGATTCTTAATTATTATATGATAAGCATATCGATTATATAGCGAAAAAAGCCTCTAAGGCATTAGGATTTGTTAAAAGGTCATGCTCTCAGTTTAGAAGTATAAGGTTTACAAAATATTGTATTGTGCCTTGGGGCGTAGTTCGTTGGAGGTGGTTTTTTTTCACAGGTTTGGAACCCCCATTATAACATCTACTTTGATAGGATAGAATCAGTTCAAAGAAAATTCCTCAAGTTTTTACAATATAAAACTAAGTGTTATGATTCGACCAACGATGCGATGTGCCATAGGCATCACATGCTTCCTTTGTACGAGTATATTAGAAGTCAAATTCGGATATATTGTTTTTGGTTAAAATTGCTCATAATTTTATAGACTCACCTAATCTATTACAGAATATTTATTTAAAGGTATCCAAACGAGCAGTGCGTATTCCTGCGTTCCTTGCTGTACCATTCAGTGCAAGTAATTATAGGCAAAATACTTTTTCATTAGATCTGTTAAAGAGATAAACAAACTGGCTGATTGTCCCGAGATTCACTTATTTAACTACAAACCGGTTAAAAAATATATTTTATCAAAAGCGTGGTTTAATGGTTCTAATCTGGTAATTTAAGAATGAACTAATTTTATTTAAAGGTATTTTATTCTACCTTTTAATGCTTTTCTTAAATTCTGCAAATTCTAAATTCTCTAACAGACGAGCTATTCTGATACAAATAATGCGAGAATATGTAATTAGTCTATAGTTTTCTATTTAGTTTTGTTTTTTAGTTATTATTTCAGACTGAATATTCTCCGAATAAAATAAAATAAAACAAATGTGTCCGTATCTAAGACTTCTCTACTTCTTTTATTGCGTAAGGCCCTATAATTCGGGAGTGTAGTGCAGCTCGCCTTTTTAACCGAAACACTCACGACGTCTTAATCGAAATGATCTATTTTTTGAAGTTATACTTCTAATGCGACTTGCAAAAAGGTTGCGTTAAACGTTTAACGCTACCATGGAGGGCGAATAGAAAGATACAGAGCGATAGTGAATGCGTGGCACTCGAACACAAAAGTACAGGTTGAAGCTGCTAAATGTTTCACGATATTACCGGTATATGGCGCTATAGTTCAAAGTGTGCAATAGGTTAAAACTGCTAAATGTTTCACGGTATTATCGGTAGATGGCGCTATAGTTAAAAATGTATAACATTTGTATTTTACATTTGACTTGTATGTAATACATTCCATAAACATCGCCGCTACTACTTGATAGACGTTTTTAATTTTACTAAAAAAATATTATTTACTATAATTATCACTAAATATTATTAAGTTATTAATGTTAAATATTTATTTAATGATGCCAGAGAAGTATAACTTCTCACGCGCGTACATAAGTACACGCACCCATTTTTTTTTATCAAGAACTAGTGTTTCAATATTAACATTATCCTATTTAGTTCTGTTTTCATGATTTAAACCGCATTATCTTTCAACTTCAAGTATTGCCAAGACACTTTGCGTTGTGTTTGAAAACCTGCTTAGAATGCAAAAGCGTAATATATGGGTTTTACCTACCAATCAACCAATATTTGAAATGGAGTTATTGCAAATTGTAGTTCCAACGGATTACTACCTACTTTTGCTTTTGATTGTGTTGATCATATCATATTTTAATAAATAGTTGTCTAAATTGTATCACTGAACTACTTAAATTCTGAAAGTCGAGTTTAACTAATATCGTCTTAATTAATTTTACGACTATTAAACTACAACGCAAAATTATACGATACAAAAATATATGAAGTTTCTTTCTATTTTATATGTGACCACAATTGTCCTCGCAGACCGCTTCTGTCCGGACCGAGACGTAACGCTAAATAATAAATGAATTTCTGAACATTCCCTGCCGCGTCATTTCCTTCCGGGATTTTGTGTTATTCCGCAACAGCGCTAGTGTTTGTTGTAGAGAAAATGTACGACAGCACTCTTTCTGCAGAGCAGAGATCTCTTTTTGATTGATATATTCTCTGACTTCTTCCCGCGCTTTTGACGAGTGACATTGTTGTTTTACTTGAAATTTTTACAATTCATTTATGCACCTTTTGGAAGACGTGAATAAGTTCATCAAGAAGACCTTGTAAAAATCACTATCGTTTTACGGGTGGTATTTAAATTGGGTTGATTGGGTCTGGGTACCCTTCCCAAGTATTTTTTCAGCACAGTTCCTGAAGCTGGAACATAGAATTAAGATTTTCAAATGGTTCTAAACTGATGACTTGGCTGTATGGGCTAGATCCCTTTGCCTTTCCCCTCGGGGATAAAAAGAACAAAAAAAAATTGATATATTCTTTGGTTTGGTTTGACTTTGATTGACTTCTTCCCGCGCTTTTGACGAGTGACATTGTTCTTATACTTGAAATTTTTACAATTCAGTGTAAATTAGTTTTATGTGACAATTTTGATAGTGTTTTGTAACATAAGTGCTAGTGCAATTATACAATAATGAAAAAACTCAAATATAACACGTTTATGCACTTTTTGGAAGACGTGAATAAGTTCATCAAGAAAACCTTGTAAAATTCCTATCGTTTTACGGGTGGTATTTAAACTGGGTTGATTGGGTCGAAGTACGCTTCCCAAGTATTTTTTCAGCATAGTTCCTGAAGCTGGAACATAGAATTAAGATTTTCAAATAGTTCTAAACTGATGACGTGGCTGTATGGGCTAGATCCCTTTGCCTTTCCCCTCGGGGATAAAAAGAACCAAAAAAAAAATTTGGTTTGACTTTTGATTTACTTGTCGTTGTCGCTATTCATGTTCCTTGTTGTTGTTTTGTTTAATGTGTGTAAATATTGTAATTCAACATCTTTAAAAGTAATTTTTCATTAAGTTAAGTGTCTTTAATATAATCTCGAATTAATAGGTAATAAAAAATTTGTTTCCAGGTTCATGAGAAGATATTGTTGACCGTCCAGAAATGAGTGGTCCCGATAAGAAACCGAGTATCCCGGAGGCACCAACGCCAGCACAAGCCTTGATCCCCGGCAATTTGTTATCTAGCGTTGCACCGCCGTCGCAACTACCAAACTTTGTTACTACTAGTGAAACAGTGGTAAGTTGTTTTTATGGGTTGTATAAAGAATTGTAAACATTTTAAAATTCTTACAACAGCGTGTTTATTTATTTAATTGTTTTTTAATGACTTCAATATACGGCTGCAAAATGCAGACTGTGGACATTCTCTACCAGTTAAGTTTTCTCGTTATACTATTTATGGGAGACGGAAGGCAAATCATCCTTTACCAGTTCACTCTGCTACATATGAGTTTATTCATGTCATACTCTTCTTGCACAACTCCCACACTAAGATAGAGGGGAGAGTAGCACCTGGGAGAGTAGAGGAGTATACTGTTCTTTGCTGGCAATCGGTAACAAATAGTTTCTGATGCTGTGGATGGAAACTTTTACGATAAGAGGTTTCAAGTTTATAGAAGATATGGCCAAGGAGAAAAGTTGGAGCCTTTTCATTAAACATTTATATTACAATTTTTAGCCCGTTTATACCTTTTCATGTAAGGGCAAGTCACTTTATACATATTTTGTTAATTTATAGAAGGCCAGGGTAAATGCATCAGGCAGGGTAGAGACCTCAAGATCAGGGTAGCTACATATTTGACTAGGGGAGAGAATTTGCAGCAACAAAATGAATAAAATCAACTTTTATTAGACATCTGAACTTATAATCAGAATATATTGTTATCAAACTATCATATTAATCATTAATCAGACTTTCATCATATTACAGTCTTTTTAAAAAGCTAAAATTAGAGCATCTTTAGTGTCATTTACAATATTATATGTAAAATAACATAAATTTTTAATAAAAAAATTAAACTAAGTAGACTAGCGCCTTTAAGGTGATAATCAGACCACCACATTACCTATAATTCCATGATGAATTACATGTAAAATAACATGACAAATTATATGCACTGTCTTGCCTACATGAACAAAAAATAAAAACTTTCAAAGACTTTTTGAAGAAATAGAACATCCTCTTCCCTTTAAAATAATATTTGGCATTTTGAAGTATCTGGACAATCTGATCTGTGACGAATGAAATATCTTATTCACTAACTTTAAATAATTTTCCAGTTTTGTCCCCTATTTTACAAAAAAGTATGTGTATCTCTTTATCTTCGTCCAAACCGAGCGTTCGATGAGCTCGGTGGCGCAGTGGTGTAACGCGTTGATACGCTACTTTGACACCAACGCTCGTGGGTTCGATTCCCACACATTACAAACATTTGTGTACATGAACATGTCTGTTTGTCTGGGTGTTTCCTATGTATAATAAGTATGTATTTACAAAAAAAAATGTATTTACGTATGTTTATCAGTTGTCTAGTACCCATAACACAAGCTTCGCTTACTTTGCGGCTAGGTGGCGCTGTGTAATTTGTGTGACAATATTTATTTATTTATTAAACCCATACATGCTGCGTAGGTACTTTGTTTTTTCTAATATTAGTTTAATCGCCATTCTTAAATGTTTTTTTGGATGTCCATGGTTATTGTTTATTCTCTATCTGGTGCTTGCTGCCTTTTGGTGTAATGATTTATTCACTGTCACATGGATTCTCTTTCTTTGATTCTGAATACGATCTATAAACATCCTCGACTGGAAGTCAGAATTTTTTATGTTGAGTATGTACACTAATTTTGAAATGATCACAATTTGCATTTTCATTGCAATAGCAACTTAAAGACTTACTTTTAAATTTTTTGGATATTCAATGTTCTATTACATCTAATGGACATGCAAAGTACAGTAGAAACTCGATTAACCGGACCAATTTTTGTCGATAGGTATTCGGATAATCGAAAATCCGGATAATCGAATGTATGAAGAATTCCATGAAGTGATTTAAATCTGTACAACTATCTGTTACTTGCCACAAGCGATTCATCACCACCTAAGTTTTTATTTAACTGTAATGCTTTTTCACAGGGCAAAGGACCAGATATCGGTTGCCCAGAACAATTGTTTTTGTAAAAACCAACAATACAGAGCTTTCTCTAAAAGTAAATTTTTCGGTTTCTTCATCATTTTCCGATGTTTACTCCCGTTTTCACTATTTTTGTATTCCCGCATGTGAGTGAAGTTTACGAGAGGGTAGGGCACAACAAAGTAGCCCATCTGGGGAATTACAGGTGGTAATATACCACCTCACAGAAAACCGCAGCCAAATAATAACTCCCTGTAGGGTTGTTATGTTCCTGTATGTGAGTGAGGTCACCAGTAAGCTCCTGAGTTGCTATGCTAGCAGTAGAGGTGGCATCGCGCGAGTGATACTTAATGTATTGCAAGCGTTCATAGGCTACAGTAACCGCCTTCCAACAGGTGGTAAAAAAAGAAGTAAACTCCTGAGGAGTTGCTGTATTGCAAAGGATGTGGCAACACATGAACAATTATAATTGAAGTGTGTGAATTCATAGGCTATGATAATCATTACATCAGGTAGGGCATGTGCTTGTTTCACTCCCAAGGTTGTTTCCCAAGAAAACTATTGAAATGATTAGCATTAGCCATGATAATTGCTTGCTAATATTCTATTAGAAATAATTGTTTGATTTGCAGTTGGCAAATTTTATGTTTACTAATGAACCCAACGTTTGGCATAGTATTTCTAGTTTATGTGTGCCTTTTATTATGTGGTTCTTGGCTTACAGAATTTGGCGCCAAGAATGGTGTGAAAAGCTTATTGTTCACAGCATAGCCTCTGTCATCTAACTGTATATACCATGTAGTGCTCTCTACCAAGTTCAACCACTGTTTCAGAGAACTGCTATTATATATGTAAGTTTATGTCTGTTACTGCCTGGACATTAACAGAAAACCAGACTTTTCAATTTATGCAGACTTCTGAATTCACTATGGTTCACAGCATACCTACTATTATCTAGAAGCACACCCTTTAGCGCTCCAGCACTCAGCCACCGTTTCAGAGAACTGCTATTATATATAAAACTATCATTTGTACTAAAAGGCCACTGGGTAATTAAATAAAAAAAATATATAAATTTGGACTCATTGCTGTGAACAGACACCTACTTACGAGCTCATTGCTTTTTTTCTTATTCAAAACAGTAAATCCGTCCACAATCCCAAAAATAAGTACTAATCAACTCAAGTCCTTTTCTGTTGACGTGCTAGTTTGTGACGAGTTTCTACCTTTGAAATTTTAATAACAGTTTTTAGACTGGAGTCATACCGATCCCTAAATTTCATAGAAATACCTCGTTGGTTGGTTGTAGGTTGACAGCAGATATGTTGGTTTTCTTCAACTAACCACTTAATAGTTACCATGTTTCCTTTATTAGGCGCAAAAGGTCGAACTTTATGGATACTGTAATTCAGTGATTATATGAGTATCTACACTTAAATTCCACGTGCCATGTCTCACATTACTTGTATTAGATGCTTCCTTTCCAAAAGCATTTTCAAGATGCTTTCCAAGAGCATATCAAGATTTCAGAGAAGAACTGAAATCATTTCACATTAAAGCACAGACGTCGCTATAATATATCACAAGATAAGATGCTGTTTCGCTTGTAAGTAATAAAACAAAGTGAATTTTGTCCTGTTTCAGCATGTTATATACATACAAAGTAAGATAGCATGTTATCTGACGATATATATGGGCTGTTCCATTTTTACTATGGATGACGAAATTCAATGTATAATAAAAACAAATTGTCAATTTCCCGTCAAATTATTTTTAATAAACTAAACATTTGAGAGAGGTGTAGGACGTTTTAAAGCAGCCTGCCTCGAGGAAGTACCTTCACCTCACCATAAATGACAAATGCATGTTGGGCTGTTCTGTTCCTGCGAGTTAGAGGGTTAGTAGTAAGCTCCTAAGCAGAGGTGGCATCGCGCTAGTACTTCATAGGCTTCAATAATCACTTTATATCAGGTGGACCGTATGTTTATCCCTCACATTGTGTTTTAATCGGTACACTTTTATTCTATATTTAATAATGTGGCTCCATCATTGATTATTTAACTATGATTTTGCCAATGTCGACGTTGAGAAAGTCACGTTCCGGTTAGTATGACTATTGATCGGTGGCAAATAGATAGTGGCCGTTGAGTGATCTAAAACAATACAACACAACATATAGTTAGCACCATTCCTAGACAAATATATATTAGTAGTTAATGTAGATAGTGAGATAAAAAGGGTGACATTACACCCTTTTTATCTCACTATCTACTACTACTTAAGAAAACGACAAAAGTGTAAATAGACTCACAGATATATATAAAATTTTATGAACTTGACTAAAACTGAGATAAAAGGAGAATACACGAGGACGAGTAGACAGGAGACATTAACGGGACGCGGGATATTGCGAGGGAGCATGTCATACAAAACCTGGAGTTTTGGGAATTAAAGAAAAGATGTTCAAGGGTTCCTTCTTCCAAAGCACACTCACACAAGGAGCTGTTAAGAGTTTTTATTTTCGTTAAGATCACCGGGAAACAGACATGGCCAAGACGTAACCTACTCGTAATAATGGTAAATGATGGATGATTTCAAATTGGCGATATTTGAAAAACCACGGTTTAACAGTGATGTCAGTTTGGATTTTTGAGTAAAAGTTTGCATGTGTGGCTCCTTGTCTCTGCCATAGCCCATCCCAATCTCTCTTTAACACTTATTATTATTACAGTTATTATATTAATATTTAACATTTCTTTTCTTTTCCATTGAATCTATTTTGTTATAATTTTTTTCTTGCAAGTACTTATTAATTTATTGCTGGCTATTCTTTCAGGTCACAAATATACCTCCACCAGCTCCTGTGCCTGTTCAACCAGTCCTTGTGCAGCATGCGGCAGAGCCCAAGCCCCCAATACCAGAGTCATTTAGGTATTTTTTTCTTTTATTTGAACACTGTATTGAAATGTACTGCCATCAAGCTAACATTACAGTTTATAGTTGTTATCATTTCAAATGTTAGGTGAAGAACATAGCAGAGCCTGTTTCGTATGTATTTCTTCACGCTAGAACCCTTGTGGGGTATGCAGAGAGAACCGAGCACCCTAAGACACGGTCCTTACATATCTCTCCCGCTTCTTTAACATTTATATCTCTTTGCATACGCACTCACGGGTTCCTGGGCTCCTGACTTCACCTGTAATGGAATGTTAATGGACACTGCTGTGTACAAGTAATTCTTCTTTTTCTTAGTGTTATCCATTTCCTAATCCACGATGGGTTGACGGGGTCCACTACCTAACCTCAATGATTTGGTCACACAACTTTCAAAATATAATTTCTTGCACGTGTAGATTTCCGCACGATATTTTTCTGCGACGGTGTAGGAAGTGATAATTATAAATATGTAAGTCCTGAAACACTAATTTAGGCATACATGCCAAACCTATTAGATTATCATTAGAGGATTAGAACCAGGACCTTTCAGTTAATACCTGGTTCTTTATCCACTGGGCTATCACTGCTCTGAGTTAAGTGTACAAATGTAGTAGACTTTATTTCATAGAAATTGAAAAAGTAATTAATATTATATAATTATAATAAAAATATAAAAAAATATTATATACATTAAAATAAGGCAACACCCTATTTTAGTGTTTGCATATTTTTAAGACGTACGAGTATTTTAACCAATAGTAATAACTGAGTACGTAATATAATGCATATTCTCACTTACAGTCCTGCAATACCGCTGAGTAAGGGTGAACCAATGGTGTCCATCAGATCTCCAGAGGACTCCCAAACTACGCAGTCGCCAGAATCTCTACCTGATACCACGACAGATGTGGATCCAATTGGTATGTTTAGTATCATCAATCGATATAATGTTCAATATGTATATATATATATTTATTATACCACTAAGGAGGAAAACAAGCGCACGGCCTATCGGAGCCTATGGGTATCATATGGCCATTTGAGGCACCTCATGCTGTAGTCCTTTGGGAAAACCGGGGCAGCGAGTTCGTTCCTGATGCATATCAATGACTTGCTTCATGACGGATAAAAGTACTGCGGACGTGCGATATACCGGTCAAGTCAATGTGTTTCAGAATTTTTTCGATAAGTGTTACACAACTGGTTTAGATTTAGGTGTTATTTTGCGAAAGTCAAATTTACATGTAATTTGATCTAACCTGCAAATTGATTTAACCTGTTCCTGTCTACTAGCGCCGGCCGGCAGACACCCACTACCGTTAGTAGATGCAACATCCCGTCGCTATCATGGCTGCTCCGGTAGTCTCCGCCTCGGCTGTTGCAGTTATCCGCCATCTAGAACAGAAACCGCATGCACCCGCCACCGTCGCTGTCACGACGTTGAGAGGCGAAACACTTGACGCAGCGACGACCAGGACAACCCGCAGCAGCCGAGGCGGAGACTACCGGAGCAGCCATGGCAGCGACGGCATGTTGCATCTAGTAACGGTAGTGGGTGGGTAGAGGCCGGCGTCAGTCCCATGAATTAATTGGTGGTGGAAGTACACAAAGCAGGTTAGGCCACTTTGCATGTTATCCAAATTTGTACCTGAGGTGGTAGAAGAATGTACGGGCCGAGGAAAGACTCTTATCATTAATAAATTGTCGTCGTGTTTTATCAGAAGTAGATGTCAGGAGTCCTAGAGACCGGGGATCTTGCATGACAAGAGCTCTTTTCGGAACTCATTCGCTTCTTCTTCGAGTGAAAACGAAGAAGTGAGTTCTGTAACTCTGCGTAAAGATATCGTATCTGAGATTAAAGAATACGTCGATAAGTTTTGGATTGGGAATAAATTTGGTTCAACTAAATCTATTCAAGACATATATTTGTGTGCACTTCACGATACGAAGGCATTCCCATTAGCATTTCTCTTAACATTGTTATCGTGGAAGTCAACATATGTTTAGTTACGAAGTAATCTGTATCGCAAATTGCAATTTGAAATTGAATATCTATCATATCTCGACTTCCAGGATGCTGATGTTTAGCGAACGTAGATTTTTAATGAAACTTTTTTTGAACGAATATAAATGAAATTTTACTTGCGGATAGCTTATAATCCTGACTCAACATATAGCCAACTTTTTAACCTCGAAATGTATACAGTTGATACGAAAAATGTGAAAACTATCCTTGATAAGATAAAATAAAAATTCTTTATCTGCCATTGGGCCCTCTCGGACACTTGGACACATCTTACATTTTTTGAAATACATATAATAATGATATCAAATGGTAGAATTAAGGATTATTAAGGACAGGTCGTCTGTACTGAATTATTTCCAGACATCTTGTCAGTTACATATTCATCAATTCTATAATAAGCCCTTTTACAGAGAGTATTTTTAACGTGCTTTTTGAATACCACGAAAGTACCGAACTTCAGGCAACTTATTATAAAATCGTATACAATTTACAAGAAAACATCTGCCAGTCCTAGCAAGCCGATGTACGGCATAGACAACTTATTTCTACGTCTAAGTTTTTCACTGAAGTTTGAAAATGACTTTAATATTAAGTTTGAAAACGTAACTCCGGAAACGCGTTCAATTCGCGCGGAAATTCAACTAAAAACTGCTTTACGCTTGTCATTTGAGTCGCGCAAGAGTAGTGTAGTGCCAATACACATATTCATATAATTTCCTGTACCGCAACTACGCTGCAATTCACAGAAAACGGCAGTCAGATAACAACTCCCTGGAAGATTGTTGTGTTCCTGCGTGTGAGTGAGGTTAGCAGTAAACTCGAGTAGTTGCTGTCTTAGCAGCAGAGGGGGCATCGCGCGAGTGATACGTAATGTATTACAAGCGTTCATAGGCTACGGTAACCGCTTTACATCAGGTGGATCGTATGCTTGTTTGCTTTCCGATGTTGTATAAAAAAAAATCTTGTCTGTTAAGTCGGTTTACGGACGATAATTTTAGGTGATAATGTCATAAGAAAACATTCAACAGTGGACAAAACAGTTCACGTGTAGGTTGTGTGCTGCCGCTGTCTCTTTTCTACTCAGACGCTCTGACCGATGGAATGGAAGAGAGATAGATGCGTTACAAGCCGAACGCTTAGGCTGATCGTGCCTCTCTATCGCTTGTTCCGCGCTCTCGCTTGCACGCTCGGCTCAGGCGGAACGTGACACTTTTTCGTGCGTGCAGCCGGCGTTCATCGATTTATAAGACGTTAATCACGTCAAAAAAATAGTGCATTTGATTTAATCGACCAACGATGTTCCATTGTTGCGACCAATTGCAAATAACAACAACCGGAGATCCGTCGTATTATAGGCTGGTTCTTTATTCCCTAGGTTGTCACTACTCTTAAATGTTGTTGTTTAGCTATTTTAACTCTCATTATCTAGAATTGACCATTGAAACAAAGTCGAGTGTCTATGGAATTTGTTTAGTAGTCCTCCAATAAGTATATCTAATTTAAGTCATTATCTATCTACCTTCAGGTGACGTAATGCCCGGAAGTGGTTTATTAACGTGGATGAAAGGCGCAGTCTCTACAGGTGGTATACTGCATCGAGTGGCAGAGAAAGCTAAAAGTTCAGTGGACTCCATGATCACGACTCTGGATCCGCAAATGAAGGAATATTTAAGTAAGTATATAGAATAAAATCTATAAAGAAAGTGATCTGTGATCAGCTGACTATAGGTTAACAATAAATAATGTTCATATTTATTGCTTAAAACGTGTTATGCATATTTCTTGTCTGCTCTTTGTTTCTTCAATCTCATTCATTTTGGCATAGTTGTACCGCACGCGCCGCGGCAGGGGCGCCCTAGACGCACACATATAAATCAAATTGCTGATGTGTTGATAAAGGGCCAAATCAAAAGTACCCAAAACCGAAGAGCATGCATGAAGAGGTTGATGAGTGTTGAAGAAGCAAGAGGGGTATGTTTGGATCGGTGCACCTGGCGTTCCATAGTCTCTGCCTACTCCAATCGGAGACAGGCGTGATGATATGCATGTAACGACAGATATGTAGCTACAACACCAAACTGTATCCGCCGATTTTGTTATCATCAGTTTTCTAAATTGCCTCTCAACATGCAAGCAAATTTAAAAAATATTCACGTCAAAAAAAAAATATCCATTATGCGTCCTCTTGAACCATGACAACTTTTCTTCACAAACGGCGACCAAAACAAAGTAACATTTAGCCTAAAAAAGTAGACCCGTGACCCATCTTGCACCTAGTTCGGACCTCACGCTCCGCGATATCTTTATTTTTACGAAAATGAAAGAGTTGATAAGGTTTGACTATCACACAGTTTGAAAGAATAGCTTTCAATCAGCACCTAATTATAAATATTTTTTTAAATACCTTAGTTTCCGTGTTTTTTCAGAAAGTGGTGGCGACCTGTACATTGTGGTTGCATCAGATAAAGACGTTAAAATTTCACCAGTAAGAGAAGCATTTCAAGGCGTATTTGGGAAAGCTACTGTTGTGTGAGTATTATTATGACTTTGTATGATATTATTTCTTTTTTGTTTGGTGTTAGAATGAACATTTAGGATATTTCTCATGGGGTTCTTCTAGAAAGGCGTGAAGAAGTTTTTACCGTCTGGGGAAGTACCTCCACCTCACAGAAAACCGCAGCCCATTAAACAATTCTCGGAAGGGGTTGTTAAGTTCCTACAAGTGAGTTAGGTCATCAGCAGCCTTCTAAAGAGTTGCTTTCTTAGCAGCAGAAGTTGTATCACGCGGGTGATACTTATGTAATGCAAGCATGGTAGGCTGTATTCTTGTATGCCTCCTGATGTTGTATAACAAAAAATTGGCCTCTATATTAGCGATATATAAATCTATGTGTCATAATTGTCTAGTTTACACCTTCTTGGCTGACACACAGTCGACGTCCAGTCTAAATAGCTGCTCATAAATTTGGAGACTATTTCTGGTACTTCTTCTTTTTTGCCTAGTTTGTTGTTTCTAATATTTTCATAAATTTGTTATAGTGGGTTTCCCGCTCAAAGTGACGTCACGGCTGCACAGCCGGTAGGGTATGCGGCCGCGTACGCCTCCGCCAAACAACGGATTGCACATATCAGATGTACGCACAGCGAATTGACCAACAACGTGCCCGTAGTCGCCGTGGAAGGATTTCTACACGAGACCGTCACTGACAAGTTTGTGCAGGTTTTATTAAGTGGAATAGTATGAAATCTGCAGTGGAAGTCGCTTAAATTGGCAAGGATGTAAACGAGAATAGCGCAAGATTTCAGGATGCTCTCCGAGTAAGGAAATAGGCAGGCGCGATTTCATCTCACCGGCAAAAAAAAACGTCTTAAGAAAGAAATTACAGAAATTTCTAATTGCCACATCATCAGTATGTCAGTATGAGGACCTATTAGTAGTTTAATTTATCGTGCGACACAAATTTAATTCTATCATCCCTCGGTAAAAAAAATCGGCTAAGTGCGAGTCGGACTCGCGAATGAAGGGTTCCGTACCACTATCTATAAAAACGGCAAAAAAAAACACCTTTGTTGTATGGGAGCCCCCCTTAAATATTTGTTTTATTTTAATTTAATGATTTATTCCTAAAGTGAATATATAACTAAATATTCTGTGAATATGTCAAGCGTCTACCTGTTGCCGTTATCAATATCGAGCAAAAAAATCACGTTTGTTGTATGGGAGCCCCCTTAAATATTTATGTTATTCTATTTTTTAGTATTTGTTGGTATAGCGGCAACAGAAATACATCATCTGTGAAAATGTCAACTGTCTAACTATCACGGTTCGTGAGATACAGCCTGGTGACAGACGGACGGACAGACGGACGGACAGCGAAGTCTCAGTAATAGACTAAACTATATAATAATAACTAAAAATATATCTTAAGAACCGGAATTTCAAAAATTTCTGATTCCGTCATCAGAGACATTTTAGTGATGTCAATTCTTTGAACATATTATTTTGGAAATTAATTCAAAGAAAGTAATACATTGTTTTTACACGAATTGAAGAATTTTGTACATTCCTACAGCAATGATCAAAGACTTAGAAAAAATCTTTTATAGGTTGTTATTCAGCTATTGTTACCAACTATCCCAAAGGTAGTTTCTAATAGGAGATAGTATTGTGTTTATTTGGTACGACCCGAAAAAAATATTCGTGTGTCGGTATAATAAATGAAATATATAGTTCTAGAGAATCTAGTAGTTAAACCGTCGAGACATGCTGTTGTCAATAGATTGACAACAGCATGTTTCGACGGTTTAACTTGCCCTTTGAATCTCCGGACCAGTAAAAAGTCAGTGCTGATATTATATTTTTTTGCAGCTGGTCTGACTCATCCTTGCTAGTCCTGTCACAACCGTCGCTAGGCATCGAGGTGCAAGTACAGTCACAAGGCACGCCGGTGCCTGCGGCCGCAGTGGCTGTTGCCAGGGCGGGTACACCGCAAGATTACGAGTACTTCCTTACTGGATACAGCGTCACAATCGGATCTATAATGGCGGCTAGTTTACAGGTGTGTACTTCGGATGAATTAGGAGATAATATGTCTTGAGTATGTACTTAAACTGTAGAATCGGTATTCATACCGACCAAGTTATATTGTGGTGAAATATTATATTCATTTACCCTATCGAGCGCCGTTATACAAGACAGGGTGTTATTATTTTTTTTGTCATACATAATTTTTATTAATTAGCATGCTTAAATTAAGTAATAATTATTTTTTCCTTTTGTTTAACACAACCAATACAGTTATGGTAGATAAATTTTGGTCTTCCTCGGCTTCTATTATAAATAGAGCGAATGGCTCTCCTTTGTAAGATATAAATAGTTTCAATTTCAGCCGTTTATCCCCAAAATAGTATACCATACGACACAATGCTATGAAAGTAGCTGAAATAGACTAAGCGCGCAGTAGTAACATCCGTTAATTGTCTGTTTATTTATATGCGGGGTCCACTGTAATTTGGATCCTAAGTAATAAAGTGTTGTTAATAAATTCTAGCACATTACTGTCAATGAGAACTTCTGTATTGGCAGAAACCACATTTGATAGTATAAGTTTTATACATTTGGTTTTAGTTGAGTTTAATAAAAAAATATTATATGTGAACTAATTTGGAATGTATATATATATATATAAGTTGTTTTGTAGAGGGTTAGCCAAACTCGTGGTACATGAAGGTAGACCCATTTGGAAAATACATATTGAACATTAAGACTAAGCGTCCCCATTTTTTTTTAATCATTATTTTTCTATTTATTGATAAATTACCGAAATATTAAGATCCCTTAATTTCATTTTTTTTTACATGTTTCTAATGGATGATTTTGTTCGTTATTGGTGTCCAGTGCTTCCTTAAACTAACAAATGTAATTTTAGATCCAAATGGTGACTAAATAATTAGTTATGAGGTGCTGAAGTTCAATAAATGGCGGAAAAAGATAATAAAACCTCAGTTTTAACTTAATAAAAAAAATATGAAATAGCGATCAAGTACTTCAAATGCTTTTAAAAACTTCTGTAACTATTCCTCCTTCCAACGGTATGCTACATGTACCAGTTAGTTCTCGAAACTTGTCAAATATTGATAATTTAGGGGAGAATAAAGTAAAATACGTACGTTGTTGCAATTTATCTGCAAATACATTGTTGTAATATATAAAAAAACATTCGGTCCAAGAACAGATTCCATATACAGGTAACGAACCTGTGACCCTTGGTGATAAAGTAGCCTTTGCTAATCAAAAAAGGGTTCATATGTACAAAATATACACATATTCTTAACGAACGACGGAAAAACTGTTTGTAAATAGAATATAAAATTATAAGTGTATTGTATAACAAATGTAAAACAAATGTTAAAGTGTGTAGGTAAGTGCCATAAAGAGTTTGTATCGGGGCTGAAAAAATTAAAAGTATTTTAAAATATTATATAAATAATTAATTATTGAATTTTTAAAGTATTTTTGTGTTCGTCTTTTAGAGGGCACGTTAATCTGTAGGCCCCAGCCATTGTCTATAGATTACAGTCGTTTAGCTAAGTCAGTGGCTTTCGGGCGGCTTGAAAATACTGATCTCCGCTAATCCGCAGTTGAGCAGTATGCTCTAAACCCTTTCCGTTGAAGAGAGTTAGAATTGGTAAAGCAGTAGTAGAATATCGTTCTGATGTTGTAAAATACAGTCGGCTGTAAAAGGTACAATATGAGAAAATTTATCGATTGCGTTACACCATTTATTTTATCTTTCTATTTAGGTTGATATCAAAGATTATAAAGCCTGCACAAAGTAACTTTCGGCCAAAGTCAAATATCACCGTTGCGGTGACAATGTCGCTATTAGGTCGGCCCGGACTATGCAGTATTTTTGGCAATACGAGTTTGACAATAATGTTTTAAAGCGGCAGTATCTCTAATATTTTTGTTGACCATGGTTCTTTGGTACACACTTTATACTGTAACTTTCGCAAAACCGTGTGTATCGCAGGGTTTAGTTTTACTTTTTTTTTAATATTATAGTAATGCTCTACACAAAACAACCATACATACCATTTGTCAAACTAGCTTACTAATAACGTTGTCTGTCCGTGGCTGGTCTTAGACAGAGTTCAGGGTTCTTTAGAAACATTTTTATAATAGTTTGTATAAAATTAATTAGTAGCAAATTACTTGTTACCATATAAAATTTACTAGTTAGTATGTCTTTTTTATATTTTCAATATATAAGAGAGGAGAAAAATACCTCTACCTCACAGGAAACTAAATAACAACATAACCACTTTACATCATGTGGGCCATATATATGCCTCTCGACATTGTATGAAAATAAAATATTGATTATAAAAAATAAATATTGTAAATGTCATTACGTACCTTGTGTATTCATCTTGCGAATTAGCTTATTATTTAGCCGCTAGTTTATGCTAAAATCTAGGAATGTCTCTATTAAACAGGTACCACACACACAATGGCAAGAAGCAGCGACGGGTGTGTCTCGCCGAGAGCTGCTGGTTTTGGCTGCACGCTCTCTGGCCGGCTCGTACAGGAAACTATTAGCGGTCTCCGCGGCAGAAGCATAAAGTAAGAACTATTGTAAATATAAACTTATTCTGTCTTCTCATAACATGTGCTTGAGTTGCTGCGATTTGTTGTTGGTCGTACGATCGTGTATCATTTAAATCTTAGTATCGAGATTAAAAAAATATGTTCAATGATAACGGGTAACATATAAGTATTTGGGCTTAAAGTATGTAATTGCCGATTTGTACAGAAAAATTAAAACACGTTTTTTTCTAAAATGTAACATATTTATTTAATCAAAATATTTACCCTCATTATCTATACATTACTGCCATCTAATCGGAAGTTTATTTATGCCTTTGCGATAGAACTCTGGGGATCTAGATTCGACAAACTGTGTGAAAGCATTTTGTACTGCCTCCTGGGAAGAAAATTTTTTACCACGTAGAAATTGTCCAAATCACTATAAAATGGTAGTCAGTTGGAGCAAGGTCTAAGGTATTGTACCATACGTCATCCTCCGTACTCGCTGTACGGAGGATGACGTATGGTTTCTAACTGCAGCTCCTGTAGAGTTACAACGATTTCTCGTGCATTGTGAGGTCTTGCGTTATTATGGAGCAATAATAGTGAAGATCGATTTATGAGTCGGGGCTGTTTCACTGCCAGTTTCGCCATCATTGTTCGAAGTACGGCACAGTAAACATCTGCTGTTATTGCTTGACCAGACCTGAGAAAGATATAGTGAATAACGCCATGAAGAGACCACCCAAACAGTTACCATTACCTTTTTATTGGTAAGCTTTGCTTTAGGGCAATGTTACGGCATTTGACCTGGGGTCAGCCATTGCATTTTTCGCTTATGGTTATGGTAAAGAATTCACTTTTCGTCACATGTCACAATTCGATTCAATATTCCTTCATTTCTGTACCGATTCAACAAGGCAACACAAGTTTCAACACGCGTTTCTTTCTGCAGATCAGTCAAATCATGAAGTACCCATTTTTCATATTTTTTTAATCTTATTGATTTGATTCAAATGAGCCAATATTGTAGGTAAGCTAACGTTCAACAATGCCACTAATCCCTGGGTAGTTTCACTTGGATCGCCTTCCACTGTCTCCTTCAATTTAGCGTAATTCTCCTGTGTGGGCGGTCTTCCACGTGGTTCGTTCTTCAAGTCGGAAGTTTCTATTACGAAAGCGTTTCAACCAAAAACGCACGGCGATTTTGCATCTTTAATATCTTTTCTGAAATATTTATAAACACTACAATATTTTTGCCATAGCCGTTTTTTGGTGCTCTTAGTAATATAGTAATTTATTGACCTACTTCAGATTAACACTAACTGTAAAAATCTGTCAAGAAACTAAACTTTTCATCAAATGTATAAATATAAAACTAGTATTTTGATAAGAAAGACTCTACTAAAGGTATCCACTCACAATTCAATTTTACAAAAAAGCGTCTGCTTCTTAGCGTTATCCTGTTTCCTAATCCATTAGGATTGGCAGGGTCCGCCACCTAAGTCTAATAATTTGGCGTAGATATTGATTTGCATGTATGTAATGCAGCGACTGCCGTCAGACCTCCAAACCCAGATGAGGTACTACCTGAGTCGTGATGTTTTGATTCTCTTAAAAACGCCCATACTAAGGCAAACAGACATGTTTGTCTTGTGTGGGGATCGAACCCACAAGCTTTAGTGTTATTGTAACATTATTGTCCACTCCACTCTACGTGTACTTGTTAGATTTGAGTAATGCAATTTTGAAATCTGCACATCCCAAATCAAACAATTCAATATTTTTCTGTTAGGCTACAACTCTTGTACCCCAATGGCCACATGCAATAAATAACACGTGCAAAATTGGAACCAGCTTCCAATTCCTCAAAAGTTTTTAGGAAAATGTATCGTGTTTTGCTGTTCAGGCAATCCATCTTTCAAACCAGAAGAAACCAGCTGAGAATTAGTATAGAATGTTTATTAGAACAATAACAAATGCTACTTATGGATAGAGATAACAAAGTGCCAATGTTCACGGAGAAACTTCGTCAATCGTAAATAGGTAATCAGCATGATATATATATCAAATATGGTCTGCTTATCCGTCCGTGTGTGATCACAAATATGTATAGGGACAGAAATACGAATTTTTGTACTGGTGTAGTTTGATGTGATAACTGTACCTCGACATTAAAACGTGCGCAGAATTGTAGTTCGAAATGTGCTGTTGGATTTTTTTTTCTATGATACGTTCTTCGCACTAGCGTTCGACGTAGCAACGCTATTTCGAATCAGTTCTCCACACGTTTGAATATCGAGATTCAGTTACGACACCGGTGTATTTTTTTAGTACTATTAGTAACAGTAAAATATCTTGCAAGCGAAGGATTAAGGGCCAGAACTCTTGCATGAGTCTCCGTAGGTGAGTAGGAGGTGGTCCTGAGTACGACGACATAGTTCAGTTGATGAAGAAGTGAAAGAGGGACGACCGCTATCTGTGACTTCGGGGTCGTGGACTTATGTGTCTCAGGAGGAAACCCAAAAATGTTAAAATTATTGCCTCTACCAAACGTCATGGAAGATAAGATAAGCATTTTCAAATGTTTAATAACCTTTCTCATATTTTGTATCGTGGTTAAAAAAGTCGCAGTACTAAATTTTAATATTATTACAATATTTTAAAATTAAAAACTACAGATTTGTACATAAGGGTAATAAGTAAAATGACAGAATTCCGTTGTCTCATTCAGTCCTTATCGTTAAATGACACATAAGCTTCATGACGCATAAGCAAAAAGTCGGCGAACCATAATGACGAAAGTTCTGTCATTTCGCCTAATTGTCATTTTACGCATCAGACAGGAGTCGTTGAGTCCCTATTTGGTCTTAACTTGACGTTATGTTATAGATGACAAAGAAAACGACATAAGCGAGGAAGCTAAAAGAAGACGCCATGAGTACATTGATTGAGATGATTCCATTTTAAAATGCCAAATGGAGCTCACAAAGGGCGAAATGAGTATTGGTTTATTCTTAGAAAAATTGCGTTGATATAGGTGTACTTATTATTAGTTGTATATTTTGGTTTTCTTTTGTTTTTTCTATAGGTGTAATCATTATAGTATTTCTACGAGGACATCCATATCTTTGTAGTCATACTGATATGACAAATTGGTATGACCACGAGGATACGGTGATTTACGTCTTGCCGCCTCGGGTTTTGACACTATTTCTTGTTTTAAAGGGAACCCTGGGTGACGGCAGTGGAATGAACATGTTGTATGCACCATTATATTTATATAGCTATGTTTCTTGTTTCAGTGACATGGAAAGCAAGGCGCAAAACAGGAATCTATATCGTTATTAAGTGTATTGTAATATAGATAAGATGTAATAAATTATATTGGGGCCAGTGGCGGTTTTCATTTTATTGATCTCTTCATCTTTATAGCCGTTGGCTATATCGTCATTGACTATCTTATATTACTTACGTGAAAAATAAATATTTTGCTTGGATAAGTAGCGGCTACCGTAGTCTGGTGCTTGCGATAGCGATATTATTGATATGAAATTTTGGATCTGGATACGTATGTATGTATATCTTCACGCCAGATCTCTTGCGGGGTAGGCACAGAGAATCGAGCGCCATAAGACGCGGTCCTTACACATTTCACTCGCTTCTTTAACATTCATAGCTCTTTTCATGCACCTTTTCAACGCCTATTTCTAGGACTCCTGACATCATGACCTTCTGATAAAACACGACCAATTTGGTCATGGTAGGTTAGCCTTGGCTTCTTCCTTGGCTCCTACATCCTTCCACTTTCGCATTGTATATCTGTTTCGTCATTCTCTCATCGTGCATTCTTTGTACATGTCCGAACCAACGGAGCATGCCTTTTCTTATATTAACACTGACACTCTCTTTCAGACTACGTGCTACGCCACAAATTTTGTCCAATGCTCTCATCTCGACCGCATTTATTCTACTTTCATGCTCTCTCTGCCATACCCAGCTTTCACTTCCATTAATTACCGTTGGGATTAGCACCGCGTTGTGTACAGCGAGCTGTGCCTTCTGGCTTATATTTTGGCTGCCTAGAAATTTACCCAACGCTTTATTCACACTGTTCCCTGCACTCACTCGTTTCTCTACATCAGCGGTGTACCTTCCATCGCTGCTGAAAGCGCTTCCAATATATACAATCTCATCCACTTGCTCCATATGTATTCAATCTGAAATATGGACAGTTGTCCAGAGACAGGATGAATAGCCGCGCCGACAGCACGCATCCATGTCTAGTACCACTGTTGGTATCAAACCAGGGCGATAATCCATCCGCACACTCTCTGTACAATCCTCATACGTGGATTGCATAGCACGGAGCAGATCACCGTCAACCCCATATCTGGGCAAAATGTTCCAGAGATTATTTCCCACGACCCTATCAAATGCTTTCTCAAGGTCCACAAAACCGCAGAAAACCTTCTGGTCCATAGCCAGATGCTTCTCTACGTTATTACGGAGCGAAAAAACTTGATCCGTACATCCGATGCCGCTTTGAAATCCACCCTGTGCTTCCCAAAGCATTACATCGCATTTCAATTCAATTTTCCAATTCTCCTTTTAATGATACTTCCATTCACTAGCTGCTAAGCTGATCAAACTGATGGCTATAGTTGGCACAGTCTATACGTGAACCCTTGCCTTTATACAAGGGCACGATGTCTGCACCCCTTCAATCGGTCGCGACCCTTCCGGTTCTCCAGCATAATTTCCTCAAAATTCAGAAGGCGTCGCTAACGTAGTCGCCACGTAGTTTGATCATCTCAACTGTAACCATTTCGATTCCCGCTGACTTTCCATTTTTCAAACTTCGTATCGACCCTCCAATCTCATACATGGTAATGTCTTCATGGTACATCAGTCACGGTTTCATTGTCAGGTAGGTACAGTGCCAGCGTCAAGGACATAATCATACGTTTCTCTAAAATATTCACTCCACCGTTCTAACACTCTCGCCATATACTTTTTTTAAGAAATTATGTTCCAATAAAATATTTTGAAATACAATATTGTCCAAATGAGTTTAATCTTTTTCGTTATTCAATGCCATAAACGACAGGGTTACATCGATATTAAGAAAGGTGCTTTCCCTCCGGTTCTGGAGGTCAAACGGCACTCGCTCCATTTCAAAACCAGTAGGTATCTTCGCTAAATCTTTAAGTTTAGATAGCGCGCTCCGCCAATCCTAATGAATTTAGGAATGACGCTAGAGCTATGAGGGTAATCGATATTTATACAGTAGATTATAAATAACAAGTCTCACTGGCGAAGTATACTATAGAGAAAACTGCAGGTAAATAACATCTGGGTTTATTGTGTAAGGAAGGATACTAACTAATAAGCTCGTGAGTTCCCGTTCAGTGAGCATCAACGGCGGCTACTTAGGGTCAATTTCCACTGAAAGAGCGTTGCGGCTAGTCAAAGGAGTGCGCCATCTCCTTTGACTAGCCGCAACAAGTCTCGTGTGGCCTCGCAACTGCTCGTTTCGTAACGCTACCGTTTCTATAGCTCAAATAAACTTTTTTCTTTAGTTATTAATGTTCTAAACGCGGTATTTTTTTTTGCACCAAAAAGTTGCTCCGCGCCGCAGCTCTTTCAGTTGTAATTGACCTTTAAATTCAATTGGTCGCGGGTTCGCGTACGAGACAAACATATGTGTGCATAATCATATAGATATGAGTTTACGAAAAGAGTAATAACACGTACCCTTATCTATATCTACATGTCCATATAATACGAAGGAAACCTATCTTTCGATGCGGTTGGTCCAATTATCATTTAATCCAATTGCGGGCGGTACGGATCATATGCTCGTTTGCCTTACTACGTCACTTGGTTATCGGTCTTGTGAACCTAGCTTTTAACCTGTCACATACGCCAAAGGATGATTGTGATGATGATTTTGATGATATTACCAAGTAATTATTAGTATTTGGTACATCTTAAGATAGAATATTCTTTATCTTTATAGCGTTATCCCTTAATCCTAATGTTTTTTTATATATTAGCCCCCGCAAACGAGCATGTGGGTCACCTGGTGGTCATCACCGCCCATAGACATCAGCAACACCAAAGGGTCACTGATCCGTTGCCAGCCTTTTTGAGAAACATAGGCTCTTTTGCACCCTGTAGGCACCCATGTGGTATTTGTTCGAGAACACCGCTGAGGGTAGTTTATTCCACAAAAGGCGTAAAACATGTATTAGCATTAGCGAGGTCCGCTACCTAAGAATTTGGTAAAGATACGGATTTTTGGAGCGATTGCTGTCAGATCACCACAACCCAGAGGAAACAAACCTTCCTTAGGTTAGGTCACATGTCATACGAAATATAATTCCTTGGACGTGCAGGTTTCCTCATGTTTCCTTAACGCCTAGTTGGTAATAATTACAATCTTTAGATTATTTTAGGATATTGTAGTAGAGTAAATATTTGATATATTTGAATATTGTACATTTCAATAATTATAAATGACACTAAAGTTCCCTAGGGTCTAGATATGTAGTGAGGGTTCGTCGATCTCCTTTGTATAATATCGGTTCTACCAACTATGTGACCGTTCAACTGACAGTTCAGTTTTGGGCTATATCGGATATATTAGTCCTGCTGTAGATATCGTCATTCCTGATTCTGTCACGCAGAGAAAACCCGAGCATAGCTCTTTCTATAGTACGTTGAGCGATTTTGAGCTTCCCCGTATGGCTCGCAGACCCTGCAGTAAAGTCAGTCAGTTCCGTATGTCATCTGTTCGAACACTTTGCAATTCAGGCGTTAAGGTATTATGGACGAGTAGACGTATCGAAGGTTTCCGAACGTTGCCCAGCCGAGTTGGATTCGTCTGTTGGCCTCTTGGTCGAAGTTAGACTTACAATACTGAATAACTTGCCCTAGGTAGACATATTTGTCAACTACTATGAACTTAGTATTGTCAACCGGGTCCGCTATCGGTTTAGCATGAACATTCGACATGGGCTTAGTCTTGACCATGTTTATCTTGAGTTGGCTGGAAACACGAATAGTGTAGCGAAGTGAATCATTGAGCATAGCGCTAAGGTCCTCCAGCGATTTCGCCATGAGAACTATATGTAGGTACTTGATGTTTATATCGTACCTATCCTTTTCAGTCCAAAAGCTTGATGACATCTTCCAATAAATACTACGGTGAAGAATTTGGGCGATGTAACGTCGCCCTGTTTTACGCCTTTTTGCACAAGGATCGGTTTTGTACTCTAATCCTGTATTCGGATACACATCGTGGCGTTACTGTATAAGCACTTCAACACTTCGATGCAGCCATAGTAATTCGGCATGGCTGGAGAGGCTGTAGCACCGCCCATGTCTCAACCGAATCAAAGACTTGTTCGTAGTCCACATACGTCAGGTCAGACATAAGGGCTGATTATACTCCTCAGTATTCTGTATAATATGGCGGAGGGTAGGTATGTATATATCCACTTGTACCGCGGCTGCTTCTTGAAAAAGGAGGTCATCGTAAAGTGTTCTTAAATCCTTCTCCATGAAGTCGCCCAGCAGTTGCATCCATTAGTTTCGTTGCCCGATTCCGAATTGCCGTACTCTCAGCTCATCGTTCAGTTTCGTATCCATCTTTGCACTAAGTCCCCCGTCAGCAGTGTGTAGTGATTTTAGAGGCTTATATGGCTTTGGAGATGTCCTCATACGTCATCATCGGGGTGTCCTGAAGTTGATGCGTATGGCCTTCAGCGAATACCCTTTGGTAATTCTGAGTATAAAGTACGCAACCCTCGCCGACGTAGCCTCGATCTCTAGTACATTGCTGACGAGGAGCTTGCGGACGACAAACCCGACTATACCTTGGGACAGATAGTCGCCTTCTCGGTAGTAAAGCAAGTTGCCGGATTTAAGTATCACCGTATCCTCCCTCTGTCTTCAGAATTCGGACAGTCCTATTATATTCCAATGCAAATGTTCAGTTCGTCTTCCAGCTCTACGATTTACTCCTCGGTTTTCATTGTACGCGTATTGATGTATGTTGCCAAGGCCAGTCCGTTGTGGTAGCCATAGCGTCGGAGCCGGTGATTTATTATCACCCCTGCTCCGCCGATACTCTGGTCTGGGGGCGTCTATATTAATGTTTTTGAGGGGGGTTTTGCCATAGTTGCCACGCTTAGCAGGGGGTTTGGCAACAGTACGTTGTTCATGTTTGTAGAGGACGCTGCTGCTCGTCTCTCCTTTTACGAAACCCACGGGGTGAGATGGGGTGGCCTATTCTTATGCCGAGGGCATACGACAAATTAATTGATGTACCGTATCAATATTATATTCGGTAACTGTGATCGCTGATCGACCGCCACGTGCATGGTCATGGAGACGTTTAATTACTTCATACGTTGCTCGCTAAACGACACACCCTACGAGACTACACATCTACGAGATGCGGTTTCATCGCTAAATAGCTAATGAAGTTTCTGGCTGAAGTTGACAGTTGACTGAGTTACGCCGCAGCATAAATAGTAAAAAATTACGTATACCGCGAAAATTTTCTAATTTTGTCAAAAAGACGATACAATGATAAACGAATAACAATCTCGCAAGTTAAAAACTAATATGTTCCCAGAGAGTTCCATTTTTATTTACGTAATTGAATGTCTACTTCTTCTATTATTATAGTTGACAGTTCCTGAAACTTTCAGTACGCCTCTCGAATATGATATCGAAATTTAGTATAGAGGTGTTTCGGGACCTAGGATCTACCTAGGAATTAAGCAAAGAGCAAAAGTCATTCTTTTGAAAAAGAAACTGCATTATCTTCATGTTTTCAATTGTAAAATTGGCAATCTATAAATGCATGGGCAAGTTTGCTTTGGCGCAAAATTATGATAGTGCAATGAGCGTGCATAAGTGAAAACAATATGACTACGTTAGACGTATCTGTGTACTCGTAGGTGCCCAATGGCTTAAATAATTTTATTTTGTTTAATTTAACGATATAAAATACGTTTTGATGTAAATTTCGGACTCCTATTTGACTCTAGCGGTTCATGGTTGGATGAATTTCCAAAAATCCTTGCTACTTCCATGTCCAACTTCTTCAGAAATCTGATAACCTTAAGTTTTTCTTTCTCTCCCTCCCTCTTATGCTATTTATTTTTTTACGAGTAGTTACCTACCTAGTTTAAACCCCCCTGACTACATATTTTGTAGTATAAATTTCTTTATAGGTATCTTTAGTAGGTAGTTATAACTGCACATATTTCAAATTGTTTTTATATTTTATCTTCATTTTAAGAGGAAGATTTAGAATATCAAAGATCCTAAAACACGTTTAATTAATTTTCCTTGTATAATTTCCACCAAATTTTAATGGTTCCGGCCCATTGAATTATTCCGTATAAATATGAACACTCTGACGTTAAACTTTTATCAAGTTTCTACGATGCGGTTTAGGCTGTCTGTTTATCTATCTGTTGTGTGAGTCAGAAGTTTGCCTTTCATATAAGTATTATAACTCGTATAGTAATTTATTATATATGCATTTTACACGAAATAGGTCTCTACATGTCTGATTTTCACGCATAGTGAAATAATTCTTAGCTCATTACAAATGCAATATAATAAATTGACAAACAAAATAAAAACGAAATATTCGTCGCGAGATACGGAAATGTGCATCCAATTTTTAATTTGATATACTCGTACATTGCAGTATTTTTTAGTCTTTGTAGGTTAAATTGGGTTTACAAGTGCTCGTACGTTTTTTATACAATGTCGGGAGGCATACGAGCATACGCACAACCTGATGTAAAGTGGCTACCATAACCTATGAACGCTTGCAATATATTAAGCATCGCTTGCCTGATGTCACCTCTGCTGCTATCACAGCAATTCCTTAGGTGCTCCTGGTAACCTCACTCACTCGCAGGAACACAAAAGCCCTTTTCTTCTTAGCGTTATCCCGTTTTCTAATCCATATTAGGGTTGGTGGAATGCGCTACATAAGTCTTAGGATTTGGCAAAGATACTGATTTTGACATTTTAATAGGGTAATGCCGAAATGATTTATTGTACTTAGGTTTGTAGACTTTGATCTTTTCGTTTTACTATCTACTAGCTTTCGCATTATCTATCTACTACGCGATAGATAACATTTTTTTATTATTTTATATTCATAACGTAATATATTCGAAGATTTTTCGAGTGTATTTTTTTTTGATTATACAGGATGACTAGATATATTTATTGAACGAGCTTATACAAGAGGGTTCATTCTATTTTGGTGAGTTTATATCAGTCATTTATTAGCCGTTACTGGGATATTAGGGGCTAATAATTTATTTGAAATTTTGTTTAATATTATCGAAAAAAGAGCGGTAAAAGGTCTATTTATTTTTGCGCATTTAATTTTAACTTTTTTGAAAGCTGATAACTAGCACTCATTTAACTTAATGCTGTCTCAAAAAATGTCTACATCTCAGACATAAAATATCTTTTATTACCATACAGCGGAAAGTGTCGAATTCTTGATTCTTAAAAACCCTATATTGCTGGTTGTTAATTTTCAAGTAGCCCTTAGGATATTTCCCTCTCAAGGAATAGGTCAAATTTTTACTCGATGTTGTGAACTCGTGGCCTTTATTTATTCAACGTGGGGAAGCATATAAGCATACGGTCCACCTGATGTAAAGTGGTTACCGTAGCCTATGAACGCTGGTAATACATTAAGTATCACTCGCGCGATGCCACCTCTAATGTTAACACAGCAACTCATTGGGAGTTTAGACTTAGAGCTGGTGATCTCAGTCACACGCAGGAAATCAACACCCTCCAGGGAGTTTGTTATTTGGCTGCGGTTTTCTGTGAGGTGGAGATACTTCCCCAGTCGCGCTGCTTTCATTCGCCCTACCTCTCCTATAACTATGTAACATCTATTATATGTAACATAAGTATTGGCAACATCCTACCTATTGGCCTACCAGGAGCTACGGAGCTACGTAACAAACCACTTTTTGGTCTATCTATCTATCTATAACTTCACGCCAAATCCCTTGCGGGGTAGGCAGAGAGAACCGAGCGCCACGTGACTCGCTCCTTATATAACTCACTCGCTTCTTTAACATTCATTGCTCTTTTCATGCACGCTCGCCGGTTTCTAGGGCTCCTGACATTCTGATAGAACACGACCAATTTGGTCATGGTAGGTAAGTTTTGGCCTTCCTCGGCTCCTACATCCTTCCACTTTTTGTGCTTAGCGGTAAAAAAGTTGACATTTTTGCGATTAATATGGATGGAATATTATCTATGGGAACGATATACGGCGGAACAATGTGTTTAAAAAGTTCACTGTAAATACCAATCAATGCCGACTATTAAACATCGTGGATAAATACAGTAAATACGTAATATCAATCGGGTAATCAAACGTCAGAAGTGGACTTGGATTCGAACCAGATACTAGTTGGTTAGTGGGCTGATTCTTAATCCACTGGGCTGCCACTGCTCTATATGTATTTTATAGTGTGTAAGGTACAAGTATATGTATTTAATTTATATACGATCAAATAAATTGTATTAATTGTCTTATCAAATGATTTATTTCCCCTTTTCTTCACTGCAAATTCGACATTATTTTTAATTGACTTTATAAGATTTGTGGCCAAGGAAAAGAATTTTCATATTGTGTCATTGTTTATAAGTTTGTAATATGTATAATGTACCTTACGTAACGTACCATCATTCAGCGACTGGTTCTTTGGCCACTGGCTATCATTGTTCAATAGAACATTTTGAAACGAATTTAGAATAATAACAATAATATTAGGATACAACATAAATATGTATTATCCTTTTATGATTATTATTTTTTATCCCAATATTAATATTTAGAATATTGATGAACATTGGCATATTTATTTATTTACGCAATAGGTGACTTTACTAATTCTTTCAATTTAATTTTTAATAATATCTTACCACAATAACAATGGTGGTATCTTTATTTTATCGCACAATGTATACTAGGGACGTTGTGCGATACAGGTTACAGGTACAATTTTGCGGGTAACAAAAGTACGTCGAGGCCTGTCCTTCGTCTGCGCAAGCATCTCGTCGCTCGAGCAAAAATTATATTGACTTACCATATAAAACACCCTATATAATCAAAGAAATATTATATACTAATACATACTAGCTGAAGGGCATTGTTTCACTGTATGATTTTTAAAGGTTCTTTTTCACTACACATTCCACTTTCATTTTTTATCGTTGGAAAGCGAACGAACGCATTTCGGTTGCATGCCATGGTAATTACATTGCCATGAAATACCTCTTCACTCCTTTTATTCAAGGAACCCATCCTATATATGGATATATATGTATATCTACCACATCAATCCTTACTCTTGCCATTGCAGGGATACGGGTCTGCGTTTAGTCGAAGGCGGTTAGACCATACTCTACAACGCTGCTCTAATGCGGATTGGCGGAAGCCAGTGTTTTCCATCTGCCCGAGGGCTACTGACTTACGAAGCACGGAAAAACTCGAGATAGATAAATCCATCCATAGACTGGTTGCGGTCGACCTTGCTTAACCTGCGTGTTCGGTTAGAATGACATGCGCAACGACGCCATCGAGCTCTCATATACATGTACATACTTAGATGCACCTTATATGTACGTTGCATGTATGCTTTCTGTTACATTTTACAGCATAGTCGAGAGTTGTAGGTTGTATGTCAGCATTATATCAAATAACTCCTTTCAACTCAACCCATTGCACAATCGGTACAAAAATAGGCAGTTTTTCTTGCACTTACTTGGGTGGAAGGTCCACTGATATCAATAATAGTTTAGAGGATTGTTGTGTCAAGCGATTTCATTCAACTCTCCATGTCTTATATCGCTCTGACTCCACCCGAATCATTTCCCGCGTCGTCTTTTGAGTGCAAATCGAAGCGCGATATTTCCATAAGTCATTTCAAGAAATAGGTGTTTCTTAAAGGAATCACAAATTGCTTGAATCCAAATACTCTCACATAACCATAATAACCATATTCCATTGGTGGACGTATTTGATAATTAGGTAAATAGCAAAAGTCTTTTTGCCAACTTGAAGTATCACTTTGTCCTGTTTGAACTGTTTCATATGACCTCAAAACTGAATGTTGCCAGAGATCTATACACCCAGAAACCCTATGTTGTTGGTGATGATTTGATTAACTACCTACTTACTTGGTAATGTGTTGAATAAGCGACTAATTACCTGAAAACATGGATGACTGAAAAAACTAGAATAATCTAAGAACCTACAGCAGCTCTAAAACTATCTGTACTATTTCAATTGCAACAAGTACAGAGCTTGCATGACGCAACGCAGTTCCATAGCTTAAAAATGAAACACACTGACGAAAAATTCTCATCCTGAATTGTTTTTAATTTTAAACCGTTGTGCCCCATCTCTCTTTCGAGCAGACAGACAGAGCTTCGTTTGTTAGTCGGTACGGTGGACTTACGTGCAAGCAAGATTGGTTTTGACTTTAAAGAAAACCGTGAGCTATTTACACCACTTGCCATTCTTTTTTGAAGACGGTTAATAAAAATGAATAATACATGTATACGGTTGATCCATTTACAACAATATGATATATTTACATTTATAAATTATTATTAGATAGGTATGTATGGTGTAATAATTCACAATAAAGATAACTCTGAAGAGATTAGCTGCATGTATAAATACTGTGTAATTTGGATGTTGTGTCATATCTGTCAACGGTAGGTAAGTAGCTACTACATGGATTTGTCTTGTATTATTATTATATTAACAAACCTCATCATCTTTAGTCTATTTACCTGCTGTTGCAGGCGTATCTTCTTTAACATTTTTAATAATTTCCATGATGTGCGATTCTCCGCTTTGGCATTACAGGATTATCCTACCATTGTATCATCATTCTCGTTGTTGATATTGTCTGTCCATTGTATTTTCAGGCCTATGAATATTATACTGGCAATTCGGTTTTTTGCAATGTTTTACAATATCAGATTGTATCTTTCTAATATCTCCCTGAGCATAGCTCTCATCTTATCCTTTTATCATTCAACCTGTGGATCAGCCCAACGATCAGGGTCTAACTCTCTACATTGTAGGTCAAAGTGGCCAGAACACACTTAGGAGGATTAATCTTTGAGGAATAAGACAGAAGGGATGAAGATTTTTTTCCAAGTACCTATGAGCAGAAGAGGATGGCCTAATGCTACTGTATCTATACTGAACTTTCTTCATGTCCTGGTGAACGTCGCAGCATGCGTGGCTTTGTTAAGTCTGTTGCTGGGGGTAAATTGTATCTCCTTACTGTGCATTACGTGCAGGGAGGGGGGGGGGGGGGGGGATGTACTCTATTCCCTCATTCCGTTTTCACAAAGCCTGTCCAGTTCCGGCATCCACCCACTGCCGTTAGTATATGCATCATGTCGTCGCTGCCACAGCTGCTGAGGTCGTCCCTACCTCGGCTGATACGATCGTCCCCGCGATTGTCAGCCATCTGGAACAGAACCCGCATGCACCTGCCACCGTTGCTGCCATGGCTGCCCTGGTCGTTTCTGCGATATGTGTTTCGTATTTTCACGAGGCACCTTAGGCGCTGTAGATATTAGTCGTCAGAATGACATGCTACAAGTACACTGTATAATTTATACATATTTTTTTTTGTAATTCTCGTACATATTTTCAACACGCTCACTTTTGTTTCAGCAAAAATACTAATATGAAGTACTTGGTTGTGTTTGCGGCTGTTCTGGCCGTGGCTTTGGCCGGTCGCTCCAAGTGGCACCTCAGGCAGATTTCCAGGGCCATTGAGAGCCCTTTAACCAACCCATCCCTGCTCCCCGTTCTTGAACACGCTTTGGAAGTCTATATGGATGCTATCTTCGCTAGCCAGGATCATGTAAGTTTTTCATATTACTTATAGATATATGAGGTTTTACACATGGTTCGTGTTGGTGGCGATATCTGCTACCGCAGTGCCGGTAACACGATGTGCAAGCATGCATACAAACGGAAAGGGAAACAATTTTTTACTAGTTACACTACACAAAAATATATTAGAGTTCTTATTCATTAATTAATTTTTACTATATACATAATTTAATCGCGCGAAATTAAAAAAAAAAAATTTTTGGCAAGATTACTTTCTTAATATTATTTTTTTATTTAGGAATACATGACTATCGGCACTGCTGAAGTTGACCTTGGTACCTGGTCTCTGCGAGAGATCAGCTCTGCCATCGAGAATCCTAACACCAACCCTGCTCTGATGCCTTACTTCGTACATGCACTTGAAGTTCTTATGGACGGCATTTTCTCACAAGCTGTACCGGTATGTATTTTTAAGGATAATCGTGTTGTTATTTATAATTATTGGAATGGAATGAAAGTAAAATGCCAGGTTTGAGCTCCACATAAAACTTACCAGGTTACTCAAACAAGTCCTGTAAAAAGTGACCTTATCTCATATCATCTACACACATCAAAAGTGTCTAGGGATCAACATATATTTTTGCAATAACTTTTCTCCTGATTGATATTAATTAAAATTTTCTTTAAGGATTCATCAAATAAAGTGTTTTCGTTTGTCTACAGTAACGATAAACCAAGTCACCTTTGCATTAATAAAGAAATTTGCCATTTTCATAATAAAGGGATTTTTGACATTTGAACCACTAACATTAAAGTTCAAAAAAAAGACTGAAATAACAGTTTTCTTTAAAATTTTATTGGGTAACTTAAACAATTAATAATCCGTGTTTCTACCGCGAACACTAACAACACAAGAACATCGGTTTGGCATACTCAAAATGAGTTCATCCAAATCACGCTGTGGAATGGCCGCCCATGTTCGTTGCAACAACAAAAAAAGGTCTTCTTGCGACTGGATACCCTCCATATTCGGCAGAGCTCTTCTCTGTAGCATATCCCATGCATGCTCAATCGGGTTCAACACGGAGACAAGACCGATACATTCAAATCACAACTCGAAAAGCTCCAACAATAACCGCCATGATGTTAGCCGTGACGCTTCATCACTCTTCAGGGAACTTAATTAGCGACCAAACAGTCAGAAACCGCTTGCATGAAGTGAACCTTCATTCCCGAAGACCGCTAAGGGTACCACCTATAGCAATGCACAATCGTAGGATTCGATATCAATGGGCTCTTGAACACAGAAATTGGGCAGAAGAACAATGGCGTTTCGTGTGCTTTTCTGATGAGTCTCGTTTTGGTATGAGACCGGATACAAGACGTATACGACACTGGAGAACCCCTGGACGCCAACAGCGATTAAAATCCTGCCAGGAAGTCCATCCTTATAGTGGTGGAACCATCATGGTATGGGCGGGTATTTGGATCGGCGGAAGAACTGAGTTGATTTGGATCAGAGGCAACCTCAACGCTCAAATTTATGCTGAGACGATTGTATCAGACGTCATCGTTCCTCTACAAGTGCAAATCGGTCCCTTATTTCAGTTAATGCATGATAATGCACGACCGCACACCGCAAGAGTTGTAAGACAGACTCTCGCCGCAGCTAACATCAATGTCATGCCCTGGCCTGCTCAGTCGCCAGACTTGAACCCGATGGAGCATGTATGGGATATGCTACAGAGAAGAGCTCTGCAGAATATGGAGGGTATCCAGTAGCAAGAAGACCTTTTTTTGTTGTTGCAACGAACATGGGCGGCCATTCCACAGTGTGATTTGGATGAACTCATTTTGAGTATGCCAAACCGATGTTCTTGTGTTGTTAGTGTTCGCGGTAGAAACACGGATTATTAATTGTTTAAGTTACCCAATAAAATTTTAAAGAAAACTGTTATTTCAGTCTTTTTTTCGAACTTTAATGTTAGTGGTTCAAATGTCAAAAATCCCTTTATTATGAAAATGGCAAATTTCTTTATTAATGCAAAGGTGACTTGGTTTATCGTTACTGTAGACAAACGAAAACACTTTATTTGATGAATCCTTAAAGAAAATTTTAATTAATATCAATCAGGAGAAAAGTTATTGCAAAAATATATGTTGATCCCTAGACACTTTTGATGTGTATTTATTATTAGAAGTTGAGTATGAAAAGCCAGTTAAATGCTGTTTTCCACTAAAATTTCGCTATTATTGACTTCATATTTTTAAGTACATAGGACTTTACATCATATTTAGTTAAAGTAACAAGTAACCGTGCAAATATGCATATGTTTATAATTGAAAAGTTCTCATATTAATTCTTTGTAACACATGTTATAAATTATACATTAGAACGTTCTCTTTGGTATAATTAAACACTTGCGTACGATTATTTTAACTAGTCTATATTTTGTTATTTGAGAACTAATTTCAATTATCTTTCACAGAGCTGTGTTTCGGCACATAAGTCACTAATTTATGTAAATAAAAAATCGAAATATATGTAGTAATAATAACAGAGATTTGAACTAAAACAATGATCGTCTATCGAACACGTCACGACATTACCCCAACGTGATTGTTATTATTATTTAGTTAAGGTATTTAACTTGAACCATGAATGTTCCTTTCAGAGCTCAACTACTGTTGCCATCACCGTCCCCGCCATGGACATCTCGTACTGGACTATGCCGGACCTTGATTATGCCCTTTCGCATGACCCTACCCCTGAGATAACGCCATATTTGGAACAGGGTGTGCAGAAGTTGATGGAATCTGCGTGGACAGAAAATCGAGCGGTATGATTTGATACGCATGCTACGCATAAATACTCAGTAATGGTAACGTCAGGATCCAAACGAGTGCTGCTTCACCTTCATGCATTTAGTCTGCTTTATGTGAAACGGTCAGCATAAACGTTTGCAACAAAATAATAGTTCGCGCGTTGCCCGCGTTCGCTGCTAACGCTTCAACAACATTCTTTTTGACCTCACAAGCATATAACATCCTCCAGGCGTATATCAACTATATTTTCTGTCAAGTAACAGGAGTACTTCCCTATGGCCGCCTTTTTTTGAATCTAGTACATCTGATTAACATAAATTGCTAACATCAGCCTGCGCCAACGTGCCCGTTCATTTGTAGTTCGGAAAAGTAGCCTGTGTTTTTCTCCAGATCCAAGCTGCCTAACATTTTCTCCAAAAGTAGATGAGAAGGTAGAATAAATGAAAAAAATAATAGACAAATAATCAAACGAACTCGTATTTCACGAGTTTACCAATTACTAGAACTGGCCCATTTTCGACTGCCCGAATGCCATTGACTTTCCATATATATTTTAACAACAACTACTTATGACCAATAGATTAATGTGCACGCCGAAGGACGCAAGAGCTCGAAATAAATAGACCGATTTATAAACAGGCACTATCCATAAGCAGGAAGCTTTACAGAGTCATAGCTCATGTTAGTCCATTGAACACGTCAGATACACGACATTGAGATCTATTTGCGTGACTTGGAGGACTCATTAACTCATCCGTTCCGACTGTTGTCCATAAAAGACAGCCATTAATCTAAGTCTTAATAGAGACCTTTGGGCGGCATGATCTCTTCCAATTCACAAATGAGCAGCGTGATTGAGGAGAGTATTTTCTCAACCTCCTTAGTTAAAGAGAAACCTGTATATTAGCGGTGACATCGGTATTCTGGGTTGATATCTGGGTATATATCGATTGACTTACATTATTATACATATTACGTATTTAACGCCATGGAGATCACTCTTTTGCTATACTAAGAGTCATATTGCTTGCAGAGTTTCGTCGTCTTGACCATTCCCGTCGATATCGTGGACGCGGCAAGCCCTGTGGAACCTAGTCCCGCCGTTCACCCCGGGAATGAAATTGAAGTTGGAAGCGAAATTGTGCCATCACCAGTCGTGGTCGCCCCTGAAGCACCTGCCCCTGCTACCTCTAGCAGCCCCCTTGTGGAAATCATCTTAAACATCAATCAACAGGTAAATGGGATTGAATATTCATGTTTAATTGTTTTGATACAACGTCTAGCAGTCGTAAAACATCAAATACCTTAAAAGTAAATCTGTCTGTACTACGAACATTACGTTGATCCACTATTTTTACCTGTATTTTTTTTATACAACATCGGGAAGCAAACATTACGGTCTACCTGATGTAAAGCGGTTGCCTATGAACGCTTGCAATACATTAAGTATCACTCGCGCGATGCCACCTCTGCTGCTTACACCGCAACTCCTTAGGAGCTTACTGGTGTCCTCACTCACACGCAAGAACACAACAACCCTCTAGGGAGTGTTTGTTATTTGGTTGCGGTTTTCTGAGAGGTGGAGGTACTTCCAGAAACGAGCTGCTTTGATGCGCCCTACTTAAACTTAACTTTCTAAAAGTTACCTAAGATCAGCTAAGTATGTATGTATGTATATCTTCACGCCATGTCCCTTGCGGGGTAGGCAGAGAGAACGAAGCACCATAAGACGCGGTCCTTACATACTTCATCTGTTAAGTAAATACATTAATATTACCGTACATCGACATAATTATACTATATATTTGTATTGGTCATATATTAATTAAAGAGTTAATAAATTCAGGCGTTATTATGCGAACAGCAAATTTACAGGAAATTTAAACTACTTTATGCGCCTCCGTTACTGATTAGTACATAAATGAATAAAATAATAAATATTGTTGGAAAAATTACACAGCGCCACCCAGCCCCAAAGTAAGCTAAGCACTAGACAACTGATAAACATACGTAAATACATTTTTTTTGTAAATAAATACTTATTATATATACAAAATACCCAGACCAAGTCAAACACACATACTCATGCACACAAATGTTTGTCCTGAGTGGGAATCGAACTCACGAGCTTTGGTATTAAAGGGTAAGAGTGCGGTTTACTACTGCATGACCGAGGCCGTCAAATGCGAACTGCAACATGCGAACTAGTGCCGAACGGCGCCCACACACTACCGTTGGCAGATGCATGTCACCGCTGCCATGGCTGCTCCGGTCACATCTGCCTCGGCTGTTGCGATCGTTTCTGCCAATATCCCCCATCTGAAACAAGAACCGTAAGCACCCACCAGCATTGGTGCCCTGGCTGCTCCGGCTGTCTCTGCGTTACATGTTTCGCCTCTCCACGGGGCATCGCAGGCGTTGTAGATGTTAACCGTTGGAATAACATGCTACGAATTCGTATTCAGCCATTGCCAGAGTAGCCATGCCATTGACGGCATGCATCTACTAACGGTAGTGGATGCCGGCCGGCACTCGTCCGCATGAACCAATCGGTAACACAATGTCAAATTCCCCATATATTAGTTACTCGTATTGGGCGGGTTCTTCTAAAATCTGAAGGTATCTCAAAAGTGCGCCCATTCTTAGCTTGATTACAATATATATATTAGTAATACATGCTAAGAATATCTACCATTTCTGTAGTAGTCATATAATTCTATTGTGTATTGTTACAGAGCGCCGGAGTGTCCCCTGTTGCCATTACCGAGCCATTCGAAAATCCCCGTCCTACAGTCCCTGGATTTGACAATCGCCCTATCCCCGTAGAGGACGTAGTCCCCGGGCCTATTATCACCCCTACTCCGGTCATCCCTGGACCAGAAGTCAACCCCATCGACGTTATTGCCGTTTCTCCTTAAATGAAGCCTGTTGATTAAGTGAACCCCATTACTGTACCTGTCTAAACGATAGATGTGCCTTTCTTGACATTGAAAACAGATACAAAATAATTTCCCCGTCTCAGTAATACACCTCTGGAAAAACTACGAAAGGTAGTTGTAAATATTAATGAAAATGAAGTAAATAGAAATAAACTAATATTGATATTTTTATTACGTTTATTTTTTAACCCAAAAATGTTGTATACGTAAACACACTTAGACCCAATCCACCTCATGGGACCTTCGATACATCTCAGGCATGAAGTTATACCTCATAACCTACTACCAGTGGCGTGCACAGAGATTTTTGACAGGGTAGGCAGATTTTTTTTAAAGCTATTAACTTACCAAAAAATACAGAATGTTGATTTTGGTTACCCAGTCTTGTGGAAATAATGATGTATGTGATCACTTGTTTTTATTCACCGAACACTACACACACCACATGAACAACTTTCGCAGTGAATATCATCCATATTTATCAACTTTAAAACCTTATTTCGTCTGCTACCAGTCAATCGATTCAAAACAAAAACAATGGCGGCCGTCTTAAAATCAAAATAAAATTAACATCAATTTTATACGAAAAAAAGAAATGGCAATATCTTTCACTATAATTATATGCAGCAAACTACTTTTTAAAATAGTTACGTAGCAATGCTCGCGACACTTAGGTAATTTACGTTATAGTTCAGCTGAAAAGACATTGTCTATACTATGCGATAGTGTGCGTTATTTGTGTTATTGTGGGCAATGTAATTACAGGAATGCACACTACAGTATTTGTATTAACAACACGGCACACATACGTAAATTTAGACAGATAGATAGTTAGTGTCTTCCGCCGTTAAAAGCTGCCAATGCGGCGCTGGTGTAGCGTAGCGCCTAGCTGCGATTTGAATATGACTAGCGATGATTTTAATAACTTACCGATACCGATAGATGGAGCTGTTTTTAATTTTTTGTTTTTGATACGAAATATTAGTTAAAAACTATGTTTAAGAATGAAACATCGGATGGTATTTATCAAATTGATAGGGTAGGCAATGTCTTTTTGTCTATATGGAGTGCACACCACTGCCTACTACAATGCGTAATAGATAGAAATGAGTAATACTAAGGTTAAAAAAATGTTAGTTATACCTACGTGAATAACGGCCCAGAAAAGTGAGGTGAGTGAGTGCAGAGCATGTGGAGGGAGAGCAATGGTAAACAAGCATACTGCTTGCGTGATGATAATCAGTTGCCCAACCTATGAATATTTGCAACATTATGGGGTGCCATATGCGCGTTGCCGAACCTGTGAAATCCTTTTTTAAGGACTTTATGTACAACGGGTTATGTTCCGAAGAGTTGTTCGATATGATGCCAACAGTTTGCTTCTACAAGCACATCGCTCGTCAATAGCGCGGAACTCATCCTTACATATCAGAACCGCAATGGTTGCATACTGTGCGGTTCTAGAGAAGTTTTCTTCGGAGAATTCTGAATTTGCGGAATGTCCTCCGAATCTCGAAATGTCCGATGTCTCGACGAGGACATTTCGCGATTTTCACAAATTCAGAATTCTCAGAAGAAAACTTCTCTGGAACCGTACAGAATGCAACCATTATGGTTCTGATATGTGAGGATGAGTTCCTCGCCATTGACTAGCGTTGTGCTTGTAGAAGGAAAGTGTTGGCATCATATCGAACAACTCTTCGGAACATAACCCCTTGTACAATTGGTAGAACATACAAAGGGGGGCAAATTTGCTTCTTAAACTTTATGGATTAATACCGTGTGTATGTTTAGGATTGTCGACAATTCTCACAGCTCATGTGTGAACCTATGTGTCCTGGCACAAGGTTCTACCTGGCATCCAGCTGCTCCCGCCCAAAAATAGCTACAGTACTCCACGTCCGGTCTGACTTGGACCTTGTATAACGTAAGAATTTGCCTTGACCTTAAGTACTGCCTCATTGTGTTGAGCACACCAACTTTTTCAGACGTCAGCTTGATTATCGCCCCCAGTTGACATCAGTACTGAACTTCGCTGGAGATCTCGACACCAAAAATACCAGTGCCCTTAGCTGTGGTAAAAGGTGTGTTCTGGAACGGAATTCCAGCCTTGATATTCATGTTGTCGGAGCAGCTACCGTCTATTACAGCTATTATACAGCATCAGCTGGACAAGAAGTTTATATAAGACCCCCGGATATATGCGCCGATCGAACACTTCGACATATCTAGGTTGATAGCCAATGCCTCAACTCTCAATCCAAAAGTACATCGAAAAGCAATAATAATATTCACAGGTTCGTATATTATTGCGTTTTTAATTATATTTGAACATTTAGTGTAACCCACGTATATTACGCGTAGTAATTAAATTGCACAATGAAGTGTATGTATCATCTGAAAGGAAGCCCAATCTGCAAAGGTGGAGAGGGTAGCGGCAATTTTTTTGGATTTTGAAAATTTGCCTTCCGAAGTAGTATAAAAAATCGAAGAAGAAATGCCTGTAATAGTTAAATACTATGTATTGCCAAGTTACGTCTTTCAATGATTTCTTCAAGTTACGTCTTTATCTTAACTATTAGGTAAGGAAGGCCTGTCTTCGTTAAAGATAGCAAGCATAATAATGCAAGCAGTATATGAAGAGGCACATGTACTAAGTATACGTAAGTTGTACATTTTGAGGGTATTCTCTGGCATGCACAAGCAAGTTCTCGGGTCGTCTGAGTACAGCACTATGCTCAAAAAGCGAGTCTTTAAAGTGGGAACCCCTTACACAAATACAACTTTTGCCCAGCGTTTCAAACCATTTGCAGGTCCATTCATATACAACCGCATAGCGAGTACCTGCAATATTAAAGAGGTTTCACTTAGAAAGGCAAATAATATTTTTCGATCTCATATTTTACCTTGGAGTTACAATAATACTGAACAGTTTTTATACGTAGCTAAATAAGATTCGGTGATGCGTGTAAAGTGTCTTCTTCTTTTGCGTGCGTCATTTTATAAATACTTTCTCCACTCAGTGATTAACTGGCACTGATTATCATTGTAATTTAAAATCCGGTCACCACAGGACAGGCATTGCCTAGTGTAGGTCCAATGGAAATCCTATGACCTTCTCGTAAATAATGTTTTTCACAAATGATCACAAATAATTAATTTTATGTTCAATTAGCATTATTATTGTCATTATTTTTTTAGTGTTATTAGAGTACATTACTATTTTTTTGAAAAATGATAACTGTTATGAAAATATTATTAAATAAACTTATTATTATTATCTCTTATTTCACGGGTTTTAAAGCCCGTCATTTGATAGGCGTGCGCGGGGATATGAATCCAACACGTAGAGGCCCCTTCGAAAACAATGATGTAATGTAATATACCAGCTTTGACCTGCTCTAAGGGATATCAATGGGAGGATATACCCACGAACAGGTCACGGCAGGTACTGGAACTATTGCAAATGTGTCGGAAATAATTGAGCTATTGAAATGATATCTGGAGGGATTATTAGTACTGGGCAATTACAGAAGAGAGATGGACACCTGCCATAACTATCCTATCTGATGTTACTTTGGTAGGCAGCTGCTCGCCACTCACAGGATGGACCCCTGAAATGCTAGAGAAAATCGGCCGGGGGCAACACCGATGTGAGTGACTCAGGGGTGTCGAGAGGTGTGCTGCGCTATCTCCGAAGTTACTCGCGGCGTTATGCCTTTTAACACTTCCACCCCTAGAGCATATCACCTGCTAGAGCAATATATTCTATCGTCTCCTCTCTGGACGGCCAATGAAGGCAAGTCAGAGCTGAGAGTCCTGCGGGCCTTCTTGACTGTTCACTCCAACCGACGAAGACATGCAGGAGCACTCGGGTACCCGTGGTGTCGTTACGCACCAACAGCTCGCCACAAGCTGCCCTGTGGGGATTATTATTATTTTATTATTTCATTACATTCTTTATATTTTTAAATATCAAATTTCGCAAAAAAATACATTTAAAAATATAAGAAAATGGGCACTCGCCGGTAGCGGAGCAAATACCCAAGCTACCGGTGGTTAGGGCTCCATAGTGAGGAACTTTCTCAAAATGCGGGCCGTGTCCAAAAGAACCTCTTTCTGAATCTGGTATTGTTAAGCAGTATAATAACACACAACCACCAACCACCAAAAGATAGCGATAGTTCAAATCCATCGAATTACAGGTCTATCACATTATCAATATCTCTTAGATGTAGTAGAGTGTGTGATATATGGTGTTTGCCAAATGAGGTTGCTTGTGTTAGAGTGGCTTCATTTATAGGAAATGCTTAAAAAGTGGTATCGGTATCAGCTGATCCGAAATCATGCATATATTGATATGCAGTGATGATAGTGAACCCGCACGGCACTGTACTATTCACGACATTCTTTTTACTGCATATCAATTGATGTTACATATTCATTGTCAAGTAGAAGGATCGCCAAGGATTATTTATCTAATATGCAAAAATATAATATGCAAGTCTATCTATCAAGAGAGAACCGAGCGCTACATGACTCGATCCTTACAAACCTCACTGGCTTCTTTAACATTCATTGCTCTTCTCATGCACGCTCGCCGATTTCTAAGGCTCCTGACATCAACTTCTGATAAAACACGATCAGTTTGGTTATGGTAGAAGTAGTAAGTCTTGGCCTTCCGAATCAATTGCGAAGTCCTCCTTTGCAAGTCGTGCTATCATAATTTAGTTTCACGTGGAAGAAAGTCACGGAGAATATACCAGCAGCAGCCTTCGGTTTAGTTTATTTGGGTGATGACCAATAAATGGGATTGGATAGAATACAAGATTTGGAAAGATGAAATAGCTCTGAAAGTGGTTGCCATATATGAACCCCCTGAACAACTGAATCAGTTTTCTATGAGGTGGAGGTACTTCCCCAGACGGGCTGCTTTGATGCGACCTACCTCTCTTAAAACATCTAAACCAAGACAAACAGTTTTTTTATATACCACTAAGGTGCAATCATGCATACCACCTGCCTGATTGTTAACAGTTACCGTAGCCTATGGACATTTGTAACACCAGGGGTGTCACTCATGCCTTGCCGAATTTAAAACTCCAGGAATCGGACCTACGAGCGTTGGTGTAAAAGTCGTGTCATTCACGACTGAGCCACCGAGCATATCAGCCTCTAAGGCCGACATTACGGGGACAGATGGTCGCCCTCCCGGTAGAAAAGCAAGTTGCCGGATTTAAGGATCACCGTATCATCGCCCTGTCTTCGAACTTCAGGCAGTCCCATTATATCCCAATGCAACTTGCTTAGTTCCTCTTCCAGCTCCACTATCTTCGTACCACGTGTTGTGTTGTGGTAGTTGCCGTGGAGTCGGAGTCGTGAATTCTTAGCATCTCCTGTCCCGCCGATACTCTGATCGCTACCGGAGGTAGGATCAGCGGGACTGCCGGTGACTGGGGGCCGTCTTTTAATCCTATTCATGTTGCTGAGTGAGTTATTAATGTAGGGGACGCTGCTGCCCGTCTCCTGTATCTTTCCCTTAGTTGCCTTTTATGACACCCGCGGGTTGAGATGGTATGGTCTATTCTTACGCCGAGGCCACACGGCAATTTTATTAACCCTTCGAAACCCGGGTGGTCGTATACGACCGCGAAATGTTTGGGAAAACGTATATAACGGGTTCTGACTGCTCAATAGACTGTATAATAAGACTGCATACGCATTTAATAATTGATATTAATAATAATTAATCTCGAAGTTAATCATCTTAGGATAAGTACAAAATGTTTCTAGTACTATGTTTATTGTAAGTTTTCATTTTGTTTCCATAAAAAAATCAAAACATAACTTGTTTTTTGTTTTGATTTTTCTTTGGAAGCTCTATAGCTTATATATGTATATATGTTTCTATAAATATAATAATTGTATGCTGTTACGTAAATATGGCATAATAAATTATTGATAGTAATAACATCACTTATTTTTATATAAAACAGTCCTCTGTCTCATCTAACAGTCCCCTGTTATGATTTATCAGAAAATCTTAAGTAAACTGCTAAATTACATGTAAAATCAATTGAACTTTCTATGTACTAAATGTAATCATTATTTTCCTATACAATGGTATGATTTTTTTACGAAAATGCTTAAAAAAATATTCCAGCATAGCGTTGGTATGGGTCATTACGAGTTCTCATAGATTCGCAAATATTTCAGTTCGTTTTCAAAAATCTCAAATAATAAATTTCGACTCGATTTTGATGTACATTAGAAATGTGAATTTGAAATGGCGGTACAGAACTCTCTTCGTACCAGTCCGTCTAGTACTTGACTGATTATTATTATCTGTAATTACAAGTTTTCCTTTATGAGTTCATTGAATTTTTTCAAAGAATAACTTTGCCTACGTATACGCACATACGTAAGAATGCACGTACGATCGCACGGACATACATTTCACCTCCCTCTCAGAAATGGGCAATTTGATCCAAACTACTTTGTGTGCTTCCGCTCCCGATTAGTTCATGCGAACTACTGCCGGCCGGCACCCACCCACTACCGTTAGTAGATGCATGCCTGCATCTACTAACGGTAGTGGGTGATGCATGCATGCATGGCTGCTCCGGTCGTCTCTGCGAGTGTTACGACTAACGAGACGACCGGAGCAGCCATCGCAGCGGCGGCATGCATCTACTAACGGTAGTGGGTGGGTGCCGGCCGGCAGTAGTTCGCATGAACTAATCGGGAGCGGAGCACCAAAGTAATTTGGATCAAATTGCCTGTAAATTTGACTTTCGCAAAGTAACGCTTGAATCTATTAACTCTCAGAAATGGTATAAAACGATGTTATATTGGCAGGTTAAACACTCAAAGATTAACAAACTAACATTCTGAATATAAAAATTACTACGGAATATATATATATATATATATATATATATATATATATATATATGGATATATATATATATATATATATATATATATATATATATATATATATGGATATACGTAATAAATCATAGATATAAGTCGAATCTACTTCCATTAGATTACCTACATTAGATAATTAAGATTATTTTACCTTTTTATCTATTCTAAATAGTATATATACCTAGGAATTAGATGATTGGAAAATAATGTTAAATCGATTTCCATTGGTAAGTTTGTTTATAAATACATATTACACAATTACGAAATATTTTTTTGGTGCAGAGGACGTAGCTTGTGAAAAATATGTAGTAAAGTAAAATAGTACCTATGATAAATATGAAAGTAAATCTATGCAAGTCTTTCGGTCTGACTTTTTCGTTGTTACATCTGAACCGATTTTGATAAAATTTTCCATAACGATGAAAGCTTGAAATAACTTTCTTCCATTTTCGCTCTATTTTACAAATTTTCATCCAGTCATACAAAGCTAAAATAAAGTAGCGGTCATTTTAGACCTAAGTGCTTGTATTAAACCATTAAAAAAAAACAGACTTCGAGGTACTCCTTATCATATTTATTACTGGCAAATGGTTACTCGTTGCAATAAATAGATTCTCGCTGTTTTTCTGCGAAGTAACATAAAATTTAATTTCTATATTTCGCTGTCAATCTCGTACAAAAATTAAATAAAAATTTGATAAGTATCTGTCAAGTCTCCCCCTATTTATTACATATTGTAGAGACCCGATAGACTAACAGATCGAGACAGTAGCAGACATCGTTGATCTGAGCAGCTAGCAGCATTTAGAGTATGGTTGTTTAAAACTAAACAAAAGTGCGCGAACAGTGGCGCTCTTTGGCAGAATCAAGAGGTCGACACTGGGAGAAAGGGGGTGTTTGTGCAAACAGCGACAAGTGACGACGTCTTGGGACTGTCCTCCCGTTTCGTATTTTCCTGAACATTGATTACAAGTGTTCATTTAAAATTACAGTGATGCGAATTGCATTGGATTTCTCATTGCACAACTACCCACCGTACGCCCGCATACTATCCGATAGACCGAAAAATCATACGAATACGACATATAATTAATGTATAACTGTTCAGACCACACCGTAGTGATTTTCGGATAGATTTTATGTTACACATAAAGTGGGGGGTGGGGTGGTGTGTGGAAATCTGAAGTCGGGGTCGTAATCAGCGACCTCAAAAATCCCCGAGTCCATCGATTCATCCAATTCTGATGGATATTTTCAAAAAATACTGGATGAACACATGGGGGGTTAATTACTCTGAAAACCCCCGAGTTGACATTTTCAGACCTATTCGGCAGTATTATTCAATAATTTTCTCAATTTTTATTTATTTTGGGATAAGTTGTGGACAAAAATAATTTGGAGAATAATTTGGTCCTTGGAGAATGAAGGAGAAAAAGCGCTATAAAACAAAATGAACGAGAAAAATGTGAAATTAGCCAACAAATTAGACAGACAATATTCAAAAAGGTAAAAAAAACATTTAAAAGTTACGCTATGAACGCTAAAAATCTTTTGTTTAGGGAATGGAGATAGAGGCTAATAAAATGTTCTTAATATTAGTTTAATAATTGAGAAATTTTAATTCGCAGCTAAATATATCATGAAGTCCATTGCTGTGTTCCTCGCCATCGCCGTGGCAGTCGCGATTGCCGCCCCCGCACCGCTTGTTCAGATTATACTGAATGTCAACCAGGTAAGCAAATGAATTAATCAAAATACAATGACGCCAGTGATCACTATAATTAGTGACAAGCTGCCGGTTCTGGCGTTCTGACTGTTATCATCATTTCAGCCTGTATTCGTGTACTGCTGGACACAGGCCTCCCCTCTAGAGTGCAACTGTTCTCGATCCTGTGCCACCTGCATCCATCGATCCAAACCTCTTGAGGTCGTTGCTCCATCATCGTCCCACATTGCGTCTACTAGTACGAGGACGCCATTCAAGAACCTTTCTTACCCAGTAGTTGTCGGTTCTACGAATAATGTGGCCGGTCCACTGCCACTTCAGCTTACTTATCCTGTGGGCTATGGACTTACTTAACTGAATAACCCGCCCTAGGGAAACATATTCGTCAAGAACTTCGAGCTTAGTGTATCCAACAGTGACCGGCTTAGGTGTAACATGGAGATTCGACATGATCTTAGTTTTATCCACGCTCATCTTGAGACCTATCTGGTTGGAAACACTATTGAGATCATTGAGCATAGCGCTAAGTTTCTCCATCGATTTCGCCATTTGGACTATATCGTCGGCAAATCGAATGTGAGTGATGTAGTCGCCATTGATGTTTATACCGTATCCTATCCATTCCAAGAGTTTCAAGACATCTTCCTATGCCGCGGTGAAGAGTTTCGGGGATATAACACCACCCTGTCTTACACCTTTTTGCACTTGGATCGGTTTCGTACTCTGGTCCTGTACTCGGACATACATCGTAGCCTTACTGTATGTACAACGCATCGATGTACCGATAATCAATCCGGCATCGCTCGAGGGACTGTAACACCGCCCATGTCTCAATGTATAATGTATTCAAAGGTTTTTTCGTAGTCCATATATGCCAAACATAAGGGCCAGATTATACTCCTCATTCTTCTGGATAATGATGATGCCGGAGAGTATGTACATTCTGTGTACTAAGTATCGGGAATTTGTCAATAAAACAAAAAATACAAATTATTCATCTAAATTTATTTTATCGCCTTCAAAGTAGGCCCCATCGCTTGCAATACAACATCTCCACCGCTTCACCCAGTCTTCCATACATTCATTGCTTGGTCGAGAACTTTTGTTGAATTTTTCGCTAAAAACTCTTTCACTATAATGGCTGTGTGTGATGGTGCATTATCATGGTGCAGCATCCATGAGTTGTGTTGCCACAAATCTGGACGTTTTCGGCGGATACTCTCACGCAAACGCTTCATGACGCCTAAATAATATTCTTTATTCACTGTTTCTCCCTCTGGAAGGAATTCGGAGTGAACCACACCACAGTAGTCAAAAAAAACTGTCAGCATCACCTTGATTTTGGAGCGACTTTGCCGCGGTTTTTTGGGTTTCGGCTCGTTTTCGAGATGCCATTCTGAAGACTGTTGGCTTGTTTGCATGTCGTACTCATAAACCCATGTCTCGTCGCCAGTTATTATACGTTTCATAAAGGTCGGATCCGTAGAAGCTCGGGAAACCATGTCTTCAGCGACATGCTTTCGCTGCGCTTTTTGAACAAAATTGAGCTCTTTTGGAACTAGTCGAGCGGCGACGCGTTTCATGCCTAAAATGTCAATGAGAATGTTGTGGACGGACTTAAAAGATATGTTCACCTCACTAGCCAACTCTCTCAGACTCATACGTCGATTTTCGAGCACTAGCTTCTTGATTCTGTCGATGTTTTCTCTGGTCGTAGCGGTTGAAGGTCTACCAGAACGAGGCAAGTCTACTACTACTTCTCGGCCTTCTTTAAAAGCCTTATACCATTCATAAGCCCTTGTTTTCGATATACACGATTCGCCGTAGGTATTTCGCAACATTTTTAGTGATTCACCACATGAAATATCATTTGAAACACAAAATTTAAGGCACACTCTTTGTTCAACAATATTTTCCATTGTAAAAATCGCCGAGGACTCAAAACTATGACCAACAAAAAGTGTAGTTTAAAACAAATTAAATGACAGATCCCGCTCAAATTTTGCGCGCTAAATCAGTACAGTGCTACCAACATGCAGTAAAAAAATTAGAACGACCTCTTTTACGCGGGTCTTTTTATTGACATATTCCCGATACTTTTTACACAGAGTAGTATATGATCCACGGTGCATGTAGGCTAGAATTCATCAAGTTTGCGTGCGAGACGGTTTGTGATGACTCTCGAAAATAGTACATAAACGCGGTTCAGCAGCGATATCGGCCTATAGTTCTTCAAAAGGGTTTTATTACCCTTTTTGTAAAACAACATGACCAGGCTACTGCTCCACGCTTCCGGTGTTTCACCGGAGTGTGTGACGGTATTGAATAGCCTCTGAAGGTCTACAAGTATCGGCTTACCGTCCGCTTTCAGAATCTTCGCTCCGTCCTCACCCGGTGCTTTCCCAATTTTAAGCTGTTTAAGAGCCATAAGAATCTCGTACAGACTGTTGTCCGGAATATTTTCGGTACAGTATCGGGTCAGTTTAGCTCTTGGGTCGTTACTAGCTCTATTGCCCGGTTGAAACGACGATGTGTACAGCTGTCCATAAAACTTTTCCATCTCACTCAGAATCTTAGCCTTCGTAGACATAATAGCGCCAGTGTTGGTTGCTTCGTAAGTTGACTTTGCCCAACTGACAGATCTTTGGAGCCTTAGTTCCGCTCTATCTCTTCTTCAATACGAATTGTAATTATATATACATAATGTTAAATTGATGTATGTCTCGCCGTATGCATTTAGAGACTGCTTAGCTGCCTGTTTAGCTGCCTGTACTCTAGCGTGTGACTGCAACCACATTTCACGTCTGACGTGCATAAGATTCTGCGTGTGAGTCGAGAGCTTTTATAAACTGAGCTCTCCCTGCATGCACAGTTTCCACGAGCTTGCTGTTGATATCTTCCTGTCTTATGCAATCATCTAGGCACTGAAAACGATTACGAAGTTCGAGTTGAAAACTTACGGGGTTTTGGACCATTGCACGAGATTGATGGAGCGTAGACTTCACCAGGCGAGACCTTTCCTACTTTATGTTAAGGTTCAAAATGCCTCTTACTATCCGGTTTTCACCCTATTGATCACAGAGACATCATTGAACAAATGCCGGTTGGTCTTCAAAATGAAGTTTATCTCGTTTTCGCCAACCATTCGGGCTACTCCAAGTCAATTTGCGCGCTCTGGTAGAAGAAGGAGTTCACTATAAAGAGTTTCTCCTTCTCCATGAAGTCGACCAGCAGTTATCCCTTTTGGTTCGTTACCCGATTCCAAATAGCCGCACTCTCAGCTCATCGTTCTGTTTGCCTAGCTTTGCATTGAAGTCTCCCGTCAGCACTGTGTAGAGAGTTTTAGAAGTATGTATGGCTTTGGAGATACTCATAAATAGCCCCCACCTCAATTTTGGGGTGTGACGAAGTTGATGCGAAGGCTTGTATGACCTTCAGCGAATACCGTTTAGTAATTCTGAGTAAGGTACGGAACCCTCACCGACAAAGCTTCTCTTCTTTAGTAAATTTTTGACGAGGGTCTTGCGGTCGATAAACCCGACACCACCTTGGGACAGATGGTCACCTTCCCGGTAGTAAAGCAAGTTGCCGGATTTAAGGATCACCGAGTCCTCCCCCTGTCTTCGGACTTCGGATAGTCCTATTATATCCCACTTTACTTATTCCTCGTCTTACTTGCTTAGTTCCTCTTCAAGTTCCACTATCTGTTCGTCGGTCCTCATTGTATACGTGTTGTATGTTGCCATCCCCAGCCCCTCCGATACTCTGACCGCTACCGGAGCCAGGATGAGCGGGGCTACCAGTGACTAGAGGCCGTCTTTATGTCGTACTCATTCTGGGGCGGCTTTTGCCATAGTTGCCACACTTGATAGGCGGGTTGGCAACCGCAGTACGGTATTTAAAAATATTAAAATCAGGGGATGCTGCTGCCGTTCGCGTGGATTACCTTAGTCGCCTTTTGTCCCTGACACCCACGGGTTGAGATGGGGTGGCCTATTCTTACGCCGAGGCCACACTGCACGGTTGTCATTATGACTAACGTCAACCCACTAGTTTAACGTGTTTGTGTTAGAGAGTGATTTCAAACTCTAGGGATTAGAGTTGCTAACACTCATTTTCGCCTTGCTTCTAAAATATTAAGTTCTAAATTAAATAATAAAATATGGCCATATATTAAGTAACGAGAAATCAATTGTACTATTTTTATTTTTAGGTTTCCGAGACTGAATCCGTCCACGCGCCCGAGCCAGTTCTCCCCGAACCCGACGTGGTCCCCGAACCAATAATACCTGGTCCCATCATTTTACCTGAACCAATTATTCCCGAGCCCGAGATCATTATCCCTCAACCAATTCCTGACCCTGTAGTTATGCCCCAGCCTGAATTCAACCCCATTGATGTTGTGGCCGTCGGTGCCCCCGATGTAGTCGTACCTGACGTAGTAATTGATGTTGGACCTATGTAAATTTAAGACTTCTGGAAAAATTAAATAATGTAAAATGTAAATGAAGATAATGCAAGAGATTCAATATTTACAGACAATGTGGTTTCGATATGTAATACAATAACTAACCGACAGCTAGTTCCTAAATAAAGTATCAGATAGACATGTGATGATTTTTTAAAGTAAGGACCATTATTATTTATAATACACTAACTTTTATGTGTAGCATATTAAACTGTTAATAAAATAAATATTAAATATTTATTGTTATTAAAAAAGTAAAACTCATTGGCATTGAAGTCAATCCATCTTTGGTTGACTTCAAAGACAATGAAAGAATTTTAATAGCATCTAGCGCAATAAAGAACTAGTCTATTTACCGACTGGTCGAATCCTGGTGGGCACATTTGTAATTGTCTCTTTCTCGGCGGTGTATGAAAGATCGTGATGAAGCCCGCACGATACGATATACAAACATGCGGCTGACACCAAACTTTTGAAGTGTCTTGAATATGACTGGTGGCTCCATACCCACGTTGTGCAAGGCAATCACTACTATCCTATTTTCTTTAACACCTCATTCCATATTGTCATCACAACACGAAAAAAGTATATAAAACGGCGGGAAATCGAAAGAAGTTTTTAACATAACAAACGCGTTCCAAGTTTAAAATAATGAAAGAGTTGAAAGAAGGAAAAATTTATACGTAACAGTATTTATGGCCAGACTAGTTACTGCCAGTAGCCGTGGCACTGAAGCTGCTGCCGAATTGTGTTATTGTTGACGAGCCTTGTCGTGCTTTCGTACTCTACTACTCCCCGCAAGTTCCATCTTCAAAATACCGCTATTGTGGGCCCAAATAGGTCTATAGATCTGATTTATCGAATTTTATGTCTATTGATATAACCGCCCTTATCTCCAAGAAGGAGAGTGTGATAAACATACAACTCCTAACATGCCTATAGGATCACGACCGTCAATACGACTTTCACAATAGTCGTTCAACTAGGCTTCGGTGACTGAGGGTCAAGGTGAGGCATTAGCTGTCAGCCTAGATACGGCGAATCCGTTCCTTTGGATCTGGCGTCGGGGTATTTTATCGAAATATGCATAAAAGCCGTGGTAGACGGTAGCTACTCCATTAGTATAGCATTCATGAGTTATGCATACGACAGCATCAGGTACACTTTTTATACAGGCCGTGCTAATGCCCCATCACGGCTATAACAATAGGCATATAATTCGATAAATCTGATCTATAGCCCTTTTTGGGCCCATATTGGCGGTCTTTCATGAAGACGGAACTAGCCCGTGTAGGGGTGTAGTGGAGTACGAAAGCACCACAAGGCTCGTCAACAATAACACAATTCGGCAGCAGCTTCAGTGTCACGGCTACTACCAGTATCTAGTCTGACCATAAATATTGTTACATAGACTTATTTTTTCCAACTTTTTAATTATTTTGGATTTGGAATGCGTTTGTTATGTTAAAAACTTCTTTCGATTTCCCGCCGTTTTACCTTTTTTTTTTCATGTTGTGTGTACAATATGGAATGGGGTGTTAAAGAAAATAGGATTGCAGTGATTGCCTTGCACAAAGTGGGTATAGAGCCGCCAGTCATGTTCAATACACTTCAAAAGCTTGGTATCAGCCGTATGTTCGTATATCGTACTATCACAGATATACCAACACTTCCCCTGTTGAAGACCACAAGATCGTGGTGACCGCGTGCTGTTAGAACTACAAATGCTATTAATGCTGTTAAAGCCAGTATTCACCGAAACACTATTAGCAAACAAAAAATCTTATCGCGAGAACTGTAGAATGTCGCTAAGACTCTGTATCACGTATAATAAATTAACACCTGAAGCTCGGCGCTTATCGTCGATATATAGGACATGTCCTAAATCAATCTTTACAGTTGAAGAGAGTAGATCGATCGAAACGCCTTCTGTTCCGATACGCAGGTGAAAGGCACAGAAATATCTTCTTAATTGATGAAAAAATTTTCACGATTGAAGTGCACTACAACAAGCAAAATGACAAAGTGTACGCACACAGTTCTGAAGAAGTCACCCCACGTGTTCAACGAGGTACAACGTGGTCATCATCTTGCGTCTGTAATGGTATGGTTGGAGTGTCTTATCAAAAAGACACAAAGCTTCATGTTTGAAAAAGGAGTGAAGAGTTTCAGTCAAAGTGTATCAAGAGACTGTCTTGGATCGTGTTGTGAAACCTCTCAGCAACACACTTTGTAAAAATGTACCGTGTACTTTCAAGAACAAGGCAAGAACTACTCAAGCCTGGCTCGAAGCCTATGTTCCAGACTTTATATGAGATGAAGACTGGCCCTCGTTCAGCCCAGATCTGAACGCTTTAAGGGCTATACAAGTTCATTAAGTTACGCTAGGAACTTAATGAACTTGTATTGTGTCAAATAAAGAATTTGATTTAATTTGATTTGATTTAGGCTAGATACAAATAATAGTCAGTTTTAGAGGACATGACCTGCTCGAAACGACATCCCGACATTGTATCTCTCAAGAAATCTCTAGAGCAAGTAGTGGCTAAATTTCCCATGGCAGCAGTGCGTAAATTCGTAGATTCTTGCCCAGACAGATTAAGGGCCTGTATCAAAGTCAAAGGTGGCCATTTCGAATAGAATCATTTTTTATTTTTTGCTGAGACTTCCATAAATATGTTCGTATAAGTTTTATTAAGATTACGTTAGTTTATAAAAAAATAAATACATATTCATTTGTAACAGAACTTACGGCTAGACTAGGTGTACCATCTGACCTACTCGGCTTATGAATATCGATAAAGAGTCATGCCCGTCTTACATCTCCCTGGGTAATTATCATTTCGAGCAATAAACTACCATACTCATGGCATAACTCCTCGTCATTCAAATTCGAGTTAGAGACAAAGATATTACCGAGTCCTGGTCACTCGGTCGAGTCGAATCACTACTCCTAGAGGGAAGTATCGTAAACCGACGATATCGAATTTTGCTTCAGCAAACACTGTTTATTGGATCTCTCTGATCTGAACGGGAGGCATGAGGATCCCCATTAACATGCGCAGGGGTCCAAAAGCCTCAGAATCCGCTTGCTTGAGAAGATTGGCTTCTCTATAAGATTGATTAAACCAAGGTCGAAGATAGCACTGTGTAATTTAGTCGACAATATTTATTTATTTATTTACTTGTTGATTTTTTTTTAATTTATTTTTAAATTTGAATTTGAATTATAAACAAATAATAAATATTGTTGGACAAATTACACAGCGCCATCTAGCCCCAAAGTAAGCGAAGCTTGTGTGATAACTGATAAACATATGTAAATATATATTTTTTTTGTAAATACATACTTATTATATATAGAAAATACCCAGACCAAGACAAATAGACATGTTCATGCACACAAATGTTTGTACTGTGTGGGAATCGAATCCACGAGCGCTGGTGTCAAAGTAGTGTAACAGCGCGTTTCACCACTGCTCCACCGAGCTCGTCAAATTCGAATTTAATTTCTGGGTCTGAGATAATATATATTTAACTATATAATTTACTCAATTAACTTGTCGTAAGTGTTTTGGAGGGCACGTTAAGCCGTCGGTCCCGGCTGTTATCGATAGATGACAAAGAATGCCACGAGAACAAATCAAGGCACGCCAATGCATGATTTATGAACTGAAATTAATTTCAATCATACTTTGATTAGAGTAGCACTCGTATTACATTGATGTTACTTTCTACTGCCTGCTGCTGCCTGTCGAAGTATGACGAAGCATGCCGCAGCCGGTGTCGTTCATACGTAGTTGTCCGCAGTATACTCAAACCTGATCGTGCCAGTATAGCATCAACAAAGTGCACAATCTCAATGATACGAGTATAACACTAATGTAACTACGGGACTTACCGTAATTTCTTTTTGTATTTTCTCGACAATTAGGCGATGTCCTGTATGCCATTGACACGGGATGACTAGAGACGGCGAGTAGATGTCAGTTCTTGAAGGGCGGACATATCTATCGTTTATTGGCGCATTAAATAATGCCTTACTGAAATTAGTCTGATAAATATTCGAGCTTTCACAAAATCTTTTGCAAGCCAAACTAAAATCTCATATCGGCACTTTCGTATGTACAAGGTCACATTGCCCTATGAATCCCCACAAAGATATGATAGCGACGGTGAGTGATTGATATTGGGAATACAGTCGTGTCTACATGTCACTGATAACATAAACACACCTACCTATGACACTAGCCATGTGATCGGCACGATATAGATGGGGCAGTGTCTCAGGCCAAGTTAAGATATTTAGTCACGTGAAACAAGGGCCATCAACGAGAAATGTCGTACCTTGTGAACCAGAATAAAAACGAAACCCGTGAAGCGTTTTTTCTGTGACTATAACCATATATGACATTTATTTATTTTTGTATCGTCCAGAGCTTGATAAGCATATGGGCCACTTGATGTGAAACGGTTACCGTAACCTATGAACGCTTGCAATGCGAGAAGTGTGATTCGCGCGTTGCCATCCTGCTGCTAACACATAATTTCATCAAGAGCGTAAATAGGGACGGAAGGTTGCTTGTGTAGTGGAGGTTGTTGATTGTTGTCTAATAGATGTTACAAAACAACTAATGTCACGCAGCGGTAAATCTCGAAAATTATATTATCACGCTAGTTCTTTGCGAGGTAGGCGAAGAGAATTGCGCGCCACATACACATTTCATATGTTTCTTTAACATCTCATTTCGTACGCCGGTTTCTACGGTTTTTTAAGACCTTCTGATAATCATGACCAATTTACTTTTGCTAAGCGACTCTTGGCCTTTTTCTGCTCTTACGTTGTTTCACTTATTTGTGTTGCGTATTTGTTTAGTCATTTATCATTTTACATTCTTCATGTCTGAATCAACGGAACATGCCCCTTTTTATAGTTAAACTGAAATACTTTATCTGGCCAATTCTCTCTCTTACACCATTAAAGGGTATTCGACATGCAAAAGCTGTATTGATCGAGTATTGCAACCCTGCTGCTAACACTGCACAACTTAGTGGTAACCCTACTCACTCGCAGGAACACTACAACCGACAGGAGACTGCGGTTTTCTTTAAGGTGCTTACACAAACAGCCCCATCTCTCTTGATGTCATCTCTTTTAAAAATACAAACATAATTGTTCATGCGCATAAATGTTTGTTATGCGTGAGAATCGACCCACGAGTCTTAGTATTAGAGTAGCATTGCTAACTACTACGCCAATGGTTAGCAATGCTACTTTCAACTTCACACGACGTCAAAAATTTTGGTCGACTCTCGCATCTCGACTGTGTCTATTCTACTTTCCTACATACTCGGTCTGGCATAATCAGTTCTTGTGTATTTTTATTCACAACCCAACACAATGGTGTTGGGTTGTGAATGAAGAGATGCCTTCCGTTTTATGTTATGCTGCATATAAGTTTTTAACTACTCAATCATACTATTATTAGTGCACTCATTAATCTGTAGACACAGTGTAGTTTTTAGGGTTCCGTACCCAAAGGGTAAAACGGAACCCTATTACTGAGGCTCCGCTGTCCGTCCGTCCGTCCGTCTGTCACCAGGCTGTATCTCTTGAACCGTGATAGTTAGACAGTTGAAATTTTCACAGATGATGTATTTCTGTTGCCGCTATAATAACAAATACTAAAAAATAGAATAAAGTAAATATTTAAGGGGGCTCCCATACAACAAATGTGATTTATTTGCTGTTTTTATAGATAATGGTACGGAACCATTCGTCCGCGAGTCCGACTCACACTTGGCCGATTTTTTTATATCAATAATGCAACAAAAGCGTACAGTCTGTCTGTCTGATGACAAGCAGGCACCGTAACCAATGGACATTTGCAATGCTGGAGGTAACATTCACGCGCTGTCGACTAAGTATATAAAATTCTCTTCATAAACAATTTTGAAGAACCTCTTTCTGTAGTTAACTTCCACAACTTCCTTCCCTTATAAATTACATGTTTTTATTCGCGTTATCCCATTCCATTAGGATTGACGGGGTCCGCTGCGTACGCCTAAGGATTTGGCGAAGATACTGATTTTTAGATGGAGCGACTGCCGTCATACTTCGGCAACCCAGAGGGAAAACCAGATCTTTCTTAGGTTAGGTCACGCGACTTTCGAAATGTAATTTCCTTGACGTGTGGGTTTCGTCACGATGTTTTCCTTCATCGCCGAACAAGTGATAAATATGTACATAATCAGAAAAAAAACGTGACTTAACTTTAATAGTTAGACAAATAGCTCCGCGGTTTTTTTGTGGGTAATGATGAGTACTATAAACAAGTAGTTCATTATTGTATGTATTATCAATAGCAGCGCACGCCAAATAATGGTTTTGTAGTTAAATTTTTGATTCGATCCAAACTACTGTGTGTGCTTCCGCTCCCGATTAGTTCATGCGAACTACTGTCGGCCGGCGCCCACCCACTACCGTTAGTAGATGCATGCCGCCGCTGCCATGGCTGCTCCGGTCGTCTCTGCGAGTGTTCGCCATCTGAAATGTGAACCCCATGCACCCGCCACCGTTGTTGCCCTGGCTGCTCCGGTCGTCTCCGCGACACGTGTTTCGCCTCTCCACGAGGCATCCTCAGGCGCTGTAGATGTTAGTCGTTAGAATAACATGCTACGAATCGTTATACGAACGCCTTAATTTTAATAATTCTGAAATAGTTAGTTGCTTTAATAGAGAGTCTTCAATTAGAAGCGGTTATTATAAAAAAATGCCACAAAGCCGAAGAACGTAAGGACATTGTTAGGCTCTTTTAGCTCTTTTCTTGAATGCACTATTGAGATTTCATGTGTTGAATTAGATAATTACATATTATTTGTGTACACAGACTTCCTAGCGGTGATTTTACGCTATTTAGAGTAGATAATGGAGAATGCTTTAACAAAATTTACAGGCAAAAAAGCATAAGAGTCTGTAGTAATTTCGATGTAGATATACCAGTAAACACACAAGCATCTCTTAATTTTTAAATTTACTTAAATAATTTAATTTTCATAGTCCTTCCTGTTTTCCTGGATCCCATACGTGTAACTGCCACATCTGCGACTTGTCTAGTAATATCTTTTGTAATTGTGAGCATATTAATAAATCAGTAATTGGCGACTTGCCTTCAGATCATTGCGGTCAGTTGGTAGTATACCAATGTTCAAATAATATAGATTTAAAAAGTAATTTGTTGTATAGATTACTGACCACTAATAAACTTATTAAATACTGAGGGAAAGGTTGCCATTATTGGATTACTCTGTAGAAAACCCTGATTTGCTTTATATCAATTTGTTCCATATCTCCAGTGAGTACCAAAAAATATTAAAAAATGAAAAGAATAATACCATAAATAAATTTAAGTTCAATGATTGGGCAACTACAGGTAATCGATAAGTAGAAACAAAATGTTTGAATTATATAGGGAAAAGACATATAGATTTGACCCAGACTTTGTTAAATATGTTAAAAATTATTCCAAAATGTTTGCAAAGTTGCAAAATCAATGTATGTATATTAAAAACAAAAATTGAGCAGTCGTCGAATAAAATAAAAGCTGTATGGGATATTGCTAAAAAGGAAACAGGTAAAGATAAACCACGAAATAAATAGTATTCAATTAAACACAATACTCAAACTGTAACAGCCGTTAAACAAGTAGCAAAAATTTGATGACTACTACACTTCTTGTCCTTGTGCTATAATATCCCTTACATTACCACTGACACCCTTTATTCATCTCCACATGTCGCTGCTGAGTTTTTAAAGGAGAATATACAACCAAGAATAGAGCTTTTCCAATTTACACATATTCAATTAAGCTATATAATTAAAACATCAATCAGATCAAATTAAACAATTTTTAACAGAAGTATCGCGTGTTTTATTTATTTTGTTGAACCTGACGTTCAATCAATCAGATCATTGGGGAATGTCCATAAATGTATATTATAGCTCCTCGCTTGGCATTTATTTTTAATCAATGTATAGATATGGGTGTGTTCCCAGAGATAATGAAATTTAGTAAATTAATTCCATTATTCAAGTCTGGTGAAAGAAGTGAACTGGGGAATTACAGACCCATATCTATTTTGCCAGTATTGAGTAAAGTATTCGACAAGATAGTGCTTGATCTATTACAACTATTGATCAATGAAATTTTCATAGTGTACAGTTACCGATTTACAGCAGGTAAATCCAATACAGATGCGAAGGTAGCATTGATCAAGCATGTACTTAGCGCATGGAAGAGATCCCAGGATGCTATTGGGGTCTTCTGTGACCTCTTCAAAGCTTTTGTTTGTGTCGACATCGGACATTATTGCTCAAGCTGTACCTTTATGGAGTTAGAGATAAAGGCCATAATTTGACTTACGTGACCTGTCAGCACCCGCTATATACGTTTTCCCATACATTTCGCGGTCATATTCGACCACCCGGGTTTCGAAGGGACCACAGAATACAAACTGTTGACATAAATGGGGTCAAATCTAAAGACAGTAATGTTAATACTGGGGTACCCCAGGGCTCTATATTGGCACCCTTTTTATTTTTAGTATATATAAATGGTCTGCCCTACATGGTGCAGAAAATGGCTTGGCTTAATGGAGATGGCTTACTTTTTAGCATAAACAAAAAATACAAAAACAAGATGCATGTGGTTTTAGCAGGGGACATCTGCAGTTTGTGAACATACACTGGACCAGCCAAACCATTACATCCGGTTTGATAAACCACAAATCCTCGCCAAGGAGAATCGCTACATGCCGAGAATGTTGCGCGAGGCTATTGAAATAAGAAAACACCCCAATTTCAATAGAGAAGATGGTTGGCAAGTACCACCTGCTTGGGATCCAGTCCTAAAAATAATCAAATCCCAAACCCAAAGATCTAAAAAATGTTTGGACACTGTGAGCGATTTTTGTGTGAATCGGAACATATATAATTAATCCATCCATGTCGGTAGATGTAATAATTGAATAACTAATGTAAGACAAATACCACCTTAGTCTTCCTGCGACCACGGACGCTGCAAAGCGTTCGAAACGTCAGGTTCAACAAAATAAATAAAATACGCGATACTTCCGTTAAAAAAATTGTTTAATTCAAGGGGACATAAACATAAACACATTAAAAAAGGGAAAACTCCCTTGTGAGTTGCAGGATCTATGTCATAATTATAATTTACAAATACATGTAGATGTTCCTACACGAAAGTTATCGTGTATAGACCATATATTAAGTAATATCCCAAACGCAACAGCAACGGTACTACCGCTCCATTTGTCGGATCACAACACAGCTCAGATGTTAACATTTCGAGTAAAAAATAAGTCAATTTCTGCTCCATTTTACTACATTTTTAAGAGAGATTATAACCTTGATAATATTAGAAAATTTAAAGAGTGTTTACAAAACTTATCATGGTCTGAAGTCTTTTCAGAAACCAATATGAACAAGGCTTTTAACGTTTTTCACGAATTGATGTGCCTCTTTTACAATTTATGTTTCCCAAAAATAAAACTAAAAATAAATTATAGTCACACAAGAAAAAATAAATGGATAAGTCAAGGATTAAAAAGAAGTTCTAGAAATAAACGATTATTGCGATTTAAATACTACAAGGAAAAAAATAAAACCAATAAACTACATCAACTACATAAACTACATAACTCAACTACATAAAATATTCAACAATTCTAAAGAAATGTATTAATAAATCTAAACAAATTGATAATATTAAATTTATGAGTAATAGCAACAACAAATGCAGAGCAGCGTGGACCATTATTAAAAATTAAATTAATAATCAGAAAGTTATAAACAGTATAGATACCATTAAAACAGGAAGTAAAATAGTGTCAAACCCCACAGAAATAGCTACTGCTTTTAACGACTATTTCATAGGCGTGGCGGCGGGGCTTACTCCGACACAAAAGGTAAATTATAATCATAATTTTAGCAGAAATTCAAATGTGAATTCAATGTATTTAAAACCTATGACAGAAAATGAAGTCAAAATTGAATTACTATCATTAAACAATACTAATTCAGAAGGGTATGATGGAATAAACACAAAAATTCTGAAGGTATGCACGGATAGCTTAACAAACGTCTTAACATACCTTATTAATTTGTCATTTTCGTCAGGAACGTTTCCAGAAGCACTAAAGTTATCCATTGTAAAGCCGATATCCAAAAAAGGGAGTAAGGATGATATTCAAAATTATCGCCCAATAACTCTAATACCCATTCTGTCCAAAATATTTGAAAAATGTATGCATAAAAGAATAGTTGACTACTGCGATAAATATCAAATTATTAAAAATGAACAATTTGGTTTCCAAAAACATAAATCAACAACTTTCGCCATGTTCTCGCTTCTTAAAATAATATTTAATAATATAAACAGTAAACAACTTACAACAGGTTTATTTTTTGACCTCTCAAAGGCCTTTGACTTCGTATCACACGACATATTACTTAAAAAATTAGAGACAATTGGAATCAGAGGGCCAGTACTTCAATGGTTATCATCATATATAATGAACAGACAACAATGTGTTATAGTTGATAAAATAGATAAACACAATTACTTGATGTCGTATTCATCAGAATATAAAAATAATAAACAGGGCGTTCCACAGGGAAGCATATTAGGACCGATCTTATTTCTTCTTTATATTAATGACATTCAAAGTCAAAGTCAAAGTCAAAATCTTTTTATTCCGTAAAAATGGCTACATTTGTTTGGAATCGTCACAATTTTTTTCCCTACCGTGCAGTTCATGACTAGGTGAGCACTGATAAAAATACTGCCAAAAAACTCAGGCATCCCTCTTTTGGTATCCAAACAAATTTACATAATTTATTAATTACATTATAATTGGATCGACTCAATCCCAGGCATTTTTATCATTAATATAGTCAGATACTTTATAATATGCCCTGCTACACAATTTGGCTTTAATAGTAGTTTTAAACTTGTTTATTGACAATTCTCTTATATTGCTGGGAAATTTGTTATAGAACCGTATACATTGCCCCATAAAAGAATTACTTATTTTGTGGAGACGGCTTGCATGTAACACAAGATTATGCTTATATCTAGTATTTATGTTATGAGTATCACTCTTTTTACAAAATGAGTCTATGTTTTTATGGACATACAAAAGATTTTCATAGATATATTGCGATGCGACTGTTAGAATATTTATTTCTTTGAATTTTTCTCTAAGGCTCTCACGGGGACCAAGTTTGTAGATAGCTCTTATGGCTCTCTTTTGCAATAAAAAGATGGTGTTAATGTCCGCGGAGTTACCCCAAAGAAGAATTCCGTATGACATAATACTATGAAAGTAGCTGAAATAAACTATTCTAGCCGTATCAACATCAGTGAGCCGTCTAATAGTTTTCACTGCATAGGCTGCAGAACTTAGTTTTCCTGATAATTTTTCAATTTGTGGGCCCCATTGTAGTTTGGAGTCAATTGTTATACCCAAGAACACAGTTGTCTCCACAGGGGCTAAATTAGTTCCATTAACATGTACATTGGTAGTCACCTGTCTTACATTAGGTGTTGAGAACTTAATTACTTTAGTCTTTTTATCATTTAAAAGCAGATTATTAACATTAAACCAATGCATAACTTTAGAGAGAGCATCGTTTACTTCGTCATAATTACCTAACTGTCTATTAATTTTGAATGTCAAAGAGGTATCATCCGCAAACAATACAATCTCATGTTTATCCTTTACATAATAAGGTAAGTCATTTATATATACTAAAAATAAGAATGGACCTAGAATTGACCCCTGTGGGACTCCCATGACTATAGGGGACCCCGAAGATCTTTTACCATTAACATCGACCTTCTGTATCCTATTGCCCAGATAAGAAGACAGAAGTTCGAGAGCCTTGTTCCTGATACCGTAGTGGTGTAATTTTCTGACAAGAGTGTCATGGTGCACGCAGTCAAACGCTTTAGACAGATCACAGAAAATTCCCAAGGCATCTTGCGAACCTTCCCATGCCGCGAATACTTGTTGACATCACAAATCACAAATGTATTCTGTACGCCGATGACAATTCAATTATTATAACATGTGATAAGAATAACAATACAATTAAAGATCACGAAGATGACATAAACAATACAATTGACACACTCACAGAATGGCTTGACTTAAACAATTTAAAAATTAATTTCGATAAATCCCAGTATATACAATTCAATAAATTTTCGAATACAAATTATAATATTAGATTAAATATACCAAAACTTGAAGAGGTCACACATACCAAATTTCTGGGATGAAACTAGATGAGGATATAAATTGGAAAGAACAAGTAAACAACGTATGCAGCAGAATTAATAAATTTGTATAATTAATATAATTAATATAATTTATATATATTTAAACACGTCAAAACCATTACAGATATGAAAACAGCGATCGCAACATACCACGCATACGTTGAGTCTATACTACGATATGGTCTCATAATGTGGGGTAATGGTACCGATACAAATAAAGCATTCGTTGCCCAAAAAAAATGTATTCGTGGAATGTGCGGGATATCGCCAGAGGAATCATGTAAGCCACTATTTAAAAGACTTGGTATATTACCTCTACCGTCACTATATATTCATGAAATCGGCATGTTCGTCTTTAAAAACAAGACATTGTTCACGAAAGCAAGTGACATATATCCCCGAAACACACGTAATCCGAACAGACTTGTCCTAAATGTTACTCCTAGACTGACGAAATATAACAATAGTTGCCTAAATATGTGTATAAAAATATATAATAGATACCAAATGAATTTAAAATGTTAAACATAACGTTGTTTAAGAAACGTTTGTATGAATGGCTAAACAGTAATAGCTTTTATGATCTAAAACAATTCTTAGATAGAAATTGTATGTGAATAATAATTTTGTAGATAGATTAAGGTTTTGTTATTGTTGAGGACATTTTGCACAGTTTCACTTACTACTTATAAGTATTGTTAAATAACACTCATAATTTGCCTGCTACTATTTTGTCAGCGAAACATGACTGTACTACCTGAATTGTAACATCTTTCGATACCGTGGTTCATGCAAATAAAGATTTATGATTTATGGTGGATATACTACTGTTTGCCGATGACACTTCTTTAATTTTTAATGTTACTCGTCGGTGCCAAAATATTGAAAAGGTAAATAGTGTTCTATCTGCTATTCTAAATTGGTTCACATGCAATAATCTTTTAATTCATCATCTTTTAATTTCAACTAAAACGAAATGTTTAAAATTTAGTCTTCCAAATGGGGCTTCTGCCAATACAGAAGTTGTCATTGACAATAATGTACTAGAATTTATTAACGATACTGTATTACTTGGAATTACAATAGACTCTAAATTGCAGTGGGGCCCCCACAGAAAAAAACTGACCAGTAAGTCCAGTTCCGCTGCATATGCAGTTAGGAGAATTGGACAATTGACGGATGTGGCTACTGCGCGCTTAGTCTATTTCAGCTACTTTCATTGCATTATGTCGTATGGTATATTGTGGGGAAAGGCGGCTGACCTTGGAACTATGTTTATATAACAAAAGAGAGTCATCTGCTCTATTTATAACATGGGCTCCAAGAAATCACTTAGAGAACTATTCAAAGAAATGAATATCCTCACGGTTACCTTTCAGTACATTTATGTGAACATAATGTATGCTCGTAAAAATATACAGCCATTTTTAAAATTAAGTCAATATTTATGAAGCAGGAATAGATTGCGTATGCCGTAAGTACATTCGCTTGCTAAGTCGAGTAGATCTTTTATTGTAAATTGTATTCGATTTTATAATAAATTACCTGTAACAGTTCTGTCCTTGCCTGGCAATATGTTCAAAAAGCACATCAAAAATAGTCTATGTAAGAATGGTTATTACAAGATCGAGGGATATCTGGCTGACAGAGATGTCTGGATATGATTTAGCACATGTGTTAATATATCTTTAGCTGTAACTTGTCACTATTATACACTGTCATAAATTTATTGTAATATAAATTGACAATTTGAAAAGAGACCTATATTGGCAAATTTCTTTTGGCATTCCTTCTTCGCTAATGGTTATTTGAAATGCTGGTAGATTAAAAAAGAGAAATCAAAACTATGAAAAATTATTAAGATACAATATTGAGAATTTACGACGTGTTTAAGTGCCCGTGAGGGTCTAAAGGCAAATAAAGAATTTCTATCTAGAGAATTCTATCCAACAGTGGGTAGATACAGGCTGGTGGTGATGATGATGATGAGGAATCAATGTCTACTGATTTCAAGAAAAGCTTCCTCCGCGGTTTCGATGCTTAGAATTAACGCAACTTTTCACTCACATATTTTTATGAGTTCATTCAACATATATTTCGATTCACCTCTCACTACATTTACCATCACGACGGTCAGCTCTCTTCCACTCGTCGGAATTACATTGCGTGAAGGGTGAAGATCGCTTTCACCGTTTGCACTACCTTTTACGCCGACGGGGGGATTCTTCGGTACGCGTCGCCTATGGGGAATTCCTATTTTGGGATAGATTTGCAATCCACTGGATGGTCAGAGATTGTGACGAGCACTCTATCAATCTGTAATTTCACGCCAAATCCCTTGCGGGTGGGCAGACAGTACCGCCACATTACTTGGCCTTTCACACCTCACTCACTTCTTTAACATTCATAGCACTACTCAGCCAGTTTTTAAGGCTCCTAACATCACCTTCTGCTAAAACATGAGAAATTTGGTCATGGTAGGTAAGTCCTGGCCTTCCTTGGCTCTTACAGCCAGAAGTTTCGTAATTATTTTTTCATGCGTTCTTTCTACATGCCCGAACCAACGCAAGCATGCCTCTTCTTATTTTACCATCGAAACTCTTTTTCAGATCTACTATGTTTCTAATATCATCATTGCGAATACGGTCTACGAGCGTTTCCACAAATGTATGCGCAATGCTCGCATTTTGATCGTGTTCATCCTACTTTCAAGTGAACCTTCTGGCTCATGCTTTTACTGCCAAGATTTTCCCCACGCTCCATTCACACTATTCCCAGCACTCACTCGTCTTTCCACATTAGTGATGTACTTTCCATTCCTTTTCAAAGCGCACTCAAGATATACAATTTTATATACATATTTGAACACTTCGTCATCAACCCTACTCTTGGTCTTCCTCGCAGTAAGTAGTCCATCTCCATGTAATCGTCTTTCATTATTGTGACCAATGTTTGCAGTTCAGATGGTGTTCGTGCTAATAATCCGAGTACGGCATCGTGTCCATAAAGCAGACAGTTCATCACTAGATCACCCATGCGCAATCCTGCATTCATTGATCTTATTCTCTGCAGACAACTATCGAGATACAGCTTGAACAGCCGACCAGACAGCATGCAACTTCGTTTGACACCAATTTTAACATCAAAATAGGGTAATATGCTGCCATCTATTCGAACACATGCTGGACAATTCTTGTAAGTGAACTGCACAGTACGGAGCAGAGCACCATCAATTCCATATTTCGGCAATTTTAAAAACTCGGTTTGTTACTTGGCATTACTGTTAGGCAAAGGTTTTAATTACATTAAATACATAAAGCAGGTTGGAGAAAAAGCCAAAAAGAACTTTTATGCGTTAACTCGAATTCCACCTCGACGTGGGGCTTAACTTTTAGAATGTTAAAAATTATTTATATAGCCACATATTTAGGATGTATTACGTACGGTTCACCTGCATGGGCTGAAGGCTACTATAGGTGCTGCGCGTTGTAAGTTGCTGCAAAGTTAGTGTCTCACATTTCTATAGGATTTACATATTTTATGTAATGTAAATGTATAGAACTGTGAGCACCGAGGCACTACCAGTGATGGGAGGCGTGTTACCAGTTGACTTAAAAATACAAGGACGTGCTTCAATGCTTCAACACCTCTAAAACATGCACTCTGACTTTCTAAAACACCGCGTTCATGACAAAATACTTAGACTGTTCAAACAAATTGACGAGGTACTTCAAACTTTGCTGTCTGAATGACACGAAAGATGGGAGACTTCTACTAAAGGCTATTTGTATCTGTTCTTTCAATGAGTGCGAGACAGATTAAATCAAGAGTGTTTAGAAGTCGATCATCACGTTGCGCAATTTTAAACTGGGCATGGAAACTTTAGGGCAGAGCTTTTGTCGTTTAGACTTGTGTCATCGCCTTTATGTGAGTGTTCTACGACAAATCATGAATTCGAGCAAACAGCACATCATGTTCTCTGGGAGTGCGATCTCTGGGTTCGGGAGCGGGACGATAGCTTAATTTTTTTTTATACTACGGCGGGAGGCATACAAGCATACGGCCCCGCTGACGTAAAGCGGGTACCGTAGTCCATTAACGCTTGCGATATATTAATTATCACTCGCGCGATGCGCGATGCTTACACAGCAACTCCTTGGGAGCTTACTGGTGACCTCACCCACACGTAGGAATACAACAACCCTTTTAGGGAGTTGTGATTTGGCTGCGGTTTTCTGTGACGTGGAGGTACTTCCCCACGCGGGCTGCTTTGATGCGCCCTACCTCTCTTAAAACATCTAGACCAAGACAAACAGACACGTTCATGTACACAAATGTTTGCCTTGTGTGGGAATCGAATCCACGAGCGTTGGTGTCAAAGTCGCGTTATTATAAAATAATATTCACGACTGAGCCACCGAGCTCGTCAAATCAAATTCCATGCATGTAGTATACTATTCTGATATGGTGGCAACAAGGGAGAATTACCAGGCGTTTAGGCGGTTATGCAATTTATATTATTGGAATCGATGTGTTAGGTAACAACTCACAATTTAGGTCCCAATAGTGTTAGATATCTGATAAACCATGGTGCACGACAGTCGAGCTTCACATGACTAGCCATTTAGGCTTTAGGGATTATTGTATGTAGCTTGTGCAACTCCATGTTCGAGAAGTTTGTCATCTTCCTTTGTATTTATGTACACTATCCGTTGGAAAATAAGCATATGGGAGGTAATGCTACTTTATTCTACATATATATATATATATATATATACTATCACCAGTTACCTGCTGTTGTATACAATGTACAATTTTCCTGTTGTTTGCTAATTTATGTAAATATGATTGATTGTGACACATTATTTTAAGAAGTGTGTTTATTTCTAGTAAGTTTTAACAATTACAAATAATTCATGGTATCACTATATTGCATCATGCTCTGTATTTTTGACATATTTTTTATCAATTTTGTGGTAAAATCATGTAATTTTTCACCAGTAAATGAATTGATAAGGCATGGTGACGTTATCATGTCCTTGCGGTATCTCGAGTGTTCTGATTGTGTCTGATTTATATAGTGGAATATTGGGATATTTTGGCAGTTTGCACTTTGGCATCATACTTCAAGAGTTTGGCAGATATTATAGAAGTAAGTACTGAATTACGCTTGTTCAAGTGTTGATGTTTTGTGATTTTAAAGTTCCAAAATAAGTTTAAAGAGGTCCCTTGTGTCTCAGTATTTGTATTTATTTTGTAAAAACCGTAAAATTATACACGCTTACTCATAAATCGAATTACTATCTTCGTAGTTAAATAAGTGATGATGGATTGATAACTTACTGCAAGGCAAAGGACCTTGCATGAACTAGCCATTATCAAATCAATAGTAAGTAGAAATTGTATTTACTGATAGTTTATTTTTCGATTGACTGGTATTAAAATGTGCATAATATTCTGCATTAACTGGTAGATAGTACATGTATCCGTACAAACTTTAACACCAAGAGATCGAATCCCTTACAGGGCCAATATTTGTGTACATGTTGTTTTCTTGATCCGGGTGTTTTCTATTTCTCTTCTATTTACAAAAAAAAGTTTGCACGCATGTTTAACAGTCGACTAATACTCGTCAAGCAAATTTCCTTAGTTTGGAAGTACATGACAATTTATCAATTTGTGTAATTTGTCAGGAAATATTTTACAGATTTTTTTACCGATTTATGGATATTGCGAAAGTAACAGGGTTGTACTAATTGGTTTCTGGGATATATTGCTGAAGTAGGTACGGGTTTAACGGTGGCCTACTCTGCAGCAGGTCTTTTATAAGGAATATACATACGGTGACAGGTGCTTTACAAAATCTTTCGAAATTCACCTTTACTACAACGAAAGATATAAAGCTTGATGTGTTTTTATATGTATAGCATGTATTTGGCAATTCCTTACATTGAGACAAACTTTATACGTGAATAAGCCAAGATTATGGATTATGCCAATGAGACGCCTGAGTACATAGGACGTCCGTAAATGCCTACGAATGGATTTAATTAAGTTTTAATTAAAGATTTTCACCACATATATATTACTTTAGTTATCTTATTATCGTAATATTAATGTAATATAATGATAGAAACAAGAGATAACACAATACTATACGTAGATACAATATAACTAAAGCCAAAAAGACTATGTGATTATAGATTAATGAACACCGGATGCACTGACTTAGAAATATTATATTGTAATAGTAAAATAATAAATAATTATTATCTTATCCGTACGTTTCATTATCTAAACTTGACATGTGATTGTTTTGTTATTAAACATTGAATACAAAGAAAAAAATAATAAACGAGCAAGCGAACGTAGGCAATCCATTTTGTATCGTAATCAATGTATTTACTGTAAATATTAGGGGTTGAAGTATGAAATTGCCGATTTGTACTGAAAAATTAAAACTCCTTTTTCTCTTATACTAAAATATTTACAATCATTATCTATACATCGCTGCCATTTAATCGGAAGTTTATTTATGCCTTTGCGATAGAACTCTGAGGATCTAGTTTTGACAAACTGTGTGAAAGCATTTTATACTGTCTCCTGTGAAGAAAATTTTTTCAACGTAGAAAATTGTAGTAAATCACGAAAAAAATGGTAGTCAGTTGGAGCAAGGTCTAGCGAGTATAGAGGATGACGCATGGTTACTAAGTGCAGTTCCTGTAGAGTTACACTTAGTAAATAGTTCTCGTGCAGTGTGAGGTCTTGCGTTGTTATAATAGTGAAGATCGATTCACAAGTCGGGGCTGTTTCACTGCCAGTTTCGCCATCATTGTTCGAAATTCGGCACAGCAAACATCTGCTGTTATTGCTTGACCAGACCTGAGAAAGCTATAGTGAATAACGCCATGAAGAGACTACCAAAAAGTTACCATTACCTTATAATTGGTAAGCTTTGCTTTATGGCACTGTTGCGGTGTTTGACCTGGGGTCAGCCATTGCATTTTTCGCTTACGGTTATCGTAAAGAATCTATTTTTCGTCACATGTCACAATTCGATCCAATATTCCTTCATTGCTGAACCTATTCAACAAGGTAACACAAGTTTCAACACGCGTTTTTTTTGCAGATCAGTCGAATCATGAGACATCCATTTTTCATATTTTTTTATCTTATTGATTTGATTGAAATGAGTCAAAATTGTAGGTGAGGTATCATTAAACCATGCCGCTATTCCTGTGTAGTTTCACTTTTATCGGCTTTCATTATCACCTTAACTTCAGCGTTATTCACCTTTGTGGGCGGTCTTCCACGTGGTTCGTTCTTCAAGTCGAAGTTTCCATCACGAAAGCATTTAAACAAAAATCGCACTGTGCGTTCATTAGCAGTTTCCTCACCAAACGCAGCATTGATATTGCGAGCCGTTTCTGCCGCGTTAGTTCCGCGTCGGACTTTTTATGCAAAAATTACCTGGGTTTTCAAAGTATCCATCTTTCCCATCTAAGCTGAATAAAAAGGAAAACAATTGAAATTCGAAAATCAAATGTTACACATTTTTTAAAAGAAAAAAATTATGTTTCTGATTGAAAAAAAATTCACTCGAAAATCTCATATGAAGATTTAATGTCAGTTCAAAGTATCTATCACTATAAAACGCCAATTTTATACTTTAACCCCTATTACTAACAAAGTAGCTTTAGGTCTGTTTTGTTCTGAGATCTCTTCATTCGCAACGTAAATTATACTTAGCTCTATCATATATGGGCCTAGTCGATATATCGGTAGAGTTGGCTGTTTGCTATCGATTATATTAATATCGATTATTAATATCGATTATATCGATTATATTAATATATACACGTCTCTTTCGATTGCATCCCTTCTTCAAACCAGCACAAAAATCTTGATTAAAAAAATAACCACCTTTTTGTGATATTGTCATTGCTTAACATTAGCCGGACAGGTTGCCTGTATCTGCCTGTTTATCATCTGAGTACTATAAAACATGTTTTTGTCTTTCTCAGAAGCAGAAAAGATGACCGTACCAACAGTAAAAATTGACGAGCTCTCAAAAGCCATCCAGGATCCAACTGTTAACCCCAGTCCCAAGAAGGTTCTAGAAGGAATCCTGAATGATTTCATGGATCTACAGTTTGGAAAAGAGACTCCATACACCACTGGAAAAACTGTTTTACCTTTAGAATGTAGTATTGAAGACGTCGATACAGCTGCTGAGGATGAAACGGTTGAAAAAAAGTTTACAGATATCTTTGAAAAGATTTCTGTTACCCATAAAAGTGGGAATTTGACTCCCCAATCGGAGAACACTGGCTGGGAGCCTAAGCTGAAGCCTGTGTTAGTTTTTGTTACTCCCGCTAATTAAGTTAAATTGTCTGACTCGATGTTTAAGCTCTTATGTTAATTTATTTATAATTAAACGAATAACATAATTTATGTTTTTGATTATTTCCCAAATACCATACTTAGCTTCTTTAGGGCTTTAGAGCCTATGCACTTTACAGGCGGTATCGAATGTTAACGCCATACTAAAGGCCTTGTGGCACTTCTTTGTGAACGAGATTAACCCTTCGAAACCCGGGTGGTCGTATACGACCGCGAAATGTATAGGAAAACGTATATAACGGGTTCTGACTGCTCAAACGAATGAATAAATTTTATTGATGTCAAACTAACGACCCTAATTCGTTTTGTTTCGGTGTGAAAAATTCAATTAAAGTTAATTGACATATCGTTGCTTCGGCCACGATTGGGAAATTTATTAAAATAATTGTTAATCTGTTATACTCATGAGACTTTTTATACCACTAAGTTGATAAACAAATATGCAGCCTGCCAAAAGGGTAAGCAGTTACCACACCCTACGGTCTGTTGCAACACCACGAAGTACTCCTTCGTTGCCAACTCTATTATCCTCTTCACGCTTTTTTTGAAGGACGTTATAGTGAAGTTCTTAGTGAATACCTGGAGTTTATTCTACAAGTTAAGCGTCCGCGGTAGAAAATTTCTTTGGAACTGCACAGTACGCGACCATTGCAGTTTCGTACGAGGACGTATTTCCATCCATCAGCGAGCGATGTGAATAAAGAACCAGCCGTATAATCGACTGGTGTCTGGTTCAAATCCTGGTTTATACCACATACACCACAAAATTCGTATTATCACGTTTATGTACATATTTGTAATTATACTTACGCTACGATGAAGGAAAACATCGCGAGGAAATTTCACGCTCGAGAAAGACGAAATATTATAAATATTTATAAAGATGTGTGACCTAACCTAAGAAAGGTCTTGTTCTCCTTCTGGGTTGCAAAGATCAGACGGCAGTCGCTTCATGACAAAATTAGTCATAGCTAAATCCTTGGGCTTAAGTAGCAAATCCCTCGCATCCTAAGGGTTAGAAAAAGGGGTTACAAAGAAGAAGAATATATTAGAGTTCTTAATGATTAATAAATTTAGATTGTAGTTGATTTGATGAATAAATAAAAAAATATTATGTAAGAAAAAGATAATTATTTATTTTTGAAAATAAATTCATCAAAATGATCATCATAATGATGATGATAATGATGTAAGAAAAAGATAATTATTTATTTTTGAAAATAAATTCACCACAATTAGGAATGTGACAGTGAACACTAATCAGAAAGTGCACCTCGCCGCGTCATTAATATTGTCGCCATAATAAACGCCATTGTCGGTAACATTTTCGTTGATAATAAGTTAACTAATATTTTATTAGGTGTTCGTATTTTTTTATAAAGTCTATTATAGAACTCACGTTCGAAAAAATTCGAAAGAAAAATTGATTCGTCATGGATTTAAGTTTTACTAATGTAATCAATTATAATTTATTTATTTATTGGTAGATTTTTCTCTTATTCACATGCAGATGAGGTTGATTTTGACTCTAAAGGTGGTAATGGAGTGACATGACGAGTTCGGTGGCTCAGTCGTGAATGACACGACTTTGACACCAACTGGGTTTGATTCCCACACAAGACAAACATTTGTGTGCATGAACATGTCTGTTTGTCTTGGTCTGGATGTTTTAAGAGGAGGTAGGGCGCATCAAAGCAGCCCGTGTGGGGAAGTACCTCCACCTCACAGAAAACCGCAGCGAAATAACAACTTCCTAGAGGGTTGCTGTGTTCCTACGTGTGAGTGAGGTCATCAGTATGCTCCCAAGGAGTTGCTGTGTAAGCATCAGAGGGGGCATCGCGCAAGTGATACTTAATATGTTACAAGCGTTAATAGGCTACGGTAGCCGCCTTACCGGTATGCTTGTATGCCTCCCGACGTAGTATAAATAATAATGGAGTACACTTCATAAGTAAGTAATTGAGATGTCCACGCCATCATCCTAATTTCACCTTAGCACTTGGCGCACCCGGTGAGAAAAGGAGGTTCTAGTGAAATATGAGTTGGACTTTGCGATATTTACGATAATAGAAGTACTTTTCCACAAGACTGCAGCTAAACAATTCTGTGAGAGGCACTAGTAAGTTGCTGTTGAGGTGCTGCAGTAACGGTAGCGTGGGCCTTACGTGGACGCCCCTTGTGCTGCAAACGAACATACGTGTGCTATGTATGTACATATATTTGTACTACGTTTGGTAATCAAAGGCAGGCCGTTTGCTCATGTCAGTTGATGTTGTATATATGTATACTGGATAATTTAATCTCATCCAAATTATTAACAGACAATAATGCCTATTCCAAATTGGTCGCGTATTATCGTTTTCGACGTAAATTTAAGTTGGTTTTTGACATAATGTAAATGTTGGATTTTCTAAAAAATATTTTTTTTGGGGTAGAATAGATATTATGGTAAGGTATTATTATAGATATTATAGTAAGGTATTATATTTCATTTTTAAATTTATTAATCCATTTTTAAGTTTAGTCTACTGGTCTAATTATATTTTGATATTAATACTGCGGCTAATTAAATTGGTGGATAGGTTTAAGCCGTACAAAGAAGCAGGCAAATTCCACTGTATTACTGCATTTGATCTTTTTTAGACATTTAATACAGGGTCATTCAAATCAATACCTACCCAGCAAGCGATTTGGCGTGAAGTTATAGATAGATCTATTTTTATTACTCAGTGTGAGAGTATATAATTATTCTTCCCTCTTGTCGACTACGCTGACATTTGTTATTTAGATGCGATTGAGGAGCTACTTAACACGCTAGAACAAAACATAAATAAAAACAAACAAAACAAAAATACACAAACCTTTATCTATCTATATATGCCAAGGTATTAATTGGTTCGGCTTTAAGGACATTTAGCGATTACTTTAGTATCGGAGTTTCGGAACTTAAAACTGCTTCTTGAACCCTTTTATCACTATTTTACAGCCCAAAATAACGAAGTCGGCTGCTATTTTCATTAGCTTGTTAGGTTTGAAAGACAGTGTTTTTCAAATATTTAAAATTCTATCGCCCTCGCGTTAATAATTGTATTTCTAATACAAATATCGACTTACTACTACTACTATATCAACCCTAATTCATCTCACTGCAGGGATACGTGTCTCTCTTCAACCGAAGAGATTTAGAGCAAACTCTAGCACGCTGCTCAACTGCGGATTGGCGGTGGCCAGTGTTTTTAAGTCACCAGAAGGCTTACTTTAACAATAGTAATCGACAACAGCCGGTACCGACGGCTTATTTTAACTAAGGGCTCTGAAGTACGGAGAAGCTCGAGATAAATAAACCCATAAACCCATTATAGACAGGCTGCAGTCGACGTTGCTTAACCTGAGTCAAAACGCACTTGGCCGGTTTAAAAAAAAAATAGTTAGGCTCTTAATTTCATAGCGTGTCAGCGTTTTGATTACGATTTATATACCTGTTAATTTATATCCTTTTAGATCGGATGGTAGGTATACGTCCCATGTTTCTGGTGACTAATGGATTATTATGCCTCCCATTCATGGGGCATGGGTAACACGACACTGAGGCACCATTTTAATTTTGTTATTTCAGAAACTTGACGAGCTCGGTGGTTCAGTCGTGAACGACGCGACTTTGACACCAACGTTCGTGGGTTCGATTCCCACACAAGGCAAACATTTGTGTACATAGACATGTTTCTTTGTTTTGGTCTGGATGTTTTAAGAGAGGTAGGGCGCATCAGAAGCCCGTCTGGGGAAGTACCTCCACCTCATAGAAAACCGCAGCCAAATAACAACTCCCTATAGGGTTGTTGTGTTCCTGTGTGTGAGTGAGGTTACCAGTAAGCTCCTAAGGAGTTGCTGTGTGCAACAGAGGAGGCACAGCGCGAGTAAAACTTAATGTATTACAAGCGTTAATAGGCTACGGTAACTGCTTTACATCAGGTGGGCCGTATGCTTGTATGCCCGACGGTGTATAAAAAAAAACTAGGGAGTCTCAAAATGGAATCGAAAAACAAATTTAAGACTTATTTTCACTATTGAGTCCTGTCACGTTTCCCCCTGTATTGGTCCCAGAGGGTTAAATATTCATTAACAATTCAGACATCAGAATAAACCAGTTGAAATGCGCAAGCTTGCATTGCCAGAGGAACACCTGGCTCATCAATTATATAACAATTCAAATTTTTTTTATTGTTTTAAATTTGTCGGCCATTTTGATCATGTTCCTTAAGAAATAGGAACGGTGTTCCTGAACATTCCAATTCTACTTTTTTATGCTGAATCCGAATCTGAAGTCAAAATTCGAATATTCGAAAAAAAACGCACACACAGACAAACATGTAAGTTTCATATAGGAACGGTGTTCCTGAAAAGATAACAGATAATGTTGAAAGTATAGAAACATCACAATGAAGTAACGTTGTTTTCGATTAATTCATAAAAAATATCAGCGGAAGCAATATGTACGTAAAAGCAGTGAATATGAAAGGAACCGCATAAGAGTGAGTGTGCGATAAAGTTAATTTATGAATGGGCAATAACAGTTAATGATATAAATTATTGCCATTATAATCTGAATTGCGTTTCATTATCCTCAAAATATCTGATAAGCTTACTAAGAAACCGGTTCGTTCGTTCATTGGTAAGCTACCATAGGCAATTGCCATACTAAGCTTAATAAAGACAAAGGTTAAATGCAGCTTCTAATGAGAAGCAAGGGAGGTGGCAACGCACATATCGTTCTAATAACCGTCTATGGTATGCAGTAGCTGTTTGTCGGAGAAGCGATAGTCCAGTGGATAAGGAACCGGTCTATTGAGCAACAGCCATGCAATTCTGTAAGAGCAAACATCCTTACATCCTCGGAAACATCGGCTGTTATAGCCTTGAACACAAAATTGCAATTCCTTAGTGTCGCTTTTCATGGTTGTGCGACACTAGCGCCGCAAGGCTGCGTTTGGAATTGGAATTTTACAAGGCAAACCTCGCGTATCCTTACAGCCTTATAGAATACCAAATAAAAAGCCGTGATCGCAGCAGACGATGTCAAAGCTGTGACATCTGTGATCACAGCGACGCACACAGCCATTACGAGTCGCTTAGAGAATTGCATGGCTGGTCCCTGGTTCGAATCCTGGCGTGTACCACAAAATTCATGTTTTCGGGTTTCTGTACATATTTGTAACTAATACTTGCTCGGCGGTGAAGGAAAACATCGTAAGGATACGCGCACGTCCAAGAAATTATAATTAGAAAGACGTGTGACCTAAACTAAGAAAGGTCTGGGTTTCCCTCTGGATTGTGGAGGCCAGGCGGCAGTCACTCCATGTAAAACTCAGTATCTTCGCCAAATCCTTAGGCCTAAGTAGCGGACCCCGCCAATCCTAGTGGATTAGGAATCGAGATAACGCTAAAAAGAAGAGGTATACAGTAATTGTTTGGCAGCACGGGGATTGTATCCTGTTTTCCATGTGTTCTTGTTTTAAGTCGAATATAATTGTGACATGACATGTAAATCTGACATATTTATTTCTTTATATAACTATTTTAAAAGTTGTGTTCTTAGAAATTGTATTTTTAGCTTCACTTTTTTTATAACGACAATTTATAATCTTGCATGCCGGCTCGATAGGCAAAATATAGTAGTGGTAATCCGTTCATGTTTCGAAGATCTTTTGTACTTACATTTACATGAATAAAGTTTGAGTTTTGAAAAAAGTCGCATAGGTATTTACTTAGTAAGAAACAATCTAGGAAAGTAATTGCACCTTGGGATAATAAGCAAATTACAATTCCCTCTAGGATTTGGGTTCCTCCTACTGACTAGGAAATTGACGAGTAGTTCCTGCATAAGGAAGTGTGGTGGCACTGCGCTAACGAGTGGGCTATAATACAAAATAGGCTACGGCGCTCGTCGTATACTCTTCTGACTCCTGTTGTTTTATAAAGAGAAAATGGTTTGTGGCATACCTCAAATTTGTAGTATAAACGTGAGTGAGAGATTTTTGCTTCATTTTTCAGTCTAGACCTTCATGTCTACTCTAGAACATTTCTAATAATTTTAACGCACTCTTTATTCATATCACTAAGGTGACAAACAAACATACGGCATGCCTGACGGTTAGCATGACGAAGCCTATAAACTTGTAACACTAGAGATAGTACTCGTGCATTGACATTGTGAGAACTTCTTTTTTGAACCACCATGTTGTAGAAGAAAACTTGTAGGGAGTTGATTCCACAACTTAAGAGTTAAGTTGTAGTAGTTAGTTAAGAGTATGTATGTATGTATATCTTCACGCCAGGTCCCTTGCGGGGTAGGTAGAGAGAACCGAGCACCATAAGACGCGTAGACATAGTTAAGAGTCGAAAGAAAATTTCTTGGAACCGCACTGTACACAACCATTACGGTGAGGCTTAGTTCCCATCGTCGTCAATCGGTGAAATTGTTGGATATCGAACTATTCTTCGGAATATAACCCGTTGTACAAGAGGTAGAACAAACAAGTAAAACAAAAAGTTAAAAGGAAGGTAGTAGAAGGCAAATATAAATAAATATTGTCGGACAAATTACACAGCGCCATCTAGCCCCAAAGTAAGCGAAGCTTGTGTTATGGGTACTAGACAACTGATAAACATACGTAAATACATTTTTTTTTTTTGTAAATACATACTTATTATACATAGAAAATACCCAGACCAAGACAAACAGACATGTTCATGCACACAAATGTTTGTACTGTGTGGGAATCGAACCCACGAGCGTTGGTGTCAAAGTAGCGTAACAACGCGTTTCACCACTGCGTCACCGAGCTCGTCAAAGCAAAGTAAAGTCTCCTTGAACTTATGGTTTCGTTACCGTGTCTCAGTTTATTATCGTAGATAATTCTCACAGCTCTTTTTTGAACCAGGTCACATGTGGGGTCTGACTAGAATTTAATTTCTTGAGGCGAGGTGAAGTACTTCTTCGCTTTGTTCAGCAATTCATGACTCAAGCGCACCCAAGCGTTTTAAACATCAATATACCAGCACATTTATAATTCAGAGTTCTTTGAGAAAATAAGAGTGTTTAAATTTTTTTTGTCTTTATAAGAGTGGTTTAATTTGTATGAAATCTACGCAGATAAGGACTTAATCTATATAAAATCTCTGCATAAGGTTAGGGTGCATTAATAGAATAATAAAATCTATACAACTCTAAGTATTTAGTGACACATCAAGCCGGTTTTTATCATTACAGTTGTGTACTAACAGTCAAGATCTTGTACTTGAAAGCTTCTAAGAAGACGCTGCATCAACAGCTGTATCAGAAATGAGGGCAAAAATAGGCGGGAGATATTCTTGTATTGCAAGCATTAACAGGCTTATCGTAGCCACTTCACATCAAGTAGACCGTATGCTTTTTGCTACACGACGTGTAAAGAAAAATATGTGACGAAGCGACGATCCAGTTTGATGAAGAAGAAGAGACTAAAGCTATATGCGCATAACTCGTCACTTTTCATGAAAACTATAAGTATAAGTTTTTATACGACTCGAGCGTAAAATAGACATGCGGACTGCCTGAAGGTAAGCAGTTGGTATAGCCTATGTATACTTCCATTACAAGGGGGCCGTTTTCACGAAACCCGTTCTACAGGACCGGAAAACTAAAATGTGTTACATGTTCAAGTCACCTGTTTCAAGATCTAAAAAACAGATAAATAAAACGGATAATTTTACATCTTGTTGCGTCAGTAGCATGTTATCTTTTACATTCTTGTTACCACACCTGTCTATTTTATCTCGGAACGGCAGTTGTCATGTACATAATTCTTAGGTAAGTTATGTCGTTCTGATGGATTAGGTATTTTGCATATCGAATGATACAGTCCTTCCCAGATGCACTGTAGGACTTAGATTGATTTTTTTTATATACAATGTCGGGAGACATTCAAACATGCGGCTCACCTGATGGAAACTAGATACCATAGCCTATAAAACGCTTGCAATACCAGAAGTATCACTCCCACGATACCTCCTCTTCTGCTAAAAAACAAATCTCTCTCTCTCTCGTAGGAATACAACAACCCTCTAGGTAAATATTGCGGTATTCAGTGAGGCGGAGTCTTGCTTCCCAAGCAGGCTGCTTTGATGAGCTCTATCTCTCTTATAAAGACTTACACCTAGATAAACAGACATGTTCATGCACACGAATGTCATAATGCTAGATAAAATAGATTAAAGTTGATAGGGTTCAGTTATATTTCGTAAGCGGCTTATCTAGGAATACCCTTCTCTTTACAAAGGACTACCTGGAGGGTTGTTGTCTACTTGTCAGTGAATAGGTTTGACAGAGAGCTCTTCCGTAGTTGCTGTGGTGACAGCGTGGGTGTCAATGTGTCATAATCCTTGAAATGCAAGTGCTCAGAGGTTTCGGTACAATAACCTAATCACCAGGCGCCTCATTTACTTGTTTACTTATTTATCATTTAGTTGTTTACTGTCCGACATAGTATAAAAAGGAGAGCGTATGTTCCAGTACACATACGCTCTCCATTGAATTTAGATAATCTTTGACTCTTAAGCCGGTAGTGAGCCACTTGTGTGTGGCTCACCACCGGCTTAAAAGTCAAAGCTTATGTCATCTGCACATATAGCACCTGAAAAGCGCCGTTGAAAGAAATAACAAGTATTCAAGCTGTATTTAGGTTCAATTTAAACTATAAGTTGTATATTCTGGCCTATATAAAAGCAGTTTAAGTTCTGATCCCGCTTGTAAGTGGAATAAGGTGAGGCATTCTGCGTTCTGGCTGTCAGCCTAGATATGGCAAAGGCATTCATTCGATTGGGTCTGGCACCGGGGTCGTCTATCGAAGTTACCATCATACGGGTTGCCCGAGGGTTTGTGCAAATGGGTTGCCAGCTTTTTATTCAACGACGCATAAAAGCCGTGGTTGACGGTGGATGCTCCGATAGTATGGATATCCCTCAGGGTTCTGTACTCTCTCCGACGCTGTTTCTGCTGCATATTAATGATATGTTGTCAATTGATAGCATTCATTGTTGCGGACGATAGCACCGGGAACACTTGTTATACAGGCCGTGCAAACATCCCTCGTTCCCTTGTCGAGGAAAGCCGCGACAAACTTGTGTCTGTAATGGATGGTACTTTGGCTATAGTATCTGACTGGGGGCGGCTTAACTTGGTCGAATTCAACCCCAAGAGGACACAAGTTTGCGCGTTCACCGCTAATAAAACTCCATTTGCTGTGGTTTCTAAATTCCAGAAGACACCTCTTACCATCACCAAAAGTATTAGGATGCTTGGCGTCGAGATATCCAGTGAAGTGCAATATCGAAGTCACCTGGAGGAGAAGATCAAGCTGGCGTCCAAAAAAACTTTGTGTGCTCAACAGAGCAAAGCAGTACTTCAGTGCGGGGCAAAGACTAATAATAAATTATATAAGTCTCAAGTCAGACCGCATTTGGAGCACTGCAGTCACCTTTGGTCGGGAGCACCTGGATATCAGCTTGGACCATGTGATTCGATTCTGAGACGAGCTGTGAGAATTGTCGACAATCCTAAGCTTACACATGATATTGAACCCTTAACTTTAAGGAGAGATTTTGCCTCCCTTTGTGTATTCTACCGATTGTACAACGGATTGTGTTCTGAAGAATTGTTCGATATGATGCCGACTGCAACTTTATATAACCGCACCGCTCGCCGACGGCGGGGAGTTCATCCTTACACGCTGGAACTGCAATGGTCGCGTACTGTGCGGTTCCAGAGAAGTTTCCTTCCGAGAACTCTCAAGTTGTGGAATGAGCTCCCAGCAGAGGTTTTTCCAAGGGACTACAGCATGGAATTCTGTAATACATGTAGAAATGCGTGAAGAGGTTTTTAGAGGGTCGGCAACGCATGAGTAACACCCCTGGTGTTGCAAATATCCATAGGCTACGGTGACAGTTTACCATCAGGCAGGCCGTATGCTTGATTGCCACCTTAGTGATATAAAAAAAAAATAAGGACTCAACTGTACAGGTTTTTGCCGCTTTAACAGCTGTATTAGAGCTGTTATTCGGTTATTATAGGTTTTTGAAGAAAAAGAAAAGTAACAAACGGCGACCTATTTAATATTTGTTTTTGAAGCCAATTTTAGTTCAAGTTTTATCCTATAATTAATTTAATGGAAGAATTTTGAACTTAAATTGGCTATTTAATGGTGATCATAATATTGTAAACCTGTGTATGTTGCACATCAAAATATTTACGCGCCAGCAAAATGTTGACCTGAAGAAAATACGAAATACGGAAAAGAATATATTTGTTTTTAAGGTTAGAATAAAAAAAACATTTAAAATAATTGACATGAGGGCAACAGACAATAATCATTATTTTAGCTGATAATCATGATTCGGCTTCAGCTATTGTCAAACATTGTTAAACATTCCTTTATATTTTCAATTCTGTTTAATCATAAGAAAATGGCGATAATTTGTTAAACATATAAATAGTACTTGGATAGTATTTTAAACACTTAAAAGAAGGAGGGAATCTCTGTTTTTGTATGTCTTTTACTTTATTGAAATAAACATTTTTAAATTTTTTATTTTATTTTTGATAGTATTAGTACGTAAGTTATGTCTACTATTATACAGATATTGGTTTTTAATGAACTAGAATGAATTGAATAGATTTTTTATTACTCGGACATCGACTCGGCCGGGGGTAACACCGGTGTGAGTGACTCAGGGGTGTCGAGAGATGTGCTATGCTTTCTCCGGAGTTACTCGCGGCGTTATGCCCTTTAACACTGCCACCCTTGGAGCGCATCACCAGATAAAGCAATACGCTGTATCGACGGCCTCTCTGCACGGTCAGTGAAGGCAAGCCAGAGCTGAGAGTTCTGCGGTTTTTCTTGAGTTTTCACTCCGACCGACGATTCTTGAAGACGCTCGAGACGAAGACCCTGATCTACTCTCTGGATTCTTATTTATTATTATACAGTCCCACAGTCTTTATTAACATTTTAAGTACTTTTTTATTATACTTACTAATTTTATTATCAAATGATGAACACATAAATTAATATTTTGAAATATAGCTACTGATACAATAGTTTCAGATACGGATAACTTTGCCATTATCCTCCCGTACTAATAAATTACAAGTAAAACTATCATTTATTGGACCGGAATTAGTGAAATCCTTTAATCTAATCTCTGATTAAATTTGTCGGCCCGTAATAATTTAACTTTATGCGAACATAACTTCTCCGCATAAGGCGTTTATTCGTTGCCAAGTACACAGGTGAGACTTTCATTTTGTTTCGCAATTAAGTTTTTCGTGTATATTCTGTTTGTGTATGTTTTAACAATTTTAATTCTCGTTTACGTAACACTATGGCTGCAAACAGGTGTGCGGTCTGCCTGATGGTGACAGTTACTGTAGCTTATGGACACATATCACTGGTCTTGTTTTTCAAGAACCCCGTGTAGTTTCCTAACTACTACCTAATGGTCGTCTCAATGTTATGGTAGAGCACAAGTATATGAGCAATGTGCATATAGGACACATACGTTCATGATTTTGATTGCCATCGTGAATCTCTTGTTGGTTCGCCATATAATTATTGACAGCATATTACTTCCCCACAATTATGTGCATAATTTTTACGCTGGTTTTGAGTGGTTTTTTCGTAAAAGTAACATTTGAATATAACTTCTAAATATAGATATATAGATATATATATATATATATATATATATATATATATATATATATACAATATAATTTTACATCAAACTAAATGTGCAACCCTTGTTGCCAGTCCTTATGGGGCTAAATAGTAAAAATAATTTTGGTATCTACATAGCCTTCAATCGTGTGTCATACTGTTTTTACCAACAGAACTCTTGTGCCTTGTGATATATACCTATTTAGTGTTCATTACTAAAGGTTAAGTAAGAAATAATAGTTGTTTGTTGTAGGTTAAATCAAAACAATGAAGGTGTTCTTGCTGGCTGTTTTGGTAGCCTTAGCTGCTGCTGCCCCCGTTGAGGATGCTGGAGATGCAGTGGACGTGATCGTTAATGGTGTCCCTGAAGGACAGGCTCTAGAAATTAGTGACATCGTCGACATTAAATTGAAGGAACATGTTGAAGGACAAGTGGTTGCCACAGCTGATCTATTACATCCTTACACTGCTGAGGGAATTGCCGATGCCGCAGTTGTCGCTGAACCCGTACTGCCTGTCCAAGTTGTTGATAATGAAGCCGCTGAAGAAATCATCGTTCCCGTTCCTGTTCCTCTTCCGATCTTCCCTGAACCTGAATTGGTTGCTCCTGTTGAACCCATAATTGTTGAGGAGCCTATTTTTGTTGAGCTTCCTTCCCCTGTAGTCCTTCCCGAGCCCGCACTTCCTGAAATTATGCCACCAGTCGCAATTCTACCTGAACCCGTTATGCCTGAAGTTGAGCCTGAACCTGTGGCGGTACTACCCGAGGTAGTCGCACCTGAAGTTGCTGAAGAACTCCCAGTGCCTGACCCTCAGATCCCCGGTGGTGAAATCTACAACGACGGTGTAGTTCAGGTTCAAGTTAATGTGCCCGAAGATACTGGAGTGTTGGCGTCGTTACAGTCTTGGTTCAGCATGGTATTGAATTACTTCAGTCAAGATGTACAAACTACACAACAAATCGTCTAAATTGGTACATCAAACTTTTTTCTACAATTATCAACTATGTAGCAGAAAACAACAATGATCACATCAGTAGTATATTTTATACGAGTACATCTCGATGTATATTGGTTACTAACACAGTCATATGCAAATTAAAGTAATTTTCGAAGCGTAAATATTTTTTTATTTTTTACATTTAAATAATTTAATTTAATTATTTCTTTTTTGACGTACTGTTCACTGATACATGAAGTTTATAGTAAATAGACAAAAACAAATATTGTATCTGAGGAATTGTAATGTTAAAATATCATATACATATGTCGTCCATGCTACGAGTATATTAAACTTTAGAAATTTCATTTATCTCTTTCAGATTTATAATATCCCGATTTAAAAAAACATCACTTATTACGTATATCTGAAAGCTTACGGTTAATCTGAGCTTTTAGTGTGTAGCTGAGGTGAGGGGTACGCAGAAAGCACGATAAATTACCGTTGCGTTACAAATATTTTTGTCAAATGATAATGTTGAACTACAAGTTTCTATTCTGAAGTATTTATACATACAGATAACTTTAACTTTACAGTTTTATAAATTTGCAATAATCAACCAACATGTTGCACAACTTGTATTATCTAACTTTATTTAACATTGATAGGTCTTCCGCTGTATATATCAGTACAGATGTTATATACATCTATACTGATATATACAGCGGAAGAGTGGTTATTTGAAGGCGTTAATCTCTGAAATTTGAAAATATCTTTTTGCATGTGATAGGCCAATTGCTAAGAAAGGTTATAGGGTATACGACATCACGATACGACCTTTAGAAGTGGAGGAAAAAGATGGTAAGAATAAGCGGTTCCCACAGTATACCGCAATAAGTGCGAATAAAACCGCGGGCAACAGCTAATTGCAATAGAAAATGAGACTGCATTGTATTGAAACAATAGTGCTATATAATAACAATATCTAACATGTCGATAATAGTACCACCTGGATACCAGCTTGGACCATGTTATTCGATTCAGAGACGAGCTATGAGAATTGTCGAAGATCCTAAGCTTACACACGGTATTGAACCCTTAAGTTTAAGGAGAGATTTTGCCTCCCTCTACCGATTGTACCACGGATTTCTTTGTGTTCTGAAGAATTATTCGACATCGATGCCGACAGTTACTTTTAACCGCACCGCTCGCCGATGGCGGGGAGTTCAAGCTCACACGCTGAAACCGCAATGGTCGCGTAATGTGCGATTCCAGAGAAGTTTATTCCCAGAACCCTCAAGCTGTGGAATAAGTTCCCAGCCGAGGTTTTTCTAAGGGACTACAGCTTGGGGTTCTTCCAGAAAGGCGTGAAGAGGTTTTTAAAGGGTCGGCGACGCGTGAGTGACACCCCTGGTTTTTGCAAATGTCCTACTACGGTGACTGTTTACCATCAGGTAGGCCATATGATTGTTTGCCATCTTAGTGATACTAAAAAAGTTTATCGTTATAACAATGTATTTAGATATATTATAATTCACAGCTTTGCATGCGTTAAGTACGCAAGCAAAGCTATGACTTACAATAGCTAATTATTGAGATTTAAAATATTTCAGAATACATACATAGGTTTTGGGTCTAAACAAGATAGTGAGCCACCCGAATCTGGATAAATTAGAAAAGTTATTTGTCGATTTTATACGTTTTCTTATCTATACATATAAATTATAGCAGGATCAAGAATGAGATATTTTGAAATCAGAATCCAACTGATAAAGAAAAAGAACTTTTTAATGAATCTTCTTTTAATGAAATGGAATTTTACATGGTTATAACGTGTGTAAAATCTCCTTAGGCGTTATAATCACTCGTTACGGAAGTATGCTCCAAAATTTCTGTAGAATGCTGGATACTGCATGATGAATATTTAGGCAAACTCTAGTATTCTTCTATACAGAAAGGAAACGATAGCAGTGTTCTTACTATGGACATATTCTTAGCAATAGCTATTTTATAGACACGAAAACATGCTTATAAAAATATGAAATCATAATCACAAGTTCCGTTAAGTTAGATTTATGGGGATACTGCGGAGATGCATGCGGAGGAAGTCGCGGATTGTACTCGTAGCTAGTTCATAATAAAAGCACATACGTCAGTCGTTTTGAAAACGGTTAAACATTCATTTTTATGCATATTATCGTGGGCGATATATTATTGTTTATGCTTCGGGTGAGGCAGTAATTCGAAACAATTATCGCGAATTTGAGGCAAGGATTCAACCCAGACGTGTGAACGCGCGCATAATTCTAATGAAACAAAACTTTTTTTGTGAACAATCCTGAGCGTTTCTCTTTAATTTAATCGACGCAAAAGGGTACAGTAGTATGTCGATTTTATTGTTTCATCTCTCGCAAGGTAGTCCACTATAATGACACACATAGAATCCCGAAAAACTGATGCCAGCACTTTTCCTGCCGACAAAAATGCCTTGGTTTTTTTTTGGGTCGATTCACCAGATCTTTTCCATTATTTGGATTGTTGTTTCGATTCTGGAGTGTAATGAGAAAATCCAAGTTCATTGGCAATGATGTCTTGTATTCGTTCATATGAGATGCCTTTGGTGTCTGTGATCTCCCTGATAGTCAATTTGCGATCTCCCATTATAAGGTCACACACTTTTCCGATATTTTCTTCAGTCGCAGACGTCGTGAGCCGGACAGAGCGAGGATCATCTTCAATGTTCTCCCGACCACGTTTGAATTCTGCAACCCACTTTTTTACAGTTATATACGATGGAGTAGATTCCCCTAATGTTGTTACCATATGTTCATGATTCTCCTTCGGTGTTAACCTTTTTTTATACAAATATTTGATAACCGCAAGTTCAATTTCACCATTTTCTGAAAATGTGACACTTGATATCACTTAAATCATTCTAATTTAAAAACTGTCAAATTTACAGCAACAAAAAAGTATTCGATGACAACCAAAGAGTATGCGAACTAAAAAGTCATATGATGGGTACGTTAGAAAATATTTTAGTCGAAGAGACGTTTCTACCTTATTTTTCACGTAATGGATTTATTAGCAAAAGGAAATTAAGCTGTAGTGCAGTATCATGTTATTTGCGATAAAAAATTGCTTTATCGTACCTGTTGCTTTAAAACGATAACCAATGAGGGCAAACGCAACTTTTATTAATGCAAAATACACTGGAGGCGGTTTTAAGTGGATGTTACCGTTAGAGCCCGTGAGTAGCGCTTTTACGATTTTATTAGCATCAGTGATTAGACGCTTAAAAATACTTTTTATGATTGGATACCTAATTTATTTTATTAATAGTTTCAAATGTTAAACAGGATCATAAATACGAGTATGTATTGATAGGCAATAGATACTTCGTTTAACAACGAAGGTAGAACAAACAGGTCGCTGTAGTGCGTCACATCAGTCAGTGATTCTCCATCACTTACTCTGGTATTGTTGTAGAATCGGTGACTCTACGACAATAGAGTATCCCTATTGAATCAGTTCCGTTCGCTCGGAATGAAACTATTAAACTGCGATAATAGTGCGGGATTGATTTGATGTTGGTGAAATATTATAGAACTAAAGACTATGAGATTCATGCGATATATTGAGAAAATCAAATTTAAAGGCAATTTGGTCTAAACTGCTTAGTGTGCTTCTCCACCAATTCTTGGAACTACAACCCATCCATTACCATTAGTAGATACATGCCGTCAATGCTATGACTGTTCTGGTTGTTTCTGTCTTAGCTGCCGTGGTCGTCTCTGCGATTGCCCCCTATTCAGATAGGCACGGTTTCAGAACCGTGTCTCAAATACCTTTTGCAAAGCAGGTAAGGCAAAAGTGGTGATATGCTGGTCCTATCCCGGGCCAGAGACGACCAGAACAGCCATGCCAGTGACGGCGCATGCGTTTATTAACAGAGTGGATGCCAGACGATGTTAGTTTTGCATGAACTAATTGGGGACAAAGGCAAATAAAGTAATTTTGAACAAATTGTCTATTTATGAAATTCAGTATCTTCTTGGCAAAATTATAGCACAATGGCTACGATATATTATTTAATACTTCGACATCGGATTTGTATTTTCATTAGATTTATCTTCGAGAGTGATATGTGTATCCACTGTTTATTCCACTCGAATTCTTAGATATGAAGGCTACGGAATTATAAACAGCTGTATAGATTTAGGTAAAGTGGACTTTAATTACTCGGGAAAGTTTTATAAAACTTTTACTTAATTACAGATTTTGTTACAGTTTGTTAATGACTTTTGCAACTGCTGCAATGTCCTAATTATGATATTTTAAGTTAATCGGTATAGAACCTCCTTCTGAAGCGTTCTTTAGTACTCTGTTTAATTGTATTGCTTCCACTTCAGTATATTCTGTCTAACCGGAGTGCTGCTGTTAAGCGGAAACTATCAAGCTGAATAATGAAGTTCATTTTGTAGTTCCAGGCGTAAAACAATGACCCTCTTGAAACTTACAGTGAATTTAGTAAGAATAAATCGGTAGGAGTAAGCGCATACAATATTTGACAAAAAATTTACAGCATGATGATTAAAATATACAATAAATTACCCCTAGATATTGAAATGCTCGATTGTAAACGCTTTAAATCAATGTTGACAAAATGGATATTAGAAAAATGTTTTAATGAAATAAAATATTTTTTGTAATAAAACTAAGGATTCTATAAGTATAAACTCTCTCGTTTAAGTTCATATTATATTTTATTGTATTTATCATTCTGTTAATTGTTTTAATTTATATTTTATTTAATTAATTAATATAATTTATGTAATCATCTACAGACTAAGCTTTTGCATGCCATTTGTAATATTGGCGGAACATGCTGAACTACTCCATATAAATTTATCCATCGATGTACCATGTATCCTAGCAAATAAACAGTATTTCATATCATTTAATACCTAACGGTGAGCCATAGGCCAGTATATATGTATATACATACATACACACAAGTATATATATATATATATACACGAATATTTCTTTATTTTATCAATTATCTTAATGTAAGTTCGTTCGTTATACATCATTGAAAACTGTCATTCTTATAGCTAAATATAATTGAAAATTAACTAGATACATTAACAACTAATATAATTATCAAAATATTTTTCTCAGAAAATGTAATAGATACGTATCTAAAACTTTTTATTAATCTTCTAAAAGCAAAGGAACGTATACGGATACATAAGAAATCATTGCTATGCTTTATCTGATTGAGCACGGATAGCAATGCTACTTTAATACGAAAACTTGTTGATTTGGATCCCGATTGCAAGACAAACATTTCTGTGCATGAACTTATCTGATTGTCTTGGTCTGGAGATGTTTTTAAGAGAGGCGCATCAAAGCAGCCCGTCAGGGAAGTACCTTCACCTCACAGAGATACCGCAGCTAAATAACAACCCTCCGGGGTAGTTGTTGTTGTGTTCTTACGAGTGAGTATGGGAAGGTTAGCTCATTAAAGGTGCAGTTAGTAAGATACGCACTCCTACTGCATTATTGGAGGCAAATAAGCATACGAACAAATTGAAATAAGTGGCTATCGTAGTTTATACACGCTTACACTACAAGAAGTTACTGGTAACCCCACTAACTATCAGGAACATCAGAGTCCTCCTGAATGTTACTATTTGACTGCAGTTTTCTACGAGGTGGAGGCACTTCCCTAGTCAGGCTGTTTTTATACACCTCACTTCTCTATAGCCAGAAGCCTTGTTCGTAAATTAGCAGTTATGCATACATATACAGTTAATTAAATCTTATGTTCATATTTTTTTGTATGTTGAAACATGACTCTCCTTCTCTTTGTGTATCATATAAATACATAGTAATGTATTAAACCCACAGCTTATTATTAAATATAAAATATTTTTATTAGTTTTATGTTAGCCATATGTTCATACATTTTAAACACGATACATGTGATTATTTATAAGTAAAATTAGGTACGTTCCAATTTCAATTTCCCTCCACATTTTTTGCGAGCTAATTTAAATATATTTAATTTAAATTGTTGCAAAGCTGAGAACATTTTCGCGTTATGACTTTTTACGATTTCAAGTGTTGCCTGAAATCGGACGAATCGTACGATATACTTCAAATGGCATTAATGGATGAAGGCCCTTCCAAGGCAACCGTGTATCGTTGGTGTAATGAATTCAAGCGCGGTCGACTAACTTCAGAGGATAAAGAAAGAAGTGGTCGCCCTTTGACGGCTGTTACGGAAGAAAAAGTGAAAAATTTAATCGAAGACAATAGGCGAGTTACGTATCAGGAGATTCAGCACATGCAGATTGGATGGGGAAGCCTTCACGAGATTCTACACTTCCATCTACGCGTGAGGAAGATAGTTTCACGCTGGGTGCTGCACAACCTCACCGTTGCTCAGAAGCAGGCCCGGGTGCAATGGTGCCGTGATATGATAAACAAATTTGAAGCAGGCTTGTCTCGGCGTGTTTACGGCATCATTATAGGTGATGAGTCCTGGATTTATCGATATGATCCAGAGACGTGGCGCCAGTCGACAGTTAGAGTTTCTCAAAACGAATTAACGCCTACCAAAGTGAAGCGATCTAGAAGCGGGAGGAACATTTTGATCGCGACCCTTTTCAATTTTGACTGCCTACCTGGTATCAATTCCTTTACAGAACCAAAGAAGTATCAACGCCGAATGGTATACTATCAAATGCTTGGCAGAAGTGTTTTCTGTCGTTAGCAACAAGCGACCAAAGACAGGGCTCTGCGAGCCTGCTGCTCCACCACGACAACGCGCGCGCACACCATGCTCAAAACGAAGGACTTCCTGGATAGCACGCCGGTCAAACTCCTGGGTCACCCTCCTTACACCCCTGACCTAGTACCGTGTGACATGAACCTCTTTTTATTCCCGAAAATAAAATATCAGCTCAAAGGGATACAATTTTCGTCGACGGAAGATGTGTCTGCGGCAGACTGGCAAAAGTGTTTCGAAAACTGGTTCAGACGTATGAAATTTTGTATAGAGACTGGTTGAGAGTACTTTAAAAAGATTTAATAAAAAAATATTTACCTATAGAACACTTTTTTTATTTATATGGATGTACGTAAGCTAAGCACAATGGCTACGATCGTACGTACGTAATAGCTCGTAAGCAGTCATAATTTAGAGATTATAGGTATATGCTTCTTCTGTTTCATTAATTAAGTCAGTTAACATTTCATTAATTCACACAGGAATCACTTTAATTTCATTGTATTTTTGAACAGCTATTCTTCTTGAAAAACAAATATATGTAGATATGCGCTGAAATAATGAAATATAATGATTGTAGTTGAAGCATGCTTGCAGGCGCGAATAAAGGTCGATGTTTAGAGAATTTTGTATCGTGAATTATACGCGCAGTGAGAGCCAGTCGAGCTTGGCTGCAATGCGTAATGAATATTAAATTAATCAATTAAAAAGTAATTAGCAGGACGTCGTACTTTTTGCGCCTTTCTGTCAGTAGCTGGCGATTTTGTTAATGCGATTTTATTTTGAAAATACGTAATCATTCATTATTTTGATAATTACTAGCTGTGCTCTCGATTTCATATTCCTGTAATTTACAGCTTGTCATTAAAAGTTTCAATGGATATACCTACATGTATATATATTTTGCTATTTGCAAATTTTATTAAAATAATGACGTCCAATGAAAACTTTGGAAAATATATCTCTATCAATTTATAACTTCACGCCAAATCCCTTGCGGGGTAGGCAGAGAGAACCGAGCGCCACGTGACTCGATTCTTACATATCTCACTCGCTTCTTTAACATTCATTGCTCTTCTCATGCACGCTTGCCGGTTTCTAGGGCTCCTGACATCACCTTCTGATAGAACACCACTAATTTGGTCATGGTAGGTAAGTCTTGGCCTTCCCCGGCTCCTACATCCTTCCACTTTTGCATTGTATATCTGCTTCGTCATTCTTTCATCTTGCATTCTTTCTACATGCCCGAACCATCGGAGCATGCCTCTTCTTATTTTAACACCGACGCTCTCTTTCAGACCAACTCTATTTCTAACATCGTCATTGCGAATACGGTCTACAAGCCTTACGCCACAAATTTTGCGCAGCGCTCGCATTTCAACCGCGTTTATTCTACTTTCATGCTCTTTCTGCCATAACCAGCTCTCGCTTCCTTAAGTTAGCGTTGGGACAAACACTGCATTGTGTATAGCGAGTTGTGCCTTCTGGCTCAGGTTTTTACTGCCTAGAAATTTTCCCAACGCTCCATTCACACTATTCCCAGCACTCACTCGTCTTTCCACATCTGCGGTGTACCTTCCATCCCTGCTGAAAGCGCATCCAAGATATACAAACTCATCCACTTGTTCCAACACTTCATCATCAATCGTAATCCTTACATTAGTTCTGGATTCTTCTCTTTCAAATACCATTATCTTTGTTTTCTTCGCATTCAGTAGTAAGCCTTTCTCCATACATTCGTCTTTCATCGTTGTGACCAGTGTTTGCAGTTTAGATCATTAGTATATGCTAATAGCACGGCATCGTCTGCATACAGCAGACAGTTCACCACTAGGTCACCCATGCGTAATCCCACATTCGTTGACCTTATTCTCTGCAGACAACTATCGAGATACAGGATAAACAGCCTAGCAGATAGCATGCAACCCTGTTTGACACCAATTTTGACATCAAACCAGGGTGACATGCCACCGTCTATCCGCACACATGCTGAGCAATCCTTGTAAGTGGACTGCACAGCACGGAGCAGTGAACCGTCAATCCCATATCTCGGCAATATGTCCCACAGTTCCTTTCGCACAACCCTATCAAAGGCTTTCTTAAGATCCACAAAACCGCAGAAAACCTTTCGGTCTATGGCCAGATGCTTCTGTACGATATTGCGGAGCGAGAAAACTTGATCCGTACATTCCCTTCCATTTCGGAAACCTCCTTGTGCGTCCCACAGCATTTCATCGGATTTCACCCTCATTCTCCTTTCAATCACCTTTCCATATACTTTTGCTGCTAAGCTGATCAAACTGATGGCCCTATAGTTGGCGCAGTCCATGCGTGACCCCTTGCCTTTATACAAGGGCACGATGACTGCGCGTCTCCAGTCCATTGGGACCCTTCCAGTACTTCAGCATAGGTTGCATAGGTACCAGAAGGCGTCCCGGACGTAAGTGCCACCTAATTTGATCATCTCAGCTGTGATCAGATCAATTCCCGCTGATTTTCCATTTTTCAAGCTTCGTATCGACCATTCGATCTCATCCATAGTTATGCCTTCGTCGGACGCCGTCAACGTGGAGTAAGCATCCGACTCACTCTCATTGTCAGCGTCCGAGGCATACTCATACATTTCCTCAAAATATTCACTCCACCGTTCTAACACTTCCTGAGTGTTCGCAAGAATGACACCAGCTTTAGACTTTATCTTATCCATTCTGGATGCCGACGAACCACTCCGAGACTTCTTTACCTCTCTCCAAAAGAGTTTGGTATTTGCCTCGAAGTTTTTCGTCAGCCTCTCTTCCTCATTCATAATTTGTCTTTCACGCTTCTCTTTCACTATAGCCTTGGTTTCATTCTTGCATAGACGGTACATTTCTTTCTTCTTTTCTCTCAAAAATTTCATTTAAGGGAAAATATACATGTCCATATTTGTCCTATAGTTTTATTACAACTATAGATATATAGACAATTATAATAATAAATATTCAATGACTGCTAGATATTGTTATCGAAGCATAGCTTTTGTATTTTTAACTATAAGTAACCGCAAATGCGCGTTGTCCACGTGAGCTACTGCCGACAAACTGACTTACAGTTTGGCAGAATGTAAACTGTGTTATATTTTGTGTTCATGTTTACAGACAAATAATAAATAAAAATAAAAATATAGTCATAAATGATATCATCATCTTCTGCAACTTTGTGACTTCAGGATACGTAAAAATATTATCTCTAGGTACAGAAATTTAGGTTTAGCGTTGCTTGAAAGCATATTAGTTACTTTGGTTCAGTCCGTGGTCGTTGTCAATCAGGACTTCAGGAGATCACCCATGACTCATTAAAATTACTATGTACAGGTATATAATATCGAGAATGAACGTCGATCTGAAGGTATATTAATTTTTGAAATGTGGACAGTTCAACCATTTGAATTGTCAAAAACTATAAAGTAAATAAGAACTGATGTTATATTGACGAAAAGGTGACTATGACATTCATGAATGTAATTGCATCGGGTACTAATTTGTTCAGGATTTTAGGATCTTACCATCTTACCATCGCCAAAAGTATTAAAATTGTTGGTATTGAGATTTCCAAATGGATTCAGGCTCGAAATTTAAAATGATGAATAGGTTAGTTTGCTCTACAAGGTGAAACAACTCGCCTTAAATTCAAGTTTATATTAAAAATACATAGTACTATACTTAGTCTGGCCATAAATATTGTTACAATTAAAAATAAACAAAATATTCCATTTGAATTTGGAATCTGTAATTTTTATATGATTATTCATTGAGTTTTCTCATTTTGGCGCCAATACATTGTACAATATTTTGCGATATTAAAATGGAATGGGGTGATAAAGAGAACCGAATCGCTGTGATTGCATTACACAAAGTAGGTATGGAGCCAAATGCAATTTTTAAAAATCTCCATACGCTTGGTATTAGTAAAATGTTTGTGTACCGGGCTATTAATAGGTACAATGAGACCTCTGTTTGTGACAGAAAAAGATCCGGCCGCCCACGTAGTGTTCGTACAAAAAAGGTGGTCAAAGCAGTAAGGGAAAGAATTCGAAGAAATCCTGTCCGAAAGCAAAAGATTTTATCTCGGGAGATGAAGATAGCACCTAGAACCATGTCGCGTATTTTAAAAGATGACTTAGTAAAGGGTGTCTCAGAATGATTTTCGTTTTTAGATGTTAAATAAAAAACAAAATATCTCGTTTTATTTAATGTTAATTTAAAGAGCAATTCTTGAAGTTTAATTATGAAAAACAACCGTTTGTAAATGCGCACCATTCATTTGTTCACACTCATTCAACCTGGAGCTAAAATTTTCAATAACTCGCTGGAGCATCGCTCTTGGAATAGAGTTGATTTCGTCAGTGATTCTTTGCTTCAAAGTATTCAGGTTGGGTGGCAATGGATTGTAAACTTTACTTTTTAGGTAGCCCCATAGGAAGAAATCAGCAGGCGTTAAATCAGGGCTCCTTGGTGGCCAATTGATGTCTCCTCGGCGACTTATTACTCTTCCAGGAAATAAATCGTGAAGACCAGCTAATGAGTCATTTGTAACATGAGAAGTGGCTCCATCTTGCTGGAAAAAGGTGTTGCGGTTGTAGCCCTTCTGGTTTTGCATTTCTGTAGCCAAAAAGTCCGGATCATATGGCAATATCGGTCAGAATTAACGACCTCGGTCATCCTCAAAAAAATAAGGACCGATAATTCCTTGACTTGATATGGCAGCCCAAACAACAACTTTTGGCGAGTGCAAGGGCTTCTGATGCAGTTCTAACGGATTTTCGGAAGCCCAGTATCTGCAATTTTGTCTAATCACATGACCGTTGATGTGAAAATTCGATTCGTCGGAGAACCAGATGTTATTGAAATTCCTAAAACGGTTTTTCATTGTCCTGCAGAATTCGACTCGTTTATCAGGATCATCAGGCTTCATTTCTTGAACAATAACAATTTTATAGGGGTGAAAATGAAAATCTTTCGAAATATTGCGATGAACCGTAGATTTGTTCAAATTAAGAGAAGCTGCGCGCAATCTCAATGACTGTCGTGGGTCGTCCATAACAGACTTTCGAACGCGATCGACATTCATGCTCGTTCTTGATGTCCTTTTATGCCCAGACGATTTGTCCGGCATTGTATTCCCAGTCTCTTCAAACTTGCACACCCAATGCTTAATTAAATTGGCACTTGGCACATGTCTTAAGCTTTTTAAATTAACATGTGTCCTGTAGAGATGACGAACAACAGTGTAGGAATCGTTGTTTTTATAAAACGCTCTCACGCAAAACGCGCGCTGTAATCCCGTGAAACAATTCATGGCTACTAAACTGTTTCTCCTACCTTTAAATCTCATGGTTTGACTCTTATCTCCGAAGTCGGCAAAAGTGTTTTTTTAAGTGGATCTCCTTCAAAAGGTGGTGTGCCACAGGGCGGTGTATTATCACCACTTCTTTTCTCGATTTTTATTAATCAAATCACTCATATTATTTCTTCTTCCTACAATCTGCATACAGATGACTTACAAATATAGGTACCGCCATTTTGTACCATCAGATATGTGTTCAGCAGTCCAATCTGTTAATTCGGACCTTGATGGTGTTAGGGACTGGGTTGCATCGTTTGGTCTACTTGTTGACCCCCTAAAATCACCGTCGACGATTATCGGTAGCAGCAGGATAATGCCTAAACCTAGTTTGTTATTATTATTATTATTATTATTAATGAAGTTAGCAAACAAATGCACTTTTCATTTCACTCCCTTAGGTGTCTCCAGAACTTCCTCCCTTTCTCCACTAAAGTCATGCTTAGCAATACTTCTTCTGCCCCTTTTCGACTTCGCCGACGTATGCAACTTGAACGCAAGTGAGAAACTTTTAAATAAACTTGTAGGATTGCAAAAACTTGCATTTAGGTTTATCTTTGGACTTAAAAAATATGATCACAGCACTGAGTACCAAAGCCGACTGAAATGGCTCCCTATTCACTCCCGCCGCAACACCCATATTCTTATTTTTCTTTTTAAAATCCTCCATAATTCCGTTCCTCTTGCATACCTCCGCAGCCGATTTAACCTCCGTTCCCCTACTATCTGTTCTCGTCGTTCCTGCCATACCAAGACGCTGCTGCTCCCAACCGTGCAAACAAATTTGTTTTATAACTCTTTTACCTACCGTGCTGCCCAGTTGTAGAATAAATTACCTACACCTATTCGTGAAAGCCCGACTGTCCTCCCCATTAAAAATTAATTGAAAGATTACTACTTATCCATTATATAAATAAAGAAATAATTGTATATGTATGTATATTTAAATTATATCGTATATATATTATGTATGTACAGCGGTAATGACTGTGATTGCTGTTCTCTCATCTGGTTTTCATTGACGCTTTTCATCAGGCGTAATGAAGACTTTTTGGCAGGCCACATTAAAAAAATGTATGTAACTGTGTGTATGTATGTATAACTCTTATTCAGCCACATACCGACAGCTATTTCGCTACTGACAATATAATCCACTGTTGGAGGTTCGCTGGAAGAAATCTCTTTTAGAGATACGAGTATGTTCGCCTTTGTGAACTATGTACATTGTGACTGTTTAAACTGTTGTGATAAAATAAAGGATAATAATATAATACAAGTCAGGAGTTGCTCTTGACAATGGCAGATGGCAAAATTTCTTCATATATTTCTGACACTTCACCGGCTTCCTGCGATATCTGTAAGGCAAAGCCCTCAGAAATGAACAATCTATACCCAGAAAACCGCAGCCAAATAACAACTTACTAGAGGGTTGTTGTGTTCCTGCGTGTGAGTTAGGTCACCAGTAAGCTCCTAAGGAGTTGCTGAGTTAGCAGCAGAGGGGAGTCATCGCACGAATGATACTACCAGCGTTAGTAGGCTACGGTAACGGCTTTACATCAGGTGGGCCGTATGCTTGTATACCTTCCGACGTCTTATATAAAAAACATAGGTATATTGCGTTTCTATTTATTAATAAAAAGTCATGATTACGATGTCAAATATTAATAAAAAAATATTTTCAGCTTCCAGGATAAACTTAAAACAATGGACTGCAAGAAAATAAAATAAACAGGGCGCTGGAACCACAAATAATCAACACGGCCAGAAAATTTTTGGTGATAGTAAAACAACTGCACGTATTACAAGCATTAATGAATATTATAATTAAAAGGTTCCATGTTAATCTGCAAACAATAGTACGTGGAGAACGTGCAGATGTTTATATATTTTCTGAGTTTTGCCGAGAAATAGTAGTCTTGTTTGTAATACTATACCCGTGGTATATGCCTGCTAGCGTACGTAAGATACTTTTAGGTGGAGCAGATATAATTGAGCATTTTGGGTTGATGCTCATCCGAAAACTTTCTGAAGAGGCTTCAGAGGCGAAAAACAAGGAGTTTAGAAAATATACAGAAGGACATTCCAGAAAAGTAAATAGGTATGTGTCAAATGATAACAAATTGCATAATCTCCTTTTATCATTCTACTCTAAGCTTTCAATATTACGAGCAAGAATGACCAAACTCAAGAGCATGACTCTCTCTCCTGAAGCTCGGAATGTTTTGATACCTCAAGATATATAAACCTAAATTTATAGACACAAGCAATATACGTGATATTAGCGACAAAGAATAATTAAATTGTTTATAATTTAACTGAAATAATACAAAACCAATTTAGTAAATTAAAACCTACTAAAGGCTCAATTTTTATGTATTCAATCTTCGCTTGTTTTATTTTTGTTATTGCCCTAACAATATCTGATCATCTTAATTAGGACTATATATTGCCATAAAGATGATAATGATATGCTACATAAAAATCCAACCCTCGCAAATCTAAAATCCGTTCCACTGTGCACCGGCGGTATATTATAGCTGCAATGGTCACCTAATGTTCAGTTCCAGAGAGGTACAAAAATATGCAATTCACAAGTGAAAACTCCGGCCTCATTTGTAGCCTGTATTTTATAGAGGGCAGAAAATACGGGGGAAGGGGGCTTGATGAGTGTGGAAGAAGCGGGAGAAGTACGTTTGGATCGGTGCATCTGACGTTCCATAGTCTATGCCTACCCTAATAGGAGACAGGCCTGATGATATCTATGTATTATACCCATAGTTTTATGTGAAATTCACCCTTAACTCCTTTCGCACATTTGGTAACTTAAAAGATAATTCTTAGCGAGCCCCTACATTACACAAATTATTTTTATTATATTTATTATATTCCATTTCTTCTTTAACTTGTATGTAGACAAGTTTTCAGCTTCATAGATCAAGTAGTTTAGTTTTCGCGATTTAGTCAGTGCATTAATATCCTTTCGCTTTAAATACATATTTTCCTAAAATTCACAAACTACTGACACGTACACAAATACGAGATTTGACTAAAAGAACCCATAAGTGAATCACCAGACCACAGCAATTCTTGAGATTAAATACAAATAATTATGTATTTTTTTATACCGCAAGGTGACAAACTATCGTACAGCCTACGGCCGGCTCAATGGTGGTCGGTCACTGTAGCCTACGCACATTTGCAACACCAGGGGTGTCACACATACGTTGCCGACCTTGTAAAAACCTCTTCACGCCTTTCTTGAAGAATCCCATCCTCCCTTGGGAAAACTTCGGCTGGAAGTTCGTTCGACAACTTCAGAGTTCTTGGCAGAAAACCTCTCTAGAACCGCACAGCATGCAACCATTGCGGTTCCAGCATATGAGGGTGAACTCCCCGTTGTCGTCACGAGCGGTGCGCTTGTAAAAAAGCTGTCGCCATCGTATCGAACAATTCTTTTTTTGATTTTCCCACTCTTTGTATAATTTACTGAATATACAAAGAGTGGGAAAATCTCTTCTCAAACTAAAGAGCTCATTACAGTGTGTGAGCTTAGGATCGTTGACAATTTTCACAGCTCGTCTCTGAATCGTATCACATCGTCCTAACTGGAATTTATCATTGTATACCTGTAGGCTAATTATAGCTTAAAGGCATACAAAATGATTACAGAAAAAATATTTAAGTTGAGACCTTTATAATAAACCAGTAATTTACAAATAAAAGTTTATCTTATCTTTATCTTAGATGAGGAGCGAACTTTAGAGCATGTTGCATGTTTTCTATTCTAAGCAGCACAAAAAATAGGTAAGGTCAACCCGAACTACATGCAGGAACTCTCATGAATTTCGAGACACCTGTATTATCGTACAAAATTGTTTTGTTAGTGTAACAAAACATAACTTTGTGTTACTGAGTATAAAAGCGGGTATAGTTCAACTAATCCCTCAGTGAAAACCAGCCACAAAGAGCCGGCAGCCAGCGGCGAGCATTAGCCGTAGTTTAATACGTTTTTTTAAGAATCACAAACAAAGCCCGGCGACACGCATGGGTGTCACGCGAGCCGCTGGCACGCCACTGGTGGTCGATTACACCGCAGTGGTCGATCGACCTGCCTGCACACGGTAGCATGCCAATCACATGTTTCTGGTGAGAATATTATTTACACCAGGCACATCTCTCTTAACGACATTCCACTTCTTTCTTCTTTTCCTTTCTTTCACTTTCATTACCTTTCACCCTTATCACCTTCAAGTAGATCAAATTAAGTGAGTACAGCGAACTCATTACCTTAATAACAAGGATAGACAGACAGATCCACATCTTTGTGGTATAAAGCACACTATGGCGAAAGTCTTTAGTTACTTCTGCTCGTGGTGCACCTTGCTCATTAATAAACGAGGCCCAGTAGAAAGAAAAGTAGGACGCATCAAAGCAGTCTAACTGTAGAAGTACCTTTTCTACCTATCAGCTTAATAACGCGTCCTTGAAATATTGTTATCGCGATAATTCTTATATCGCAGCATTTATAAGCTGCGGTAACCACTTTACACCAGGTAGACTGCATGGTTGTTTGCTTCCAAATATTGTATAAAAATAAATAGCATGGCGTTGAGACCTGAACGACATTTCGTATTTCAAGTTGATTTCTTTAGAATACCGTCGAAAGTTAGCAGACCTTCCGCCACATAAATTAGTTAATGGTGTCTGACATTTTGAGTACTTTGATAATTGCTGTTCCCTAGCTGTCTTGTTTAAGGAACGCCAATAGAGTTATTATTTTCCTTAATGAGAGCTTTAACAAAACATTTTCTTTTACATCGTTAAGTAGAATTAAAAAATGCAAAGCCATTGCTACTACTCTCTAAATCTAAATATAAAAAACCCTCACATAGCACTCACTTTTTGGGCAATCGCTAAAAACAATTAAGACACTATAAAGTCAAGTTTTAAGATCATAAAGCTTTTCTCAATAAACTATTTTCGATCGCAAGAGGTACAATTAATGAATAAAGTTTTGGAGGAAAGAACAAAATAAGTAAAAAAATATGTCCAGAAATTAACTTTTTAAACTAATCACTGAATCGGCAATGAATAGTCCAAAAAGTTAATTTTAGGACATTTATATTTTTGTTATTTTGTGAGTTGATGTTTTGTTGAACAGGGGCAGTGATAGCCTAATGGTTAAAGAACCGGCCTAGTGACCAACCGGCCTAGTGAATTAAGTATGTTCCACTAAAATCATGTTTTCGGATTGTCTCGTAGTGGTGTAGCAATATGTAAACAATATTAATCTGTATACAAATCTATCAGGCGCGAACACGGATTTATGTACATATTTGTAGGTAATTTATAATTATCACACACACATCCAAGATATCTTATTTCGAAAGACGTGTGACCTAACTAAAAAAAGGTCTGGTTTACCCTCTAGGTTGTGGAGGTCTGACGACAGTCGCTCCATGTAGACATCAATATCTTCCAAATCCTTAGGCTTAGGTAGCGGACCCCGCCGATCCTGATGGATTAGGAAACGGGATAACACTAAGAAGATGTTTTGTTGAACTGATGTTTTTATTCTAAGCATCTTTTTGAGTGACTTAAGTAAATTTATCAACTTGTATCCTTAAATTGTTGACAATAAAGTAAAATTTGTTTTATTACGTCTCTCATTATCATCGGCAACGTTTACCAACATTAGCGATGTTTTGAGCATCCAATCATTATCAAGCTAGAAGGGGCAATATCAATCACTCGTCATTTTTACACAGACGACTCCTGGTCGACGCTAGTGGTGTTCAAGTTCAAGTATTTATTCATAAACAATTTACATCGTATTTGAAATCATTATAACTATTACTAAACTAGGTATTAAACATTTTATAATATTATCAATTTAACAAACAAAAACAATGTCACTTCAGTATAGTGTAGTCCCATCGTGAATAATGGAAATATACAGAAGTTACAGTTCATCATTAAGAGAATCAAGAACTAACTACGGCGTCAAAATAATGTAATTTATGAGGCAAAATGACCTTATACTTTTAAAATATTGCTAAAATCTACATATAAAAGGACTTCTCAGTTATAGATTGCAAGTACAGAAGACGATGTCTTGAAAAGTCATATTCACGACCTAAAATAATGTGACTAGTAAATACTATGCAGTTAACTACAATTACTATTTGTCTATTGTGTTATTTATTGTGATAACTACCATTCAATGAAATATCACCTTACGTTGATCACATTTTATAAGCAGCTTCCGCTTATGAATTCAGTTTTTGCCTCGAAAACTAGCGGAGATATTGAACTCATATGTATCTTGCAAGTCATAATTGTTTATTTTCTGTAGTCTCGATACTAACATTAGATGTTTTTCTACATTAAGTAGCACTTAAGAGCTAAATATGCAGTCGAAATGTAATATGGGGGATAATTAAGTGGATAATTGTTACACTAAAGTGTTGAGTTTAAGCATTGTAAGTTGACACTATGTTTAAATTGTTGGAAATGGTATTATTTGGCAGCACGTGTAAAGACAATTTGTGTAAGCAATAATTTTTGATTAGCTTCTAGGTACGTAGAACTTTTATTATTATAATGTATAAGGCGAATCGTAAATTTTTAGAGAAAATATATTCAAGTCTAAACTAAACTTTCCTTTCGAGCTCGAATTACTAGGACTATTTCCTGCAAAATATCCGTATATATCTGATATTTATGTGTGTTACATATATTTATACGCTTGTTTTGTAATGTATTTAATGCACGACAATGATGTGTGTTCATATCTATTTTTAATGCTAAAAATATTCTTTACAATTTATACCTTACAGAATTATTCATTATTATGGTTTCTTTTATACAACGGCGGGAGGCGTACAAGCATACGCTCCACCTGATGTAAAGCTGTTACCGTTGCCAATGAACGCTTGCAATACATAAAGCATCACTCGCGCGATGTGTTCATGCACACAAGTGTTTATCCTGTGTGGGAATCGAACCCACCAACGTTGGTGTCAATGCAGCGTTATTAACCACAGCTACACCGAGACTAACTGGAAGAGATTCTGCCTAATATTTAAAGTTATATTAGCTTTAATTTGATACTAAACCTAGTGTATGTTCGAAAACTTTATCAACTAAAGTTTACTTATGAGCTCACTATTAAGAAAAACTGGTTTACTCTCCAAAAAACTCATGGAATGGAGAATATATGAATTAATAAGACTTGAGTCTGAGAGTTATATGTCTTATCTCCTTGTATCTAATAGTCGCGATATAAAGAATAGTGTGCTACGTGCTGCATTAAACGTACACGCTAAGAACGTAGCACGTCGTAGTACTTTGTAGCAATGAAGCCGCTTGTCGTAGTCTTAATGACGTAGGGCAGCGTAGCACTTAGCCATAGAACGGCTACGGTAGTTAAAGCCATTTTTTATATTGAGACATTTATTACCCCTGATAGAGTATAAATATTATTTTTAAATTCAATTTTAAGACACGAATTTTGATTACCTTTTATTAAATGTATTATGTACTTAAGACCTTTAGTAGGTATTTTGGTTTCCTAACGTCAACGATTTTAAAATGTATAAACTTGTTATGTGCATATATAATGAATATCCTAGGTATACATTTTTACTTATTCCCTCATATGTAAATCCTGAAAATAAAATATTTGCGTACGCACTCAAGTTTATAAACACGCAGCAAACATAAAGAATCAATTAAATTGTGACCTAGAAAACGGGTCGCGTTTTTGATAGTGAGCAGTTCCTGACCGCATCGTATTCGATCGAGTTAACTTTTTACTTTCACGAAACGTACGCGTCATGGAGCGAATCGATAGGGTGTGCGGCCGTCGCGGCTGCAGCGCTACGACAATTATGTGTTGGCTGTAATGCGAATTTAGGGCAACGAAACGCGGCGGCGCGGCGCGGACAACCCCGCCCGGGACAGTTCGCCTCGCGCCCCGCGCCGGCCGCCCGTGTGCCGAGCCGACGCTGCCTAGTCCAGCCGCGTGAGCCCGCCACGCGCCGCTCCGAGCCGTGCGACCATGCGCACGCCCGCGCCGCGACCGCCCCGCGACACAACCGGCGCCGCCGACGCCGCGTGCGATCCGCAGCCCTCTCCACTCACCTAACTCTCTCGGACACGGACTTATCATGATAGTAGTTACGTATAAACACGATCTCAGGTGAGCACTTTTTCGAGTGAAACTTTCAGTAAGTGTGAAATCGATTGAACTTTGTTGGAGGGGAGATCGATATTTTGTCGGTAAGTCGAGTTGTTGATACATTATTTACGATGGTATTCGGACAGGAGTGCCTAATAATAGATTTTAGTCGACGTTACTGAGTAAGGTCGGTGCGTAACTTTTAGGTTTAGCGTAAGGTTTTTATGGAGTGAGTGGTGGTGTCACTGCAGGTTATTCTGACCTACTTTAATATTATCAGTCGACCTTTGATACACCAGTAAAAATGATAAGATGAAGCAAATACATAAACTTAAATATCTCTAAAGGTGAAAGGTCAAAGACAATCCCGAGTTACAAACTCGTACAAAGTTAATTGTGAAAAGTACGACTACTAGACGATTGTGGTAGAAATACTTGAGCTACCAAAGAAACGTTTGATAAATAAATTACATGTACTTATAATGGACATAAAAGAGACGCTAGTTTGAATAAGTTACTACTTATTGAACACCTGTTTATTCCACTTGGTATTGTAAAGTTCACCATGTGTAAAAGTTTTAGTTCCCCGCAAAAAATTCACCTTAAATTATGAATAAGAAATAATTTTCATCTTAGTGACTTTGAAAAATGTATTATCTCATCCTATTACTTTAAACGTAAGTCTTGTCTTGAAGATATATAAATATATTACTTATATCTCTGAAATAGCTCTAACGATTTCGATCAAATTTTGTATTGAGATATTTTGCTTTCTAAGTTTATGTATATGTAATTTCAGAAAAAAGCGCGATTTTACGTAAAAAGCAAAAAAATGTCGAGCTAAGCTCGGTCGCCCGGTCGGTACTTAATCGTTGTTTGTCACTGAACTGTAACAAAAGTATAAGTATACACAAAAGTACACGACATTAATTCTGTTACAATTAAAGGCTCAATCTAAACTTCATTAAGTTCTAGTAAATAAAGCCACAACAAATCTGTATCTGTATACAACTGTACCAAAATAATAATGATTATTCATTTCACAAATAAGAACACTACAATACAATAAGAACACTAGGATTATGGTTGATGATGTAGTGTTGGAGCAAGTGAATGAGATTGTATATCTTGGAAGTGCTTTTAGCAGCAATGGAAGGTACACCGCTGATGTGGAGAGACGAGTGAGTGCCGGGAATAGGGTGAATGGAGCGTTGGGTAAACTTCTAGGCTGCCGAAATCTAAGCCAGAAGGCACAGCTCGCTGTACACAACGCGGTGCTAATTCCAACGCTAACTTATGGAAGTGAGAGCTGGGTATGGCAGAGAGAGCATGAAAGTAGAATAAATGCGGTCGAGATGCGAGCATTGCGCAAAATTTGTGGCATAACGCTTGCTGACCGCGTTCGTAATGAAGACGTGAGAGAAAGAGTTGGTCTAAAAGAGAGTGTCGGTGTTAAGATAAGAAAGGGCATGCTCCGTTGGTTCGGACATGTAGAAAGAATGCGGGACGAAAGAATGACGAAACAGATATACAATGCAAAAGTGGAAGGATGTAGGAGCCGAGGAAGGCCGAGACTAACCTACCATGACCAAATTGGTCGTGTTTTATCAGAAGGTGATGTCAGAAGCCCCAGGAACCGGCGAGCGTGCATGAAAAGAGCTATGAATGTCACAGAAGCGAGTGAAGTATGCAAGGACCGAGTCTTATGGCGCTCGGTTCTCTCTGCCTACCCCGCAAGGGACTTGGCGTGAAGATATACATACAAATAAGAATTAAAAGGCTAAAAATCCCAAAGTGGTCTCTTCTAGACATCCTAGTAGTAAAAATATAAATATTCAAATACATGTATAGATGCACACCCATACCCAAATATACAAATTTAAAATTTTGCATGATTTGTGACAAAATTGTCAAAAATGTTATATATTTTATGTACTTGTCCTAGCTTTAGACATTTGCGAATACTACAACAAGGGAAATAGCTGGACAGATTTTATTTTTTAAATATTCTTGGAGATAGGTTATTTATAGTGAACACCGACATAAATTAGGGATCTTTTAGTGTATTTCCCATTTTAAAAAGTAAATGCTTGTGTTTTTTAAGTTAAAAGGAACAATGACCGAGTCCGTTTGGCGCGAATGAAAGAATTGTGTATGATTTCATAATGTTTCTACGATTACATGCTATTTGACCTGGCAAAAGTGTTTGGATGTCGTCGCCTTATTATATTAAGTGCAATACACATTATACATTGGCTTAATGTTTATATTTCTTGGATTAATCCGTTTGCTTTTTCGCTAATCTAACGCAATCGCAAAATATGCTGTCCAAAAATCTGAGTTGACATTTAAGATGAATTCTTTTTAATCTTTCTTAAAGTTAGTACTTTACTAATGCTTATGAGATAATATCGTGTTCTATCCATTTTTTGCTAGAGACTCGTTCACTAATTAGCACGGTGTACGGGAGGTTGGCGATATAATGACCCATTTACATGCCAAAATGTTATGAACGTAGTCATAAAATTTTGCATATATGTTTAGTGCATGCATTAGTGCAAATAGATTGCAATACAATGTTATACCATTACACAAATAGGTATTTGCTTCCTTGCGCGTTTTTCCTATATTTCATATGTTTCTCGCGCTGGCGTACTAGGCTACTCAAAAAGTTACATTTCTAAAAACATATTTCAGCTGTTGACATATTGGTTCAAATTATTATTGTTTATTATTGCACACACGTCTGATGTGAAATGGTTTTCTTCCAAGTTACCTTCCTCAATGCAAGTCATACTGTCGAGCTGATACTGATGAAATATTACAGAGGACAACGAGAGATTCACTTAGTACTCTAAGTATGCTTAGTGTTTATATTGCACATGTCAGGTCATATACCTGTTTATCACCTTAGTAGGTAATATGTATGCAAGAGCCATACTATTATTTGTTTCAGGCTATACTATCCTTGTTTTTTATATTATTAATATAAGGGAGACAAACACCACGTACAGTCATATTTATTAATTTGTACATGCATTTCAGAAATGCGTAGAATATATTTTTCAACACACTCGCGCGTGACCTTAATAACACCCACGAGCGTAATGGTTTTTTTTAAATTCAATCAATCTTAGATATCAACAGGTAGAGATTATGGATATATAATATATATAAATAGTTAAAGAAATATTAATATATAATAATATATACAATATTTCTTTAACTATTTCCCTAATCATATAGCGCTGCTCTGGAACAAACTGCCACCACAAATGAGGGACTGTCCATCAGTCACAATTTAAAAAAAAAAATAATAGAACACTATTTTTCTCAAACAGTGTAATAAATATGTATCTATGTAGTGTATGTTTATTTATATATACTTGAGTATTTAAATAACGCCTTTTCGAAAAATATTGTATGTAACACGGGCGGCATAGGAATTACAAACTCGGATGCTTAAAATCTTTGGTTTTTGGCCTTTGGCTTCTAAATAATACCTCGTAAGTAATTCTTAGTTCACTGCCCTTAATGTAATAAAGGGTGATATTGACTCACTCGCATACTTATGTGCAGGTACCGAAGTGGGCCATTATCATCACACATTTAATTAGGAATAGCGGATCGGGGAAGCACTTCTTCCCCATCACTGAAGGGTTGTATGCTCCTGCACGTAGAAAGCAGCAGCAAGCAATATTACAAGTTTCAAATTACTGAAACGATACTTAAAACAGTGACGTTATTTTAAGTACAACGTTCATATATAATTAATATGTTGTTCTGTATCGAGTCCAATTGGGATTTTAAACCATTACCCATTTAGGAGGACTAACACACACAGACGAATTTAATATATAAAGATAAAACCTGTCAAATCTGAATCTGCTTCGAGGACCGCCTAACTGTTTTCAAGCAAGAGACTGTTGACATATCCATGACAGTAGTGGCTTTAGTATTCTCATCTTAAGTATTATAGTGTAGTATAGACATTACTATGTATTGAAGCCCTTGTAAAGTGACGACCAATAAAACTAAACCTTTAGTACCTTTAGTATATTTCAAGCAACACTTGGTCTCCCAGGACGCTTTAGAAAGATTTAAATAAATATTTAGATATTTGTTTTCTTATTGTTAGTAGGTTTTGATTACTATTTGCTTTTTGTTTGTAAGAATTATTATTTACATTTCTCTTTAGTATATACTCCCACTACTAGAAAAATATTCAATGCTTTTGATATCATTGCACGAATTTAATCCTCATAATAATTTAAAAGGTCAATAAAACAAGGAAGAAAACCTATTCCCCAAAAGCCGCGCACCCTGACAAACAAGTTAAGCCCTTAAGCCGCTTTATTCTCCATGGTCCCTTGTAAAGCACTAATTTCAGGATATTATTCTATTTCTCAAGTATACATTAATTGCGAACAACATAAGGTCAAATGATTTACGACTGATTCCAAGTATGTCTGCCTGCCTTTTGGTTAATATCAAAGTCTAGTAAATTTTATGTGTACAGTGGCAGCTTGATTTACATACCAGAGACGTGTTTGTTGTCAGTTCAACACTGAAATGTACCGCAATAATAAAATTTTATCGCTGAAACACTACAGTACTTATCCATTTAGCGAGTAGAAAAGATTTTAATGACATTCTGCTCCTTTTGTATCGGGTATTAATAGTTATTTCGTATTATTTGTCGTCTTTATTCTCTATATATATATTCTTCTCTATATTTTTAGTTAATTTGAGGAGTTAACGTCGTCACTACTTGTATCTAATGCCGTGGCCTGTCTATGGGCGGGTTTAGTCATTTTGGGTTTCCCCGAGCTTCCACGTTCATGTACGGAGGAGTACCAGTAGGTTCTTGAGGAGTCGCTGTGTTAGCAGCGAGTGCGACTATGTACGAGACATATTTCTTGTATTTCGAGTGTTCATAAGCTATGTAATCACTTTTTAAATCAGGTGAGTCGTTGTCTCCCAACATTTCCTAAAAAAACTTGATATAAAAATAGAGATAGTTCTTTTCTTTTCTTCCATATTAGGACTTATCTGAACAGAACTTTTGAAAAATCAACCTATTAATACAAATTGAACACAAATATATGGACTGGGGATATAAATATCTATCTAACTGTCTATAACTACACGCCAAATACCTTCCGAAGTAGGGAGAGAGCTACCCCAGTCACACACACTTAGACTTGGTCCTTACACACCTCATTCGCTTCTTTAACATTTATAGCTCTTCTTATGTATGTTTTCATATAAACTAAAAATAAAATTTCATAAAAAATTGTAAAGTACTTTTTGTGTGATGTGTGAACAATAACCAAATAGACATACAGAAAAAAATTAACGACTCTTTTCGTATCTGTTTCGGTATTAGAGTTCAGCATTATCACTATTTAACAAATATTATATGAAGAAACACGATCTTGATGCGAGTTTGTCATAAGTACCTACAAGCTGCTACCCGCAGCAGTAACTGTGTATTATTTGACTTCTTTGGTTATACACATGAACTCTAATGAAAACAATTAGGTAGAAAAATATTTTTGGTGATAAATTAGTAGTTCCATTGATAAACGTCTACATTCAAATAAACAAATTTTAAAACTTTGTGGTACCGCGTGAATGTGGATAGATGGATATCTAATATGCACGTATGAATATTATGTATAGTTTTTAGGGTTTCGTACCCAAAGGGTAAAACGGAACCCTATTACTGAGGCTCCGCTGTCCGTCCGTCCGTCCGTCTGTCACCAGGCTGTATCTCATGACCGTGATAGTTAGATAGTTGAAATTTTCACAGATGATGTGTTTCTGTTGCCGCTATAACAACAAATACTAAAAAATAGAATATAATAAATATTAAAGGGGGCTCCCATACAACAAACGTGATTTTTTTGCTCATTTTTGCTCGATATTGATAACGGCAACAGGTAGAAACTTGAAATATTCACAGAATATTTAGTTATATATTCACTTTATGAATAAATAATTAAATTAAAATAAAACAAATATTTAAGGGGGGCTCCCATACAACAAAAGTGTATTTTTTTGGCGCTTTTATAGATAATGGCACGGAACCCTTCGTACGCGAGTCCGACTCGCACTTGGACGATTTTTTAATTTAGCTTTTGATCAGAAATACATAGAAGTGTAGTACAGTTTTAAATTGTCCTATAGAAATTTATAGCTACTAAAGTAGGTAATCAAGACGTTTTGATTTTACGCATGTTTTTATTTGCAGATGGTAAAAGCAAAACATGATTCTTATCATTTTCCTGTTTACTATGTGTATACAGTCGCACATTTAACACGTTTCGACACATTGTTTCGTTTTTATTACTGTTCATTATTTATTATAACTTTCGCATATTTAGAAAACTCTGCACAAAATTTAAACAGTTAATAAAGTTTAGCACTAAACTAAAATCAAATAAAAAGCTTCGTGACATATGTTTCTTTAAATTTACACCAGTCGAATGTAAAGTGCTCTGTATCCCATGAACTTTACAGGAAATATGCACAAAATATGTATCCGATTATTAAAGTATAATAAGGTACTATTATATGTATTTATTATTCATAACAGCGCTGTAGCATTGCGTAAATTTTAACAAGGCTCGTACTTGAATTTATTTCATGTCTCACGAGGAGGCTTTGGAGTTGTTATGTATAACAGAACTTAATTTAAATTATGAAATGAACATTTGTGTAATATAGTAGAGTTGGAAGAAGTTGTTGTGCGTAGCCACCCAAATTAATACGCAAATCGAGTACCGTTTCTATAGATAAATGTTGTAACGTCGCTCTTCATATGCTTCGGAAGGTATAATACAATAAATCGTCAGTCACGTCTGTAGTAGAAATTTTGTCAACCTAAGTCACCGGTATAGTGTATGTGAGCTCATATAACTACAGAATATCTTTATATACAATGTTAAGAGTTGTTTCTTTACTAGACAACATAAACAGATATTGGATAAATGTTACAGTCGAGATGTCAATGTGAAAAACTTAACATTGAATGTTAAACCTTGCAATTTTTGTTAATGGTCATTGAAAAATATACATTTTCTGGCATGGCAATCTTTTACATTGAAATAGAACTTTGACGTTCTCGGTGGCGCAACGGTGAAACGCACTGTCACATTACTTTGACACCAACGCCACGAGCGTTTGTGCGATTACCACACAGGGATGTCATGGAGAGGTAGGGCGCATAAAAGCAGCTTGTCTGAGGAAGTACCTCCATCTCTAAACGTAATCTACCCAAACAGGGTAGATTAAGGTTCCGTAATAAAATAATAGTACACCTTATTTTCAACACCAATTTATGTGAGTATAGTCCAGAAGGCAGCAAGGAATTGAGAAATTGTGTAGGGAAATGAACACCCTCTTTTAAATGGAACAAAGTGTACAGAGAGGTATACTTGCATCGGTGGGTAAATTTTTAAGAAAATCAAATTATTGCTTACCTTACCTACTTATTCGTTAAAAGGACCTCCCTCCTTAAACCAAGGTATAGTTTTATAACCTTCTTAATTTGATGTTGAACATAAAAAATGTTCAACGACATCTTTGCAACTGTATAAATTTATACATAATATAAACGTACAAGTAGCCTGGTAATCTACAATCGAAGTATGACCGGACGGTGACCTTTACAATAGATCGCTGTTAATTTGATAATTTGGACATTAAAAATGTATGTACTGTTCGTTACGTCATTCATTTAGTACAGTAATTCTAATTTTGCACTAAATAATAATATTGTAAATGAACAATGTTTATTTAATAAACATGTGGGGGGCGGGGCATAGATATTAAATACTCTCCTCATAAAAAATACAAGATAGTTACATAATATTTACACAATTATTACAAATCTCTTCAGTCGCTCCCGTGAACCAAATTAAAATCGGTTATGGATACATTTCACATATTCACATTCAAATTTGCCTAAAGTTCAGGTATTGGATAATACGGAAATCGAAGAAAAGAAGAAATACACGCACTCTGTCTTCCTTATACAAACGTTTGTATAATCTATGTAAAATGTAAATATGTATAATAGGAACTGGATTCAATACTTTAGTAAAAGGGATCCAGCGATATTTATTACTAAATTTATTATTTGAAGAATCCGCTTCTGTTCTACAACTTAATGTACGAAATGAACTTTAAGTAACTATGTATCCGATCGTAGATCATGACTCAAACATATTTTTATTTTAATATTGTTGTAATGACAAATAATATTGATGTATTTGACTGACTCCTGTATTACTACGACTTAAGAATCAATATTTGACTAAATAATCTGTGGGAAGCGTCTTTCTTGAACCAAAAACAACGAAAGAAGCCATATTTTGTGTGTAGAGTAAGATAATCTTTTGATAAACTCATGAATTTTGTATGTGCAATCTACAGACACAAGGAAAAGAGCAAAGTTAAGGGAGATATGTACATTTATTTATACAGGCTGGAAATATTAAGTATGTTCCGACAACTTACTTAGTTTAGATTACATTGCAAAAGTTTGAACATACGAGTATATGAATTGTCGGTCGTCTGTTACATAAAAATGAACAGAAAGTTTCTAATAAACAATGTGTGAAATTCTGTGAAATATGCATAACTTAAACGTTTGTTGGTTATATATATATTTGAAGTTTATATTAGTTTAACACATTACAAATAGCATTAAATTCTAATTCCGTTATAATAGTAATTTCGATATAAATATACAGAAGTCATATAATCACAAACTGCGTAGTTAACGTCCAAGAAACTTGAATTCTCTGCCGTAGCGGACTACAGCGTAAGTTTTTTTAAAAGAGGAGGAGATGCTACGCCCGAGTCATGCGTTGCAAGCGTCCATAGATTATGGTAATTTCTTACCATCAGCACAGTAGGATGTACCCACGTTCTTACTGGAAATTCATTAATTTAGTAAATATTATGTAAGTACCGTGGGCATTGCATTACTCTACCAAAATGATTTATTCAATCTTTAAGATTAGTTTTAGTGCTATATAACGATAATAAATATTTAAAAAATGTTTATTTTGATATAGTAACAATAGAATCAGACTCATCTACGTAGCGTTCTTCAATGTTCTTACATTTTTCATTACGTATCCAACAAATCTGTAGATTTCTCTCGCAATGCCATGTTTTGGCGCGCGTATTTTTCATCCCCCCTAAAATATTCACAAATGGGCCATTCGTCCCTCAGAAGGTCAGTCTTGAATTGGGGCCGTCGATATGTTCTCTGGTCCACTTCTCCATCACCTGGGCATATTTATCAATCATGCAATTTTATTACGCTGAATTATGTTGACATTTCTTGACAGAGGTATTTCTACCTTTTTGTTCAAGTAGTTAAGGTGGGAAATAAGCATAGGGTCCGCCTAATATAAATTAATTACCATAATTAGCACCATAGTTAGAATTTATGGTTATTTGACTGTATTCTGATGTAATCCGGTGTACACATTAAAGTCAATGTGCTATCTCATATTCGATAGTTTTTGTTCATAGATGAATGTAGGTATGTTGGTTTTATTAGCTCTTAAGGTGATGCTTTTCATTATAATAATATTGATGAAATATGGGCTAATATGTATATATACTTTACCAGCACGATTTTCCGGGTCTTATGTTCACCGACTAAGTTAATGCTATCTCCCATAACAAGAATATTTACTAAGACAGGAATACGATACATCGAAATACACGTAGGCTCTCTCTCAATCTTTAGTACTTTGCATACAGGATGAAACGATAAGAAACCTCACTGCTAACTTATGCAAGATATCGCGCTAACCGTACTCCCATTTCAACAAAATATATCCTGTGTATATATTTGTATTAAAGTTTTAAAAATAATATTCAAACTAACTTTACAAATAAGTAGGCCACTTAAAAATGGTCACATTTTTAATTTAATAAACGAAGGCTGTTAATTTAGTAAACATTTGAAAGTTTTCATGCCAAAATTTTATGCGTGGCTTTAATATGATGATGAAAGAGCGCGCGATAAAAACTTACGCAGGACAGGTAGGGCGCATTAAAGCAACCTGACGGGGGCGGGAGTACCTCCACTACACGGAAATCCGCAGTCAAATAACGGGTCTCTAAAGCTTGTTCCTATCCTGCGAGTATGTGGTAAGCTTTTAAGGAATAACTGTGGCATCGCATGAACAATACATTCATACGATACGATAAACACTTTGCATCAGGCGGGTCGTATTGTATACGTCTCGTTGTTGTATAAACAAAACGTTTTACCATCATGCCAGTGTTTTACGGCAGCTGGACACAGCTTTATTTATATCTTGACCCCACGAATAAAAGGCCCGGCCAGTTTTTACACCGGCTAATTTCACCATCCGACCGCGACACACACATAGCGGTTACAAAATAATTACACCTGCTTTTATCTTTCACCGGGGTGTTGCTCGGAATGAAAGTATCGTTAACTTGCCATTTAATGAAGCAAGCACTTTCTGTGGCGATCTTTGTACCTATTACATTTATACTACCTTTTTGAAGTTATACTTCCTTTAACGCGGTAGGAAAAAATGATGAGTGAATTTTTACTACACCGACATCTAAAATCGATGCCACAAAATTGGTTCGGTTCTCTCTACCTACCCCGCAAGGGACCTGGCGTGAAGATATACATATATACATACATACAAAATTGGTTGATAAATGTCTCTCAAGTTTTGTTCATGACTATGTTCAAAGTAGTTTTTTTCTTATACTACGTCGGCAGGCATACAAGCATGCGGTCCACCTGATGTAAAGTGGGGTTAGCCTATTAACGCTTGCGATATATATGCGATCACTGGGGCGATGCCTCTTCTGCTAGTTACACAGCAACTCCTTGGAAGCCTACTGGTGACCTCACTCACACGCAGGAACACAACAACCCGAAGCGAAATATCAACTCTAAGGGTAATTAACCGTTGATATTTGGCTGCGGTTTTCTGTGAGGTGGAGGTACTTCCCCAGACGGGCTGCTTTGATGCGCCCTACCTCTCTTAAAACATCCAGACCATGACAAATAGACATGTTCATGCATACAAATGTTTGCCTTGTGTGGGAATCGAACCCACGAGTGTTGATGTCAAAGTCGCGTCATTCATGACTGAGCCACCGAGCTCTTCATTTATTTTTTTCAAATACTACTATTGTTGCTAGCTACCTTAGCTCTGACGCCAGTATAATTAATTTTATCAAAGAAAGCCTAGTAAGTGCACTAGTTTATCTCCTGCATATAACCTTTCTATTGTACGAGTACTTTAATGTTAAGGATGTTTATGGGCAGTTATTACCACTGCCATCGCTGTCAGCCAACCCTACGTGGGTTGGCTGACAGTACTTGTTTATGTACCTACGTCTCATATGTTCAATACTGAGTATAAATTAACAATACCTCGTCATTTTCCTCTTACTATAACATTGTTTTATATTATTTTAAATATAAAGAACTTATTTCGGTCAATAAGACGGCACGAAACGGCCGAAAATGATATAGGTTACGTAGCTAAGTACGGTACCGTATATATAACTAATCGTATTGATTCAATAATATTCTTTACAAGTGTTTTTTATTTCTGGTTAATAATTATTTTTAAATATGCTCTAATTATTACTTGTTCGGCGATGAAGGAAAACAGCGGGAGGAAATCCGGAGGTCCAAGAAATTATATTTCGATTTCTAAGTCCGATTGCAGTCGCTCCATGTAAAAATCAGTATCTTCGTCCCTATGCCTAAGGATTTGCTTTAGGCTAAAAAAATAAGAATTATTTGGAAATATGCTGTGAAACAATCCTAAAAAATACAAATAAAAATAATCGTTGATGGCATTTAAAACTATGACAATACTTATCCATGTGGCAAAGCAACCAATCAGTAAATTGAGCAGAAGCGAATTTTTTACAGATCGTTGAGCAGTGCTCCCACAAATGTAGGTTGTGTTTAACTGTAGGTCAGGTTGTGTTTACTATTTGTAAAATAAAGAACAAAATTAGACATAGTGATAAACTGTTATATCAAAATGTACATACTGAGAGTTTCATAAAACTAAAACATATTATATATATATAACAATATATTTATTTAATCTTTTTAAGGAAGTCTCGAGCAGCGTCTACATAAAGTTTTATGCATTTGAACTAATTTTAGGAACATTTTTATCAATTCAGCTCAGACACCTTGCCAATGTATGGTATGCCTGAATGTCTTGATGAGCATTTGACGAGTTCGGTAATAGATTATTAGCAATGCTATTTTAACTTTATCGATTTCCACACAGGACGAATATTTGTGTGCGTGAGCACATCTGTTTGTCTTGCTCAGGATGTTTTCTAGTGAGGTAGAGTGTCTATGTTAAGATAAAAAAAACATGAAAGAATGACGAAACAGATATACAATGCGAAAGTGGAAGGATGTAGGAGCCGTTTAAGGCAAATACTCATCTACCACTATCAAATTGATCATGTTTTATCAGAAAGTGACGTCAGGAGCTCTAGGAACCGACAAGCGTGCTTAAATAGAGCTATATTAAGCTCATAAAGAAGTCAGCGAACTATGTGGGCTACATTTTATGACGCTTATTTCTCTCTGCCTACCTCGCAAAGAAGGCTGGCGTGTAGGCTATGATATAATGTTATGAAAGTAGCTGAAATAAGCTAGCCGGCGGGACTACTGAGCTATACCTGTTAATTATCTAATTCTCCCTAGTGAATATGCGATAAAGTTAAGCCAATTGGAAAGTTTATTTATGTCGTGACTCTACTGCAATTTAAAGCTTACTGTAATTCCAAGAAATTCATATTGTCAACCAATTTCAACCTACTATTTTTAGTGATCGATTGATTTTAGCTGCGTTTAAAGTAGCATGTGAGCAAATGTAATTTTCCGGTGAAAGAAATAACATATTAAGTAGAAAAAGTAGAAGAAAAAATAATGTTCCCATCAGGCGGTGTATGTGATTCGTTAGGATAATTTATTCTAATATTTCAGTCGATTTTTATAAAAAAAAAGCCGTGGCACATACAATGGCTTTACTGATTTATATTTCAAGAAAATAGCTAATTCGAATTTCCTCAGAATGAAATGTCAGTGTTAATAAATAGGTTATTTTTTTATAGAAGCATGCAGAATTTATGGTCAAGTCTATAGGGAGTTATGCTAGTCATTAATAGCATTTTTTTTTACTACTAAAGTGGAATCAAGTATATGGCTAGTCTGATGGTAAACAGTTACAGTTAGTTAGCTTACGAGTACTTGCAATATCAAAGTATCAGTCAAGCGTTGCTGAGCTTGTAAAATCTGTTCACGTCAATGAACCACATGCTGAAAACTTCAGAGGTTCATATCATAAGTTAAGTGTTCGCAGAAGAAAACTTTTCTGCAACTGCATACTATGGGACTATATTGCATTCAATGTGTGAAGATGAATTGTATGTCGATGGCGAGCGGAGCGATTGTAGGCACCATAATTATGTTAAATAACTTTTCTGACCATAACCGAGCTCGGTGGCTCAGAAAGACGCGACACCAACGCTCGTGGGTTCGATTCCCACACAAGAAAAACATTTGTGTGCATGAACATTGTCTGTTTGTCTTCGTCTGGATGTTTTAAGTGAGGTAGGGCGCATCAAAGCAGCCCGTCTGGGGAAGTACCTCCACATCACAGAAAACCACAGCCAAATAACAACTCCCTATAGGGTTGTTGTGTTCCTGCGTGTGAGTGTGGTCACCAGTAAGCTCCTAAGGAGTTGCTGTGTAAGCAGCAGAGGAGGCATCGCGCGAGTGATACTTAATATATCGCATGCGTTAATAGGCTACGGTACCCGCTTTACATCAGTTGGGCCGTATGCTTGTATGCCTCCCGACGTAGTATGAAAAAAACTCAGATTCTGATGAAAGAAAGATAGGGCGCATCTAAGCATCCCACCTGGAGAAGTGTCACATCACAGAAGACCGCAGTCAAATAACAACTCCCTGGAGGTTGTTATATTCCAAAAATGAATGACATTGCCACTAAGGTTCTGAGAACTTAGCAGGCAACTCGCGAACTATATACCTATTTACGTCAGATAAGCTATGTGTATGCGTGTTGTTTGCAACAATTCTCAGGACATAATATCCAGACTGGTCTCCGGGTGCTGCCAATGGTGAGAACAATACTCCGTGTGATCGAACTTGGGACGCGTACTCACCTTACGTTTTGGAATACATGTGATCGAACTTGAGACGCGTATAGCAAAAACATTAAATCGAGTAGAATTGCTGCTTCGTTTTGTTGAGTACATCAAGTTTCTTTACCTGGATGACAAACAGCTATCAGCTCACAGATGTGCATCGCAAATTTCTCGAACGTCAGAAACGCCATACCTCTCGGGAGCGGCAAAGACATGGCGCGCAAGTTTTAAAATCCATTATGAGAGTGTTTTAATGGACCATGTTCCTAATATAGTCTGATTACATAAGTACTTGGGTTTGCACGGATTGCAGTGGCGGAGCATCTATCCCGAGCGAATCAACATTTGATTTTGAAAATATAACCTTGCGTTCGAAGCATAGGCTTCAGGAAAGTTCGCAGAGTCAGTGTTGTGAGTTGAATGTATGCTATTTCCATCAAATTATGACGTTATTTTTTATTTAAGATTTTTGTGTTCTTTATTTTTTGTTCTAAACTATATGCATGTATGTTTTGGTTTTATGACTGTAAATACATGTATGTTTTTAATAATAATAAATAATATTATATATTCCAGATATTTAAAAAAAAATCTGTTTGATAGTTTCAATAGCTTTGGAATAGCTGTGAGCTAACTTATTATATGATTAAAACAAAGTTTACGAAAAAGTTAAATAGAAATTAACGATATTTCTTGAGCACGGCGGCGGGCGACACGGTGACAATTGTTTACGCTCTGTGGATATTTGATAAGTAGGACGTGCACCTCCCGCAGTGTGTTAACACAGCGAGATGTCCGGCGAGCGTTGCTCTGCCTTGACATACATAAGCCGAATGGACCCGATCGCATACCAGCATGTGTTTTTTTTACCGGCAGTTGAAGCCATGTTCTTGCGTGTACTAATACGACTTTTCGCTTTTTTTTGCGGTTAAGCCCCTCTTCTTATACGAAGAGGGGCTTAACCGCAAAAGTAAAGACAATAGAAGGGACCTACTGCATTGCAGGCTTATTGGGCAGGTGCGGGTGATAAAAATACCCGGAAGATCAGCATCAGTCAATACGGCTTTCGCTACAATTATTGGATTGGCGATGTTTTAATGTATCTTCCACACGTTTGGGTTGTGTGGTTTCTAGCTTTTGATGCTAAGGTGAGGCATTGGCTTTCATCATTGATATGAAAAAGGCATCCGATCAGGCCTGCCATTGTCGCCTTCTATAGCAGTTGCATTATCTTACAGGTTGCCTGAGGATTTATGTGTTGGCTAATGCTTGCTCAGTAAGAAAGAAAAGAAAGAAAGAAAGAAATATGTATTGGTATAACCATTGATAACACACACACAATAAAAAGGAAACAAAGAAAAATTGGTGAAAATATACAAAAATATGTGTATCGTAATGGCTGCCAACAAGGTGCCTTCTCAGCATAATGTTGGAGTACACGGGTGACCGTGTACCAACGCTGTTTTTCGTCAAGCTCTTAGTGACAGTAGATACATAACAGTCATTATCTTTGGCAGTTCTTTATATAGCATGGACATCAATTCTGGCATTTTGCAGAGTACTGTGTTGTCCCCGATGCGATATCATGTCATGTGGATGAGAGCACTGCGAACACCTATACAGGCTTTAGTTACGTCCCTTGTCGTTGAGTTAAAAGTACTCAGACTAGAGTACTCGACGGGTGGTGGTAACCGTTCCCATTCGAGTACACTGGTCAACATCAGGTAGACAGTATGCTTGCTTATCACCTTACTGATATAGGAAAAAGAGGTGAAGAAAAAGCCACTTTACTAGGTAAATTCTTTGGCTCTAAATAAACTTTGAACGACGGGGAGGACTATCCAAATAGCATTATATTGGACGGTAGACATGTGGACCGAGAAAACCCAGCAGGGACCTTGTGACCCTCTATGACTTATGTTTATTTTAGAGAATAAACTAACTGAAAAAAATGACAAGACCGATCAAATTTATAAGCAGATTTCAGTTAATTAGAGTTAATAGATAAATAACTACATGGGAAACTCTGCTTCTAAATTACGAGAACTAAACCAGAGGGAGATTTTGTACAAAAGTCATCTGCATGGGTACCTCTGTCTCACCTATTTCTACCACCAAGCAGTTATATTTATATAGCTGTGTTCCGGCTTGAAGGGTTGAGATATGTATGGTAGAGAAATTACTGGGTACTGTGACGAAACATCCATAGGTCAGATTGGCAGCGCGCGAGTAACATCCCCGTGGTACTGCAAGCGTCAATAGGCTGTGGTGACCGTTTACCATCTGATGCGTGCCGCATGGTTGTTTGCCAATCTAGTTGTATATAAAAAAACACGCGACGAGGAAGTATTAAGACCCATAAAATCATTGACTTCCTCAAGGAACGCAGCTCGATAACTTTGCCCAAAGTACTTGCAGCAGCCCAATGTGTTTGTATAGGACATATTAAGGCAAGAGTATGAAACAACACAGATATATGAAAACGACGACAACAAACATTCTCTGGGGCGAACATTCTTATACCTCTATTTACTACGGTACAAATTTCGAAATCGTAAAAAAATCAGAAGAAACACTCCCTTCTGATATGAAACGATTATAGCCTTAATGGAATCGCATGATTAGAAGGAAATCAACGGAAATCAAATGTTGCAGATATGAAATTCACAGTAAGTTCAATTAATTTCTTTTCGCAGTCTGTCCTTTATAATTCAAAAGTATCGATAGTAAGTCTAAATGCTTTTCTCATTTACTTCTGCGACACATAGTTTGAGAAACCCTAAGATAACGTATTACGATCAACAAGATATATTTCTAGGATAGGTTTGCAAGAGAATGCATCTACCTAATACAATATAATATAAGCACTTTGTTTGTTCCCGCGAGCGTTAAAGGGCCGAGGTCAGTAAGGTATAGTATTATAAAGAGTTCGCCATTTGTTAGCCCCGTAAGCTTGTTCGGTGTAAAATAAGAGGCTTTTTCTATGATAACAAGGCGAAAAATATTATCTGGCTCAGGGTTGAATGGCTTGATCTCTTTTTTACAATCCTTTTGTGGCTGTGGCCACACTGCTTTATGGGTTATATTATATTATCGTATAAACGAATGATGTACATTATGGGCTTGATCGCAAAAATACTTCGAATGTGACCGTAAATAAAAGTAATTTTTTTAGATCCATTCTAGTTCGGAGTTGTGGTCTATCTTATTTTAAAATTGTTAGTAATTATACTTACAAAAATATTTATTTTAATAAATGTAATTTTCTTAGAGTCATTCTAGTTTGGAGTTGTGGTCTATCTTATTTTAAAATTGTTCATAATTAAACTTATAATTAAAAGTAATCGTTCAAAAGCATCAAAAGGATATAGTTCTTGTTAATTATTTATTAATAAGAAAATGTACACTCACGTGGCCTTTACTGTATAACAGGCAGACGAGAAAACGTTACTACTGTTCGTGACTACTGTCGCCTATAGACACTTGCGGTATCAGAGTATAGCTGATTATTTAGAAAATTAACAAGCATATCGAAGTTATAGTTCAGAGGAAATAACTGCGAATCAAAGTTCATAATAGTGGGCAAACTGAGAGTTCAAATCGTTCTACAGTGGTCAATCTGTATTTGAGATTGCTTTTGTTCGAAATTAATTCGGTTCTTCCGTTGATCTAAATGTTTGCTCGTATCAGGATTGTTCTACTACATGAAGAAAATAACCTACGGAGAAGCTCTAGGGCTCGAAAGTTATGTATCAACGTCGTTTATAGGTTGAAACATCCTCCTGTTTGGATTGTAAGATTGAATCGCTGAGATATTCAGGAGGTAAAATATTACGTTTTTAGTGACTGAGGAGTGTCAATTGGTTTATTTGTTTGTGGTCACGCTATAAGCATTGACTTTTGTATGTATGCATGTTTATCTTCACGCCAAGTCCCTTGCGGGGTAGGCAGAGAAAACCGAGCGCCATAAGACGCGGTCCTTACATACTTCACTCGCTTCTGTGACATTCATAGCTCTTTTCATGCACGCTCGTCAGTTCCTGGGGCTCCTAACATCACTTTCTGGTAAAACACGACCAATTTGGTCATAATAGGTTAGTCTAGGTCTTCCTCGGCTCCTACATCCTTCCACTTTTGCATTGTATATCTGTATCGTCATTTGTTCGTCCTGCATTCTTTCTACATGTCCGAACCAACGAAGCATGCCCTTTCTTATCTTAACACCGACACTCTCTTTCAGACCAATTGACTTTTGACATTATTTTAAACGTTCTTGGCATGTAGGAGTCTCTCAATGTACGTCTAGGCCCCATACCGAAACGAGAATCGTCAGAAAAATACATAAAACGTCATTCTGCCCTGTTCGGGTGATCACGACCCGGTTGTAAACGGGCTCTGCGATTGCGGGGCTCAATAGATGGTACACGTGGAGGCCTTCGAGAACGTACATTGACTTCATGAAACGATTTCTAACGGTTTGATTGCTTACTAACATCCCCGAAGAGCGATGAAACCTCGTTAAACATCATAGCGGTTTGTATAGCACTTCGTCGAGCAGTAACTTTTATCTAGCGATCTTGCCTGCGTGTGATGTTGCGAGGTCAACATCTAAGGCACTATGCCACGCTGCCAGTGATATAATATTGTGTCCAAAGATGATTTATCATACGTGGTGCCTAGAGCGATAGTCACAACATGCTTTCGAGAATCTGCTCCCAACATTCCTACGGCTATGATCATATCATCTTAGCTTATGTGAAGTCTTCTCTCCATAATTTTCTACGTTTGTTCTACCTAGAAGCGTGGTTGAAATGGTGTTGAATTATAGGAATACCACTTGACAGAAGATTGTCCTCTTTTAAGCATAATTAAAAAAACAGTGTGTGTGTTTACTGGAGTTTAGTCCTTATGAACGATAATTATGATATAATAGAAAAAGAGGGTAAATTAACGTATCGTACGTATCTGCTGAAATGTTAAGAATTAAATTTATATTATTCATTAATGTGAATACAGGCTTACCAATTAACCGCATCTATGTGTTTTTCGGATTCTTCTTCATTACCACTCGAATCAATTTTTCCATATTTTCCAATGATTTTTTTTTAACTTTAATCACTTGATAATTTGTTAGTGTAATAATACATAAAAATATACTGAGCTTCGTAATACGCAGGTGCGCCATCTCATTCTCTCTCACGTTAAATCCTATAGATACTTCTATCTCATTCTTTCGCACGTTAAATCGTATAGATGTATGTGGTTGTCTATTTTTTAATACTTCTATCTTTTTTAGTTAACACAATCACGTGATTTTACCACTCATAAATTTCCGTACCGGGCCTTCTAACTCAAAATCGCTTCTTAAGGAGTAAACTTCAAAAACAGTTTTTTTAATACATGAAATTGGTCAAAAAGAATATATGTATCTACGCCTTTACACCAAGTCACTTGCGAGGTAGGCACAGAAAACCGAGGGACAAAATTCATAGGAGAGAGATTTTCAGTAACTGACTAGTTTCCTAATCCATTAGGATTGGTGGGGTCCGCTACTTAGGCCTAAGGATTTGGCTAAGATACTGATTTTTACATAGAGCGATTGCCGTCATGCCTCCAGAACCCATTGGTCAATCAGATCTTTCTTAGGTTAAGTCACGACATACCATCTTTCGAAGTATAATTTTTGAGACATACAGGTTTCCTTACGATGTTTTCCTTCACCGCCGAGTAAATGATAATTTCAAATATGTACATAAACCCGAAAATACGAATTTAGTGGTGCCCTCATCAGGATTTCAACTGAGGATCAGTTGGTTACTAGATCAGTTCTTTATCATCTACTGAGCTATCACAGCTCTTGGCAAAAACTTCCTTCATCCTAGTCATTATTGATGATATTCTTTAAAGAATTATAGTGAAACTGTATGTAATTTATATCACTATAAGTCACGTACATTAATTCAAAGCAAATAACAAATCTCTGGAGGGATATTGTGTTTCAGTAAGTGATGTTACTACTAAGATCCTGAGGTGTAGCTAAGTTAGCAATGGGGATTATATGATGCAGCGAAATGATCTCAAAATGACGACGCTTTCACCCCAGCCGCGCGCGCTATGCGTTGTAGGCTAGCTATCATGTGGTGTAATTTAATTTTGGAATTAAACGACAGATATATAACTATAACACGAAGCTATATCTCCCGATTTTGTTATCATAAGATTTCTGAATTGCCTCCTATTATGAAAGCAAATTTAAAGGCGTTAAAAATCTTCAGGGCTTTATTCGAACATTGTTAGAAATTATTAAAACAATATTTTTCAAATTTATTTATAGCTCTTTATGGATCTACATTAAGATAATCCAGTAAACTTTCCAACGGAATCTATCCTAGTAAAATATGTATATCGATCAATGCATTTCCGATGAATATATATAGACGTATACTCGTTAAACATAAAACTCTTTCTTTTTTAAAGTCGAGTATAAGCTAATATAAGTACTCATTTTATTGATTATTCTTTTATTAAAACATTGTTATAATGCTAAAGCTACAAGATAGGGTTCATTGTAGGTAAATTTGGTAGGTGTAATTATTCTACAAAGCGGTCGCAGTGAATAATTTAGTAATGTACATGATAAACGAACGTTGCCTTTGGAGTTAACATTCGAGTTTTGTCTGCGTTTCGGCATAATATTTTTTTAGTGGACATATTATAGGACATTCACCTACAATACGATAAAACTGTGAGAAATAAAACAATATTTTATTTTATACTACATTGTGTTAAAATAAAAAAAGGCATGCTCCGTTAGATCGGATATGTAGAAAGCAGAAGAAAAAAATCTTGAAACAGATACTCACCTACTATGAATAAACTGGTCGTGTTTTATTAAAAGGTATTGTCAGGAGCTCTAGACGGCGGACTGTGTGCTTGTAGGAGCTACGAATGTTAAAGAAGCGAGTGATGTGCGTTAGGACCGAGTCTTGAGGCGCTCGGTTCTCTCTGCCTACCCCTCTCCTCGTCTTTCTTCTCATCTCATAGAAAACCATAGCCAAATTATAATTTCCAGGAGGATTGTTGTTTCTACGAGTGAGTAAAGTTACCAGTAAGTTGTTAAGTCGCGCGAGCTAAACTTTATATATTACAAGCGTTCGTAGGCTACAGTAACTTAACTTAAGGTGGGCAACCAATGTTCATCAATTTGCGAATGAATAAATTAATTTAAAAAATGAATTGTCTAGAAAAATACACACAGAAAAAAAAGTATAATGCTGATTCTGGTTTGGTTGTTATCATATTTATAATTTTATTCTAAATTGACACGGTTTTCGCCTATTGACACCAAGGAGTATTGCTCTCACCTTGTCACCACCATTACTAATGTAGCAACTTCCCGTCAGGTCACTGGTAACCTTCCTTACAATTAGGAATGCTACAACCCTTCAGATAATTGTTATTAGGCCATAATTATGTGCAATTTTCCCGTCAGGCTGCTTATTCGAAATGATTGTACCCTTCTCATCTTTCGTCAGAGCCACGTTGACAATTGTCAGGCAATAGGTGCAGGTCAGGTCACTTATATTAAAAAAAAAGTACAATAAATACTCAAAAAGTAAAGCGCCTCAAGCAGTTCTCACCTCGACGAGCTCGGTGGTTCAGTCGTGAATGACGCGACTTTGACACCAACGCTCGTAGGTTCGATTCCCACACAAGACAAACATTTGTGTGCATGAACATGTCTCTTTGTCTTGGTCTGGATGTTTTAAGTGAGGTAAGGCGCATCAAAACAGTCCGTCTGAGGAAGTAACTCCACCTCACAGAAAATCACACTCAAATAACAACTCCCTAGAGGGTTGTTGTGTTCCTGTGTGTGAGTGAGGTCTCCAATAAGCTCCTAAGGAGTTGCTGTGTAAGCAGCAGAGGAGGCATCCTGCGAGTGATACTTAATATATTACAAGAATTAATAGGCTACGGTAACTACTTTACATAAGGTAGGCCGTATGCTTGTATGCCTCCCAACGTTGTATAAAAAAAGCGTGACTCTCCTAAAATCAGTATCTTAGCATTGGGAGAGTGCTCAACGATTTTATCAGGAGCCTGTGACCCTTTTCAAGACATTTCAAGACTTGTCCTCAAACTCTAGTTAGGTGTATGTTCGTTATACAGTCGATTCATATTCTATTTAAATAAAAACAGCAATCGTGTTTTTCCTTCACTACCAATGGTTGACTGGTAGAGAATGCAATTAGCATTAAGTCCGCCTTTAGTACCTACTGTATTGTAAATAAATAAAGTATTATCAGAAATCCTTCTGGAAGCATTCACATAATTCTGCACTAGGCATGACGTTTTGTTTTACGTTATGTTTTGATATCTGGCTCTTGAGCTAAAAATCATGCTCGGTTTTGCATCATAGTCGAAATAAATTTAAGGGTTTTGTTCCCTAATAAAAAAGTAATTCACTACGCTTCCTCGTAGACGTGTCAGGTTTGAAAAATATTCGACAGTGACGAGGATCGTCGGGTCAAGCGAAGATTCCTGCGAGCCCAGGGGAAGAGGATCTAGATAATAAACAGGCACCGTTGAGAATATTTCGTACACGAACATTTTAGTAGGTTTTTTATTTTATTTAGTATGTATATAGTAGTGTTTTACATTGATTTATATATATTTTTTTATTCTTCGCATAAAATCTTTCAATTATACTAAAATATCATCATCGTCAAATCTATATATAAATGGGTAAAGAAAAAAATAGTTCATTTCCTAGTATTGTCTTAGGTTTTCGCGATTGTTACACATTGAATTATACAATTTTTAACGGAAGTATCGCGTATTTTATTTATTTTGTTGAACCTGACGTTTCGAACGCTTTGCAGCGTCCGTGGTCGCAGGAAGACTGGTCTGACTGGTGGTGGAAACGTCAGGTTCAACAAAATAAATAAATACGCGATACTTCCGTTAAAAATTGTTTAGTTCATTTCCTTTTTCTCCTATGACCGTCTCCGTTATCTTACAACCGTTTTCTTTGTTTAGTAACTATTAACGCGTTTAGTGCGATCGATAATGAAATTGGATACAAAAAGAAAAGAATTTGTTTCTAACTTACAAATTCCTGTACGTTTTCCTCAAATTTTCATTTCAATAATTACTATGGTCCAATTTCGACGTTAATGATTATGGAAAATTTAAGGAACACTAGTATATCTTTATTGAATAGACAAATGTTAAGAGGTTGTGTAGAGAAAGATAAATGTTGAACAGATTACCTATTTAGAAATATCATCGTTAAGTAAATAATTATAATATATAGTGTAGATTGGCATTAAAACAAAAGAACAGTATGTCAATGGAAAAAATAAAAATACGTGGATACGAAGTACGAATATTCGTAGATGATAACGGCCCGAGAGAACAATATATGGAATTATTTAATAGACTATGCGGAGTAAAAGATGACATTGTGACAAAAACTGAAAAGGGTATGCTGAGATGGTTTGGACCTTTTAGAAATAATGAATGACAAAAGAGTCACGAAAGAAGTATTGATGAGTGAATGAAGATGTCGGCAGGGGCCGTCCTACACATGTAGGTTAAATTGGTGAAGTTGGGAATATGCTGAAATGGGCCAAATCAGTAGCACCCAAATCCGAAAAACATGCACGAAGAGGTTGGTGAGTGAGGCAGAAGCGCTAGTGGTAGGTTTGGATCGGTGCACCTGGCATTCCGTAGTCTGTGCCTACCCCAATGGGAGACAAGCGCGATGATATGTCTGTATATACTTATGTACTTTGCAATATAGAGCAAAATAAAGCAGATACTACATAGTTACTTTTCCAGTCTCCTCAATAATACATGTCAATAGTTTGATAGAAAACAAGATTAATTTTAATAAAGTGTCGGTGTGTTCCTCCGTTGCGAAATCCAATTAGCAGGGAACAACTTTTAACTTGTATCTTCTTACTCAAATTGTACTAGAAAGTTTACATCTTCAATTATGAACGTGGTAATTTACAGTTATGTTCTAAATTTGGCTGTATAATGTATTGTAAAAATATAAATATGCCAATTTTACGTCAAATAAATTTTATCCACCAAATACCTATTTTTCCAACTGCTGTAGCCACTTACTGTTGTTGGAATAAGAGATAAAATAAACGTACTTTTTAAAATTACGACGTAAATGAATTCCTGCCATTCAAGGTAAATTTTGAACAAAATTAATTTATTGAAAATATGAAATGTAATAGTAAATCAATAGAATGCATCTGAGCATTTTTCACAAAATTCAAAAGAAATAGCACTGGTAACGCGGTATAAAATCAGGTTTAATATGGAGTATTTTCTACAATGGAACGAATTTCCCAGTAGAATATTTAGAAATTTTAAGCAGCGCTCGCGAGTGTTGCGAATTCATATGATATTTCTATGGACTTTGCAGAAACGTTGTAAAGTTTTTCAATATATTATCTTCAACGCTGGTCCTATGAGAGCTAGAAGTAATTGTTGAATTAGCAATGTATTTTGCAATTGTGTTAAAATCGTGGTAAAATGCGGCAAGCTATGTTCTTAATTAATTATTTATAAAACGCTATTTTTGAATGTAATATTTTCCAATATAAATTCAATTTCCAAATTCATGTTTGAGGAAGAAATTTAATTTAATTTTCGTCACAAGTTCTTTATTATCGACAACCGCTTTTGAAACTGTTGTTGGGGTGTCCAACAACAGTTTCGAAAGCGGTTGTCGATAATGCCATTACAACCATCATTCATGTACCAAATTTTTCACAATTCTTACGACTAAAATTTGAAACTTCTTACTAATGGACGTAAACATTTATTCTTCATCGGGATTCTTTAAATCGGAGCTAGGTAAGAAGTTCGTTTGATAAAACTTCTATTAGCTTATTCACCGGTTTTAAGATAATACGTTAATAACTTTTGCATTGTGTAATATCTAAATTTGAATAGTTCTTTCAAATACTTAAAGTGACAATAAATAGAGATATCAAATAATAATAATAATACATATTGCAAAGAACTGACGAGACTAGTAAATGTGGTTAATGCAAATGTCCTGAATCGATTTTTATCGGATGATTTGCAATTATGTGATACTCACATACTCATATATTGTACAGCACTGGCCATCTCACAAGAACTTGTAAACAAAATACGATATAACACAGAAAGATCGAACTATGCAAGATTTTCAAAGCCACCGCGGCAAATCAGATTAGAAAGAGATATTATGATACTTAGAACGAACATAGGCAGATTCACACAAAATATAAATAGCAATAGGACAAGAAATGTAGTAGTACATGTTGAAGAAATATTTAGAAACATGGGCAAACATAATATGATAAAAATATTAAGAAACCGAAAAAAATCTTGACACACTCAAGCAGAGACCATAGCACTGACAGTTAATAGGCTGTCGAGATACAACAAATCACTACAAAGAACAAAAGATAACAATATAGTCAGAAATCATTTTATAGAAATTATCTTCAGTCATATTCTTAAAACATTTTCTACACAGGTCTAATGGTTAATGAAGAAATTCTATAAAAATGATGGTCTCATGGAAAGATGAAGCGCTTCAGTATGAACCCTCTATTAAAACATTGGCACCGAGACACGTATAATAATAATTGATTTATTTCAGATATAGTAGTGCATATATTAAACAATATTATAATTAGTTGTTATTTATGTTTAGCTGCTGAGAACGTGCATTTTATAGCAGGGAAGCATATAGGAATAATTTATCCTATCCGCTGTTATTTTCATGATGTTGCTATCATTTTCATAATGATTCTTGCAACGTCCGATACGAACATACTTTTAGTTGCTTAATCTCAGCGAGTACGTAGACCTCGCTACTAAGTTACAGTTTAACCTGGAATGTTTTCCTAATAAACTATCTAATAATACAGATTACCATTGCCATACGATAAGCCACGATCGGAAGTTAGTAGTGGGAACATATTTATCCAGTTGCCGGTGACACCCTCGGCACCAGATTTCTGCCTCCATTAAGTGTCTATTTATTCGGTAATTTTTAACTCTATGGTCTTAGTTTTTGTTGTATGTGGGCTAGACTTCGGATAGTGTCGAATTCGTTGTGCATAGCGAGCTTCTGGCCCAAGTTTTTACTGCCAAGAAGTTTTTCCAATGCTCCATTCACACTAATCCCTGCACTCATTTGTCATCAATGGCGTATATTGCATCCGAACTTAAGAGAGATCCCTTCTTTTCGCATAATGTGTTTTTCCTAATATACTTAGGCATAATTTTTTTTCGTATAATAATACTTAGACATAATTGTTTTTTGGCATACATTTTATGTTGACATAATTATCTTTTAGACTAATTTGTTTTGGCATATAATTTTATTTCGCATAATGTTACTAGCCATAATAACTATTAGCCTAATAATATTTGTGTATTGTATCAATAGGTTAAAGTGCGGCGGGGGTGGCCCTTGAGCCACTCCTAAGCCAATATGTTTTAATTACATATAACAAATTTTCAAAACTTTTACAAAAGTTTTTCTCTATTATTTATTATGCGTATGCCTATAAAAATATGTTTTAATATCATTAAGCGTAAATATATTTCTACTTTAAAATGTTACGCTTAAAGAAATTATGCGTAAATAATGCAGTGCGTAAATATCATTATAAATTAAAACAAAAGTATGCAATGTTTTTTTGTACTACGTCGGGAGACATATAAGCATACGGTCCACCTGATGTAAAGCGGGTACCGTAGCTTATTAACGCTTGTAATATATTAAGTATCATTCGCGCCAACTCTGCTGCGTACACAGCAACTCCTTGGGAGCATACTGGTGACCTCACTCACACGCAGGAACACAACAACCCTCTAGGGAGTAGTTATTTGACTGCGTTTTCTGTCAGGTGGAGGAACTTCCCCGGACGGGCTGCTTTCTTGCGCCCTACCTCTCTTAAAATGTTATATTGTGTCCATGTTATATTATGTCATAAAAAATATGCAAATGGATAGGGAACTGCTTGGAGTATCTAATGTTGTATACTTGTTTCAACACTAGATCAGCAACCTTAATCCTTGCATTCATTCTGGTTTCCTTTCTTTCAATCGAGCTTCTTGGCGCAGTGGTGAATCGCACTGTTACGCTACTTTGACACCAACGCTCGTGGCTTCCATTCTCACACAGGACAAACATTTGCATGCATGAACATGCCTGTTCGTCTTGGTCAGGGCATTTTCTATGTATAATAAGTATGTATTTACAAAAATAAATGTATTTACGTATATTTATCACTTGTCTAGTATCCATAACATAAACTTCGTTTACTTTGGGGCAGAATGACGCTGTTTTCTTTGAATTCTGTTGTAAACCTTTCTCCATACAATCGTCTTTCATAATTTTGTTTGCAGTTCAGATGGTGTGTGCAGTCACACCTTATATTGATTCGTAAATTTAAGAGAGGAAGGGCGCATCACAGCAGCTCGTCAAGAGAAGTCATCTACCTCCACCTCACAGAAAACCGCAGTCAAATAACAACTTCCTGGAGGGTTGTTGTGTTACTGTAAGTGAGTAAAGTTACTAGTAATCTCCTAACGGTGTTGCAAACGTTCATACGCTACCTTTACTTTCATTTCCTTTATGTTCATAGGTAATAGCTTTGTATCAGGTAGCTTGTTTTCCTCCCGACGTCGTATAAAAAAATATATCATACCATCGTCTGTATAAAGCAGACAATTCACCGCTACGTCACCCATGCGTAATCCTATATTCGTGGATCTTATTCCCTGTAGAGATCTCAATATCGCGATCTCTACAGGGAATAAGATCTACGAATCTTTGAACGCGAATAATAAGAAACGCAGGTGTCTCCAGGTTGCAGTCTAGTTTTTTTACCAAATCTCATTTCAATCGATAGAGGGGGTTAGTTGTAAGATGCATATAGAAAATTTTTGATCAATAAAAAAAATGTGTTTTTTTTTTTGTGATTGATATACGTCAATGGATACGTGGATCAGAGACGAGCAACAATTATTGACAATTCCAAGCTTACATATGGTATTAAGCCCATAAGTTTGAAGAGAGACTTGGGGCTCAATAGCATAAGCCCTTTTGTGTTTACCACAGATTGCACTATGTTCAGAGGAGTTGTTTGATGTGATGCTGAAAGCTTTCTTTTATAGCTGCACCGTTCCCCATCGGCTGGGAATTCATCTATACCAATTGTTACCACAAATGTCGCTTATTATGTATGGTCAAAGAGAGGATTTCTTCCTTGAACCGAAAATTAAATGAACTACCTGCCAGAGCTTACCTTAGATAATACAGAATGTAGTCCTTCAAAAAAGAAGTAGAGGTTTTGATAGTGGCGGTAAGATACGCATGTTAGGCCCCCAGTGTTGTGAGAGTTAATAGGATACGGTAACCGCTTACCTTCGGACAGAGCGTACGCGTATTCGTTATCATACCGGTATAAGGTCACTATAGCGCAAAAAACATGAGGATGTGGTTGCGCCTTGAGACATAAAACCTCCGTAGTATAAAAGAGGGACGCGTGGTTGGATCTTTAGATCTGAGCGACAACATGACTGCCCGTAGGCTGAGACGACTGTTTACCATCAGGCAGGTCGTAAACTTGTACGCCTCTTTAGCGCTAATAGAAATAAACATGTAGGTTTAAGAGTGATAATTTAAGAAGGTGATATACAAAGCTGACTTCAAGAGTTGAATGTAGTCATAACGTCCGCAAATTTATTGTAGACCAACCAAAACGATGTTTGATTTTGAAAGGTCTAGCTTTATTACAAAATAACAAGTTTCTCAATTAATTACAATTAAAAGCCCTTAAAACAGTCGTTTGTGGAGCCTTACCTTCTGATTGATTATATGACTTATTTCATACAAAAACAGAAGTTTCCTCATAAAAACTGAAACTGTGTATGTTGCGCGAAGTAAAACGTACGGGTAGACTTTCTTTCTGGAAGTCGGTTAAATAATTAAAAAGGTGAAAATGTAACACTTTTTATGTTATAACTTAAAATCAGCGAATATGGAATATAATTGCAGCTCATTAGTAAATATATTAAGAAACACATTATATAGTTTTGAGTCAGTCAGCCAAATGTATACCAATACTTATATACAATTTAACATTGATGATCTTTCTGTACTTATATTAATCTGAGGAAATGAAAAGCAAAGTAAGAAATAATGGAAACAAAAGTTCTGCCCTACATTCTGCATTGTTATAATGAAAAACTATCCAGTGTAAATTGCACAAAGAAATGCAAAAAGAGAGATATTAAGCAATCGTAACTTGTTTTTGAACCTCAATTTTATATCCTGAAATAACGAGAGTTCTGCATATATTTATTTAACCCACATGAATACATTCAATGGAAACCTAATTCAGCAAAGAAGAATTGTGTATTTAATTCATATAACTGGAAATGTCTAAGTATTCGCTAGTGATATTGCGAATCTTTATAAATATCCAAGCATAGATCGTGAAAAAAATTAAAGACTTTAACGAGACAGCTTTTTTTTTTATACCACTAAGGTGGGAATCAAGCATACGGCCTGCCTGATGTTAAACAGTCACCGTAGCCTATGGACATTTGCAACACCAGGGCCGTCACTCGTGCGTTGCTGACCCTCTAAAAACCTCTTCACGCATTTCTTGAAGAACTCCATGCTGTAGTCCCTTGGAAAAGCCTCGACTGGGAGCTAAAACTGCTGCAACACTTACCTACTAATTATGATGATATTTGCAAAATGTAATAGTTTCCATTTATATAGTCCAAACTTAAAAAAGTATTTTATATTCTCGATGATATAAATGAGTCAATGACTGAAGTCACACAAAATTGCGTGGATAGTCGCTATTAACCATTCAACTGTTTAAAAGATCTATGTAATTTTGTATGTTTTCACTGCATTTGATGATTTAGAGAATGAATGAATTATAAGATCAAAATTTCTAAATTGCTATAAAAAGCAAACTGAAAGGCAGCTGATATTACTTAAAGTTTTTTTTTTATATATTAGTTCAGCATAGTGGCTCCTTTTTGCCTGATGGTAAGCGAAAGAGGAGCCCAAATCGCAACTGCAGCTGACAACATACTACATACCGTATCCTGTCAGTTGACGCTGCCATGCTGACCCGCAAAATGCTTCTTCACGGTTCGTTTCAAGGATCCCATATTGTAGGAAGGAGGGAACACATGTGCAGGCAAGGCGTTCCACTTTTTAATGGTACGACAAAGATAGGAGTTGCCGAACTTTTTGGTACGCGAAGAGATATTCTCAACCGTGGAACTATGACATCGCAAGCCCGCACGTGTGGTTCTATGAGGGAAGGGTGAGGGTGGGATAAGGAAAAACAGTTCTTCAGAGCACTCGCAATGGTAAAGGCGGTAAAATACGCTTAGACAGCCTATGTCCCTACGGAGTTGAAGAGGTTCTAGGTTTTTGGTGACCTCTTCGAAGTCAATTATGCGGATAGCCCGTCGCTGCAACCTATAAAAGTACATAATCATATTATGAATATTATTTAATATTAACGCTAAAAAAATATAGAATCAAAAACTTCAGCAGCAGACGCTTAAGTTTAAATCTTTGTAGTTTAGATAGACTTACAAGTAGCCATTTGTTATTATAACAATATAAATAATGAAAAAGATTTTCCCAGTTGTAGCAAGCCCATGCATAAGCATATGCGCAACTTTTTTGTGTACCTTAAGATTTACAACTGACCATTTACAAAATTTTAAAATGACTTTATACTGTTACAAAAATGCAACATTTTCATAAATGACGTTTTTTATAATTTTTCCGGTTTCATAGTTTTGTAACGAGGAACCCCAAAAAGACAGCAACCACAAACCAAACAATTGAATAAAAGGAATAATGCCAATGGCCTGTCAATCGTTGGTTAGGTAGCCGACGCGGCTGCTGTCTACGAAATATACCGTTGAAACAAACACGTCGTGAGTCGTGACCTTTCCCCCGTCACAATAGTTTTCTGTCCATTTCTACCCGGCGATTTGATATATTTGGCCTCTAAGATACCTCCCTGTTGATATGTATTGCCTAGTGTTGAATGACTTGTATTTTCAGCAGAAATAACTATTAAACCAACTTTTATTGTGAATTTATCTATATGAATATTTTGTTATTGCAATAACAAGAAGCCTGTGTCATTTTCCAAGTTCATGTTTTATACAAAATTTTGTTATGATAAAGTCGAGATTGCCGTTAAAAATAAATAAACAGAGAATAGACAGATATATATAGTAATTTTATTGTATAAGTTAGTGGTCCTTTATTGTGGGCCTCGTATGGAAGTTCAAGGTTCTACGAGTTAGACTCAAAAGTAGAGTACATCCGTAGTAGAACTGGAGTTATCGACGTAGCTCAATATATCAGCAAGTTGAAATGGTAGTGAGCAGGCTAGATAGCTCGAAGAGTCGATGGTTGTTGGGACAGAAAGGTACTCCAATGGTAACCACGAACCGGAAAACCCTGCGTGGGACGGCTCCCGCACTATCGACCGACGATCTCGTGAATACAAAGATACTCGTAAGGTAAAAGGATAAAAATCATTTATTTGCCATTAGGCCCTCACGGGCACTTGGACATGTCTTACATTCATTAAATCAAATCATCTATCTATAACTTCACGCCTAAACCCTTACGGGGTAGACAGAGAAAAATCAAATCATATTACATCTTATGCATTTTCATAGCTTTTTTTTAACATAACTGTATTTCGAAAATAACCATTGACGAAGAAAATGCCAAAAGTAACTTGACAATATAGGTCTTTTTTTAAATCATTAATTTATATTACAATAAATATATGTGAGTGTACACATAGTGATATCAAGTGGTACAATTAAAGATATTAATACATGTGCTGAGTCACATGCCATTGCAGTCTCGTTCAAGGAAGAAATATTAGAAACAAATTCAGCGGCTTCATCCGCGTAGAGTTTGGATTTACCCTGATACCGTGCAAATTTTCATTGCACCTCGTCCAGTGTTTTCAATGAAGCTTGAGCAACAGACCAAGCTGCATCACCATTCTGAATAAATCCTACGTACATACTTGACTCCGTCACGATTTTATTAATTATAAATATTTTTTATCATAGGTCGGACAATAACCACGCATACTCCTTTTCTGATATTTTATTTTATTAATGACTATTGTTGTAATTGTTCTAATGTTGACTTATTAATAAGATATGAATATTTATATATAATAAATTACAAAACTATTTAAAAAGATAGTATAGTTTGTACGCCAGTATCTGATGAAACGAGTATTGTACCAACATAAGTACGACTAGACAAAGTTTAATGAAATTTTGATAAAGATAAGTAACTCAAAAAAACATAGCATTGATACCAAAATGAGTTACATCGATAGTTTCATTAATAACAAAACTAGGTTCAAAGAGAATTTGAAATTCCGCTTTAACACAAAACATGGTATATCAGCTAGCTAAAAACTTAATTACGGATGGAATCGGCTCAGCCGACAGGCGGTATACGCCATTTCCGCTTTTTGTCGTATTCAAACGTTCCCCCACACACAAATATTGTTACCGGAATTCAGCTTTGCCGCGTTTTTGTTTGCAAGCCTTGTCGTCGCGAGGAAATGATAATCGTGAAGATTTAATGTGAAAGCTAGCTATGTGTAATTTTCATTCTTAATCATGAATGGTTGATAAAATCAAAACTACCACACACTGTAATTATCTTATCATGTATAAAGTGAAATACAGGCGAGTAGTGCAGCAGGTAATTTGTTTTGTCTTAAAATTTGCTTCCGTAGCTAATTCACAAAACTGACGATAAGACAATCGGGGGATACCGTTTGGTGTTGCAGTTATATATCTATCGTTTACATATAAAATTTAATTACACTATACACTAAACTAAAATTTAATTACATTTTTCAAGCTTCGTATCGATCATTCGATCTCATCAGTAGCTTTCATCGGACGCCGTTAACGTGAAGTAAGCATCAGACTCATTCTCCTTGCGAGCATGCGAGACATACTCATACATTTCTTCAAAATATTCATTCCACCGTTCTAAAACTTCCTAAGTATTTGTAAGAATGACACTCCTGCATCTTGTAAGGGGATATTACACTTGATAGGTCTTAGAAATTGACTTATCTTCTTATGGGGCTTGAAATAAGTTTTAATTGAAGCTCGCCGTCAGATGTTGCCAATTTTGTCTGTGACTCCCTTTAAGTATGGTAAGATGGCATGTTGACGTTCAACTGTAGGTGGCATCGGGCGGCTTCTGTGACGCATGCGAGGGAGTTTGTTACATGGAGTTTCTCCTCTAGGTGCAGGCTCAGCGTCGCAGATGCCGTGTGCTCTCTGAAACAAAGATTTGCCTACGGTAGCTAACTGACATGAATGGTGGTGTGAGTTACCATTGAGATATTTATCTGTATGGGTGGGTTTCCTATACACTGTGTGAGTAAGTAAGTTGTCAAGTTTCCTGGTAATTAATATATCAAGGAATGCTAGTAAATTATTTGCCTTTAATTCCATGGTGAATTTGATTTTATTGTTGATGGAATTAAGGTGGTGTAGGAATATAGACACTTTATCTTTGGGTATGACAATAAAAGTATCATCTACGTACTGTTTGTACATCTTCGGCACAGCCGGTGTCATCGACAGCGCTCTCTCCTCAAGGTCTTCCATGAAAATATCAGCGACAACAGGAGAAATGGGAGAGCCCATAGCAACGCCATCGATTTGGGTGTAAAATTCGTCATTCCAAAGAAAATCATCCGAATTCCGGATGAGTTCAAATGAGCATTTTTAATCTGTAATAAAAAACAGATTATAGATATAGGATATATTAAGTTGAAGGCATCAAAATACGTTCCCGTCTGTAAACCGTAGACGTCAATGATCGTTAGCACCATATTTGACTCAGCACCGAACAGTGACATCACTATGAGTTTTGAAATCGATCGCAGTACAAGGCGAAACATACTTTTAAAATAGATATTGTAGGTACACTACACAGAGTAATGTTAACGTAGTTGAGTTTATTGTGAATGCATGGAAGCAACTCTCTAAGGTAATCACAGTTAACTACGATCCCTAAGATTCAGTGGCGTGTAAGGCTGGGTGTACGTGGGCGAACTTGACGTCATACGACGTCGCATGTGATATTACAATTATAGATTTACAAACGACTTTAATAATAAATTACAAATACAGGCTACGTCATACTTTCTAGTGACGCTTTTTTATATGAAAAACACGCCTGTCTAGTGAAAGAAATGCTGCGTAGAATGTACTTTGATTTGAATAAGTACTTTTTATTTAAAAAGTGTTTTTTTTTGACCGATTATGAGGTAGAGTGAAAAATATTTTTGACTAACGAGTTATGTCTTAGTTTTGAAGACCGACCGACCGACGATAGTTTCGTTAAGTAGAAAATATTTTCTACAGCTATTAGCTAGTGGCATAACCTAGCATTATCCCATTTTCCTAACACATTAGGATTGGCGGAGTCCCCTTCCTAATACCTACCGATTTTGACTCGCAGCGACTGCCGTCAGATCTCCACAACCTAGAGGGACTACCAAGCATTTGTTAGGTTAGTTAGATTACATGTTTTTCGAAATATAATTTCTTGGACCAGCGGGTTTCCTCGTGAATGCTTCCTTCATCGCCGAACAAGTGATAATTATGTTATACTACTCTGTGTAAAAAGTATCGGGAATATGTCAATAAAAAGACCCGCGTAAAAGAGGTCGTTCTAATTTTTTTACTGCATGTTGGTAGCACTATACTGATTTAGCGCGCAAAATTTGAGCGGGATCTGTCATTTAATTTGTTTTAAACTACACTTTTTGTTGGTCATAGTTTTGAGTCCTCGGCGATTTTTACAATGGAAAATATTGTTGAACAAAGAGTGTGCCTTAAATTTTGTGTTTCAAATGATATTTCATGTGGTGAATCACTAAAAATGTTGCGAAATACCTACGGCGAATCGTGTATATCGAAAACAAGGGCTTATGAATGGTATAAGGCTTTTAAAGAAGGCCGAGAAGTAGTAGTAGACTTGCCTCGTTCTGGTAGACCTTCAACCGCTACGACCAGAGAAAACATCGACAGAATCAAGAAGCTAGTGCTCGAAAATCGACGTATGAGTCTGAGAGAGTTGGCTAGTGAGGTGAACATATCTTTTAAGTCCGTCCACAACATTCTCATTGACATTTTAGGCATGAAACGCGTCGCCGCTCGACTAGTTCCAAAAGAGCTCAATTTTGTTCAAAAAGCGCAGCGAAAGCATGTCGCTGAAGACATGGTTTCCCGAGCTTCTACGGATCCGACCTTTATGAAACGTATAATAACTGGCGACGAGACATGGGTTTATGAGTACGACATGCAAACAAGCCAACAGTCTTCAGAATGGCGTCTCGAAAACGAGCCGAAACCCAAAAAACCGCGGCAAAGTCGCTCCAAAATCAAGGTGATGCTGACAGTTTTTTTTGACTACCGTGGTGTGGTTCACTCCGAATTCCTTCCAGAGGGAGAAACAGTGAATAAAGAATATTATTTAGGCGTCATGAAGCGTTTGCGTGAGAGTATCCGCCGAAAACGTCCAGATTTGTGGCAACACAACTCATGGATGCTGCACCATGATAATGCACCATCACACACAGCCATTATAGTGAAAGAGTTTTTAGCGAAAAATTCAACAAAAGTTCTCGACCAAGCACCGTATTCACCTGATATGGCTCCGTCTGACTTTTTTTTATTTCCCAAGTTAAAATTACCACTTCGAGGAAAACGTTTTGAGTCGATAGAAGCCATAAAAGAAAATTCGCTGAATGAGCTAAAGGCCATACCGCAAATAGCCTATGAAAAATGTATGGAAGACTGGGTGAAGCGGTGGAGATGTTGTATTGCAAGCGATGGGGCCTACTTTGAAGGCGATAAAATAAATTTAGATGAATAATTTGTATTTTTTGTTTTATTGACAAATTCCCGATACTTAGTACACAGAATGTATACATATTCAGAAAACACGAATTTAGTGGTACACGTCATCTCGAGGCATCGAACCAGAGACTAGTCGATTTATAAGTTGTTTTTTTATTCACTAGATTATTACTACTCTTTTGAAATTATATCCATGTTGAACTTATATAATACAATCAGTGAAGTTCCAATAGAGTAGCTAACAAATAACATAGTTCTTGGAATATCGTGGGTGTACAGCTAACACCGCCCTATTATTTAATACGACTCTCAAAGGTAGGAACACTTGCTAGATTAAATGTTACCGTATATTTATTGGGGTGCTCGCGTATTGTTTTCCTGTGTTGGCATGTTTCTGTTCGCATAAAATAGTCAATTATTGAGTTTTTTGTCGCAAATTGTAGTTTTGCGTCCCATAAATGCCATATTGAAAAGTACCTACGTGACATAAAAATGTTCTTGTATTATTTATATTGTATATTTTACCGTTTATATTTTTCGTGATTACTATGTATACTATATGCCGGTAAAGTCTATGCATAGAGGTTCTCTAATTTTAATATCAGTTACATACCTAAATTAAAATTTAAGAACTGCTATCTAAGTACATGTTACAGTACATTTTCACATATTATGGTAATAATGATAATGTTATTGAAACTGAGGGATGAGTTATATAATAACATGTAATATTTTCAAAGAACCAGTACATCATTACGCTCAGAATAATTTTATCGTATGAGTATAGGAACGATAGGAACTGGAAAGAGTACGCCTATTTGAATAAATAACATGAACAGCACATTTGATTAAAATATATATACGTATAAAAATACTTACACTTAAAATAATACGTTTGCATTTAAAAATTGAGTTTTCCATAATCAGCATACAGCACAGTTTTACACATGTAGCCTAATAAAAAATACTCATCTACTCCCGACGCCTAAGTTAAGATTTTTCACATTTTTAAGAATCTTATATAACATATATACAAGACTTTTGTAATGAAATGTGATCAACTACCACTATGTATCTTTCTGTAAATATGTATATACTTGAAATAAATATGAGTCAAATCAGTTTTATATAATTACCAAGTTATAAAAATATAAACAAAGTCAATCATATAAAGAGCGCCTTGTTTTAATAATAACGCAACAGGTTGAATTATTGTGCACATCACAATCATCCTAATACTTAGATTGATTAAAAAAATGAAGATAATGTGGTATCAAAATATGTACTCGGGAGAATTTAATACTATTTCTTACATGTAGGTTTTCCAGACTCAAATTGGTAGCAAATTAACTTTACCTCCATGTAACTTTTCTGGCCTATTTTGTAGAAATTTATTTTATTGTTCGTTTGTAATGAGGATTATAGTTGCAAATGTATTAGCAGAATGGTTTACGTAATCAATGATTTAAATATAAAAACGTTCATCAAGACATATACCTACCAGTAGATATTAACTGAACGTAACAAAAATCTAGACACACAAACGTGCGTTGAAAAATGATTTGGTTTCTATCGAAACGTTAACAATTTTACATTAAATGTATACTCATAGTTCTGAAAAATAGATGAAAATTTCGCAAATACTCGTATTTTCGTAGGAACCCTAAACAAAAAATAGAGTAAAATATTCATCTTTTCATCGATAGACCGAATCGTGTTATATTTTGGACAAACTTTAGTGATGTATATATACAACTGGCAAAGAGTAAATCGTATCGTAATATTAGAATTCAACTTTAATTGGAGATTTACAATGAAAACACCGCTAGAGAATCAAACGGTTATTTACTACTCACAATAAGCTTAAATCGATACGTTTATATAACGTGACTGTAATATGTGTAGAAGCGGTGGTGAGAAAGGTAATTAAAAATGAACATTTGCTGGGAGCTGAAAGGAATGGAATTTTGGATTGGAACTATACCTGAACTAGAGTACCTACAGCGACTGCAGTGGGTGCAGCATCTTTATTTTTATAGCCATAAATCTGTCTATATAAACTTCACGCCAAATTTCTAGCGGGATAGGCAGAGAGAACTGAGCATCACATGACTTGGTTCTTACACACCTCACTCGCTTCTTTAACATTCATGGCTCTTCTTATGCATGCTAACAGATTTCTAGGGCTCTTGATGTCACCTTCTGATAAAATACGATCAGTAGGTATGGTAGGTAAGTTTTGTCCTTCCTCGGCTCCTACATCATTCTACTTTCGCATTGTACTCGTATATGTCCGTGATTCTTTCTTCCTGCATTATATTCAAGTCTACATGTCCGTACCAATGGAGCATGCCTTTCGTCATCGCTAACGCGGTCTACAAGCGTTCCGCATTTCAATTGCGTTTATCCTACTTTCATGCTCTCTTTACTATATCCAGCTCTCGTTTCTATAAGTTAGCGTTGGCACCAGCACTATGTTGTTTATAGCGAACTGTGCGTTCTGGCTCAAGCTTTTACCGTTAAGTTAAGTTCTCCCAGCGCTCCATTCACGCTATTTCCAGAACTCACCACATCAGGACTTAAGTAGGAGCTTCTCAATTCAATCTACACCTATGTACTCGTATTTTTATGATTTCGTTACGCGATGCTACTATGAATCGATTTAGAAAATTCATACCTATAAGCTAAGCTTGTGATGAAATATTCTATTGTATTGCTAATTGCTTCCAGGCTATAGCATACATTACACAACAGGGGCTCATATGCGTATTTATCACTGTATGTAGTATAAAAATGAAACCGGTCAAGTGGATGGATTCGCGTACTTTGAGTCCTGTACGTAATTCCTTCCGCTTAACTAATTTCGTTTCCGAAACTATGTTAGAAATATTCCTATTTTCTTTAGCTTTCTGAATCTGATCCAAACCGGACCCAAAATTTAAAGTAAATGAAGAATCGGACCCACGGTGTACTTTTGATCAATTGCAAAAATTTAAATAAATAAATTGATATGCGGTTAGATTTTGTTATTATTTCTAAAAAAACCTGTGCTATGTTAATCTGAAGTTATCAGAGATAAACTTAAATTGTATTAACAATTATTTCTGATATTGACTTCGGAGATATACCGGGGAGACATGATATGGGGTTTTCAGAATACTGGCGATTTCTAAGAAATTGTGCTTAATAGAAACATCATTCTATTTTTATAATTAATTGCAGGAAAAATAGAAATATCACTCTTTCATTATCCATCACCATAAATTATAACTATTCAAAATTTTCAAATTTTAAACTCACTAATAAAGCCCCTCTCTCATTAAGTTTATAAAGTACGAAGTTCATAAAAAAATCTGCAGTAATCACCTAATATAAGTGCCAATCACTTATTATAAAAAAGAATCGTCCTATTGGTTATATTATCATCTCATCCACAAAGTGTATCTGAAATAAATCAGTGAAGACGAAACTTTATTAAGCTCGTGTAGTCCCCGCTTTAGGAGTGTCTCGTAGAGAGTCCATTTTCCGCCCCCATCGATGGCAAAGCTGGGTTAAGTCGGGGATTACCTGGATTTGTGTTAGCTGTCCTACACGCATATTTATATATTGGACTACTTACAGATAATCGAAAACATCGAAACTAATGAATGTATGTTATGTATGTATGCACGGGATTTTTTACTACTTAATCTTATACCTATGGTGGATAACAAGGAAACATATACGGTCTAAGAACTCAAAAAAATCTCAAACTAGGTAGCTTTGTGCTAATTATGGCAACGGAATTTATTGAAGATAGTTGCCGGCTATACTGAATCCAAACTAAATCTAGATAATAAATCATACGGTTATATTTAAAAAAAACTGTGCTGGGTGTGAGTCTTTTGTTCTATCGCCGTGTACGTGAATAATAATAGAATACAAAAGGAATAATAGATTCTATATACGCAATATATAAAATTACACAATATATATATATATATACATATACAACCTGTATGTATGTATGTATGTATGTATATCTTCACGCCAAGTCCCTTGCGGGGTAGGCAGAGAGAACCGAGCGCCATAAGACGCGGTCCTTGCATACTTTACTCGCTTCTGTGACATTCATAGCTCTTTTCATGCACGCTCGCCGGTTCCTGGGGCTTCTGACATCACCTTCTGATAAAACACGACCAATTTGGTCATGGTAGGTTAGTCTCGGCCTTCCTCGGCTCCTACATCCTTCCACTTTTGCATTGTATATCTGTTTCGTCATTCTTTCGTCCCGCATTCTTTCTACATGTCCGAACCAACGGAGCATGCCCTTTCTTATCTTGACACAGACACTCTCTTTTAGACCAACTCTTTCTCTCACGTCTTCATTACGAACGCGGTATATATAACGGTATATGTATATACAACCTGTTTAGGTTATATATATATATAGGTTATGGTAATTTAGGTTATATATATAACCTAAAGTTGCGGAAAATCAGAAATAAACTTAAGTTGCATTTTTCGTAAAAATGGCTACATTTGTTTGGAATCGTCACAATTTTTAGGGATCCGTACCCAAAGGGTAAAACGGAACCCTATTACTGAGGCTCCGCTGTCCGTCCGTCTGTCCGTCTGTCACCAGGCTGTATCATGAACCGTGATAGTAAGACAGTTGAAATTTTCACAGATGGTGTATTTCTGTTGCCGCTATAACAACAAATACTAAAAAATAAATATTTAAGGGAGCTCCCATACAACAAACGTGAATTTTTTGCTCATTTTTGCTTGATATTGATAACGGCAACAGGTAGACACTTGAAATATTCACAGAATATTTAGTTATGCATTCACTTTAAGAATAAATAATTAAATTAAAATAAAACAAATATTTAAGGGGGGCTCCCATACAACAAACGTGATTTTTTTTTTTTGCTGTTTTTATAGATAATTGTACGGAACCCTTCGTGCGCGAGTCCGACTCGCACTTGGCCGATTTTTTTTCCCTACCATGCAGTTTATGACTAGGTGAGCACTGATAATAATACTGCCAAAAAAGTCAGGCATGCCTCTTTTGGTATCCAAACAAATTTACATAATTTATTAACCCTTCGAAACCCGTGTGGTCATATATGAGCGCGAAATGTATGGGAAAAGGTATATAACGGGTTCTGAAGGCTTTACATTATAATTGGATCGACTCACTCCCAGGCATTTTTATCATTAATATAGTCAGATACTTTATAATATTGCTACACAATTTGGCTTTAATAGTAGTTTTAAATTTGTTTATTGACAATTATATTGCTGGGAAGTTTGTTATATAACTGTATACATTGCCCCATAAAAGAATTACTTATTTTGTGGAGACGGCTTGCATGTAACACAAGATTATGCTTATTTCTAGTATTTATGCTATGAGTATCACTCTTTTTACAAAATGAGTCTATGTTTTTATGGACATACAAAAGATTTTCATGGATATATTGCGATACGACTGTTAAAATATTTATTTCTTTGAATTTTTCTCTAAGGCTCTCCCGGGGACCAAGTTTGTAGATAGCTCTTATGGCTCTCTTTTGCAATAAAAATGGTGTTAATGTCCGCGGAGTTACCCCAAAGAAGAATTCCATATGACATAATACTATGAAAGTAGCTGAAATAAACTATTCTAGCCATATCAACATCAGTGAGCCGTCTAATAGTTTTCACTGCATAGGCTGCAGAACTTAATTTTCCTGATCATTATTCAATTTGTGGGCCCCATTGTAGTTTGGAGTTAATTATTATACCCAAGAACACAGTTGTCACCACAGGGGCTAAATTAGATCCATTAACATGTACATTGGTAGCCACCTGTCTTACATTAGGTGTTGAGAACTTAATTACTTTAGTCTTTTTATCATTTAAAAGCAGATTATTAACACTAAACCAATGAGTAACTTTAGAGAGAGCATCGTTTACATCGTTATAATTACCTAACCGTCTATTAATTTTGAATGTCAAAGATATATCATCCGCAAACAATACAATCTCATGATTATCCCTTACATAATAAGGTAAGTCATTTATATATACTAAACATAAGAAAGGACCTAGAATTGACCCCTGTGGGACTCCCATAACTACAGGGGACCCCGAAGATCTTTTACCATTAACATCGACCTTCTGTATCCTATTGCCCAGATAAGAAGACAGAAGTTCGAGAGCCTTGTTCCTGATACCGTAGTGGTGTAATTTTCTGACAAGAGTGTCATGGTGCACGCAGTCAATCGCTTTAGACAGATCACAGAAAATTCCCAAGGCATCTTGCGAACCTTCCCATGCCGCGAATATACTTTTAAGCAAATGAATCCCTGCGTCTATAGTTGAACAACATCTCGTAAATCCGAACTGTTTCCTATGAAGCAAATTATGTCTATTGAAATGTCTTATAGACTTCGAAGATAAACAGGGGAGAGATGATATGATTTTATATATATTATATGTACTAATATATAAAGCGGAAGAGCTTCTTTGTTTAAACGTGTTAATCAGTAGGACCTCCAGTCGGATATGAAAAATGCTTTTTGTGTTTGAGTGGACATTTCTTGTATATAGTTATAGGATATTCAATATCACGATACAACTCTTAGAAGTTGAGGAAAAAGAAGGATAGCAAGAGAAAGTGGTATCAATGAGTTCAATGCCATTTTATCGAAATTAATTAAAAATAATTACCCTCCAACTCAAGCTCTCTACTATCACGACTCTGGCGAGCTCGGTGGCTGATTTCTGACGTAAGCAATGCAGCTATAATAAAAATATATTTTTAACTTCTCTTCTTCGTTTCCTTTTCTTAGTGTTACCTCATTTCAGAATCAATTAGGATTGGCAGGGTCCTACCTAAGCCTAAGGATTTCCCAAAGATACTGATTTTTACATGGAGCGACTGCCGCCAGCTCTCCACAACCCAGAGGGTAAACCAGACCTTTCTAAGGTTAGGTCACACGTCTTTCGAAATATAATTTCTTGAACATGTGGGTTTCCTCAGGATGTTTTCCTTCAACGCTGAGCAAGTGATAATTACAAATATGTACATAAATCCAAAAACACGATTTTAGTGGTAAAACATCTGTTCCCCGGTTCCGGTTTGAATACTGGCATGCAGTATTCGAACTGGGAACCAGTTGGTCAATAGGCCGCTATCACTGTAGGTAGGATATTACTGCTCTTATTATAATTTTTAACTTCTATCTTAATTTTATTTTGGCAGACATCCTTCAATACAGCCTCTGGATATACGAGAACACATTGAGCCCTCCGTAACATGGGGTACCATATACATACAAAGTCACGATATCTGGTCGTAGTGATTTACCATGTTGCTATTTATCTAAATGGGAGAGAATGTTGCCGAAGGCAACCTTTTTAGTTATTTTATATATTTTTTTGGGATTTTGATGACAGTGACGTTTTGGTCCCTGTGGTTGGGATTCGCTTTTATGTTCGGGCAAGGATTTATTGTATTTTTCTCTATTTTATTATTATACCCTTTTACCTCAAAGAACGTGTCTTGCTTTACCATTTTTCGACCCTCTTTATAAATACAGTCCACTTGCTCACTCTGTAGCGCACAACCCCTTTAAATGAAGTTGCGGGAATTCGTTAGTAATTGTAAAGTTACCAGAGCTCCTGACAGCAGGGTCTTAATGCGTGTGTGTTGATTGATTTATTATTATTTATTTGAGCTGTCGATGTGAGCTGTAAAATAAGTCATATTTCATTCTTTCATTAGTCATTTACATGAAGCCTAACTCCAGCTTCGTACCAAAATTGTTGTGAATATAGCTTCAATTAATATTTTAAGCGTCGAGTTAATTCAGCCGTCATCTCTTATATACAAGAATCAGTTTGTATGAGCGCTTGATTAATGAACAGCTCAAACGGGGATCGGCCGTAACCGCACAATTTGTAGCTGCTTTGTTTGGTAACTCAATATTACAGTTTAGACTTGTTTGGCACCCAAAATCCGATATTTGTTGCCTTTTTTTTAATTACTAGCGTTATTTACGGCAAAGATAGTATAACCGAAACTAGGTAATAATTCAGAAGGTTTTTTTATACTACGTCGGGAGGCATATAAGCATACGGCCCACCTGATGTAGAGCGGGTACCGTAGCCATAGTATTAACGCTTGCGATATATTAAGTATCACTTGCGCGATGCCTCCTCTGCTGCTTACACAGCAACTCCTTGGGAGCTTACTAGTGACCTCACTCACGTGCAGGAACACAACAACCCTCTGGAGAGTTGTTATTTGGCTGCGTTTTTCTGTGAGGTGGAGGTACTCCCCAGACGGGCTGCTTTGATGCGCCCTACCTCTCTTAAAACATCCAGACCAAGACAAACAGACATGTTCATGGACACAAATGTTTGCCTTGTGTGGGAATCGAACCCACGAGCGTTTGTGTCAAAGTCGCGTCATTCACGACTGAGCCACCGAGCTCCGAGGAAAAGCAATTTTTAGAATAGCTATAGACTTAGCTTGACAATTAGATCACCGACATGCTCATCTACACTTAATAAAGGATTATATAAAAAAAATTCTGTTATATTCTGCGCAGTAAATTATTGTTTCTGTATTTACACCTTAAAATATAATGCGAAAGTGGAAGGATGAAGAAGCCGAGGCAGACCAAGACTAACCTACCATGATCAAATTGGTCGTGTTTTATTAGAAGGTGTAGTCAGGAGTAATAGAATTCAGCGAGCTGTACGCACGAAAAGAGCTATGAATGTTTAAGAAGCGAGAGAAGTGTGTAAGGTCTAATGGCGCTTGGTTCTCTCTGCCTACCCCACAAGGGACGTGATATACACATAGATATTCATGCTTTATTTCAGTATTATTTATTGATATTTTTGATAAAATGCGAGTGTAAGATTTATAACTTTGTTTAGTATAGCATTGTCAATAGCATGCACTAATTTAATTAATATGAGCTCGGATTTTATTTAACGAGTATGAGTTCACGACAGATCCGGCAGTCTCAAACACTGTTGAACTTTAAACAGCTCGTCAAAAGCTACGAGTACTACATTTCAATTTAACCTTCTGAACTAATATATGCTTCAATCCTGTTCAGTCTTTCTTTTGGTGTCGGACATAACTGCATAATTTTGTATTGCACCTATATTGTTAACGTAAATTGTGTAATTGAATAAGGTTCTTTTATTTTACGTCATTACGCGCCACCTACCTTTATTTATGTCAACTCTCGTTTAAGTTAAGATTGCCTGGAAGAAATTTCATTAGTGATAAGGCCTATTGTACTTTCCTATATAGATTATGTATATTTGTATATTTTATTGGTGCAATAAAGAGTTTTGTATTGTATTGTATTGAACGTTAACGTGAATCGGAGCTAGTCGTGGTTCCGAAAATTGGAGGAGTTGAATACTTAGAGTATTTTTTAGGTTACCCAATCTAGTGGTAATATAGATATCGTTGCTTACGGTTTACAGTTGACGTTAACGCGATGTGGGTCATAATAAAATTTTGAAAAACATCCTATTGATGCATTTTATTCTAGAATAAAACACATCAATAAAGCTCAGCGTGAAATTAAAACAATGGTACGGGATTTAACAGTATTGAATATTTCAGATAATCCGCTCGTGTACGCTGCGCTTACTCTAATGGAACTCGATCATCGAACAAAGGCGAATTATTAGTCGAATTAATAGTTTTCGAAACAATATATTTTATGCAAATTTTTAGATTTTGTAACGCACGCATAACACTTCTAGTGTTCCAAGTGTCCATTGGTTACGGTAACTGCTTGCCATTAGTCAGGCCGTATGCTCATTTATCACCTTAGTGGAATTAAAAAGAATCGGCCAAGTGCGAGTCGGACTCGCGCACGAAGGGTTCCGTACAATTATCTATAAAAACGGCAAAATAATCACTTGTTTGTTGTATGGGAGGCCCCCTTAAATATTTGTTTTATTTTTATTTAATTATTTGTTTTTAAAGTAAATATATAACTAAATATTCTGTGAATATTTCAAGCGTCTACCTGTTGCCGTTATCAATATCGAGCAAAAACGAGCAAAAAAATCACGTTTGTTGTATGGGAGCCCCCTTAAATATTTACTTTATTCTACTTTTTAGTATTTGTTGTTATAGTGACAACAGAAATACATCTGTGAAAATTTCAACTGTCTAACTATCACAGTTCATAAGATACAGCCTGGTGACAGACGGACGGACGGACAGCGGAGTCTCAGTAATAGGGTTCCGTTTTACCCTTTGGGTACGGAACCCTAAAAATGCTAATTCGAATAACACATGTCTCAAATTTTCAATAAAATAAATGAAATCGTGATTTACAAGCCCACTATGAAGATAGCCCTGATCGTTTAAGTCATTTCAAATAATTGTTTGTGTTGAAATTTCCAGTTTGCAAATGAAATTATCACTTACTGCCAAACAGTCACATGTAAATTTTATATTTTGTCACTTTGCTTTGCCAGTTTGTTCTCCCTAGGTGCATAGAAAATATAAGAGCATTTAACATTTTAGATGGAAAAATTCACCTGCTTTACCGAGGTACCGTTCAATCTCATGACTTGAAGTAGCTGAACGATTTGGAATGGTAACGAATTTACTATTCCTATTTGCCGCTGGTATAACGTAATCCTACGGCGCCTTCCACCTATTAAGTAATGTACTTGTTACTAACTGTACTTTTTAAAATATTTCATTATTTTTTGGCAAATTGTGCCAAAAACAAGCTTGATAATGCATAGATACCAAAATTTGACTGCGGTCTTTCTTAAGGATGTGGTTGTCTCTACATCTCTTCTGCTATCTACAAACAATTTGATTAAAGATTCCATGCTAATACGTGCAATTAGTGTAATATAAATATTCTTCCGACAAATTACGCAGCGCCATCTCAAGCTAAGCAGAGCTTGTGCTATGAGTACTAGACGTACATGGATACCTTTTTATAAGTATAAATTTAATACATAGAAAACACCCAAACCAAAAGAAACAGACATGTTCATGCACACAAATATTTGCCTCGTGAGGGAACCGAACCCATGTGCTGCCGTGCTACTTAATAGCCATCGCTAACCATTCCACCACTGGGCTCGGCAAATTAATTTATGATTGCCGATTTCTATGAGAATGTAGAACGTGTGTTTAAAAAAGACTACACGTGTTTCTTTTAAAAGTGACTTGAATGAGTATCCTACATAAATGTTATTTTTTGTTAAAATTTAGGACAATAAAAAGCCGTAGGACTTATGAAGAATTAGATGCTTAACATTTGTCGCGCACTGTGGGGGAGAGAAAAGCTTCCCATTTATTTCACACTCCTGCCTGTAATAGAATAATCTCGCCGATGGAGATTTACATAATTAGCAGGTATATTTTATTGCCTCAACGCAACGTTATTAGAGGGTTCCACGTTTGGCTTTTTGGAGCAGGAAACGTGGATTACCAGATTTCGCCACATTTCTTTTTTTATATTTTAACTAGCGATCTGCCCCAGCTTCCCAAGGGCGATTCGATCGCTACCACACCTTACAGAATTAACCGCTGGGCTAATCTGAAGATTTCTTGAAGAAATTTCATAAAAGTTGGTCCAGCCGTTTTGGAATTCATAGGGATTATATACACAAAGAATTTTGCATTTTCTTGTTTAACCTGGTCATATTAAATTATAAGAGTTTTATTTTATATGCCCATCTTTGTACCATATAATGATAATAATATTGGCTTTCTCTAAATTAATTGAATTAAATTACAATATAATACAAACAAACAAAATAGTTGTTTTTGTTGGTCACAAATACAATTAGCGCAGGTAATTTTACTTTTCATTTACGATTTAACAGTTCAAAGCTGGTAATAAAGTATTCGGATTACGCCAGTGTGTCGAAAAGGGTTTTAAAATATAGTGCTTGTACCGAAAGTAGAGTAAAATTCTTTGCATATTTAATACAAAGTTGCCTTGAAGCGCTCCGTATACACCAAAATATGCTTTGTGGAAATATTTTTAGACTGATATGTACTTAAATGACACGAGCTAGTAAGTGGTTATAGCAATATATAGGGATGTAAAATAGTTATATAATGTGAGGGAAGTGAGTGTAGGTGCGATATAATAGTTGTATATCTAACCTTTTAACGATTAGTTTTTTTTTACCATTGCTGTATTAAAGATGAAGAATATTTTAGAAGTTTGAAAGTCAACAAATGTCATTCAAGCCTTCTTTAGCTATAACTGTTTTTGATGTTCAGGATAATGATTGAGTGTGTACAAGGGCGCTGGATGAAACGTGGACGTCGGCGAGGCCTCTGTCATTTTGGAAAATGAGAAAAGTCTGGCTGACGTCCGCGGCTGGACTGTGACTGGAGTCAGAAAGAAAACGTTAAGTTAAATTATGCACTAATAATTAATTGAACACAAAATTTAGTTACACACTGTTAAACTATATTTAAATAATTATACACAAAATTTATTTTATAAGTAAGTATTATATGCTAATTAATGACAAAAATTACAGAAATCTTTTTGCGAGGCCCGCACGCCGCACAGGTGCGTGGCCGGTCGCGCCGGCGGCGTAGCGATGCCGGCAACCGACGCGTCGGTTGCCGACATCGATACGTAACGTCGCCACTGAGTGTGGCTGGCTACGAGTAATTGGTGTAATAAAAGAAGTTTAGCATATTAATATCATAAAGGCTACATAATATTAAAAAAAACTTTATTAATACTTTGTTAATGACTCTGCGGCCAGTAGTACGAACAGCTAATCATCATATCTGCCTCGCAACTATATTATCCAAAATATTAGAGAAATAACTGTACCCCAAATTGCCTAAACATGTCAGTTCAAATAGCGCTCTATTGGGTTTCCGTGCCGATATGTCAACAACAAATGTGGCAATATTTGCCCTTTACAATACTGTTAAATACTATTTGTAAAGACATATACATATATTTGCACGTGATAACTTGGTCTCAATCTTGCATTTGATATCATTAATTATGATGTAATATTCATTGATAAACTGGATGTCATGTTAGTAGAATTATCACACTGGAATTAAAAATTACAGAATTAAGAGATATACAGAAAAGAGAGAGAGAGAGAGACATAGAGCGTCTCAGGGTTTAAAAAAAAAAGATAAAAATAATTTATTTGCTATTACGGGAACTTAGACACGTCTTTAAATTAGATCATATTGTATCTATAATTAGATCATGTTGTAAGAAATGCCAAAAGAATGTTGCCAATATGGGTCTTTTTTTCATCGTTAATATATATTACAATAAATATATGATATATATATATAGTATATATAGTAAAATATACAAATATGCATATAAATCAAGTAGTGCAATTAAAGATATATTAAAACATGTGCTGAAACATTTCCAAACATCTCTGCCAGTTAGATAATCATCGATTCTATAATAACCCTTCTTGCACATTGTATTTTTTTAACATATTGTCAGGCAAGGACAGAACTGTTTCAGGTAATTTATTATAGAATCGAATACAATTTATAAAAGATCTACTAGTCTTAGCAGACCACATCGGTCTGCTATCATCCCATGTAAGCAATACATTGAACCGCGTTACAAGGCCAAGGCTATCCAGGGCTACCTCCTAAGGATGGGGATAATATAATGATCATCATAATTTCATTCGAAGGATTTTACCTTCACAGCGATCGGTGATCATCCATGGATTTGAAGGGTGTACTACTCTGCTTTTTCTTGTTCGTTGTCGCTATTCGAGAACCTCCAGACCCCGGCGCCAATCCATCGAAATCAGATTCTCAACGTACACTGCTTTCTTAATATTATATATTCTATCTATCTATAACTTCACACCAAATCCCTTGCGGGGTAGGCAGAGAGAACCAAATGCCACGTGACCCGATCCTTACACACCTCACTCGCTTCTTTCACGTTCATTGCTCATCTCATGCACGCTCGCCGGTTTCTAGGGCTCCTAACATCACTTTCTGATAGAACACGACCAATTTGGTCATGGTAGGTAAGTCTTGGCCTTCCTTGGCTCCTACATCCTTCCACTTTTGCGTTGTATATCTGCTTCGTCATTCTTTCATCCTGCATTCTTTCTATATGTCCGGAGCCAACGGAGCATGCCTCTTCTTATTTTAACACTGACGCTCTCTATTTCAAGAGAGAAATATATAATAAAATGCATAATAAAAAGTAAAAACAGCTTAAAATCAATATTAACGTACTCTCTGAAGCACGAACGATCTCGTGACGACTAATCCCATCAATAAGGAGAGTGCACTTCACGCTGTTTAACGTCGTTCAATTAAAATAACACACGCGTGGACACCATCGAGTTAAATCCAGTAGGATTTTCAGAAAAGCTATAAAATTATTTCCATTTATAAATGACATTAGATAAATCTCTCAATAACGCAACATCATTGTAAATCGTATGAACTATATATAGACTCGTACATAGCGACCCGCGGTTCAAAAGGGATGAATACACCCGACCCGCTTTCAACCTTTCACCCCACAATCACTTTCAAATATACCTTGTTAGTTAATGACACATACATATTTGTTTTTAATGGGGTTTCAGTGAAACCTTCAATCTAGGATCCAAATACTTGTTGTTTTAATGACTTTTATTTATACAGAGCATTAGTATTTTTTTATACAACTAGATTGGCAAACAAGCATGCGGCCCGCGTCAGATGGTAAGCGGTCACCGCAGCCTATTGACACTTGCAACACCACGGGGATGTTACTCGCGCGTTGCCAATCTTGTGACCTAACGATGTTTTCTCACAGTACCCAGTAATTTCTCTGCCATATCTCACCCTACAAACCGGAACACAACTATATAAATATAGCTGCTTGGCGGTAGAAATAGGTGAGACAGAGGTAGCCATGCAAACGACTTTTGTACAAAGTCTCCCTCTAGTAATCTGTTAAATAACCAAAGTTGATTAGAGTTGGACACGATAACGTAAATTTTTCTTGCAGGATAAATATTTAGATTAAAAAGGTGTAAAGAAATTATATGCTATTGAGGCTCAACAACCCTTAGCAATAGCAATCGAGGTATTCAGGCATGTCTTCCCCCCCGTTCCTCTACAAGTCCTGTAGCATGTTATTCTTACGATTAACGTCTACAACGCCTGATGATGCCTCGTGGAGAGGCGAAACACGTGTCGCAGCGACGACCAGGCCAGTCGTGGCAGCGACGGTGGTGGAGGGGGCATGCGGATTCTGTTCCAGATGGCGGACGACCGCAGCAGCCGAGGCAGAGACTACCGGAGCAGCCATGACAGCGTCGGCATGATGCACGCACTAACAGTAGTGGGTGGGTGCCGGCCGGCGCTAGGCCGCATGAACTAATTGGTGGCGGAAGCACACAAAGCAGGTTGGATCAAATTGCATGTAGTCTTACATTTGTCATAAATTCATATTGTTATTAGTTTCGTATAGTTTCTCACTATATTTTCTTTTGGGGTTTCGAACCTTACGGACAAACCGGATCGCTTATTACAGTCACTCTGCTGTTTACTGTTACCGTTAGGATTTGTAGCAGATGGATTGCATCAGCTGTTTTACAAAACCGTTACAAAACAGCGGATATGGAATTCTAAAAACAGAGTTTGCAAAGATTAACTGAACATTTATTTTTTTCCTTTTCATTTGAAGTACCCAATGAGTAAATATCACAATATAACATTTCGCATATCGCATTATAAACGAACCCTACATTATATATTTTGCAGTTGGGTATAAATTCAGGACAGTAAGAGTCGATACACGATTTGTTGAAGCATAACGACTGATTCTTGCTTTATTTGGATGGACAAGTCAAACAAAAATGAAAAAGCGACATGGAGATCGCGTGTTCAGTGAAGTGAAAAATCAGAATATTAACGTACTGCAATGTAATGTGACGGACCTCTAAAACGTCCACGGAAGCATTATAGGGATGGCGTAAAACACCATTAGGTACGACCGACTGAGTCCGAATTTATGACCGAGAAAATTTGTTTGCCCTGAGTTAATGTAGGTTACAGACCGGATTCTTAATGTTTTAAAACATTCTTAATATATTGAAAAAATATATAATGTGATTACATATTATCTACACTTCTGTATAACTATACCAACCCTTATTTATCCCACTGCGGGGATACGGATCTAAGGGAGATCCGTGTCCCTGCAGTGGGATGAACAGAACTTCACGAGAAAAAAAATATAGGATAGATCTTAATAGAAGAATACGAGCACGACCTTATTTATATATAAGACAAGGACACATGGAGAAGACATGACAAGACTAAGATCATGTCGAATGTCCATATGACACCTATGCCGGTCACGCTTGGAAGCATTAAGGAGCAGGTTATTCAGTTAGGTAAGTCCAACTTCGACCGAGAGGTCAACAGACGGATCCAACTCGGCTGGACAGCGTTCGGGAAACTTGGACACATCTTCTCGTCCAAAATACCTCAACGCCTGAAAGGCAAGGGCTTCGAACGGTGTATGTTACCAGTGATGACTTACGAAACTGAGACGTGGCACTTCACTGCGGGCCGTATGGGCAAGGTCGCTCAGCGTGCTATGGAAAGAGCTATGCTCGGGGTTTCTTTGCATTATAGAATCAGAAATGAGGATATCCGCAATAGAACTAAGATAATCGACATAGCCCACAGGATAAGCAAGCTGAAGTGGAAGTGGGCCGGCCACATGGTTCGTGGAACAGACAACCGCTGGGGAAGAAAGATTCCCGAATGTCGTCCTCGTATACCAGTATACTGGTGTCCCACCACTAGATGGAGTGACGACCTCAAGAGGTTTGTAGCGAGTCGATGGATGCAGATGGCACAGGATCGGCACTCTGGAGGGGAGGCCTACATTCAGCAGTGGACGAATACGGGCTGGGATGATGATTTCGGCAATTGTATTATATCATATTATATTATATTACCTAGCCTAGCCATAAATACTGAAACAAAGAAAAAAACATTTCTATTGCAAATAACATTTATTACTTTAACAGTGTGTTAGTTTAATACATAAATATAAAACAATTTAAAATATAAAAAGCTTATTCGAAGTGGTCTCCATTGGCTGCTATACAGTCCTTTACACGTTGAGGCCAGTAATCAATAGAAGCACGCACTCTTACCATAGGAAAATTCTTCACTGCCAATCGTACGGATTGTTTTAGGGACTCCAAATTATCATGGCGTTTAGAGCAAGCCGTACTCTCTAAAACTGACCATAAATCATAATCCAGCGGATTAAGATTGGGACTAGACGAATGCTAGTCTTCAGCTCTGATGAAGTCCGAAACGTTCGTTTCCAACCAAGACTGCGTAGACCGAGCTTTATGACCCGGCGCCGAGTCTTGCTGGAAGGACCATTCTTGGTTATTGAACATGGTGTTGTAAAGGGGCTTCACTACCTTCTCAAGAATGATACTTATCTTGATACACTTGTGCCGATGTTTTGATACCTTTTTCACAAAAGTATGGCTCAGTCACTCCTTCATAGCAATACCCCACCAAACTATCACTGAAGTGGGATAGTGCCCACGTTGCACTCTGTCGACTAATTGGGAAGTTTCCTTAGATTTTGAGCATAAATACGGTCATTTTGTTTGTTAAAATGTTGCTCAATTGTAAAAAAATTCTCATCCGTAAACAAAATTTTTCTGTGACCTCCCTTTGCGTACCGCTACAGTAAAGAAATGTCCATTACGTCTCTTATAGGCTGCAAGTCCTAAGTCATCTTTTAAAATACGCGACATGGTTCTAGGTGCTATCTTTATCTCCCGAGATAAAATCTTTTCATTTCGGATAGGATTTCTTCGAAATCTTTCCCTTACTGCTTTGACCACCTTTTTCGTACGAACACTACGTGGACGGCCAGATCTTTTTCTGTCACAAATAGAGCAGGTCTCATTGTACTTACTAATAACCTGCCTATTAATGATCCGCAAGGGGACCATTGATGAATGGGACAGGAGATACACATCGGGAACTACAGCTTCGACAACGAAGATGTTCTTCCCGAGTGCGGCGGCGGCGTACGGCATCGTGGGTAAAATGGTGCCGTCGAGCATCACTACGCAGGTCCTCTCGGGACACGGTGGGTTCTCCGCGTACTTGCACAGATTCAAGTGCGCGGATGACCCATCGTGCTTTTGCGAGCCCGGCGTGGACCAGACAGTGCAGCACATATTGTTTCGGTGTCCCGCATTCTCCAAACAGAGGTATGATTTGGAGCAGGATTTGGGAATGCGGGTCACCGAAACAAAGGTCTCCGAAATAGTGATGGGGCAAATTAGATCAAAATTTTTAAAATACTGCGTCAGTTTAGCCACGGCTGTCATAAATCGGAACAAGCAGAGCAGCTCCACCTAGGACTAATGTTGTATACTTCGGCTATACACAGTATAGCCGATGGGATCGCGGTGGCTAGGTGGAGCTGTGAAGCTCGCTGTCGCCCGCGTGTCTGGACTGACGCAGTATGGGGAGGGAAGTCTGGCAACATATATAAGGATAGTTCACCGGCGTTCTAAAATGGGCGAAATAAAAACTTTAGAATATATAATTGAAAGATGATGAATGGAAGAATGAAGTGCGGAATGGAAGAGAGTATGATGAATGAATGTGTTATTTACAATAGAATATTTAAAAAATTAAGATCAAGAAATTAAAAATGTATGTAAATAGCCTTGCCCATGGCAGGGGTGCACGTATTAAATAGAATAAAAAAAAAAAAAAAAAACCTGCCTATTAATGGTCCGATACTCAAACATTTTACTAATACCAAGCGTATGGAGAGTTTTAAAAATTGCATTTGGCTCCATACCTACTTTGTGTAATGCAATCACAGCGATTCGGTTCTCTTTATCACCCCACTCCATTTTAATATCGCAAAATATTGTACAATGTATTGGCGCCAAAATGAGAAAACTCAATGAACAATCATATAAAAATGACAGATTCCAAATTCAAATTGACTATTTTGTTTATTTTTAATTGTGACAGTTTTTATGGCCAGACTAAGTATATTATATTATATTATGTTATATTATATTATATTATATTATATTATATTATATTATATTATATTATATTATATTATATTATATTATATTATATTATATTATATTATATTATATTATATTATATTATATTATATTATATTATATTATATTATATTATATTATATTATATTATATTATATTATATTATATTATATTATATTATATTATATTATATTATATTATATTATATTATATTATATTATATTATATTATATTATATTATATTATATTATATTATATTATATTATATTATATTATATTATATTATATTATATTATATTATATTATATTATATTATATTATATTATATTATATTATATTATATTATATTATATTATATTATATTATATTATATTATATTATATTATATTATATTATATTATATTATATTATATTATATTATATTATATTATCTATCTATAACTTCACGCCAAATCCCTTACGGGGTAGGCAGAGAGAACCGAGCGCTACGCGACTCGATCCTTACATACCTCACTCGCTTCTTTAACATTCATTGCTCTTCTCATGCACGCTCGCCGGCTTCTAGGGCTCCTGACATCACCTTCTGATAGAACACGTCCAATCTGATCATGATAGGTAAGTCTTGGCCTTCCTCGGCTCCTACATCCTTCCACTTTTGCATTGTATATCTGCTTCGTCATTCTTTCATCCTGCATTCTTTCTACATGTCCGAACCAACGGAGCATGCCTCTTCTTATTTTAACACCGACGCTCTCTTTCAGACTAACTCTGCTTCTAACCTCATCATTGCGGATACGGTCTGCAAGCGTTACACCACAGATTTTGCGCAACGCTCGCATTTCAACCACATTTATCCTACTTTCATGCTCTCTCTGCCATACCCAGCTCTCGCTTCCATAAGTAAGCGTTGAGACCAGCACTGCATTGTGTATAGCCAGCTGCGCCTTCTGGCTCAGGTTTTTACTGCCAAGAAGTTTTCCCAACGCTCCATTCACGCTCTATTCCCAGAACTCACTCGCCTTTCCACATCTGCGGTGTACATTCCATCCCTGCTGAAAGCGCATCCAGGATATACAAACTCATCCACTTGTTCCAACACTTCATCATCTACCGTAATTCTTACATTGGTTCTGGTTTCTTCTCTTTCAAATACCATAATCTTTGTTTTCTTCGCATTCAATAGTAAGCCTTCCTTCATACATTCGTCTTTCATCATTGTGACTAGTGTTTGCAGCTCAGATGGTGTTTCTGCTAACAGGACGGCATCGTCTGCATACAGCAGACAGTTCACCACTAGGTCACCCATGCGTAATCCTACATTCGTCGATCTTATTCTCTGTAGACCACTATCGAGATACAGAATAAACAGCCTAGCAGACAACATGCAACCCTGTTTGACACCAATTTTGACATAAAACCAGGGTGACATGTTGCCATCTATTCGCACACATGCTGAGCAATCCTTGTAGGTGGACTGCACAGTACGGAGCAGTGAGCCGTCAATCCCATATCTCGGCAATATGCACCACAGTTCCTTTCGCACAACCCTATCAAATGCCTTCTCAAGATCCACAAAACCGCAGAAAACCTTCTGGTCTGTGGTCAGATGCTTCTCTACGATATTGCGGAGCGAGAAAACTTGATCCGTACATCCCCTTCCATTTCGGAATCCTCCTTGTGCCGCCCACAGCATTTCGTCAGATTTCACCCTCATTCTCCTTTCAATTATCTTTCCATATACTTTTGCTGCTAAGCTGATCAAACTGATGGCCCTATAGTTGGCGCAGTCCATGCGTGATCCCTTGCCTTTATACAAGGGTACGATGACTGCGCGTCCCCAGTCCATTGGGATTATATTATATTATATTATATTATATTATATTATATTATATTATATTATATTATATTATATTATATTATATTATATTATATTATATTATATTATATTATATTATATTATATTATATTATATTATATTATATTATATTATATTATATTATATTATATTATATTATATTATATTATATTATATTATATTATATTATATTGTATACTACAGCAACCTGGTAGCAGAGTGATTAGCAATGTTACTTTAACACCAAGACTCGTGGATACGATTTCCACATGTCTGTTTGCCACGGTCAGAATCTTTTTAAGAGAGGGCTTCAAAACAGCTCGACTGGAGAAGTATCTCCACCTCACAGAAATCTGCAGCCAAATAACAACTCCTCTGATGATTGTTGTGTATCTACGAGTGAGTAGCTTACCGGTAAGTAAGCTTCTAAGGAGTTGCTGTGGCAGTGTGGGAGGGACATCGCATGTGAGATACTTCAAGTATTGCAAACGTTCATATGCTACAGTAATTACTTTATACGGTAGGCCGTAAGCTTTTATGCCTCCCGACATTGTATAAAACAATAATAAACAATGTAAAGTTAAAAATTGAATTAAAATACGAGGTTCCTGTTTTTCAGCGTTTTTGTATACGGAGGCTCGGTACCCTTCATAAGCGACTCCGACTCATATGCGGCTCGTTTTTAGGGTTCCGTACCCATAGGGTAAAACGAACCCTATTACTGAGACTCCACTGACCGTCCGTCCGTCTGTCACCAGGCTTTATCTCATGAACCGTGATAGTTAGACAGTTGAAATTTTCACAGATGATGTATTTATGTTGCCGCTATGACAACAAATACTAAAAAACAGAATAAATAAATATTTAAATGGGGCTCCCATACAACAGACATGATGTTTTTGCCGTTTTTTTTACCGTTTTGGTATACGGCATACTAAAAACATTTTATAATCCGTCTTGATAAAAGTAAACGAAATAATACAAAAAGAACCTTGAAAACGTATTTACGGGTTGAAAACACAGCTGGAATTCCCAGAAGGGAAAGATAAAAGCCGTTTCGCTGAGAGGGTAATCGTATAATAAATTATCAAAACGCAACTTGATTAATTTGGTTATTACATCCAAATACGGTTAACAGCCGGCGACAAAATGGCGTTGACAAATAAAAGAGCGTAATATCTAGTTACGAAGGGTTCACAAACAAATTGTCTGGTAAATTGTGTTCATACGTGAAATTCATAGTAACAAGTAACGTAGTACAATCGTTAAGAAACCATTAGTAAGCCATGTGTTTTTTTATACTACGTCGGGAGTCATGCAAGCATACGGTCCACCTGATGTAAAGCAGTTACCGTAGCCTATTAACGCGTGTAATATATTGAGTATCACTCGCGCGATGCCTCCTCTGCTGCTTACACAGTAACTCCTTAGGAGCTTACTGGTGACCTCACTCACACACAGGAACACAACAACCCTCTAGGGAGTTGCTATTTGGCTGTGGTTTTCTATGAGTACTTCCCCAGACGGGCTGCTTTGATGCGCCCTACTTCTCTTAAAACATCCAGACCAAGACAAACAGACATGTTCATGAACACAAATGTTTGTCTTGTGTGGGAATCGAACCCACGAGCGTTGGTGTCAAAGTCGCGTCTTTCACGACTGAGCCACCGAGCTCGTCAAAATGTTAGATATATCAAATCCTTATCGTATCTGTTCTATTATTACTTTACACCCCGTATCAGTTTGTTTTTACTATTTGACAAGCTTGGTGGTGCAATGGTTAGTAACTCTACTTTGACACCAACGCTCGTGGGTTTGATTCCCATACAAGACAAATTTACTTTGCGGCTAGATGGTGGTTTGTAATTCGAGAGACAATGTTTATTTATTTAAATCAATAGACTCCTTACTACTTCTGCTTCTTTTTAGCGTTATCCCGTTTCTTTAATGCGTTAGAATTGGCACGGTCCGCTACCTAAGCCTAAGTATTTGTATTTGCCGAAGATTTTGATTTTGATGTAGAGCGTCTGCCGTCAGACCTCTACAACCTAGAGGGAAAACGAGACCTTTTTTAGTTAAGTCAGACGTCTGTCGAAATATAAAATCTTGGACATGCGGGTTTCCTCACGATGTTTTCTATCACTACCGAGCAAGTTCTAATCTATACATACATATAAATAAAATTGAAGTGTCTGTCTGTGATATCAGAATAAAGCCCTTTATCTTAAGCTCATATTATTATTTTCACGTTACCAAAGCCTAAATACGCATTTTTAACTTTTTTGTCTGTCTGTTTGTTTGTCCGGGCTAATCTTCGAAATGGCTGAACCGATTTTGACGGGACTTTCACTGGTAGGTAGAGGACTGTTCAGAGCAGCATATAGCGTACTTTTTATCCCGTAAATATTTAGGGTTTCTGCGTAAAAATGAAAAACTGTTAAAATTAGGGGGAAATATCTTCCCCTTTGGGGGACTTTGTAATTTTATTTTTATTATTTTCACAGAATACGTATTTTTTGACATAAAATAACTACGCATTTTTTATGTAATAAAAATAAAATAATTATACGTCGCCTCTCGTAAAGGTCAATAGATAGCGCTGTATAAAAATTGAATAGCGCTATGGTTGCATCTACCCTGAACTTTGTTTTTTTTTACAAAAGTCCAAATCTCATGCGTGCGAAGCCGCGGGCTTCAGCTAGTTACAAATTTGTACATAAATTCGATATACAGCGTCGGAACGGAAACCTCGATTCTTATATGACGTGTAACGTGTCAATATATTTTACTGTAACCTGTTGTAAAGTAATTGTCGTGTTTTGATGTCCTTTGCGCGTCTGATTTTTTTTCTGATTTACGTACACTCTGTCCTACATCGGATTGATTCTTATGATTCTAAAAATTGCAAAGCAAAATTTTTGATGTAATTATAATTGATAAAACTATACGTAAATAATGCAGGTAAAATTTTTCAGGTTAAAAAACCTGTAAAATTTTACCTGCATATATACACATAAGAACTTTTAGAAATCTTCAAAAACCTTCACACCCAAATTTAATAATTAAATATACGGTTCAATGAAGGTATGGAACTATCGATGCAAGTAAACATAGGTTGCAACATAAATTAAAAAAGGGAGTTAAAAGCACGAGATCTCGATTACTGTGACATTCGTTTGTGACACAGGAATTATGTCACAGGCGTCACATATTTAATCTTCCCGTTATCGTCACTGACATTTTACCGTTCCATTTTACAAAAATAGGCCACGTTGATTTGCAGCTACAAAACTTTGCATTCAGGCTTTGGTGCAAGTTTTATGATATCTCTTTTTAGGATTCCGTACCAAATTGGCCAGAAAGGTTCGCTCACGGTATTATACTAGGGGCACACTAAAAGTTTTGCACTTTTAGCTAATCGGATTCAAATAGGAATTTCGAATGTTATATTTTTTGAAACGTTGCAACCTACTTAGTAATAAAAAAAAACAATTGGCGGGAAATCATTTGTCAATTGTTTTTTATCACACATCAAAGTTCTACGTACGCAACGAAAATGGAATTGAGTCGAAAAGATTTTAGAGCGATTTTTTATGATTTTAAAAGTTGTCTCTCTCCGCAAGAGTATGCTGCTCATCTTCAAAATGCTTTTGGAAGAGAAGCACCTTCTTTGAGCACCGTGAGGCGATGGTTTGCTGAATTTGAGAGAGGTCGAGTTTCTTTACATGACGAATTTCGTGAAGGGCGGCCTTCAACTGCCGTCAACGTAAATAATGTGGCTACTGTTAAGCGGCTAATTGAAGAAAACCTGCGGATTACCTATGAGACAATTCGAGAACTATTGGGGATTGGTATGAGCCAATTCAGAAAATTTTACACGAAGAATTGAAAGTTCGGAAACTTTGTTGTCGTTGGATCCCTTATGAACGGAGCAGAGCGGAGCAGAAGCGGGCTCGCGTGGGATGGTGCTCACAGATGCTACTGAAGTATGACCACGAACATTCTAATACTGTTTATGATATTGTCACAGGAGACGAAACGTGGATTTATTGTTTTGAACCCGAAAAAAAACAGCAATCTTGTGAATGGGTGTTTGAAAATGAGAACAGGCCAACAAAAGTGAGGCAGGCGAGAAACGTTGGTAAAAAAATGATTGCGTTTTTTTTCTCAGCTACGGGTCCCATCTGCAGAATTCCACTTGAAGATCAAAAGAGTGTTAATGCCGAGTGGTATTCTACCATTTGTTTACCCAGGGTGTTAGAAAAAGTTCGCGAAAGACGACTAAAAAGCCGCGTTCTCCTACATCATGACAACGCTTCTTCCCACACGGCCAACAAAACAAAGTCATTTTTAACTTCCGAAAAAGTACAACTCGTTACCCATCCTGCGCATAGCCCCGACCTAGCACCCTGTGATTTCTGTATTTTCCCCAAAATCAAAGATTTGATGAGAGGTTTCATTTTTACCAACTCCGAAGAGGCAGTGATAGCGTTCAATCAGCACGTAGAAAACATGCCGTCAGATCTGTGGTCCTCCTGTTTTAAAAAATGGTCGATCGCATGAAAAAATGTTTAAAATGTAAAGGAGAGTATTTTGAAAAGCAATAAACATAATATTTTGGTTATAACATGTTGTTTTTTTAAGTTACGCAAAACTTATAGTGTGACCTACGTATAGATAGGGGAATACGCCGTCACAATCGAACAGAGTTAAGCGATCTTTTTTTGTTCTGTAGTACAGATGATTTAATATTGTGGAGAGATGGAAATTGGTAACATAGCGAAAAATGGTTTTGGTTTTAGTGTCACACCACAATATTTAGAGCCAAAGTTGCACATGATATACCTTGCAGACTAACAAACGAAACTCTGGCAAACTGGTTTTAATTATTAATATTATTAAGCCACAGTTATTTTTAAATCCATTGAGGAAGTAGAGTCATGTTATTGAAGAGAATATTCTATTCCTATTAGTGATGTTACCAGAAAACACTCGAGAAGCATTGTTAGTTGTGAGGCTACTAAGGTGCGAGTGATAGTCCTCGTATTGTAACTTTCCATAGGCATAACTTGCCGTGAGCAGATATTTCTTCGGAACTTACGAAAGTTGCTAACTCGTAGAAGTGACATGGAGAAGCATCAACTAGCTTTTCAAAGCCTACTAAATGTTGATACGCAATACAAAATGTCTTGGAAGAAATAGGCGTAGACGATCGTCTGCATGGAACCTACGTACCGAGAAATCTAGGACTTATAGAAACTGTACGTAATATAAAACATAGATTCATCATTCATCAGCGACCCAGGGAACCCTTTTTAAATTAACGACTTAAATGACAAACAAGGCTTCCGTGATACTTATACTAACTAACTACTAATTACTACTAATCAACTTAACTACTAATCAACTTATTCATACATTACAGTTTTTTTATCCAGAAAAATTTACCTGCATTATTTTACATATAGTTTTATCAATTATAATTACATCAAAAATTTAAGGGGTCGGTACCAGAAGCGTGCACGCCGCGACCCTGCCAGTCCAACATAGTTGACAGCAATTCTGGACCCAAACCGCACAGACGCGCGGATTAGGGCGTCGCCTCCGGAGGCGACGCGCATCGATCCGCCCCCGTCGGTGCGAAATCTAAGGCATGCGACGGGGCGCCACCCACCACGCAACGCCCATCCCGGCGGATCGAGGAGAGCTGAGTGTCGTATAGGTACATGGAATGTGAGAGGTGGTCTAAAAGATAAGATGAATGAGTTGATTGATATAATGAACGTGAGATGCCTAGATGCTTTGTGTGTGTCAGAGACCAAGCGAAAGGGAAGCGACACCGAAGATCTGTCCGGTGGCATGATGGCCCTGTGGTCCGGGGTGGACCAGGACGTTCATGCCAGCGCTGGCGTAGGTGTCGTGCTTTCATCTCGCTTGGCCGCTGGTGTGAAAGATTATGATTTAGTAGGTCCAAGACTTCTCTGGGTTAAGATAAAACTGGGGATTACGCGAATGTTTTTAGTTGCAGCATATGCTCCTGTGAGCTCTGCTGATCCCCAGGAGCTCGAGAAGTTTTGGGAGACTGTAAGGGGTATTCTGGATTTGGCTGAAGCGAATGAACGAATAATTATGTGTAGTGATCTGAATCGATGGGTTGGGACTAAGCGAAGCAGTTATGAGGCTGTGCTTGGTCCATACGGAGATAAGAGAGTGAACGATGCTGGTAAGTTACTTTTAGACGTATGTATGGAACGAAATCTCCTTGTGTCGAACACGCTCTTCCATCACAAGGATATTCACACTTACACATGGAGACGGAATGCACAGAAAAGTGTGATTGATTTGATTTTGATAGATGGACGTCTCCGAAAGTCGTTAATGGATACAAGAGCTTTCAGAGGTCCCACTCTTGAAACGGACCACTATCTAGTGATAAGCCGATTTGTAGGCCTTTTCAAGAAGTGGAGGCACTGGCGAGTGCGTATTCCTTTCGGAGAAGAATAAGAAGTGAATAATTGTAAGATGAAAGTGTGAGGAGTACGTATGTACGTCTAGTCAGTGAAAGACTTGCGTACGCGAGTCTTTCCGACTCAGATGTAGACGAATGTTGGAAAGTTCTGAAAGAAAGTATGGTGGACAGTGCGAAAGAAGCATGTGGATGCGCAAAGAGACGTAGAACACTGAGAGGAGATGCCTGGTTGGATGCGGAGGTTCAATCCTCCGTGGAAAAAAAGAGGAAAGCGTGGCTGGATTACGTATCATCTTTGTTCCAGAGCGATGGTTTGAAAGAAATGAAGAAAGAAATATACCGTCGATGCAAGAATGACTCCAAAGCTTTAGTGAAAGAGAAGCGTGTCTTTCACGCTTCTCTTTCACTAAAGCTACATATGAGTGAGGAAGAGAAGCTGACGAAGAACTTCGAGGCAAATACCAAACTCTTCTGGAGAGAGGTAAAGAAGTCTCGAAGTGGTTCGTCAGCATCCAGAATGGACAAGATAAGATGTAAAGCTGGTAGCATTCTTGCTAACACTCAGGAAGTGTTAGAACGGTGAAGAGAATATTTTAGAGAAATGTATGATTATGTCCATGACGCTGGCATTGTCAATGAGTCTGTGATTGACTCGGCAGTGCCAGCGTACTATATAGACATTACTATGGATGAGATTGAATGGTCGATACGAAGTTTGGAAGATGGAAAGTCAGCGGGAATCGATATGGTAATAGCTGAGATGATCAAGCTAGGTGGTACCTACTTTAGGGACGCCTTCTGGTTTTTGAGCAAATTAAGCTGGAGAACCGGAAGGGTCCCGAGCGATTGGAGACGAGCAGGCATCATGCCCTTGTATAAAAGCAAAGGCTCACGTATGGACTGCGCCAACTATAGGGCCATCAGTTTGATCAGCTTAGCAGGTAAAGTGTATGGAAAAATCATTGAAAGGAGAATGAGGATGAAATCCGATGGAATGCTTTGGGAAGCACAGGGAGGATTTCGAAGCGGCAGAGGAAGTACGGATCAAGCTTTTTTACTCCGCAACATCGTAGAGACGCATCTGGTTTTGGACCAAAAGGTTTTCTGCGGTTTTGTGGACTTTGAGAAAGCATTTGATAGGGTCGTGTGCGGGTGGACGGCAGCTTATCGCCCTGGTTTGATGTCAACATTGGTGTCAGAGAGGGATGCGTGCTGTCGGCTCGGCTGTTCATCCTGTATCTGGACAGTTGTCTTCAGAGAATAAGAAATATGAATGTGGGAATGCGAATGGGTGACTCAGTGGTCAACTGCCTGCTTTATGCAGACGACGCGGGATTAATAGCAGAATCACCATCCGAACTGCAAACACTCGTTACAACAATGAAAGATGATTATATGAAGAAAGGCTTACAATTGAATGCGAAGAAAACCAAGACACTATGATGATGTAGTGTTGGAGCAAGTGAATGAGATTGTATATTCAAGATAGTGTTTTTGACAGCAATGGAAGGTACACCGCTGATGTGAAAAGACGAGTGAGTGCCGGGAATAGGGTGAATGGAGCGTTGGGTAAACTTGTAGGCAGCCGAAATCTAAGCCAGAAGGCACAGCTCGCTGCACACAACGCGGTGCTAATTCCAACGCTAACTTATGAAAGTGAGAGCTGGGTATGGCAGAGAGAGTATGAAAGTAGAATAAATGCTGTCGCGATGAGAGCATTGCGCAAAATTTGTGGTATAACGCTTGCTGACCGCGTTCGTAATGAAGACGTGAGAGAAAGAGTTGGTCTGAAAGAGAGTGTCGGTGTTAAGATAAGAAAGGGCATGCTCCGTTGGTTCGGACATGTAGAAAGAATGCGGGACGAAAGAATGACGAAACAGATATACAATGCAAAAGTGGAAGGATGTAGGAGCCGAGGAAGACCGAGGCTAACCTATCATGACCAAATGGGTCGTGTTTTATCACAAGGTGATGTCAGGAGCCCCAGGAACCGGCGAGCGTGCATGAAAAGAGCTATGAATGTCACAGAAGCGAGTGAAGTATGTAAGGACCGCGTCTTATGGCGCTCGGTTCTCTCTGCCTACCCCGCAAGGGGCTTGGCGTGAAGATATACATACATACATATACATACAACAATTTTACTTTCCAAGTTTTAGAATCATAAGTATCAATCCGACGTAGGACGGAGTGTACGTAAATCAGAAAAAAAATCAGACGTGCAAAGAACATCAATCTTGTGTATTTGTTGTAGCAAGGTACTTTGTTACAAAATATATAATATAATACTCATAATATAATATGATCGATTTTTTTGATTTTTTTGAAAAACGGCGTTGTGCACTATTTGGGATGAGTAAAAAATGTTAAACTCGCGTCAGGACACGTGACCCTGACCGTATTACCGTATACCGAGAATTAGAACTTAAGGTCGCTGCAGCGCTAAAACATTAGTTACCTCTAATTAAACAATTAAAACATGAAGCGCTCGATCGTTCATAGGGCATTATTTTCTCGCGACTAAAATATTGGAAGCGCCATGAAATTCTTGGCGCTTGCGCGTTTCGTTCAACGAAGTTTATCAACATCGCTGTTAGTTTTAGAAATTGGCGATCATGATGCTAGTAATGATGATGGTGAAAGAGTCGTTGAAATTATGGATGAAAGTTGATTTTTCTGAGAGATAAACTTTTTAATGTAAAATAATTGTAATAGTTCTGAAGTGCTAAATTTTTAATGTAATATAAATTGTCATGTTTGTGTACGATAGCGCAATAAATGGATATTGTATTTTATCACATACATGATAGTACTTTTACAATGATATATGAAGCAATTCGTGCGAAATTATTCCCTAACCATTCCAAAATATTCAAAAATGCACAACGTTAATGTTCAAGTTTTCACTTCTGCCGACACTCTCGGAGTGCAACCCGTTTTTTTTATACACTAAGGGGCATAAAAGTTGGAAAAATGTTCCCACAGTGTTAAGCCAAAAGCTCTGTTGGGTCAGTTATGTTGTGTTCCAAATAAGAAGATTGATAAAAAACATAGCCACCAATATACCTGCTAACTTTTTAATAGCTTATACACGTAATATATACCTAATATAATACTCATAATATAATATGATCGATTGATGTATTCACTTTCGGTAACGTAGCTGTACCACAAAGCCAAAAGAGATATTTTTTTTATACACTAAGGGATATAAAAGTTGGAAATATGTTCCTACAGTATTAAGCCAAAAGCTCTGTTGGGTCAGTTATGTTGTGTTACAAATAAGAAGATAAAAATAGCCACCAATATACTCGTAGATACCTAGATGAAGGCTTTCTGCGTAGTCGCGTAGCTCTTAGGCTTGGTGCTGTCGCAAAAACACAAGTTTTGTGTTGATTTAAAGTTGTACGTGTTATTTTCTTGTCTACGAAAATGTGGTATGTAAGCCTTCAGAACCCGTTATATACCTTTTCCCATACATTTCGCGGTCATATATGACCACACGGGTTTCGAAGATTTAAACATGGTAGAAAAACAATTTCTATGAGGGCAAAGTCTCATTAGCTCGGAACTAGTTTAATATATATTTGGGAGATATTTTTCCGCCTTAATTTAAGGCTAATGTTCACATTAGTTACCTACGTGTGTTTCTTTTGGTAATAGAAACGCGCTGGCCGTAATATGAAGCTGAATTATTAGTAGGTTTTTGTATTACGGGGTTGAGGGTTTCGTACACAAGACATCCCAAGCTCTATTACTAAGCCTCTGTTGTCTGTCGGTTTGACCTATTTATATAGTACTGTCTCATTTGATCATTCAAAGTCTTCGTTCTAGCATTATTTCATTTCCTAATGCATTAGATTGGCGAGATCCGCTACCTAAGCCTAAACATTTGGCGGAGATACTGTTTTTGACATGGAGCGAATGCCGTCATACCTTCATAATACAGAGGGTAAGCTAGACCTCTTCTAGGTTAGTATGTCGAAATATAATTTCTTGAACGTGCTGATTTACTTCCGATGCTTTCCTTCGCCGACAAGCAAGTAATAACAAATATACACAGTTTGCACATTCAACGTTAACAAATCCCCAGTTGCTTTGGTTCCTCAATTCCAGGATACTTACCATCCTCAAAAGTATTGGGATTCTCGGTGTCCAGATCTTCAGCGATGTTCAATACCCAGGTCACCTGGAGGAGATGGTAATGCTGGCGTCCAAGAAACTTGGTTTGCTCAATAGAGCAAAGCAGTACTTCGGCGCGGAACAAAGGCTTATATTATAAAAATCACAAGTCAGATCGCACAATCATGAAGTAGTAGTCACCTTTGGGTGGAAGCTTGGATACCAGCTCGGATCTTGTGATTCGGTTCACAGACGAGCTGCGACAATTGTCGGCGATCCTAAGCTTACATATGGTAGTGAACTTTTAAGTAACAAGGGTTAAAGTATTAAAATTTGCGTTTAATAGTAATAGATACTTTGAATTGACATTAAACTTTCATGGTGTGAGATTTTCGAGTGAAACTTTTTCACATGATACCTATGAAGTTTTTTTTATAAAAATGTGCAATATTTCAATTTCAACAATAATGGCTGTAGAGTAAACAAAGAAAAATAAGTATTTTCTTTACCTATAGGTCGTTTGTACCTAAAGATACACACATTACAAAAAGCTTTAACATTTAAAGCTAAGGCTAAATGATTTAAATTGTAAAACAATATCAATGACAAAATTAACAACAATTGTCACTCATGAGTAGCTGATACCGCAACTCGATCTATGTACCGTTTCGGTCTACAAGTAGCTAGCATTGGGCGGGAGAAATCGGCGGGTATTTACTCATGCTTGCATTGAATTATTTACACGTCACTTCTTGTTGCGCCAGTCTTGTTCTAGACGAAGCTACTGAACGTATGTACATAAGAATGTGCCGGTCGCGTACTAGTTTTACATCAATCTGCGGGTAATTACTTAGTAAGCACGTGACTTACATGAAGCTGTTCCCACGGCACGACCTGCGCTGCGTCGGGTCTATAATGAAAGTCGCGGTAAAAGGCTTCTCTTTTTCAATGACTGTTATATTTTGTTAAAAACGTCGCATACAAACAAACAAAGTCAACAAGTATGTAACTCACCAGATGTAAGCGGTTACCGTAGCTTATGAATGCCTGCAACAAAAGAACCATCGCATCGTTCGCGCCACTCCCGCAGTAGCTCTTAGATAGCTTTTTGGTAATCGCACTCACTCGCAAAAACACAATAACCCTAATGGGAGTTCCCTAAAAGGAGCTTTTGAGTTTGTTCAAAATCTAATTATGAAATGTTACTTGCAATATGTTTGCAACATCATGTTTGTGAAGTGATCATGACCTACAAATGATATCTTGAGTATTTATAAAAGTTTATCAAACTTATACGAGGCCAATAGGAAGCTATGATCTGTTGGAGAAGATATCGTGTAACATCACCAAAAGAAACATACTACATTTTTCAATTTAACAAGGGCAATATCATTCCTTGACATGATAAGTCTTTGGAACTCGCCACTAGATAAAACATCACCTCGCCCATTTTATTATGCAGTTACACTCGTAAACGTAACTTTTACGAATGCTCCTGGTTTGAATCCTGGCATGTACCACTAAATTTGTCATCACTTTCCCGCGGTGAATGTAAACATCGTAAGGAAACTCGCACGTCGAAGAAATTATATATTTAAAAAATCGGCCAAGTGCGAGTCGGACTCGCGCACGAAGGGTTCCGTACCATTATCTATAAAAACGGCAAAAAAATCACGTTTGTTGTATGGGAGAGTAAATATTTATTTTATTCCATTTTTTAGTATTTGTTGTTATAGCGGCAACAGAAATACATCATCTGTGAAAATTTCAACTGTCTAACTATCACGGTTCATGAGATACAGCCTGGTGACAGACGGATGGACGGACGGACAGCGGAGCCTTGTAATAGGGTTCCGTTTTACCCTTTGGGTACGGAACCCTAAAAAGATCCATCTTACCTCTCTCTCTAGCTGCGGTTGCTCTGTGTTAAAATTAGTATCTTCGCCAAATTATTAGGCAGCGGACCCCGCTAATCCTAAGGAATTAGGAAACGGGACAACGATTGAAAGAAGACTCGTAAACATAAATCTACTACATCATGTTGTCTTCTTTCCTTACTTATGTTTTCTATATATATACGTATGGGGGATTGTATAAAGAACAGGGTTTAAATATATACAATGATTAAAAAAAAATGAAACTGATATTGAATATATTTACACAGGCTTATTGTCGTAATTTATGCCTTTTAATTTGATTGAATAAAAATGGTAGCAGCATTGTTTATCCATATTGTCCATCGGAAACAGAAGGTATGTGCATTCTACTTGTAGGTATATATTTTTTCCGCATGAGCGCGTGGTAGCCACACGATCGATAATTCCCACGATCGTTTCCACAGAGTACAGAGCGGTGACGTCATTATCATAATTAAAATCAGCGGGCGCTGGCGTTTTAGTGGGCTAATTATTTTTATTTACCTGCCGGTAGACTTACCGCCCTTTGGGGTAGCCGGTGTAACTAAGTATACAACTTACAGGCAATTTGATCTAAACTACTTTGTGTGCTTCCGCTCTCGATTAGTTCGTGCGAACTACTGCCGGCCGGCACCCACCCACTACCGTTAGCTGCTCCGGTTGTATCTGCTTCGGCTGCTGCGATCGTCTCTGCGAGTGTTCGCCATCTGAAACCTGAAACGCATGCACCCGCCACCGTTGCTGTCCAGACTGTTCCGGTCGTCTCTGCGACACGTGTTTCGCCTCTCCACAAGGCATCCTCAGGCGATGTAGATGTTAGTCGTTAGAATAACATGCTATAAATGACTAATCCGTTATAGTGCCGTCCTTTATATAGAGAAACACAACTCTTTAGACACTTATTATTTAGCTGCGGTCTTGCGTAATGTGGAGGTATTTACCCAGTCAGGTTGTTTTGATGCACTCCATCACTCTCTTGCCAGAACCATGTTTATAAATTAGCAAAGTGTACCACGAGCAGCTAAACTTGGTTCTATATTTAAAGATAGGAGAAACTTTTTTGATTATTTTCTAATAAGATGATTCAATAGTCGGATTGATCGCGGCTAAATTTTTAGTTAAGAGAGGTAGGGCGCAACAAGGTAGCCCATCTGGGGAACTACCTCCACCTGGTATGAGCCGTATGGTTGTACGCCTCCCGACGTTGTATAAAAATTAAAAAATTGGCCAAGTGCGAGTCGGAATCGCGCACGGGGCTAAGGGGGCTCCCATACAACAAACGTGATTTTTTTGCCTTTTTTGTAGATAATGGTACGGAACCCTTCGTGCGCGAGTCCGACTCGCACTTGGCCGATTTTTAGTATTTGTTGTTATAGCGGCAACAGAAATACATCATCTGTGAAAATTTCAACTATCTAACGGTTTATGAGATACAGCCTGGTGACAGACGGACGGACGAACGGACGGACGGACAGCGGAGCCTCAGTAATAGGGTTCCGTTTTACCCTTCGTGTACGGAACCCTAAAAATGGCAAAGTTACGACTTCATTGAAGCCATTTTTCATGTTTTTTTAATATTTAAACTTATTTAAGCCGTTTCTTCTTTATACAACCTCCCATACAGATAGCCTAAGTAAGGAAAGGTGAGAATATGAAGAAATAATAAGTAAAGTAAACAAATGTAAATAAATTGCAAAGGCTTTTTATTTCAAGGTGTGAAATTGTCGTATATTTGGTTTCATTTGTCTCATTCATTGTAAAATATGAACCAGTTTGGAACCAATTTATTATGTCAATATTTTCACATCGACAAGCTTTATTAAAAACTGAAGAGGTATTAGTAGCAAATAGTTTGCCATTTCGGGCAAATCATTCTCATATACTAAAAATGGGGACCAAAATAGAATTAAGTGTAAATTTTTGTTTACGCTTCTATGAATATACTCTCAAAAACATTTATAACTACTGAGGAGGCTTCGACAACTAAACACAAATTACGAGTATAATAACTTCCACTGGAATGGGGAGTAAAAAATCTGAATAAAACTTTACTTATGTTCACTTATCTTGAAATAAAATTATTATTATTATTTATTTATCTTTCTACTCACGGGTATTAATCCCGGTCATTTGATAGGCTTGCGCGGGGATAAAGATCCAACGCGTAGAGGCCCCTTAGAAAAGATTGTATGTAATGTTGTACACCTGCCGTGATCCGCTCCAGGGGATATCAATGGGTCAATTATTAATATTATTATTATTTTCTCCATTTAGAAAAAGTATAGTAGACGTAACATGATGAAACTTAGTCCTGCTTTGATTTACGCGTATTAAAATGGGAACTTAACTTGCCTATTGGAAATGTCAATCACCTAATTAATTTACTTTTATTATAATCTTATACTATACATGTGCATTGCACAAAACACTATTTAATTTTCGTCGAAACTTTTGTAGAGACTATGCTTATGTGCCTCTGTGTTGCAGGCGTTACTGACAGGGGCGTCGAAACAGTTATCGTAGTCAGAACAGCTGCAATACATAGAGCATAGCTGACGTGTTGATATCCACTTTACAAACGAAACAACTTCTCATTAGCTTCCTGGTCACCATCCTTACTTTCAATAACAAATCCAACAATTTAGGAATACAACAATCGAGGAAATTTGCTTGTTATATGATCGAGGAATAACTTCTAATTAGCAGAGACAACCCAAATGAATAAATATTCTAAGTCACGTTGTTTGTTAATAAACACTCCATTAGAAACTTAAACTTAACCGCGTAAGATTATGATCAATTAACTCATTATATTTTCATACGCCAAGCTGCTTTTAATGCTGACCGTACGAGGAATAACCGAGCCGGCGATGTTATCCGACTCTTTTACATAATACTGGCAGGTGTTCAACATAAGGTAAACTTGGCCGCGCACCAAACCAGGCTGAAATGCAAAATTGGACTCTGAACATGCTTCAGTGGTTTAAAAATGTTTTAATTTCTATCAATATGTTCCATCTATACACAATCTAATATATAATATCGCGACATATATCTCTTACATCTCTCTATGTATATATATATTACGTATATATGTACCTATTCTGTTCGTGTGTATGTTATTGAACTCCTCCTAAACGGTTGGACTAATTATGATTGAATTTTTTGTGTGTGCATAAAGAGATTCGAGAATTGTAAAGATTCACAATTGGACCCGGTAGGTAGTGTTTAGTGGTATACTACAGGACATATTTTTATTATTTTGGGACAGGGTAACGTCTGTCGAGTGCGCTAGTTATATAGATATATGTATATATATAATAATAATTATTCTGTACGTGTGTTTTGTGTAGTGTAAATTTTTCGAAAACCGTCGGACGGGTTTGGATGAAATTTTTGAATATATCTGAGTGGCTCCCTGAACGGTTTAGTTAGATTTACATATGGATTCTAGTAGGTAGTGCTGCAATTGATTACCTGGTTTTTTTTGGCAAGACAACATCTGTCTCGTTCACCAGTAATGAATAAAGTTTGTACAGTTTCTGTCTGAGTTTACGCCTGCTTTTCGATCAATGGGATCGTGATAATACGTAGCGGATACTCTCGTTTAGTTTCAATCGACAGGTTGGTCTTTAGGTGCAACCTATTAAAACAGGGAATATGTAGCGTATGGTCGCAGACTCTCTCTTTAAATGTCATTGCTAAACGTACAAATATTTGTGACAAACTTACTTTCACGATTATAATACTAAGTGCTACCTGCGATTGTATGCACGTATGGATTACATTATTGCGATAATAATTATTTACTTTTACAGATGGAAGTATACCTTTACGCCATGATTAATTCTAACTAACATAGAGTCAGACAGCTAGAGTTAATTTCCTATCTACATCATTAGTATGGATGTATATTCGTATTAAAAATACGAATGAACGAAACAGTATTTATTACCTTTATACTAAAGGTTCATTATGAAAAAATATGTGTTAAAGAGAACGGTCCATAGGGAATTAATAATAACAAAAAATACTCCGACTTGGGGAAGATTTAAAAGACTTGGGAAAAAACTATCCAAGATGATTATAATATGTTGACTTTATATAATGTGTGTATTATAATTAAGAGTAACAATTATTTTTTTTACGTTGACCGCCTCGAAAGTACAATGTTTGACAATAAACATTGTAAAACAATGTTGTATTGTCAAACATTGTACTCTCATGCAAAACAGTTTTGTTAAAATGTTATAGACCGGGCTAGTAGGAAATAGCCCTATTCGAAAAGTTGATGTGTTGATGCGAGTGCGCAAGGGTAATAGGGAGTAACTGTGGAAATAACTGAATATATAAGAGGTACCTACGTGTCAACAATGTTTTTTTTAATGTTCCTTGAATTATGACAGTAGCACATCAAAAGTGAAAATCTGACTAATAATACCGATAGGAGTTTTATAACGACCAGCAGTGTCTTTTTCAAAAAAATAAAAAAAAAACAAATCCGTCTGATAGAGTTGCAGCCCTTAGTGTGTTAGTGTTGTTGTGCTTAGTGCGTTTCAACAAACAAACTCTTTAGCATTATTATGTTACTATTGATTAATATCTCTAAATAGTGGCAGTCAAATTGCAAAGCCCGTATTTAAGGGTTGGCACCGCAAGATTGACTCTTACCATCAGGTAGGCCGTACGTTTGATTACCACGTTATAATAAAAAAAAACTTAGTTCTATAAGATATGATCAACGATTCTGAAACTAAACAAGTGATGTTTTAGTATTCCGTGGAAAACACGTTATTGCAACGCAACTGCAAACAAACCCAATTGAACCTCTTGGTATGAAACCAGTTTGAGACATATATTATTAATTATATCAATTATTTATTATCTCAGTATATCAATTTCAAGAGTTGTAGATACTATGAATATATCTTCGACAAATATGTCGTAGAAGAAGAAACTATATGGATACCTAGATCAACTGTCATATGTTTGTGGATGGCAAAAAAAATAAGTTAGTAAGTTACTGCTCACCGCCGGTTTTAATGAAACTGATTTGAAATGCGTTTCGAACAGATTTTAGATTCGTTGCATCCAGTGTAGACTCTGTTACACAAGCTCATAGAAAACTCAAAAGTAACTAGAGTTGCAGTTTCGTTACGTTTGTGTTTCACCGTTTGTTTTTGAGCTTTAGGGTTTTCTTTTAAATATTTATGTTAGAATATAAATTCACCTCTTTATATGTAAGTGTAGTGCTGTATATTACTAAACCACACTACTACGTTACTAAACACATGCCTTTTTGTACGAAACATTATATTTATATATATATGTGTGTTATCCTTCAGTATGAATGTATGTCACTGAACTCTTCTTCAATGGCTAGGCCGATTTTGATGAAATTTTTTGTGAGTATTTGAGTGAATTTCTGAATGGCTACAATTAGAACCGGTAGATGGCGCTGCCGTATGTCTATCGGGTATGCTAGTATAATGTATAAATTCTAAACGTTTAGGTAGGTTTTTAATAACTTATTTAATAAATAAAGACATAATTCTTTTAGAATCACCTTAGGATCCATTAGGGCTTTCTTTCCATAACAAACGAAGCTATCAAGTAGGTCTGTATCTTATATACTTGCAAAAAGTATGTGATCCGATTTAATAACCAAAGCAGCCCATTTAGGGACGAACCTCAACCTCACTCTAAACCACAGTCAAACTCAACTCTTTCAAGGGTTGTTGAGTGCTTGAGCATGACTTGAGTTTGACCTCGCGTACTTGAAGCTAACTGTAAGCTCTTACGAGTTGCTGTGTTAGTGTTGGCAGCAATGCGAGCTTTACTCCTGATATTGTGATCGTTTATATGCAATGGTAGCAACTACACATCAGGTGAACAGTATGGTCAATTGCCAACCGACGACGAATAAAAGAGAAACCTGTTGGTCGGTTTAAAATTACCGGTTAATATATTTTTAAATTTTTATAACATTTTTAGAATTTAACCTAAATACAAAAGCTCTCGGGGCGTAGCGTAGCTTCTACTTATTCTTGTCTGTTATTAACATAGACCATTACTAGCTTATTCGTGGAATACCTACTTGAAATGAACAATAAATTTTATTTAGTATTAACGCAAATTGCTAGTTTATACTTAATTCGAATATGGGATGCGGAAACAACACTGAACGGAATGGTAGGACGTCTAGAACTTATATGTATTGGAATATACCAGTAAATTAGTACAATTTTGTTCACAAAAACATCACTTTATTATACTATTCACGCAAATTTTGTTATTTTAATTTTTGACACACGACCAAACTTCCTTTGTATAGAGGACAACACTTATCATAAGCAGCTTCTTTCGTAAATCTATCTGTAGGGAGTTTCAGAAGCATAACAGTAGTATAACATACTGTATAATTTTATGTAATGAGGAACTAACTAAACAGAAAGAGAAAGACGAAGATTACCATAGTCAGGTACAAATACGTCGCTTTATCTGCACGTATACGTCAGAGCAACAGAGCAAGATTGTCAGCTATTATTCAGGCAGACGTAGTGTCGATTCTAGTGGGGTGGCCATTTAGGCACTTTTACTTTATCCTTGTTACGAGTATACACGAGTATATCCTGGATAAATCGCTTTTGTGCTCCTATGAGATTACCAGTTAAATTAATTGTTGACTTAAATTGTTATAGCGTCTTAAATATTTCCTTGATTTACAAAAGTTGAGATAAATTGTAATCCAATTATGTGAGTAACTCTAGTATACATTAAATCTACCGTCGCCGATCAGAGGCGACCCTTATACTTTTTACCCTGATACTTGACTCATTCGCCTATGATAACACATATCCCAATACGTGACCATTGATGGGTGAGTCAGCAATGTTAAATGGCTATTCGCATCAATATGTCTGTTCTTGAGAGCTCCGTCTTGGGATTCGCCGGGGTCAAGTCATTTACCAATCCAGGCAGCCTCTCCTGGGATAACGAATGAAATATTGCCATTACACAGTCAAGAACGTTTGTAATTCGTCTCCATCGATTACTACTAATATAGAAAATAAGCAGGTGTTCGGATACACGATTTTTTTACAACTTACAACAAATACAATGTCGGAAGTCATGCAAGCATACGGCCCACCTGATGTAAAGCGGTTACCGTGGCCTATGAACGCTTCTAATACGTTAAGTATTATTCGCGCTATGCCTCATGTGCTGCTAACTCTTTAGGAGCTTACTGGTGTCCTTAATTACACGCAGGAACACAACAACTGACTTGGGAGCTATTATTTAGGCTGCGGTTTTTCTATGAGGACAAGCTACTTCGCCTGAAGAGCTACTTTGATGCGCCCTACCCTCTTAAAAATATCTAGACCAAGACATACAGACATGTTCATGCACACATTTTAGTTCCGATATTTTGAAGTTAACCGGATGTGGACTTAATATTCAAATGCCTGCGTTTAATGCGTTCTGGATCTGGTCGTAGATACTCGTATTATTTCGCTTTGTATGATTTCCTATTATTTCAGGCAACTATCTAACTTTTTCGCAAGCAAGCAAAGCGAAGCGAGTCCCTACATTGTGCGTGGCCCGACATGCACTTCGCCGATTTTTTTATTACTGAGTCAACTTTATGTTTGCGAATTTATGCTATGTAGGGTGAAAATCAAATACACTGCTTGCTTGACGTGTAGCGGATTTTATAATTGAATTCTGCCTGCGGTTTCTCTTGTGTAGAGTGCTTTACATAGCGAAACTGAATATTTCAAAAATAAAAGAGCGTTCAAATTTTTAACATTAAAACGTTATTTCGTTCACAACCAATGGACAGTCAGATAAAATATTTAAATTGTATAAATACGGGCACATATCTTCACGGTTTTAGCCATAAAATTGAAAAATCGAATTCCACACGGTCGTGCGGGTAGTAACCGTGACAGAATAAAAGCTTTTCTTCAAAATTACACAAGCAATTTTTTATTCTTTCCCTATCATCTACGTTCAGTAGGTAGAAGATACAGCGAAGTTCGCAGGGACCAATTGAGACAAAAGGAGCAAAACTACTCGCTGTGAAATTCTAATGGGTAAGAACGCCCTCCAGTAGATTTAAATCTAAGATTTTAAAACTTTGCATCTACTGTACATGACTGCATTTACCAAATTACAATTTTTCGTAGTACAGCAAAAGTGAAGTATGAAAGTTAGCTAACCTAGTGAAATCGTACTGCTGCATGTCATGAACACATTTCTTGCAAAATAGAGCGGTATTCGGCAATACCTGACAAATAGCTGCAGATTTCGTGCCGGCAGCGTCATAGAAATGTCAAACGCTAACTTCTTGCGTGTTGCAATTGCATTTTTCTGTACTTCTTTTATTGTGTCCCTTTTAATAGATGACATCATATACATGCATTTGATACAACGTAATACTGATGTTTTATTTATCTTAATTTCATTTTCTTCGATGTACAACGACTGAATTTAATAAATATTAAAAAATCGGCTATCCACTCCGCAAAAAGGTAGCAATAACTGTTATCGATTTACGCACATTTTGTTAGCTCTCGGGAGGTACAATTTTCCGGCTATAGAGAAAAGGTAGACCTTTTCTTTATCTTATAGTCGGAAAATTGTATAAGGTTCGATTTTTTCCGAAGTTTGTCAATGAAAGAATTTGAAATAATTACAGCTGATCGATATTATGCAAACGATTTTCTAAATATACAGGCTTGCTAGGTTAATATAGTGTCTGGATTTCGCGAGAGCATGCATGCGGGTGGGGTAACTATGTAAGCCCCGGGCGATGTATCGATGTATCCTTTTTGGGCGTTTTCCTGCGGATGAATAAATAAAATTCATGTCTTCAATTTCTTCCTTCTTTTTATAAGTTGTAGGATGGCCCGCACACGTTAACACATATCAATCACTATACTTAAAGAGGCGTATTTCTGTCTATCATGATCACGTATTTCCATTGTTTTATGATCTGGGGAGTTACAGACCTATATCTATACTACCAGTTTTGAGTAAAAATATTCGAAAGGATAATGCTTGATCAATTGCAACTCTTTTTTAAGACCAAGGAAATTTTTCATAATGCACAATACGGTTTTACAGCTGGTAAATCTACTACGGATGCAGAAGTGGCATTGGTTAGGCATATCCTTAACGCATGGGAGAGATCACAGGATGCTATTGGGGGTTTCTGTGATCTCTCTAAAGCTTTTGATTGTGTAGATCATCAGACATTGTTACTCAAACTGAACTATTATAGAGTTAGAGGTAAAGCCCAGAACTTGATTGCATCTTATTTAAACAACAGAGTGCAGACAATGACATAAATGGGGTTAAATCTGAAGGCAATAATGTTAATATCGGGGTGCCCCAGGGTTCTATTTTGGGTCCATTTTTATTTTTAGTTTAGTTAGTTATATGCAAATGATCTGCCCTACGTGGTGCAGAAAAGGGCGGATACCTCTCTAATTTTTGATGTGATGCCCACCATTGTGAAAATATTGACAAGGTAATTAGTATTGTGTCCGCTATTTTAAACTGGTTCATATGTAGTAATCTGTTGCTAAACTCAGCTAAAACCAAATGCATGAAATTTAGTCTTCCAAATGTGAGTTCTGGCAATACAAAAGTTCTCATTGGGAATAATAAATTAGAATTTGTTAATAACACTGTGTTTGTTGGAATTACAGCAGACTCCAAATTACAATGGACTCCCAACATAAATAAACTAGCGGGTAAGCTCAGCTCTGCTGCATATGCAGTTAGGAGAATCAGGCAATTGACGGATGTGGCTACTGCGCGCTTAGTCTATTTCAGCTACTTTCATAGCATTATGTCGTAGGGTATACTGTTGTGGGAAGCGGCGGCTGATATTGAGACAATTTATATCTTACAAAAAAGAGCCATTCGCTCTATTTATAACATGGGCTCCAGAGAATCCCTCAGGGAATTGTTCAAAGAAATAAATATCCTCACTGTTACTTCTCAATATATTTATGAAAACATAATGTATGCCCGTAAAAATTTAAAGTCGTTTTCAAACTTCAGTGAAAAACTTAGAAGTAGAAATAAGTTGTATATGCGGCGGTACATCGGCTTGTTAGGACTGGTAGATCTTTTCTTGTAAATTGTATTCGATTTTATAAGTTGCCTGAAACAGTTCTGTCCTTTCCTGACAATGTACTCAAAAAGCATATTAAAAATACTCTCTGTAGAAGGGCTTATTATAGAATTGATGAATATGTAACTGACAAAGATGTCTGGAAATAATTCAGTATAGACTACCTGTACTTAATAATTTTTATTTTTATCATTTGATACTCATATCATTATTGTACCAATATGCTTATGTATTTTTTGTTTTTGTAATATCTAATTGACAATTTTAAAAGAGACCTATATCGGCAAGTTTCTATCGGCATTTCTTCTTAGTCAATGGTCATTTCCGAAATGCTAATAGATAAAAAAAAGTAAAAAGAAAATTATATAAGATACAATAAGATTATGTTTCAAAAACTGTAAGACGTGTCTAAGTGCCCGCGAGGGCCCAATGGCAAATAAAGATTTTTTCTAATTCTATCTATAACTTCACGCCAAATCCCTTGCGGGGTATGCAGAGAGAACCGAGCGCCACGTCACTCGATCCTTACATATCTCACTCGCTTCTTTAACATTAATTGCTCTTCTCATGCACGCTCGGGCTCCTGACATCACCTTCTGATAGAACACGACCAATTTAGTCATGGTAGGTAAGTCTTGGCCTTCCCCGGCTCCTACATCCTTCCACTTTTGCATTGTACATCTGCTTCGTCATTCTTTCATCTTGCATTCTTTCTACATGTCCGAACCATCGGAGCATGCCTCTTCTTATTTTAACACCGACGCTCTCTTTCAGACCAACTCTGTTTCTAACATCATCATTGCGAATACGGTCTACAAGTCTTACGCCACAAATTTTGCGCAGCGCTCGCATTTCGACCGCGTTTATTCTACTTTCATGCTCTTTCTGCCATACTCAGCTCTCGCTTCCATACGTTAGCGTTGGGACCAACACTGCATTGTGTATTGCGAGTTGTGCCTTCTGGCTCAGGATTTTACTGCCAAGAAGTTTTCCCAACGCTCCATTCACACTATTCCCAGCATTCACTCGTCTTTCCACATCTGCGGTGTACCTTCCATCCCTGCTGAAAGCGCATCCAAGATATACAAACTCATCCACTTGTTCCAACACTTCATCATCAATCGTAATCCTTACATTAGTTCTGGATTCTTCTCTTTCAAATACCATTATCTTTGTTTTCTTCGCATTCAGTAGTAAGCCTTTCTCCATACATTCATCTTTCATCGTTGTGTCCAGTGTTTGCAGTTCAGATGGTGTATCTGCTAATAGCACGGCATCGTCTGCATACAGCAGACAGTTCACCACTTGTTCACCCATGCGCAATCCCACATTCGTTGACCTTATTCTCTGCAGACAACTATCGAGATACAAGATAAACAGCCTAGCAGATAGCATGCAACCCTGTTTGACACCAATTTTGACATCAAACCATGGTGACATGCCACCATCTATTCACACACATGCTGAGCAATCCTTGTAAGTGGACTGCACAGCACGGATAAGTTAACCGTCAATCCTATATCTCGGCAATATGTCCCACAGTTCCTTTCGCACAACCCTATCAAAGGCTTTCTCAAGATCCACAAAACCGCAGAAAACCTTCCGGTCTATGGCCAGATGCTTCTGTACGATATTGCGGAGCGAGAAAACTTGATTCGTACATTCCCTTCCATTTCGGAAACCTCCTTGTGCGTCCCACAGCATTTCATCGGATTTCACCCTCATTCTCCTTTCAATCACCTTTCCATATACTTTTGCTGCTAAGCTGATCAAACTGGTGGCCCTATAGCTGGCGCAGTCCATGCGTGACCCCTTGTTAGGGTTCCGTACCCAAAGGGTAAAACGGAACCCTATTACTGAGGCTCCGCTGTCCGTCCGTCCGTCCGTCCGTCTGTCACCAGGCTGTATCTCATAAACCGTGATAGTTAGACAGTTGAAATTTTCACAGATGATGTATTTCTGTTGCCGCTATAACAACAAATACTAAAAAATAGAATAAAATAAATATTTAAGGGGCTCCCATACAACAAACGTGATTTTTTTGCCGTTTTTATAGATAATGGTACGGAACCCTTCGTGTGCGAGTCCGACTCTCACTTGGCCGATTTTTTTTTAATTAGTCTATAATATTTGTTATCTGTGTTTTTACATGCCTACGTACGGTTGCCATTTGTTGTAGTATGGGAGCTGTTTATTGAAAGACATCTTGATAGCGACTGGTTTAATAATCAAGTACCCACCACCAACAATATAATATTTATTACTACCACAACATCTCCCTTCTCATAACATCTGTTAACATTAAAACGACTTAAACGATTAAAGCAACGTTAACATTAAAACATTTGTAATGCATAAGTACTTTCTGAACTTCCAACAACTAGCACTCAGAAACTACACAATGTTTTCCCATTGTCCGCTCTATGTAAAATTATGTAACTGCAATCAAATCATACAATATTATTTTCTTCCTTTCTTTCTACAATAATTTAAATGACAACATTTAATTCAAAATTTTCTCAATTTTTAGTGTTAACATGTTGGAAGCACACAAGGGTTCAGCAACAACATGAATGAACATGAGTAACGAAATACGTTATTTAAATTATTGATGGCATACATATCGCTCGGGTGGGCGGACCGTTCTCCCGGCGCGAGTAACTATCGGTCTGTGCGATTGCTGCGAACTGACGCCCGTGCTGCCGGCTGCAGTAAGCGGCGACCGTTGCTGGTTGGGGTTAGAGTTGCATACGTCATCCCAGTCTACATTTATAACATTATTTGAATTATGACTTGTTTACCCCTGAGAAACTGGAAGATTTAATAAATGCTGACGGTTCCTGCGATAGACACCACCATTTTCAGCTTCCACCCAGTAAGATCTGTCTCCGCGCGCTTTACTTATAACCTTCGCTTGAATATCTTTATTTCTCATACGAATTTTTTCATCATTCCTTAACTGTGGTAAGTTGTGCGTGCCGCGGTCATAATGGATTTTGGATTTAAAGTTGTTGGCATGTCTTTGTGATTGTACAGTTCGGCCCTCGATCGTTTTTGGCCGTAAAACTAACTCACTGGCAGGCAGTCTCGTGTTGAGACGCCGACCCATCAGCAACTGAGCTGGGGAATAATTCTCTCCTGTCAGTGGGCTGTTTCTAAAATTGAGCAATGCTAATTGCCAATCTTCACCGCTTTCGAATGCTTTTGTCAACAACGCTTTGACTGTGCGGACATTCCGTTCAGCTAGCCCATTGGAGCGGGGATACATTGGGGAACTAGTTACATGGGTAAATCCCCAGACCTCACCAAAATTTTTTAAATTCCTGTGATGAAAACTGAGTCGCGTTATCCGTAACTAGTTTATTAGGTATTCCAAAACGACAAAAAATATTTTTAAAAGCTGTTATTACCGTGCTACACAACAAATTATTCAATGTTGCAATTTCTACAAATTTGGAGTAATAGTCTACGACTAATAACTGTTGTTTTCCTTTAAACTCAAATACATCGGCCGCTACAGTATCCCACGGCAGGGCTGGCACAGCATGCGGCGTGAGCGGCTCGCGCGGATTCGCGGCCCGATGACGCTGGCACGTCTCGCAGCCGAGCACAACGCGCGCAATGTCCGCCGACATGCCCGGCCACCACATTACATCTCGAGCCCTTCGTTGACACTTTTCCACCCCTAAATGACCCTCATGAATACGTTTAAGCATTTCTCCTCTCAGAGTCTGAGGTATAGTAACACGTTCATTTCTGAACAAGATGCCTTTAACTAAATGTAACTCATTATGCACATCCCAATATAATCTGACTGATTCATGTACTTCTCGTTTATTATTTGGCCACCCTTCCCTATAATAGTTAATCAATTTTTTAAAAATAATATCGTTTGATGTTGCCTCTCTCAGTTTACCTAACATTTCTGGGGTGGCTTCTACGTTCTCATAAAGCGTGTTAACATGCACCGACACATCCTGACTTAGATCTTCATCTGATACTACTTCAACGGCCGCGCGCGATAGGGTGTCCGCAATGAACATCAATTTCCCTGGTTTATAATGCAGTTCTATATTATACTGTTGCAACTTCAACAACATACGTTGTAAACGCGGAGGTGTTTCATTCAACTGTTTTTTAAAAATAACTTCTAAGGGTTTGTCGTCTAACTTTGTCGTGGCCATAAACATATTGATGAAATCGCAAACAACCAAACGCGGCAAACTGCCAATAGCTCCTTTTCAATTTGGGCCCAGCGTGTCTCCGCGGGCGTGAGCGTACGCGCGGCGTACGCCACTGGCCGCCCGCCCTGCATAAGACACGCGCCCAGACCACGCGAACTCGCATCAACGGACACCGTTACTTGCTCGTGTGGGGAATAAAACCTAAGAACAGGTGCACTGCTAATTTTTGAAATTAAAACTTTGTATGCGGTATCATGTTCATGTGACCACATAAAATCTGAATCTTTTCTTAGTAATTGACGTAATGGGGCCGACAAGTCGGAATATTTTGGGATAAATCTAGACAAATAATTAGTCACGCCTAAAAACCTTTCTAATTCCTTTTTTTCTTTTGGTTTCGGCATATTTAAGATTGCTGTAATGCGAGACATATTAGGTTTAATACCGCTGAAATTAAACGTATGCCCTAAAAAATTTATCTCCGTGGCATTAAATACGCACTTATCCTTATTAAACTTCACTCCGTTTTCCTTCGCCCGCCGCATCACTTCTTTCAATCTTTCGTCATGCTCTTCCTCTGACCTACCCCAAATCAACACATCATCAATATATACTTCTACACCGTCCATTTTAAATATGTTATACATTTCTCTGTGAAATATTTCAGGTGCACAGTTAATTCCGAATGGCATCCGTAAAAATCTGTACCTACCAAACGGAGTTGAAAACGTACAAAGCTTAGAACTGTCCTCAGTCAACTTTAACATCCAAAATCCATTTTTGGCATCGCATTTTGAAAACACTTTCGCTCCAGCCAGATTACTAGCGATCTCATCTAGAGTTGGTAACTGAAAATAGCTGCGTCTGACAGCTCGATTTAGATTTTTAGGATCCAAACAAATACGTAGGCTTTTATTGGGCTTTTCTACTACTACTATACTCGACACCCAATCAGTCGGCGAATCCTCTTTTTTAATTATTCCTAAATGTACCATATTTTTTAACTCCTCTTGTAATCGAGGGCGTAACTTTAAAGGTATTTTACGAGTAGCGTTCACTACCGGCGGCACAGTGTCATCGATTAGTATTTTACATTCATTCGGGAGGCATCCGATGCCCTCGAATACATTATCATCAATATGTGTGCTGCTTATTGACCGTACGTCACAGCGAGCTATAATATGTAAACTGACACAGGCCTTCAAACTCAATAAATTATTACACCTAACATCTAAAACAAATATTTTTTGATACGATTTCCTGCCATTATATGTCATTAAGGCATCGAAGCAACCAACAACCGGTAGTCGTTTCTTACTAATTTCTCTCAGTATAGTTTTACAATTATTTAATTTTTTCACATTAAACCCAGCATTAACATAATTGCGCAACGACATAACCGATGCGTCGGCGCCGCTATCTAGTTTGAACACAACCCTCACTCCATCGACGTCGAGCGCGGCGCACCATGACTCGCGCGCCCCGTCCGTAGCTTCGATACATATATTAGATATTAACATCTCACCAGTTTCGCACGAATTATTCTCACGCTGGTCACTGTCACATTCACTTAATAGCTCCCTCGTGAACTTAACCCGGCAACACCTAGCAAAATGACCAAACCGCTCGCAACGATAACACCGCACTACAGCGGCTGGGCAGTTATCCCTTGCACTATGTTCATAGTTACACTTACTACACGCACTATCACTTCGTTTGCGTTCGCGCGCTGGGGTACCGTGCGCCGCCGGCGCTGACACCGCGACCGAGCTGCTCCACGGACATTGATATTGCATTAGATGTTGCTCTTCCGGAGCTACAAACGGCGGCCTGTTCGCCCGCTTGCTCCGCCGCTCGACACCACTGAGCCGCGTCCTCTAACGTTAATTTCGATTTTGCTAATAGTTTTTCTCTCATATGAATGTCCTTTAGTCCTCGAATTAACTGAGTTAATATCAGGCTATTCTTCAAAGTACCGAATTCGCAGTTTTTAATTTGGGACTTTAATGCACTTAAAAATTTATCGAAAGAGTTGACATCTTGATATATTTCAAAAAACATATGTCGCTCAAAATTAACATTTTTTTCTGGTTCACAGTATTGAGCAAACTTGACACATATAATTTCGTAATTATCTCTGTCGTTTGAATTTAACTCCAATTCCTCATATATTTCCCTTCCATATTTTCCAATTACATGCATGAATAGGGCACATTTTTCTTTAGAACCAATTGAATCTTTTCCTGATGCGATTATAAAATAATCGAACGACAGCTTCCATTCTCTCCAGTTAGCGGCCACGTTGCCTTCGCGCTGTAATGGCGCCGGCTGTTGCAAAGCCGCGAGCACTTGGCACACATTACTTTCCTTGCCGGTACTATCTCCCGGCATTTTGCGTTTTACTAATTATTATTTATACACTTTTATGCACTGTAATATACTATTTTGTCCCGTTATTGACTAAGAAATCACACCTGACACCATGTTGTAGTATGGGAGCTGTTTATTGAAAGACATCTTGATAGCGACTGGTTTAATAATCAAGTACCCACCACCAACAATATAATATTTATTACTACCACAACACCATTAAAAGTTACATTTACATTAAGTAAGGTTTGTATTACCGGGATATACTCGTAGAATTGACGGTACACTACTATAGCTATGAATGTTAAAGTAGCGGGTGCGGTGTGTAAGAACCGCGTCTTATGACCTAACTAACCTACCTAAATGACCAGAAAGGATATAATTGTCACTAAACAACGAACTTTTACAACTGTATGTCTACTTGTAAACATTTAATAGAAAAGTGTCGCAGAGAATGAATAATAGGGGTTTTAATTACCACAAAATAACAAATTACAATCTTTTGGTTAAACAAAGCGAAATGTAAATGAACAGCTACAGCTGATTATTCAAAGAAAAATGTTAACAGATTACCTTGCAATAGTAAGAAAACTTTCCTCGGGACTTAGAAATCTTTGGATATGTTCCGTCTTCCGGTAGTAGATGACAATATAGGAAAAAGATATTGACCTAACTCTGGGATCTGTTGGATACGTAGCGTTTTCAATTCAAGTTTAATTAGTCTATAGATTATATATTCTGCTTTTGCTAAGATGCCTAATTTGATCTATAGTTAATTTATCCATACAAGGAAATAGAATTACGTTCACTAATTACAAAAATATGGACTACTTGTATTAAAGAAACCTAAGAATGATCTGATTTTCCCTGTACAGTACGCGACCATTGTTGTTCCAGCGTGTGAGGGTGAGCTCGCCGCCTTTGCGTCGGCGAGCGGTGCGGTTATAAAAAGTAGCTGTTGGCATGTAAATCGTTTAGTACAGGAATTTTATTTATTTAGAAAATATTTTCCAAAAACTGTGAAATACATACGCTTGAATAAAGAATGTAGAAAGAATTTCAATTGCGTATCTTAAACGATGATTATAGTTATAGAGATTGTATTATCATCAACAGTGCAAGGAGGATGACTAAATAGACAATGACCTAACGAGTACCAGTAACCTACGGTGGTTAATGAATTTACTGCATTGCCGACATATCAAGGATCGTTCGATATTAGTTTGGGCATTATTTTATTTATGAAAGGAATTTTCTTCTTTATTCTCGAATATATCATCTTAGTTGTCCACGCAATAGGCATAGGTTTCCAAATATGTCTCACATCATCATCATCGTCATCATTCACTGCGTCACACACATAAAACTAACAACATAGATGATGACACCTATTCACAGTGTTGCTCTTTACATTTACAAGGAATATAGTTTCAGTTTTTTATATTTTATAACTTGTTAGCTCATCTGTAGCAAAAAGAAAAGTCAAAATACATTAACAGACAAAACAAAGACGAACAAGTCGGTTATTATGAACTTTTATTAAATATTTTTTTTAATTGTGACTCAAATCTTTTCCAAACAGCAAAACGTAAAATTTTTATTAATACACACACTTTGTTACAATGTTTTCTATTAATTGAGAAGTTAACGCTAAAAAAGTTATTTCTTTAAAAAGTTCCCATAGCGTCTCTAGATTCTATGGATAGATTTTGATTGTAAAATGTAAGTTAAATTTTGTTTCTAGGAAATGTGTTGATAACGGTTTGAAAGGTTCTTTTTAATACTTTATTATAGGTTTTCTTGAATAATTGTCTTTGTGTTGTATTACTTCTTGTATTGTTAATAAAATTTTGATTTTGTTTTCAAATGTCTATTTGATACTTACGAGTATTATTTGTCGTATCTTAATTAGCTAAAAAAAAGTTTTACATTTAATCCATAGGGAATATTAACTTGTTAAATTGTTTTTATAAAAATACGGTATTGACATTTAAATTTTTTAAAATTAGTGCAACATTTTTTTCATTAATATGAAAATACTCATACAAGGCAAAAACGAATCGACGAATCGCTGTAGTAACTAGGACTTTAAACCTGTCTTACTGAATATCCTGTGTCATATGGGGTATTGCATTTTGTGAGAGAATTGGGGTGTTAACGATACCTTTACGTTTGCACCTATTACTATATATTTATCTCTCGAGCCCCTTGCCGAAGAAACAAATTTTCTCTCTCATTTGTTACGTGAATATTTAAAAGTTTACAAATTTCGGTATGTAAAATATATTTTCCTTAATTTATTGTATCCTTACAAGTATACAATCACAATAAGATTTAGTGCCGTGAAATTAGCTGATTTAGACTAGGTGTGCACAAGCCACATTCGTCAATAGTCAAATTTTCTTAACTGCAAATATCTAAGTCTTCTGGCAAGTTTATACGAGTATGTATGGCGACGTATTTAGTTTAGGTTGTATTTATTTAGTAATTAATAAGATTATTTATGTAGGATGTTTGTAAAAAAATGTGTAGTCAGTTAAGTTAATAAATGATTGATACAATTCTATTTACTAAAATATAAATCATATACGTAACAAACCGCAATTTTTCTTATATCTGTGTAAAAAAACATATCCTGTTCATAGTAAAATTATTTAAAATAAATACTCCAGTTAGTAGATTTTATTGATGTTTGGTTCGTAACTATGTGTACGTGATTGAAATCAGTAAAGACAGATTAAACTCCGTTCAGTACAGTAACCTCCGATTGTGAGCGAGGTAATGAGTTTAATAAATTACCATGACAATTTATATTCACAGTAAATTACATTACGCTTGCGACGACATAATAGGTTAATTAGTTTGATATTTTGCCTCAGTAATCAATTGAAATCCGATCATGTATTACTAGATTCAATTAAATTTGACTACGATTGCACTGAAACTAATTTGACTGAATCAATTTTCTATAAAATAGAGATGGGTTTGAACATTTTAGGAGCGTTTAAAATGTGAAAAGAAACAATAATTGCATTGTTATGAGATTGAAAAAAATGACAACGATGATTTCATTACCGACGAATGTAAGAAAAACATTTTGCATTCAGTAATGATTTAAACGAACTAATCAAATAAAAACAATTAATACACTTTTGTTTTTATTTATTTCTGATCTCCTTCTTCATAGCGTTATACGGTTTCCTAACTCATTAGGATTGGCGGGGTCCTCTAACTAAGCTTAAGGATTTGACAAAGATACTGACTTTTATATGGCGCGACTGCTATCAGACCTGCACGACCCACAGGGAAAATCAAATGTTTCTTAAGTTATATCACATGTTTTTTGACGACGCGACGTTTTCCTTATACATATATGTACATAAATCCTAAAAGACGAGCCTATAATTAATAGTCTGGTTCTTTATTCACGGAACTGTCACATCACGCGGGATGTATATAAATTTGGTGAACGTAACATAAAACTATATCTGGCTCCAGTAAATAAGCAGTTAACGGAGACGTAAATGTGTTACAGACGGACAGACACCGCGATGTGACCAAACAGGATTTTACTAATTTTGACACACAACACTTAAACATATAATTTGTGAGTTGGTGACATAAATTCGAACAGTACTTACCATTAAAGCCATTTCATAGTCTCGTTACTGCAGTCTCGTCGCCTGAAAACCCATTATCGAAAATGTAATTAAGACTTCAAGGGGCAAAAATGACAGTATCGCGTTCGTATCTCCCTGTTTCTGCCTCTCGAGAGACATTATATTATATGGATATCAAAAGTAATAAATACTTCAAAGAACAATTTACTGCAATTGACTTGGTCGTTATAAACGCTTTCCGTAGAAATATTTATTCTATGTTTAAGCCCCTGCGTAGCAGGTTAAACTCTGCGTTGTTTGTTAGCCAGTAAAATAGTCAATAAGTGATGCTTATATTTTTATACGTATAGCTCATTCACATTAATATTTTTTTTTATGTATTACGAATATTAGTGGATAATGTATCGAATATTATATCTTGAACCAAACCAATTATTTCAGATGTCGTATATCTTGATCTAACACTGTTCTTAGCCTAAGGCGCAAACATTATTCTGATAACGTCCATGTTTATTAAGACAAGGTGTGCATTGCGGCGCCCCCAGATACCGACACACATTGCATCCTAGATTAAGACGGCGAGTTCAGTCAACGACATATATTATGCTGTAATTTGATGACAATAGCCAGAATTGTCGGTTTTTCAGTAGATGAGTCTAAAATAGACTAAACAAAGAAACATTCTGGTTATTGGAAGGTTACGAATTCTTACTATTAAGATGTGTCTTTTTCACGTCTTTTATAGTAACTTTTCGTTACGTCCCAAAAATTGAGTAATTAAAAAATATGAAGCTTTTGCTTTATATTTCTTAATTACACCAAAAGTGCATTAAATTGAGGTGATGTAGAATGTAAAAAGTCAGGTCAATTATTCCAGCAACTTAGAAGAACGTTAATCGCATATTTTTATTTTCGCACTCACAGAAACACGTAAGTACACACACATACTCAAAGGAGGCTATAATAGCCAAGAATAAACAAAATTAGAATTTAGGTATTTGGTGCAACTGTAATACGTCTTTCGAAAATGGGAAGGTAATATTATCTATTACATAAAGCGGGTTTCATTTCTAATCATTATTTGTTAACGGTTGCTTCAGCGAATTGGGACGATTTAGTGCTAACTTTTGTTTATAGATTCACACATACAATCTTTCAATAATGTGGTAATATGCTCAGGAGACCTTGAAATGAAATCATATTGACTAAATTCAACTTTTGAGACAACGACAATAATTCCCTCTAAAATAAATAATAAGTTAATGAAACCACCTAAGAACAAACTACGCAAGACGTTATTTAACTTACGCATTAGACAAGATTCGTACGGGAAACATTGAGCACTTCGTGTAATAATTAAACTTTGATTTCGACTGTAATCGGTACATAAGGGTGAAGTTTGGTTAGTGTTTTGAGTTGTCTTTAAAACACTGATTAAACCAAATTGTACTTAATAACTGAAACCAAATTGAGTGAAACTAAACCTAACGACAATTCAACTCCAATTTCCAATTGTTGACTAAAATTTCGTATTCTCGACTATAATTTTGCCAATACGATACTGCATCTTATGAATAGTATCTAGTTCAACAATGGGACACAAATATTACGCCTACTTGGTACTACTATTACAGCTCAAGAAGTATAATTTGAATTCTGATCGGTCTCGTTAGTAACACTATCGATCGTGCAAATTCACATTAGAGAAGTATACTATTTATATTCCAAACTCCTTCGTTTGAAGTTACCCTTATCACATCATGATAAAGGGTTTATTAACAAGTAGCAGCTGCCCGTAACTATGTACGTGTCCCTGTTCTATGAATCCTTTCTCTGTGAATGTCTATGCCCCTTAAGGATTCTTCATGAATATATTCGAAGTTCTAGACACAATGGGATGTACATTGGTATGTAGGTTAGCCAGTTTTATCTTTTATAGTGCGCGATTTTTATTCACAGTCTACACTTTAATCGACGAAAACTCATCTGACTAAACAAGAAAAATAATTCTCTACTAGTATAATACTGAGTACCACGGCATATCCACCAAAACATGAAAATAAATTAAATTAATGTTTTGTTTATTTTTATAGCTATATTCTTTTGATGTACCTTTCTCAGGGAAATAAGGTATTACGCATCACGCAAACATTATTGAACAGATTTTGTACTTGTACTCATATCCCGTATCAATATTATACAATGTAAATATTTTGGGTTCCCCACGTAAATGTTGAAGATTCAAACTACACGCGGGTGACTTTTATATTATCAATATTTTATAATTGACATATTTCTGTATGTTACAGGTATGTTGCTGCTTAGTGAATTGAAGCGATAACATTTTGAAGTGACAATGCAAAACTTCCCCTCACGTTCATAAAGTGGGCGTCACAAAAATGATGACCAACGCGCAACATAAAATGTTGACTGAAGGAACATGAAATTTTGTGAGTAAATTTTGTTCTTATTTATAATTCAGTAAATATCATCCTTGGCAAAAGTTCGAGACATCAAATTACAACCAACTTTTACTACTGTGGTACTAGCGCCAATAAAATAAATCGTACTTATTATTATCTAAACTATCAATGTTAGAAGCGTAAAAAAGATTTTATGGTACATAGAATTTTGCCAATTTCGTATGTTGTTGTTTTTGTCAATCTCGTTTGAGAGCAGTTGTCTCGAAAGATTTTATGTTTATATCAGCTCAGTGGCTCCGCTTCGCCTGATGGTAATCGAAGATAGAGCCAAAATCGCAGCGTCAACTGACAAAAGACTACAGTGTCTTGTCAGTTGACAGTTGGCTCGCAAGGTGTTTCTTCACGGTTTGTTAAAGGGGTCCCATGTTGTAGGAAGGAGGAAACACATGTGCCGGCAACTTTTTAGTACGCAAAGAAATGTTCTCAACAGTGCAATAATGACATCGCAAGCCTTCACGTATGGTTCGATGATGGAAGGGAGAAGGTGGGATAAGGTAAAACAGTTCTTCAGAGCAGAGCATAAAGGCGGTAAAATACGCTTAGCGAGCCAATGCCCCTACGAAGTTGAAGAGGTTTTAGGTTTTTGGTGACCTCTTCGAGAGCTCTTTTGAGCCTCGAGAAGATATTGTGCGAAACCGTGCCAGACTGTCCAGACAGACGTCCTAAAGACTGGGTGTGGGAAAGAATTGGGACATTTTTGTTGTAAAGGACTAGTGAGAACCGAGCGCGCAAGACGTGTCATTACAGATTTATTTATTAAACGAACTAATAAATAATACTGGTAACTTGCACTGATAGTACCAGTATTATTTATTAGTTCATACCTTCCAACTCCATAGATAGCCCGGAGAAAAAATAGACAACCCGTTTGCAATTATTCTGTACGCTTCATAATTTCAATTGGTATACATTATTTGTTTTGAGAGCTCGATGGCGTCGTTGCGCACGTCTTGCTAACCGAACACGCAGGTTAAGCAACGCGGACCGTGCTCGAGCTTCTCCGTGCTCGGAGGGCACGTTAAGCCGCCTGTTCCGACTGTTGTCGATAGATGACAGTCGTTAAGCTACGTCAGTGGCCTTCGGGCAGCTTAAAAACACTGGCCTCCGCTAATCCACAGTTGAGTAGCGTGGTGGAGTATCATCTAAACCCCTTCGGTTGATGGGAGACCCGTATCTCTGTAGTGGGATGAGTTAGGGTTGGTGTAGTATTATATTTGTTTATTAAACAAATTATTGCAATGTTTGAAAAAAGTTATTTTTGAATCTTTAATTAATTATAATCTGTCCAGGAGTTTTTTAGTCGACCCACTCGCTATGTATTATTTAACATATTAAATTTCATTTCAAATACTCGTACTTCGCATCCATTAATTATCAGATGGGTGAAGACCGTTTCTTATTCAGATCTTCTGCTAATTGGCGAATATAATAAAAACGAGACGAGCTTTTACTTTTTATAAGTCCGTAAAAAAAACATAAAACCAGATATTTACCTCTGATTTTACTCTACAAACAAATTGAATTTGTATACCATCATTGATGTGTGCATAAGTCATCGATATCAAGTACATTACGAATGCATAGTGCATGGCGAATATCCAGTCGGCACTAATCGATCAGTATTTGATTAATTTCGACGAGTGATACTACAGCAATGCGGCTTTCCGTAATCGCATCACATTCGTTGTTTTTCACATATGTACGATTACGTACGAGCGTGTCTATTCTAGGTTGATGGTGAATATAAACCTGATGGTATTCATCTTTCTTCAGTCTGTTTTTATTTTATGGCATGTGGTTGAATATATAGACATATTAGCACCTGAATACCAGCTTGGACCGTGTGATTCGATTCAGAGACGAGCTGTGAGAATTGTCGACAATCCTAAGCTTACACACGGTATTGAACCCTTAAGTTTAAGGAGAGACTTTGCCTCCCTTTGTGTGTTCTACCGATTGTACAACGGGTTGTGTTCTGAAGAGTTGTTCGAAATGATGCCGACGGCTACTTTTTATAACCGCACCGCTCGCCGACGGCGGGGAGTTCACCCTCACACGCTTGAACCGCTATGGTCGCGTACGGTGCGGTTCCAGAGAAGTTTTCTTCCGAGAACACTCAAGCTGTGGAATGAGCTCCCAGCCGAGGTTTTTCCAAGGAAGTACAGCATGGAGTTCTTCAAGAAATGCGTGAAGAGGTTTTTAGAGGGTCGGCAACGCATGAGTGACGCCCCTGGTGTTGCAAATGTCCATAGGCTACGGTGACTGTTTAACATCAGGCAGGCCGTATGCTTGATTGCCACCTTAGTAGTATAAAAAAAAAATAGACAATTTATAACTTATACGTTATATATAGACATATTGCAACTTTTCGCGGAAGAAGCCTCCTTGCATCCGGTATACTTGCGGTCTGTCAATTCATCTTTGTGATATTCTTTTATTTGAGGCATCGAGCGTGTTAGCGTTGTTGCGATTGTCAGTATAATTGAATACACAAGTTAAGGAACGTTGACCGCAGCGCATAATAAATGGAATAGTTACTAGTTTGGAGAGCATATTATTGCTTCGTGGGTTCCCATTATTTTCGATAGATGATTAACTTAAGTGCCGGGAGACAGGATTAAATAACAATTCCCTGGAGGGTAGTCGTGCTCCTACGAGTGAGTGCGGTCACCAGTAAGCTTCTGAGAAGTTGCTATGTTCATTGTAAGTGGCAATGCGCGAGCGATATTTCTTTATTACTAGGTAGGCTACTAATCACTTTACACCAGGTGGACTGTATGCTTGATTGTCTTCCGACGTTGTTTAAAAATTTCTCCGTTATCATACCAAATGAGTCAGCTTCATTTTATTCACTGCATATAGAAAAATAAACGTGAATGAAAATAGACTGGATTTCATTGTGAATGTTTAGGTAACGTATTAGTTCTCTATTTGGTGATTCCCAGTGATCTTTGTGGAGATTCTGATTTATCAACATTAAAAAGTGATACTGTGTGACTGCTACGTTGTTATTACCTAGCAGTCTATTTTATGGACCAAGAAAGCTATTAATCGCCTTAACTCACATTTGCAATTATCTATACCATACGCAATATTTAAGTATTTTATGCGCATGCACAAAACAGGGCAAAATGACATTTGAAAAGACATGGTGTCCTTGTTTTCTACTATAAACTATGTATTACTTAGTTTATGTCTAATCAACTACAATAGCGACTCTGATATCGCAACTGTAGATGCAATATAGCCTGAAGGAACTTTCCATTGTATAAATTTTAAATATAGTGGTCGCCATGGCTGAAGAAACGAGTGAAAATGCATGCATGCGAGAATACGCCTTATTACGCACAAGTCAGTCTGCGGAAATTCTCTGTACTTTTATTAAACGGTAAGAGAGGCAGTTACAGCGTTACCTTCTACGCCAGTGCTACGCCGATGCAGCGGCGTAGAAGCAGTTCACATACGCAATTTTCTACAATTACCATTCTCAGCTACACCGTAGCGGTGGTGACCTATATATGGCATAGCTGTACCTTTCTTGAACAATGACTTCTCGTATTACTAGTGCTTAGAGTTTGTCCATGGGTGACTTGCTCCATTGGTAGTCATTGGGGTAAGGTGGAGAATACCTTATTAAAATGCGACTAATTATAATGTGGTGTTATATACCTCTAGCCCGATTAGTTTTCTAAAACGATGATGCAACATTAGCAGTAACAGTAGTGTTAACACATTTATGAAACAAGTGTTTTCTGTAGTGATATTATTACGTTATATTGATTTAAAATTTGTAAAATAAAAATTCCTTATACTTGATTCATACGTTCTTTTGAGATAAATAATAAACTGAAATATTTTTGGAAATTCGTAATATTCATTTATTGTTTATATAAACTGAATCTAACAACAACTAGAATTAAAAATATAAATCGATCACTCTTGTTTTGAATATGCGCATATCATTCGTCTATGGCGGCACAAATCTTGTTAATCCATTCAATTCCTTGATATGGGTTCACTTGAGAGAATCCTGATTTGAGTCAGACTTTTTGCACGCCCTTGGGTTTAATTTAGCCCTATAAGGAATAATCAAACGATTCAACTTAATTTTTCAAATGTACTTTTGATCAACTCTAGACCTTTAGTTTAAGATCATATTAAGTACTTGTTTGCCATTATTCGTGAAATATTGAAGGGTCAATTTCTTTTGAGTACAATAAGGGTTTCGACAAATTCTATGTCTAATCATATTAATGTCGGAATGCGTCCTTACGGACCGCGGGCGCCCACTTCTTGCAAGGTCTTCTAAAGAAATGATCCTCCTCATACCTCTTTATAGTATAATAAACAAAATTCCCGCTATATCATAAACAACGGATGCCATTAAATATCTCCATTGGCTTTTCCTAGCTTCAGTCGCCATTTTCACGAAGAGTTAAAAATCTCATTCAAAAATTGTATGTTAATAATTCGTAATTTTGAGGTTTAAAATTTAAAATGTTAGTAAAAGCTGCCATTTAACATAACAAAATTGTTTTTAGATTGTGTCTAGAAATTCATCTCAAAACTTATGAACACACACTTGGTACATACATAAATATACATTGGATACTTAAGAATGTGTAGGATTGCCTAATGGATTAGGAAATGGGATAATGCTAGGAAGAAGAAGTGTTAAGAATAGCGTTGTGTAGTTCCGAAGTAGAATTTCTTGAATTCTTTATCAATTCTATATTTTGTGGGCATGGTGTCAAGTAGGCATTTGCCCCAACACGTGGTGGCCGGCTCTATGCGTCGTGGTCTTGCGGTGTGCGTGACGCCTACGCCGCGGCATCGATCGCCGACACGACCTTCGCTCGCTATGAATGGTTCTTACTCCCACCCGAGTGATGGTGTCCCTGCCCTATTACGGCCGTAGCTATGACATTTGTATTGACTATTCCACGATTTCATAAAGCCTTGTAGGTAATGATTCTTTTGTATTCTTTTTATTAAGATTTAAATGAAAAAATTGTCCACTTTCTCAATGAATGCTTGATTATATTTAATTTGTTCTAGAAACTTAAAGTAACTGGAAAATATATGTAAAAAAAAACTTTATAATAATATGAATATTTTAAACACACTTTATACAAATAATAAATAAGAAAAGCCTCAAAATAAACGAAGCTTGTGTTATCGGTACTAGACACCTGATAAATACACGTAAATACATTTTTTTAAATCACCCATACCAAAACAAACATGTACCCATGCACACAAACTTTTATTCGTAGGAATCGAAACCACGAGCATTGGTGACAAAGTAACCTCTGCGCCGCCGAGCTCGTCAAATATTAAATAGGAATGCCTTATTATAAATGAATTACTTTAATGAATTCGTTAATTTTGCATCCAAACTTAAGAAATACTAAATAGTATTAGGTAGTCCAAATATATGAACAAACAATAGATAATTACTTAGATAAAGTTTTATTTATGTAATATAAACTATCTGTAAAAATAAATACATGACCTTTCTTTCCAAAAACGATGGAACCTTGTTGCTGTTATCCCAGCTTTGTTCGCCTAACCGTTCCTTTGTTTCAACTCGACATAACATTAAAGGGCCTTGACTCGGCGCTTCATAATTAGCCCCTTCGAACCTTCGTTACAGTACCCGCCAAATAAAGTGATACATCAAAAGGTGCTGTATCTTTATCGTATATGTAATTATCACTAATTATGTAGGAATTTCGATGATGAATTACCTAATACAATATTGATGATTAGAGACAATGGTTACTGCTGCAGTTCCACCATAAGGTGAAGTTTTATAAAATACATTGACAGTTTCTATTTTAGTTATTTTTAGTAATAATCGAGTGACCAGTATGGCTTGTCAGGGTTTGGTATTGTTATGAGAAATATCGCTGCGCTAATGTGCTAAGAGCATATTTTATGATATGCGCATTTTCAGTCAACTCTTGTTAACTATATGTAATTCAAATTTAACATAATTATTTTTTGTAACTCTATATCAACTTCCAAATAGAAAAGCGATGAAATTCTTAGTTTACTCGGTCACTGTATTTCGTTACTAATAGGGGTTAAAGTATGAAATTGCCGTTTAATAGTAATAGATACTTTGAATTGACATTCAACCTTCATGGTGTGAGATTTTCGAGTGAACTTTTTTCGTAAATACCCATGAGGTTTTTCTTTGAAAAAATGTACAACATTTGATTTTCGAATTTCAATTGTTTTTTTTATTCCGCTTAGACTTAGATACTTCGAAAATCCGAGTAATTTTTGAATACGAGTTTCGACGCGGAACTAACGCGGCAGAAACGGCTCGCAATATCAATGACGCGGTTGGAGAGGAGACTGCTAATGAACGCAACTTGCGTTTTTGGTTTAAACGTTTCGCAATGGAAACTTCGACTTGAAGAACGAACCACGTGTAAGACTGCCCACACAGGCGAATAACGCTGAATTGAAGGAGATGGTGGCTGATCCGAGTCTAACTACCCAGGAATTAGCGGCATGGTTTAATGTTACCTTACCTACAATATTGACTCATTAGTATCATATCAATAAGATAAAAATGTATGAAAAACGCGTGATTCATCCATGATTTAACTGATCTACAGAAAGAAACGCGTGTTGAACCTTGTATTACCCTGTTAAATCGGTATTGAAATGAAGGAATATTGGATCAAATTGTGACATGTGACGAAAAGTCGATTCCAAAAAGTGTAATGGCTGACTCTAGATCAAACGCCGTAACAGTGCCCTAAAACAAAGCTTACTAATAAAAAGGTAATGGTAACTGTATGATGGTCTCTTCATGACGTTATTAACTGTAGCTTTCTCAGGTCTAATCTAGCAATAACAGCAGATGTTTACTATGCCAAATTTCGAACAATGATGGCGAAATTGGCAGGAACCCGTTGTAATTCTACAGGTGTTGCAGTTAGAAACCATACGTCATCCTCCGTACTAGCCAGACCTTGCTCGAACTGACTACCATTTTTTTCGTCATTTGGACAATTTTCTACGTGGTAAAAAAATTTCTTGAGGCAGCACGAAATATTTTCACACAGTTTGTCGAATCTAGATCCTCAATGTTCTATCGCAAAGGCACATATTAACTTGCGATTAGATTGGCAGCAATAATGAGGGTAAAAAAAATTATTAAATAAATATGTTACATCTTAGAAAAAAACGGGTTTTAATTTTCAGTACAAATCGGTAATTTCATACTTTAACTCCTAATATTTCTGGGTATATGGATTAAGTAATTATTATCGTAATTAGAATTATAGAATCGATTAAAGAATCATATTGCATACGTTCGTCAGTCTCAAGTGTTCTGAATTGATTTTCGATTTTCCCTCCCTATCCAAGACCTAGGTGCCAAAGAGCACGGCGTAGACAACCACTAGGTAGGTTTATAAAATTTGAGCTTTCGGATAAAGTAATAAATTTACTCTTACTATTTTTATATAAAACAAGTACATCGTGATTTCCTGGTACTTTCGGCTTTGTTATAGTTATTTAGTAGTAGATAATTTACAGTGTCGTATTTAAATTTCATGTTCGGTAAATATTAATTACTTTTTATATTACTTTTTCACCAACCGGAGCCGCAGATTTTATAACTATATGCTGTGATGTGCGACAAAAACCGGAAAAATTACGGTGTTACGGGTTAACGTGAGAGGTAAAATCTAATTTTTGAAGGTGAACATAAGTATACATTGGAAATAAAAAAAAAATCTTGATGTACAAAAAATATATATAGAAAGACAAACAGTCATGTTCATGTACAAATAATTATTGTTCTGTGAGGGAAACGAACCAGCGACCCATTAGTGTTACAGTAGCTATTTTAAACACTCTCCACTGAACTTGTCACTGTGTTTATGTACTAATTTAATATGCACTTAAATTGTATATGATTTATCTTGCAAATGGGTGAGAAATAGACATACATCCGAATATTAATTTCTAATTTATTTCATGAAATACGAGAAATAAAAATTTATCAGACTTTCATTGTTCAAATAACTATTTAATTCAAATAAGAAACTAGTGAAACTACCAACGAAACCATTTTCAATTAAAACTTATTGTGCGGTTATTTGAATGAGAACTGCCTTGGTTAGTCGTGGCTTTGTCTGTAAAACGAATGAAGGCAGGCACGGAACAGGCTGAAGTTTCGATCGGATATCTGGCTGGCGTTTGCCTGCTTAACTTATAACCATTTCATTGGTTATATGGTTGTGTTATAAATACTTGCTTCGTAACTTTTGCTCATTCTAACAATACGCGAGATATCCAAATTCTCTCGAAATTTCAAATAAGAAATTTTGAAACTATTTGAGAAGTCAATCAAATTAAATTAAAAACGACATAATGTAAGTGTGAATCGATCATTTGTCATTTGCTATCCGGCCCTTGCTGTCACTTAGATGCTTTATATTTTTAAATATAATCTTATTGTGTTTCGTACAGTTCTCGGAGTAATTTTTTTTTTAATCAACAATTAACAAATTCCATTATCAACATTTTTTTTGTCGACTCATAGTGTTCTTTTTATCATAGAATTCCGTTCGCGACTTGCCACGTGCGTTGTTGTCGCGGAGAAACGAAAGTCTCATGCGGATATCCTATCTAACGTAGCGTCGCTAGGTACCTTACATACATGCGGCAATTCATTTTTATTTAAATAGTTTCGATATTAAATTGTAAGTGCACTTTCGTCAGGTTTTAATTGGCTCCTTTCCAAGGATCTCTGACTGGCGTGAATTTAAACAAACAAAATAGTAACATGGTTTACAAACAAAACTGTAAAAGTAACCTTAATGATATCACAATACCTACATTTTTAAATAAGAAAACTTTAAATATGTTTTACATTGGATAGCTACCTCACAGGAAGCCAATAAACTTTGCCCCATATTTAGAATATTGAGAAAAATAAAAAGACCCTTAACTGAAAGATATTTTTTTGTTTTAGTTAATAGTTAGCCAATGTGCCATGGCTCACTTATTCTCGAGTAGTTTTCCTAATTTAAATCCATGCTGACCCAAAAACCAAACTACATGTAACAGAAAACATAATAAATGGTCGTTTAGACTCGGGACCTAAGTGGTCGCAAAGTATAATGGATTTATGTAAGCGGACGGTAAAATATTCCTTTTGTTTGTAATAATTTCGTGATTTATAGGTACGGTCGGCGTCAAAAATGCATATATAGCTTACAGATTGAAATCGCGTGAAGGCCAATAAGCATCGTTCTGCTAATGACACCCATACATTTTTTTTGTCGGACAACATATAATTTTACAAACTTATTTTTTATACACAGAAAATGCCCATTTAGTTCAATATTGTCACTCTTAATGCAACTGCGTTTAGGTTCAAAATATTTTTCATGATTATTTGCTATTCTGATGTATTCTCAACCTTACGCGGGATGATTTTAAGTTCAAAATATTTCCAGTGAATAAATGAATACTTAGCTAATTTTACATATTAAAAGCATATTAAGTATTTCATCCATTCATTCATGGTAGATTCTGGCGTATTGGTTAAGAAACTTAAGCATATCCCCGTCCCAGCTTCTAGACTTGCAATATATTTAGTTGTAAATGAATTATTTCTTTTTTATTACCAGTAATAATGATAATACAATATAGCTTAGTCATTTCTCCTACCCAAATAAAAAACAGGCAACAAAATGTGTAATATTAAAATAATAGATATAAAATATATTTTTTATTTTATTTCATTTTATGCACAATACAAAACAATCTTGGAAGGTTTTTTTGCATACCTACTTTACTGCAACGCTGTTAAGGTTATAGCTTAAATAATCGTTTTGCTGACGTAAACTAAATTGAAGCTAGACCTCATAACAATAAAATTTATGATATTTATAATTCGGCACGGGCGGTGGGTTTACAGTATAATTTATATAACAAAAAATAATACGTTACCTATGTTCTCCCCTTCTACGTACCATCCACTACACTATATTAAAATGTAATGAAATATATATTTTATATTTAACAATCTCAAATAATTTTACATTAAATTAATTTTAAATTCCTGAATAAGACATTAATTACTAACATTTTTTTCAGTCTAAAATTAATATTTAGTAAACGCACTTATGAAACTCGGTCAAATATGGTTTTTTGGCTGGCTGATGCAAGCTGCAAGCCCTCCCTGTGCAAGGCGCGACGAACGGTAGATACCGAGGTGTCAAACACATTCGCAAACTCAGCAGTCGACTAAAAGCCATTGTTATCAAATTGTCGACACATAAATCTCCTCTGTGACACATTGATAAGTCGGGGACGACTACTTCTCGGCCGAGTCGAAGCCATTACCTTCTTCTTCGTGACGAGTCACCGATGATCCACTAAAACCAAATTAACATAAACTTGTTATAGATTATTAATCAAAAAGGCTATACGGTAATCACTTCATAGCTACGAGACATAATTTATAATTTTTTATATATTTATTCTAAATTATTATTATCTATATATATATTATATACACCAAAATATTGACACAATCTTGAAAATACAGTAAAACCCGTCATAATACTAATTTGAAACATATTATATCCCATATTATGCAACGCAATAATGCCTGTCCTATCTTGAATACTGATAATGTTAACCTATATATTTAAAACAGAACGTAAAGAATTAAAATCGAAGACACGTACCATTCTCGCTAGCGAACTAGTAATGGCAAATTTAAAATGACTTCGTATAGTGGCCTAACCTACTTAACTGTTTTTCATATTTTTACTAACCCACTGAGAGAGAATGACATTACTTCTTACTACCCTACCTACTTAAGAGTACTGTTATCAAGTCTCAGCTAACCGGTTAATGTTGACTGCTTGGTGACACGACGGTTTAATTTTATATTAAATAATATGAGATAATTCAACGATTTCATAAAATAGAAAACTACCAAGTCTTATAATAAAATTTGACTGCTAAGCTGAGATTTGAACAACGGACTTCCGAGCGTGGCAATAAGTTTGAGTTAGTTCTTTGACATTTGACCAATCTGTCGGTAACTTAATTGGTGAAATTATATAAGCTATTCATTCATTGCTGTGTAGATAGAATATAGTTATCTCTGTTGGTACTGTATCTTCGTCAATTTCTCGGTAACGTAATATAATGAATGATTGTTTTTACCTGGGATATTACTCATACGTTGCCGACCTATATATGTTCTTCAAGCTCACTAATCACTTCTTCTTGAAGAATCCCATGCTGTAGTTCCTTGAAAAACCCTCGGCTGGGAGTTTATTTCACAACTTGAGAGTTCGGAGAAGAAAATTTCTCTGGAAGCGCACAGTACGCAGTCAATACGGGTCCAGTGTGTAAAGATGAACTCCTCGTCGTTGGCGAGCGGCGTGGTTGTAAAACAAGCTGTCGGCGTCATCCTACTAATATTACCTATAGATGTGAATGTCCGTTTGTTTGTTACGCTTTCACGTGAACCGATCATCATGAAACTTTGTACACATATTCTTGGAGGTATCAGAAGTAAAATAGGATACTTTTTATTAAAAAAATAAAATATTTTTTATCAATTCGAGCGAAGCCGCGGGTAAAAGCTAGTGTGCAATAATTCGTCAGAACACAACCCGTTGTATAATTAGTGGAACACGCAAATAGAGGTAATATCTCTTAATCTTAAGGGCTCAATACTTTGTGCAACAGTTCACATAGCTCGTCCCTGAACCGAATCACAAGGTCCCAACTGGTATCCAGGTGCTCCCAAGGTGACTACAATACTCCATGTGCGGTCTGATTTGAGATTTAAACAACATAAGTCTTTGCCCCGCACTATAGTGGTGGTTTGCTCTGTTAAGTACACCTAGTTTCTTGGACGCCGGTTTGACCTTCTCTTCCTGGTGACTTCGGTATTGATCATCGCTGGAGATATCGACACTGAGAATGCCAACGCTATTGACGATGATCAGAGGTGTAACTTGGAATTCCTCAATTCCACCACAACAAATGGGATTTTCATGGGGTTAAATTGCACTAAGTTCAGTCGCCTTAGCCCCCAGAAACCTTAGTGAAAGTACCCTCAATTTCAGTCACAAATTTATAGTGGCTTTCCTCCGCAAGAGGTCCCCAGTACTGTCGTCCGTATAACATTATCATCCGAGTGTTAATTCCGGTCGCGTCCCAGGCTTTTGCTTTTGCGTCCAGGGTTATCTTTGATATGCAGCAGAAACAGCATTGAGGACAGTACAGACAGTACCCTGTGAGATGCCAGCATTGATATTCATGCTATCGGATTTGTTGGAAAATAGCTGACAACCCATTGGCACAAACCCTCAGGCAGTTCGTATGATGGTAACTTCGATAGCAGATCGCGATGCTAGACTAGATCGAATGCCTTCGCCATACCTAGGTTGACTGCTAATGCCTGACCTTGACTCTCAATCGATCTAGAAGAACACCAGTCGCACGACATTATCGGAAAACGTATTGACGGTCGCTGATCAAATCGTGATTTATAGGTATGCCAGGGAGCAAGTTTATCGCATGTTGCATACCTTGGAGAGAAGGGAGGTTATGGCAATAGACTTGTAATTCTATGTATCTGATTTATAGAATAGTTTCCATAAAATGTCCTTCCGTCTTTATTATCAGATGATGAACGATAATGATGAAATCGAGAGATAGGCGCCAGAACTCTCTATTAAAAAAACTAGTCGTGTTAGGCCTTAGTAGAATTTTTATCATTGATGCATTAATAGAAATATACTCGTATTTATTCCAACTTCATATAATAATGTTCCAATAAAGTATGTACACATACATACAAGTGAAGTCAGAATTGACCCTCACTCAGGGTTCTATGCTAGGAACTCAAAAAGCCCTGGTTTTCAATATAGGTAGCTATAAGTGCCATATATTCATATAAGTTGTGTATAATGTTTGGTCTTGATTGTCAGAAGACAGATTTCGTAGCCTCGTTATTTGCGTTAACGATCTGTCAACGTATGGTTGATTTAATCATTTGTCGGCGTTCAAATTTGACAAGACTATGCGTTCCAAACTCAGAAGTTTGGAACGCACTTTGCGTTATATGGCTTAACTCAACATTTATTTGGCCATTAGAAATATTCTTCTTGGATTGACGACTGTAAACAAATATTAGTACTTAAACAAAAATTTAAAATATGTTTTTAGACTACTTAGAATAAAATTAATTTATTAGGACAATAGAATACAATTATTATCTTTGAAGTCGGTGCAAGCGCATTTGTTGTGTTTATTTGTAAATAAGTTTAATTAGATATTGCTACACTATCCCATTACCGCAACATTAATATATTATGTAAATTTAAGGATACTTGCGAAACATTATGGCTGGCATCTACTCTAAGAACAACAATAACTGTCCATTATTTTCCTAATAAATTAAGTTTATTACAAGTAGTCTAATTTCCGTTCAAGTACAAATGAACAGTATAATATTTGTTTATAGTCACTTAAGTAAATAAATAATTCAAATATTTTGTACATTTTTCATAGCAGATGTATTTGGAGTTTCATATAAAAAACGGGCGCGATCCGGCGCGGTGCGATTACTTTTTGTATGACAGGTTTCATACAGCCTCAAATGTTAGGCGCCGGCCTCACTGCACGCGGTCTAGCGGTCAGACTTCCGAGTTGTGCGTTCCTACATACACAAAAGCAGGTTGACCGCCGCGGTCTGATTGCTTTTGCAAAAAAAGTGTAGCTGCACTTCCCAACAAGGCTCACTCAATACCTGCTGAGTGGCTAAAGCTGGGTGTTGTCTCGCGGTGTTATGAAGAAACAACCTTTCTGTATATCAATTCCAGTCGTTTTTAGGGTTCCGTACCCAAAGGGTAAAACGGAACCCTATTACTGAGGCTCCGCTGTCCGTCCGTCCGTCCTTCCGTCCGTCTGTCACCAGGCTGTATCTCATTAACCGTGATAGTTAGACAGTTGAAATTTTCACACATGATGTATTTCTGTTGCCGCTATAACAACAAATACTAAAAAATAGAATAAAATAAATATTTAAGGGGGCTCCCATACAACAAACGTGATTTTTTTGCTCATTTTTGCTCGATATTGATAACGGCAACAGGTAGACGCTTGAAATATTCACAGAATATTTAGTTATATATTCACTTTAAGAATAAATAATTAAATTAAAATAAAACAAATATTTAAGGGGGGCTCCCATACAACAAACGTGATTTTTTTGCCGTTTTAATAGATAATGGTACGGAACCCTTAGTGCGCGAGTCCGACTCGCACTTGGCCGATTTTTTCTATATTTCTTTCTTGAGTGTCATCAGCTGTTACAGTATGAAAAAATACATATTTTTTTAAATATATAGGTATATATTAAGTTTGTAGTTTCTAGATATTGAATTTGTATTAAGTCGTATTGACAAATATGTATAATCAATACTTTTTTATCTGAATCTCAGATACCAAGTACGTATTAAATATACTTTATCTTTCTAAAACTCTATTTACTTACTCCTTAATGCAATTTCTCAACTAATGCAGTTTAACAAGAACTTCAATGCGCGAGTCCATTGGGGATATAATCTGTGCTGCATTGTGTTCTACGGATTCAGTTAAGCTTATAATCTGTGTGACTGCATCTTTGTTGCTTTGTCGATCTTGCCTATGTCGGTACTTTGATTATATTTGTAGGTTGCACAAACAAAAACAATGTTTTTGTTAAGAACTAAGCTTTGAATGTTTAGATTTGTAATGCTAGATGAAGTAAAAGCGTATTTAAAGCACTTTCATTATTATAGATAGATATATTTGTATGTACATAGATATTTTAGAATATGAATATATAGATTTTAACCGCTATTAAGGATTGTAATCAGGATATTTTTTGAAGAAGATTTGAACAGGTGAGGTTGTGAAATTGAAATTTTAAACTGCCATTGGAAGCGGCTATATATTAGGAATGTAGGTCTCATGGTAAATAGAGACTCCATAAATATGCATGTGTTTTTATGTCTAGATATTTTATTGATCGACTAGCTTTGGATTCGATATAAATGTTTATGATGTAAAAATGATACGTGTGTACATCATCAGATGTCAATATATGCGTGAGTCAACATTACTACTGCTTATTCCGGTGTGATTAGAGATTTTGATGTCCCTTTTTATACAGATTTCCGCTCAACCCTCTCCGTGGTGTAAGCTCTTCTTCAGCCCAGGCTGAACAGAATTTAATTCGAAATTAAATTCTAGTACGAAGCACTGAAAGGCTCTCCCGAGATCCCACCAATGCTTATTTCCCAGACAAGTTAAGGAAGATAATTTCAGAACTTATTCTTCTACTACTATATTATGTCTTACTCGGAGCATAAATCCAAGTTTTTGCTATGATTGATTTGTGGATAAGTAATCGTGTCAACTAAGCAAATTTCAGTGTAGTTCTAGATACTAGCCCCCTCTGGAAATAGCAAAATGTTCAGCTTGGACTGGAACTACTTGCTTTAGGGACTACCCTCGCCGCTTCATATTAGTGGTTAGATACTTTACCAGTGCTGGATAAGATTACCACCGCCATTTTCCGTAGGCTATGTCAAGAAGGTGAAGAATAAGAATAGGATGGGCGGGTGAGTACAATTCCACCCTAATCTTGTTGGGAGAAGGTGGAAGGAGAAGGAATTCCTGACTGAAATGCTAATTATGCAAAATGATGTTTGCATAATTATTTTCAGCAGTGATAGCCCAGTGAATAAGGAACCGGCTTATTGACCAACAGGTCCCCGGTTCGAACCTGGTGGGGGCATGTACCACTAAATTCGTGTTTTCGTATTTATGTACATATTTATCACTTGCTCGGCGATGAAGGGGAATATCGTGCGGTAACCCACACGTCCAAGAAATTATATTTCGTAAGACGTGGTACCTAACCTAAGAAAACATCTGGTTTTATCTCTCGGTTGTGGAGATCTGACGGCTGTCGCTCTATGTAAAAATCAGTCGTCACCAAATATTTAGGATTAGGTAGCGAACCACGCCAATCCTAATGGATTAGGAAACGGAATAACGCGCAGAAGGAGAAGATGTTTGCATAATTAGCCTTTCTTTAACTCGGCGAATGGCGGAAAAGCCTCTTTTAAGTTATAAAAGCCTTCTTATAAATCTCTATAAATATCTTTGATTTCAAAAGTTCATTGAAATTAGAAGGATTCTTATTAACGAGAAGTTCCGCTATCGACCCAAACTCTTGTAAATCTAACAAGTGCATCGCATCTCGGATCACGCCCTCTCCAATTTCCGAATAGTAAAAAAATAAAAAAGCCACTATACACATGGATTTGCGTAGTAAGTACAGGTGTATTTAAAGTTCCTCTTGTCAACGGCTTGATGATTTGACACCGACGCATCAAAGTTGCTTCATGTTCGGAATCTGACTCCTCAACGAGTTCCTCCCCCGGATAGATGACCCCTATGGTGATATTAGATACGTATAGTACAAGCCACGATGGTTGGATTTAAATATTAAGTCGGTAGTTAAGTAGCGAAATACAACGCCGTGTGTTGTCGCATGCTGACATGACATGTTATGAGAATATAATATGACCATCACGGGCACAGTATAGGAATAAAAGTGTTGTGATATAGATGCAGAGGACTACTGACTTTATTCAAGCGATGAATTTCGACAAGCAAACGATGCACTATGGTAGCGGCTGGCAACTTACCCTAAGTCAAATCTCACCAAGGGTGTGTATTTTATTACTAAGAATAAACAGTATAAAGTTCAATTCCGAAACCTAACAGTTTTATTGTTTTATTTCTCTGTAAGTCAGATTTATAACTGCACTCGTGGTGTGTTGAGGAAGTATCGTTCTTTTTAGCCCCCTGAGGAAAAAGAGCGGTGTTATAAGTTCGATGTTTATTTCTACCTGTATATCTATAACAAACCGACGTACAGAGTCGATCGTCGGTCTGTTTGTGACCCAAACCTGTTGTGTATCTTGTAGTACTCAAACGAATGAATCGATTGAAACGTGTTTGTTTTTATTAGTAAGCTAATTGGAGTAGCTCTATGTTGTGTATAACCAGCGTGTGTGAATGACTACTTTTTTTATACTACGTCGGGAGGAATACAAGCATATGGCACACCTGATGAAAAGCGGGTACCGTAGCCTAGTAACGCTTGTAATATATTAAGTATAACTCGCGCGATGCCTCCTCTGCTGCTTACATAGCAACTCCTTGGGAGCTTACTGGAGACCTCCTCACACGCAGGAACAACAACCCTCTTGGGAGTTGTTATTTAGCTGCGGTTTTCTGTGAGGTGGAGGTACTTCCCCAGACGGGCTGCTGTGATGCGCTCTAGCTCTCTTAAAATGACTACAGCATCGTGATTAACATGATGCTGCAGTCATTCTGTATGAAGTCAGAACTAATTCCTTAACATTATATTGGGGTTAACGTATGAAATTGCCGATTTGTACTGAAAAATTAAAACTTGTTTTTTTCTAAGATGGATCTATCGTGTGATCGCAGTACGCGTAGTACTCTTTCCCTTCGTCTGTTTACACCATCTCACTCTTCGCAACACTACTCTAAATCGTTCTCGGTACGGGCTGTGCAACTGTGGAATGCTTTACCACTCTCTATTCGTTGTGCACAATCTTTAATGTCCTTCAAAAATCGTGTAAGTAGAATATGTATGTGTGTATGTACCCACCCGTATATATATAATATACATATATTATATATATAAGGGTGTATATGTATGTCAACATGTGTGTGTTTGATATTGATATATGTACGTAAATTATTGTCTGTTGTTGTTCTGTCACTTATCTGCTCATTACACTCATCTTAAATATTATTATTATTATTATTTTTCGATTATATAGTATGTTCAGTGTATATATCCACGTATACAAATAGGCGTAGTCATAAATGCGCCACTACCTACTTGTATTTTAATGATTATTTCTCATCCTTTGATATGGTTGTCTGGAAGAGATCGCTTTAGTGATAAGATCGTCCATTGTACTCTTATAATAACATGTTACTTAAATGTAATTATTTTGTTGCAAGTGTATTCTATTCTATCTATTTATTTAATCAAAATATTTATCCTCATTACTTATACATTGCTGGCATCTAATCAGAAGTTTATTTATGCCTTTGCGATGGAATTCTGGGGATCTAGATTTGACAAACTGTTGAAAGTATTTTGTACTGCCTCCTGGGAAGAAATTTTTTTACCAGGTAGAGAATAGTCCAAATCACGAAATAAAATGATAGTCAGTTGGAGCAAGGTATGGCGAGTACGGCGGATGACGTATGGTTTCTAGCTGTAGCTCCTGTAGAGTTACAACGGTTTCTCGTGCAGTTAGGTCTTGCGTTATCATGGAGTAATAATGGCGAAGATCGGTTCACGAGTTGGGGCTGTTTCACTGCCAATTTCACCATCATTGTTCAAAGTTCGGCACAGGCCCACCACTCATACCCACCACTGTGTCTTCTGTGTAGCCAGAATTAACAGCGGCGACCACAAAAAAGGCAATGAACAGTGAAGTCCATTGCCGTCCCGGGGGTTAAACTACAGCTGCCTTGGAACTCACAACGAATTTAATCAGAAGAAATTTGTAGGAGTAGGAAGTTTTGTAATTGACTTCCCCTCTTGGCAAAGTGAGAGACAGCAATATGATATATAAGTTCGGCACAGTAAACATCTGCTGTTATTGCTTGACCAGACCTATAGTGAATAACGCCATAAAGAGACCACCATTACCATTACCTTTTTATTGGTAAGATTTGCTTTATTTACTATTGCGGCATTTGATCTGGGGTCAGCCATTGCATGTTTCGCTTACGGTTATCGTAAATAATCCATTTTTTTTATTCCTTCCGATTCAACAAGGCAACACAAGTTTCAACCATTGAGGTAATATGTACTTACATAGTAGTTCAATGGTTTCAACACGCGTTTCTTTCTACAGTTCAGTCAAATCATGAGGCACCCATTTTTCATATTTTTTTATTTTATTGATTCGATACAAATGAGCCAATATTGTAGGTAAGGTAACGTTAAACCATGCCGCTAATTGCTGGGTAGTTTGACTCGAATCGGCTTCCACCATCTCCTTCAATTCAGCGTTACTCACCTGTGTGAGGCGGTCTTCCACGTGGTTCGTTCTTCAAGTCGAAGTTTCCGTTACGAAAGCGTTTAAACCAAAAACGCACCGTGCGTTCACTAGAAGTCTCTCCTAACGCAGCATTGATATTGCGAGCCGTTTCTACCGCGTTAGTTCCGCGTCGGAACTCGTATTCGAAAATTACTCGGATTTTCAAAATCTTTCCCTAAGCTGAATAAAATAAACAATTGAAATTCAAAAATCAAATGTATGTATGTAATAACCTCATAGGTATCATATGAAAAAAATTTTATTCGAAAATCTCGTACCTTTAAGGTTTAATGTCAATTCAAAGCATCTATTACAATAAATCGGCAATTTCATACTTTAACCCCTATTATAAAATGCTTCATTTTATTTTTATTTAAAGAAATTCATAAAAAACGGTCTTATCGCAAAGCAATCTCTTCCGGATAACCTTGATGTAGAGGAACCGATAACGATACAGAACTTGCGAGTTTTTGAAGTTAGAATTCACGGAGATCAGTTTTTAAATGTGACTACCGAGAAACACATTACTTGTTCCTTTTAAAAAATACTACATTTTATTGCTACACGATCCCGTTTGCATAATCTCACTTGAAGGTAAAAAGGGTAAATGCTGATGAGAAAACCTCCTTTTGCAAGATGACAATGCTTCATTATAGTTGAGTTCGTCCGTCCGTACTCTCGGAGGGCACGCTAAGCTGTCGGTCCCGGTTGGTTTCGATGGATGACAATTGTATGCAAAACAGCAATTCTCTCAGCTACAGTAGTTAAACTTAAGAAGTTGCTCTCGACGTTGCATAAAAAGAACTAGAAATTTTATTGGTTTATGTAAAGTGAAGTTATTTTTAGTATTACTATATATTTTATATTTTTTCTCGAATTCCAAAATAATTATAGCAACTTATTTGTAATGTATTTTATTATTATTTTTGTCGCGACCTGTTTGTACTCGTTATTGTACAAACTAAATATCATACACGCTGGTAAAATAAAATTTTCGTACTTATATTTTTTTTTATACAACGTCGGAAGGCATACAAGCATACGGCCTACCTGATGTAAAGCAGTTGCCGTAACCTATTAATGCTTTTAATATATTAAGTATCACTCGCACGATGCCTCCTCTGCTGCTTACACAGCAACTCTTTAGGAGTTTACTGGTGACCTCACTCACACACAGGAACATAACAACTCTCACAAAGTTGTTATTTGGCTGCGGTCTTCTGTGAGGTGGAGGTACTGCCCCTGACGGGCTGCTTTGATGCGCCCTACCTCACTTAAAATATCCAGACCAAGACAAACAGACGATCATGCACACAAATGTTTGTCTTGTGTGGGAATCGAACCCACGTGCGTTTGTGTCAAAGTTGCGTTATTCACGATTGAGCCACCGAGCTATTATTTTACGTCAAAGCTAGTAGCAAATTTGATTCTCTTCTTTGTTTCCGTAAAGGCAAATAGCTGACTTTAGTAGATACTTCATTTACTACTGCTATGCTATGAGAAGGCTAGCTAATATAAAATATTTCCCATTACCTACAATCTCTCTATATATCTATAAATTTAACGCTAAGATATGTAAACAGTCAAAATACCAATGACGTGAGTGGAATTTTATTAATACTTGACTAATCTAAAATGAGAGTCTTTGTTACCATTATTCTTTTTTGAGCAGATTTTAATATTTTGTTATAAACTTTGTGTTACCTTGTATTATCTAGATCTCTCAATTTCATATATTTCAAGAGATATAATATTGACATAAATATTTATAATTTTCTTGGAAATGAATTATTTTAATCTACTCGTAGCAAAAGGAGATGATTAATCTTTGCAATGTGAAAGCGTGGGCTACAAGTCTGAGTCTGTATTGAATAATAGATGATATTAAATCATAAACAATGGACGGTGAAAATTAAAATGTAATTAGCAAAGGGAACTCATGCATTTTTAAATGAGGGCTCTAAATTGGACGCAAGTAACCCAAGTTCAGCGTAATTTTGCCAAATGAACGAAGGCATTTTCGTTGATGCTGTTTTCTTCGCGTAAACTTTTTATTTTGTTATCGTAGCTTTGGTTGATTTTGTTACTGGAATATGAAGTGTAGCGTAATGCGGATTGAGTTTATTTTTATTCAACAACAGAGATTTTTGTAGCCAGCTTTGTGGTTCCGTAGAGGATGGGTATGAAATACACCTAATATTAATTTCAGCGAAAGGGTTAAATTATATTAACTTGCCTATTGCTTTGAACAAGATAGGTAGAGTATATTCTTTGTATATTGATTAACTTTTCCGTACATATTTTAACAAATTATGTACTGATTAAATTATGAATTGTCGAATTAAAATCCTACAGAAACAGAGCCACCCACAGATTCATGTGTATTTTTGGTAGAGATTTGAATATAATAAAATGACCATGTCCGACCGATAAACTGAGTTTCGTACTTAACATCGCGCGTTATCAACATATATAAATGTGCCAAATTTCAAGTATGTATGTTACTTAGCTACAAAGTTATAATTTATTTCATTTCACATAGTTTTATTTACCAGCATTTCGTAAAAGAAAAAAATGCTAATTTAAGCTTTTTCAAATCGTCAAATAATATTACAACTTTCTTACTGTATAATTCATATAAATGTACACTCCTGTAATATAATATATGACATAAATAACACGTGAATTTATTAATTGTATATAATGCTAACAATTAAAGAGTAATGATAGCCCAGTAGATAATGAACCGATCTATTATACCGAACGAGTGGCCAAGCGGTCCCCGTTTCAAATCCTGGCATGTACCACTAAATTCGTGTTTTCGAATTTATGTACATTTTATCTCTCGGGGAGTGGCTGTGTAAGCAGCGTGGGTGGCAATAACAGAGCGATACACTCTATATTTATTACAAAGCGTTCATAGCTGCATTGGAATAATTCATACGTAGCCGGGTTCCGGGTTTGTAATTGTCACTTGCTCGGCGATGGAAGAAAACATCGTGTGGAAACCCGCACGTTCAAGAAATTATATTTCGAAAAAACGTGTGGCCTTACCTAAAAAAGATCTGATTTTCCCTCTGGGTTGTGGAGGTCTAATGGCAGTCGCTTCATGTAAAAAAAATGAGTCTTTTCGCCAAACCCTCCTTAGGTAGTTGAATCCTAATATAGTAGTGAGTGAGAAAACGGGATACCGCAAAGAAGTAGAATACTACCAAAGAACATTTTTTTTTACAAAATTATTTTTTTATAAAAACAAATGTTACTACTGGTTTCTTTTCTATTTGTCCGCACTAACATTAAGCTCTCGAGTGTTTGTCGTAGGGCTTTCCTCGGCACAATTTAGAAAGTCCTCTACCTTCCCAGTGTAACGGCATTATACTTAATACCTTAAGCCGTGTCTTCAAGTTTGCTCTTAGATCGGTTTTTGCCAAGTCTGAGCCAGTACTTTCTTGTTGATTACGTCATTTGTAAGCTCTTGTACTCTAGTCAGGGTTCTTTTAATAATACCATTTGGTAATAATTGTAGCGTATTTAGTATTTCATAACGTGACGTATAACTACGTAATGTGTGTTGGTTATCTTTTTTATACTACGTGAGCACGCATACAAGACTAGCATACCTGGTGTAAAGTGATCACCGTAGCCTATGAACACTCGTAATACCGGAAGTATAGCTCGCGCTATATTAACACAGTAATACCTCAGGAGCTTACTGGTAACTTCTACTCGTGTGAATACAACAATTCTCCTGAGAGTCATTATTTAGGTGCATTTTTATGTAAGATATAGGTACTTCCCCAGTCGGTCTGCTTTACTTCTGTCATCTACAGAAAATAAACGGCTTAACGTGCCTTCCGAACTCCGAACCTAGAGAAACTCGAGACCACTAGGCCCATCCATAGCAGGCTGCGGTTGACGCTACTTCACTTACGTGAAGTACGTTCTTTAGTACACACGTTGATGCCATCGAAATTTTGGGAAAATCTCTGCATGGAGTTCATTCTATAACCTGACATTTCTAGGCAGAATGTCACTTCTGAAATTGCACGGTACGTAGCCGCTGTGGTTCTAGTGCTCTCGACAGCTAGCGTTACATTACGGAAGGAAGCTGTGGGTATATCGACCAACTCATTTGAATACAACCTATAGTAAAATTGATAGAACTCAGTATCTTTCCTTAGACTTAAGGACTCAATCTATTTATTTATAACCTCAGGCCAAGTCCCTTGGAAGGGACAACAACGTATTATATACAACACATATTGATATGTATAATCAATCTTCGACGAAAGTGAATTCACCAAGCAATACTAAATCGGATTTCTAAAAATTATTGGTATATTATGTAGGTATCTATCATCTATCGGCGTATAAAAACAAACTCCTAGAAATTCGCAACGGATAAAACGTCTTGTTGAAAAAGGACATATATTACAGATAATTTATCCCCGTCTAATACATATAAAATCTTACACTAGATTAAGGTAACGAGCAATTTGTTCTAACTTGCTCTGTGTGCTCTCACCACCAATTAGTTCATGCCAACTAGTGTCGGCCGGTACACACCGATTATCGTTAGTAGATGCATGCCGTCGATGCCATGGTTGCTCCAACAAAACATATGTGGCTAAGACGGCCAGAAAACAGTCATTGCGTGCATCTTCCATTTTAAAAGGTGGACATGCGCAGAGGCGACTACAACAGTCGGGGCAAAATAATTGGTGATTGCGTGTAGAAAAGCTATAGCTGACAGCGGGCACGCGCAGATCTTAACAGCTGTGATGATTGTATGCATTGTCTTTTACATATCACAGGCGAGGTAAAGGTGAGCGCAGCAAACCTGCGAATCGTGTTTAATATTAATACTAGCTATTTGACATTATCATTACCGCCGTATGTCTATCTAATACAGTCACATAGGTTCCCGGTTTAAACACCACTAACAGCACTCTCTTTTTGGACATTTTTGTGTAGAAATAACATATAAAATGAAAAAAATGAAAATATTTTATTGCGGTTACTTAAAACTACTACTATAAAGACATTGTTTGAGATCTCCTTTTAAGCAATATAAACACTTGTATTAGGAGATTTCGCTCTTCTATTTATACCAATTTAATGTTTAATTAGATAGTTTATTTAACATTGTTAGTTGTGTGTGTGTGTGTGTGGACGAGTGCATGCATGCGAGCGTACCTGTGTGTTTTAGTGTGTGTGTGTGTGAGAGTATGTGTGTGTGGTATAGCGTCTATATATAAAACGCCGATGGAAGCTCGATCGACCAGATATTTAAATTAATCTGAAAATGTAAATGTTACATTGATGACTTGATTTATTAGAGGGCACCGTTTGATACCAAATATGTATCTACTTTGGTGACAGAAAATATTACTAACTAAATTAGACATTTTTTTAATAAAAATCTGTTGTACGTATGCTCCAATTCCGCACGCGTTCTGCATTCTACGAGTAGGTATCTTATCAAACGTCAGTTGTAAATTTAATATTTGATTAGGCATGTGCCGAAGAGGTGTTAAGCCGTATAGTCGAATACCGAATAATCAGTTGATTTTAAATCAAACAGTCGTCCAATTCGAATAGTTGTAATCACTTCAATAATCGTACTCTCGGGAACCTACAACTACATTGGAATAATTCATACGTAGCCGTACGAATTATTCCAATGTAGCTTGTAATATAGAGAACGCTTTGTAATATAGAGAGTATCGCTCTGTTATTGCCACCCACGCTGCTTACACAGCCACTCCCCGGGAGACAAATATGAATCATGCTATATATTTATATACATTTTTAAGAGAGTTAGAGTGCATCAAAGTAGGCCCCGTATAGGGAAGTAGCTCCACGTCACAGTAAACCGCAGTCAAATAACAACTCCCTAGAGGGTTGCTGTGTTAGCGGCAGAGGTGGCATCGCGCGAGCTTAATGTATTGCGAGCATTTATAGGGTACGGTAACCGCTTTACATCAGGCAATCAGGTGGGCCATATACTTGTATGCCACCCGACGGTACACACTCGCAAGAATGTGACAACCGTCCAGTTATTCGGCTGTGATTTTCTGTGCGTAGAGGTACTATCTGCAGTTGACGACCTCGATGCTTTATCCTATTTCGCCAAAGACTCGTTCTGTTAATCATTAGCGTACACTACTTGCAGGTGAGGTTGGCTATCATTCTAAAAATGATATTGAGCGGTGAATTTTGATCTGATCTCTATTCACACCTTCAACTCACCATAAAGATAGAACTACGATGGATTTGTCATTCGTAGCATGTTATTCTAACGACTAACATCTACATCAGATGCCTCGTGAAGAAGCGAAACACGTGTCGCAGAGACGACCAGGGCAGCAACGGTTGGGGTGCATGCTGTTTCAGTTCCAGATGGTGGACAGACGTGAAGACGAGCAGCCGAGGCAGAGACGACCGGAGCAGTCGTGGCAGCAACGTTATGCGTCTACTAACGGTTGTGGGAGGGTTCCGGCCGGTGCTACTTCGTACGAACTGATTGATGGCAAAAGCACATAAAGCCGGTTAGATTAAATTGTATGTAAATTTGACTTTTGCAAAATAACCGCTGAATCTGTTGTGTTATAAACATATCTAGTTATAACCCAATAATGTAGTTTGACTGTTACTGGCAAAGTGGACCTGAAAATTCTACTGGCTTAGTCGTAATTTTAATTAAAGAAATTTTATTGTAGATAGAATTACCAACGTAGTCTACAATAAAATTTATTTAATTAAAAGTTCTGGGTTTCTCGACAAATTTAATTTTATACAGCTACGTACATATTATGTTACTCACTTATATCCTAATATATGTCTTCGAACGTACTTGCCCGGTCACCGGTGAATCTCATTGTTGTAGTTAAGTACGCACTATTCCATACTATTCTTATTTTACATTGTAGGTAATTATTACATGACTGTGTCTTGATATCATTGCATTTGTCAAACCTCAGTGGTTTATAAAATGCATTAATATTGTTTTTATGAAATGTTTATGTAAACTGGTGTAATAAATAAATAAAATAAACAATATGATTTTGTACAACTCGAGAGAATAGAATTGTGTATAAAAAACCGTCAAGTGCGAGTCGGACCCGTACACTGAGGGTTCCGTAAAAAAATAATTTCGCAATATTTTTTTTTGTAATGTAACTACAAATTTACGGTTTTCGGATTTTTGCCTTTACTTGTACTACATAACATTGCTACTTATTAAATTTCTTGATTCTAGTTCAACGGAAAGTACCCTATATGGGAAGTACTGCAGCATGAATCCACCTTACAGACCGCGGTCATATATATATATATACACACACATATTATACTACGTCGGGAGGCATACAAGCATAGGACCCACCTGATGTAAAGCGGGTGCTGTAGCCTATTAACGCTTGTAATTTATTAAGTATCATTCGCGAGCCGCCTCCTCTGCTGCTTACACAGCAACTTCTTGGGAGCTTACTGGTGACCTCACTCGCAGGCAGGAACACAACAACCCTCTAGGGAGTTGTTATTTGGCTGCAGTTTTCTGCTTTGATGCGCCCTACCTCTCTTGTTTTAAGAGAGGTTGGCCGCATCTATCCAGACCAAGACAAACATGTTCATACAGACATGTTCATGCACACAAATGTTTGCCTTATGTGGGAATCGAACCCACGAGCGTTGGTGGAAACTCGCGTCATTCACGACTGAGCCACCGAGCTCGTCGGTGTTGTACTGGCATAATGGAATGGGCCGAAACACCGAATAATTATTCGACTCCGGCCTCGTATCTATCCTATAAAAAGATTGACTTATGTTTAGCTACATTTCCGTTAAAAACACATAATACGTTAAAAACCGGCCAAGTGCGAGTCGGACTCGCGCACGTAGGGTTCCGTACCATTATCTACAAAAACGGCAAAAAAATCACGTTTGTTGTATGGGAGCCCCCCCCCCCTTAAATATTTGTTTTATTTTAATTTAATTATTTATTTTTAAAGTGAATATATAACTAAATAATCTGTGAATATTTCGTCTACCTGTTACCATTATCAATATCGAGCAGAACGAGCAAAAAAATCACGTTTGTGTATGGGAGCCCCCTTAAATATTTATTTTATTCTGTTTTTAGGGTACCGTATCCAAAGGGTAAAACGGAACCCTATTACTGAGACTTCGCTGTCCGTCCGTCCGTCCGTCTGTCACCAGGCTGTATCTCACGAACCGTGATAGTTAGACAGTTGAAATTTTCACAGATGATGTATTTCTATTGCCGCTATAACAACAAATAGTAATAAATAGAATAACATAAATATTTAAGGGGGCTCCCATACAACAAACGTGATTTTTTTGCTCGTTTTTGCTCGATATTGATAACGGCAACAGGTAGACGCTTGAAATATTCACAGAATATTTAGTTATATATTCACTTTAAGAGTAAATAATTAAATTAAAATAAAACAAATATTTAAGGGGGGCTCCCATACAACAAACGTGATTTTTTGCCGTTTTTATAGATAGTGGTACGGAACCCTTCGTGCGCTAGTCCGACTCGCACTTGGCCGATTTTTAGTATTTGTTGTTATAGCGGCAACAGAAATACATCTTCTGTGAAAATTTCAACTGTCTATCTAACTACGGTTCATGAGATACAGCCTGGTGACAGACGGACGGACGGACGGACAGCGGAGCCTCAGTAATAGGGTTCCGTTTTACCCTTTGGGTACGGAACCCTAAAAAGTATATATCGTATGTTTCTTAATTTAAATATTCGGCAATGAAACTAAATGTTCCGCCGAGTGTAGCTATAGTCGAGTGTCGAATAGTCGAAATAATCGATAGGCCGATTATCGTACAATTAATTAAGTCCCGCTCCGAACCTATTGATAGGTGACATTAAATGATAAAATAAATGCGGAACCTAAATACATCGAAGAATTTAGTTCGTATTTTAAACAACGTTATGCTGTTTGATTGATTTATTATTTTAATTTACTTATTAGATTGTTGTATTATTTTCTGGAATCTAAAAAATATAATCTATTTCACGACAGTCACTGTCTCACCTTATTCTATCTATAATCTATCTACAACTTCACGCCAAATCCCTAACGGGGTAGGCAGAGAGAACCGAGCGCCACGTGACTCGATCCTTACATACCTTACTCGCTTATTTAACATTCATTGCTCTTTTCAGGCATATTTTGTTTATATAGACTATAAATATGACTTTCGTAAAATATCGTCAATGTCTATTAACTAATTATACATTTCTTTATTATGTTATGGAGTTGCACATATTAATACAAAAAAATAATAAAAAACATATCAATTCAATAAGGTAATAATTCAATAACACCATCTTTATTAAAGTCTAAACGGACGGAGGGTATGTCAGTATCATACATTTGTGCTCTCCGGAAGCAGGACCATATGATTTATGTAATATGCCCAATAGCGCCATTCGTCACATCTTTGTACACATCTACAAGGCTTTTTATATCATATATATCGTGTGATGTAATAAATTAAAATAATATTAAACAAATATTGTCGCACAAATTACACAGCGCCACCTAGCCCCAAGGTAAGCGAAGCTTGTGTTATGGGTACTAGACAACTGATAAACATACGTAAATACATTTTTTTTTGTAAATACATACTTATTATACATAGAAAACACCCAGACCCAGACAAACAGACATGTTCATGCACACAAATGTTTGTACTGTGTGGGAATCGAACCCACGAGCGTTGGTATCAAAGTAGCGTACCAACGCGTTTCACCACTGCGCCACCGAGCTCTTTTGATGGGTTTGATTCAATTTAAAGTTTATTTTCTTCTTTTTAGAGCATTTAAATAAAAGCTTGTTTTAATCTTTAAAAAAAAAAAATTATAATGAATTTATATATTATATATTTATATATAATCTGGTGTCTGTGGAGGTGCCCTGTACCCTCGAGCCACCGGGTTTGAGCCGTTCGGATGGCAAGAGGCCGGACGGGCTCACTCTCATTCCTTGGGAGAAGGGTCGATGTTTGGTGTGGGATGCCACTTGCGTCAGTACTTTCGCATCCACGCATTTGGCTAGGACAATTCGTGCTGCTGGGGCGGCGGCCGATTGGGCGGCCACCCAGAAACACGCAAAATACGCGCCCCTTACGTCGAATTATACTTTTATCCCCTTCGCTGTGGAGGTTGGCGGAGCTTGGTGTGCGGAAGCCAAGTTATTTGTGCGGCAGCTGGGAAGGCGCTTAAAGAATAGTGGTGCTGACCTTCGAGCTGAGTCATACTTGACGCAACGCATATCCCTCGCGATACAGCGGGGGAATGCTGCAAGTGTTATGGGCACTTTTGCGTCAGGTACGATTCGGGGCGGACTTTTTGACTAGAATAAATAAATAAATTGACATGTAAAAAAAATGTCATAAATTGGCAATACTTGGATTAAAATTAAAGTTAATCAGAATTTATTTTGTATAATATAAAGGAAATTGACATAAGTCAATGTAAAATTCCTAAAACGAGACTAATTCCTTCCGAAACAGTTCCTTAGGATTATATCGTAGTTATTTTTCCGTATGTACCTTCGAGAACTCTCAAGCTATGTAATGAGCTCCCAGCCGAGGTGGACTACAGCATGGAATTCGTCAAGAAATGCGTGAAGAGGTTTTGAGGGTCGGTAACGCATGACTGACAGTGTAGACACAGGAACACAAAAACCCTAGAGGGTTGTTGTGTTCCTGTGTTCTTTAAAGTCAAATTTAACCTGACATAATTTATGATGTAAATGACTACAGTCTTTAGAGTCAGACTCAATCTGATATAATTTATAATATATGCGACTAGTCTTTAGAGTCAGATTCAATCTGACAAGTATATAATAAGTATGGGTTTTTGTGTTCTGTCTGTAGTCACTCACATCACAAATTATTCCAGGTTGAATTTGACTCTAAAGACTGTACTGTACATTATTTATAATGTAAGTAACTCTTGACAATAAGATAAGATACTCACACAAGATTTACTTACATTATAAATTATGTCAGATACTTTCAGTGATATCGAATAAAGTGCACCTCGCGAGACTCAAGCTATATTCATACAGCTCCGTTAACAACGCTCACGTAGTCTCTCTCACAAGGTTTGCGCTCATTACAGCAACTGACAGCCGGCAGCACATAACGATACTTGTTATCGCTGTACACTGCCGCTAGCTGTCAGTTATTGTGGGGTTTGTATGCAGTCAAATGTAAAATCAAAATAAATGAGCTTTTCTTTCTTTAATCGATCGAAACAATAACTGCTATATTTTTGCCATACTGTGCAATGCAAACTGTTTGCCAGTCTATATTTGTATATATGTTTGTTTTGGTTAATATCGCTACTTTACCATCAACGCTCCTGGGTTCGATTTCTACACAGAATAAGCATTTGTATCTCTGTGTTAGCAGCAGAGGTTGCATCGCGCGAGTAATACTACAGTAACCACTTTACCGTATGCCGTGGGACGTATATATACTTATAAAAATAAACAATGAACAAATTTCAATATAATGTACTTTGTGGACAATGCCAATTACTATACTGAGATGTCATTGTACAAAAGCTGGAAAGGACTATTTTAGACAGAGCTGTCTGTGGTTGTCCAAGTTCAAGTATCTTTGCAAAAAATCAAGCCTTGAGCCTTTAATCGGGTTAAAGGCTCAAGGCTTGATTTTTTGCAAAGATACTTGAACTGCTGTCTAGACGGCCTAATTATTATCAGTTTGATCTTAATGACACCCCCGCGATATCAATTCCATCAATTAAATGACTCCATCAATTACCTGATATTAATACTTTCTACTATCACCAAGTGATAATCTCATCACTGAATCATAGTAATAACAAAACAACAAAACATTAATTTCTATTAATTTCCGTATCGCTTATTTAAAAATAGTTTATTCCTTTGACGGTAAATGTTCAATGTATGTAGATCATTTTTGGATTTATTTTGTTGTTCACTGATTATTTACTGCGTCTGGGTCACGCTATCAGTTATAACGCCATCACTGAAACAGTGCATGATAAATCCAAAATTTTTGTATTATAAATCAAAGTGCAATGAGGTATCTATTAACCTAATATTTCATTGTAATCTGTTTCGGCGTCAAAACAATGTAATTAACAAAGTCTTATAGGATTGTAATCGTTGTTGTTTTTAAAAAATATATTTTTAGTTTTTGCAATCTAACAGGTTTAGCAATCTAACACATTCACGCATTTTAATTATTCCTCTCATAGGAAGCCATCCTCATATGTGTAATGACCGAGTCATGTGACTCTCGATTCTCTGTGTTTATTCTGCAAGGGGCTTGAGATTGAACATATAGCATAGCAGCGTAATGTTAAACGAAAAAAATAATTAACTCTTTTTTAATAATATATTTTAGTTATTATATTATATTTTTTAAGGTTTTTAGTTTTAGGTTCATAATCAATATGTTTAGTATATATTTAGATGACGCTGTAGGTAATTTTATTTATACTACTTTACAATAAATATATGTGACTTTTAGTTCCTAACTCAACACTGTATGGTATTATACTGGATACGTCTGTACCTTTCATGCCTAACTACGAGTATATTCACTTTTATCTGCAACTACCTATATTTTATTATTTTTTTAATGAAAAAAAACGAGGAGATTTCAAAATAATACATTTTATATTATGTTGTTTCTTGGTAATAAATTACTTCCAAGAGATATTAAATTACAGTAAGTAAGTAATCTTTATACATGAGAATTACATTTGTGACAGTATATATATATATAAATAAATATTTAATTGCACCTCAAAACAATTAGCGTTTTTTTATACTACTTTGGGAGGTATACAAGCATATGGCCCACGAGATGTAAAGAGGGCACAGTAGCCTATTAACGCTTGCGATATATAAAGTATCACTTGCACGAACTGCTTACACATCAATTCCTTGGGAACTTACTGGTGACCTCACTCACACGCAGGAACACAACAACCCTCTAGGGAATTGTTTTTTGGCTGCGGTTTTCTGTGAGGTGAAGGTACTTCCCCAGACAGGCTGCTTTGATGCGCTCTACCTCTCTTAGTGTATTATCTCTCTATCCACTACAACACTGCGGCATCAATGTTATGAGTATATGTACTACAAATACACGAAGCATTCTTTAAGCTAAAAAAAATACTAATATTTATTTGAACAAATCGTTTATCACATAATCGTGTTTTGGCAAGAATCCTAAATGGAAAAAAATACGACACGTCGATAAAAGCGCATTCATTTAAAATCCCACTTAAGCAAACAGAGAAACATATTTGTATATCTTCATCATCTAATTGTCTCCGCAAAAAATATATATATCTACCTACGTCTTCGGTTCTTTCGCTAATTCGTCAGCAGTTCCAATGAAGGCATACTACTTATTGACACTCTATGTCTCTCTTCTTCATTGGATGAGCCAAAATTAAGTTTTGGTAACGGATCCCGTTACCAAAACTTAATTTTGGAGATGATACTGATTTCGACATGGATCAAATGCTGAAATACATCGACAATAGAAAGGGAAAACTTGTCTTTTCTTAGGTTCTGTCACACAACTTTCGAAAAATAATTTCTTGGACGCGCGAATTTTCTCACATTACTACACCGTCGAGCAAGTGATTATTATAAATATTTCATAAATAATAAACAAATATTGTCGGACAAATTACACAGCGCCATCTAGCCCCAAAGTACGCGAAGCTTGTGTTATGGGTACTAGACAACTGATAAACATACGTAAATACATTTTTTTTTGTAAATACATACTTATTATACATAGAAAATACCCAGACCAAGTCAAACAGACATGTTCATGCACACAAATGTTTGTATTGTGTGGGAATCGGAACCACGAGCGTTGGTGTCAAAGTAGCGTAACAGCGCGTTGCACCTATGCGCCACCGAGCTCGTCAAATAAATTAAAATTAAATAAAAAAAAAATCGGAAAACACGTGTTTAGTGGTTTTATTAATAAATAATGGTTAGTATTTAAATGGTCGAATATAAATACAGGTTAAGGGGGTCAAAAATACTAATTATTGCGTACTGAAATGCTAAGTGGGCAAAAGACTGAAGGCGAACAATATTGTAAACAGCGACATGAAAATATGAATTTGAGTTATGAGTTATTCAAAACGATCAGTATAACAATTCTTGAGCGAACAAATTTTTATTAGAGTAACACTTTTGCAGCTCAGCAACATTATATTCAACATCTGGCATATATTTTATCCCAAGAGTGCAACATTATTTCCTAATCGAGGTGTGTTATTCATGTCGAGTAATAAATCAAAAATTCACAATAAAACCTAAAACTAACTGTTCTAAAATAACTGATTGAGTGTATACAGTCAACGGTACATTAAGTTTCACATTACGGTGCGAAAACCGTCGCTATCACAAACGGGTTAAGAACGATCTCAAAAAGTCATAAACCTTGAAAGTTGTTGTTTGTAGATTTCTTTTTAATGGGTACCTTATTTTTATTTGGTAAAGATGCTGTTATTAAGATGATAACTTGAAATGTAGCTACGAGAAAAAGAAACACATCTATACATATAAATAAAATTGAAGTGTCTGTCTGTGATTTCAAAATAAAGCCTTTATCTTAAGCTCATATTATTATTTTCCCGTTACCAAAGCCTAAATACTCATTTTTAACTTTTTTGTCTATCTGTCTGTCTGTTTGTTTGTCCGGGCTAATCTTCGAAATGGCTGAACCGATTTTGACGGGACTTTCATTGGTAGGTAGAGGACTGTTCAGAGAAGAATATAGGCTTTTTATCCCGTAAATATTTAGGGTTCCTGCGTAAAAAATGAAAAACTGTTAAAATTAGGGGGAAATATCTTCCCTTTCGGGGGACTTTGCAGTTTTATTTTATGATTTTCACAGAATACGTAATTTTGTGACATAAAATAACTACGCATTTTTTATGTAACTAAAATAAAATATTTATACGTTGTATCCCGTAAAGGTCAATAGATGGCGCTGTATGAAAATTGAATCGCTCTATGATTGCATATACGACCCTGAACTTTTTTTTTAAACAGAAAGAATTTGAGGTCTATGGAGAAATAAAGGCTACCCAAAGCCCAAATCTCATGCGTGCGAAGCCGCGGGCTTCAGCTAGTTTTAAATATACCTAGAAACTGTTTTAGTTTTATTGAAGAACAATAATTAAATTTTAATTTGTGCCCCCGAAATTTGTATAAGTTGAACGAATTTTGTATGCTATTTTAATAAGAAGAATAATATCCTAGAATAGAAAATATATTAGCTCAAATAGTATAGCAGTATCTAACAATATTATTGCCGCAGATCACAAACACATCCCAAAACGTTATTTATTGAATCACTTCATGTATTAACTCACTCACTTAGTAAATGAAATATAGCTCTTAGTAAATGAAACCCTTTTTAACCCTTCGAAACCCGGGTGGTCATATATGACCGCGAAATGTATGGGAAAATGTATATAACGGGTTCTGACTGAAAGTATTATTAAATATTAACAGTATATTTTTTTTTTACAGTACTTTTTCGCCCGATTTTGTATTTAACTTGGACACTTGGAGATTTCGATGCCAGCTTAGATTAACTGTGTCCCCCTGTGCTACTAACAGTATTTTACGTATTTTTAGTTATTCATGATTATTGCCAATTAAATTAATTTTTCGCAAAAATAATTTAACGCCGCTCCATTTATTATTAAAGTATCTCATTAATAGTCGTCCATATATTATATATCGCCTGGTTAATAATTCCCCATAAATAATTAATTATTGCTAACAGAATTAAATGGTACCTAGAGGAATTTTCACAAAAACATAAAACCTTATGTTATTACTACATTTTTGTATTTATACAACGTCGGGAGGCATACAAGCATACGGCCCATCTGATGTAAAGCGGTTACCGTAGCCTTTTTAGGGTTCCGTACCCAAAGGGTAAAACGGAACCCTATTACTGTTTATGCCACAAAGAGGCACCGAAGACTCCCTCTATAACCTGGTGCAGCACATCCGCGCCAAGCTTGACGAGAGCTCACTCACAATGCTCACTCTCGTCTCGCTGGATATAGAGGGAGCCTTCGACAACGCCTGGTGGCCGGCAATAAAACTACGACTGGCTGAGGAAAATTGTCCTCTGGGCTTGAGGAGAGTGATCGACAGCTATCTCAGCGATAGGACGGTCAGAGTTAGGTACGCCGGGGGGGAAAACTTGCGGTCCACCACCAAAGGGTGCGTCCAAGGGTCCATAGGAGGACCGATTTTGTGGAACCTCCTATTGGATCCTCTTCTGCAGCAACTCGACCTTGCGGGGGTGCACTGTCAGGCCTTCGCCGATGACGTCGTGCTGATGTTCGACGGCAACACTGCGCTGGATATAGAGAGACAGGCCAATGCCGCTCTCGAGCATGTGAATGCGTGGGGTGTCAAAAACCGGTTGAAGTTTGCGCCGCATAAGACCAGCGCTATGCTGGTCACGCGCAAACGTAGGTATGACACTCCGCGGCTTACCATGGGCGGGATAGACATTGGCATGTCTCGGCAGATCAAACTGCTGGGGTTGACGATTGACGCGGGTCTGACGTTCAACGCGCACGTGGCTACTGTCTGTAAAAGGGCAGTGGCCATATACGGGCGCCTTGCGCGTACGGCCCGCGTCAGTTGGGGTCTCAACCCTGAAGTAGTGAAGATCATATATTCAGCCGTAGTGGAACCTACGATATTGTACGCTGCCGCCGCATGGGCTCCAGCGGTCAATAAGCTGGGCATCCAGAAACAGCTCAACAGCGTACAGCGGGGCTTCGCGCAGAAGATCTGCAGAGCCTACCGCACGGTCTCCCTGAACTCCCCACTGCTGCTGGCCGGGGTGCTGCCTCTTGACCTCAGAGTGCGCGAGGTCGCCTCTTTGTACGAGGCCAAGAGGGGGCTACCCCATCCGCTGCTCGGGGACAGGGAGATCGAGCGGATGGCCTCGAAGATCGAGGCCCCGCATCCCGCGGAGCTAGATAGCTTGGAGTTCGGCAGCCTGGTGGACGAGGAACAATGCAGGGCACACTCCAACTTTGCCCTGCGAATTTACACGGACGGCAGCAAGATTGAGGGCCGGGTTGGCGCCGCTGTATCCATATGGAACGGCGGCGCGGAAACCAAGGCCGTCAAGCTTGCTTTGTCGTCCTACTGTACCGTCTACCAGGCGGAACTCCTGGCTATCTGCACGGCGGCCGAGTACGCTTTGAGCTGCGATGGACCCAGTATCGGCATCTTCAGCGACTCCATGGCGGCGCTCCAGGCGGTGGCGAACGTCGAGTCCCCCCATCCCCTGGCGGTGCAAACACGGGACGCTCTTAAACTGTGCAAAAGCCAGGGTAAGAGCGTCTCGCTGTTCTGGATTAAGGCACACGCGGGGTTGGAGGGGAACGAACGCGCCGATGAACTCGCCAGGAGCGCCGCACTGGGGTTGCGGAGACGGCCAGACTACGACCGCTGCCCTGTCTCATTCGTCAAAGGTATGATCCGCAAGGGGACCATTGACGAATGGGACAGGAGATACAAATCGGGAACAACAGCTTCGACAACGAGGATGTTCAAACAAACATATACAAACGTGTTTTTTTGCCGTTTTTATAGATAATGGTGCGGAACACTTCGTGCGCGAGTCCACCTGATGTAAAGCGGGTACCGTAGCCTATTAACGCTTGCGATACATTAAGTATCACTTGCGCGATGCCTCCTCTGCTGCTTACACAGCACTCACACGCAGGAACACAACAACCCTCTAGGGAGTTGTTATTTGGCTGCGGTTTTCTGTGAAGTGGAGGTACTTCCCCAGACGGGCTGCTTTTATGCGCCCTACCTCTCTTAAAATATCCAGACCAAGACAAACAGACATGTTTATGCACACAAATGTTTGCCTTGTGTGGGAATCGAACCCACGGGCGTTGTTGTCAAAGTCGCCTCATTCCCGATGAGCCACTGAGCTCGTCAAAGTCTATAAACGCTTGTGACACATTGAGTATCACTCGCGTGATGTCACCTCTGCTGCTAACACAACTACTCCTTAGGAGCTCACTGGTGACGTTAGTCATTAGAAGGAATGCAAAAACTCTCCAAGGAGTTATTATTTCTCTACGGTTTTCTGTGAGGCGGAAGGTAGTTCCCCAGACAGGCTGCGTTGATTCATCCTACCTTTCTTAAAAACACTCAGAGCAATGCAAACAGACATGTTCCTGCACACAAATGATTGTCCTGTGTGGGAATAGATCCCACGATCGTTGGTGTCAAAGTAGCGTTATTAACCACTGCGTTACCTAGTTCGTCAAGGTCAAAAAACTGCATCCATAAAAAAGGAATCAATAAAATAATAAAAGGTTCACAGTTGAAAGAGCACTGGACCAACATTCAAGGGGTCATAGAGTCAGGTGTCACCTTTTTATCCGTGCCTAGGCAGTGAGGCGATTTATATTTCTATATTAATCACAGAACCCACCGCTTTTACGACGCTAAATTATATGATTGCCAAATTTGCCATCTAATCAATCAGTGATTCAGCTTGGAACTAATAGGTGTACAAAACAATGCCCAAAACATAATCTGTCTTTAAGTAGTTTTGCGTGTAACACATACCTACTCAATGTGCATTACGTACTCGTAGATAGCATAATATTGCAAAATATGTTTGTGATGCACTACATCCGCCACTGAATTATCCTAGCTGACCTTCCCGTTGTATTTTTAATCAACAACAATATTAGAGACAGGAAATCAGATAGAATCAGCATCACCAGAGGGTTACGGATATGCTGCTAGCCTTTTAAAGGAAATATAGACTCTTATTACACTAATCAACGTTGTTGGATTAATTCGTTTCCATAACTTTACCATCGTCATTAATTATCGTAAGTCTTTCACTATAGGAGTTTCTTTCCCCATCTGTCATTACTGATTTAGCAAATACGTTCGGCTAACTGTCACTAGTTTGCTGACTTTGATTCAACATGGATTTTTCTCATTTAGGATACTATTCCGATTTTTTTATGTCGGAATATCGTACTTCGTTTTAGGTTAGTGGCTTTAGGTCAGTCGGTAGACCTCCATATTCCTTGTTTGCATTACCTTAGACGACGCCATTGACCTACATCGTTTCTCGACTTTGAGAAGGGATAATCTGATCTTAATTATCTTCACCTTAGACTGTAGCCCCCCAGGGCCATGTACCTGCACGGAAGCGTGAAGGCGCACATGTTAAATACTACAAATAATGAAGTATTTGCGATGTGCTGAAGTTTCTCAAACACTGTGCAACATTTGTTTTTACGTCCATTCATACATCTCTATTTCAATATTCCAATACTGAAACTACCTATGTATTTAATATGATGCACAATAGATATTGCTTTTTTGCTGTGTTAAGAATTAGAATATGTTCTATAATATAATGAAAATGTATAGGCGATGTGCCTAATGTAGCGTCCATAGCCCACGATATGTATTTACAATCAGGTTGACCCTTGCTTGATTACCGTCTTAGTGGTATAAAAAATATATAATTACCGAAATGTATACAGATAAATGTATTATTTCGTGTTTTCCTCCTACCAAAAATATCGTCAGAAAACTGTAGCTGCGGACTAATCATCATTCCCTTGTAGGTATTTATCTGATTTATTACTATGCGTGACTACAACCATTGCTCAAAAGTGATTTTATTACCACTTGTCTACATGCGAATGTATACCTTAATCCCTTCACACATAAACCCCTTTTGTAATGTGCGCATTATAAAATGGTGTCATGTTTGCGCTGTATAAGCCTGAAATTAAGAATGACCAAACTAATCAAAAAATCATTAATTTATTTTACTGAATTCGTATATTTTTCAATATTTTGATATGTTAACTGTTTTTATATATCTATCTAAATACAAGTATCTGCAGGGGAAAAGCGATTTATAATATCTGTCTAATCGTAAACCATACAAAGAGCTCGTTCAAATTCACGTAAATTCTCATGAATTTAGACTCCACTCCTACTGTTTAAGAAAATGTAAGTAAATCATGGATCCTCTCATCGCTACAAATTATATTTATCTTTAATAATCCACCTACTCAGAGACGTATGTCCAGGACATGGACGCTTTTTATTTTGTATATGCATAACATGTTCATAGCCAAGCGGTTGATTCTACTCATTATTATGAACAAATATTAGTATGGAATTATATTGTAACTGTGTCCAAACAATTTGTTCAATTAATTGAAATTTCTTTTCTACACATTTCTTAATTGTTATTCATATATATTAACTGATCATTTTTGTTTAGAACAGACGCAGTTTTGTTTGCAATGTCTTGTACATGTACACACAACACTATATCAGGCCTATAACTACCACTTTATGCTGTAGTTTTTGTTTGAATGGTTTTTTGTTGCTCGATCCGTCTCCATATACAGTATAAAGTACTTTTTTTTTCTATTTCCAGTCACTTAATAAATTTTATATTATTGTACAGAATTAACCCGTTTTATTTAGGTCATAATATCTAAGATAGCCTGCATAATGATGGGTAATAATAGTAAAAAAGAGTTTTAAGTTCTTAAATAATTTCCTTTATTTTCAAAATATAATATTGTAACTCCATTTTCTGTATCAGCGTAAACATTGATTACATTATAGGAAAGTTAGACATAATTTGACCTCCGGCTCGCTAATCTTGTTTGCGTGATATTCTAACAGTTGGACTGCCAGATATAGACGAGGTAGTGAATTTAGAATTTAAAAAGAAGTTCGAGTTATTAAAAATAACGGTAATAGGATTGTCAACAGTGGCAGTGGCTTGGCCAATATTGATAGGTGCGCCTCCAAGGCGGTCCGTCAGCTGTGGTTCTTGGATAGCGGCGGTGGCTGGGGCCGGATTGGTGAAAGCTGCGACGACTTCAGCAAGCTTACTCTTAGAGACTTCTTCATTGTTTGTAATGGGGCCGGCGACACCCACGGCGAAAATGGCGGCGATTACGAAGAAGGATTTCATTTTGAATCTGAAATAGAGTAGTTGGTGAAAAATATTTAAGGAGCTATTTAATTTATTTAATAAATATATTATGTTGGCTGTGTTATGGAATCTTTTCTTATGACAAAGATCGTTAGATATGATGAGATCATATCAAAAGGATGAAACAGAAAAGTTATAAAAAAATTTTAAAGAAAAATTCTTCTAGATCATTTAATACTATTAATTGTTTTAAAAGTTAAAAAATAAATGAAAATAATAAGAGAACCTGATGCGCTAAGTTACGGTTGAATTATTTCCCAAATGAACCAGAAAATTATATAATGGTGGTGATTTCTTTCCTTTCTACGTATCGCTGTAAAGACGCGTACAAAATAAAAAAAAAATCTGAATACTTGGGAATTTTCTAGGAAGTTGTGTCGAAAGAACTATAAAATATATACGTATATATTTGTACGTACATATATTTACCTTACTTACAACGGATTTGGTGGTAGTCGATAAACTGATAATTTTAGTACCATTCATGTTGCCTATATATGTTAAGATTATCTTGATAACAAAACAATAAAAACGTATAAGTTTATCGTGGACATAACTTTAACCTAGCAATATAATCAGTAGCATTGTTCCACGGAATGTAAGTATTTCGTTATCTTCAAAGAGGGCGGACATATGCATATCGACACCCTAGAAAGCGTTTCAGCAGTCGTTTCTCCATTTAGTGGGGGATTATCCCACACCGCGTGTACTAGTACGGGGACGCCATTCGAGAACGATTTTTTCCCCAGCGGATGTCGGTTCTTGAACAATGTGGCTGGCCCACTGCTTACTCCTCTCTGCCACTCTTCAGCTTGCTTATCCTATGGGCTACGTCAGTTACTTTAGTTCTACTGAGGGTATACTTATTTCTGATTCTATCATGCAAAGAAACTGCTCTTTTTCTAACACACCGAGCGACCTTAAGCTTATTCATACGGCCCGCAGTGAAGGGTGACGCCTCAGTTTCGTATTTCAGCAATGGTAACACACGCTGTTTGAAGATTTTAGTCTTCATGTGTTGAGGTATTTAGGACAAGAGGATGTATCTATGTTTCCCGAACGCCTCCTAGCCGAGCTAGATTCGTCTGTTGCCTCACGGTTGAAGTTATATTTACCTAACTAAGTAACTTCCCCTAGGTCGACATATTCATCAACAACTTCTAACTTAGAACCGCCAACCCGCATAAAATCCCTGTTGTCGTGGTCGTGCCGGAGAAGGAGACCGGAGTGTACCCGGGTGCTGCAGCAGGAGGGGACAGGGGGCCCTTCCGCCCGCCGTGCCAGCAAACCGCATAACCTGCACTGTCCAGTGGTGGAACATACCGCGCGTTTATCTTCCACTCAGTCGGCTCAGCGGCTTCTCTTTTGAACTTCAACAGAACTTCATAAACGGAACCGAAAAGAAAAATTACAGCGGCTACCCCTTCCACAATAAATGTGGATTTTTGCAACTGCGCCGATAGTGGGTGGCATAGAATGCCATATTCCCAATTGCTTAGTTGCGTAGTAAAAAGCGACCGTGGTTTAATCGGCCTTGCAGAGAAGTCAAACGTCTCAAACAGGCTGCTTTCGAGACTTGAGCCATGGCGCATGCTAATGGAAATCCAGATGTCTCTGTTTTGAAGCGCAAACTGAATGCTGCCTGGAAAACCGATTTACTGGGTAGTTTCTTTGCCTCTTACTCGACTTTGAATTACGAGGGAGCTGTGCCACCTACCATCTTGAGGTGCAGTAGCTTAATGCCGGAAATCTCAATTACCCAGCGAAATGTCCGGCGAGCGTTGCTCTCCTTCGACATTCACATATCAAGTGGCCCAGATAGCATACCAGCAATAGTGCTAAAGCCCTGTGCTACTGAGTTGTGTTTTTGCTAACGCGCCTTTTCGTGCTTTCCTACTCCACTGGGCAAGTTCCGTCTTCGTGGAAGACCGCCAATGTGCATCCGGTGCCCAAAAAGGGCGATAGATCAGATCAATAGAATTACAGGCCTATTACCTTTCTTCCCAAGGTGATGGAGCGTGTGATAAATACACGACTCCTGGCATACCTAGAGGATCACGACTTAATCAGCGACCGTCAATACGGCTTTCGCCACGGTCAAATGGTGATCGTCTAATGTGATGGCGATTGAGAGTCAAGGTCAGCTAGATGTCAGCCTGTCAGCCTTGATATGGCAAAGGCGTTCGATCGGATCTGCCATTGGGGTCTTCTATCAAAGTTACGATTATATGGGCTGCGCGACGGTTTGTGGAAATGGGTTGCTAGCTTCACATCCAGCAGACGCATAACAGCCGTGGTAGACGGTAATTGCTCCGATAGCATGGATATCAATGTTGGCGTCCCACAAGGCTCGGTGTTGTCCCCGACGCTGTTTCTGCTGCACATCAATGACATGTTATGCGCATTCATTGTTATGCGGATGACAGCACCGGGGACACTTATTATGCAGGCCGTGCTAGCATCCCTCGTTCCCTTGTGGACGAAAGCCGTGTTTGACTTGTGTCTGAAATAGAATGTACTTTGTGTAAAGTATCTGACTGAGAGCGATTGAACCTGGTCCAATTCAAACCTACCAAGACACAAGTCTGCGCGTTCAACGCTAAGAAAGTCCCATTTGCTGTGGTTCCCCAATTCTAGAACATGTCGCTCGCAATTGCTAAAGGCATTGGGATTTTCGGTGTCGAGATCGGTGGACTCGGGGGTCAAAAACCCCCGAGTTGACATTTTCAGGCCTATTCGGCAGTATTTATTCACTTATTTTCTCAATTTTTATTTATTGGGGGGGATAAGTTGTGGACAAAAATATTTTGGGGTCCTTTGGTCTACATATTTTTCCCCATTGAATGCATCCTGTTTCAGCCTGATCGGTTGTTATTCAACAAAAATTATTATCGACTTATTTTTATACCATATTGACTGCAGTTTTTAATCAGTTTTTAAGTAAAATTTTGTTAAGATTGATAGACAAGCGAAAAAAATGATCTGCATCTTAAATATGTAGTCTATAAACATTTCTAAAGAATGAGCTATCAAACGTAAAATGAAGTTTTCAAACTCGACTAATAGTTACAGAGATTAACGCGTTCAAACAAACAATTACAAACAAAATTCAGATGTACAATACTCAATGCATACCTAAACAATTTTCTATTTCTTCTTGCCTGTTTTAGTATAGGTGGTTTCCTCTAAGACATAATATCTTTGTAGTTGAAAACTCAATTCATTTTCTTACTTATTGAATGTACCGCGCAGGTACATTAAATTAGACGCTATTTTATTTCATGATTCGTGGCGACTATAGTAATGTAATGTTTTTTACACTCGAAAATTTTGAGTATTCATTTAGAGCGTAGCAGTAAGAACTACTACTATGTTACTATGTTCGTTCGTGCACCTAAATATCTCGGGGGTAATTATTCTGTGATTTCTATCATTCCTCAATAAAATACCTGTTTACCAACTACATAGTTGTTAATACGTTTCTCTACTTTTAAAAGGCCAGTTAGAGGTACGATGATGGAATTATACTGGTGTACTATGTAAGACTTTCGTTGTATCAGTTCATTTTAATGATTTAATCTTGAACTGAAAGAAAAGGGGGCTTATATCGTTACGGTCAAAGTAATTAACAACCTCAGTTCCGATACCTAAAGGTCTTTTGGTGATTTAAAAACTGAAATTCATATACATAATTTAGCGATATGACATTAGCGTTAAACTTTAGTTCTGAAAGGTTATACCCTTCGAAACTGAACGGCAAATAGAGAGATTTCCCTATTTTAAATATATGAGCTGGTTAAGAGAGGTAGAGCACATCAAAGCAGCCCGTCTGGGGAAGTACCTTTACCTCACACAAAAAACCGCGGCTAAATAACAACTCCTCAGAGGATTGTTGTTCCTGCTTGTGAGTGACGTCACCAGTAAGCTCCCAAGGAGTTGTTGTGTTAGCAGCAGAGGTGACATCGCGCGAGTGATACTTAATATATTACCAGCGTTCATAGGCTAAAGTAACCACTTTATATCAGGTGGACCACATGCCGTACATACCATGTTTTATTGTTTTATTTTACCTAGATTATATACATAAAGCTTCAGTAACTTGTTTTCATAAATTAATAGAATCATCTATTATGGAATCGTACAGTTTTATAAATTGTACAGTTGGAGAATTGAGAGTGTACAAGATAGATAGCTTCATTAAATGGGAATCTCACACGAACCCGCAGTCATGGGTTAAAGAATGAACTTTGGTCGTGTTATACACTATAGAATAAAATATTAAAGTCATAGATGAGATGACTAACAGCTTCAAGCTGTTGTACAAACTATACGTTGTAAAAAAATAGTTGAAAGAAGCAAAAAAAAAAAAAAATTTTTTTACGAAATCAACTTTACAGGCGTAAATTTCGACGTCGGCGCTAGCAGGCGCAACAGACACGGTATATCCAACTGAGTAGTCCTAATCGTAACGGCATCCGTCTACCAATAGTCTATTAGCAGTAGTAGATAGATGAATGCCGGACTGCGACAAATAGCCTGAATTGCCTGTTAAAGAAGCGAGCCACATGTGTATAACCAACATAACCATGGAGCGAAGATATAGATAAATAGAATTTTTTAAAGACATATCCAATTTCACCTACATTTGCGTTGATAACTATGAAACAAGTTCTAGAAACCTCTTATCTCTCTCTTCCAACTTACACAGCAAAATATCGCCGTAGCGGGAGTTTCACCTTCTAGGGTTCAATTCTATCATCAATATGTGAACATGTGAAGTGAGGAAGGAATCGGGTGTCATGTGATCTATTTGCACAGCAAATAACGGAGCCTTGTATAGTGGAACGGATACTATGTGCCGATAAATTCAAGTATTTTTCCTATGTTGTTATTTTTCAATTATCACAGGTATGCTTTTGGATCTGGTCTTGTTACTTTGAACAAGGCCCATCAACTAGGCTACGATTATTTACTATTTATACTTCTATCTTTACGACGAGCTCCACACGGTCACGTTTATTTATTTTACTTACTATTAATTACATTTTTTTCCAATTATTGTTCATTTATATATGCAGGAATATGATTTTTTTATATACATGGCATTTTATTTGTAATTTACATTTTACATTTTTTATGAAAACCATTTTATAAACCTCGCCGGAAATGGCGATTCATGCTATATAAGACCTCGCCCGTGGCCTAGGCCTTCAAATCCTAGTCGTCCGGTAATTGTTTATTATTCGGTATTGTCTATAAAGTACTGTAAATATCAAGAATACTAAGAGGATCTTAAGCATTTATCTCTATTTAGGTCCTCGCCTCTTTTATAGAAGAGAAATAGTATAGTAGTAGTAAATCCTCCATCATCCCCAAGCGAAACAATAGGATTTTATTTTAGACATTTATTAAAAATAATCAAAAAAATATACACAGAAATCATAATTCATATATAGCGACAAATAAAATCAGTCTAAATATAAAAATAAACTTTTATTGAAATATTTTTAATGCATATTACTTTTTATTATACATCATCTAAATTTATATGTCTATGTCAGCAAAAGCAAGAAATATTGAACATTTTTTTTTATAATTTCCTTCATTTAATGACCTAGCTACGTTATGATATATCAACTGTGGAAGTGCCAGCCGTAGAAGTAGTTTCAAAATCAGTATTGACGAAAACGTTGGAGTTCGTAAAAATTACGGTGATTGGTTGGTCGACATCATTCGTGGCTTGGCCAATATTGGTGGGGGCTCGGCCAAGATTATCCAGCAGCTGTGGTTTGTGGACGTAAGTGGCGGTGATGGCAGACTTAGCGATAGCTGCGAGGATATCAGCTTGATCGCTCTCAGAAACTTCATGGTTCCTTAAGAGGGGATTCGCAGCAGCCACGACGAAGAGTGCAGTGATAGCAAGGAAGAATTTCATTTTGATTCTGAAACAAAATAGCAATTCCGTGTATTGTAGTCTATTTATTCCATGTATCTTGCGGTGAAGGCGGAGAAAACCGAGTACCACAAGATGCGATCCTTTCACGCCTCCCCCGCTTCTTTAACATTTATAGCTCTTTTTATGCACGCTAATTCCGACATTCACCTGGTATATTACGACCAATTTGATAGCGATACGTGATTATATATAGTTATTGAAAAATTCTGAGAAAAATGTACGTATCAAGAGGTCTAAACTAACAACAGTCTAAACTTACATCTAAAGAGTGGTAGGGCGCATCAAAACAGCTGGTCTGGGGAAGTACTTCCACCTCACAGAAAACTGCTGCCAAATAACAATTCCCTAGAGCGTTGTTGTGTTCCTGCGTGTGAGTGAGGTCTCCAGAGTAAGCTCCTAAGGAGTTACAAGCGTTAATAGGCTACGGTAATTGCTTTACATCAGGTGGGCCGTATGCTTGTATGCCTTCGGGCGTTGTATAAAAACAAAAAAAATAAACTGATTAAAAACACGGAATTTGTTATTCCTCGTGCATCTGATGTTGATAATTACCATCAAGGAATCATGACAAAAAACTAAGACAGAATTAGAGTGATTATTAAATACTTTACTTACAGCACAATTGGGTGTTGTGATCTTTCTGATAAATTTTACAACAAAATTAGCCTTTTATGTAGAAAATGACAAAAATATAGATAACAAAAAAAATAATAAATAGATAACAAAAAAAAGATAATAAATAGTCTATGCGGCGAGTGTATGGTTGTTGTACGATATTATCAGACACGTGAACTAAACGTTTAAATCTGGGGCATACCAAAACTTTCTTTTATAGTATTGTTATCATAATTGGTGACAATGAAGTATTCGATAGTGTAACTTTTTTAATCATAGCAAAAGTGGTGCAATAACTTAAACAACGCGAGGGTCGCGGACCTATCGGACCGATGTGTTATTTTGTATTATTTCGGTTAGTAAACAGTCATATGACCCAGATAAAGGTAGGGTGCTTTGCAACACAGGAATTGCTTTGCTACCACCGACTGGGGCCGATTTACATATTTTTTTTATACTACGTCGGGAGGCATACAACCATACGGCCCACCTGATGTAAAGCGGGTACCGTAGCCTATTAACGCTAGCGATATATTAAGTATCACTCGCGCGACGCCTCCTCTGATGCTTACACAGCAACTCCTTGGGAGCTTACTGGCGACCTCACTCACACGCAGGAACACAACAACCCTCTAGGGTGTTGGCTGCGGTTTTCCATGAGGTGGAGGTACTTTGTTGGGCTGCTTTGATGCGCCCTACCTCTCTTAATTCATGATTAATTATTCAATATAGTTGACCCTATCGATATTAAAATAGACTGAATTCTGATAGTTTTGATATTGTACCTCTTTTTTCGTAAAGGCTCACTCTTAGTGAAAATATGATGTGATACAAAGTAGAAAAAAATACTAAAGTTATTCTTGTTTCTTTCTTATATATTATACTAGCGATCCGCCCCGGCTTCGCACGGGTGCAATGTAGACACTAATTTGTTTTCGGTGTGGAGTGATTTTAAATGCACAATTTTAAATGCACAAATTTTATTTAATTGAGGGTTAACCTTGAGAGATAGATATATATATAATCGTAGATTTTTTTATTAGATCTTTTTAAGACATTCCGTAGTAAATTATTATGATCTATCTCGTAAGGTTTAGCCAGCGTTTGCAATCTAAGGGCACAAAAATATGTTTATTACGACATTACATTACAAATTTTCTAAATTCTCAGTTCTTCTCTACTAAACGCGTGTATTACACATAAACCATCCTCTTGAATAACTCTGTCAATTGATGAAACCGTCGTAAAATCCATTTGCGTAGTTTGAAAGATCTACGCGATCAGACGGCGGGAAGCAACTTTGTTTTATACTATGTAGAGATATAACAGTAAATAAGTGTACTGATAAGTCATATACATACTTAGATACTTGATTTAGAACGTGTTGGATTCGAGAATATTCTGAATGAATGACTTATCAGATACTATTTATTATCTTTTAATATATCTAATTTAGAAAAGAAAAAGCCCTTTGTGGCAGCCACTTCAGTATGATGAACACATATTTGTTATTTATCTAGTTTGACCTTACAGTATTCGGAAGCGTTAGTGGACAAAACGAGATTCCATATCCAAATGTTCCAATCCAATACCAAGATAATTAACATTGTTCGTTAATAGGGCGAAATGAAGGGAAGTTTTCTTACATACTTACCCCAGCTCTGGGCAGACTGACCAGCTGACCAGCTGAATTATATTCATACCTATTATAATAAACGCAAACACACATTACTATTTCTATGGAATGTCGCTAGGAAAACTAGGAAACGGTATCACCGTTTCTATTACACTATTACGTATTGTGTATCAATAGTTTTACTAATTCTTTCACTTAATTATAACAACTGATACTGCGGCGGACTTTTATTTTCAATAAAATATTCTTTCTACAATTTTCTTTTTACTTAGGACGAGCTCGGTGGCGCAGTGGTGAAACGCGTTGTTACGTTACTTTGACACCAACGCTCGTGGGTTCGATTCCCACACAATACAAACATTTGTGTGCATGAACATGTCTGTTTGTCTTGGTCTGGGTATTTTCTATGTATAATAAGTATGTATTTACAAAAAAAAATGTATTTACGTATGTTTATCAGTTGTCTAGTACCCATTACACAAGCTTCGCTTACTTTGGGCGCTGTGTAATTTGTGAGACAATATTTATTTATTATTTATTTATTTCTTATAGCGAAAGAGTGTCTCGGTGTTAACATATCAAGGGGCATACTGTGTTAGCTCGGACATGAAATAATTTAAGAGGAATTAACAACGAAGCAAATATATCTAAAATGCGAAGAATGTAGGAGCCGAGGAAGGCTAAGACTCACCTACCACTACCAAAATTGTCATGTTCTGTCAAAAGATGATGTCAGACGCCGTCGGAAACGGATTGTATAGATGAAAAGAGTTATTAATGTTAAAAAGAGCGAGTGAGGTGTGTATGAGCTCGAGCATATTCCTGACGCGGTGACTGCTCTTGAGTTTACACTGACTGGTGACAGGTTACTCACTCGCAGGAACATGAGAATACTTCAGAGAATTGTTATTTGGGTGTGTTCTGTAAGGTGGAGGTCTCCGGGCAGGCTGATCTTTATTTTGTAACCATGTGCATCTTTCGACAGAGTAAGGTTGAATTTAGTCCTAAAGATTACCATGAAACAATTACACTTCAAAAATTTGTTTACAATAAAACGTGTCCGTTAGTAGTCAAATTGACAATAAAAAGTTAACCGAAATATTCACCACTGCACTTAAACTAAAAGCTTGAATAATGTAAAACATTTGAGACATAAATTAACATAAATAACCTTAAAGCCCATATTTAAGTTGTGAATTTTGTGACCTTATTTCGAATAATAACAGTAAAAGATGTAGCTATAACAATATCGTAAGATATGCTGTCCCGCTCTAAACAGATGAAGCATACTGAATTCGTGTTTCTCCTGTTTCAGGACGTACCATAAATATAGAGTAAGACAACACGTTACCTTTAATAAATGGGTATAGGATAGGGTAGTATAACTTAGATAAGAAGTGGAGTTCGAAATTTCTTTTTAAGGCATTCGAGAGCTTGACGCGTGATATTGTTGTTAAAAGTGCTTCTGCTAGTCATACCTTATATTTTCTCAAGTACGAAAAAGACGGAGACGCTACGAAAAAAAATTGCAGAAAGGATCACGCAAAAACAGTGAAAGAAATTCTCATTAATAATGATGGGATCTACGCACCGGCACATCCGAGGGATATTTCTTGAAACCCCTATATACTCGTAATTGATAAAAAAATTCAAACCAAAGGTTACATTTTTCCATAAATGTGTCATTTAGCATATTGTATACAAGGACGTATACATTTCGGACCTCTTTCTTATACTTCTAAGGTAGTAAACAATCTGCCATTAGGCAGATCGTACTACCTGATGATAGGCAGTTATAGTAGGCAATGGACACTAGTAAAGCCTGGGGTGACGAAATGCGTGAAGAATTTTTTCAGGGTTGCGACCCGATAAAATTCCCTTCATGCCTTTTTGAAGAAGTTTACGCAGAAGTACTTGGGAAAATCTCGGCTAAATGTTCATTCTAAAACCCTAAAAACCGTAAGAAAACTTCTCAAGAACTGCATGGTACGTGACCATTGCGCGAGGAAGAACTCCCCGCCGACCGCCGTAGCCGATATCTCCTAAGCGTTTGACGAGATAAACAACTGATAGACCGATGCAAGTTTCGAGTGATACGAGCTACTGCCATCGGACAAAACAAAGAAAGACGACATTAAAATTGTCATGGAGTAAACATAATATTTTTACAGTAATAATCCAACATTTTATATGTTAGCCAGCAAAAGCTTTGGGTGTATTTAGCATTGAAGTAGAGCATAACTAAAAACACCAAAAGCAGCTTTTCAGTGATTTCAAGCTTGGTTTCATTACAAAAGCTCCCGCTGTGCAACTACTGAGATCCAAACAATATACTCATTACTACGTTATGTATATATGCATGTATGTATATGTCGTAGGATATATCAGAGAAACGAATCTTTGCCATAATCCTAGGTCGATTGCAAATGACCGGATAATATGAATCTCACAAAGAATTCGTAATCATCGGAGTTATTTTTAGGATCATTGCAAAAATCCGACGTATATTACGTAAGGTTTTCCTATTATCCGGTCATTTGCAATTGTCCTAGGATTATCGCAAAGATCCATTTTTTCCGATTATCCTACGACATATATATACGATACATATATATATATATTATGTCACTAAGGTGGCAAACAAACGTACGACCTGTCTTATGATAAGCAGAGATCGTAGCCTATGGACATTTGCAACACCAGGGGTGTCACTCTTGCGTTGTCGTCCGTGTAAAAACATGTTCACGTCTTTCGTGAAGACACCCATGCTGTAGCTCAGTTCATAAGTCAATAGTTGTCGGTAGAATACTTCTCTGGAACCGCATAGTATGCGTACACAGGGGCTCTAGCGTATGACAATGATTTCTCATCTGTCAGCAAGCTGAACATATATCTTCACGACAGGTCTTTTACGGCGTAAGCAGGAAGAACTGAGGCAATATTTAAAAATAAACTAATCTATTATCTATATATATACCTACTCTGGTCATAAGTTCTGTTACAAATGAATATGGATTTATTTTTTTATGAAGCAATGTAATCTTAACAAAATTAATATGTACATATTTATGAAAGTCTCCGCAAACTTGCTCATGCACCTAGGTGGCTTGGGGACGAAGCCCCCACCATAACACAAGCAACTTGACCATGGCGGTTAGGTTCATTAGGTTTGCTTGCGACCAAAATACGTGCGAGCGAGCGAACTCAATTTTAGAGTTTAGGGTGAAAGCAACAAAGACACAAAAACAAATTTGCCATGGAGGGTAGGTTAGGTTTGTAAGATTTTCTTGTATGTTATTAATAAATAAACATTATGGATTTTAATTGTCATTCGATTTTTTTTTCTTGTTTTGTCTTTTCCTAACATGAGAATTTTTTTTTAGAAAATAAAGCATACTTATAACAATAATCGTTGCGGTCGCCGGAATCGCGTGGACTAGAGAAGCACAGGACCGAACACGCTGGAAAGAGTTGGAGGAGCCCTACACCCGAAAATAGGTGTCCCATTTAATTGATTAAGTAAATATATAATTATTCGAATAGATATTATTTTAATATAAATGATAAATGAATTGTTGAAATATGCATGACTTTAATGGGAATAAATGGCTTTATTATTATTATTATTTTCTTTTATTTCACGGGTTTTAATCCCAGCCATTTGATAGGCGTACGCGGGGATATGAATCCAACGCGTAAAGGCCCCTTCGAAAAGGACGATGTAATGTATTATACCCGCCGTGACCTGCTTCAGGGGATATTAATGGGATAATATACCCATGAACAGCAGGTATTGAGACTATTGCAAATGTGTCGGAAATTTATTATTATTATTATAGCAATAATAGCTGCGGTTAAACGTTGTGTTAAAATTCAGAAGATGCCAGCAATATATCAATTGAATTTTCGGTCCAATGAAAATATAGAAAATAAAGAAATTACTAAACGTTTTCGGTGTATTAAAATTCGTACAAATCCTCTTCGCCTTTATGATAGGTAACCTTTTAATAATATTTAATTTAAGGCGGTGATGGTGAGATGATGAATCACGCGAAAATAGCTCAGTCGTCCAAATAACTCATTGTTTGTGAATATAGTAAATTAGACAATTGACAAAATATGAACTCTCCAGGAAAACAAGTGCCTTATGGCAAACTGTTTTCATGTCAAATGAGATGTTTGAGAAAAATCATGTATCTTTGAAAAATATAAGTGATTTTTCTAGACAACTCAAAGGCTACATATTTTTTAATGGTTTCTATTCCATCAAGTTCTAGCTAGCTTTGAGTGACTAATCCCCTTAGTTGGAATTAACTTTGCTTTCCAAAGATTATATTTTTTATATATTTTTTTTATAACGTAGCCAAATTCACTTACGCAATCTAATGACTGAATGGTATAATGATAATTATAATGATTTTAGTGACTTAGTGTAATTGTAAGAAAAAACTATTATTTTTGATTTTTTTTTATTTATAAAATTCTCACACCTCTATTTTTTACATATTAATGCCGTACCACGAAAACCTCACAGGGTTTATCTGGGTAGGTGAGGCGCTGCGTTAAATCTTATTTGTACACAATTTCATTTACACAACCAAGTAGATAGATGTATTTTCTTTCTCTATCTTATTGGCTATTATCAATATGGATAGATGATATTTGTAACAGTTAAGAAACTGTTATGGTATTCGCTATACAAGCAACACTCTGGTTCCTCTCATCGTTCAATAAAGTCTTATTCGCATGATTCTGCTAACTTTGCTACTCGTAGACAATATATCAGCAAGATTTTCCATTCACGAAGATATCGAAAACCGATTTGCTATGCCTTAGACGGAAACTAATCCTGCGAGATGCGATCTCACGTGAGTGCATGTCAAATAAAGCTTTAGCGAGCGATTGAGATTTATACCCAGCTACACTCGCTGCTCACTCAGGCACTCGTAGAATGAAACCGATTGCGAATGATAGATGGAAATATTATTTAATTATTCTTTTTTTAAATGGGACATTCGTACAGTGGTTTTATTTTCAATCTTTCGAACACCATGAAGAATGTTTTGTAATGAGGATTTTTTCACTGATATTTTGATCAAAATGCGTTCAGAATCACTAATAGATGCCAAAAGTACTCTAATTAAAAAATACGGTTTGTGTGGGGTCTTGCCTGAGGTTGATCCATTTTAACTGAATAAATGATTGAATTTTCATAAAATTTCATACATAGTTTTACTTGGAAATATATATTAATGGGTTTTCTGATTTTTTGTTTAATTTAAATATAATAGAGGCTTTCTCAGTAGTAAAACTATTTAAATTCAAAATTGGTAGATGGCAACACTCTGTGAATTACAGTTAGATTATAAAACCGAGAAATATTTTAGGAATAGAAACTCGTACATTTTTTAATTGCCAACTATGTATGGTGACTACAAATGTACGGGATTCAGGCTATAATAAATAAAGTTTTTGAACTATGAAACCATACCCCACACGGCATTGTACCAACGATACTGGCAGCATTCCCGCGCAGAATCGCAATACTAATGCGCTGAGCGAGAAAGCTATCAGCTCTTTGGTCGCCAGTGACGTCGATCAGACGTTTCGCTAGTTCTAGATTTATGATCAGATCAGAGCGCTGCGACAAATAATCAAAAATCAATGCATCAATTAAACCATCGAACATGGTTAGCAATTTCTCTTATAAATCACCGTTTCACACACACTTATAAAACATGTAGATCCAGTGAACATTTTTATTATTTTTCCAAATATGCGCAATATTACTGCAAGGCACTGTTTGTTTTTAAAAATACACTAATATCTACGAAAGTTCTCCAAGTTGAAATTGTTTCTAAAGCCAACAGTTTACCGGCAAAGAATAGTCTACACAAATTTAAATCTCGCTTGTACCTTTAACAATGAACTTTTTCCCAACTTAGGTGCCCGTTTGTTCAAAGTTCAACAGCGAGACTAACATTGAGATACACTTGGACCTCTTAAAAAAACATCAAAGAGTATACTTTCCTTTTTATTTAATACTAACTTGATCTTCTGTTGCAAATTGTAGTCGATATAATAAATTACCCGAAACACTTTTATCCAATATGTTCAAAAGGTACTTCAAAAATACTCTATGTAAGAAGGGTAAACAAAATCCACATATTTTGATTCCTGTTCTGTGTAATTTTCTGTGTAATTTGTAACGTTTTAACCAATTGTTAATTCATACTGTTGTACTTGTGAAGGACGATGGCCCGCACAGTCGTGGTCTCTGGGTAGGGTCATGAAGTTATTTCATGTATGTATGTATATTTCCACGACAGGTCTCTTGCGGGGTAGGCAAAGAGAACCGAGCGCCATAAGACCTTACACACTTCAATCGCTTCTTTCACATTCATAGCTCTTTTCATGCACGCTCATCGGTTCCTAAGACTCCTGACGTCACCTTCTGATAAAACACGACCAATTTGGTCATGGTAGGTTAGTCTTGGTCTTGTTCCACAAATTTTACGCAGTGCTCGCATCTCGACCGCATTCATGCTCTCTCTGCCATACCCAGCTTTCACTTCCATAAGTTATTTCATGATAAAGACAATAATGCCAGAGCTGTAACAATAAATACAAAAAATGGTTTATTTGTCAGATCGAAAATTAAAATAGTTCCTTGCATTTAGAGGATTATTACAATTTCTTCAACAATTATGTTGTGTATTCATGCTTTTTAGTAATATAATAAGATAATGTATTTTAGTAATAGATTGCAGTAGACGCTGTACGGTTACTTCAATTTTCTTGAATGTATTTCTTATCCATAGTGTTGTTTAAATTCTAAGTACTACTGCGTCACGTATTAATTTTACATTGTACTTCCTGTATGTACAACGCTTATAGTGACATGCATAAGTACATAATACGTTGCTTCTTGAACTGTGTGAATCAACTCACAAGCAGATAATTTTTTAAAATTCAATATTTCTTGCATAATGTATTAAATACCTACACATTAAATTCTTACAAATTTCATGGGTTTTTCTATGAATTCATTTTGATATGTTTTGATGTGATATAAACTGCATTTGGACTTTGGTTTGCTCCACAGTAATTTAGTGTATTTGTTTGTTCCTCACAGAAAAGGAATACTTCGTTTCTTGCAATGAGTAGTGTAATGATAGTAGAATATAGTAATGTTCATACAGTATGCAGTGGTTCAGTGTACCTACTTCTGTAGTAACTTTGTAGCGTAGAATCATGATATATGTCATTCATTATATATGTTATAATGGCAAATAAATTATTTTTATCATTTTTATGAACTAATAAGTTGTTTTTTTTTGTAGCAGAAGATGCGCCACCTATGAATTTCTTTAAGTCATCCTCTTCTTTAATTAAGTACGTGTGACAGCAATAGTTTTTCCTTTTCTTAACATTTTTTTGTAACCGAATACTTTTGAAAACTAATTTGAAAAGAAAATTCTTCGCGCGGTGAAATTATAAGAATTTAATGTATAATTCCATTCTGTGAGTGAGAGGCTGCGGACGGGTGTGACATCTCCGCTCTCTCGTAAAATTGGAACCTTTTCAGTGAAAACGTTGAATGAAGAGCGAAGGCGTGCATTATATTACAAAGATTCTGTAGAGTACATAAGACGTCTTTTCTGTACATTAATAGCTCTTTGGTTCCCTAGTGACAGGGAGAGCGCCATTCCCATACACTTAGTTTTCTATGTCGCGAATGACGAGTATTTCTATGAATTTTAAATGACACATGTTCCTTTAATACTTGTGATACCGTGGCGTTTGTTAATTTAACTTTTAAAGTATATGCCTGTAAAAAAATCTATATTGATATTTTAGAAACCAATGAGAGTGAGTATACTAACGCTACTCACAAATCAATAAACCGCTTGACTGCGCATGAAGGCACCCCGCACTCAAAAATATCTTAGCGATTCACGCCTACTCACCAATGGGAGAATATTTTGACCAATAAGCCGATAATTGTCGTGATGTTGATCCGCTTACTAGCCAATAAGAACTGCGCGTTCTACTTTACCCTTCAACCCGTAGCGGTTAATTGTGTTACTACGTAATGTCGGTCTCATCGGTTCTCTCTAAGTTCTTTCCTTCATGACGCTAATGCTGTACCTCCTCAGGATACATACTGGTATAACCCTCAGGAGTTACTGTGTTAGGTCGGAGGTGGCAACGCGATCTTTCTTCTGTAACAAGTGGACATAGGTCAAGGTAACCGCTTTCCAATGACGTCTGACAACGCATCGGCCGGCAAGGTCGGGAGGCGTACAAGCATAAAGCACCCCCGATATAAACTGTATGACCTTTTTTAGATTAGGTCACACGTATTCGGAAGTATAATTTCTTGGACGTGTGGGTTTCCTCACGATGTTTTTCTTCACCGCCGAGCAAGTGATAATTACAAATACAAAGAAAACACGAATTTAGTGGTACATGTCTACACCAGTATACGAAACAGGGACCAGTTTTTAATATGCTGTATATTAATTGTTTAGGCCTCACTGACATATTATCACTATTGAAACAACATGACATATAGCAATCGCCATTTCCGTAATTCAAAGTTGAAACTCCATTAAGATAAAACAATAACTGAGCAATGGATTTCAATCGTTTATGTTAAGGATCAACAGTTATCAGAGTATCCAAGCCGTCTCACCCCTCGGACGCTTAACGGCTGTTATCTTGAAATACCAGGTTTATTTCTTGATAAAGCCCTCCCCATAACTTGGTCGAGACTAATGTCACTTTACAGTTAAATACTCGTATTTAACTAATACTGAGAGACAGATCCTAACCGTAATTATAATATACTCAAATACTTTAAGAAAAATCTTACACACTAGAAAGGGTTCCATATCACGGTATATTAATAACACACACATACAATACGTATTTTTTTTAATAGTTTTGTCAAAGAACCACTGAACCGTATTTCAGCGGTCGACCTATAATTTTCATGGGCTCATACTTAAATACTGACTGACTGTAACAAACAGACGAACAGCAATAAAGCGGAAAAGCATTAAGTAAGGTATATTAAAGCATACCATCCGAGTTGATACAAAACAAAAGTCACCAGAAATAGGGGTTTAACATGTTAAATAAACAATGTTTCAAAATTATTATCTTGTTATTTAACATAATAAAAAAAAACGACGACATAGTATTAGTAATTAAATCTAATTATAAATTACTAGTACTATGTCGTACAGCCGATGAAATTTTGTTATTGACTCACACACGTATGAAATGTAAGCATATACACAATGTTTTGTTATATTGCTTTGAGATTCAGGATTTTTTTTATGTTTTTGTTAGTCTTTTACATTCTATTTTAGAGTGAGCGATAACATAGCGCTCTAAAGGACCTAGAGAAAATTTGTGGGTTATGAGGCGGCTGGGGTTATGACTAAGTTGTGTTCAAATCATTTCATTAAAATGTTTGTTAAATTACATCAGTCCAAACCAACCAAGATGAAAATAAAACCTTAACATATCAAGCCCGTCGTTATTTTTATTATTTACACATTTTTTTATTAACTGGCAAGTGAGGTGTGACGAGGACATTTTTTTTTTTATATATATGGCAATAGTGTTGCTACTTTATGCCAGTGTCAAAGTCTTCAGTATAGGACCATTTGAAAATCCTAATTCTATGTTCCAGCTTCAGGAACTGTGCTGAAAAAATATTTGGGAAGGGTACCTAGACCCAATCAACCCAGTTTAAATACCACCCGTAAAACGATAGTGATTTTTACAAGGTGTTCTTGATGAACTTATTCACGTCTTCCAAAAAGTACATAAAGTGTTATATTTGAGTTTTTTCATTACTGTATAATTTCACTAGCACTTATGTTACAAAATACTATCAAAATTGTCACACAAAACTAATTTTATACTGAATTGTAAAATTTCAAGAATAACAACAATGTCACTCGTCAAAAGCGCGGGAAGACGACGAGGACATTATCTTATGGCGCTCGTAATCTCAATGTACCCCGAAACAAATGGTATTTTTATATCTGAGTAGTCATGATATTGATTAGATTACAAAAAGAATAAAACGGGTCCTGACCAGGGACCCACGATTTTAAATATAGGCTAAAAAGGTTGTGCGAGATCCCACATCATTGAATGACGTGAGTTGTTGAATCCCAACTGTACCTGTCGAATCAGCGGAACGAATGAACAAGCTAATATCAAACTAACAACTAAACTAATGTCAGATAGATCATTTAACTTAGTTTTGTATAGCTGGATTAAAAAAAAAACACTAACCAACTATGCAAATAACTGTATGCTTTGATGATTCCATGTATTATTATTACAGATTTGATGAAGTTTTGAGGAAGATTTGTTAATAAATGAAAGAGTTATCAAAACTTTTTAAGAGAGGTAGAGCGCATCAAAGCAGCCCGTCTGGGGAAGTGCCTCTACCTCACAGAAAACCGCAGCTAAATAACAACTCCCTAGAGGGTTATTGTGTTTCTGCGTGTGAGTGAGGTCACCAGTAAGCTCCCAAGGAGTTGTTGTGTAAGCAGCATAGGAGGCATCGCGCGAGTCATACTTAATATTTCGCAAGCGTTAATAGGCTACGGTACCCGCATTACATCAGGTGGGCCGTATGCTTTTATGCCTCACGAAGTGCTATAAAAATTTAAACCGATTTCATTGATATGGACATCAGAATAATTATAGTATATCATATGACTTCTAGTTGGATGGTAGAGTTTCTGTTGTTAAAAGTTTTTATTTTGTAACTTTGTGTAATATATTTTCACTTTGCAACCTGTTAAAGTATCCTCACCCTTGGCTGGTGGAAAGCAAAGATAAGAACTTAGTTTGAATCCGGCTATAGCGCAAAAGTGTTGGTTTTGTCGACCTCTCTTTGACACACTGTATAAAAGCTCTTTCCTTTAAAGCATGTAAGATTGTAGATTAGAGGGAACATGTAGCTTTTATACTACGTCGGTTGACAAATAAGTTTACGGTCCGCCTAAAAGAACGGTAACAGCCTATGAACGCTCGCAATTTGAGCGTTCCCACTTGCTCATGGAAAGGTGACAAACATCCACGGAAGTGTTATTTTATTTAATAGTGGCGAGTTATTTACCCCTTTAAAATGAGTCTATCTATTATCCTGGCTCAATATAATAATTTATGGTTATTTAAAAGTTAAAGTAGGTATTCCATATCACCACGTTATGATATTAATCCAAACTCATCCTGCTGCTTTTTTTTATTTAACGCCGAAAGACATACAAGCTTGCGGTCCGCCTTTGCTATCCGTTGTAATATAAATATATATATATATGAGTATATATATATATATATTTATATTTATATCCCACACGAACTTATTGGTAGGAACATGAAAACACCCTCTAGAGCTACTGTTTTGCTGCGGTCTTCTGTGACGCGGAGATAATTTCCAAGTCAGACTGCTTTATGCGCCCTACCTTTCTTTCATTATATCTTTTATTAATTACCAGAGTGTACCATTTGCAGGTGAGGGCGACTTTGACTCTAAAGATAATAGTGAAGTAAGCCAGACAAATAAACCAATCCATACATGGCTATACCTGATGGCGATTAAGTTTTTTTTATGCAGCATCGGGAGGCATACAAGTGTACGACTCACTTGATATGAAGCCGTTGCCGTAGCCTATAAACGCTTGTAATGCATTGAGCATCACTCGCACGATGCTACCTATGCTGTTAACACAGCAACTCCTTAGAAACTTGCTGGTGACCTCACTCACACGCTGTAATACAACAACCCTCCGGAAAGTTATTATTTGACTGCGGTTTTCTGTGAGGTGCAGGTACTTCACCAGACTGGCTGCTTTGATGCGCTCTACATCTCTTAATAATAAACGCAACCAAGACCAACAGACATGTTCATGCGCACAAATGTTTGTCTTGTGTGGGAATAGACCCCACGAGCATCGGTTTCACAGTCGCGTTATAAACTGCTGCGGCCCCGAGCTCATCGAATGCAAATAATCTTGCATATTTAATCAGACTGTGACTAAAATGTACATAAAATACCAAAAATATTTTCAAGAGATCACCTCAGCCATGTATCGGGGTCAGGTCAGTGTGCATGTTAACTCGTCCGCGTGTCTCCCTGACACGTAGCCCCGACCCTTGACACCGCGCCCTCCTCTCTAGGGCTCTTGTGGCAGCCGAGTGTCAACACTTGGTCACCCTCTGGCAAATACTGACAGCGGTCGTCGGATTATTAGGCACTACACAAAATTGATATCATTGGGAAGATAAATCATTTTTTGACGACATTTCAATGAACGTCTTACGTTTGGTTAAGGGATGTTCCAGAAATTTCTGAAAGCTTTGTGGCACTAAAGTATTTGTAAACACTAAAGTTTACAAGCTACGAAGAAGCAAGAATAGAACAAGAATTGTAAATATTCTTGATCATTGCTCCTGAGACCTTGACGTAGTAATGTTTTGTATTCTATACGTTTTTTGACAAGCTCGGTGGCTCAGTCGTGAATGACGCGACTTTGACACCAACGCTTGTGGGTTCGATTCCCACACAAGGCAAACATTTGTGCATGAACATGGCTGTTTGTCTTGGTCTGGATGTTTTAAGAGAGGTACGGCGCCCGTCTGATGAAGTACCTCCACCTCACAGAAAACCGCAGCCAAATAACAACTTCCTAGAGGTTTGTTGTGTTCCTGCGTGTGAGCGAGGTCACCAGTAAGCTCCCAAGGAGTTACTGTGTAAGCAGCAAAGGAGGCATCACGAGAGTGATACTTAATACATCGCAAGCGTTAATAAGCTACGGTACCCGCTTTACAACAGGTGGGCCGTATGCTTGTATGCCTCCCGACGTAGTATAAAAGAAATATAAGTCATTTATTGTGTGATTTATCTACTATTTCTATTATATATTCTAAATCACTGTTTTATGTATTTGTTTTAATATCTTTGAATCTATTTTATCAGTCTAGTGTATCTACTTTCATTGTTTCCAAAATTCTTGCCGAACAGTTATCTCCATTGGGGATCTCTATTGTTGACTGCAAAAGATCCCTTGTGGGATAAGTCTGCCATTGTACAGTACTAATTCTCACTAAACCATGTACTTACATATTATAATGTTCGTTATTGTACAATAAAGTTTTATACAACAACAACAAGATCCATCTGCAGACTGCACTGCATATAAGCTAGACTTTTGTTAATTAAAACTAAAAATATAGAGTCACGCGGTTATTTCATATTTAAATATTTGATGCACAAAAAGAACTAGACCGTGTAGCCTGCTGCATCTTTATCATTTTATAAAATTATTGTAGTTTCATCTACGATGTTTTAGACATCCTCTAACGTAAACAATATACAATTTATTGGCGAAATTCATAACTTCTTATAGACCCACGTTGTAAAAATTAAAATAATATTAAAAGATCATAGTGTGAAAATTTATACTCTGTAAAACAAACGTTTTTAAAAATATATATATAAATAGGATATATAATAGGGATATATAAACATGCCACTTTGTGCATGCCACAGAATTTGGCTCTTGCATGATGCGATGCAGGTACTGCCCTCGAATAACAAACGCATGATTGTTGGTACCGGCACGTAGTTGACGCTCAATGAAGAAATATGGAAATTAAAGAGATCAATAAATATGAAACAAATAAACTAATACTCGTATATATATATATGTATACGCATGTTATATCTACACCATTAATCATTTAGTAGGGCATTGGATAAATGTGATATTGTACTTGATAGAGTGAATGGAGCGTTTGGTTAACCTCTAGGCAGCCGAAATCTAAGCCAGAAGGCACAGCTCGCTATACGCAACGCGGTGCTAATCCCAACACTAACTTATGGAAGTGAGAGCTGGGTATGGCATAGAGAGCATGAAAGTAGAATAAATGCAGTCGAAATGAAAGAATGACGAAACAGATATACAATGCAAAAGTGGAAGGATGTAGCTGAGGAAGTCCGAGACTAACCTACCATGACCAAATTGGTCGTGATAGAACACGGTGATGTCGGTTATAGAAGGTGATGTCAGGAGCCCCAGGAACCGGCGAGCGTGCATGAAAAAGGCAATGAATGTTAAAGATGCGAGTGAGGTATGTAAGTATCGAGTCACGTGGCGCTCGGTCCTCTCTGCCTACCTAGTTATGAATGTTAGAGAAGCATGTGAAGGATGTAAGGACCGCGTTTTATGGCGCTCGGTTTCCTCTGCCTACCCCGCAAGGGACCTGGCGTAAAGATATACATACGTATACATACTAATGGAGTCACTATTTACCAACTTTAAAACAAAGTATGCGTGTTTGTCCCCTATCCTCTTACTAACACTGTAAACAACGCTATAGAGTGCGGTTACAACTAGACAAGAGCATTTTTTGCACGTGGATTGTTTGCTAACTTAGTTTAAAATTTATTTTAACTTTATTGGTATACAACTTCAAGTAAATCGTAGTTCTACTTAGAAAAAGTACAAGTCATTTACAAAAGTAAATAATGCGTACTAGAGGCTATGTAGAATCGTAAGGTTTTTATGAGTTGAATTTGTAATTCCTGCACCACCAGTGATGCACATATTTTCATAATATTTACAAAGAAATAATAAAAAAAATGTCGATGTAGCTTCATACGAAACATTTATGAAACACGTAAAAAAATTGTAATAATCGTATCGCTAAGAGATAGATGGCTAAGAAACTGTCTTTAGACTTTGTTAGTTCTTAAAATTTATTCAATTTTTACTTTCTACAACAAATTTTATAATTTGTTAAAAACCTCAATTAAACTTATCACTATTTTTCACTCGCTATCAGCTGATAGCTATACCAATAGTTTTAAGTGAAAACGAGTTTATTGGCAACAACAAGTCCTATATTGAAACATAGCAATGTAAGTGTTTTGTTTTCTGACGTGAAGCAAACACCAAAGAGAGATCGATAAATAGTCAAGATTTGTCTGTTACAAACAAATCAATTATGTAACACTATTCAATTTAGGATTTCGTTTCTCTAATAATTAAGGGGTTTTAACAATTTAACACACGTTGCTACGTTTCTGGCGGAAACACTGTTGAAGTTCGCTTATAGTTAGCGTCGCAAAATATTTTTTTCTCTTTCTGAATGTTTCCCGTTGATTTATAGGATTTTCTATCTATCTAATTTCACGCCAAATCCCTTACGGGGTAGGTAGAGAGAACCGAGCGCCAAGTGTCTCGATCCTTACATGCCTCACTCGCTTCTTTAACATTCATTGCTCTTTTCATGCACGCTCTCCGGTTTCTAGGGCTCCTGATATCACCTTCTGATGGAACACGACCAATTTGATCATGGTGGAGCCGAGGAAGGCCAAGACTTACCTTGGCCTTCCTCGGCTCGTATTTTATTCTTGTATTTATTATATTTTTAGGATTCGTAGTGATATACACTGATAATGGCAATTCTCGATAATGGCAGAAATGGTCTTCAAGTGAGCGTGCAATGTTAGTAAGCTTGCTTGCTTGCTGCTCAAAGCAGGCAGTAACTACAAATGTTTGCTTCTTCTTAATTTGTTAAGAAGAAGCAAACATTTAGTTGAGTTCATATAACGAGACTGTTGAACACAAAGTGTCATATAAACCCGCCGTAAATATATGTAACATGGGATACAACTAATAATGGACGTAGAAAACATTTTCAACTTCTATCGTGGTTTTCTACGGTGACACGATCGGGCAGTTTTAAAACATTTATAAATGGATGTTCAGGGAAAACCATGTGCGATTATCGTCTGCGTATTGATAGAGTTCACTGCCTGTGGACCATATACTCTCTGTAACCTTAGTGATGTCAGAATAAAGCCTTTTCAGAATTATATTTGATTCTGACAAAAAAAAAGATTATTCAAATAATTAGATATTTTACAAGGGAAGCATTAGCATTAGCATTAAGGGAAGATCAAAGAAGATCCTTTGAAAAGATCAAGAAGGTCTAAATAACAAAATCTTCTAAAACAGATGAATTGAGAGCAACAAACTCCATTCGTTACATTTGTCAGCTATTGAGCAAGTTACGGTAGACTTGGCTTCCTTTCGTCGGGTCCGAAAACCAATGAATCCCTGAGTAGGGTCTTCATTAATCAAAACCTCGGCGCCATTACAGACCAAATCTAGCTGTGGGGAACGACCAAATAGATAAATAGCTAAAACCAAACAAACAGAGCCGATCACTTCGTTATGATGAATGGCGAGAGATGACCTATATTCCACAAAGCAAATAGCTGACTGTATTGTTTCGACCCCAATCTTGCGGATTCGGTTAACTGCGTTGTTCTTAGCGGGAATTATCGCGGCTTTATCAGTTGACAAGAGATGGCAACTTTTAATGTTCCGCGGATCTTTAGACTCGACGTTTGCGGCGAAATATGCATCCTTAGTGGTGTTTTGTGCGGTTGGCAATTTTGTGTTTTTAACACGGTTTTATTTGTTTTTGCTCTGTCGCGAGTTTACCTTCAACTTAATTCTTAAGCGTGGAAATCATCCTCCGATTTCGGGTCAAAACTACTCTGTCGACTTTGTCGTTGCCTGTCTTCTGAGGTTTCATGGCCATGTCCAAACGTCGTTTTGCGATACTTCATTTACAAAGTTGTTAGAGTGCTCAAATATTTAGTATATAACAATTTATTTTTCATATACCATTTTTAGAGTTTCGTACCGACCGAATGCTAAAGGACACTATTGTTAAGGCTCCGTTGTTTGTCCATCTGTCTGTCCGTCCGTTTTGAACGGCAAATTTCACGTGTCTGTCTTTTAAGGTGTGGTATTTTATTTTTACTTCTAGATATAAAATGAAGTTACGAATTAAAGGGATACTTTTAAAAGCAACATGATTTTCTCGGCTTTTTCAAACGTTGGTTGTTCTTATACAAGTTCGACTCGTACATGGCAGGTTTTTTTTATTGAAATAAGTGCTTTTTTGTTAAAGGCCGCCCAGACATTCTACGTTCTGCGATCTGTGTTTTGAGTTTTCGTGATAATCATTCATGCAAACAATTTTACTCATTGCTGCGATTAGGACACAGGGCACAGCAGCGTGTAAGAACACATAGGGGCGTGTAAATTCTTGTGATGTGTGTTTTCAATACAAAATGTAGTGAAAATATAGTTCCCAGGAATCTGGAATACAAGAAGAATGCTGAACGCACCAAGTGCACCAGGTAGCCTTAAATCCTGGCTAAATGGTGAGAAATCTAGTAATCTAGCGCACATCGGTTTGGTCGTAGACTCTTTATTATTAACCATTGATGTGGTATAAACAAATGAACCGAGTTAGGCCGACGATGCCCGAGCATAATTCGACAGATGATGATGTTTTTTTTTTTTTTTTTTTATATATATATGGCAATAATGTTGCTACTTTATGTCTACTAAACTTGGCTAAAAGGAATTTTATCCAGGCCATTCAAATATTAAAAAAAAAAAAAATTGTGTCAGAGTTAGGGAAACAAGGTTTTCTTGATGAACTTACACGTCTTCCAAAAAGTGCATAAAAGTGTTATATTTGAGTTTTTTCATTGCTGTATAATTTCACTAGCACTTATGTCAGAAAATAATATCGAAATTGTCACATAAAACTAATTTTAGACACCCGTAAAACGATAGTGACTTTTACAAGGTTTTCTTGATGAACTTATTCACGTCTTCCAAAAAGTGCATAAACGTGTTATATTTGAGATTTTTCATTACTGTATAATTTTACTAGCACTTATGTTACAAAGTACTATCAAACTTGTCACATAAAACTAATTTTATACACCCGTAAAACGATAGTGAGTTTTACAAAGTTTTCTTGATCAACTAATTCACGTCTTCCAAAAAGTGCATAAACGTGTTATATTTGAGATTTTTCATTACTGTATCATTTCACTAGCACTTATGTTCAAAATACTATCGAACTTGTCACATAAAACTAATTTTATAATGAATTGTAAAAAATTCAAGTATATAAGAACAATGACACTCGTCAAAAGCGTGGGAAGAAGTCAGGTGAGGATGTTGATGTTAGAGAGTTTTTGATCAGCTCGGGGGCTCAGTCGTGAATGACGCGACTTTGACAGTAACGCTCGCGGGTTCGATCCCACACAAGGCAAACATTTGTGTGCATGACCATGGCTGTTTGTCTTGGTCTGGATGTTTTAAGAGAGGTAGGGCGCATCAAAGCAGCCCGTCTGGGGAAGTACCTCCACCTCACAGACAACCGCAGTCAAATAACAACTCCCTATACGGATGTTGTGTTCCTGCGTGTGAGTGAGGTCACCAGTAAGCTCCCAAGGAGTTGCTGTGTAAGCAGCAGAGGAGGCATCGCGCGAATGATACTTAATATATCGCAAGCGTTAATAGGCTACACTACCCGCTTTACATCAGGTGGGCCGTATGCTTGTATGCATCCCGACGTAGTATATATAAAAAAGAGAGAAATGGCGAGAACATAAAAACGAGAAATGGGCGCTCCGTATGCCGCTCGCCGCAACGATGTTTGTAACTAACACCTTTGCTTACCGTATTTATATGGAAATAAACACTAATAGAGCACTAGTTAAGCCTCGCTTCGCTTTGTGATAACTATTTTTTATTTTCTAGACCTAAATTGGATCAATTAATTTCAGGTGTATATAGGTAGAGTGTTATCCAACCCTTTAGTGTCATAGAACACAAGATTGATTTACGTACCCTATATTTTCTTATTAGTCGCTATTTTTTAAGATAACTTTACGTAAGAGGCTTCTGCTTCTTCTTCTCCTCGCGTTATCCCGTTTCCTAATCTGTTAGGATTGGCGGGATCCTCTATCTAAGCCTAAGGATTAGGCGAATATACTAATTCCTACATGAAGCGACTGCCATTAGACCTCCACAACCAAGAGGGAAAACCAGGTCTTTCCCCCGTCTATCGATATATAATGTCTTGGACGTGTGGGTTTCCTAACGATGTTTTACTTCATCGCAGATATATTTTTTTTATTATTTTTCTTATACAACGTCTGGAGACATACAAGCACACGCCCCACCGGATATAAAGATCCTTAGGAAGTTACTGGGGACCACACTCACACGCAGGAACAAAACAACCCTCTTGAGAGTTTTCATTTAGCTGCGGTTTTCTGGGAGGCCGAGGTACTTCCCCAGACGGGCGCCCTACGTCTCTTAAAAACACCCAGACCAAGACAAACAGACATGTTTATGCACACAAATGTTTGTCTTGTGTGTACTCTATATAGGACACCATGTGGAAGAGCTTAATGACTATCCTTGGCATACGAGTAGGACTCGCACGTTACTCACCTCTAATTTGGAATGAACGATGATCACGAGCCTAAGCAAATATTTTATATTTAAATAAATAAATATTGTCGGACAAATTACACAGCGCCACCTAGCCCCAAAGTAAGCGAAGCTTGTGTTATGGGTACTAGACAACTGATAAACATACGTAAATACATTTTTTTTTGTAAATACATACTTATACCATAGAAAATACCCAGACCAAGACAAACAGACATGTTCTAGTAGTTAAGTATTGGCCATTTTTGCCGATACACTTTTACCTTCATTGAAATTCTTACATATCTCGGCTATAGAAATTTTGAGATAGCAACTGAAGAACCTTCAAAGGAGTTTTTCACTGCCTCATCCAAATAACATTTTCTCCTTTAAAATGTTATCGAAATTCTCTAAAAACCCAATTCTGGTGATTATGGTGGTTAATGAAATTTCTAGTCGTAGTCAGTAGTTGAAACCGCCCATTGTGCGGTGTATGGACGAGTGCTGTCTTAAGTAGTCGGCCAGGATCGTTTGTTTGACAGCGAGCAAAAATCCGCTAATATATCATTAACAACTCGTTAACAGTAAACACTGTTAACCTCGCCTAATCTCAAGAAATACGTCTAGGAAGTTGTCGGTATCTTCTATATCTGTTGTAATTATTTATATTACATACGGTTAACAGAAACGCTCCGTTTCTGTTCACCGTAAGTAATAAAAATATATAAAGCGATAAACGAATTGAAGTCATAACTTCACCAAATATGTTTGGGATAATCGGATGGTTCGTCATAAAAAAATATTTCCTATATCAGTTCCTAACTGATGAAGATATCGTATAATATACATACGTACGCACAATACATAAAATCTATACCAAGTCCGGCCACAAGTTATTTTACAAATGAATATATATTTATTTTTTATGAAGTAATGTAATTTTAATAAAACGTATATGTACATATTTATGGAAGTCTCAACAAAAAATAAAAAAAAAAATGAAGTGGCCACCTTTGGTTTTGATACAAGCCTTTAATCTCTCTGGCCACGAATCTATGGATTTACACACTGTTTTCATGGCAAATTTAGCCACTACTTGCTCCAGAGATTTCGAGGACACAAGCAGGCAATGCCCACTAAAACTGACCGAAATTTGTAGTTTAAGGGGTTCAGATCTGGGCTAGGCAAAGGTCAGTGTTCAGCTGTTACACAGTCCAGAACGTTGGTTTCGAGCTAGGCTTGGGTAGTTCGTGCCTTGTGATTTTTAAAAAGTGTATTGCTGAGAGGTTTCACAACACGATCCAAGACAGTCCTTGACACACAGGATGATGACCACGTTGTATCTTTCCGACAACTTGAGCGGCTTTTTTAGAACTGTGTGCGTACACTTTGCGATTTCGTTTAATGTAGTGCTCTTAAAACGTGAATTTTTTTTAATCAGTAAAGATGATATTTCTGTGCTTATCACCTGCGTATCGGGACAGAAGGCGTTTTGATTGATCCTCTTTCTTCAACTGTAGGGATTGATTTAAGGCATGTCCTGCATATCGACGATAAGTACTGAGCTTCAGGTCTTGTTTTATTATACGCGACAGAGTCCTAGCGGGAATCTTCATTTCGATACGATAAGATTTTTTGTTTCCTAATGGGGTATCGGCGAATTCTGGCTTTAACAGAATTAACAGCCTTTGCATTTCTACAGCACAGCATACTGTGTTGTTAGAAATACAAAAAAAAGATAGGAATCTTTTATGGTCTTCAACAGAGGAAGTGTTGGTATATCTGTCGATAGTACGATATACGAACATATGGCTGATGTCAAGCTTTTGAAATGTCTTGAATATGACCGACCGTGACGGCTCCATACCCACTTTGTGCAAGGCAATCACTGCACTCCTATTTTTTTTAACACCCTATTCCATATTGTAATTTGAAAATAAACACGCAAAAAAAAAAACGGCGGGAAATCGAAAGAAAATATAAAAATGTTGACGAGCTCGGTCGCGCAATCGTGAATGGATGCGACTTTGACACCGATGCTCGTGGGTTCGATTCCCACACAGGGCAAACATTTGTGTGCATGAACATGTCTATTTGTCTTGGTTTGGATGTTTTAAGAGAGCTAGGGCGCATCAAAGCAGTCCGTCTGGGGAAGTACCACCTCACAGAAAACCACAGCTTTGAGGGTTGTTGTGTTCCTGCATGTTAGTGAGGTCACCAGTAAGCCCCTTACGAGTTACATTTTTTTTGTGACGCGGGGAAAAATGCGTTACGTACACCACCGGTGCCTGGGTGGCCTCCGGTGGTAGTGTGGGACTTCCCGTCGGCTGCCCGACGGTATACCCACTAAACAACCCCGCGAATTGCCATCGGCCGCGTTGGTGTGGTGCCCCGGATCTATCAGCAATAGGGCACTCCTTACGAGTTACTGAATTAACAGCAGCGAAGGCATAGCGCGAGTGATTAGCCTATAAACGCTTGTGACACATTAAGTAATGTGTCACAAGCGTTTATAGGCTACGGCAACCGCTTTATATCAGGTGGGCCGTATGCTTGTATGTCTTCCTACGTTGTATAAAAAAAAGCATATTAAATGCGTTCCAAATTCAAAATAATTAAAGAGTTGAAAAAAAGTTTCTATGTAACAGTATTTATGGCCAGACTAGTTATATAAAAGATAATACGGGAAAATAATAGAAAATCCTATTTGAAGTCTTTACAAAAGCCTTGTATTATAAATCCATTATTTTGACTTTGATTAATGGCACAGTACCCGGGAGGAATTTTAATAATCCCCTCAGAAAAACCCACGTTCAGTTTGCTTGTAAAAAATAAACAAATGTCGGTGGCATACTTTTGGAAACACGTTAAAGTTTGAATTACGTTATTTAGGATTGCCAACAATGGTGTTAAATTTATCGTGTAATTGTTTGAAAGGAGTTTGCCTCGATTCTGTAAGCGTCGATTAAGCGCCGTGAAAGGCCGGCCGCACAATATTGACTATCGCATAATACAGAACGCCGTTTTGTGATAATAAATTTTGATAATAGTCTCCAGTTGAAGGGACGATATAAAAATACATGTTTCACTGTGTAAATATAATTGATATGCGTTAAATTTCGGTAGAATATTTTTTTAGACTATGGCAAATCCTTCTCATGAATAAATATTCAGTTTTATTTTTTCAATAGCTCATTGCTTTTTAATATTATTCTAGCTTTCGCTCGTGACTTCGTCCGCATAAACTGAATACTATTCGAGTATGAAATTCTTTCTGTTTATAACTGTGATTTTGTTGTTATATCGTACTGAGTTAATTATACTAGATTTTTGTCTCATCATAGGCTTTTTAACATAGAAAATTCCATGACAATCCGTGATTCTATTATGCTCAAACAAACACTATTGCAAAGTACATTTTTTATTAGCTTTTTTAAGTCGTAATTATTGTGGAGCAAAACATTTTCTAGTCAAATTAATTTCGACGTACGACAGACATACTTTAAATTGCCAATGGCATTCAATATGTAAAAAGGAATTCAAAGTACATCTACGTTTTCCCAAATATCGATGATTTAGCATTAAAGAACATGTATATCAAGATATCTATGTATGTGTGTATACCTGATACCAGAGATTCATTAAAGAACTCAATACTGAAGTCTATTCAAAAATTCTAAATAAGCCGTTTTAACTATGTCCCAACAGTTCACGGTAGAATTATCTTAGCGAAAGGCACTTACTTGCCTATTTAAGTTGCAATGTTTGATAATGATATAATGTAAATAGCATTTTTCTCTTTTTTTATACAACATATAAAAAAAGGAGGCATACAAGCGTACGACCCACCTGATGTGAAGCGGTACCGTAGCCTATGAACGCTCGTAATAGATTAAGTATCTCATCTCTGGTCCTCGTTCACACGCAGGAATACAACAACGCTCCAGAGAGACGCTTGTTACTTGGCTGCGGTTTTCTGTGAGGTGTAAAATACCTAGACCAAGACAAACTCACTTGTTAACACACACAACACACACACACACAAGACATGCACACAAATGTTTGTCCTGTATGGCAAAGTCGCGTTATTAACCGCTGCGCCACCGAGCTCGTTAATTTAACTCTTATCTCTTCTTCTTTAAAATCTATGACAATGAATTTTTGATTTCTTTGAAATGTTTTACAAAACGTATTAGTATGTGCTATTTTGATATAGATCGATCTATTGCACCGAGTGACGGTCCACAGTTAATGTTAAAAGTAAAACAACTTAACTTGAGAACATTCGTTTATATAATTAGTTGTATATGTGCGTCTACCCTTAGTGGCATGCAGTATCGCTTGTTATCGCTAAATTGATCGCAAGCGTGTTCAGAGTTGCGTGGTGTCGATCCGTTGATGTGAACATTATGACTGCCAACTGCTATTATTGGTTAGCAATAAACTTCAGGTCGGTTTGATGAACCGACAGCGTTGCGTCGATAACAAGCCTTGTGGAATAGATTGATACTGAATGGCATATTGTGATTGAAGATTTCAAACATGATAAGCTTTAATTATCAAAGCTTATCATGTTTGAAATCTTCATTCATGTATTTATATTTGACGAGCTCGGTGGCGCAGTGGTAAAACGCGTTGTTACGCTGCTTTGACACCAATGCTCGTGGGTTCGATTCCCACACAGTACAAACATTTGTGTGCATGAACATGCCTGTTTGTCTTGGTCTGGGTATTTTGTATGTATAATAAGTTTGTTTGTTTGTATAATCTTTATTGTACTACAAAGAAAAACAAAATACAGATAAAATATTGTTTGTACAATGGCGGACTTATCCCATCCGGGATCTCTTCCAGTCAACCATAGAATACCTGATAGGAAATGTCAATTTAATGAAGTAGGTATGAGCACAAAGTCATTCACACTATATTAATAAACAAACAAATCAATCTGTTACACATATAGATAAACGTAAACTTATATAAATATCATACATATAAATACTAACATATCCATCTTCGCATACATACACAAATACATACAATACACATAAATACCAGTACATATACATATCAGATACTAGTAGACAATTAGCTCAAATTTTCAGGTGCATCAAACCAGAGATTAAACAATTTTAACTTAAAAGATTGGACAGACTGGGCCATTCTCACATCACCTGGAAGTGAATTCCAAAGGCGCGCCGCCTGCACAGTAAAAGATTTCGCATAGGAATGACAATGGTATAATGGAATCTCCAATATCAGGTTTTTGCTAGGACGTAAGCGATCATCTCGTACACGGAACTCGAATCTCTCCGAGAGGTAATTTGGAGCTGAGGGATTAAATAGAACCTGAAAAAGCAACGTGAGAATGTGCATATTTCTGCGATGTCTGATAGGTAGTAAATTTAGTTTGTGACGAAATTCAGTTATGTGATCAAAATTTCGCAGACCGAAGACATATCTGATGCACATATTTTGAATGCGTTCTAATTTATTAAGGAGGTCTTCAGTAGGATCTAAATATGCAACATCCGCATAGTCAAGTATAGGGAGAAGTAGAGAGCGAACAAGCAAAGCTTTTGTGCCCAGAGGAAGAAAATACTGGAGGCGTTTTAATGAGTGGAGCGATGCAATAATTTTACGGCTAACTTCACCGATTTGAGGGGCCCAGGATAGAGTTTGGTCAATGGTAATGCCCAAGTTCTTGACAGTGGGTGCTAAAGGAATGATGTTCCCATCAAGGACTATATTTGGGCATACCACGCTTTGCAGCTTTGATATGTAGTATGGACTGCCTACAACAATGGCCTGAGATTTTAACGCGTTTATATTCAACCCGTAATCATTGGTCCACTTACCAATGACGGATAGGTCATTATTGATATTATCAACAGCCGATTTAATGTCATCAAGTGAAGCAGATGCGTAAATTTGAAGATCATCGGCATATAAGTGATAAGAAGAAGAAAGAGACGTTACAATGCCATTGATGAAGAAGGAGAACAGAATAGGTGAAAGCACTCCCCCCTGAGGAACACCAGCCTTGAGTTCACACCAGTCGGACTTAGAGTCTTTAGTTTTTGTTAACTGCTTTCGGTTAGTGAGGTAAGATTTGAACCATAAATAAGCAGTGGGTGATAGGTTAAGGGTGCGTAACATACCAAGCAATATATCGACGTCAACGGTATTAAAGGCATTCGTCAAATCAAGTAAAACAAGGATTGTTATTTTTTTGTTATCTATATTGCCTCTTATGTCATCAGTGATTTTCACCAGTGCTGATAAAGTACTGTGCCCAGCTCGAAATCCCGACTGATGCTCACTCAGTAGGTTATGCCTTCGCAGATAGTTAGACAGACGCTGATACACAAAGTGCTCCAATACCTTGGACAAGACGGGTAGAATTGAGATAGGGCGGAAATCAGAAAAGGAAGACGGATTGGATAAGTATGTATTTACAAAAAAAAAAAATGTATTTATGTATGTTTATCAGTTGTCTAGTACCCATAACAAAAGCTTCGCTTACTTTGGGGTTAGATGGCGCTGTGTAATTTGTCCGACAATATTTATTATTATTATTATTATACGTTTTATACAAAACTAAACTAAAGAATTTTGTATCTAATTCTAGAAAGCGACCCATATTTTTTTAATGAAAATTAGGCTAGTCTTTACCGGAGATGTATTGCTTGCTGTGTTACATAGCTGGAGCTGTATATGATATTCACCAACAGGACTGTTAGGTCCACAATGGTCATGGCAAGGTAAGAAAGGCTGCAAATTTTGTGTTACGAAAATAGTTGAATATACCTCAGGTCTGTGAAATGGGGGTTGCTTAAAATTACATATGGCACGTAAGCATTTTGCCCCTTTAATATAAACTCTCTAGCAGTAGGTAATATTTCCCCAAATTATGATACCACAATGAAGGGTTGATGCTATGTATCCGTGATATGGCGACAACAGTGTTCCCAATGTTTCTGCAATTTTACATAATTTTTTGCTAATTTCAACGGTGTGATATTTCCAGCTTGGTAATGACACCTAAAACCTGCCAACAGTACATCTTCGATATGGCAATTTTTATATTTAATTTGTAGATTTACGTCTATTGGACTCATTATGACTATGCATTATTTTTGTTTTTGTTATATATACTAATAGATTATTGTCATTCAGGTAATGTCTTATTTTTAAACAGTTTTATTTAGCTTGCCCTGTCTGGTATTATTTTTTGGGTCAAATCTAGTAATTTAAATTTTAATCCCTTCCTGTTGACAGATTGAATTGATATATGGTACACCTTTAGTTCTGAGGATAATAAATTGAATCATATTCAGCATTATTTTAAATCCAAGATGGCCAAGTTGCCACAAAGTGGTGGATTACAATATTTTTTCACAACCCCCTCAATATGGGTATCGAATAAAAGTGCCTACCTAGTAGAATACAGTACACTATAAAAAAATAAAAGTTCGAAATGACGAAGTTCATATTTTTTTCAATCCACTTAATATGGATAATGAGTTTTAAATGAAAGGGGTTTACAAGTAGAAAACAGTGCCTAGCGGGTCGAGTTTAGACAGTCATTAAAACTGAAATCTGATATGAAAACTAAAACATAAAAATAAAATAAGTAAAAAGAATATTTAAGTTAAACGGTTTTATTGACGAGAAATATTATAATGATGTACATAATGTACTAAAAGCTAAAAGTAATTAGGTAGGTTCTAGGTACCAGTCATCACACCACTCTCGCATTGATCACACTAAGAAATAAAATGACACGTAACGTAACCTGAGTGAATATGTAAATAGCATTTGTCATATAAGCGGCTGACTGTTGATAGAAATTTCTCGCGCCCCACGATTTTATTTTAACCCCTGGAGCGTGGCGGCCCGGGCGACTTAAAATGCCTATAGTGTGGCCAAGCATTCTCTCGCGTTAACTAATGCGCGACCGCGGTTAGAAAAAGTGAAATTTCTCGAGTAATTGATAATTATATTTTATGAAATATACATCGTTGGAAAGCTGATATTCCAATACTACTAATATAAAAAGAACTCGTAGATAAAATACCTTTATCATTCCTTAGATGTACGATATATCGAGACATTTAGCTTATAAGTCACGACGCCGCGAACATTTTTACTTCATACACTGCATTCCAATTCACTTTGTACTTTTTCGGGAGATATATTCAATTGAACACTCTTTTATAACCACGTGAAACTATTCAAATGTCTAATGTATTTATTATAAAAATGAAAACAAGCACATTCTAGTGGGGGAGTTTAGGTGACTTCAGTCCACTTCAGTCCATTGATATGAACAGATATTTATTACACGAAATTAATGAACAATCGCTAAAAAGTAATTTTAGAAATAGATTCCTGGATAAATTTGCCACAAGATAATATTTATTACACTCCTAATAATAATTAAACATAAACACATTTTACAAATAAATTTCGTACGACGGACGTGTCGAAAATGCCGGCTTCACTATTTTTGAATGTTTTTTCACGAATAATATCCCGTTATTCACTAAAAGTAATAGAATAACTTGAAAGAACACAAAATTTCCAAAAGATTGAAGCTTATTACATGTAAAAAGCACTGACTGTTTATTTATAACAAACATTTTTATCGGAATCCATTACACACACAGCAATATCAAAATGGCGCGAAACGGAAAAATGTACCGACTCACTCTGATTTAATTTTTTTACTGGTCTTCGGAGCAACAGGTTGGTCAAAACCGACCTTATTATAAACTGAAATAACCATAGACAAGGTACAAACATTTACAAGCTAGCCAAACGAATAATACGGAAGAACCAATGAAATAAAAGTGGGCCAAACCGTTACGCACATATACGTGCCTAGCACACTACAGCCCATTTTGCCTTAGGCACGTATACGGGCCTAACACGCTCGAGGGGGTGTGATCAATGCCTTAGGCCAATGACAAGAATGGCGTGGGTTATTTACTTAATTTATTAGATATGTGTTGAGATTTTTACAGTCTATAATTACAGTGATATCTAATCATTTTTGAGCAAATAATGATGAATAGCTTATTTTATTTATTTATTTACTCTCTTAATCTAGACGATTGTTACATAATATACTATAGACTGGTGACAAAGATAGGCAAAGACCAGTACACCAGTCCTCTTCTCGCGACATCTTGACATTGCGATACACTGATTGCCTATTATCACGATTCGATTTTAAAAATAAGATCATTACCATAAAAGATAAAACGATTCTAAGATACTGCCTTGAGGTACTGGGCAAGTTACTTATCTTTGTCTAGATACGTAGGTTTGCTTTCATCCCAGTTCTATGGCATAAATATGAAGCGAGCAATGTGTGCTAAGGTAAGGTTTATTCTTTAGCTTTAAGCTAAGAATGTGAGCTAGGAATGCCCTACTACAAATAACGCACGTCTATTTCGCACGTGCTCGTAGCATATCTCACTTTATCTGCTACGCCATTTCTTCGTCGCTTGCTTATTTCGTAGCATAGTATCTGCGCATTTTGGCTAGGGGTTTAATGACAGGAATATAAATAATAAACTTTTATACTATAAGTACAGATTACTTTAGAAAATGTATGGAAACCACAAATTGAGATTACGTCGCGTTATATCATTTAATGTTTATATATGTAATTTTCTACATTAATCGACGTAGATTCTTTACAGATAAACATTTTTAATACAAATATTTCGTTGAATATTTCGATCTGATATTATTATTAGGTAATTTTCAAGGATTTATGTACCTGTGTATTAAATTAAATTAATTATTACCGACGAGCGCACTTGGAAGAATCCATATTAAAGAAACGAATGTTCCGTTTTATCTCCCTATTCGCGAAAAATAGTTAGATATAGAATATTTAAAAATCGATAGAAATAGATAGATATAAGAATATTTAAAAGGATTAATAGCGGTGTTAATTATAGCTGCCACAACCGAGTTAACATTTATTTATTATACTTCTAGGATTCAATAATTTTAGTAGTTCATAGAAGCAAAGCCGGTAACTTTGTCTTTCGCTAAAGAATTAACAATTGCTATAGTTTAGCGAAAGGCAACCAAATCAACGACGCACGCATATACACACCAGGCACACGCACGCTACAAAACACACCATTTTGTTAATGAACAAAAGTTCATATATTTGTATGTCACTTGACTAAATATTTCAACCAAGGCTGGCGCCTGTACTATTTAATCTAATCAGTCTCAAAGGCTCTGTAAGGAAACAGATGCTCTGCTCATTATTTCTGTGAGCAAAGATATACATCGAGCCATAACCTATTTGTATATACTGCAACACACACATGTTGCTAACTAAATATGAATGTATAGTTAATTTATTTATGTATACAATTAGGTGTATATGTATACATACTGTGGATTAAGAGCAGTGACTCATTATAGGTATGTAGCACTAAATTCGTTCGTGTTTTCGGATTTATTTACATATTTGTAATTACCACTTGCTCACGCCCAAGAAATTATATTTCGAAAGATTTCCCCCCTGGGTTCTGGAGGTCTGATGGTAGTCGCTCTTTGTAAAAAAATGTATTATCGCCAAATCCTTAGGTTTGGAGTTTAGGAAACGGGTTAACGATAGGAAGATGTGGATGCATTGCTATGTTATTGTAAACAGTGTGTACAGTATATGTGCATGTGTAAAAACGGGGTGTGGCTGTGCCATGGGCAAGGCTGTGAGCTGTGCGTGAATATATCTTCGTAACGAGGAAAGGAAAGTAAGTTGTACCAAAACAAAATTAAATGATATAGCCAAATGATGACAAAATGGCAGCGCTTTCCCCCCGCCGCCCGAAATGCCTCACAGTCCTCATTCAACGTAACATATTATTTGATTGTGTAGCTATCAAGTGGTGTATTTGAATTTTCGATGTAAACGACATATATCTAGCTACAACACCAAACTGTTTATCTTAATTTTGTTAATAATCAGTTTCCGGAATTGCCTCCCACTATGCAAGCTTTAAAGACATATTCACGTCAAAAACAAAATCTTATTTCTATGGGCGGCCATTGATGTCGTTATGATTTGCCTTCGAACGAACTACGTTTGTTGTGATTATTTAATATCTATTCTACTGCAATAGCAATACAAACAATTGCCCGTACATTAGAGTACAACATTAATTCTGACAATAAAAACGTAAATACAATATAACGCGCATAAATTTATCCAGGTCAGGCACATACTGCTCTTTCAGCGGTAATTATGTATAAAAATATTTCGCATTACAAAATTCCAGGTCAGCACACACATAAGGTGTTTACAAACATTATACAACCAGCCGAGTATGAATATTACTTGTGCATCAAGGGCTACGTACGTTCCTCATACATTTAGTAAGTTTTCAGGCTCGCCTGATATAAAGTTGTTACCGTAGCCTATGAACGCTTGCAATGCATTAAGTATCGCGCGATGCCACCTCTGCTGCTAATGCAGCAACTCATTACGAGCTTACTAACTCTTGCTCCTTAGGAGCTTCGTAATCTTGCTTATAATTAAATAGGGGCACCGCATTGTTAGACTTATGGAAATAGAATCAATCCGTAAAAAAAATGAATCAAAATCAAAAAAGTTTTTTATTGATTTCAGTGATCATTCATAAAGGGCCGTGTTATTTGAGCCAAAAAATTGGACAAAGTACGTTGGTTTACGAAAGTTATGTTTAAAGAATTTAATTTAAAGAATCTTTTAGCGAAGATCATATATCATATCTCAGGAGAGTGCCGTGTTAAAATAAGAAGACGCCTGCTCCATTGGTTCGGACATATAGAAAGAATGCAAGAAGCAAGGATTACGAAACAGATGTGCAACGCGAAAGTAGAAGGATGCAAGGGCCGAGGAAAATCAAGACTTACCTACAATTAGTACCAAATGATCATGTTTTATCAAAAGGTGGCATCAGGAGCCCTGGAAACCGGCGAGCGTGAATGAGAAGAGCTATGAATCTTAAAGAATCGAGTGTGGTGTGTAAAGACTGAGTCATGTGGCGCTCGGTTGTTTCTGCTTACACCCCAGGGGATTTGGTGTGATGTTATAGATAGATCACATATTCTCCAAATTTACTAAGGACGACAACTTGAGATCTAAACCGAATTTTATTCAAATACCTAGACCACAAAATTATTCCAATTGGTTAAGCCGTATCAGATATATCGGCAAGGAAATTGACTTTAAAATGCATGCATTATAAAAACAACACCAGCATTGAACACTCTTTTGTGAAGTCAGTTACAAATCAAGACACACTATACGTCCACAGAAATTCACTTTGTCTCTCTACTACTTATGAAGTCAATTTCCTCTCTCAGCCCGGTATTAGCACTAAAGACCGGGATATATGGGTGCGCTGTCTTTATTCATAGCTTCTTTGGCAATATATTTCACTACAACTACCAACTGAAAGCAAATTACCAGAATCATAATTTCGCAAAAGTACATTGAAAGTAGAATGCCTGTTGAGATTCACATTACAATCTAATATTATTTTTCACTGCGTATTTAAAAAAATGAAGCCATACCATAACTTCTCCGGACAATAAATTAGATAATAATTGAAAACCTGATATTATGAGTTGTACAAAGTACGACTCATAATATCGGGTTTTCAATTCCGGTTGGCCATTAAAATTAAATTATTGCCAGTACTGAGTTTAATCAAGTTAAATCCGTTGAATAAAGGTAATCGCATGAAAATAATCCTAACATAATCTATCATTTATTGCACAAAACGAATACATGAAAATACATATTAAGTACGTATATTTCGATGAAAATCGATAATTTCATGTATTCTATCACCATTTCATGTATATTTTCACCACCGCGTATTTAACGTTTGAATGAATGTATGGCAACATTAATGATAATTATAACATAAACTGACACTGTGTGAAGTATGTTTTGTAATGATTGTACCCCGCAAGGGCGTGAACTTATAGATATTTTCTGTCGTAATGCGTCAAGTTCTTCTTCACGAAATATGACGATAATAACAGATGCTATGGGTATATCTATATACGTGGGACACTCAGAAGGTTTTGTGAAAATAAAGAAAAAGTGTTCTATAGGTAAATATTTTTTTATTAAATCTTTACAATGTACCTACTCTCCACCAGCCTCTATACAAAGTTTCATACGTCTGAACTAGTTTTCGTAACACTTTTTCCAGTTCACCGAAAATACCTCCATTTACGGCCTGCTCGAACGCTGACAGCGCATCTTCAGGCGACGAAAATTGTATCCCTTTGAGTTGATTTTTTATAATATGGAATAAAAAGAAGACACGCGGTGCTAGGTCAGGGCTGTAAGGAGGGTGACCCAGGAGTTTGACCGGCGTGCTGTCCAGGAAGTCCCTCGTTTTGAGCATGGTGTGCGCGGGCGCGTTGTCGTGGTGGAGTAGTAGCCCGCGGAGCCCTGTGTTTGATTGCTTGTTTCTCATAACAAAGAAAACTTCTGCCAGGCATTTGGTAGTATACCATTCGGCGTTGATACTAAAGGAATTGACACCAGGTAGCCAGTCAAATTGAAAAAGCTCGCGATCAAAATTTTCTCCTCGGTTCTAGATCGCTTCACTTTGGCAGGCGTTGATTCGTTTTGAAACACCCAAACCGTCGACTGGCGCTTCGTTTCTGGATTTTATCGATAAATCCAGGACTCATCACCTGTAATGATGTCGTAAACACGCAGAGACGAGCCTGCTATAAATTTGTTTATCATATCATGGCACCATTCCACCCGGGCCTGCTTCTGAGCAACGGTGAGGTTGTGCGGCATCCAGCCTGAAACTATCCTCCTCACGCGAAGAAACAAAGTAACTTTAATTTGAATACACATATTATAAGAGAGGTAGGGCGCATCAAAGCAGCCCGTCTGTAGTAGTACCTCTACCTCACAGAAGACCGCAGCCAAATAACAATTCACTAGACGGTTGTTGTGTTTCTGCCTGTGAGTGAGTAAGCTCTTAAGGAGCTGCTGTGTTAGCAGCAGAGGAGGCATCGCGCGAGCGATCCTTAACGTTTTACAAGCATTCATAGGCTACGGTAATACGGTAAAGGTGAGCCGTACGTTTTTTTATAAAACACAGTTAAAGTTCTACAGGTTTGCCAGTTTAATTTCTGCACTAATAAAATAATATTGAAACCAGACTCCATGTAATAATGGGCACTCTCCTTTGGGGAAATCTCAGACTTTCTCGCTACTGAACCAACTTTAGTAGTTAAAAACCGATCCGTTTATACCAACTTTTACATCAAAACCGCGATGAAATCAATGCATCAACTTGAGCTTCACGTTGTTATGGACAGACATAGTCGTACCTACGAGTACATAGTTATACACCACGCAAAGACTTTATATTTATTACACTATTATTTTTGATGGGAATTTACTAAAAAATGTATTTGCAAATAAAATATTTTCATAATTAATTGTTTGTCGGCCCAATATTAAAGGCTCGCTTTAAAAAAGGCTGAAAATTTCGAGCGGTCGTTTTAATTGGATACTTTATCCACATGAAAGATATCCCATTTGTGCCAGCAAACGGGCTATTTTTCATTTCTTTATGACATTAAAGTGGAATAAAAAATTTGTACAATGCGAGTGGTTCCCCAGCGCTGGTGCGAGGGGCAGAGCACGGTATTTTTATAAGACAACCCGGCCAGCAATAACCAGTCTTGTACAATACCACAGCTATAAATTACTTGACTGGAGGGTTCGTACGGAAGTTAGCGTTAGCGATGAAGGACTAACACGCGAACGATAGGTATTTCTCGCAAACGTCCATAGTCTGCGCTGCACATTACATATACAAATCATGTGTAGCTCAGTAAACGGCTGAGGGAGGCTACTGGAGATCCCTACGCAGGTAGCTTTATCGCGTAAAGTCTTTCCTTAGCAATCCAGCGCGGGAACGCTGCCTGCGTTATGGACACCTTACCTAAAGGACCCAATTTTTAAAATCTTTTTTAATACTTTAAGTTTAGGTAATTTTAGCTTGTAGTTGTATTTTTAATTAGGATACTATTATGTTATTTATATATGTATGTAAATGTATATCTTCACGCCAGGTCCCTTGCGGGGTAGGCAGAGAGAACCGAGCGCCATAAGACGCGGTCCTTACACACTTCACTCGCTTCTTTCACATTCATAGCTCTTTTCGTGCACGCTCGCCGGTTCCTAAGGCTCCTGACATCACCTTCTGATAAAACACGACCAATTTGGTCATGGTAGGTTAGTCTTGGTCTTCCTCGGCTCCTATATCTTTCCACTTTCGCATTGTATATCTGTTTCGTCATTCTTTCATCTTGCATTCATTCTACATGTCCGAACCAACGGAGCATGCCCTTTCTTATCTTAACACCGACACTCTTTTTCAGTCCAACTCTCTTTCGTACGTCATCATTTCGAACGCGGTCAGCAAGCGTTATGCCACAAATTTTTCGCAGTGCTCGCATCTCGACCGCATTTATTCTACTTTCATGCTCTCTCTGCTATACCCAGCTCTCACTTCCATAAGTTAACGTTGGGATTAACACCGCGTTGTGTACAGCGAGCTGTGCCTTCTGGCTTAGATTTCGGCTGCCAAACAGTTTACCCAACGCTCCATTCACGCTATTCCCTGCACTCACTCGTCTCTCCACATGTACCTTCCATCGCTTCTAAAAGCGCTTCCAAGATATACAAACTCATCCACTTGCTCCAACACTACATCATCAACCGTAATCCTAGTATTTATATATATATGTATATATATTAAATTTTAAGAAATCATGTGTGTGTTCACGCGTGTGCTTATGTTACATGCTTTACATCAGGTGCGTCGTAAGTCTCCCGATGTCATATAAAAATATGTGAAAAAAGGGTGATCATAGAAAGACGATGGAGATTTTCTACATGTATTTATTATCAGACATGTATGTATGTATGTATATCTTCACGCCAGGTCCCTTGCGGGGTAGGCAAAGAGATATTATCAGACATACATTGTTATTATCGGAGAGCGTGCCTGAAAAGAGTTGTGAGGTGAATGAATATTAAAGAAGCGATTGAGGTATGTAAGGACCGCGTCTTGTGGCGCTCGGTTCTTTCTGCCTACCCCGCGAGGGACTTGGCGTGAAGATATACATACATCATTATTACTTAAGTAATGTTATTATACCTACCCAGGATGAACAACAATGATCTCTGAATAACAGTAAAACCCCTCACAGACGTATCTATAATGTATCGTAAGATAATATGCTATATTACTCTATCTGTATTTAACATGCTAAAATAGAAGAAATACAGATTGAACTAGTTTCATTTATTTAGAGCAAGACAACATATTATCTTACGATATATTATAGCAATGTCTGTGATGGGCATGTTGACTATTCTCAGTATGCACCTCCATATTGTGAATACTTGAAAAAAGAAAACATTTTCTGTGTGTGTCGTACGATGTGATCACTCTAGAGACAACACCACCAGTAGAAAACATCATTGACATGCATATAATATACCTACGTATATTGTTTCTTCACCTTATATTGATATAGATTGTATCGGCACGTACACAGTCATCACTCCACCTTGTCTAAAACATGTTTACGGTGCCTGTTGACGTATAGGAGAGCTCAAACAGACACCGCCATGATATAACGCGACTCCGTCGAAAGTTCATTATTTATGCCTGTAATATGCCGCTCCACGCTACATCCATATATTGAAGATTTCTTTTAGATTTATATGGCCTATTGGTAGACGAACGACAGTGCTAAATTCCACTAATAAACTCCCTTTACGATCACGTTAATATTGTTAAAAGTTACGAGGAAATCTGCCCTTAAATTTTCCTTTCAGTGCAAAATACACAGTGCTCGGTTTATTATCCGCACCGTGTTACGAATAATGTTTACAAAATGTTATCGGCTTCGTAAATAAACCGTAGAGATTATTCAAACGCGGACTTTTAGTGCGCCGTATGTCGAAAATAATGTGTTAGAGCGCATACAACGGCATTTTAAAATTGTATATTTTTTTCAGGTGGCAGTAACAATCGAGAATGGCGTCACCGGTCTGCAAATAGTGTGTGCGTGTGCGTGAACGGGCGCGTGGCGATGGGCCGGGCGCGGTGGTAGCCGCGCAGCCGGTGCGTCGGCATGGAGGAAGACGAGCGGCGGCTGTCGTTTCCGCCGCCGGCGCCTCTCAACTCGCCCGGCGAAGAAATCGATGGCTCGCGGTTGCTCGGCGAGATCGTTCGCACGCTCGAGGCGACAAACCCCGAGGCGGCCGCGCCGCTGGTCGCCTCGCAATCACGCGACGCTCTCGACGTCGAGTGCGAGAAACCACGTCGGGACGAGCTTCGTATTCCGCTCGATGGCGTCACGTTCTCGAGAGAAACGACGGGCGGGGGTGGGGGCGGGGGCGGGGGCGGCAGCGGCGTGGGGCGGGACGAGCCCCGCGCTGCCGTCACGCCGTTCACGCGTGAGTCCGCGAGGCGCGCAGGCTCGCGCGGCGCGCAGCTTGTGCGCGAGTTCGGTTTCATGCCTCGGCGCCGGCTCAGTGTGGAGGACGGTGCGCGCTTGCCCCGGAAGTACGAACCGTTCCCGCCCAAGCTGTACGGACGACCGCTCGAGGAGATCGACAATTTTATTTATGATGAGGTAAGTCAAGTTTTATTTAATGTTCAATATTATTTTTTACTTCTTTATCGCCGGGAAATGTAATTTTGTAACGGAATAATGAAATGAGAAGTAAATAGTAACTATGAGTGAATATATTATAGCGTAAATAAATTAACAATTGACACTTTGAAGCAGGGATAACTGTACATGGGAATTCTCTACAAGTGCGCGCAATTAAATGTAACGAAACGCATAATTTTGTAAGATAATGTCTCATAGTATTCATATAGTTAGAGATATTTTTATTTGTGAAGCTATAAAAAGCACCTTTTATTTCATTGTGTCTGTCAACAGGGAAATTAGCAAAGATTAAATCTCTTTAACTTTTGTTGTGGTTTAATTTAAATAAAACCTCATAACAAATATTTTTTTAAAACGTAAACGTAACGTAAAAATAAACGTAACGGGGCACTTCTGCAGTCGGAGTGCCTATTAAACATGGTAGTGCCTTGTCTGTCTTTTATTAGATCTTCATTTGCTCCAGGGTTTTGTACACTACGTCTGCTGGCTTTGTCGTTAAAAATATACTATGACTATGCAGTTGAATAAGCACTACACTAGAGACAATCTTGTCTTACATTATTCCAAGCTCAAGCCGCGCATCTTTTTTGAACTGAAAGTAACCTTATGTAGCGCACCCGCATAGCATATGTTACATGCTCCATTATAACGCTTGACATTAGGGGAAACGGTCACATAGTGACTTAGCTCTGACCTTGCTCGCTGTTTAGATACCTCGCAGAGATGGAAAATTAGAGATATATATATTTTTTAATGTTTGTATGTATATCTTCACCCCAGGTCCCTTGCGTTGTAGGTAGAGAGAACCGAACGCCATGAGACGCGGCCCTTCACTCACACTTCACTCGCTTCATTTATATTCATAGGTCTTTTCATGCACGCTCGCCGGTTTCTAGGGCTCCTGACATCGCCTTCTGACAAAACACAACCAATTTTCTACGAGCTCAGTGGCGCAGTCGTGAATAACGCGACTTTGACAGAAACGGTTCGATTCCCACACAAGACAAACATTTGTGTGCATAAACATGCCTGTTTGTCTTGGTCTGGATGTTTTAAGAAAGTCAGGGAGCATCAAAGCAACCCGTCTGGGGAACGATCTCCACCTCACAGAAAACTGTTGTTGTGTTCTTGCGTATGAGTGAGGTCATCAGTAAGCTCCTAAGGAGTTGCTGTGTTAGCAGCAGAGGAGACATCGCACGAGTGATACTTTATGTATTTATTACAAGCGTTCATAGGCTATGGTCACCACTTCACTTGGGCCGTATGCTTGAATGCCTTCTGACGTTGTATAAAAACATATTGGTCACGGTAGGATAGTCTTGGTCTTCTTCGGCTCCTACATCCTTCCACTTCCGCATATATATCTGTTTGAAATCGGTAATTACATAACAATGATTAATATGTTCGACCTTATCCAAAAGTAGCTGAGTCACATCCGTAGCGATAGGCTGGTATATTCATTTAGTAGTCACATACTCATTCGATAGATGGCAACACACTACAGCCTTATAGAAATAAATTGGAGTTATTATATATTACTCACCATCAAAAATCTCCCTGCACTTGGAACAGTAATAATCAAAAGACTAAATGCAATTTGATCTAACCTGCTTTGTGTGCTTCCTTGGTGGTGGCCAAGTAGTTCATGCGGCCTAGCGCCGGCCGGCACCCACCCACTAGGTACTGTTAGTAGATGCAACATGCCGACGCTGCCATGGCTGCTCCGGTAGTCTCTGCCTCGGCTGCTGCGGTTGTCCGCTGTCTGGAAAAGTAACCGCATGTCCCCACCACCGTCGTTGCCACGACTGGCCTGGTTGTCTCTGCAACACGTGTTTCGCCTCTCCACGAGGCATCATCAGGCGTCGTAGACGTTAATCGTAAGAATAACGTGCTACAAGTCGGCATGTTGCATCTACTAACAGTAGTGGGTGAGTGCCGGCCGGCGCTAGGTCGCATGAACTAATTGGTGGCGGAAGCACACAAAGCAGGTTAGATCAAATTGCATGTAAATTTGACTTTCAAAATAATGCCTGAATCTATTAACAAAAGTCTAAAATAAGATTCACTGAATCAAGGGAGGCCATATGTTTATTATTGGAATTTTGACGAGCTCAGTGGCTCAGTCGTGAATGACGCGACTTTGACACCAACGCTCGTGGGTTCGATTCGCACACAAGACAAACATTTGTGTGCATGAACATGCCTGTTTGTGTTGGTCTGGATCTTTTAAGTGAGGTAAAGTGCATCAAAGCAGCTCGTCTGGGGATGTACCTTCCACCTCACAGAAAACCGCAGCCAAATAGCAACTCCCTTGGGGGTTGTTGTATTCCTGTGTGTGAGTGAGGTCACCAGTAAGCTCCTAAGGAGTTGCTGTGTAAGCAGCAGAGGAGACATCGTGCGAGTGATACTTAATATATTACAAGGATTAATAGGCTACGGTAACTGCTTTACATCAGCTAGGCCGTATGCGTGCACGCCTCCCGACGTTGTATAAAAAAATGCATACCTTTCAACGTTTTAAAAAAAATGCAGCACCAAGGAAATAACTTGTGCGTGGCCCACGCTATTAAAATGTCCTCACGTCTTTTACAAAGTACCTCATGTTATTAACTCTTGAGCAAACCACAGCAGGCAGTTCACTCCGCAACTTAAAAGTTCTTGGAAGTAAACTCAGAAACGAACCCGAGCCCTGGAATTCAATTGGCATGGCCAACCACCCCGCCATCGGGCTCGTCTAGCAAATATCCAAAGACAACGGTAATTGCTTACCATCAGGTAGGTGTACACTTGTTGTTCTTAGTAGCGACAACTGTTTGTCAACAAAATTATAATAAAGATTTTACTCGATTTGCAGCAGTGATTCTGTAGTGAATACAGGATTTTTTGTCGCATAAATCACAAAGAGAGATAGCAGTAAGTTATCGTCGTTTTCCTACAGAGAACACACATCTCAATATGCAGACACACGACCGGCCGATAACCATTCATCACATAGGTACTCTTTGTAGCAATAATCAGACGCTTCTCGCATGTACACATGTCGCTAAATATATATAGGCAATATTTGAGCTGATTGTTCCTTTATTGAGAACGTATTGTTACTGAATACATGTGATGCTATTGTATATTGTTGACGAGCTGGCAGATTGATTAGCAATGCTTTAATACAAATGCTCGTGGGTTCCATTCCCACACAGAAGAAATATTTGTGTACGTGGATATGTCTGTGTTCATCTGGATTTTTCAAGAGAGTTAAGACCTAATTGTGTGATGTCCACCTCACAGGAAACCATAGCCAGATAACAACTTTCAGTGGGGTTGTTGTGTACCTGTGACTGAGTCAGATTACATTATAAGCTTCTTAGGAGTTGCAGTGTTATAAGCGAGAGTGGTAAGGCGCGATTAGTACTTCATAGCAGCCCAGAAGGAAAACCGGACCTTTCTTTGGTCATGATTCTTTCCAATTATTACTTTTCAACGTACGGGTTTTCTCGCGATGCTTACCGGTGAAGACCGAAGAGTAAGCGATAATTACAAATATGTACATAAATCTGAAAATACTAATTTAGTGGTACATGCTAGGATTCGAACCAGGGACGGTAGATCAATGGCTGGTTCTTTATCCACTGAGTTATATATCACAGCTAAAACATTTTAAACTAGCATATCCAACTAATTTATTGGCCTAATATCACAATTTAATTTCTTGTAGATATGTAATCTTGAAGCATCTGGTGTATCTGCATTCGTCTATTAGATATATTAAAACATGACTACTAGATAGGTAAGTAGGTTAGGTATAGGTGGGAATTGAGGGCCGAAAGGGATTTGGCATGAAATTATACATACATAGATGGGACTTTCACGGTACCATACGAGTAATATTCATATATTCTATCTATCTATAACTTCACGCTTCTCTCTTGCGGGGTAAGCAGAGAGACCCGAGCGCCACATAACTCGATCCTTACAAACCTCACTCGCTTCTTTATTAATCATTGCTCTCCTCATCGGTTTCTAATGCTCCTGACATCACCTTCTGATAACACGATATATTCTAGTACTGAAAAAATAATACCTATACTAGTCTCTATCTTGAAATCTTATCTGTCTTGAAGTCACCTTCTCATTATCACTTCATTGGAGTAATAAATGACTGATTTGCTTTAAGTTCATATACATGAAACATCTTCAAAAAGTAAATACAAATTTATAAACCATAAAGTCGTCGGGGCTATTCCAACACTAATATTCTTCAACAGGAGAATTTTAAACCCAATAAAAGCCAGCATAAAACAAACGCTTCCCAAACTGTGTTTCAACAATCAAACAGACTCTGCACTCTACCCCGCATACGGTTTAATAACCGGAACATTTCCGCAACGGTCGAGATAAGTGCCACTACATTTCAATACTCCGTGCCCTCATAAAGCACCGGGAAACCGTAAAACTATAATCTCGTCGGTTCCATTATGCTGTCAATCCGTACTGAGCATAATAACTCAAAAACTACTCGCTCTACAGTAATAAAAGTCTTTGTACATTTCGTTTTACGGGAAAATATCAACTTACCCGAGAGTCTCCGTTCTACTGACGAAAATATTCTTTATGAACAGTCTGATTGAAAGTGGGAAATTCAATTGCATAAATTTCAAGCGGTTATAGGCAGAATATATTTTCATAATGGGTGAACACAAATTACATATTTACGCAATCTGCTTCTTCCGTTAGGATTGGCGGGGTCCGTTACCTAAGTGACAGCCGGCAGACCTTATATTGTAACCCATAAGGAAAACTAGCTCTTTCTTATGTTAGGTCATACGTCTTTCAAATATGATTTCTTGGACATCGTGAAGAAACCCGCACGGTTTCCCCACGATTCCTTCATCGTCGAGCAAGTGATAATATATATATACATACCTAAGTCCGAAAGTACGAATTAAGTGGTACATGCCCTCACCAGGATTCGAATCAGGATCAGCCAGTTCATTATCCACAACTACTCATACATATTTTCAGAATACGTCATAAAATTCAAGTCTACTACTTCAACAAAATCGTCTGTAATTGGCGAGAATATCGTGCAGCATGCAAACACGTATCGAATTGAGAACCTCCTCCAAAAAATGTTCAAGCGTAAGTTGCATTACACCCACAATCGATTTGAATTTGACAGCGTGCCATGGGGGTACCTGATAGTTATATAATTTATATTATATATCTCACCAAAGTCTGAATGCAAAAGAATATATATATATATCTTTTACATATACTGATTTTTACTTATACCTTAGCTAGTCTTGCCATAAATACTTAAAACAAAAAAATTCTATTGCATATAACATTTATTACTTTTACAGTGTGTTAGTTTAATACATAAATATAAAATAATTTAAAATATAAAAAGCTTATTCGAAGTGGTCTCCATTGGCTGCCATACAGTCCTTTAAATGGTGAGGCCAGATATCACTAGAAGCACGTACTCTTTCCATGGGAAAATTCTTCACTGCCAATCGTACGGATTGTTTTAAGGTCTCCAAATTATCATGGCGTTTAGAGCAAGCCATACTCTCCAAAACTGACCATAAATCATAATCCAGCGGATTAAGATCGGGGCTAGACGACTGCCAGTCTTCAGCTCTGATGAAGTCCGAAACGTTCGTTTCCAACCAAGACTGCGTAGACCGAGCTTTATGACCCGGCGCCGAGTCTTGCTGGAAGGACCATTCTTGGTTATTGAACATGGTGTTGTTAAGGGGCTTCACTACCTTCTCAAGAATGGTATCTTGATACACTTGTACCGATGTTTTGATACCTTTTTCACAAAAGTATGGCTCAGTCACTCCTTCATAGCTAATACCCCACCAAACCATCACTGAAGTCGGATCTCCCGCGATAAAATCTTTTGCTTTCGGACAGGATTTCTTCGAATTCTTTCCCATACAGCTTTGACCACCTTTTTCGTACGAGCACTACGTGGATGGCCAGATTTTTATCTGTCACAAACAGAGGAGGTCTCGTTGTACCTATTAATAGCCCAGTACACAAACATTTTACTAATACCAAGCGTATGGAGAGTTTTAAAAATTGCATTTGGCTACTTTGTGTAATGCAATCACAGCGATTCGATTCTCTTTATCACCCCACTCCATATCTACCAATATCGCAAAATATTGTACAATGTATTGGCGCCAAAATGAGAAAACACAATGAACAATCATATAAAAATGACAGATTCCAAATTCAAATGTAATATTTTGTTTATTTTTAATTGTAACAGTAGTTATGGCCAGACTAAGTAAATGTATGTATGTATATCTTCATGCCAAGTCCCTTGCGGGGTAGGCAGAGAGAACCGAGCGCCATAAGATGCGGTCCTTGCATACTTCACTCGCTTCTATGACATTCATAGCTCTTTTCATGCACGCTCGCCGGTTCCTGGGGCTTAGACTAAGTATATTGTATAAGTAAAGATCTAATACAATAGCTGTAAAAAAAGTATGTGGATGTGCAAAGAGGCATAAACCATTGATGGGAGTTGCCTGGTGGGATACAGAGATTGCATCCTCCGTAGTAAGAAAGAGGAAAGCGTGGCTGGATTATGTATCATCTTTGCCCTTAAATGAAAATATGAGAGATAAGAAGAAAGAAATATGCCATCTATGCAAGAATGAAACCAGAGATTCCGAAACCGATCAAGTTTTCTCGTTCCGCACCATTTTCGCGCTCTGGAGTGCACTCATGGAGTATATTGTGCCATAGACAAGAAGGTTTTTTTGTGATTTTGTGGATCTTGACACGATCTAATACAGTCTCTTGTTACACTTTAGTTGAAGTCTTCACTCCTTTTTCACATAAATGAAAATGCGACTCCTTGATAAGACATCCCCATCAAAACATTACAGATGCAGGATGATGACCACGTTGTCCCTTTCCGAACACTTGGACGGCTTCTTTAGAACTGCATGCGTATACTTTGTCATTTTGCTTGTTGTAGTGCTCTTCAATCGTGAATTTTTTTTCATCAGTACATAAGATATTTCTGTGCCTTTCACTTGCATATCGGGACAGAAAGCGTTTTAATCGATTCACTCTATTCAATTGTAGCGATTGATTTAGGGCATGTCTTGAATATCGACGATAAGCGCCAAGTTACAGGTCTTGTTTTATTATACGCGACAGAGTCCTAGCGGAAATCTTCATTTCACGTGATAAGATTTTTTGTTTCCTACTGGCGTTTAACAGCCTTTATAGTTATAACTGTATACGGTCGTCCCGATTTTTTATGGTCTTCAATAGTGGAAGTGTTGGTATATCTGTCGATAGTACGATATACGAACATACAGCTGATACCCATATTTTGAAATGTCTTAAATATGACCGACAGCTCCATACTCACTTTGTGCAAGGCAATCACTGCAATCCTATTTCATTTAACACCCCATTCCGTCTTGTATTTTGTAATTTGATAATAAACACGAAAAAAATATGTAAAATGGTAGAAATCGAAAAAATTTTTAACATAACAAACACGTTCCAAATTCAAAATAATTAAAGAGTTGAAAAATAGAAAAGTTTTTATGTAACAGTATTTATGGCCGCTTATCTACAGTAACTAATCTATGTATCTACATTTAAAAATAAAAGTTTCAAGAATTATAAGGTATTATTTAGGGAAATTGTATAAAAAAAATCTCACATATGCCCGTCTGATTCCAATAGTAAAAAACGCCGTCCGAATGGGAAGGATTTTTGATGATTTGTCCTATTTAGAAAACCCGTTAACGACGTTAATGTCGTTAACGGGTTTTCTAAATTCATCATCGGTCATTCATCGGTCGAAAATTACAAAGAAAAAAAAATTATCGTTTTGGAATATATAATTGGAGTATTCTCATATATGCAATTTGACTTTTGCAAAATAACGCCTGAATCTAAACTATTCTCATATATTAAACCCACTAGCTAGTAGCAGCACTGTGCAATAAAATTGAATAAGTGACGCGATTGGATAACCTAAACATAAAACTATTCCAAATCGCTAGCATTGATGTAGTACCAGTAGTAGTATGATAGCAGTTACCGTAGGTTATGAATACTATATATAATATATAAATATTCTAATACCAGATGTATTATTCTTGCCTTGTCAATCCTGTAAAAATATTAAATTGAACAGTTGAACATTTTTGACAATTCAAGTGAGCCAATCACGGTGATCGGCTCGGCGGACTCAATTGCATCTGAAAATTCCTGTGACATGCATGTGTAAATGATTTGAAAATTGCATTTCATTGTTATAATTTTATGTAAGTAATATTAATAAGTCTTTAATTGTATATATTTATTTTGTTTCCTTAGTGTTTAATATCATTTATGGTACTTTTTCTATCCTGTTTCCTGTTTTAGATAGATAGATAGATAGATTCTTTATTTGTATCTCCAGCACACACATAACAATTTGTTACAATTATGCTTATAAATATAAGCAATACAAAGAAACATGTTTACTGTAGAGGGGGGAAAATCATATGTGTGCCGCAGTAACACAAAATGGCTGTAACTCAATTACTTGTTTTGTCCTGTTGAACAAAACGCTGATTATTCTGCTACAGCCACAGACCAACCGCAAAAAATAGGGGGTAAATGAATATGTGAATTAAATAAATCATCAAAGTCGTAATGTGCCCACTGTAGTAGATAATATATAATTACGGTAATATACTGAACAGGTACATCGTCGAATGTGGAGTGTTACAATCGAGGCAAATTATAATGTAATTGTAAATGAAATAATAATAATAAACCATATACTCAGTGTCAATAAAAACTCGAGGATATTTTGTGGTCATGACGAAATCATATAAAATATATGCCATTTGATCTGACACACACAGCACAGGTTGGCTGTAAGAGAACTTTTATAGAGATAAGCTCACCTTTGCGAACTGTTGTTCAAATATTGTTATGTTAACACGTTATGTGCAATTAAGAATAAATATACAATTCAAAGGTCACCAGTAAGCTTCCAAGCAGTTGCTATGTTAGCAGCAGAGGTTGTACTTAATGTATTTTAAGCGTTTATAGGGTAATCCCTTTTCATCAGGTGGGCCGTATGCTTGTATGACTACCGATGTATTAAAAAAAAATGGTGGCCATCACGTGACGCCCGGCAGATGTGAAACATCTTAGTGATATTCAAATTTTTAATAAATAAAAATCAAAAACCATCGTAGAAATATAGTAAACAGCTTATACACAGAAGCAATGGAACGCACACACGCAAGGAAGTGGCGGCGTAGAGGGGGCATGACGGCATGACGGCATGAGAGAGCGCGATGTTTTTTTCCGTCACGGCATAGTGTTCGATTTTACTGCCAAGGCGTGCCGATAGATGTTTCACATCAAAAATAAAGGATACTCTTCACCCGTTTCATTTGAAATATTCGAACTATAACACTAAAACTGGATAAATGGACCTTCGATCAAGTTTTTGCCGCTGCATTAAATCCTGTTACCCTTAATGGAGAATGCCTTTCGCAAGGTAACCCGCCCAGGACCACTCACAAGTAAATGTACGTCACCACACGACCATTTACACTCGGCCCGCTACCACCTAGCATTAACCAACTCTCGCGTTAAATTACTAAAGCAAATTAGGGGCAGGGTAGGTCACATTAAGTTGGTGGTCGGCCGTTTGATGGCCAGTAACAAGTGGTACGTAAAATATAACTGCTTGAACATGAATGGTCCATATGGAAAATGTTCAAAGCGTTGATGGATATTTATCCTTGTTTTACAACGTACGATGTGATCATTTAAAAATAAAATGCATTCACGAACTGCTTGCGTTTTTAAATATCTTGGTTCGTTCGTCGAATGTCGATGTACACATACTTCAGACGGGCTGCTTTAATGCGCCCTACCTCCTTGTACGTTCTCGGATACGTATACAATTTCCTACATATTATGTGTATGTTATGTTTATTTTGTAATCATATTATCATTAAGTACTACAAATAATTGTTATAATCCTAAATTGTTATGTTGAGGAGATAACTGTTTACCATCACACAGCCCGTATGTGTGTTTGCACATACGGCCTTAGTGGTGTAAAAAATGGAAAGTTTTATGTGAGAATATTTCACATTGATGAATAAACTTCTTTACAATTTGAAGCTTAAAACTCAGATAGGCTGACGTGAAGCCTAAACAAGTACAAAAATTTTGTACTTGTTTAGGCTTCACGTCACGTCACGTCAATTCACGTCACGCAATTTATACAAAAATAATAACAATTGGCAGAATAAAGAAATCTATCCTTTTATACAGAAGCCGGTCATGCCAAATTTCCGCTATACAAGCGCAGATAAAATCGTTCAAATTATATCGAACATGTCATTGTATCCAATTAATTGATCGCATGTGCCAGTTATAATTTGTTTAGCGAAAAGAAAGATAGATAGCGTAAAGAAGAATAGCGTAAGAATTAAATGCTTTATATGGAAGGTGTATATTTTATCTAGCGTGATACCGCTCAGGGTGAGATCTTTCTCACCCTCGCTAGACCGATATTACATTCCACTAGGAAGTTCCTGAGGAGGTGTTGCATTAGTAGCTAGAGTATTCTATGTGTTACAAGCATTTGTAGGCTAACAGCTTTAAAACAGACGAAGAAGACAGAAGTACAATACCTCTACACCTCCATAACACCACCTAACAGAAAACTGCAACCAAATAACAACTCCCTAGAGGGTTGTTCCTGCGTGTGAGTGAAGTCACTAGTAAGTTCCTAAGGAGTTGCTGTGTGCAGTAGAGGTAGTATGCTTATTTGTTACCTAATGTGATAGGAAAAAATCTTCAATAAATCCTATCTTTTGTTTGCCTGTGGGTCTGTGTTCGCTTTTGGCTCTGTGTCCGCATCTGGGTCTGTGCTCATTCTTATCGTGCAGTTGGGCGATGGAGAAAAACGGGTCGGAACGGTAGCGCGGTGACAAGCATGCGAAGTTTCTTACCGCTCTGCTTTCGAATAAGCTTCAACGCAAATTGCATTTGATGCCGCCGCACTCGCGCAGCCGAAATTGCAATCAATGTTTCGTTGCCTGCTGAGTTTGTGAAAAAGACGTTAAAGTATAAATGCTATATATACACCACAAACTAGGTATTCTATTAGGTTCGCAATACATTTTCAATGTTAATATACAGAATTAAACAACGATCCATTCATGATGGAATATTATACTACGTCGTCTACAGTGTTTTATGTGCGTGTTAATAGATAAATGTTTGGCAAGCGTCACGTTGACAAGCTTACGTCTCTCCGTCTGTCTGCAAACTGAATTCTTAATGCAAACATTTACTTTACATTATTAGTTAATTTAACGATAAAGTTATGTTGGTGATTATAAACTGCTAGCTTCTGCTCGTAAATTCACTCACATGATATCCCGTTATCCCGGTACATTCGATTCGTTCAACGACAACACAAAACTACATGCAAGCGGGTAACAAATGCATATTGGCAGATAGTTATATTCACATTTTTATACTACCTAGCTGTTGTCCGCGATTTCGCCTGCCCCGTACCTTGATGTTAAAATACCCTACAAACTTCCTTAAAAAATTATCAAATGCATAAAGAATTTTTTAAACCCGACTAGCAGTTCCTGTAGCTAGTGCGCTCAACCTAACAAACGTTTCAGCTTTATTATTAGTGAAAAAAATCTGTATTGAGTTCTGTTTTCCAAGGGCTTGAGAGTATAGTAGTGACCAGTCAGAACTCGTTATATACGTTTTCTCATACATTTCGCGGTCATATACGACCACCCGGGTTTCGAAGGGTTCAAGAGAGGTAAAGGACTCCCCTGCGTGGAAACTATGAATTGACGTGCCCTTACACCCATTTTTATACTACGTCGGATCGCGTACCGCTCACATGATGTAGAGCGGTTTCCGAAGTGTTACAACCCCTGCGAGTCATTTAAATAAATTGTTTACTCCTTAGAAGCCTGCCGGTAACCTCACGTACCTACAAGCCGAGTGGTGGTCGAAGGTCGAGTTAGTTATAAAAAAAAATACCACAATACTGACCGACAGAATTTCGGTTTTGATTTATTACTAAGGAATATTCAATTAATCTAAACGTACTAGCTAATTATACTACAATTATTGTTTACTCATCACTATTGTGCAGTACAGCACTTCCTGTGTCGAGTAACCGCCCTAACACGAAGGAATGCAACTACCATTCTAAGAGTTGATCAAAACGAGCTCGGTAGCGCAGTGGTTAGACGCTACTTGGATACCTACGTTTGTGCGTTCGATCCCCACACAGGACAAACATTTGTGTTCATGTATGGTCTGGGTATTTTTAAGAGAGGTAGGCTCATCAAAGCAATGCAAGTCTGAGGAAATACCCCCATTTCACAGAAAACCGTAGCCAAATAATAACTCCCATTAGGGAATCTAAGGAGAAGCTGTGTTAGCAGCAGAGTTGGCATCGCTCGATTGTTACTTAACGTATCGCAAGCGTTCAAAGCTACGGTAACCATTTTATCAGGTGGGTCGTATACTTGTATGCCTCCTACATTGTATAAAAAAAGTGAGGTGGCTGTGTTTCTCTAGACGGGCTGCTTTGATGCGTCCTACATTCATTTATACATTGCAGAAGATCACAGCAATATAATGAAATTACGTTAACAGCGGAGGTCGATAGAAAGCATACAATAGATTTTGCACATAAATCTAACGTTGAAGGGTTCTTGGCCGTGCATTCATAAAGGTATCAGCCACAGGTGACCACTCTCTGCCTATAACGGCTTATATGAAACTTGTTGCGCCCGGCGATACCGACCGGCTCTTGATAATGCTCGCTGAACGCCGATGTTACCAGCAAACTGTTATCCGTGATCTACAACTTCTTTTGTGGATTACTGGTTGGAGGAAACCGCAGCCGAATTTGTATCCAAATAAAATATTTATTAAAGTGAAAACTTCTTTAGCGGCGTTGTGCACTTTTTGGGATGAGTAAAAAATGTTAAACTCGCGTCAGGACACGTGACCCTGACCGTAAGGTTTTGGTGAGAATTAGAACTTCAGTTCGCTGCAGCGCTAAAATATTAGTTACCTCTAATTAAACAATTAAAACATGAAGCGCTAGATTGTTCATAGGGTATTATTTTCTCGCGACCAAAACGTAGTAAGCGCCATGAAATTCCTGGCGCTTACGCGTTTCGTTCAACGTAGTTTAACAACTTGCGCGAGTGTGCGTGTGTGTTTGAGTTTTGTAATAGTTCTGAAGTGTTAAATTTTTAATGTAATATAAATTGTCATGTTTGTCTACGATAGCGCAATAAATGAGTATTGTATTTTTCACATACATGATAGTACTTTTATACTGATAAATAATGCAATTCGTGCGAAATTATTCTCTAACCATTCCAAAATATTCAAAAATGCACAACATTAATGTTCAAGTTTTCACTTCTGCCGGCACTCACGAAGTGCAACCAATTTTTTTATTTATAATGGTTTAGCTTAGACTAAATAGGGTTCCGTAGTAAGGAACCCTTATAGTTTGGCTGTGTCCGTCTGTCTGCGGCCAAGCTCAGAGACGCTTGACACTAGAAAGCTTTAGTATATACTTATTAGCTATTAGTCCATATAGTGAATTTAAAAGGAAATCTATTACCGTTAAGCAGGCTTTACAGGTTAGGTAATAGTCGGCAAACTTTTAAAATGTATTTTCTTTTATGAAAACTTACAAAAATCATAGAATATGACATTGCACTTATCTGCACTAAGGGTTTTGCTTCCTAGTTTCTAATTTGAACTACCAAGTAGTGGAAGTCCGCCCCCTGCGATACATAAGCAATTTCATAGTTCATTTGGATTTCATCCATAATTTTGGTTCCGATAGTTTTCATCAATTTTAGCAAAGCGAAGCAAATACGGAACCCTACTCAGTGCGTGGCCCGACATGCACTTGGACGGTTTTTAATTATAAAATGTACACTTAAAACATAAAAAACTATACAAAAAATCTTTATTTTGGGCTCCCACCAGCACTTCACACGTCTTACATTTTTAATACAATTTGATCGAACTGCTTTGTATGCTTCCACCACCAATTAGTTCATGTGAACTAGTGCCTACAGAGACGCAACACTTAAAGATGACTGGAGCAGCCAGGACAGCAGCGGTGGTGAGTGCATGCGGTTCCTGTTCCGGATGGCGAGCAATCGCGGAGAAGACCAGCGATGCAACGACGCCATGCATTTACTAACGGTAATGAGCGACGGCATGATACGTCTGCTAATGGTAGTGGGCAGTTGCAGGCAGGCACTAATTGGTGGCGGAAGCACACGAAACGGATTACATCAAATTGCAAATATATTTGACTTTAGCAAATTAACTCCTGAAAATAGTTGAAAATTATCCTTCTTAAATAAACTCACAAATTTAAATAAATTGACAAATAAACTCATTCACAGAATCGCTCAATTTACTGGGGAGTTCTTAATCGACCAGTCACTTCATACTGATTAAAGTGATATATTCCAACTCTAGAAGCCTCCTACTCTGTTATAATGTAATAGATATACGTTACGTAGTTAGCAAGTTGTTACATTATGTTAATAAAGTTGGCAAAAAGTTAGCAATTTTGCATTTGCTGCGAGCTCTCTAGAGGAGTGAGATTTAATATTGCTCCGCGGAACAGTGAGATAACAAGATTTGTGTTCGTTACTCGGATCAGATGTACTTTTTATCCAAAGCCATTGTATAGATAATTTAATTATAATCAGAACAAATCGTAGTACAGATTTTTATCACGTTTGCATATGCTAATGATGTGAAGAGACTATACTGGCTAAATGTTATCCGCATAGAGTTTTTGCAGTGCACTATTCACACTATAAAATCGGTTTTACTTTTTTATTTAAAAGCTTTTTCTCCTGGTAGTTGTTATTTGATTGCGGTCTTCTGCATAGTGGAGGTACTTCACTAGTCGGACTATTGAAGGTGGTTATGATAAGAGGTGGAGCACGAAGCATATCAACGGAAAAAATGTAACTGGCTCTGACAATAAGCCATGTACACTATAAAACAGTTATGTGCATGTAGCTCTCATGAATTATATTATATACGTAATCATTGAATTCAAAAAAATATATTTAAAGAATCACTCGCCGAACCTGACATGTTTCATGCATTTCTGGTTGACCAGTGGTTCCTTTTCCATCAGATAACACTTTAAGGCAGTTATACGTTCATAATTAATACATACTACTAACATTTTTTTATAGTCTACTTCACACCTTGCAATTCCCCTTTTCCGTGTAGAATCATCATCACGAAACAGGGCAATTTTTGTCAATAATATAAATGATAAAATATTTATAAATAGTATGTCAGTCAGTCTCTGGCTCTGGAAAAAATATTTTCATAGGTGATAGCTATTCCTATTTCCAGTCAATATTTAAGCTTTGTCACAATAATATTGAGAAGAGTTATCATGTGAGTACCTTCAAAACCTTCAAAAGAAACTTTCTAGTATAATACGTATTCATTACACTGTATCTCCTACTCGATAATTCGGCACAGCTCTTTCAAATTAAATTCACTTTATTTATACTGTAAACAAAAAGTGAAGCTTCAATACTTAAAATATAATATTGTCCACCATCTTTTGTCCTATAAATGGAAACATTTGATAACCTTTATTGTATAAACTTATTGGTATATTGAGTTATGAAGTCACGGCGACATATTTCACAAACCTACTTACGATAAGACAGTGTGATTAGACAGTGTGAAATTAAGTTATAATAAAAACAGTGATAATAATGTCAATTAAAATAGTTTATGTTAACTGTACATCAATAATTTTAATGAGTTTTTTACGTAATATAGAAAGGCAAACATACATGTGGCCGACCAAGTCCATGATGTGAATTTTTCTTCAAGAATAGGTTCCAAAATATTTTCTGGAACTCTTGAATGACTCTCTGATAAAACATGATGAGGTAAGTTTTTTTTATACAATGTCGGAAGCTATACAAGCATACGGCCCACCTGATATAAAGCGGTTACCGTAGCCTATGAACGCTTGTAATACATTAAGTATCACTCGAGCGATGCTTTCTCTGCTGCTAATTACACAGCAATTCCCTAGGAGCTTACCACAGGCAGGAACACAATAATCATCTAGGGAGTTGTTATTTGGCTACGGTTTTCTGCGAAGTGGAGGTACTTCCCCAGATGGGCTGCTTTTATGAGCCCTACATGTCTTGACCTTCCTTGGCTCCTACATTCTTCTACTTTCGCGTTGTATATCTGTTTAGAAATTATTTATTCCTGCGTTCTCTTTCCATGTCCAAACCCATACGCTTCTTCTTATTTTAACAGCGACACTCCCTTTCAGGTCAACTCTGTTTATAACATCATCATTGCGAACGCAATCTACAAGCGTTACGTCACTAATTTTACGCAACGCTCGCATTATGACTTCGTTTATCGTACTTTCATGCTCTCTCTGCCATATCCAGCACTCGTTTCATAATTTAGCGTTGGGACCAGCAAGTATTATGAGCTGTCAACAATATTGAACCGATTCCGATTAAGAGTGTTGGTATGGCAGATCCCCAGACATATTCAATGGTTGTAGTTCATTGTTGTAATCATATCTCTCTAAAACTGCTAAACTATTCTTGCAGCGCATTTGTGTATTACATAGTACACGTGTATTTTAATCTGGTAATCTTATTTCATTTTTAAATTATTACTTCTAATCATGACAAAATACTTGTATCAGAAGGTGATGTCAAGAGCCCTTGGCACAGGCGCGTGTGCGTGAAAAGAGCTATGAATGTTAAAAAGGTTGTGACGTGTGTAATGGCCGCATCTAAAGGCTCTCGGTTCTCTCTTCCTACCTCCCAAGGGACCTAGCTTGAAGATATACGTACATACTATAATTGTCTAGGTTAAATACGTGAAGAAAAACCTTTTTACCCCCTTTTTAGGTGGTCAGAAAGAAAAAATATGCATAATCCTGTTACTTTAAACGGGCAATCTTTTTTATTATAAAATGGTCTAAAAAGGGTAGCGATTTATTTTTGTGTTGACGCGGGTTAAGTGTGGATTTCGTCGCATACTACTTCGTGGAGATTTTATAGCAACAGAGTCGTACTCGGGGACTTAATCACGCTTTTTCTGTGTGAGCTTGTTATTTTATAGTCAGCACACAGCATTTGTATTATGACAAATATCATTCTCGGAATACATCAAATAACATACAAAATTCCGGAATGCATAGCGTGTAATATTTATAAATATGTGAACAAAAAACTTAGTAGATGACGAGCTCATTGGCGCAGCGGTTCGTAACGCGACTTTGACACCAACGGGTTTGATTCCCATACAGGACAAACATTTGTGTGCATAACATGACCATGTCTATTTGTATTGTCTATTTGGTGTGGGGGTTTTTAAGAGAGGTAGGGCGGATCAAAGTAGCCGACCTAAGGAAATACCTACACCTCATAGAAAACCGCAACCAAATAACAGCTCTCTGAAGGGTTGCTGTGTTCCTGCGTGTGAATGAGGTCACCAGTAAGCTCCTAAGAAGTTTCTGTATTAGTAACAGAAGTGGTATCGCGCGAGTAATACTTAATGTATTGCGAGCGTTTATAGGCTACGATAACCGCTTCACATCAGGTTAGTCATATGCTTGTATGCGAAGTTGTAAAATTAAAAAAATTAAAAACTTCACTTCTTTTGAATAAGATATGACATAACTAAAGTTCTTATGAAGAAGGAGTGCAAAAAGATAAAATTGTGTAGAATACATGTGTTAGGTAAATCTGTAAATCTGTCAACGTCAAATACATATTAGTCTGTGGTCAAAGAGTCGCACTTAGTACTTGTAGATACAAAATACAATCCCGCCGCATTACGTACATTGTGGTATATACACACATCAAAAGTGTCTAGGGATCAACATATATTTTTGCAATAACTTTTCTCCTGATTGATATTAACTAAAATTTTCTTTAAGGATTCATCAAATAAAGTGTTTTCGTTTGTCTACAGTAACGATAAACCAAGTCACCTTTGCATTAATAAAGAAATTTGCGATTTTCATAATAAAGGGATTTTTGACATTTGAACCACTAACATTAAAGTTCGAAAAAAAGACTGAAATAACAGTTTTCTTTAAAATTTTATTGGGTAACTTAAACAATTAATAATCCGTGTTTCTACCGCGAACACTAACAATACAAGAACATCGGTTTGGCATACTCAAAATGAGTTCATCCAAATCACGCTGTGGAATGGCCGCCCATGTTCGTTGCAACAACAAAAAAAGGTCTTCTTGCGACTGGATACCCTCCATATTCGGCAGAGCTCTTCTCTGTAGCATATCCCATGCATGCTCAATCGGGTTCAAGTCTGGCGACTGAGCAGGCCAGGGCATGACATTGATGTTAGCTGCGGCGAGAGTCTGTCTTACAACTCTTGCGGTGTGCGGTCGTGCATTATCATGTATTAACTGAAATAAGGGACCGATTTGCACTTGTAGAGGAACGATGACATCTGATACAATCGTCTCAGCATAAATTTGAGCGTTGAGGTTGCCTCTGATCCAAATCAACTCAGTTCTTCCGCCGATCCAAATACCCGCCCATACCATGATGGTTTCACCACTATAAGGATGGACTTCCTGGCAGGATTTTAATCGCTGTTGGCGTCCAGGGGTTCTCCAGTGTCGTATACGTCTTGTATCCGGTCTCATACCAAAACGAGACTCATCAGAAAAGCACACGAAACGCCATTGTTCTTCTGCCCAATTTCTGTGTTCAAGAGCCCATTGATATCGAATCCTACGATTGTGCATTGCTATAGGTGGTACCCTTAGCGGTCTTCGGGAATGAAGGTTCACTTCATGCAAGCGGTTTCTGACTGTTTGGTCGCTAATTAAGTTCCCTGAAGAGTGATGAAGCGTCACGGCTAACATCATGGCGGTTATTGTTGGAGCTCTTCGAGTTGTGATTTGAATGTATCGGTCTTGTCTCCGTGTCCATGCATGGGATATGCTACAGAGAAGAGCTCTGCCGAATATGGAGGGTATCCAGTCGCAAGAAGACCTTTTTTTGTTGTTGCAACGAACATGGGCGGCCATTCCACAGCGTGATTTGGATGAACTCATTTTGAGTATGCCAAACCGATGTTCTTGTGTTGTTAGTGTCCGCGGTAGAAACACGGATTATTAATTGTTTAAGTTACCCAATAAAATTTTAAAGAAAACTGTTATTTCAGTCTTTTTTTCGAACTTTAATGTTAGTGGTTCAAATGTCAAAAATCCCTTTATTATGAAAATGGCAAATTTCTTTATTAATGCAAAGGTGACTTGGTTTATCGTTACTGTAGACAAACGAAAACACTTTATTTGATGAATCCTTAAAGAAAATTTTAATTAATATCAATCAGGAGAAAAGTTATTGCAAAAATATATGTTGATCCCTAGACACTTTTGATGTGTGTATTATCGCAAAAGTGTCAATATTTATTGTTGAAATAGAATATGTATTATTTTGAACAAATTTCTAAATAAATATATGCAATAATTTTTCTAGGCAGTTACTAGTATATATTATTGTAATGTTTGATGCTGAACGCTAATTATGAAATTATTGCTTCATTAACAGGTTCACGCACTAACACAGGTACTAATCCATTACTACTAATTTTTCGCCGCCATTTTACTGCAAACACAAAAACAAAAACCCCTGGGCACTAATTTAAATAAAAAAGCGCTTAATCGTCCGGTTTGAAAAAAATAGATCGACGAACGTAAGCCCACGTCCGAAGCTCCGTTTACCAATAATCTACCACCTGTCAAAATTCAAGAATTTTTGATAAATTTTGATAAATGATGTAAGCAAAATAAAAATGTTTTTCACATTAAATAGAAATTTCTAAATTTATACGAGTTTAGTGCTATGAATAACAGCAGATAATGGAAAAGTTACGGATGTAACGACTGTTTATCAAAACATATGTGTGAATTTCTTTATGTATGAAATTTATGAGTTTGCATTATTTTATCTAATGCTTACTCGATTCGAACGGATACTAATTGTTCGGGTCTTTTTAAGTTGGCAATAAATATATAATCGGCCTGAAATTGTCCTTAAGGGAGGTGTTCGTAATAATCATGAATTACATCACAGACTTTTTATACACGTCAAGAATCGGAAATTTGTTAAATATCGTAAGTTAGTTACGATAGCCATTAGTTAAGTTAAGTTTAGTTCATTATGACCGAAGGTAAATAGATAAAGGCACTATTTCATTTCAGTACTTGTTGCGCTAACATGTTAACCAATAATACACTTGGTTTGCGTTTTTAACCGTTATTGAGAATCCAGTGAATTTTATCTCAAATCTGTAAATATTTTTTCTGCTATATTAATATTGACGCAGTCTTATAAGAAAAATACGGTTTTTTATTGATTTTTTATATTTAGATAATTGACTTGACGAATTGACAAGCTCGGTGGCTCAGTTGTGAATGACGCGATTTTAACACCAGCGCTCGTGGGTTCGATTCCCACACAAGACAAACATTTGTGTGCATGAACATGTCTGTTTATCTTGGTCTGGATGTTTAAAGAGAGGTAGGGCGCATCAAAGCAACCCGTCTGGGGAAGTACCTCTACCTCACAGAAAATCGCATCCAAATAACAACTCCCTAGAGGGTTGTTGTGTTCCTGTGTGTGAGTGAGGTCACCAGTAAGCTCCTGAGTAGTGGCTGTGTAAGCAGGCAAGCTGTGTGAGGAGGCATCGCGCGAGTGACACTTAATACCTATATATTACAAGTGTTTTAATAGGCTACGGTGACTGTTTTACATCAGGTGGCCCGGATGCTAGAATGCCTCCCGACGTTGTATAAAAAAAATCGATGGAAATGGATTGCCGAAAAAATATTTTTACTTGAGTTTTACGAACTACTGTATGACTGTGGCGAAAAATAAGAATACATCATGTTTAATCGTAGGTCGTAAACAGAAACGAACATGAAAACGCATTAATGTAGACGGTACATACATTGAGCGCATTTATCATGGACTGATTTATGATGATAGTACTGTCAACATGTGATCATGGTTGAAACAATGCATAATTATCAGAATACTTTGCATGCCCGCGTTAATTGATGTTGCGTATTTATTTATTCATACTGGTATTTATAGGCGTTGTCTCACAATCAAACAGTTAAACCTACGACTACAATGTAATATAGACACAAAATTATGCTAAAAAGACTGATAGACTGCCAAAATAAACAAATAGCTACGAAAGATATTAAATTTGTGCCATAACGTTTGCTGACCGCGTTCGCAATGTTGATTCTTTTACTTTCTTTTTTATTCCACGTTGTGAGCTATACAAGCATACGGCCCACCTGATGTAAAGCGTACCATAGCATAATTAACGCTTGCGATATATTAATTATCACTAGCGCGATGCCTCCTCTGCTGCTTACACAGCAACTCCTTGGGAGCTTACTGGTGACCTCACTTACACGCAGGAACACAACAACCATCTAGGGAGTTATTATTTGGTTGGGAGCGGTTACGGTAGTCTATGAACGCATGAAATGCATTGAGTATCACCGACGCGATGCCACCTCTGCTGCTAAAAACAGTAACTCCTTAGAAACTTACTGGTGACCTCACTCACATGCTGGAATACAACAACCCTCCAGAAAGTTATTATTTAGCTGCGGTTTTCTGTGAGGTAGAGGTACTTCCCCAGGCGGGCTGCTTTGATGCGCCCTACCTCTCTTAAAACATCCAGAGCAAGACAAACAGACATATTCATGCACACAAATGTTTGCCTTGTGTGGCAATCGAACCCAAGTGCGTTGGTGTCAAAGTCGCGTTATTCACGACTGAGCCACCGTGCTCGTCAAATCAAAGTTGATGTAAAAAGAGAGTTGATTTGAAAGAGAGTGTCGGTATTGAAGTAAGCAATGATATATAAGTATATATTTATACATGTAGACAGAATGCAGGATGGAATAATGACGAAAGATATACGGGCCGAGGATATTTGGTTGTGATTAGTGAGTGACCCTAAACGAAATAAGCTATGGAGAATCGTTGAGCCCAATATTACGTAGTAACTCAATGTACCGCTAGGGGTCGGTAGGTAAAGTGGAACGCGTAGCTCTTATCGCCAGTTCGCATATCAACATGCGGCAACTAATCGGCGTATTGGTTTAATTTTTCTCCCATTGGTCAGTAGACTGGAATCTATGAGATATATAGGCGCTAAAGCACAACGGTTTTGTGAGAGGGGGATACTTTCATGCCTACCACCTATACCATGGTGGAGAGGTTAGCGATGCTACTTTGACTCATTAAATGGGTTCAATCCTTATACAGTATTTTTTGTAATATTAGAGGGGGGAAAACTAGCACGTGGTTCAACTGATGATAAGTGGTCACCATCGCTCATAGACATCAGCAACACCAAAGGGACACTGATCCGTAGCCGGCCTTTTTAGGGAAACATAGGTTTTTTTCTTAAAGGCAAACTATATCGTATTTCATACAAACCTTTGTTTGATTTAATATGTCCATTTGTCTTGGTTTGGGTATTTATAAGAGGCATCGCACGAGCGATACTCAATGCAAGCGTTCATAAGTTACGGTCACTGCTTACAACCGGCGTCATATATAAAAATACTGTCAATTTCTATAAAAAAAATATATTTATTGAGTATATTCGAATTTCGTATTATTTGAATAAAATATTTTTCTCAGTGTTATTTTTTAAACATATGAATTATAAAATAAAATATGAAAATAAACAAAACATAAAAAAATAAGTATAAAAAATCGGCCAAGTGCGAGTCGGACTCGCGCACGAAGGATTCCGTACCACTACCTATAAAAACGGCAAAAAAATCACGTTTGTTGTATGGGAGCCCCCCTTAAATATTTGTTTTATTTTAATTTGATTATTTATTCTTAAAGTGAATATCTAACTAAATATTCTATAAATGTTTCAAGTGTCTACCTGTTGCCGTTATTAATATCGAGCAAAAACGAGCAAAAATATCACGTTTATTGTATGGGAGCCCCGTTAAATATTTATGCTATTCTATTTTTTTGTATTTGTTGTTATAGCGGCAACAGAAATACATCATCTGTGAAAATTTCAACTGTCTAACTATCACGGTTCGTGAGATAGGTACAGCCTGGTGACAGACGGACGGACGGACGGACAGCGAAGTCTCAGCAATAGGGTTCCGTTTTACCCTTTAGGTAGGGTTCCCCTAAAAAGAAAATGATCTACTCATAAGAATAAAAACAGATACGTAAATTACATTTGCCAACTGAAGTCTCTCACCGCACCGTCCAATGTACTAAGCTTTGTTCTAACCGTAACCTCCTCATATTGATTGATCTAATAGATGGCAGTCGTACCTGTATACTTATCTAGGACGTTGACTGTACATTTTTTATTGAACTGCATTACTACATTTGCGGTTAGAATTCCTTTTTATTTTATTAATAATAATATAATATACTAATATAAATTAAATAACTTACACTGTGGTGTAAGTGTATCTAAGTAGCTCACTATCATCTGTATAGTCAAAGCCAACCTCGACTTGCCGTGGTGCACTTTACTAATTAACGAGCCGCTGACGTCGAGAAAGATACTGGCACCATGGAGGGTTGTTGTGTTCTTGCGAGTGAGCAAGGTTACCAACCTCTTCAGCTCCAGTTAGCTTTGAGATCACAATGCGTGATAAATTTTATATTGCAAGCGTTCTTAGGCTACAATCTTCTTCTTTTTCGCGTTATTTCGTTTCCTAATCCATTAGAATTGGCGGGGTCCGCTACCTAAGCCTAAGGATTTGACGAAGACATCGATTTTTTACTTGGAGCGACTGCCGTCAGACCTCCACATTCAAGAGGGAAAACCAAGTTTTTTGGAAACCAGCCGGACCTTGTCCTCCAGGTGACTTCGATATTGAACTTCATTGGAGATCTCGATGGCAAGCATCCTAATACTAAAAATAAACCCATTGTACAATAGGTAGAACACGCAAAGGTAGGCAAATCTCTCCTTAAGCTTAAAGGCTACAGTGATCCATGTGCGTTCAGACTTGAGACTTTTATAACATGAGTCTTTGCCACGAGCTGATATACTGTTTGGCTCTGTTAAGCACACCAATTTTCCTGAACGCAATAATTCCAATTGCTCAAAAGACGAACAGCCTTGGTTTACATTATTGCAATTTTTACAGTCTACGAGTATGTTACTCGCAGTTAATGTAACTTCCTGAAATTTAAAAAATCGGTTAAATATTTTTGGAGTTTATCTATTACAAACAAACATACAAATAATCAAATCTTTTCTCTTTAGTATATTATTAGTATACAACATATCTACGAACTGGCCTCTGCTATGACTTCATTAGCGATATGATATATGCTCAATCTAACTCCAAACCAAATACAAATTGACCTACATTACACCAAATAAAATAAACAAGGTTTTCCCTAGCACTGTCTATATTATTCACCAAATATTGCTATCGGCTGCAGATAAATTGCCTCAATCCAAATAGTGTATAACTTTTTGGACTGCGGCCAAAGTAGGCTAGTGAAGCCATGTTCTGTATTCACTATTCATTTCCCCGTCAACTGTTAGTTTAAGCTCACTTTAAAATTCAAAGGGGTTTAAATGGCACGTATTGAAGAGTAGTCGCAGGTAGTTAGTTCGAACGATGCATAAAAATATTAGAATTTTTATGCGTTTGAATTAGAAGAGTTTTTATGTCTCTGTTTATTTTCCAGTTTCTGATTCGCTGCCAAAAAAAAGCTAAATTCCGAATTAACTAAATGATAATTATTTATTGGGGCACTGTAATGTAGGAATTGTCCAAGATTGTCAAGTTTGATGATCATAAATAAGTTACAATGAATAAAATTCAGTTCCTTACATTTAACTTGTCTTACTTTAGCATTCTTTGAAACTAATGTCAATTGAGCGCTATTGTAACTACTTGAAATGCGAGAGTAGCTCTGGCTTGGATTAATCTCGGTGGCAGATCTTGCACTAAACACCACTATCGAAATTATAATCTATTTTATTCAATATTTAGTCACTAGATTTATCTTCGGGAATTGGCAACTAGTAGATCTATTAAAGCGTGTTAAAAAGCAAAGGAAGTGAAAAATGGTACCACTTGAAATGTAAATATGTCAACAAAATTTGAGATTCGTCTTATGAGCAATTAAAATAATTGCCCAAAATGTAAAGCAACCAGTCCCGGCTGTTTATAATAGATGACAGGGGCAAATCACACAAAATAGATCAAATGTGTAGAAGGAGACATATTATAATCTCCACCCATCCCATCTTTCTACTTCTTTCTATTTTTATATATTTTGAATTCTCCTGCGAAGGAGGCAGAACTTCAAGCAGGAGAAGACATGTTTTTATATTATATTAACTTCACGCTCGAGAATCAACATCTCGTTATCCTTCTCCTTCTCTCTCGACTACTGACTCAGCCAAGTTCTCCATATTTAACAGCTCTTCTACTCTTGCAAGGAGCAGAATATCACACAATCCCTCCCCTTTTTGCTATTTATACTATCTTTACTCGATTTTCGGTTATAACTTGGTTATACAATTAATGTGATAATCTATTCATTGTAGGAATTTACTTATTAACAAGTAATGGGTAGTACAAAGGCGGACTTACGTGACTGTTAGAGATCTAGTATGAATTTGGCTTGAAAGGATTATAGTTAATAGATTCAGGCGTTACTTTGCGAAAGTCAAATCTATATGCAATTTGATCTAACCTGCTTTGCGTGCTTCCGCCACCAATTAGTTCATGCGGCCTAGCGCCGGCCGGCACCCACCCACTACTGTTAGTACTTGGTACATGCCGACGCTGCCATGGCTGCTCCGGTAGTCTCTGCCTCGGCTGCTGCGGTCGTCCGTCATCTGGAACAGAATCCGCATGCCCCCACCACCACCGTCGCTGCCACGACTGGCCTGGTCGTCGCTGCGACACGTGTTTCGCCTCTCCACGAGGCATCATCAGGCGTTGTAGACGTTAATCGTAAGAATAACATGCTACTTGTAGCATGCTACAAGTAGCATGTTACTTAGCGACGGTGGTGGTGGGGGCATGCGGATTCTGTTCCAGATGACTGACGACCGCAGCAGCCGAGGCAGAGACTACCGGAGCAGCCATGGCAGCGTCGGCATGTACCAAGTACTAACAGTAGTGGGTGGGTGCCGGCCGGCGCTAGGCCGCATGAACTAATTGGTGGCGGAAGCACGCAAAGCAGGTTAGATCAAATTGCATGAAAGGATTATATATAAGATAAATACATGCACAGAGAAATCATCTGTACAACAATTAAATGAAATTATATACTATAAAATAACACACAGTTATGAAAGTTTTGAATGAATAAAAGAGAAGAAAAATATAATTTACTCCACATCTACATTACTTACAAAAGAAAAAAGAAGTATACAAAATACAATACAAAATTCTTTATTTGTTCTCTCACATAGACTATACAGTACAATTTGAGATAAAATTAAGATGTACATTACATTAAATTCAATCTATGCGAGAGACTGGTCTCTGTACTAGGAGGACCTGTATGACAGATTACCAGTCTCTCCAACACTCATACATAAAGCTCATACATACTCGTATCTACATACCGAACAAATAATATGTTATTAAACTAGCGGAGAACATGGAAGAACTAGGTTCGAGATACGCTTTCTGTTTTGACTTACTTGTCGATACACAAGAATTTAATACCAAAGTATACAAGACCCAAGAAATCGTTTGGGAGGTGACTTAGAATACGAATTTTTAAAATTGATTTGATTTTGTTTGATTTTTTAAGTAAACTATTCTTGTGATTCTAACTTCATTTATTGATGAATCATTCATCTAAGTTCTCTTTTACATTAGTTTAAATCAAAACATCAATTTAGAAGTGAAAAGGAAAATATAAAATCGAAATATCTTTCACAATACGTTCGAGAGAAATGCCAATAGCTGCAACTTAGCTCATGTGCATCTCCGATACAGCTGGTTATCCCAGATGCTAGCCCGCTGGCTTTGAAATATCACTTACCAACTTTCCGTTATTGAAAAGGAATTTAGTTTTGAGAGCGTAATTTGAAATATGAAGTTTTAGTCGGTTGCTTTTAATTTCAAGAGAAAGTTTTGATTTTACAAAATCATCCTTTTATCCTATGTAGTGCTTAGTCAGTTCATTCACATTTTGGTTATTTCGTAGTTCACCGCTGTTATTATTAAGTAAACAAGCTATTGTTCTCGACTTTGCTCACTATGCCGATATTCTATGAAGTGCCAATTAAATATGAGAAAGATTCAAGGAGAATTTAAATCAGTGGCTCTAGCGGTCAGTCGTTTCTGACAATAATACTAATTTCACAGAGAACTTACTATGGCATTCTACTATGGAATTTAGAATTAGACATATTACTTGATATTATACCAACTAATATGTCTAACATTGCTTTAATCGTCTTTGCAATATTCAGTAAAAGGCACATATAATTAAAAACTATCATAAAGTACTACCATAAGTAAGGTTAATAAATAAAAATAATATTAATTATAATAAAAAATACAATTATTAAAAAAAGCGGATGGGCGCAACAGGCGATATAATGGCGTAAATGAACAAATTGAATTAGTTTTCCATGATAAATTTACACAAAAAAACTAATGTGGGAGGAAAATGTATGTGTTAATATTTTCCTAAGGTAGGTATTACATCATAGAATAATTGTACTTTTAGAATTTTAGGTAAATAAGTATTATTAAGATACTGAACATATACAAAAGAGGAAAGTATCTACTAAAGAAAGCTTTATAAAAAGACAATAATAATACTGCCGAAAACAACAATCAGATATGATAGTTATGTCAGGTGTCCGTCCCTCTTCTGCAATAGCCCTGTACCAATAATCCCTGTAGACCTCATTACAATAGACTAACACATTGCAATAGTCCCAATACGTGCCGTGACCTGCTCATGAATATATTATTCCAACAATATTCTCAAGAGCGGGTCTCGGTGAGTGTACAACATAACTTGAATCTTCTCAAAGGGACCTCTACGCGTTGGATCCATATCCCCGTGTCGCCTATCAAATGACCGGAATTAAAACCCGTCATATATGAAATGTTGTCGGACAAATTCCCCACCGCATCTAGCCCCAAAGTGAGTGAAGCTTGTATTATGGGTATGGATAACTGATAAATATACGAAGATACATTTTTTTTTCGTTAATACCTAGTCCGGCCATAAGTTCTGTTACAAATGAATATCCATTTATATTCTTATGAAGTTATGTAATCTTAATAAAACCTATATGTACATATTTATGACAGTCTCAGTAAAAAATAAATAATAATTCTATTCGAAATGGCCACCTTTGGCTTTGATACAGGATTTACACACTGTTTTCATGGGAAATTTAGCCACTGCTTGCTCTAGAGATTTCTTAAGAGACAAAATGTCGGCGTGTCATTTCGATCAGGCCATGTCCTCTAAAACTGACCATTATTTGTGGTCTAAGGAGTTCAGATCTGGGCTAGATGAGGGCCAGTCTTCAGCTCTTATAAATTCCGGAACGTTGGTTTTGAACCAGGCTTTGGTAGTTCGTACCTTGTGACCAGGTGCAGAGTCCTGCTGGAAAGTCCACGGTACATTTAAAAAAAGTATATTGCTGAGAGGTTTCACAACATGATCCAAAACAGTCTCTTGATACACTTTGGCTGAAGTTTCTCACAGAAATGAAGCTTTGTGACTCCTCGCTAAGACCACATTGTACCAATCCGTATCCGTAGCCTCCGATCTTTTATGGTCTTCAACAGAGGAAGTGTTGGTACATCTGTCGATAGTATGATATACGAACATACGGCTGATACCAAGCTTTTGAAGTGTCTTGAATATGACCGACGGCTCCATGCCCACTTTGTGCAAGGCAAACACCGAAATCCTATTTTCTGTAACATCTATTATATATTGTAATTTGAAAGATGAAATAATGACGAAGCAGATATACAATGCAAAAGTGGAAGGATGTAGGAGCCGAGGAAGGTCAAGACTTACCTACCATGGCCAAATTGGTCGTGTTCTACCAGAAGGTGATGTCAGGAGCCCTAGAAACCGGCGAGCGTGCATGAAAAGAGCAATGAATGTTAAAGAAGCGAGTGAGGTATGTAAGGATCGAGTCGCGTGGCGCTCGGTTCTCTCTGCCTACTCCGTAAGGGATTTGGCGTGAAGTTATAGTAGTAGTAGTAGTAGTAGTAATTTGATACCAAAAACGAAAAATGTAAATCGGTGGGAAATCGATAGAAGTGTTTAACATAATAAACACGTTCCAAATTCAAAATAATTAAAGGCTTGAAAAATAGAAAAGTTTCTTAGTAACAATATTTATGGTCAGAATAGTTATATACTTATGATGATACATACCCAGTGTTTTGTATGTATCATAAATATATAACTAGTAAACTAAGATATACGTACATGTTCATAACAAAATATTGTCCTGTGTGGGATTACACCCACGAGCATTGGTGTTCAAGTAGCGTTACTAACTACTACCCCACCGAGCTCGTTCGAGATATGTCAGTACAATATTTGTCACAACTCATAAATCAAACTGACGAGTTTTCTAACTACTCGTCCTAAAATTGCAGGATTGATATTTGATTTTATACCATCTTCTGTTGATGCCGATAAACTATGGCTAATGGAATATGAAAATTTCGTTTTATCATTTTCATCACAGGAAATCATATAGGTATATAAAGTCATATATCCTCTGTCTATAGGATAAGGTTGCATTGTGCAAATTATTATGTTCTTTTGACTTACAAACTACAGAAGAAATTTTGTTCTCATTTTACTCTCTATCTGAGAGGGTTTAATATTTTTACGTTGCCCTTTTTAGTACTCCGTACTAAAAGAGATATTAATAGCGTTACCTCGACATTCGTTTATACATCCACCAGAAAAGGTTGATGAGTTGGAAGTAGGGAAACAAGTGTTAACATCTAATACTGTGGTACCAAAACAATATTTTTCCTTTTAGCTTTATCCAGTTTCGTAATCCATTAGGATTAGCGGGGTCCGCTACCTAAGAATTTGGCGAAGATTTGATTTTTACATGGAGCGACTGACTGTCAGACCTCCACTCCTTTTAACAGAGGTAGGGCGCATCAAAGTAGCCCGTCTGGGGAAGTACCTCCACCTCACAGAAAACCGCAGCCAAGTAACAACTCCCTAGAGGGTTGTTGTGTTCCTGCGTGTGAGTGAGGTCACCAGTAACTCCTATGGAATTGCTGTGTTAGCAGTAGAGTTGGCATCGCGCGAGTGATACTTAATGTATAGCTAGCGTTTATAGGCCACAGTAACCACTTTACATCAGGTGGGCCGTATGTTTGTCCCAACGTCGTAAAAAAAGCTCAGAGGGAAAACTAGATCTTTTTAGGTAAGGTCACACGACTTGTAACTTCTTGGGCGTGCGGGTTTCCTCACAATGTTTTCCTTCACCGCCGAGCAAATGATAATTACAAATATGGACATGAATCCGAAATCATTTAGTGGTACATGCCAGGGTTCGAACCGGCACCAGTTGGTCTTTAGGCCGATTCTTTTTCCACTGGTCTACTGTGAATACAAAGTAATATACGCACATATTTACCTACTGAACTCTACGACACTATACGGAAAAGTAACGTGTGAGGCCAGATTCGCTCATGACCGCATTATTTGTGTTGTTCTCTCGTACCAACATTCAAAAATTACGTTTTCGCCTGAAGTAAATTGCAGAGCAGATAAAGCGGGAAATTGAAACATCAAGTGAACTCAGGATTTGTTGTGGCTGTCAAGCACTAACCCAACTTTATTGATCGAAACGGGCGACGGAAGCCAATGTCATTGTAAGCTATTTCTTGAATTTTTAGTGTACCTACGAATTTTTAGACTTTTGTGAGAACGAATGCTATCTAGGTCATCTTTGAAAACCAACAGTAAGTAAGCAACCGTTACTACGTACGTTTGTGATCTTGTTAAAAAATTTTTCCTTTGGATTAAATATACCCTTCATCATATTGTTACTGGATGAACATCAACGCTGTGTATACCGCAAGCCACTGAACATTATTTTTATGCTCAAATAACGTGAGCATGCATTAATGAAGGATTATTCAAAATTCAACCCTGAGAAATAGGGATGTGAATTTTTGTGGAAAAATCCACACTGATGAAATTACCGTTGAAGCTGAACGTTACTTTAAATAGCTTAGTGATGTGATCGCATAAAATGTATAACGCAGTAATTAATCATTCGATTCAACCCAATCTCTTTCATTTATAACGATACTGATCACATACATTATGTAATAAAAATTGAGTTTATTATGTCTTGTAATTTGATCTAATTATATTACTTCGGATGCTTCCGCCGCCACTAAGTTCATGTGAATACTCATTTTGTGTGTATATACAACTGCCGTTATTCGTCTTCATTTTTAACCGTTTTCTACAAGATTTATGTAGGCTTTATTTCTTAACTTTTCTATTCTGAACTTCTATCTTATTCACACCAGCTGTCCGAATTATGTCATGGAGTCACCATGCCATCGCATTTACGGTTTACCCTATGGCTGTTTTCCTATCCATGGCCTCCACTCGCTCACTCCATTGTCGTGAACAGTATTTTCAAGCTACGCAAAGGGCTCGATCTAAGGCTACCGATGCCTTGTTGTTTTTATTTGTTAGAACGGTGAAAGAATAATAATGCATGTATGTATATATTCATGCCAGGTCCCTTGCGAGGTAGGCAGAGATAACCAAGCACCGTAATACGCGATCCTTACGCACTTCACTCGCTTCTCTAACGTTCATAACTCTTTTCATGCACGCTCACCGGTTCCTAGGGCTCCTGACATCACTTTCTGATAAAACACGACTAATTTGGTCATGGTCGGTTAGTTTTGGTCTTCCTCGGCTCCTACATCCTTCCACTTGCATTGCATATCAGTTTCGTCATTCTTTCATCCTGCATTATTTCTACATGTTCGAACCAACGGAGCATGCCTTTTCTTCTCTTAACACCGACACTCTCTTTCATACCAGCTCTCTTTCTTACGTCATCATTCCGAACGAGGTCAACAAGCGTTATGACACAAATTTTGCGCAATGCTCTTATCTCGACCGCATTTATTCAACTCTCATGCTCTTTCTGCTATACACAGCTTTCACTTCCATACGTAAGCGATGGGACTAGTACCGCGTTGTGTACAGCGAGCTGTGCCTTCTCGCTTAGATGGGATTAGGCTTTTAGGCTTCGGCTGCCTAGAAGTTTTCCCCAACGGTTCAGTCACGCTATTCTCTGCACTCACTCGTCTCTCCACATCAACGGTGTACCTTCTATCGCTGCTGAAAGCGCTTCCAAGATATCTCACCCCCTTGCTCCAACACTACATCATCAACCGAAATCCTAGTGATCGTTCTGGTTGTCTCTCTTTCAAATACTATTATCTTGGTTTTTTTCGCTTTCACTTCGCTTTTTCTTCATTCAATTGTAAGCCTTTGTTCATACAATCATCTTTCGTTGTTGTTACTAGTGTTTGCAGTTCAGATGGCAATTCTGCTATTAATACCACGTCGTCTGCATAAAGCAGGCAGTTGACAACTGCATTCCCACATTCATATTTCTTATTCTCTGGAGACAACTGTCCAAATACAGGCTGAATAGCCGAGCCGACAGCACGCATCCCTGTCTGACACCAATGTTGGTATAAAACCAGGGCGACAAGCTGCCGTCCACCCGCTGTGCTGTACAATCCTTCTAAGTGGACTGCACAGCACGGAGCAGGTTACCGTCAACCCCTTACTGGGCAAAATGTTCCATGACCATATCAAATGTTTTCTCAAGGTACACAAAACCGCAGAAATTCTTCTGGTCTATAGCCAGATGCTTCTCTACCATGTTGCGGAGTAATAAACTTGATCCGTACATACTCTGCCGCTTCGAAATCCACCCCGCAAAAATTCCATCGGATTTCACCCTCATTCTCCTTTCAATCATTTTTCCATACACTTTAATTGCTAAGTTAATCAAACTGATGCCCTATAGTTGGCACAGGCCTTTGTATACGTAAACCCTTGCCTATACAAAGGCACGATGACTGCATGTCTCCAATTGGTCGGGACTCTTCAAGGTTCTCCAGCTTAATTTGTTCAATAACCAGAAGGCGTCCCTAATCAGCGTTGCCAGATTTTTTTTTTATCAAGTCGGGATTTTGCATCTTTTTGAGTGAAAAAAGCGGGATTCTTTCAACAAAAGCAGGACTTAGTGAAAAAAAAACCGTATATAATCAGAAGTTTTTATATATTTATCTTTTATTTGAGTTTTAAATTACGTTTATGTGATAATAGATAGTAAAAATAGCCAAAGAAAATAATTTTAATAAAAATATGATATTTTAAATCATTATTGTTGGATAGTTTAGTCTTCTTCGTCTTCTGAATAAAAAAAATAAAAAACAAGAATCAAATAAAAAAAGTTTTATCTATTTATAAATGTGATGTTTCTGAGAAGTGAGCGTTACAAATTGTAACTTACAAAAAGAGAATAATTTATTTATAAGTAGTACTTATTCATGATATTTCTGTGAACATTTGACTTCTTAAATTTACGCAGCATTTATTTCTGGCATCTGACCATTTTAAATTCATCTGAGAGTTAAGGAAAGCAGTTTGATGTTAGGATACTTAATATGAAAGACACTAGTTTAAACATATTCCTGGTATCCTTTTTTGAAAACTGTTGAAAGAGCTCGTGCAATTTCTGTGCAATGGTGTCTTTACAATTTCCGCGCTTCCTCAGCACGCTGCGCACATGGTTGAGTTATCCCAGAAAAGCGGGTCAGAGCCAGTTCCACGCGGGACATTTAATTTTGATTTAAAAATCTGGACGTCCCGCCGAAATCGGGACGTCTGGCAACGCTGTCCCTAACGTAGGTACAGTACAATACAGTCCATACGTAAACCGTTGCTTATACAAGGGCACGATAACTGCGCGTCTCCAATCGATCGGGACTCTTCCAGTTCTTCAGTATAATTTGTTCAATAACCAGAAGGCGTCCCTAACGCCACCTAGTTTGGTAATTTCACCATATTCATTACCGCTGACGTTCCAGTTTTCAAACTTCGTATCGACCATTCAATCTCATCCATGCTAATTTCCGCGTAATATCTTCATGGTACGCTGGCACTGCCGAGTCAGTCACAGACTCATTCAAAGTGCAAGCGTCCTGGACATATTCATACATTTCTCTAAAATATTTATTCCACAGTTTTTAAACTCCCTGAGTATTAGCAAGAATGAAAAGAGATACGAACTCGTCAGTGTCTCCACTTCTTGAAAAATGGTCCGTTTCAACAGTGAGATCTCTGAAGGCTCTTTTACTCATTAGCGACTTTCGAAGACGTCGAACTTCTCGAGCTCCTGGGGATTAGTAGAGCTCAAAGGAGCATATGCTGTAACCAAAAAGACTCGCGTAATCCCCAGTTTTATCTTAACCCAGCGTTAACCCAGAGAAGTGTTGGACTTATTAAATCGTAATCTTTCACACCAGCAGCCAAGCGAGCTGAAAGCACAACACCTACGCCAGCGCTGGTATGATCGTCCTGATTCACCCCGGACCACAGGGCTATCATGCCACCGGGCAGATCTTCGATGTCGCTTCCCTTTCGCTTGATCTCTAACACACACAAAGCATCTAGGCAGCTCTCGTTCATTATATCTATCAACTAATTCAAAAGAAAGTTAAAAAATAGGCGCAATAATAAATCAAAGAGTTCGGAACACGTACACATGAAATTTCTATTTGTGTAACGTATTCTCATGACATGAATGGAGTGACGTAAAACTGTATATCTCAGACTACACAGTCGTAAAACTTCGTTACAGAAAGTGTGTAAAATTTTATGATAAATTTTGAAAATCTCCACCGACCCCGCTGCTCAATGAATGTGAAACTTCGTGAAAAGTTTCCGAGATTTTCTTTGTCTTTACTTTCTGTCGCGGATTTATTTCTGGATTTTATTTTAGTCTGGCGCACTGTGTAACGTAACACTGTCACTGGAAAAGGGAAAGATAATGTAAAGGTTTATTAAAAATTTCGTTGATGCCGGTGGTCGTTGACATTCGGTGGAACTTTGCAGACATCTTGTTATAAAATCACTTTTACTGTTCAACTACCATATTATTTATTAGTGAACTCTTCCAAGTTTGTTATGCGTGGTAAGATTTTGAGACATAGTGAAGCAGTACTTCAACTCGTAGCAAATACTTATGATATAAGTCTCGAGTTAGACTACACATGGAGTAATATACTGATTGTATTTTTATACCTTCAAGAAGCTATGAACTCGTGCAATACCAGGGTTATCACTTTTGCATAATTGACCCTGTAAAAAACTTTTTACGGCTATTTTGAAGAACCATACACTCTCCTGGGAATTTCTTGGCAGACATACGGCTATTCCACAACCTAAGGCTTTCCCGTAAGAAAACATATCCGAAACTGTACAGTATTGGACCATTCTCATTCCAATAGTTGAATTTCCAGTCGGATGCATGTGGGGCGAATGAATATAATCAATCTCTATAACTTCACGCCAAGACTGTTGCCTGGTAGGCAGAGAGTACTGAGTGTCACATGACTCGGTCCTTATACACCTCACTTGCTGCTTTAATATTCAGAGGTCTTTTCTAGCATGCTCGCCTCCTCCTGACACCACCTTCTACTGATATAAGACTTATTTGGTCAGGTCAGGTGAGTTTAGGCCTTATTCGGTACCTATCTACCTTCTGCTTTCGTGTTGTTCATCTGTTTCATTATTCTTTCCTCCTGTATTCTTCCTATATGTCCAAACCAACGGAGCATACGGAGTCTTCTTATCTTAACACCGATATTATTTATCAGGCAAGTTATGTTTCGATTGAACATATTTGTTTTATTTTTATTACGAGTATATTAATATGTAAAATGGAAGATTGAATTAAACAATTTTTAACGGAAGCATCGCGTATTTTATTTATTTTGTTGAACCTGACGTCTTCCTGCGACCACGGACGCTGCAAAGCGTTCGAAACGTCAGGTTCAACAAATTAAATAAAATACGCGATACTTCCGTTAAAAATTGTTTAATTCAATGTGTATCAATCGCGAAAACCTAAGACAATACTAAAATGGAAGATCTTTAGAATAAAGGGAGAATTTTCCCGAGCTGTTTCTTATTAATTATTACTGCGTCCTACCTCCTCTACATTTCTTAATTGACAGAGTTTACGACGTGCATTTCACTGTATCTGAAGATAATAGAGCGACGGTTAATGTACTCGTAGTTAATGCTGATTACCAAAACGTAAGTCTCAAATAATTTACAAGTAAAATTGGCGCTAATCATTGCGCGCCACGTTCACGTAGCCTCAGACAAACAAGTTCACACTTTATTGACAATTAAATTATTAGATAGGTTATGATAATAATACCTCTCACCTGAACGATGTCTGAAGCTACAGTCTTACCGTATCTCACCGTATTTGTCGTAACTATCTTGTATTTTAATAGTAGTTTATTTTTAGTTTTATAGATGAATGCAACTAAAGTATGTTATTTAAATATTGGGTTTGGAATTAGTAATTTAAAAATTACTGTACACAACACAACCATATAAATATTCCTTAGAATATTTCTTGTATGTTCCTGCGAGTGAGGAATGTAACTACACACTTCAGAGTAGGTGCCCAATGAACGTATCTACGAGTATATGTAGGCATACGCTAAATAACACATATGTGTGGACCCATGCCAGATGGTTCGTACGTGTGCCATTCGAGATTCGATACATAAAAAGAATCCAGATATATACTTACTGGCTGACAGACACGTTTGCTGAAAATATGCCCTCATCTACTAAACTGTTTAATATTCAAGACGATTTGACGTACAATGAAACGTGACAACAATTTTATCGCTTGAACGCCCCAGTGCCTCAATAAATTTCAGCGTAAAAGGAAGCCTTTGTTTGAGACTTAAAGCCTATTATTCTGTAAACGAGCCTGAGGTTCCGTACGGCATTCATACGTGCGCCGCTTGAAGTTTTCTTTAAATAATTTAAAGTTAACATGGCTGCGGCTTTTGGGGCTCGAGCGTAAATAAAACGCGGGAATGGCGTTACTGAAATAGTTTTACTGGAAAACGTTGAATGTATATTCGGTAGTAATAGTAGTCGTATTTTACAATGATATAGTCATATATTAGTGGTTAGCATCGTAAAATAAGGACCGGTCTCGGGTTAAAAGATTTTTTATTATGTCGCTTGTAGATATAGCGGAAATTTTATAAACCACTGTGAATGTTCTGAGGAGCTTTTTGACCTCGTCCCTCCTTCTCCTTTCCTCCTCCGGAACACTCGCGCTGGTCTGAGATCACATCCACATAGAGTTGGGTTGCTTACCTCCCGTACTAAGAAGTTCGGCGACTCATTTCTTTGTCGGACTATCAAAATGTGGAATTCGCTTCCGGCGCATGTGTTCCCCACTTCCTATAATCCCGGGTCGTTTAGACGAGGTGCGATGAGGCACCTTAGCGGGCCGTCAAGGAGGGGACTGCACAGCGCTAATCACTGTGATGGCTGTTCTCACATCTGGTTCTCATTGACGCTTTCCATCAGGCGCGATGGGGACATTTTGACAGGTCACATTAAAAAAAAAACAATTTCACATACATCTAATTGTAGTGTCGTCGTGAAATTTAGTATTTCAGTATAGTTCTGATCAAAACACAATAATGTTATAGGTATTGTCTTAGGTTTTCCGCGATTGTTACACATTGAATTAAACAATTTTTAACGGAAGTATCGCGTATTTTATTTATTTTGTTGAACCTGACGTTTCGAACGCTTTGCAGCGTCTGTGGTCGCAGGAAGACTAAGGTGGTATTTGTCAATTATTACATCTACCGACATGGATGGATTAATTATATATGTTCCGCTTCACACAAAAATCGTTCAAAAAATCGTTCGAAACGTCAGGTTCAACAAAATAAATGAAATACGCGGTACTTCCGTTAAAAATTGTTTAATTCAATGTTATAGGTACCGTCTAGTTGGTCTAATGATGCAGGTCAGATGAGGTAATGGTTAATAGTAAGGCCATCTAATTTGAGCTGGTTGAATCTGTGTTAATAAGACTAAGTTTATTTTTAAATGTAGGTTACCAACGTAATTGCTGATTTTTAATTCTGGCTAGTGTGAAGATCAATATCTTTTATCCTTATTTTAAACACAAATATTTCTTTTCGTGTAACTATATTATTATATCTTTTCAGTTGTTCATTTGGATAACAATCTTCCATTCGCATTTCGATTATTCTTTGATATCGCTGTATCTGTGATCACGGAAAATTCTAAATTACCCATCATTTCCGATTACGAAGCGAATACTTGATGTCAAGTTGATCTGTATTTGCTTCGTACGGTTTCACAATATCACATATATTATATTCCACAATATCAACGGTTCCTTCATTAGTACGATTAAGAAAGGAATAGTATCTTCATAACCCAAGTTATTTCACAGGTGTGTCAATCTCACCTTTAATCGTTGGGGTACAAAGTAATCTGAATGAGTAATATATTCCAAAGTAAATATTTAAAAATATATATTTGAAAGTATATATTTAAAATGAAAGTTCCCCATCATTTATCACAAAGACAATAAAGTATTTTACGTTTTCTACCCAACATTCAAAATATTACACGGGGAAAGTTTTACGCGAAAGTGCTATCACGGCCATTTTGCCTTATCCCTAGGTACATTACGCCTTAATTGAAGGGCTTAGAGCGTATCCCATCACGCTCCTCCATTGCGGATTAGCAGAGGTCAGCTTTTCACGCCGCCCGATGGCCACCTGACTGAACATGCCCTTCAACCATAGAGCTCGAGATTTTATCTATCCTATTCGAAAAGTGTGAAAAATGTAGCAATTCTATGTTTTACCACCATTAAGCTTTATGTAATAATATATAATAATATATATATATATATATAAATATTTCGTATATATTGGAAAGGGGCTCTAACGATTTGTATCAAAATTTTGTATTTAGATAAGATTTTGCTTCATATGTTTGTTTATGTAGTTGTTTTTTCTCAAATGTGATTTTACCTAAAAAAAATCCAGTTCAGAATGCGCAAGCTTGCATTGCCTGAGGAACACCTGGCTCGTCAATTATATAACAATACATTATTTTTTATTTGTCTGTCATTTGGAACATGGTTATGTTCCTTAAGAAATAGGAACGGTGTTCCTGAACATTCCTATTCTACTTTTTTATGCTGAATCCGATTCTGAAGACAAAATTCGAATATTCGAAAAAAAGCGACAGACAATCACACAGACAAACGCACAGACAAACATATAGATTTTATATAGGAACGGTGTTCCTGAACATCCAGTCGCCCAGGTACTCTACTTCGTAATAATTAAGAAGTACCTATGCATTCGAAGGTTGCAAGAAAACTTAACTAATTTAAAATTACAATTATTATTAAAGTCGCTGTTGGTCGATGTAAAAACTAAAATTGTTTCAACAAATTGTACAACGCTGGTAGCTGGTTCGCAGAGCCAATCGCAAGTGTATACAGCAGATGTAGCATTTTGCATCACGAATCATGACGTTCCAGAGACGTGCTGCATGCATAGCGATTTCCCTGTATGGAGCTTTTTAAGGTACACATACGAAATTATTACGAGTACTATTGGTTAGTAGTCTTCAGAAAATTATAAATATGAATGTGGGAATGCGAATGGGTGACTCAGTGGTCAACTGCCTGTTTTATGCAAATGGCGCGGTATTAATAGTATCATCACCATTTGACCTGCAAAAACTCGTTACAACAATGAAAATGATTGTATAAATAAAGGTTTACAATTGAATGCGAAAAAATCAAGATAATGCTATTTCAAAGAGAGACAGCCAGAACGAACATGAGGATTACGGTTGAGAACGTAGTGTTGGAGCAAGTGGATGAGATTGTACATCTTGGAAGCGCTTGAGTTAGTGCAGGGAATAGCGTGAAGTGAGCATTGGATAAACTTCTAGGCAGCTGAAATCTAAGCCAGTAGGAAGTGTTCGCTGTACACAACGCGGTGCTAATCCCATGCTAGCCTGTGGAAGTAAAAGCTGGGTATGGTAGAGAGAGCGTGAAATTAAAATAAATACGGTCAAGATGCGAACATTGCGCAAAATTTGTGGCAAAACGCTTGTTGACCGCGTTCATAATAATGATGTAAGAAAGAGAGTATCGGTGACAAGATAAGAAAAGGGATGCTCCGTTGTCCGTTCGGACATGTAGAAAAATGCAGGATGAAAGAATAACGAAATTCTCGTAAATATGATGAAATATATTGTACGTAATACGTACTACTACCTAATACATCTACACCTATGAAGGTCTACACAGAAATGCATTATTTTGTCGGTGTATTAAGACAATGTACTATTAAATTATTTTTTCACGCGGAGATAACGCATTTCATTATTGTCTTTCGTAAACTTCTAAGAAGTATTTGCCTAATTGAAAATGTATATGGCCACCAAAATTACCTAAAGAAAATTGTCTTGGAAACTCAAAAAGGAAGTGTTACATTGTTGATACTATCTGTACCGACAGCGAGTTCCGTTCTTATCTACGGTGTAATGTTAAATTCATCGCGTTCTCACCTTTGAACTGTTTCGCTCGAAAGGCTTTTAAGGAGTTTGATTGAATCACCACGGTATCTTTTAAACGGGCGATGTGTTTGATAATGGATATATAAGCAAGATTTATTCTTTACGAAACTGCTAATTCTAGGCTTATGTTTTTCAGCAGTTCCATAAAATATATTTAATGTATGCATACATGTAGACGTATTTAATATTACTTGTCATAGCAATAGTCAAATATATGGTATATGCACAAAAAAATTGATTACTTCTACGATGGGTATTTTTTGTGGGAAGGTTGATATTGGCGTGATAACACTTCTTGTATGTATTGTGCCATTGTGTGTGTGTGTGTGTTGGTAAGTCATGTTTGAAGTGAAAACTACTTTAGCGGCGTTGTGCACTTTTTGGGATGAGTAAAAAATGCTAAACTCGCGTCAGGCCGTCAGGATCAGGACACGTGACCCTGACCGTAAGATTTTGGTGAGAATTAGAACTTAAGTTCGCTGTAGCGCTAAAACATTAGTTCTCTCTAATTAAACAATTAAAACATGAAGCGCTAGATCGTTCATAGCGCATTATTTTCTCGCGACCAAAACGTTGTAAGCGCCATGAAATTGTTGGCGTTTACGCGTTTCATTCAACGTAGTTTGTCAACATCGCTGTTTGGTTTAAGCGGCGCAGGGAGCTTGCGCGAGTGTGCGTGTGTGTTTGAGTTTTAGAGATTGGCGATAATGATGCTGGTAATGATGATGGTGAGTCGTTGAAATTATGGATGAAAGTTGATTTTTCTGAGAGATAAACTTTTTAATGTAAAATAATTGTAATAGTCCTGAAGTGTTAAATTTTTAATGTAATATAAATTGTCATGTTTGTGTACGATCAATAAATGAATATTGTATTTTACCACATAAATGATAGTACTTTTATACTGATAAATAAAGCAATTCGTGCGAAATTATTCCTTAACCATTCCAAAATATTCAAAAATGCACAACGTTAATGTTCAAGTTTTCACTTCTGCCGGCATTCCCGGAGTGCTACCCGTTTTTAGGGTTCCGTACCCAAAGGGTAAAACGGAACCCTATTACTGAGGCTCCGCTGTCCGTCCGTCCGTCCGTCCGTCCGTCCGTCTGTCACCAGGCTGTATCTCATGAACCGTGATAGTTAGATAGTTGAAATTTTCACAGATGATGTATTTCTGTTGCCGCTATAACAACAAATACTAAAAAATAGAATAAAATAAATATTTAAGGGGGCTCCCATACAACAAACGTGATTTTTTTTACCGTTTTTATAGATAATGGTACGGAACCCTTCGTGCGCGAGTCCGACTCGCACTTGACCGATTTTTTTTTAATCATGTCATTTGTGGGTTATTTGATATTGCTAATATAAATATTTTAAATTGGTATATATTATCTTTTCTACACTGATTTTTTATGAGGTGGTCAGTAATTCTTTCAACAATCATTAAAAGCAAGTTAGTGATGATCACATTAATCCTGAAACTTGGACAGCAGACCCTGCCGATCCTAATGGATTATGATAAGTGATACGTGATAAGGCTAAGATAAAAAAGATTTTGAATGTGATATATAGCATAGGTAATGATAGTTGGTCGCTCTACTAGCCTTTGCCTTCTGGGTCGTTTGACTAAGATCTTCACTCTTTGAATGGGCACGGGTAGCTTTGTGTGTCTATGCTCGTTCTATTTGTATTCTAATTACGAGTATTTACACATTCATGCGTGTTAATGTATACCACATCAACCCTTACTCATCTCACTGCAGGGATACGGATCTCCCTTCAACCGAGGGGATTTAGAGCATACTCTACCACCCTGCTCAAATGCTGATTGGCGGAGGCCAGTGTTTTCAAGCTGCCCTAGGGCTGACTTAGCTTAACGACTGCCATCAATCAACAACAGCCGAGACCGACGGCTAAACGTGCCCTCTGAGCACTGAGAAACTCGAGATAAATAAACCCATCCACAGACAGGCTGCGGTCGACGTTGCTTAACCTACGTGTTTGGTTAGAATGACACGCCATCGAGCTCTCAATTAATGTACATATACATGAAATGTAGTTTACATTTACCCTTTATATAATGTTCGTAGTTTTATTGCTGTAGGCGTCTCCATAGTTTTCAGGCAGTTACTGAATATTAGTGGTTTGCTTTTCGAGCAAATCTTTGTATCACTACGACACACAACTCTACTTAGTTACTATTATATGTATATATATATTACTAATTGTGAACCTATCAATGATTACTGTTGTCTGTAATGGAGATACGATTACATGGCTAATCTATTTATCTATATAATCTACAATATCTTTCTTATCAATCGATAATTGAAGCAAAACACTGCAGATTCATTTCAAGATTCGCGAATCTTAATGAAAAATAAACACTCGACTTTAAGTAAAGTGTTTGCCGCGAGCGATACCAATTTAGCTTCACATTTCATTGCGCGCAGACTACTCGCACCAGTTGAACTAGATAAACAAACTATTTGTCGACTCAATTCGCTAAGAAAATTAGTTTAACTAAGAACGTGTAAAGCTCAATTTGTAATTAAACATTCCAATTTTCCCTTTATGCAACGTCGAGACTCGTACAAGCATACGGCCCACCTGATGTAAAGCAGTTACCGTAGCCTATTAACACTTGTAATATATTAAGTATCACTCGCGCGATGCCACCTCTGTTGCTAACACAGTAATTCCTTATGAGCTTACTGGTGACCTTACTCACACGCAGGAACATAACAATCCTTCAGGGAGCTGTTAATTTGGCTATAGTTTTCTGTGAGGTGTAGGTACTTCCCTACTAATTTATGTCTTCAAAACAATTGAAGTATGTTCCGTATGTACCGTAGTTACCGTAGCCTATGAACGCTTACAATATAGAAAGTGGCTGCTGCTAACACTGCGACTCCTTAGGAGCTTTTTAGGGTTCCGTACCCAAAGGGTAAAACGGAACCCTAATACTGAGACTTCGCTGTCCGTCCGTCCGTCCGTCTGTCACCAGACTGTATCTCACGAACCGTGATAGTTAGACAGTTGAAATTTTCACAGATGATGTATTTCTGTTGCCGCTATAACAACAAATACTAAAAAATAGAATAACATAAATATTTAAGGGGGCTCCCATACAACAAACGTGGTAGGTGGTACCCTTAGCGGTCTTCGGGAATGAAGGTTCACTTCATGCAAGCGGTTTCTGACTGTTTGGTCGCTAATTAAGTTCCCTGAAGAGTGATGAAGCGTCACGGCTAACATCATGGCGGTTATTGTTGGAGCTCTTCGTGTTGTGATTTGAATGTATCGGTCTTGTCTCCGTGTGGTGCAGCGATACCGTCCTCCATGGCACTCAGCCACAGTACCAGTGCTTCGGTAACGTGTCCAAAGTTGACTGATAACACTCTGACTTGTATTCAGAGCTAAAGCCACAGTACGTTGCCGGGAACCAGCTTCTATCATTCCCACGTGTTGTTAGTGTTCGCGGTAGAAACACGGATTATTAATTGTTTAAGTTACCCAATAAAATTTTAAAGAAAACTGTTATTTCAGTCTTTTTTTCGAACTTTAATGTTAGTGGTTCTAATGTCAAAAATCCCTTTATTATGAAAATGGCAAATTTCTGTATTAATGCAAAGGTGACTTGGTTTATCGTTACTGTAGACAAACGAAAACACTTTATTTGATGAATCCTTAAAGAAAATTTTAATTAATATCAATCAGGAGAAAAGTTATTGCAAAAATATATGTTGATCCCTAGACACTTTTGATGTGTGTATATTGTACGTAATACGTACTGCTACCTAATACGTCTACACCTATGAAGGTCTATACAGAAATGAATTATTTTGTCGGTGTATTAAGACATGTACTATTAAATTATTTTTTCACGCGGATATAACGCATTTCATTATTGTCTTTCGTAAACTTCTAAGAAGTATTTGCCTAATTGAAAATGTATATGGCCACCAAAATTACCTAAAGAAAATTGTCTTGAAAACTCAAAAAGGAAGTGTTACATTGTTGATACTATCTGTACCGACAGCGAGTTCCGTTCTTATCTACGATGTAATGTTAAATTCATCGCGTTCTCACCTTTGAACTGTTTCGCTCGAAAGGCTTTTAAGGAGTTTGATTGAATCACCACGGTATCTTTTAAACGGGCGATGTGTTTGATAATGGATATGAATAGATATAAGCAAGATTTATTCTTTACGAAATTGCTTATGCTTATGTTTTTCAGCAGTTCCATAAAATATATATGGTATATGCACAAAAAAATTGATTACTTCACTACAGAGTGGCATTTTAATATCATTCTAATAGTACGATGGGTTTTTTTTTGGGGGATGGTTGAATTTGGCGTGATAATACTCCTTGTATGTATTGTACAGCCGGGACCAACGGCTAAACGTGCCCTCCGAGCACTGAGAACTCCAGATAGATAAACCCATCCACAGAAAGGCTGCGGTCGACTTTGCTTAACCTACGTGTTTGGTTAGAATGACACGCCATCGAGCTCTCAATTAATGTACATATACATGAAATGTAATTTACATTTACCCTTTATATAACGTTTGTAGTTTTATTGCTGTAGGCGTCTCCATAGTTTTCAGGCAGTTACTGAATATTAGTGGTTTGCTTTTCGAGCAAATAATACACTGAGCTGCTGCCTCTTTGTATCACTACGACACACAACTCTACTTAGTTACTATTATATGTATATATATATTACTAATTGTGAACCTATCAATATTTACTGTGGTCTGTAATGGAGATACGATTACATGGCTAATCTATTTATCTATATAAACTACAATATCTTTCTTATCAATCGATAATTGAAGCAAAACACTGCAGATTCATTTCAAGATTCGCGAATCTTAATGAAAAATAAACACTCGACTTTAAGTAAAGTGTTTGCCGCGAGCGATACCAATTTAGCTTCACATTTCATTGCGCGCAGACTACTCGCACCAGTTGAACTAGATAAACAAACTATTTGTCGACTCAATTCGCTAAGAAAATTAGTTTAAATAAGAACGTGTAAAGCTCAACTTGTAATTAAACATTCAAATTTTCCTTTTATGCAACGTCGAGACTCGTACAAGCATACGGCCGACCTGATGTAAAGCAGTTACCGTAGCCTATTAACACTTGTAATATATTAAGTATCACTCGCGCGATGCCACCTCTGTTGCTAACACAGCAATTCCTTATGAGCTTACTGGTGACCTTACTCACACGCAGGAACATAACAATCCTTCAGGGAGCTGTTAATTTGGCTATAGTTTTCTGTGAGGTGTAGGTACTTCCCTACTAATTTATGTCTTCAAAACAATTGAAGTATGTTCCGTATGTACCGTAGTTACCGTAGCCTATGAACGCTTGCAATATAGAAAGTGGCTGCTGCTAACACTGCGACTCCTTAGGAGCTTTTTAGGGTTCCGTACCCAAGGGGTAAAAAAAACTAACTATCACGGTTCGTGAGATGCCAGCCTGGTGACAGACGGACGGACGGACGGACAGCGGAGCCTCAGTAATAGGGTTCCGTTTTACCCTTTGGGTACGGAACCCTAAAAATAGAATAACATAAATATTTAAGGGGGCTCCCATACAACAAACGTGATTTTGTTTGCCGTTTTCATAGATAATGGTACGGAACCCTTCGTGCGCGAGTCCGACTCGCACTTGGCCAATTTTTGATAATTTCGTTCACTTGCAAGAATGCAGCAACTATCCGGGAGGTTGTTATTTGACTACGGTTTTATGTGAAGTGGAGGCACCCCAGGCTTTGATGTGTCCTACCTATTTTAAATTATCATGTCCACAAAATTTACGTAATGACATTACAATTTAAGTTAATTTTATTTTACGAAATACCACTTAGATTGTATATCCAGTCTGGCCATAAATACAGCCATAATTACATAGAAACTTTTCTTTTTTTCTATGTATAACTTCACGCCAAATCCCTTATGGGGTAGGCAGAGAGAACCGAGCGCCACGCGACTCGATCCTTACAGATCTCACTCGCTTCTTAACTTTCATTGCTTTTCTCATGCACGCTCGCCGGTTTCTAAGGCTCTTAACATCACCTTCTGATAGAACACAACCAATTTGATCATGGTAGGTAAGTCTTGGCCTTCCTCGGCTCCTACATCCTTCCACTTTTGCATTGTATATCTGCTTCGTCATTCTTCCATCCTGCATTCTTTCTACATGTCCGAACCAACGGAGCATGCGTCTTCTTATTTTAACACCGACGCTCTCTTTCAGAACTCTACTTCTAACCTCATCATTCCGAATACGGTCTACAAGCGTTACGCCACAAATTTTGTGCAACGCTCGCATTTCAACCGCGTTTATCCTACTTTCATGCTCTCTCTGCCATGCCCAGCTCTCGCTTCCATAAGTAAGCGTTGGGACCAGCACTGCATTGTGTATAGCCAACCTTTTTTTTTCTTTTTTTCAACTATTTACTTTCGATTTCCTGCCGTTCTACATATCTTTTTCGTATTTATTATCAAATTTCAATATGGAATAGGGTGTTAAATAAAATAGGATTACAGTGATTGCCTTAAACAACGTGTCTATGGAGCCGTCGGCCGTATTCAAGACAGTTCAAAAGCTTGGCACCTGCCGTATGTTCGTATATCATAATATCGACAGATATACGAACAATTTCTCTGTTGAAGACATAAAAATCGGGGCTACCGCGTTCTGTTAGAACTACAAAGGCTGTTAATGCCGTTAAAGCCCGAATTCGCCCCCATTAGGAAATGCAAAATGTTATCGCGAGAAATGAAGATTCCCGCTATGACTCTATCGCGTACAATAAAACAAGACCTGAATCTCAGCGCTTATCGTCAATATACTGGACATGCCCTAAATCGATCCCTACAGTTGAATAAAATGGATCGATCAAAACGCTGGCTGTGCCGTCGCAAGTGAAAGGCACAGAAATATCCTCTTTACTTTTGAAACACATTTCACTATTGAAGAGCACTACAACAAGCTTAATAACATAGTGTACGCATACAGTTCTAAAGAAGCCGCCCAAGTGGCCGGAAGGGTACGAAGTAGTCATCATCCTGCGTCTGTAATGGTTTGGTGGGGGGTGTCTTATCAAGGAGTCACAAAGCTTCATTTTTGTGAAAAATGAGTGAAGACTTCAGCCAAAGTGTATCAAGAAACTGTTTTGGATCGTGTTGTGAAACCTTTCAGCAATATACTTTTTAAAAATGTACCATAGACTTTCCAGCAGAATTTTGCACCTGGTCACAAGGCACGAACCACCCAAGCCTGGCTCGAAACCAACGTTCCTGACTTTATAAGAGCTGAAGACTGGCACTCGTCTAGCCCAGATCTGAACGCCTTATTATTTACCTTGAGAAATTATGGTCAGTTTTAGAGGACATGGCCTGCTCGAAACGACACGCCGACATTGTGTCTCTTAAGAAATCTCTGAAGCAAGATTGACGAGCTCGGTGGCGCAGTCGTAAGTGACGCGACTTTGACACTAACGCTCGTGGGTTCGATTCCCACACAAGGCAAACATTTGTCTGCATGAACATGTCGTTTGTCTTGGTTTGGATGTTTTAAGAGAAATAGGGCGCATCAAAGCAGCCTGTCTGGGCAAGTACCTCCATCACACAGAAAACCGCGGCCAAATAACAATTTCCTAGAGGGTTGTTGTGTTGAGTGAGGTCACTAGTAAGCTCCTAAGGAGTTGCTGTGTTAGCAGCAGAGGAGGCATCCTGCGATAGATACTTATGTAGTGCACGCGTTCATAAGCCTACGGTAACCGCTTTCAGGTGGACCGTCTGCTTGTTCGCCTTTCGTCGTCTCGTCGTATAAAAAAAAGTAGTGGTAAAATATTTGCAAAATAAAGTAATTACGTAAAAATAAATGCATATTCATTTGTAACAGAACTTATGGCCGCGGACTAGGTATTACTTCATACATTTTTTGTTTCTATTGTCTCAGTAAGTGAATACGGAGAACACACAAACGAATAATGCATGCTTTTCGGCATGCTAAATCGGAATATGTTTTCCAATTTAGCATGCCGAAAAGCAGTATCTGTTGCAATTTAAAAATAAACAGATTAGATTTATATCTATGCCGTGTGTTGGTGCTATCTGTATTTTGTTTGGTTTGTAGGTCTAAAAGATGGAGTGCTGTTTACATCGAACAACGATGAAGGTCATCTACATTGCGTCTGCCAGTCTACGAACGTCATTCTTTGACGTTCTATTTTTCTTTGACGTTCTATTTTATTTCGGCCTGACTTTACTGAGGTATTATAAGAGTAACAATAGAATAATATACATGATGCGCTCTTGAGAATCTATGCAGGCAATATTTGTTCGTTCCGTGGTGAACTCCGTCAATAAGAAAACGAGTTTCGAGCAGTAACAGTAAGCTGACTAGCGCACTTAGGCCTTCTTTATACTCGTATAATTAACCGTTCTCGGCAGAGTGGTAGATAGTTTATGAAGTTCAATAACAGTGAGCGGTCCGCTACTGAGAGGTGATCAGTGAGCAGTGAACAGCGAGTGCCGGCCGCAACTGATTTGACTGCGAACTCTTACTGGATAAGCTGTCCATTTGCCGCATTATAACACACGACTCCTCTGAACAAAGCGTATTGTGCAATCGTTCTACCGATTACAATATCGTTCTACCAATAATCAAAGGTATGGCCAATATTTTCACCTTACACTTAAAGGCTTAATATGGAATGTAAACTATAAAATACCTTTACTTTCCCTTACGATTATTCTATTTTTGGCATTATATCGGGAAACTCCTCTATACACGACCTATGCAACCGGAAGAACAGACAAAGGGAATGCCAAGTTTTCTCATTAGACTTAACACTGTAATATCTATACTAATATATAAAAGTGAAGAGACAAACACTTCAGTTCTTTGAACGACGCTAATCTCTGAAACTACTATTCGGATAAGAAAAAATATTTTTGAATTTGATAGTCCAATTCTTGACCTTTGAATCTGAGAAAAAAAGTAGTAAAAGCGGCGTCTACGGGATACTAAGATACTCATGGTGTTCAGCTAGTAAAAACTATAAGGACATAATATTCTGCCACGTTGAATTCACAGTGTATCTACCTATAAATATCAGGTGGGAAGCATATTTTGTTTGTTAATTGAGTAACAACTTGCTTCTATCGCTTCTATCACTGATGTCGATGTGACACCTCTTTAGAAACTTCCTGCTGGTGATCATTTTTAAACTAAGTGGAGTGATAAACAAACATAACGAGCGCATTTCGTAAAGCGGTTACCCGTAGCATTTGAACGCTTGCAATATCAAAAATATCGCCAGCGTATTTTCGCTATCCCTGCAAATGAAGATTCTCCTCAAAATTTATGAAATTTACATATGACTTATAACCACAATATTACACAATTATCCTCCTCTAAGTTCACTCAGTAACTGTCCACGTCCAATAGCCTGTTCTAGACCACTCTTCTCGGAGCATCTTGTTCGTACCGAAGTCGATGTTTCTGTCTGACTGTCATATTGACCCAGTTCCTAAAAAAAGAATTTAAAACGATGTGATTCCTATTGAGAAATGCTAAAATCTTAGTACGGTAGGTCTTAGATTACCCTAGTATTTCAATATTCTAAGACGATACGGCTGAAGCTTGTAGTAATCATTTTTAGAGCTTTTTCGACGATTGCACATAGTGCCATCAATTGGGAAGCCGAGGTTCTACACAAGGCGAAGGTACTTCAGTAGCAAGCCAGCTCCTAACCTAAATAATAACACTGTACCCTAGTCCTCTTTTATTGGGGAGTACTGCGTGCACGTGCTTTCAGCCTTGCCTTTAAAGACGATGAATAACGATATAATGACGAATATACCTCAAAATATTAACAGCGTTTTTGTCTTTGATAATTTTGTTGAATGTACACATTTAGTAACTCTTTAATAATTATTTATATTAATTCTAACTATCAGCCGCGACATTCTTCGCGTGTTTGTGATAAGTAAAATATTCACACACCTACATATTCATAATACAAATTCTTCCTTACATATAAAGTATGTTGAATGTAATTGATCATACTATTTCCAGGAAATTAAACTCTTTGATCCTATCAACGTAAACACAGCACATTGATTTTCGATAGAGCATTCATATGAATATGGAAATTAATATATGCAGTAATACATTTTCCTGAGTTTCCTGAATTGTGATATTTGCTTTTTCACGTTTTTATTATACATCGTTGCCCTAAGAATTCGTATTGTGTAAACAAAAATACAAATGTAAACTTAGACATTTGGCCGTTAATTTCACTCGTTTTGAATTTTTTATTCAGGTAAAATTATGCAGATCGACAGAACATTTAAAACAGTATATTTAAGTTTTGGTTGTGGAATGCTTGAGTTCATGACTAAATGATAGTAGAAAATTAGCTATACTTATCAAAAAAGTCTCCTCAAAAATAATTTCTGTACGCATGTACAGCCGTAACGTCATAGTACGAGTATATTGTAATATTCTCTTATATTCGACTTACATTTTTTTTGTAAACTGGGTCAATATGGACAGAAACGTCAACTTTGATGCTAACAAGATGATTCCTGAAGATATGTCATCTCAATAGTATAGGATATTGGAAGTGTACAGTTTACGAGCGAACTGGATAAGGGAGCATTTAATATTTCATTAGGTTACTCTTACCACGGTACTAGCTTACTAAAATCTGCTTATAACAACAGAGCAGCATCTTTAGTATTTTCCACAATTTTTTCCATTCTCAGGATATCGTTATTCACCAGATATGAACTCGAATTACTTAGATGTTCAGGTAAATTGTTCGTTGAATATGTTAAATATAATCGATCTCAGATATGCACCCGGTCGGAAGATTATATATTAGCAATATTTATTATCCCTGAATATATACTACTCTCCCTGTATTATTTTTAATAAATAATCGTAACTATTTAGGGTATTAGGCAATATTGTCCTCCTAAGGTGTGAAAGTTAGAGCTGGATAAAGAAGAAAGAGAATGCGATCAAAATGTGAGTGTTGCACGAAATCTATAACGTATCATTTACAGACCATATGAGAAATAAATTTGTAATAAGAGATATTGATCATAGTGGCGGTGTTCAGAAAAGAAGAGGCATACTCCAAATGTGAAGAATGCGGGTGAAAGAATGAAGAAATAAATACACGACACGAAAGCGGAAGGATGCCGGAGCAGATAGAGATGAAGACACATCACATCACTTATTTTGACCAAAGTAATGTCATTTTTTAGAAGGGATATCAGGAGCCCTACAAATCAGCGAGCATTCGTGAAATTTATTCATTTATTTATTAAGGTACACCAACAGCATATATAACGTGATCGTTTTCTTCTTCATAGAACATTTTTTTATCTAATACATATGCAAATTATAGATATACATAGTATTTATAACAAACCAGTTGAGAATGCGCAAGCTTGCATTGCCAGAGGAACACCTGACTCGTCAATTATATAAAAAATCTATTTTTTTTTTATATTTCGGCTGTTTTGACCATGTTCCTTAAGAGATACGAACGGTGTTCCTGAACATTCCTATTCTACTTTTTTATGTTGAATCCGAATCTGAAGTCAAAATTCGAATATTAAAAAAAAACGCACACACAGACAAACATATAGATTTCATATAGGAGGTGTTCCTGAAAAGTCATAAAATACAACACTATATGTCGTCTAATGTAGAACGTCACGTATCCAATGAAAGAAAATATCAAAAAATAAATTACCTAGACACCTCTGCCCACCCGACAGATAATAGGTATTTAATCTGTGAATGATCTATGAATATTTAAAAAGCTAGTGAGATGTGTAAAGATCGAGTCATGTGGCGCCCAGTTCTCGCGAAGGTCTGAAGATATAAATAGATATCTTAACACATTTGTACTTAGATATCATAATATGTCAGTCAAAACGTACCTCCCTTCTCATTTAATCATTATTATGGAAGTTAGGACGTATAAGACAATCCCATTTTGTCCTTATTAACAGTCAGGCAGTATAATATTACTTATCTCTCTCTCAGAGAACGACGGCGACCCCACTTAACTTGCAAGGCAGGTTCCACGAAGAAAATATATTTGTTTAACCAAAGAAGTGTAATTAATTTTTAGCCAATTAAAAAGATTCATTACGTCAGACACGATAGAAATTGTCTGGAAACTGAATTTGTATGGAGACGAAAATAAACTGAGTGTGTTTCTTGTAAAACTACTACTGTTTTTTGAGTAAAAGGTGCAAACCTCATCTGCATGTGATGCACCCTGTCACCTAGTAAACAAATCTCTGATGAAAGTCAGGTGGAGCATTGTAATATTTATTCAGGAGCTAAATGGGAACGCGTCGTCACCTTTCAGATATGAACACCGATTCCCTGGCTGCTATGTTCTCAACTCATAAAACCTTAAAAATTAACATAATAAATGCATATTAGTATGGTTGACAAACTCGGTGGCGCAATGTTAAGAATGTGACCTTGACACCAACGCTCGTAGGTTTGATTCCCATTCAGGACAAACGCTTACGTGCATGAACATGTTATTTTTGGTTTGGGTGTTTTTAAGGGAAGTAGGGCGCATCAAAGCAGCCCATCTGGGGAAGTATCTCCGCCTCACAGAAAACCGTAGTCAAATAACAACTCCCTGTAGGTTGTTTTGTTCCTGCGTGTTAGTAGGCTCACCAGTGATACTTGATGTATTGCAAGCGTTTATAGGCTACGGCAACCGCTTTACATCAGCTAGGCTGTATGCTTGAATGACTCCCGACGTTGTATAAAAAAAAAATAGCATAAAGATTTAATAACTTACAGACAGATGAAGAAGATGTAAGTAGAAGTTTCTACACAATCCTATGCATCCCATAAATTATAATTTTTGATGTTAGCTCCTCACGAGAGTAGAAAAAACCGGGAAGCAGAGGAGAGGTACCTGACACGAAGGTCTAAAACTAACAACTTTGATGATATAAAAACTGTGAAAATAAACTTCACGATTTCACTGACGTTGTTACTTCACCAAATTTCTTCACGTCAAATTCCTTACAGGGTAGGCAGAGAGAGTCGAGATACCTCACTCGCTTCATTAACATTCATAGCTCTTCGGATGGGTGCGCACCGGCTTCGAGGGCTATTGACTTCACTTTCTGATAATACTTGACCTCTGATAATATTTGGTCATGGTAGTAGAGCCTTGGCCTACTTTGGCTTCCACAACCTTCAACATACGCATTATATATCTCTTTCGTGATTCTTTATTCCTGTATTCTTTCTACATGCCTGAACTAACGGACCATGCCTCTTCTTATTTTAACACCGATACTCTCTTGCGAACCATTTCTATTTATTATTATATAATTTTGCGCAACGCTCACATTTTGAGCGCCTTTATTCTACTTTCACCCATGCACAATAGGACATTTATACAACTAATCCTCTGCAAACAATTATCGAGGCAATCCTGCTTGATACCAGTTAACATGCTAGCATCTATCCGCACAGATGCCGAGTCCTTGGAAGTGGACTGTACAGCATGGAGCAGTGCACTGTCAATCCCATATATAATTAATATAATAAAATAATCCCACAGGCAATATGTCCGACATCTCCCATTTCACTACCCTATCAAATATTTTCCTAAGATACACAAAACTGCAGAAAACCTAAGTAATTACAATGTATATAGTAGAGTTATAAAAATATCTCCTTATCACCTGAGACCCGCTATAGAAACATTTATTTAATTAACGAAATTTTCGTATTTTGGCCAACATTTTATTATAATGTAAAATGTTATCAAATATTTCGGCTACGACCCAAACACCTGTAACATACGGATACACCCACGGCAAAATGACACTGATAGGATTCTAAGAGTATTATAGGTATATAGGTTAGCTCTGTTAGACACGGAATATTTAATCAAAAAATACATAAGCAAAGAATATTGACCTGCCTTTTTATTAGAAGTTATTTAAAAAGAAAATAATTAAATCTATTTGCTTGTAAAGTATTATTATAGTTTGTTTTATTTTCACATGTTACGGACATGTATTATACTTTGTTTTATTATCACATGTTATGTACATACCTATGTACTTACCCGTTACTTTGTAAAAATTAAATCAAATATTTAAATGTCCACGAAAATTATTACAGCTACCCTTGCTAATAATAAATTAATCTCTAAAGATTTATCTTCGACAAATTTCAACATTCATTAAATAACATCCCTTAAGGCGGTTATTTGCAAAGTCGCCACGTAAATCCGACCGGGCGCTGGTAAAAATATTAAATTCCAGCTGGAAAGCAGAATCTCGTGATTGGAACTACAAATGCCCTTTTTCTTTAGGGAGGGAACAATGTATTCACCTCACCCCGGGACGTCTTATTTTAATCTGGGCCGAATTATTTATTTAAAGATCTTTCCTGTGTTTCGATGGAATTGTATCGAGTGTTTACGTAGTAGGAATTATGGGTATGAAGAATAAACTCACAGTTTATAATTTAATATCATTGGCTTTGGTAAAAAAGTTAGTACACGTGTAAAAATAACCTATTTCCGATTTGAAATATTCGAACCTTATATATATTTCAAACTAGCTGCAGCCCGAGACTTCTTCCACGCGTAATCCGGTATTCCGTGGGGATGTCCGCTTTTTCTTGCTTTGTTTTTTCTCGACTTCTTTCTCAAGAATTAGGCTTTTAAACAGAGGAAGAATTGGCCAAAGCCACCTGGTAGTTAACAAGCAAATTGTTCCACTTATATTAGTTAGATAGCGAGAAAAGATGTCGTTAGAAATATATAAATGTTCAATAACTGTATAAAATTTATTGATTACTAGCTGCTGCCCACGGCTCCGCCCGCGTGGAGTCAAATAACGTAGCCTATGTGTTAATCCAGATCATAATCTAAGAATGAAATTTGGCACGTAGATAACGTGCCAAATTTCATTCAATAGTTAATAGATGCAGGCGTTATTTTGCGAAAGTCAAATTTACATGCAATTTGATCCAACCTGCTTTGTATTGGTGGCGGAAGCACACAAAGCAGGTTGGATCAAATTGCATGTAAATTTCATTCAAATCCATTCAGCCGTTTAAGCGTGAAAGAGCAACAAACATCCATCATACATACAAACTTTCGCATTTATAATATTACTAGCTTTTACCCCCGGCTTCGCTCGCATAGATTTTTTTTTTACAACAAGTATCCTATTTTACTTTTGATACCTCCAAGAATATGTGTACAAAGTTTCATGATGATCGGTTCAGTAGTTTTTACGTGAAAGCGTAACAAACAAACGGACATTCACATTTATAATATTACAATAGGATAGTAGGATTATTTAACAAGAGAGTGTATTAAAAGAGCTATGAAAGTTAAAAAGTGAGTAAGGGTCAACTCTCACCGAAAGAGCAGAGGCGCGCAGCGACTTTTTAGCGCTAAATATGACCGAGTATATTGAATTGAAGAACGATAAAAGTTAAATTTTATTTGATGGGATAAAAGACGTAGTGCGGTGCAAGGAGCAGGTTTGAGTCCGGAGCCTTGTAGTGACTAGTCAAAGACGAGCGAGAAAGATTTGACGAGCTCGGTGGCTCAGTGGTGGAACGCGCTGTTACACTACTTTGACACCAACGTTCGTGGGTTCGATTCCCACACAGTACAAACATTTGTGTGCATGAACATGTCTGTTTGTATTGGTCTGGGTATTTTCTATGTATAATAAGTATGTATTTACAAAAAAAAAAATGTATTTACGTATGTTTATCAGTTGTCTAGTACCCATAACACAAGCTTCGCTTACTTTGGAGCTAGGTGGCGCTGTGTAATTTGTCCGACAATATTTATTAATTTATTATTTATTATTATTAAAGGAGGTATCGCACGGCAGCCTACGGCCACTGGGCGCCTCTGCTCTTTCAGTGGCAATTGACCCTAAGGTGTGTAAGGATCGAGTTTCTTTATAACTTTTTATTGCTTAATATAACTATTTTATATATATTTGTCAACCATCTCAAGCTATGCATAGCTTATCCGCGGTTGATGAGTCACTTACATTATAGAAGCGCGCATGACAAATAAAAACAAACATCAAAACCAAACAGTGTACAGCCAAGTATACGTACTTATCCAAGTCCAACCGACACCTCGACCCGTTTTGTAGGTAATTTTAATGAGCTAAGAACATGAAGCCACGCGTGCCGTGGGTGGCGCACCCTCAAATGCACACGTGCCACACAACCACTAACGTGGACCAGCAGATTTGAGTTCGTTTAATAGATGATCTGCATGAAGCAACCAAGAAGTTCTTCATGCAAAAGATCACTCGTATCCAAAAATATTATTTTTAAATATTGTTTTATGTTTATGAGTCATGTGGCACTCGGTTTGCTCTGGCTACCCCGCAAAAAACTTAACGTGAAGATATATACATAGATTCTAAGATGTTTTTAGAGTTATAGAGACGTTGTACACGCTCTAGAATGGCAATACGAAAGTAAGGTAATTTAGGCAATTACCTTACTTTCGTATTGCCATTCTAGAGCGTGTACTCGTATTCAGTTGGCCACGCTCTCGCGCCTTGTCTATACGTACTTCACCACAAGGCATAAATATCTTATGATATATATTCATATTTTACTAACGACATGTATGCCCTATCATTTGTCTCTTTGTTAGAGCAAAGTATCATAGAAAATAACGTACGTAGATATAGTACTACTTGCGCCATTTTAAAAATACAATAATGTTGGTATATAACGTGTCTACCTTTTGATACGTCGCTGCATAGATCATATTACATTATTGTAAATATTTTTCAACCTAACCAAATTGGTACTTATTGTAAATGCGCCGATAGTAATTTTCTATTAATTGTTTGAATATTTTGGATTTGAAAAATCAATTCTACATTTGTTTTTAAATCAATGTTACAATACTAGACAAAATTACTTGATTGCCCATCTCACCTCGATCGGTGAAAAAAAAACTTTGTTTCTATTGATTTTGATACCTCAGCTCTAAAAGTTTTGTTGGCCATCCACCACCATGCATAAATTCCTTAACCGGACCAACTAAGTTTGGGAGAGTCATACATTGACAATAGAATTTATTCATAAAATTTATTTTTATATAACGTCGGGACTCACACAAGCATATGGCTCACTTGACGTAAAGCGGTTACTGTAACGCTTGTAATATATTAAGTATCACTTGCGCGATGTTACCTCGGTTGCTATGACAGCAAGTCCTAAATAGCTTACTGGTGACGTCGTTTCAACGCAGGAGCATAACAACCCTCCAGGATTTTTTTTCGCTGCGGTTTTCTGTAGGATGGAGGTAACTTATTCAGACGGGCGCATCAAGGCAGCCTTGTCTTAAAAACACCAAGATCAGGACAAACATATATGTTCATGCATTCAAATATTTGTCCTGATTCGATTCCCACGTTAGCGTTATTAACCACTGCACCACCGAGCTCGTCAAACTAAATGCAATTCGGTTCGCGTACGAGTTATGTTAGAAACAATTGTTGCTGTTAATGTTTGACTCATTGAATTTCATCAAGGCCAGGTGTTACTTGTCTTGTCGAAAATATGAAAAACATGTAACAAGTATCGGCAGAAGTGTATACAGAATTCACAATTCAGTGAACTACCGCCTAAATGAATGAAGGTAAAAATCGCCATGACTAATTCAAACACGGAGCTGTCGCGAATTTCATTTATTCCGACCCTTTCCAAATCATTCCCCTCATCCCATTGAACTTGTGAGCTACCAATTGTCTTCGCACGGAAACGCGAATTTTTTGCGACCTACTTAAATTCTAAATCAAATCCGACACCAACTTTGTTCGGCGTTGTACTCGTTTATCTATTTATCTACAACTTCATGCCAAATCCCTTGCAAGGTCGGCAGAGAGCCCCGAGCGCTACGTGACTCGATCCTTACATACCTCACTCGCTTCTTTAACATTCATTGCTATTTATTGTACTCGTCTATTTGCTATATTTTGTGTTTCTTGTGCAAACATCGTTTTTATCTTTATTTTGTATCAATTTAATAAAATTAGTTTGCTTAAACCATACATCTTTGACGTAATAGTGTTATTCAAGGAAATTAATCCCGAGTTATTGGTTCCCACTTTTGTAGCGGGTGAGTTACAAAGACTTCCACCCGTTACTTTCAATTATCTCGACGCGCAAAGCTACTGAAAGATCAAATAGTTCTGAGGTATGAGGTAAGGAATATCAAGGAAAGTTTTACGAACAATTAGAATTACGGTAAATAATTTTGATTTTAATTATGTTAAACGTAAAATAGGAGGCGGAATAAATAAAAACTACGGTTTCGACAGTGTAACTCATATTTTAGAAAAGTCAACAATTTGTGATAAGACTGAAGAAATGGTAAATATTATGAATCTCCTCGGCCAACTGTGTTGAGTAAATCTATCTCAGTTCCACCTACGTAAACATTTGATACGCAGCAAGTATGCAACTCTGATAGCCAATCGTCATTCACCCTGGCTCCATGTATCAATTCAAATACAACGGAAGCGACATCAGATTTAGAAAAAGAAATAGATTTGGAAAGAAAAGAAAAGGACACACGTGAAAAGTTGAAACTAATAAGAAAAGCTTCTACTTAGATCAAAAGCGGCGTGTCCGGGACGTTGAGTTGTTAGGGACGAACTCAGATTCCTACACATATGTAAGTGCTCAAGGCACTCATAGTTGACTTGATCATTGTTTGGTTTCTGAAGCAACCTGGCATTCTATTAGTGATGTGAGCATCGTTTATAACATATCGTGGTCAGATCATTTGCCAATAGTGATAAAGTGTAAATTAAACATATTACAACGTAAAATTTTAAGTTTTTTTTTTATACCACTAAGGTGGTAATCAAGTATACGGCCTGCCTGATATTAAACAGTCACCATAGCCTATGGACATCTGCAACACCAGAGGCGTCACTCATGCGTTGCACACCCTCTAAAAACCTCTTCACGCATTTCTTGAAGAACTCCATGCTGTAGTCCCTTGGAAAAACCTCGGCTGGGAGCTCATTCCACAGCTTGAGTGTTCTCGGAAGAAAACTTAAAAAAGTAATGTTACAGAACCAAATAAAGTAATATGGGGAGAAATTAACATAAACCAAATAGATATGTATACTCAATATTGTCACAGAAGTTTAATAGATATTGTAGAATTTAAAAAATATAGTGACAAACCATACAATAATATAGAACATCGGCATGTGCTTGATGTAATGTTATAATTATTACATTATTCGATGCCGATTCATTTACCGATTCCCTGCACATAGCTAGACACTCGCGAACAAAGTTGCGAGCAATTTGTAGTGTTATTAAAACACATACGAGATGCACTCAGCTTCTAGCAATTTTACCAGCTTTTAATGTATTGCTCCATTTACTTACGTATTTACACAGAATCTTACATTTCCCGGTACTACAGAATTGTTCACTTTTATACCAAGCTAGTTTAAAAAGAATTTCTTTTTAGTAAATTCTAAAGTGTGGCAAAAATAAGTGTGAATAACTAACTGTTATCATATCACGTAAACAATGTAAATCATGATGAAATATGTTTGAGAATGTAGTACAGTAACTTTTTGGGTTATTCCCTTAAAGGGATCCCTAAAAGGTCTGGTAGGGAGATTGAAGTGTCAAAATTGTTTATTATTTTTTATACAGCAAATTCATTTTATACCCCAACTTCATTCACATGAACTATGGCTCCCTATTACGATTATTATGATACCTCAGCATGCAGGCATAGTAATTTTAAATAGTGTACAATTAAATAAACGTTTGAATCATGTTTAATGTTTATGCTACGAAAAGATCAAACCGTTTTAATATTACGAATAAATATTGGCATATACTTAGCATTTGGACACACATATATTTAATTTAACAAAAGTTGATACATAAAAGTTTAGTTTTGTTACCGATTAAACAGCATTTACCACAAAAAAAAAACACAAAAATAGATCTGAATCGTCATCAGGGCAGATACTCTATCACGATGGTATCATCAAGTCATGTCATGTCATAGACACAACAAATGATCCATGCAAGAGACAAACGATAGAATTTTGTATATTCTACACACTGTACCGTCGATTCAATAAAGGCCGATTTAACAAACAGTAAAGTGATTATAAAGAAAATAACTAAAAAATTGGACTGTAAAAATATGCGATTGTTGTATTATGAAACAAAATACTGAAACCTATGTAATCAGTACACACCAAAACCGTCAAAAGGGAAATGGTGGAAGTCTGACGGTAGTTGCTCTAATCAAAATCAGTATCTTTGCAAATTATTTAGGCTTAGGTAGCCGACGCCGCCAATCCTAATAGATTAGGAAACGGTAAAACACTAGGGAGAAGATACGTAGTAGACAATATATGTGTAAATTAGAATAAATTTATTTATGGGTCGGTACCAGAAGCGTGCACGTCGCGACCCTGCCAGTCCAACACTGGATTGCAATTCTGGATCTAAATACAAACCACATAGACGCGCGGATTAGGGCGTCCCCCGTACGCGACACGCACCGATCCGCCCTCGTCGGTGCGGGTTCAAGTGCATGCGGCGGTGGGGGCCGCCACCCACCACGCAACGCCCAACCTGGCGGGTCAAGGAGAGCTGAGTGTCATATAGGCACATGGAATGTGAGAGGTGGATTACAAGATAAGATGAATGAGTTGATAGATATAATGAACGAGAGATGCTAGATGTCTTGTGTGTGTCAGAGACCAAGCGAAAGTGAAGCGACGTCGAAGATCTGCCTGGTGGCATGATGGCCCTGTGATCCGGGGTGAACCAGGACAATCATGCCAGCGCTGGCGTAGGTGTTGTGCTTTCATCTCACTTGGCTGCTGGTGTGAAAGATTACGATTTAGTAGGGCCAAGACTTCTCTGGGTTAAAATAAAACTGGGGATTACGCGAGTCTTTTTGGTTGCAGCATATGCTCCTGTAAGCTCTACTAATCCCCAGGAGCTCGAGAAATTTTGGGAGACCGTAAGGGGTGTTCTGGATTTGGCTGATGCGAATGAACGGATAATTATGTGTGGATATCTGAATGGATGGGTTGGGACCAAGCGAAGCAGTTATGAGGCTGTGCTTGGTCCATACGGAGATAAGAGAGTAAACGATGCTGGTAAGTTACTTTTAGACGTATGTATGGAACGAAACCTCCTTGTGTCGAACACGTTCTTCCATCACAAGTATATTCCCACGTACACATGGAGACGGAATGAACAGAAAAGTGTGATTGATCTGATTTTGATATATGGACGTCTCCGAAAGTGGTTAATGGATACATGAGCCTTCAGAGGTCCCACTCTTGAAACGGATCACTAACTGGCGATAAGCTGATTTGTGGGCCTTTTCAAGAAGTGGAGGCACTGGCGAGTGCGTATTCTTTTCGGAGATTATGAAAGAATAATAAGTGAAATATTGGAAGATGAAAGTATGAGTAGTACGTATGTACGACTAGTCAGTGAAAGACTTGCGAACGTGAGTCTTTCCGACTCAGATGTAGACGAATATTGGAAAGTTTTGAAAGAAAGTATGGTGGACAGTGGGAAAGAAGAATGTGGATGCGCAAAGAGACGTAGAACACTGAAAGGAGATGCTTGGTGGGATGCGGAGGTTCACTCCTCCGTGGATAAAAAGAGGAGAGCGTAGCTGAATTACGTATCATCTTTGCACCAGAGTGATAGTATGAAAGAGAAGAAGAAAGAAATTTACCGTCGATGCAAGAATGAAACCAAAGCTTTAGTGAAAGATAGGCGTGAACGACTACTTATGAGGAAGAGAGGCTGACGAAGAACTTCGAGGCTAATACCAAACTCTTCTGTAGAGAGGTAAAGAAGTCTCGTAGTGGTTCGTCGGCATCCGGAATGGACAAGACAAAAGGTAAAGCTGGTGGCATTCTTGTTAACACTCAGGAAGTGTTAGAACGGTGGAGCGAATATTTTAGAGAAATGTATATGTATATGTCCAGGGCGCTGGCACTGTGAATGAGTCTGTGACTGACTGTGGCTGCCAGCGTACCATGAAAACATTAGCACGGATGAGATTGAATGGTCGATACGAAGTTTGAAAAATGGTAAGTCACCGGGAATCCATATGGTTACAGCTGAGATGATCAAACTGGGTGGCACCTACGTTAGGGACGCCTTCTGGTTTTTGAGCAAATTATGCTGGAGAACTGGAAGGGTCCCGAGCGATTGGAGGCGCGCAGTCATCGTGTCCTTGTATAAAGGCAAGGGCTCACGTATGAACTGCGCCAACTATAGGGCCATCAGTTTGATCAGCTTAGCAGCTAAAGTGTACAGAAAAATCACCGATGGAATGCTTTGGGAAGCACAGGGGGGATTTCGAAGCCGCAGAGGATGTACGGATCAAGTTTTTTCACTCCGCAACATCGTGGAAATGCATCTGGCTATGGACCAGAAGGTTTTCTGCGGTTTTGTGGACCTTGAAAAAGCATTTGATAGGGTCGTGCGAAAGAATCTCTGGAACATCTTGCCCAGATATGGGATTGACGGTGACCTTCTACGTGCTGTGCAATCCACCTATGAGAATTGCACAGCATGTGTGAGAGTGGATGGCAGCTTATCGCCCTGGTTTGATACCAATATTGGTGTCAGACAGGGATGCGTGCTGTCGACTCGGCTATTCATCCTGTATCTGGATAGTTGTCTTCAGAGAATAAGAAATATGAATGTGGCGAATGGGTGGCTCAGTGGTTAACTGCCTGCTTTATGCAGATGACGCGGTATTAATAGCAGAATCATCATCCGAACTGCAAACACTAGTCACGATAATGAAAGACGATTGTACTCGTATGAAGAAAGGCTTACAATTGAATGCGAAGAAAACCAAAATAATGGTATTTGAAAGAGAGACAACCAGAACGAACACTAGGATTACGGTTGATGATGTAGTGTTGAAGCAAGTGGATGAGTTTGTATATCTATAAAGCGCTTTTAGCAGTGATGGAAGGTACACCGCTGATGTGGAGAGACAACTGAGTGCAGGGAATCGGGTGAATGGAGCGTTGAGTAAACTGTTTGGTAGCCGAAATCTAAGCCAGAAGCCCGCTGTACACAACGCGGTGCTAATCCCAACGCTAACTTATGGAAGTGAGAGCTGGGTATGGCAAAGAGAGCATGAAAGTAGAATAGATGTGGTCGAGATGCGAGCACTGCGAAAAATTTGTGGCATAACGCTTGCTGACCGCGTTCGAAATGATGACGTGCGAAAAAGAGTTGGACTGAAAGAGAGTATTGGTGTTAAGATAAGAAAGGGCATGCTCCGTTGGTTCGGACATGTAGAAATAATGCAAGATGAAAGAATAACGAAACAGATATACAATGCAAAAGAGGAAGGATGTAGGAGCCGAGGAAGACCAAGACTAACCTACCATGACCAAATTGGTCGTATTTTATCAGAAGGTGATGTTAGGAGCCTTAGGAACCGGCGAGCGTGCATGAAAAGAGCTATGAATATGAAAGAAGAGAGTGAAGTTTATAAGGACCGCGCCTTATGGCGCTCGGCTCTATCTGCCTACCTCGCAAGGGACCTGGCGTGTAGATATACATACATATACATTTATTAATGTATTTTGAAATTATATTTATTTATATTTAATAAAATTTTCACCATATCTTCCTCAATTTTTTACCAAAATTACATGGAAACATGGACAGGTTTATTTTTTTAAATAACTGATGAAGCATAATTTGAATTGCCGTAAATGGTTGAGCCTTTATTGACATATTGGAGAACATACATAAAAAACAAAGAAAGCGAAGAGCATAAAAATACCTCCTTATTATTAAGTCGTTTAAAAATTGCCCTAATTCAGCCTTTCACCCACGCCAGTGGTTCTTTGGTTTTGGCATAAATATTTAGAAAGTCAGAAAATTCGTTATTTATGCATAGTATTATCATTATATTATGACTAATTGCGTGTAAGTTACATGAAGACCCTTAAATTATAATATCACGCGACAACATTACCATACTAACATTACCATACAAAACATTATTATAATTTGACCCGTGTAATGCTAGTAAGTAATCATAGCGACGTCCCTGCAATATGAAATGTACTCGTATGAAAAATCCCAGAGTATCACAAAGATGGATTCGTGGGCTACGTGTCACTGTCCATACTTGTATAATGTACTCTTTTTTTTTATACTACGTCGGGAGACATACAAGAATACGGCCCACCTGATGTAAAGCGGGTACCATAGCCTATTATTGCTTGCGATATTTTAAGTATCACTCACGCGATATTTTAAGTATCCTCTGCTACGTACACAGCAACTCCTTGGGAGCTTACTGGTGACCTCACTTACACGCAGGAACACTACAATCCTCTAGGGAGTTGTTATTTGGGCTTGGGTGACTTAATCGCTAAGACACAACAACCCTCACGGGAGGATTTCCCCAGTTGGGCTGCTATGATGCGCTCAACCTTTTTTAATATCTCTTAAAGCACTATTCTCACGTACGCACGCCGGTACCTACTGAGTTTTAGTCCAAGAGAATTTTATTGCCTAGAAGTTTTCTTGACGCTCTATTCTCTGCACTCACTCGTCTCTACCTTTCTGTTCTGGTTTCTTCTCTTTCAAAAAATAGACATTACTGTTCCTCGCAATTATTATATTATAAAAACGAGATTTATTGAAGGGAATAAATCTTAAACTTGCGTGAGTAAAATTTTTTGTACGCCTGAATCTTAAATTGTTGTTCAGATTGCTTATTATTTAATATGAAAGGGGGAAACACGGTAATGGTAATGTATAACAGTCATGAAATACATTTGGTAAGAGTATATTTTTTGTAAATGTATTCAATTCTGATGAATTGAGCCTTAAAATGTATACATTTAATTAATCTCGTGATTTCCAGTAAGAAACAATATTTATTCTATTATTATGATACATATAAAGCAGCAAAAAATACGAGTTCGCCATACTGAACGAATATTTTTACATAAAAGCCAAACTGCGTAATGCATCTTTCGCTTTATTCTTAACAATTAAGGTTGACCTTTGATACAATTCCTTCATGCGATTGATCTCAAATTCTGATGCTTCTTAGCATCGCGATGGTAAGAAGCATCAGAATTTGAGAAAGTACTGCAAATTTGATTTTAAGCGAAACCATAGACTAGTGTGGCATTGAATCGGATCTATTTCAGCCGTCAGGTCTCATACTTTAATCAGACAGTTTTAGAAGACTGCTGCTATCTGGCGGCTATGTTCACTAATTATAATATGAGACAAGAAGTGATCGCAGATGTATGATTAACTCGTAAAAATTAGGTGCTCATAAAACTCATAAAAATCATATAACAAGTTTTTTATTATATTATTTATAAAAAGTGGCCAAATGCCAGTCGGATTAGCGCTCTCAGGACTCGGTACGATCTATGGTCTTTGAAGTGTCAAAAACATTTTTGGTAAAGTATGAGGCGAAAATTGATTGCATGTATAAATAATATTATTTTACTTGCAGCGTAAGAAGTACTCAATAATTTCCTCATTTTATTTTATTTCGGTTTAAATTTTATATGCTGTACATAAGTTTTATGTTAACAGTATGTTAAAAGCTAAAATATAATATGTATTAAGCCAGACGATATATAGACGTCAAAATACTTGATTGTAAAAAAGCATCAGAGCGAGGGAAATTATTATGCTCTCTCACTTGCACATTTTAGACTTTGAATGTTATGAAGATTATAATATGTTCTTATACGTATCGATATACATACTACCAGTTACATCTATTTTTAGTTAGGAAAGTAAGACCTTTGCATGAAACATTTTTAGGACAGATTTTAAAAGAGGAGAGGAAAGATATCCCAAAGTATTTTTTTTTCTACGATAATTAGTTTGCAACAAAATGCAAGTGGCATTTCAACACGCGACTTGAAAACGCTTCGCACTAAGAGGCTGCGGTAGATGACGTTACAAACTATGAAAACTATGAAGAAGTGAATGGATTTCATTTAAATATTAGCTGTATTTCCGCAATTCAAGCATTCACATTGATGCTGTTATAGTAATGTTCAAAATATTACAATGATTCAAATTATGAAGTTTTTTTGGTATAGAAACTGTTTTGATTTTTTTTATTTAAACTAAACCAAAAACAAAACTACAGAAAACTAAACTATAAAAATGTTTCTTGTTTTACTCTTTATATGATAATTGTGTGATTTTAGAATATAAGTAAATACGTGAAATAGTCATATTTTAGTTACTGTTTATGTTACCCAAGAAGAGCGGGCAACCCTGGCACGGGTAATATATTACCTAAAAGGGTACATAGCTCAATTATAAATGTAAAAGAAGTTTTTGTTAACAATAAAGCATTTGTATTGTATATACGCGCTATGTGATTACATAAATTGCTTAATTTGAAACACATAATTTGCAGCGAGTTTCAAAGTTTAAAAAAGCTAAAGCTCGTATATAATTTTTTATTTTTATCAGTACCAATGAAAGCTTGCAACACGAAAGACGTTACTCGCATGCTGTTGAGATAAAACACATCCCCAAACTCTTCTAAAAATCCCCATGCCGGTATAACAATTGAAATTGATATAGGGACCGGGGTTTACCTTGCCATGTTCTTGATATCTTATTCATGTGTGTGTATGTATATTTTTCATACCAAATATAAAATAGTTCACTAGATTTTCCCATACTAATCTCAATACACATTTAAGGATATTAGTAAATTGCTTGTAATGTTAATTAATTCGATTAGCTCCACTACAAAGCAATCAATGTCATTTGTGTATATGGTAATCAGTCATGCCTCCCTCGAGATAACATATTCGGTGTATCTCCGACCGTATTCCATATGCAACGGTGAAATTTGCCCGTGTACTAGGATTGCAGTATATGTGAAGAGATGTCATGAATAAACAATAGTAAGCGAGATTTAGTTACACCTTTTGTTGAAAAATAGTCTCGTAACTAAAACTATATCTATATGTATTTGACCCGGTGGATTTATACTACTCATATGGCAACATTTGACCTGGTTTATTATTTTCAGTTCCTGTCTTCTATGAATACAAGGTATACTGGATATACTTACTATGCTTATACATAAGAATTACGGTAGATGATGAAGTGCTGGAACAAGTGGATGAGTTTGCATATCTTGGATGCGCTTTCAGCAGGCATGGAAGGTACACCGCAGATGTGGAAAGGCGAGTGAGTGCTGTGAATAGTGTGAATGGAGCGTTGGGAAAACTTCTTGGCAGTAAAAACCTGAGCCAGAAGGCGCAGCTGGCTATACACAATCCAGCGCTGGTCCCAACGCTTACTTATGGAAGCGAGAGCTGGGTATGGCAGAGAGAGCATGAAAGTAGGATAAACGCGGTTGAAATGCGAGCGTTGCGCAAAATCTGCGGTGTAACGCTTACCCCGTATGGGATTTGGCGTGAAGTTATAGATAGCTTATACATCGCCAACCATGTAAAAATCCCTTTACGGTCTTTTTACACGACTGCCACTGAAAAGGAGATTGTTTTCAGTTCTTATTGCACCGTAACTACTAAATGGTTAAACCGATACAGATATATGAGATATCGTTAAAGTCTTAACGTTATCCCATGCATATGATGTCATAATAGAAACAATATGTCGGATGATGTAGTCAATGTTGTCCATTCTGAGGGAAAAAAAAATATTTTTATACTACGTCGGGAGGCATACACGCTTCCGATATATTAAGTATCACTCGTGCGATGCCTCCTCTGCTGCTTACACAGCAACTCCTTGGGAGCTTACTGGTGACCTCACTCACACGCAGGAGCACAAAACCCTCTAGGGAGTTGTTATTTGGCTGCGGTTTTCTGTGAGGTGGAGGTACTTCCCCAGACGTGCTGCTTTTATGCGCCCTACCTCTCTTAAAACATCAAGACCAAGACAAACAGACATGTTCATTCACACGTGTGGGAATCGAACCCACGAGCGTTGGTGTCAAAGTCGAGTAATTTACGACTGAGCCACCGATCTCGTATATGCAACTTACATCTCTGCATTTTAATGAATAAAATATAGATAACAAACTTTATACTTCACATTTCATTCTTTAATCCTGTATATGTAATGGCAGGCGCGTTTTTATATTTGATAATAAATTAACCTTTTAACAATATATGCTCAAACCTTTTGAAAAACAAAATCCGATAGGCGCTTTATCGTCCTATAAACGCCCATCATGCTTGCAGTACAACAAGTATTGTAGATGCATTGTCATCTCGGCAACTAAAAACATTGGCTTGATAGTTCACAGGAAAACATCTATTTCGCACTATTCATTTCGGTTATAATATGTGAAGTATTAATAGCAAACTGTGTGAAAGTAAACATAATTAGAACACCTACCGTTCCCTTCCGATTCGAAACGTGTGAAAGTAGGATGAGCTATTATTACGTACAAACCATAATGTGAACGGAAGCTCGGCAGACACATTAGGCGAGCCAAAGTATTTTTCAGGCTTAATGATGTTTTTTTTATTAGCTTAATCATTTATTAACCACATATTATTTTTAATTCTACAGTAAATAACAATAACATTGTATAAATGTGCACATTACATATTAATTTAGTACAACCAAATAAAACGAGATTGCTCTGTAAAATAGCATATTCAGTGTCTGTAGTTCCGAGTTATATGCTATTTTCAACGTGCACTGCATGAAACATGCATCTGACAGTACCAGGCTCACAGCACACACGAGGCGGACACAAATGGCGGCAACAACTTGAAGTATAATAGTCCGTATCAACACGCGTTCCATTCCCATACGCGAGAAATTAATTTAAAACCGCCAGCTTTTATGAGAGTACGCTATGGAGCACTGGCGTATATAATGGATAACCTTTGTTGAATTAAAAGTTGTCCGGGCTTTATTTGGTAGCATGAACGAATAGTAGTAGTAAAATCCTGAGCCAGAAGGCACAACTCGCTATACACAATGCAGTGTTGGTCCCAACGCTAACTTATGGAAGCGAGAGTTGGGTATGGCAGAAAGAGCATGAAAGTAGAATAAACGCGGTTGAAATGCGAGCGCTGCGCAAAATTTGCGGCGTAAGGCTCGTAGACCGTATTCGCAATGATGATGTTAGAAATAGAGTTGGTCTGAAAGAGAGCGTCGGTGTTAAAATAAGAAGAGGCATGCTCCGATGGTTCGGACATGTAGAAAGAATGCAAGATGAAAGAATGACGAAGCAGATATACAATGCAAAAGTGGAAGGATGTAGGAGCCGGGGAAGGCCAAGACTTACCTACCATGACCAAATTGGTCATGTTCTATCAGAAGGTGATGTCAGGAGCCCTAGAAACCGGCGTGCGTGCATGAGAAGAGCAATGAATGTTAAAGAAGCGAGTGAGATATGTAAGGATCGAGTCACGTGGCGCTCGGTTCTCTCTGCCTACCCCGCAAGGGATTTGGCGTGAAGTTATAGATAGAACGAATAGTTACAGTGGTAAAGGTAATGAGTATATAGTTACCTATGTTGTGCTAGAAGTGAATGCTTGTTTGTTTAATTTTGCACACATGAACGGAAAAAGCAAATAAGTGTTGAAAATAGTTATAGCATTGTCAGGAACAACGAACTTTAACAAATCATGACATGACTTAACTGAAGTCATGAATCATAGAACTCACAGAAGACCGCAGATAATAGCTCCGTGGAGGATTGATGTGTTTTTACGAGTGAGTAAAGTTATCAGTAAGCTAACAATGTTGGAAGGCAAGCTTACAGCGCTCCTTATACCAAGAGTTTACCTTATAAGTACGCCTGGTCATTAACACAGCAACTTTAAATACAAGTTAAAATATTTGATATATTTTATAAATTACTACAAAAACCATAAAACAAATGCAAGACTGCATGGGATATTATTTGAACTAAATATCATGGCATGTACTTAATAGTGGCATAGAGTACCTACATCGTTAAACTAAAACTAATCCGACATATACTGCTGAAACAAATAATTATTATTCGTAAATGTAGATGATAGCATTGTAAGAAATGACTCATCGAATGAAATTATTAGGTAAGTAAAATTTTACTATACTTTGGACACCACATAATGAAAATAAAGTACATAAAATAATAACTACATAACATAAAGTCTGTTGGTTTTGACAATGTATCGGATCATGTCAAAATTATACGTATTCTGTTAGTGCTAAGTAACTGGGCGACCGCTTTGGCGTGAAGATATAGATATATATACTTACTAGACATATATTTCTAGTTAATTAGTATGAGATGTTATCATAAATTATTAATTTGTCTGTTTCTAATGAATAATGAACCTCTAATTATTATATTACTATTGAACATTTTAAGGCTAGTGGGAAAAGTCAAAAGATTTAATAGCTTGTCAAACAGTTATAGTAAAAAAATCGATAAGAAAGATTTAAATAATTATAGGCCCATTATTCACGAAGTTACCGTGTAATATACATAAAAAATCTGATCGAATTGTGAACTCTCATAGAAGTCGGTTAAAATAAGTTGTTTTACTGGAACAACAGATAACTAAGCCGTGCCGTAGATCTGTAGCACCGTAGCACAATGCCGCTACGAACAATGGCCGCCCTGAATCACAGTTTTTGTTCTGTGACGGGGCCCAATCCGCACAATGCACTGGAATGTTCTACTTATCGACAGATTCATTAACACGAACACATATACAGCAATGTAAAATAAAAATTAATTGTGTGCTAAACCCGTCACAGATGTAGCTATAATATATTATAGCTAAATCTATACTTATATGAGGACGGGGAGAAGTTTTTTCGTATGTTATGTACAAATTCAAGATATTTTTTGTTATAGTTCATTTACATTTGAATATAATAAATATGTGCTATTTCATTCGTATATATCTATTGCATGAAAGAGATTCCTCGAAGGAATAAGCCCGGCTTTACCTCTCTCTCTTTACAAATTCTTGTATTTTATGAATGTAAACATTTACGCAATAAAGTTATACAAACAATATAAACATTTTACATTAACATAAAATAGGCACGGATATTATATTTAACATGTGTATGACAACTTTATATCAGGAAGCAATCTTGTTAAGGTAAGGAATCAGTGTACAGAGAATTGAACGAGAATGTGAAATAGACATGTTCATTTACATGTCCATTTATACATTTTGATGTCCCCTATGTCTATTCCTATTTCCTAGTTCTCCTTATCTTGGCCTAACTCAGCTGTGTAGTCATCTTGCATATGTGACGTGTATCCCCTAGCTCGTCTCCTTTCTTAAACACAGCAAAACAAACAAACATGTCAATGTACACAATTGTTAGCCATGCCTGGGAATCGAACCCACGAGCCTTGGTGTTAAAATTGCATTGCTAAGTACTCCGCCACTGGGCTAGTCGGGTAATTAATTGTAAATATCTACGTGACGTCAAAGTTAGGTTAGGTTAGACATAAAAATCAATAGCTATGGAGCTTTGTGCATGTCACGTCTTCATAGGATTTGACGCAAACTCTTCTTTTTAAAAATAAAACGATCAGAAAGTATAAAGAGGGTCTTCTTCTATATATAGATATAAAAATATGAAGAGAGAAGCTTAAATGCCTTTCCTAATGTCACAGAAAGCTGTTGTTGTATGTATGTATGTATATATATATGTATAACTTTCTTTATACAACATCGGGAGACATACAAGCATATGGCCCGCCTGATATACAGCGGTTCCGTATCCTATGAACGCATGTAATGCATTGAGTATCACTCGCGCGATGCCACCTCTGCTGCTAAACACAGTAATAGAAACTTACTGGTGACCTCATTCACACGCTGGAATACAACAACCCCCCAGAAAGTTATTATTTGGCTGCGGTTTTCTGTAAGGTGGAGGTACATCCCCAGACGGACTGCTTTGATGCGCCCTACCTGTTAAAAACGCCCAGACCTAGATAAAAAGACATGTTCATACACACAAATGTTTGTCTTGTGTGGGAATCGACCTCACGAGTTGTTGGTGTCAAAGTCGCGTTATTAACCGCTGCGCCACCGAGCTGGCCAACATTCTTTTATTCTACATACAGCTAATTTTAAATTAAATAGTAAAGTCTGCAAGTTAATACTAAAAGCGCTATTCTCTACAAAAACACGTTGGAAAACATACAAAGCGCCGTCTGGTGCAATGTTGTCAGTTGTACCTGAAGTGAACAGTTATGTAACGTGAGTGCTAGAATACAGTATGTAGGTGTTTATATACATTTTAATATAGTTCATTTAATTTTATATCTTTGAGTCCTGACTGTACGGGGTCTCGTCTATATAATTTTATTAGAGCAGATCATAATCAACTGGTTCCTATTTTGTTTCATGTTTTTTTTACTTTAAATTGTCTATACTACATGAAGTTTTCAAAATGAATGGTGTTGGATTAATATGACATTGTATGTATATCTTCACGCCAGGTCCCTTGCGGGTAGGCAGAGAGAACTGAGCGCCATAAGGCGCTGTCCTCACTACTTCACTTTCTTCTCTAACATTCATAGCTCTGTTCATGCTCTTTTTCTGATAAAACACGACCAACTCGGTCTTCCTCGGCTTCTATATCCTTCCACTTTTGCATAATATATATGTTTCGTCATTCTTTCGTCCTGCATTCTTTCTACATGTCCGAACCAACGGGGCATGCCTTTTCTTATTTCGTCATTCTTTCGTCCTGCATTCCTTCGTCCTGCATTCTTTCTACATGTCCGAACCAACGGGGCATGCCTTTTCTTATCTTCACACCGACACTCTCTTTCAGACAATATTGTACTAAAGGAAAAATACCGTGGCGCTGTTTAGTTATATACAGTGCATTAATTTCATTATATGTTTCTTTTTAGTAATTAGATTTGTAAGTAAGTATCTATACATATAAAATTATGACTATTACAAAATTAATTTTAATTGCAATATATGTGACTCACTTTAGAATCAATGCTAACCTCACCTGTACACCACGTACAGGTGAGGTACTAATTAACAAACATGGGTCTAGTGAAAAAGAGACGTCCCTGCTTTGGCCCGAATGGGAAAGTACCTTTACCTCACTGAAGATCGTAGTCAAATAACAACGGCCTGAAGGGTTCTCGTGTTCCTACGAGTGAGTGAGGTTGCCAGTAAGCTCCGGATGACTTAGCAGCGGTGGAGATAACCCTAAAGAGGCACTTTTTGTATTACAAACGTTCTTTGACTACGATAACCTTTTTACAATAGGTGGGCTGTATGCTTGTTTGCCTTCCAATGCTGAATAAAAATAATAATTAATAACCCTTACTAAGAGTCAATAATAAATCCGCATTCGAGGCGTCTTAATCGCGTGACGGCTGGCTATAAAGTGAACTGCAAAACTTAGTCCAGTTTACCATATGTTACACGATTTAGAACCCTGTATTCAGTGACGTAAGAAACAAGATTCGTGTGAGATTGTAATGTCCATATACAAAATCTACAAGGCTAATCTGACGGGACTGCAAACGTATAATGTCGGTGCCGGTGTATCATACAAAGGGGCGGAAATTATTTCATTTGCTTCTTAGAACGGTATAATTTTGAAATGGCAAACTTTACCTACATCTTTGTACCTACTCGTGTAATGGCAAGATTATTTAAATACTTGGTAATTTTAATTCTGCTACCCTCATAGCTTTGTAACACAGCTATTTCAGGGGTTAATGAACAGTGATATCAAATCAAATCAAATAATTTATTTGTAAGAATACAAGATTACATTCGTGTTAAAACGCAATTGTCATACAATTATGAAAATTCCTTCATGCATGCCGTATTCAACCTGCGCGCAGGTGTGCAAATATTTCATATTTAATTTCACAAAAATTAATAAATTATCAATAAAATAGTCTAGCATTAAGTCAAGTGATGATGTCTATCATGAAAAATATCAATGGCCTACTTTTTATTTAAATACTCATGCACCGTATAAAAACAATTTTCCATAAGCCATGAACTCAATGTGCATTTGAAATTTTTTGAGTCTAATTTTTTAATATCAACTGGTAGTTTATTATAAATTAAAGTGCACATGTTGAAAACATTTCGTTTGTATATGTCAGTAGTACAAAGTGGTCGATGCAATAGGTTCATTTGTCTAGTTCTAACTGGCCTTAAGCTGTTTTCGCCGCGTCGTTTAAAAAAATGCAAGTGAGAGTTGACAAATAAGCAAACTTCTTTAATGTACATGCAGGGTAACGGTAATATTTGAAATTGTTTGAAAAGAGGCCTGCAGCTGTCGCGAAACCATGCTCTATCCATTACGCGTACACACTTTTTTTGCAATTTGAATGCTTTTTCCATCTATACCGAGTTACCCCACAGTAAGAGTCCGTAACTTAACACAGAACTCACAAACCCATGATAAGCTGTTAACGCAGCGTCGTTCGATACAGATTGTCTTAGTCTCTTTAATGCGTATACAAAACGTCCTAGTTTTTTACAAGTTAAGTCTACGTGAGTTTTCCAATTAAGGTGTTTGTCAATATTTAAACCTAAGAATTTTACACAGTTAACCTGTTCTATACACAAATTATCGCGACGTATATTTAAGAGTGGAATTCTAGAGTTGTAGATTGAAATTGTATTAATTTAGTTTTATTTATGTTTATGTGTAAGTTATTTTGTTCCATCCATGCAATTACATCATTAAGAGAATTTTGAACAGCAATCTCTTGCAGGAGCATATTATCGCGTTTAATTATAAGTGTTGTATCATCTGCAAACAATATACAGTCCTCTGTAGTAGCCTTAGGTAAGTCGTTAATGTATAACAAAAACAATAAAGGACCCAGTATACTTCCCTGGGGAACACCGATATTATTATTTAAAAAATGGGAACGGAAAATCTTTTAGTGTAACCTTTGTTACCTTTACATATTTTCGATATTTCCATACACTGTTGTCTATTTTCTAAAAAAACTACGAATCCAGTCATTAGCTTTACCCCTTATACCATAGTGTTCCAACAAATGATGATTAACAAAATCAAAGGCCTTACTCATATCTAATAAGACAGCTGAAGTCAAAAGTTTGTCATTTATACTTTCAGTTACATTTCGTATTAAGTTGAAGCAAGCTAGTGCTGTAGAACTGCCTCTATGAAAACCGAATTGATTCGTAATTAGCACGGCGTATTTTATTAAAAAATCATTTATGCGCTTGAACAATGCCTTTTCAAGAATTTTAGAAAGTATATGGACTGGGAAGTATAGGGATAAAGAACCATCTTATTGATTTACGGTCCCAGGTATGAATTATAGCAAGTACCACTAATTTCGTCTTCGACTTCGGATTACGTACATATTTGTAATTATCACTTGCTCTTCGGCTAAGGAAAACATCGCAAACTTGCACGTACAAAAAAATATTTTTTAAAAGACGTGTGACCTAAACTACGAAAGGTCTATTTTTCCCCATCGTTTTCGCATCGCATCACCCAAATCAATATCTTCGCTAAATCCTCAGGCTTACGTAGCGGACCTGCCAATCGGAATGGATTAGGAAACGCTATTCAATTATTTTATCTATATATATATATATATAAATGGAGTTTCTGACTAATTCACTGATTCATCAACGCCAAGGCCAAACCCTTGAACCTAGAAAACTGAAATTTTGCAAAGACATTTATAATTCTCACGAGAGATAAGAAAGGATCTTTTGAAATTCAACCCCTTTAGGGGTGAAAAGGTGATTGACAGATTGTATGGAGGAAATGTATATTTTTTTAAGTTAGTGACTTGAAACTTTCTACAGATAATCTCTATTAGAAACCAGCAAAAGGATTTTCAGCGTTTTCGAAAAATTCCACCCCTTAAAAGGTGTAATGGGGGGTCAAAAGTATTTCTTGAACTAAAAAGTTGAAATCTTATGATTTTTTTTTAAACGGAGCTGCTTTATACTTTGTAAATATACTCTCAATCAAGACGTCAAAGTAATTTCCGCGTTTTTAAAAATTCCACCTTTAGGGGCTGAAAAGTGGGTTGACAGTTTGTATGGAGCAGAAATGTTTTTTGAAGTTAGTGACTTGAAACTTTGCACACATACTCTTTATTAGAATCTAAAAAAAGTTATTTCAGCGTTTTTCAAAATTCCACCTTTAGGGGGATGGAAAGGGGGTTGACAGTATATATGGAGCAGAAATATTTCTTGAAGTTAGTGACTTGAAACTTTGCACACATATTCCCTATTAGAATCTAAAAAAAGTAATTTCAGAGTTTTCAAAAATTCCACCCGTCAAAGGGTGTAATGGGGGGCTAAAAGTATTTCTTGAACTAAAAAATTTAATTGTTAAGAATTTTGTTTTAAAGTAAGCTGCTTGAGTTGTAAATATACTCTCAATCAAGACGTCAAAAAAGTAACTTCAGCGTTTTTCAAAATTCCACCTTTAGGGGGTTGAAAAGGGAGTTGATAGTTTGTATGGAGCAGAAATATTTTGAAGTTAGTGATTTGGAACTTTCTGCAGACTCTATTAGAATCCAAAAAAGTGATTTTAGCGTTATCAAAAATTCCACCCCTTAAAGGGTCAACACGATTTCTTGAATTAAAAGTTGAACTGTTAAGAATTTTTTTTTTAAAAGTGAGCTACTTTAGACTTTGTAAATATACTTTCAATCAAGACGTCAAAAAAGTAATTTAGGTGTAAACAGGCTTGCAATATCTTAGGTATCGTCCGCGTGATTTTTTTGAAGTGAAAACTTCTTTAGCGGCGTTGTGCACTTTTTGGGATGAATAATGTTAAACTCGCGTCAGGACACGTGACGTGATCGAAAATTCGTAAGACGGAGGAAGAGTAGACCGGACAGGAGAGGAAGTAATATCCCCCTCTCTTTCTACCGCGCGGCGAAAATGTGTGCCTGCTCCTGCTGTATCGTTTAAGCTGCGCAGGGCGCTTGCGCGAGTGTGCGTGTGTGTTTGTACTGACGGATGGTGACTGCTGATAGCTCGACGGTCTGTATACTTGTAAAATTCGTGTATATAAAGTGTTTAAAATATGTAAATTGAACAAAGTGCATCTATTAATGAAAAAGTGACGAAGAAATAGTGATAGAAAAGGCGATATGTGTATAAGTCGTTGCCACTCTGGTGATAATCAGTTCATTATTATGGTTGCCGTTTACATTTCTCCAGATAAGTCATCGCGTGCTATACGAGACTTCTTGTATGAAAATTTATTCATTTATCCTCATGACGCATCTGCATTGCTTCAAAAAAAAAATTGGGAAAAGCTTTGATGATTTACCAATGATTTTGAGTAGAGATTTCAACATAAACTTTGCAGACGATAAAAATCAAATATAAATTGAATTTTTAAATAATGAATTTGGTTTAACGATGTCAAATGATCGCAATCTTAGCACAACGAAATACAAAACTACTATTGATGCGATCTTTATTAGACACTTTAATAGATTCGAAACAAAATTGTTCGTTTCTTATTTCAGCTACCATAAACCTATTGCGTCAGTTTTAGAGATTGGCGTTGATGATGCTGGTGAAAGCGACGTTGAAATTATGGATGAAAGTTGATTTTTCTGAGAGATAATTTTTTTTAATGTAAATTAATTGTAATAGTTCTGAAGGGTTAAATTTTTAATGTAATATAAATTGTCATAAATGATAGTACTTTTATACTGATAAATAAAGCAATTCGTGCGAAATTATCTCCTAACCATTCCAAAATATTCAAAAATGCACAACGTTAATGTTCAAGGTTTCGCTTCTGCCGGCACTCCCGGAGTGCAACTCGTTTTTTTTTTTTTACGAGCTTACCTACTGGTAACTTCATTCGCAACCCTCTAGGGAGTTGCTATTTAGTTTGCTTGGGATGCGGCTTTCTCTGAGGTGAAGGTAATTCTCCAGGCTGCTTTTATCCACTTTGCCTCTCTTAAAGATACTCAGACCAAAACAAACAGGTACCTTCATGTGCACACGATGACAGCTCCAGTGCGAGATCAAGCAAAATTCACCTTTACTGCTATAATAGAAAAATCATAGATATATGCCACGATCTGTCATTGTCTGTACATAAGTGTTTGTGCTGTGTGGGAATCGAACCCACGAGTTTTGGTGTTAAAGTAACATTACTAACCACTTCGCTATCGAGCTCGTCATACATAGTAGAGATGACTTCCAATATTAGAAAACCAAGTTGGCTATGGTACTATATGTATAACTATATATCAACAGGCATGCCATATCCTTATTTGCTACTTTAGCAGTATAAAAAAAACCTGATAACGGTTAGGCGGATAAATTGTGACGGCGCGGAACGAACACCGTCTGGTGGTCTGCGATAACAATGCTGACCGCGGATGAACCTCACTGTCTAGATAGATTTAATGCGAACATTTGTCCAACCACTGGATCATAAAGCCACACTCTATATCTCGAGCTCGGTGGCGCAGTGGTGAAACGCGCTGTTACGCTACTTTGACACCAACGCGGGTTCGATTCCCACACAGTACAAACATTTGTGTGCATGAACATGTCTGTTTGTATTGGTCTGGGTATTTTCTATGTATAATAAGTATGTATTTACAAAAAAAATGTATTTTCGTATGTTTATCAGTTGTCTAGTACCCATAACACAAGCTTCGCTTACTTTGGGGCTAGGTGGCGCTGTGTAATTTGTCCGACAATATTTATTTATTTTTATTTATTTATATAGAAAGTTTCTACAGACAACTTACAGAAATGGAAAGAATGCGATATCAAAGAATTAACTAAAACGAACGAACCACATAAACAATATGACAGTGGAAGGATGTAGAAACCGAGAAAGACCAAAATATACCATGACCACATTCTTCTAGTAAAACGCGATCAGCGTTTTACTAGGTGATGTCAGGAGCCCTAGAAACCGGCGAGCAGGCATGAGAAGACCTATGAATGTTACAGAACCGAGTGAGGTGTGTTGGGACTGAGGCGCTTGGTTGTTTCTGCCTACGCCTTAAGGGATTTGACGTACAGTTATAGATAGATCACATATTCTCTAAATTCAGAAAGAACGACGACTTGAGATGTAACCTGAACTTTATTCAAATATACAGACGACAAAATTATTATAATTGGTAGTACCGAACGATACTTTTTTGAAGGCAGTTACAAGGACCTGGCGTGAAGATACATACATACAACATACAAAAATTAGCTTCACGTTTTGTTCATTAATTTATTAGCCGTAGTTGGGACTAACACCTAACTAAAATTTTAAAATCTGTACTTTATTGAGAACGTGAGTCGGATCGTGAAATAGGTCGACCACTTTTATAGGCGTGCACAAACAATACCTACCGGTCCCACCAATCAGGTGTAGCGCGACGTGATGAAAGTATAAGATGATTTGCTTACACATGCCGACAAATACGTTGACACGATTTAGCTACAAGCACGATTTAGTGACAAGTCTTTAATTAACTATGTATTGCGCCGACATATGTTATTGAAATTAAAAGCTCTACATTTACAACTACCTCGTTAATGAACAGCTTCATCGTAATTGTATATAGATATATTCATTATTCTGTTCGAGTTAATATAACAATTTTTTTGTTCAGCTTTACATGCAGTCAGTGTTTTGATAAATTAGGTACACATTTGTTCGTATTTTATTAACCCTCCCAGGATTCGGTGGTCGAGAAGTCCAAACGTATAATAAATCTAAATAACGAGACCCTGGTTCGCACGAAATATGTACACGACCATATAATTTCCGAATATGTAGCATAGAGTACGTCAAGCCAAGCATACGCAAATAAGGTTAGTCTGGCAGAACATGAAAACATTTAAGCCGTTTATAAAAAGGTCCATTATATCATTCATTCTGAACGTCCAACTTTGTTTAAGCAAAGGCCAAACAAATCCCTTGAAAAGACCCTAAAACAAATCACATAATATAATTTGTATTGTTAAGACAAATGAATATAAATGAATACCCATCGGAAGGCAACAAAGGACGGAAAGCCTCTGTATTTACAACATTTCGAATCAAATTGTTTCAGGGGCTTGCGTAATAATGGAGAAATCGGTAATGATTTACCATTGCCAAATTGACAGTTTTCAGTTTCAGTCTTCAAATGTATGTATATACTGCTTCTTCTTAGCGTTATCCCGTTTCCTAATCCTTTAGGATGGACAGGGTCCGCTGCCTAAACCTATGGATTTGGCGAGGATATAGATTTTTACAACAAGCGACTGCCGTTAGACTCCACAACCCAGAGGGAAAACCAAATCTATCTTATGTTACGTCACACATCTTTCGATTTAGTTTCTTGGACGTGTGGTATTTCTCACGATATTTTTTTCTTTCACCACCGAGGTAGTGTATATATATATATATATATGCAAATATATATACATATATATATTCTAATTAACCATTTGCAAACAGGAGAACTATATTATATTCAGCAAGGAACATATGACTTTCCAGTTTTCAGATTAATTGGGTAAAAATCACATTTATCTTTACCGTCAAAGCCAATATCTATTTAGGAAAAAAATATAATATATGATATTGCGGTGTGAGTAGTGGAGTGTTAATATCATCCTTACAATCAAAGCTAATTCCTTCTGTGAATATAAGTATATGTATGCCTGATGATACGAGGCTACTGTAGCTTATAAACGCAACACCTCATCTCAGAACTGAGTCAAAAGGTCCTAGCTTTTTTTTATACTACATCGGGAAGCGTACAAGCATACGGCCCACCTGATATAAAGTGGGTGCCGTAGCATATTAACGCTAGCGATATATATTAAGTATCACTCGCGCGATGCCTCCCCTGCTGCTTACACAGCAACTCCTTGGGAGCTTACTGGTGATCTCACTCACCCGCAGGAGCACAGGGAGTTGTTATTTGGCTGCGGTTTTCTGTGAGGTGGAGGTACTTCCCCAGACGGGCTGCTTTGATGCACTCTACTTCTCTTAAAACATCCAGACCAAGACAAACAGACATGTTCATGCACACAAATGTTTGCCTTGTGTGTGAATCGAACCCACGAGCGTCGCGTCGGTGTCAAAGTCGCGTCATTCCCAACTGAGCCACCGAGCTCGTCAAGCTGGTATCCAGCTACCCAAAGGAGACTACAGTACGGCTCCTGCTGGCTGCCTTGAGATTTTTATCACAAAGTACTTTCCAGGGTTAGGACACAACTTCGCTCTGTCGAACACATGAAGTTTCCCTCAGCAGCTGTAGCGAGTGATAAGAAAACACGACTCGCTGAGAGAAGCCTTACAAGGTGCTCGCCTCTCTTACCTCAAGGCAGCACTTTGTTTTAGTTTCAAATCAGGAAGGCATTAGGATCGCCATTTGACGAGCTCAGTGGCGCGGTGGTAAAACGCGCTGTTACGCTACTTTGACACCAACGCTCGTGGGTTCGATTCCCACACAGTACAAACATTTGTGTGCATGAACACATCTGTTTGTCTTGGTCTGGGTATTTTCTATGTGCAATAAGTATGTATTTACAAAAAAAATGTATTTACTTATGTTTATCAGTTGTCTAGTACCCATAACACAAGCTTCGCTTACTTTGGGGCTAGATGGCGCTGTATAATTGTCAAACAATACACTTTATTGCGAATAAAACAAATATAGATATAGTAAACATTAAAACACAAAAGGCGGTCTTATTGCAATGCGATCTCTTCCAGACAACCTTGAGGTAGAGAAAAGGGTAATGATACAGAACAGGTAGGAGGCGCATATACCCACTTACATACCACAAAAGCAGCTTATTTCGAAGATTACTATTTGCACTAAGCAGTAATTCATGTGATTAATGTACAGTGAGTTACGGGCATAAAGAAAGAGGGTATTTCTATTTATTAATATCATCAATTTCTTATGTGAGATAAAGTTCAAGTATAGTACAATAAGAAACAGTTAAAAGGGATCATTATTATCTCTAGATTCAAAGCCAACCTCACCTGCACGTAGTACACCCAGATAATTTATAAATGAAGCCCTAGTGATAGTGAGGCGCCTCTACCTCACAGAAAATCGCTGCCAAATAACAAGTCACTAGAGGCTTATTGTGTTCTTGCGTGTGAGTGAGGTCACCAGTAAGCTCTTGGATGATATAAGGAGTTGCTGTGTGAGCAGCAGGGGTGTCAACGTGCGAATGATACCTATTATATTGCAAGCGTTCAAAGGATAAGGGTTTGTACGCTTGTATGCCTCCAGACGTTGTATGAAAAAAATGTTAAGTGATCTAAATGATCCTACTTTCAATAATCATTATCCTTGAAAACTTAACATACCAACTTGTTACATATTTTTCGATAGGATTTATTATGTATATTTTTTATAACAGGGGTGTGACTCATGCGTTGCCGACCCTAATTTAATTTAAATATTTGCAAGGATGAAGAGAAAAATATAAACAATAAATTTGAAATTTGTAATATTTTATGAATTTTATGTTCGCTTCCTATCTATACTAATATATAAAGTGGAAGAATTTGTTTGTTTGAACGCGCTAATCTGTTGAACTATCAGTCGGATTTGAAAAATGATGACCCAATCTTGAGGAAGGTTATAGACTATTCATCATCACGATACGATCCTTAGAAGCCGAATAAAACAAAAGAAAATATAATAACTCAAAATTTTAACAAAAGAAGACTCCATCAGAATGAATTTTAAGATATGAATAAAAATGGGATCAATCTGAATGTACTCTTTCAAGTAAAAAATGTTTTTTTCAAATCTTTTCATAAATGACAGAGTTATGAAAAAAGGAGTATTTTGTTGTGAAGAGTTTGTTACAAACATAAAAAAAAATACAGCCGAATTGAGAACCTCGAGAGAAAATTGAGGACTCCTCTTTTGGAGTCGGTTAAAAAGCGGTCAGGACTACGGGAATACCGGGTATACGTGCGGACAAAGTTGCGTGCTAGCCAGCTAGTTTATTATAAATAGTGACTCTTTTTCATCCGCACAAAGTATTTTTTTTTATACAATGTTCGAAGACATACAAGCATACGGCCCATCTGATTTAAAGCAGTTACCGTAGTCTATGAATGCTCGTAATACATTAAGTATCACTCGCGCGATGCCTTCTCTGCTGCTGACACAGCAACTCTTTAGGAGCTTACTGGTGAGCTCACTCACACGAGAGAAATACAACAACACTCTCTTATTATTTGGCCAAGGTTTCCTGTGAGGCGGAGGTACTTCCCCAGACGGACTGCTTTGATGCGCCCTACATCTCATAAAACATCCAGACCAAGACAAACAGACATGTTCATGGACATAAATGTTTGTCTTATGTGGGAATCGAACCCTCGAGCGTTGGTGTCAAAGTCGCGTCATTCACGACTGCGCCACCGAGCTCGTCAAATCATCTGGAGTTTGTAGTCAATAAATAATTAAAATAATGAAAAACTACGTACTAAATATCCAGTAGCTACCATTTTGCACAGCTCAATACATTTCCTGCTTATTAATGTCACGCAAGCCATTAGAGTTCAGAAGTTTACCGAACTATTTCTCCTCAAACGAGGCTAGTTTCAACTATGTATGTTGTGAGTTGTTTCCAAAGTTTGGAATTTTAGTTCAATAAAGTTCGCGCGGTTAGTTGGCCAGAACTAAATATGATGATCTTAATTTTGCATAGATAGCTTAGCTCGGAGAGGTCAATCTGTTACCGTCAGTCTACTGAACGAATAGAAATGAGATGTTCCTGAGTGTATGAGTCAGATTATTGCCCATGTAATGTTTAAGTTCCATTAAAATCGGGCGCATCGTTCTCTTGTGATAAGCATTAAATAATCAGGCGGACAAAATTCTCTTGCAGTTCCGTTTAGGAGCTTCACGTACTCACAACATAACTCCATTATCCTTGAAGATTATTATTTCCCTGCAGTCTATACGAAACAGGTATTTCCTCGGAAGTGCAACTTATCGCTATATAAATATCGGTGCGCCTCTATATCTCATATGCCAGTTTATCGTTTCCTATTTGACAGGATGTAACACATGTCGGCAAAGTTGTCTTTAGTAATGGAGAACTGCCCTTATTACTCGACTCGACTCATAGTTATGTAAATATTGTACCAATTAGTTTATACAGCAGTAAGTTATCCTAAACAAATAAATGAAATTAATTAATCCATGAATAAATCATAAAGAAAATTGGTAAAGGGGATCCGCAGAATCTCCATGCATGTTAAATCGCAAGCAGAGTAGAGTATCTTTATAAAATACTGGCTTATACTCGTAAGAACGGAAAAAGTAAACTTCTTTTTCTTTCTGTACCCTACAACTAGACGCTACCTCTTTGCTCAATTTGGAAAAAGGAAATAATACAGGCAGAGTTGTTATAAACTCCGATCTGCACCACGACGTACGCTTGCAACGTAAAATCGTACAATATGGCGTAATGCTAACCCAGCTCCACGAGGCGCCCTACTGCTAAGAGAGGCGAGTGCCCATGCCTTAGGAGCTTACTGTTAACCCCATTTACTCGTAGAAATACAACAAGCATTCAGGGAGTTGTTATACGGCTGTGGTTTTCTGTGTGGTGGAGATACTTCCTTAGTCGGACTGCTTTGATGCAGTCTAACTCTCTTAAAACACTTAGACCAAAAAAACAGATGTGCGCACAAATGTTTGTCTTATATGAGAATGGAACCTACAAACCTCTGTGTCAATGTAGCAACCGAGCTACTCAGGTACATTTTAAAGTTTTACGAAAACGCAATATTTCGAATGCGACACGAGAGTGAAACTGAGAGCTTAGCTTACGTCACACGCAAATTGTGATGCCTTCACAATTTGTGCGTGATGTTCGTTCGGAGACATATATTAGGATATAAGTAAGTAACATAAATAATACATACACATACAATAAGCAACTAAGTAAACGGTAAATATGAATTATAATTTACTTAAGATTTAATTTATTGCAGGTAATAACAATAACCTTATTATATATACCTTGTAGTATAATTAATTTGTTTTCAAGTTCTTAAGTGAAATTAAATTGTTTTGACTAATTGAAAAAAAAAAAATGTCCAAAAAGTACTTTTTTAATTTATATAATTTTTTTACTTTATATAACAATTATACGGTCGGATTTTTTCGCTTTTGGAATTAGACAATAGAGTGTGAGATCCTTTATACTTTTCGTTTACAACTATACGAAACTGTCGGTGAGCGAGACCAACTCGCACTTGACGACATTATTACAACACTAGGGTTACAAACAAGTGTATAACCTACCTAAAGGTAAGCACTTACTTAATCCATGAGCACATACGACACCAATTGTGCGTTGCCAGTCCTACACAAACCTCTACACAGCCTTATTTTTTTTTAATTACATATCTATACTAAGATTTAAAGCGGAAGAGTTTATTTGTTCGAACGCGCTAATCTCTGGAACTACTCGGCGGATTTGAAAACATATTTTTGTATTTGATACACGAATTCTTCAGGAAGGTTGTAGGCTATTTAATATTATGATATGAGCTTTTCAAGCTAAGAATAAAAGAAAGTAATTTAGTAAAAGCTGTTCTCACGTGATACCGGATATGCGCGAACGAAGTCGCGGGTTGCAGCTAGTTAATAATATACTTTCCATGCTTACGTTATAAATTTCGTCTTACCTTATTTTAAGGTACCCCGTCAAGCTCAAATAATCTTTAGTTTCTAACTTTTCGCAATACGTATAAAAATTAGACTAACTTGCGTATAATTTTGTAGATGGAAGAATTATGTATGTATTCTGTGGGCACACTAGCTAAACTCCGCCCGATGTCATTATCCAATTCGGAGGCTTTTAGACGAGGGCTTGAAAACACTGCCTTTCACTAATTTACAGTCGTGTAGCGTGGATGAATACACTCCAAACCCTTTCAAGGTTAAAAGGAAACTTGTATGTATTATACAGAATGATATGTATTGATAAAATTAATGACATTACATTAATATTACAAATGTAGAATAATAATTATGAATACTTACATAGATTTGCTTGCATATATCGTTCGTTATTATTGCTAAATAAATAAGTATAAAAAATAATGTTATGTAAAACAGCTTACTAAAATTGTTTAGGTACTAATGTACATTTAGCTTCTGTATCAACCATAAATGAAATAACAAAAATCGGTCAAGTGCGAGTCGGACTCGCGCACGAAGCAAAAAAAAAAACACGTTTCTTGTATGGGAGCCCCCCTTAAATATTTGTTTAATTTTAATTTAATTATTTATTCTTAAAGTGAATATATAACTAAATATTTTGTGAATATTTCAAGCGTCTACCTGTTGCCGTTATCAATATCAAAAAATTAACAAAAATATCACGTTTGTTGTATGGGAGCCCCCTTAAATATTTATTATATTCTATTTTTTAGTATTTGTTGTTATAGCGGCAACAGAAATACATCATCTGTGAAAATTTCAACTATCTAACTATCACGGTTCATGAGATACAGCCTGGTGACAGACGGACGGACGGACGGACAGACAGCGGAGCCTCAGTAATAGGGTTCCGTTTTACCCTTTGGGTACGGAACCCTAAAAACGAGTGTGCTTAGACCACACGACTGAAGTAAAACTTCTTTAGCTCCATAGTGTGATACAGACAAAAGGCCTGCAGTGTGTCTTAGATATACGAAACTTAACTCACTATGAGAGAAAGAGAGAAAGAAAATGTGTGCTCGCACCTCTTTCTCTTGCCTCTACAGTAATATACGAAACGTAACTCTCTCTCTTTCTATCTTCACTAACTTATATCTCCCTCTTAACTTCCGTTCGTCTCGCCCAATCACACTTTTGGTAACGCTCTCATCACCCATTCACCAGCTTACTCCCCAAGTCAAACATACGTAAAGAAGTTTTACTTCAAAAATAAAATAAAACTTCTGCCTGTCTACTTTTTGTTACATTTGCATAACTAAACGCGGGATGAAGGACTGTCTGTAATGAGATTTGTTGAGATGTAGCCTGGAATCCAGAGAAGAACGGACACTAATTACCGTAATAAGGAAATTCATGCAGGCAAACCGCTGACCGCAAGTATACGCAATCCGCATAACCGCGTCCTTACCACCATTACAACGATATTCGACCGCCAGATTGTCACTTTGTCTAGAGGCTAACTCCGAGTCACTCGATCGTTTTATTTATTCACCCGACAAAATTATCCAAGCATGATTTATTACTTCATTTTATTCAAGTGAATACGGGGTATTGAGCTGTTTATTTGATAAAACTTCGAAGCGAACCACAGAGGGCGGGCGGAGCGAAGGGTGGGTGCGATTGGCGAGCAGATCAAAGTGTTTTTCTTGTAAATGACGTCATTATTTAGTTGATGTTTCACAAAACGAGTCTCTACCCACGTCACAGATTACCCTTGCTGTCATAATTGACCTGGTAATTATGGAAACGTTTTTGAATTCAATGTTTGTTAACGTGACAACCATGACAGATTAACTTGTCATCATCATCATCATCGGAGCGTTAATCCCAGTCGCGTCGGCGTTTCGTGGTTTCGGCTTAAAGCCCAGGGACCGCTTTTCGAGTTTTTCTTTTCCATTTCGCGGCGTCTTCGGTAGATTACCTGTAATACATACATACATATCATCACGCCTGTCTCCCATTGGGGTAGGCAGAGACTTATAGTACACCAGGTGCACCGATTCAAACATACCGCTCTCGCTTCTTCTACACTCATCAATCTCTTCATGCATGCTCTTCGGTTTTGGGTACTTTTGATTTGGCCCTTTTTCAACACATCACCAATTTCTAACTAACTAACTGTAATATACTTACTCATATATAACAGAACCGTATCCGAGTTTTTTATGTATTTTTATGTGTTTTTGCCGGGTAGCAAATATGCAGGTAGTTTGGTGTGAAGAGATTACTGTGACCTGTGAACCCTTGCTATACATGTAGTCTCGTTCGAATGTTGCCATGCTACTGATGCATTTTTAACCATGTTTCCGTTGGCTCAATTGCATGAAAACAACATCCCTTTAAATAATGGCTACATGGTTGCGATCTTCTGTAAAGTAGCACTAGATGAACTGTCTTCTTTTAAATATTTTGAGGTTTAAACGTCTTACTATCGTCATTAGAAAAATAATTTCATCTGCTCGTGTTGCACGCCTCGTTATTAACAAACTAAGCTCAGGTGTAAGGAAAGTAGGACGTATCGAGCCAGCCCGACTGGTGAAGTACCGACTCAAGTTTAAAATTTAATTGCATCGTATAAAAAAAGCCGTCAAGTGCGAGTCCGACTCGAGCTCTGCGTGTTCCGTAAAAAAATATTTTCGTAAATTATTGTCGCAAAAAAAAGTACTTTGTTTGTGATGGGACTACAAATTTATGGTATTCGGATTTTTTCCTTTACCTGTACTACATGACATTGCTTCTTACCTTACCTTAAATTTCATGATTCTAGGTCAACGGTAAGTACGAGTACCTTAGTTATAGGTTTTGTGACAAAATATGCGCATAAATGAGGCATAAAAAGCTGTATCTTTTGATTACGTTGACTTAGACTTAGTTTGATTTTTTCACTGCTCGTGCACTTACAGACCTGAATATTTTATATTAATTTCAGCTTATAGTTCCACCCGTTCCTCAGAAAAAGGATCTTAACAGACAGAGAGACAAATAGACAGATGAACAAATAGACAGACGGACAACAAAGTGATCCTATAAGGGTTCCGTTTTTGGTTTAAGATACGGAACCCTAATAAAGAATGCAGAATGCTGTCAGTTAGTTGTGGAGAGCAGCGATAGCCCAGTGGAAAAAGAACCTTAAGATTAACTTTACTTTACTTAAGACTTAGAATATTGGCCAAGTGGTCCCCGGTTCGAATTAAATATAATTATCATTTGTTCGGCAACGGTTGGTTCGGCAAAACAATTTCTCACGATGTATTCCTTCATCGTGAGAAAACCCGGAAATGCAAGAAATTTAATTACGAAAGACGTGTAACCTAACCTAAGGAAGGACAGACCTGTGATTTGTGAGGTGTGACAGCAGTCGTTCAAAGTTTTTACAACAGCATCTTTACCAAATACTGAGTCATAGGTAGTGGATCACACTAATTCTAATCGAAAAACAACAGCATCTTTGCCAAATACTGAGTCTTAGGTAGTGGATCACACTAATTCTAATCGAAAAACAACAGCATCTTTGCCAAATACTGAGTATTAGGTAGTGGATCACATTAATTCTAATCGAAAAACAACAGCATCTTTGCCAAATACTGAGTCTTAGGTAGTGGATCACACTAATTCTAATCGAAAAACAACAGCATCTTTGCCAAATACTGAGTCTTAGGTAGTGGATCACGCTAATTGTAATGTATTAGGAAATGGAACAGCGCTAGGAAGAAGAAAATTGGATATCTAACCGACAAAATGTCTGAAACTGATTTCTATAGTGTACTTGACATCACTATTACTGTACCGCTATACTGTAATAAATTTATTGCAATGTCAAAAGACTTATATTGCCAAGATTATTTTGGTATTTTTTATGCGTCAATGATCTCTGCGAAGTGCTGGTAAATAAAAATAAGATAAATGATAACTACGGGAAATGATTAAATTACAATAATATTTAATAAAATGTAACAAGTATCTATTTATGTGCCCGCGAGGGCTAAATGGCAAATAAATATTTTTTAGGTTTACCTTTTACTCTTCAGGCCAAGTTCCTGGTGAGATAGTTAATCTAAGAATTTGTATAAAAATCTATACCTCTGTGAATTTCCAGGGCTAAGCTATCAAAATATTCAAGAACATTATACTTATTGCGACACTGAAACCGTAAATAATCATTATAGTAGACTAGTGACCAAATTCAAAATAGAAAATAATCTAAGGAGTACCTGCCGATGACACCGATATTACTTAGTAACTCAATTCACCGCTACGGGTAAAGTAAAACGCGCAGCTCTTATTGGCTAATGAGCGGATCTCAACATCGCGGCACTTATTAAAAAATGCTTCCATTGGTCAGTAGGCTCGAATCGCTGGGATGTTTCGGCGTTAATACCTACACGTTTTTATGAGTACCTTCATGCGTAAGAGGTTTATAAATTCGTGCCTAAATCAAACGTACTTATATGATATCGTCATGAGTGGAGTAAAGTTATGTATTTAAATGGCAAATTTTAATGCATTAAAATATTCTAGTGATACTATTATGACATTTATGACACACCAATCGCGTTCCGAAAACACCCAACACATGTTCCATAAGTACTTGTTTTTATGCTTCGTTCGATGTAAAACGAATCGCCAGATCAACATTATTTTTGCATTTATATTTCACAATTTCCCTTTTCCGAGCACTGGTCGTCTCTCGGTTAAGATGTCAATACAGATCGCACGCACGTTCACGCTTTAAACATAGGAATATATTCAGTGTAAATATTCTGTGCTCCGTGAGAATACTCTTTGAATAGAGATGAAAGGCTCTTCAAAGCTTACGAAAGCTTTTATATTGGTATTTTGTGCTGTTGATGAAGTTTTAGGTACATAACCATAATAAATGATGATGAATGCTGCCGCATTTCTACGATTAAGCGCTCATAACCGCAAGCAATATTCCTAGAATAATAAGATAACTAAGAATAACCACTGAACATTGAGATTTGTTCCCTAATTTTATGAATAGTAAGGAAACATGGAATATTCGTTTCAGTAGTGCCGCTACTAACAATGGTATATAGGATATGTTTTCCTAATTGTACTGCTAAAGGTTTGCACGGGTGAGGGACTTTAGACTGCGGTGGACTATAATCCCCTAACAGTCAAAAAATGTCCACGTGAAGTGTAATGAAGTAGTGATATGTGAATACAATTAAATAATGCACTTTTTAAGTTCTGTGTTATTGTTATTCTAGTAAATATTACAATAAAATACACTTTATTGCACCAAATAAAACAAATATATAAAATAAACATTAGAATACAAGAGGCGCATCTTATCGCAATGCGCAATATACACATAGAAATATATACATACCTGTAAATAATAATAAAATATAAATATCTTTATTTCCTCTCACAAAAATAAAAGGCTTATAAACTAATCTTAAATAAACATTATGATTGTTTAACAAAAACGCCAAAGCCGTTTTAATTGAGAGGATGGTAGGTTTTGGAAAAAAACCTGTGTTACAGGTCACCAGGCCCCTCCCTTTGGATATCTAATTGTGAATGGCCAAGTGGAGTCTCACGGTGTTCCAGAACTAAGTGTGGTGTGTGTAGGTTGAGTATGTATGTTGGTCTGCCTGTGTGCATGTTACTATATTTGTTGTGTGTAAGAGTGTGTTAAGAAGAATTTTATTTTTGAAGATGTGTAAATGCGTTGAAGGATTTGATTGTTAATAGTGAACGAATTCGTGAGTTGCTGTATATGGGGATTTATTTTGGCGGGATGAGTAGGTCTTCGGTTTGCTGGTACGTTAACGTTTTGAGATGGTTACTGAGGGTGAGTTTAATGCTGAATTTTGATAGAGGGTATATATTTAGTGCGGAATTTAGCTTTTTATATATATACGTTCCTAGGTTACGTTATACACAATAAAACTAGTTGTGAATGCGCAAGCTTGCATTGCCAGAGGAACACCTGGCTCGTCAATTATATAACAATACATTTTTTTTTTATGTTGTCGGCCATTTTGACCATGTTCCTTAAGAGATTGGAACGGTGTTCCTAAACATTCCTATTCTACTTTTTTATGTTGAATCCGAATCTGAAGTCAAAATTCGAATATTCGAAAAAAAACGCACTGACAAACACACTCAGACAAACACATAAATTTCATATAGGAACGGTGTTCCTGAAAATTATGCTTATTTCTAACTTTAAATAATGAAACGGATCTAAAGCACTATTAGTTATAAAGTATATGAATGCTCCACCAAATTATACAAAGTTTAACGATGTACAACTGGATAATGTTTCTGCTATTCGTATTAATGCTCATAAATGCAGTGAAAATGTGAAAATTAAGCTGAAAAGACTAATACTGCGGTCGTCAAGCCCACGCGGCGGATAGTTAGTCGGTTAGCGTGGGTATTTTCTTTATACTTTTGCGTTTCAAATTATATTTTTCATTTAAATGCAGACGCAAGTATACTTAATTTTTTTAACCAAATGTCTTAAAAGGCTATTCTTTTATTAATAGCGATTTGATAGAAACTCAAGGGCAGTATTAAATCATTTCATTAAAGCAAAGGTAGGGAACGACGTTAGCATGACTGGGAAAGTACCTCCACCACACAGCAGATGGCCGCCAAATAACAACTCCCTGGAGAGTTGTTGTGTTCCTACGAGTGAGTGATGTTACCAGAAGATGAGAAGTAATGATGAGAGCGTGTTCTTAAACAGTATCTCTTCACGCCAGGTCCGTTGCGGGGTAGCGAAAGAGTACCGAATACTTCATAGCACTGTTCAAGCAAGTTCAAGACGTTTTCTCGGGCTTGAACTTGCTGATATCTTGTGAAACACGACCGTATTTGGCTGTATTTTTTTTGTATGTAACATAGAAAGCCATATAAGTACACGACCTGCCTGATATAAAGCGGTCATCGTAGCTTAGGAACGCTTTAAGCACCACTCGCGCGATACCGCCTCTGCTTCTAACACAGCAACTGCTTAGGAGATTACTGGTAGCCTCACTCACTCGCAGGTACGCGACAACCCTCAACCAAGTTGTTTTTTAGCTGGGGTTTTCTGTGAAGTGGGGTTACTCCCCAGACGGGCTGCTTTGCAACACAAACACGTTCATACACACAAATATTTGTCCTGCGCGAGAACCGAACCCACAAGTTTTTAACTTCAAATGACTCTTAATACCACTCTTCCGTTCGGGCTTCATGTCTAATTCCTTTACTCTACAAGCTTCACGAATGCGTTGTCTAAAACCATTAGAAACTCCTCAAACAAGTTTACTTTTAAAAAGAAGTCACGTGTATATCTTTTAGAGAGCCTGTCCAAGCAGTAGTTATCCAATGTGTGTTGTATAATTAGTATATATATTAGTATATAATATTATTAATAGAAAAAATATGTGTGTATTATACTAGGGTCTTGTATGTATTATTGTGGTTATGTATGTATTATCGTAGTTATTTATTTATGTATTCTTATATTATGTTAGGTGACCATATAAATAACAAATTCTTTATAGGGTCGATTATTATTTCATTTTAATTTTAATAAAAACTGCAATCGCGTTTTTTTCTCCACTCCCGATGGTTGACTGGTAGAGAATGCAATTAGCATTAAGCCCGCCTTTTGAACCAACTGTATTGTGGTCAATAAAGTATTAAATAAATAAAGAAATAAGTTATAATAATATATATATATATATATATATACGAGAGTGTCGGTGTTAAAATAAGAAGAAGCATGCTCCGTTGGTTCGGACATGTAGAAAGAATGCAGGATGACAGAATGACGAAGCAGATATACAATGCAAAAGTGGAAGGATGTAGGAGCCGAGGAAGGCCAAGACTTACCTATTACTCGTATGATCAAATTGGTCGTGTTCTATCAGAAGGTGACGTCAGGAGCACTAGAAACCGGCGAGCGTGCATGAAAAGAGCAATGAATGTTAAAGAAGCGAGTGAGGTATGTAAGGATCGAGTCGCGTGGCGCTCGGTTCTCTCTGCCTACCCCGCAAGGGATTTGGCGTGAAGCTACAGATAGATAGATGGAATAAATAAGTTTTGATGTCAAAGTAATCATTGCTTAACTCGATGATCACTGGTCTACCACCGAGCTCGTCAGACCATAATAGCCTATGCAATTCGAGAGAACTTGAAGGTACGAGTAGAATTAAACTATCATAATACTTACATTTTAATGCCAATTTCGACTCATATCTAACAGCTAATAATTAAAAATAATGGTGAATATTTATAAGCATATTTTAAGAGCATTGATATCCCAGTGGATAAAGAATCGACCTATTGAATAATTGATCCCCAGATCAAATCCTGACATCTATAACTTAAGGCCAAATGCCTTGCGATGGGGGATTTAGCGGTAACATGTACTACTAAATTCGCGTTTACGGATATATGTATTTGTAACTATCACTTGATCAGGTGTGAAAGAAAACATCGCTAGGAAACCCGAATAGGTGTTTGAAATGTACATTTGAGATTACATGGTTGGTCGACGAGCTTTAGTGTGAGAAAAATTGGAAACAATGGAAAAGCGGGAAACGGTTTTCGAGTTTTCGATAATGATTATGGTCCTAATTTCGACCTTTGAGGCGAACTGGGCCCGACTATGCAAGTACCTTAAACTTATAGAAGCCCGTATCAAAATAAAAATTCTCTGGAGGGTTGTAGAGTTTGGTCGCAACAGCAATCACATTAAATCCATCGGGCCTTTACTTGCCACCCAATTATAATTATATCATTATGTACTATATAATTTGTAGTATAGGAGTATTTTCGCCAAGGAAAGTTTCAGATACACAGTTCTGTCGTGAACGTTAATTTTGATAAGTATCTGTGGGTGAAATTCACCGGCAGCGCAGCTCAAAGTATTTAACTAAAATGTGTTTGCGGATATTCAGAATGTACTCGTATTAAGAACCATTTTTTTGTTTAAATTTTTATACTGTTTGTTTCAGGTACTGGCGTTTTTACATCTTGTGGTAACTACGAGTTAATCCTCTGTTAACATATAGTTAATTTTTTATACAACGTCGGAATTTATGCAAACATATGGCCAATGCTAGCACAGCATCTTCTTAGGAACTGCCAACCTTGCTACTAGTACACCGTCTTCTTAGAAGCTTACTGGTAACCCCACTCACTGCCAGGAACACAGCAACCCTCCAAGGAGTTATTATTTGTCTGCGGTATTCTCTACTTCTTCTTCTTACAGTCAAGTTCCAAGCATTCAGGCATTTCACTAGGCGCCCCCTGTCCACATCCGCCGGTGCAATATCGGAGGCTGTCGATATGCATCACTGATGCTATCTTATACTAAGTCACATATTGGGCTGCATAGAAACGGACTAAGGATGGATCCCTGGTGGACCTCGGTGGTGATCGAGAAGGGTTGTGTGACTCTAACAGCAGTCCTAACGTGCGGAATACAGATGAAGGCCTTCTCCATGTTTAAAACCAGAAGATGCAGAGACAGAGTAATGTTCATCCTGTATTTCTCCAATACCACTTTGGGCAAAGACGGAGTCCATGGTCCCATGACTAGGCCGAAAACCATACCTAGTAACAACCTGAGACACTCCTGCCAGATCTGGGAGTCAATTATCCGTTCGAAGAGCGTCATGGAGTGAGGTATATAACCTTTATACCGCGGTATCTGCCATACTACTGCACCGATTTCTCTCCTTTGAAAACTGGAGTGATGACACTCAAACTCGATCGGTCTGAGATTTTTCTGGTGAAGAGCATGCATAGGTCGGATAAGATGCTTACACCACGAGGCCCTAATAGCTTCCTAGACTTCGATGAGGACTCCATCGGCTCCTACTACCTTCTTATTTGGTGAAGAATCCCATTGAACTTCTTCAGGCGTTATAAGTAGTACCAGTCCCTATAGGATAGCTAGTGACTGCCCCTCTTTATGCTGCGTGTTCAGCCGCTCCTGGAAATATGAGCGCCATCTCTCTTTCATCGAGAGGTCCTCGCATCGTCACCTACACAGCGCTACTTTGACATATCCTGTGTCGTTTTGTCCCTGGAACGTGCCAACTTGTAGATGCGCTTCTGTGCCTCAGATGATTCTTATTTATTTATCGTACATATGTTATAAATGATCTCGTATGCTTTTAGTTATATCTAGCTTTCTTAGGAATACCCTATACGTGTTTCGATGCCCTATACGCGTCATGGTCTTCAGAAGATCTGAACGCTTGCCACTTATTTAAGAGGGCTTCTTTACCCTAATCTCCCTCTGGATTGTGTTGTTTCACTACCAAGTTTCCATAACACTTCTGATCCTATTCGTAGTTTTTCTAAGCACTGATTGGGTCGCCTCGGTGATGGTTGCCTGAATCTTATCCCAGTGGGGCTGGACTAGTATACCTTCGACACCAGCACACATGTCGCACGTAGCCGAGATTAGCCTATCAGCTTTACTACAACTGGTGTGTAGGACTTATAACGTGGGTCACAAATTCGATGAGTACTCTTGTGATAAGCCGGTCATTGGAGCAGTTTACCTCCAATACGTCGTCCCGAAACTCTTCGGAGAGAACTATACATACCCTATTCTCTCAACCTATTGCACTCGTATAGATAAGCTTGTAGCTATTGCTAATGTACCGGAATCTGCTGCCTTTGGCGTCCAGTCAGCGTGTCAACCTTCCAGACCACGAAGCGGATTTTCCTTTTGGCGCGCATGTTTAGCCGTGCTCGTTCATTGCACAGTAGTCTTTGGCCACTTTTCTCAGGAGTCCGGCGAAGCTCCTAGTACTAGTTATTTATCTTAGTTCCATTTTGATTTGAATTTCTACTGTAGCTTTTACGGGAGCGACTGATATGTTAAATAAATGCCAGAGCCTCGTCTGTCCAACATTAGGTGAAAGATGTTGGTGAGACCCCAAGCACCCAAAGTTTTAAATATTGTCTACCCAACTTTATTGTAAATATAGATATAAGAATATATTTATTCAAGAGGGGTTGCAATGGGGGTTGAAATTTCAAACTGTGGGTACCAGTTTAAGTAGGTATCATATAAAAGGACTCTACATGCACATTTTAAAAGAGATTTTTCTACAGATAATTAAAATGGTATAAAATATATTTTTTATCCGTTATCTCGAAGTTCTTGTGAGAGGTCTAATATGAAACGAATCGTAAATGTCTATGTAAACCGTGGCAAAATTTGTACTGACAGTGGCTGATCAACTCGTGATGTTCCAGGTATATTAAAAGTCGTGTGATTATCATACGCTATTTCGCCTTGGAGATTAGGGAGATTATAGTTTGGCCTGTAATTCCATTCAAATAATATCTATCACCGTTCTTGGGCACTATACACATTAACAGTTTACCACGAAGACTTGCCTAGTGGACTATATAATATTTTAAAAAATCGGCCAAGTGCGAGTCGGACTCGCGCACGAAGGGTTCCGTACCATTTATCTATAAAAATAATCACGTTTGTTGTATGGGAGCCCCCCTTAAATATTTGTTTTATTTTAATTTAATTATTTAAACTTAAAGTGAATATATAACTAAATATTCTGTGAATATTTCAAGCGTCTACCTGTTGCCGTTATCAATATTAAGCAAAAATGAGAGCCCCCTTAAATATTTACTTTATTCAATTTTTTAGTATTTGTTGTTATAGCGGCAATAGAAATACATCATCTGTGAAAATTTCAACTGTCTAACTATCACGGTTCAAGAGATACAGCCTGGTGACGGACGGACGGACAGCGGAGCCTCAGTAATAGGGTTCCGTTTTACCCTCTGGGTACGGAACCCTAAAAACTATTTCTATGCCCAAGAAAAGTACGCAATCGTCGGTGCGAGAGTTCAACTCGCACTTAACCGCTTATTTTGTTGTAGTTGCGTAGGGTTTTTCGTTGGGAAGATCCTAGCAGCTAAATATTCTGGTAAAGTGCCAAATTAAAAGTCGTTAATCACGGTTATTAAACCTTTGTACTGATTAAACCATCGCATTATTCAAAATTTAAGATTATTTACATTGCAAGGAGATAAAAAGAGAAAGTAGTTGGTTAACTTCAAAGAAACTTTTGCTCTTACACATAATATAAGCGGTGCTATACGATATTAAGTAAAGTTCGTAGATAAATTAGCGGTCGCCAGTACTTCGATGAGATTAGTCCCGTTACAGTGCATCTAGTGTTCACTTTATTAAAAAGTGACAATCTTAACACCCTAATTCATAGTCTAAATACGACAACAAAGGCCCAAGTGCGCTAGTTAACCTACTGTTCATATTTTCCTCCTGTGGTAACACCATGTTTTTGTATGGAGTTTGTTTTATAGCGTCAACTGACGTGGCCCTACATAAATTTTACGAGGGGTATAAACTTTATTACTAGCATATATTTTTCTAATGCATTTACATATATGAACTGGATCGACCGGACCTTCGGGCCTTCTAAATATCGTTAGGCACTCGTACCGACATATATATGTTTCATAGAGTATCTATAAAAAGTATATAAAAATATCATGGCAAACAGTAAACCCTTCGCCAATAGTAAGGAATCCAAGCCATTAATAAGGATATACTTCATTATATATAGAAGTGTAAGGTTTTAACACTCCTTATGTCACTAATATAGGCTGCGGTAGTCGCTGCACATGAGGTGGATGGAATGATTATTTATCATGAGAGTAGTGATATAAAAAATATACAGTGATAGGTATAAAGAATTAATAAAGAATCAGCCTTTTAACCGACTGATCTCTTGTTAGTCCTGGTGTACGCATTTACGAATAAATTCGGATTTTTGTACACATTTGTAATTATCGCTTGGTCGGCTATGAAGGATAATAGTCTAAGAAATTATATTTGGAAACATGTGTTCTAACCTCAGTAAGGTTTGGGTTTCCCTCTGGGTTGTGGAGGTCTAATGGCAGTAACTTCATGTAAAAACCAGTAGCATACCCTGTGCTAGCTTGCTCTGCTCATAATAGGTGGAGGAACGATTATGAATACTTTGTTTTTTTTTCTTTTATATATAAGCTCAGCATAGTGGCTTCGCTTTTCCTGATGGTAAGCGGAAGAGGAGCCCAAATCGCAACTGCAACTGATAAATGACTATACAGTGTCCTGTCAGTTGACGCTGCCATGCTGATCCGCAAGATGCTTCCTCACGCTTCGTTTGAAGGATCCCATATTGTAGGAAGGAGGAAACACATGCAGGCAAGGCGTTCCACTTTTTAATGGTACAACAAAGATAGGAGTTGCCAAACTTTTTGATACGCGAAGAAATGTTCTCAACAATGGAACAATGACATGTATACTTACGATTAAGAACGCTCTGATCAGATTATACGATTGCGGGTGAATAAACTTGGTCCAACTCAACCCTACCAAGGAGCGTCTTTGCGTTTAGCGCTTAACAACCATTTGTTTTCATTCCATAATTTCATAACATGCGTCTTTGATCGCAACGCGCAATGAGATTCATGATGTTGATATTTCCAATGGCGGCGCAAAGTATGTCACGGCTTTAACAAAGTAATACTACTCTAGCTCCGGGTAAAGCCGATTATTACACATAGGGAATATTTTTTAAATTTTTGGGTAGGAGCACTTAGATACCAGCTTCGGTTTTGCGTTAAAAGATGAAAAGTGTCGATTACCTAAGGTTTGCACGCGGTATTAAGCCGCTAAGTGTAAAAAAACACTGTGTCAATCATGTTGTCAATCTTTGTTTGTTCTATTGATGTAATAGATTATGCTCGACAGAGCCGTATGGTTCGATTCACACGACCTTCATCAAACTGCTCTCTATTGGCAGGAATGGCGATGAGTGGAGTGGTAGGCGTACCAACTCATATATAAGAATTGAATATGATACGATGTCTTTTTTTTATACAATGTCAGGAAGCATACAAGCATACTATCTACCTGATGTAAAAGGTTAGCGTAACCTATAAACGCTTGCAATACATTAAGTATCACTGGCGTGATGCCACCTCTGCTGCTAACACGGCAACTCCATAGGAGTAGTAGTAACCTCACTCACAGACAGGAACACAACAACCCTCTAGGGTGTTGTTATTTGGCTGCGGTTTTCTGTGTGGTGTAGGTGCTTTCCCAGACGGCCCGCTTTGATGCGCCCTACCTCTCTTAAATGATGTGAAAAGGTTATCCACGTACCCTCAGATACGAACATCCTGAAATTAAACAATTTTTAACGGAAGTATCGCGTGTTTTATTTATTTTGTTGAAACCTGACGTTTCGAACGCTTTGCAGCGTCCGTGGTCGCAGGAAGACTAAGGTGGTATTTGTCTTACATTAGTTATTCAATTATTACATCTACCGACATGGATGGATTAATTATATATGTTCCGATTCACACAAAAATCGCTCACAGTGTCCGAACATTTTTTTGTAGATCTTTGGGTTTGTGACTTGATTATTTTTAGGACTGGATCCCAAGCAGGTGGTACTTGCCAACAATCTTCTCTATTGAAATTGGGGTGTTTTCTTATTTCAATAGCCTCGCGCAACATTCTCGGCATGTAGCGATTCTCCTTGGCGAGGATTTGTGGTTTATCGAACCGGAAGTAATGGTTTGGTTGGTCCAGTGTATGTTCACATACTGCAGAGTTTTTATCGCGCCTATTCTTCATGTCAGCAATGTGTTCTTTTACACGAGTACCTACGCTTCTCTTTGTTTGCCCTATGTATGATAAACCACAATCGCAGTCTAATTTGTATACTCCTGCATCTTGTAGGGGGATATTAGACTTGATAGGTCTTAGGAATTGACTGATCTTCTTATGGGGCTTGAAATAAGTTTTAATTGAAGCTCGCCGTAAGATGTTGCCAATTTTGTCTGTGACTCCCTTTAAGTATGGTAAGATGGCAGGTTGACGTTCAACTGTAGGTGGCTTCGGGCGGCTTCTGTGGCGCATGCGAGGGAGTGTGTGACTATTGCTCCGCAGTACTTGTTTGACATGTTGGAGTTCCTCCTCTAGATGCTCGGCGTCGCAGATGCCGTGTGCTCTCTGAAACAAAGATTTGCCTACGGTAGCTAACTGACATGGATGGTGGTGTGAGTTACCATTGAGATATTTGTCTGTATGGGTGGGTTTCCTATACACTATGTGAGTAAGTGAGTTGTCAAGTTTCCTGGTGATTAATATATCAAGGAATGCTAGTGAATTATTTGCCTCTAATTCCATGTTTTGTTTAATTTCAATGTGTAACAATAGCGAAAACCTAAGACAATACTACGAACATCCTCTCGAGCTTTTTCCGAGAAACTATGCAGAAAATTAAAATACTAATATTAAAATAGCAATAATATTGATAAATAATAAAGAATAAGAAAACAGTGCATGAAGAACGGGTCATGTGACTCGGTTCTCTCTGCCTATCTGGTAAGGGACCTGGCGTGAAGACTAACATAGATAGATAGACTTTACAATGTACTTCGGTACCTTATGAAAAGTGTGAAGGTGCTTTCCAACAACGCCCGAGCTATGGGGACAACTGCCTATCGTAGCTGCTCACCATCAGACAGATCGACCGCACTTTATTACCAAGTTGTAGGAAATGGGAAGGGGTTAGTGTTAAAGACTATTGTAACTTTTATCACGCTGCAATACAGGAGAGTTAAGGCACGATGTCATACGCGATCTCAACCATAATGGCAGCTGGTAAGAAAGCAATATGTACAATTTTGCTCCAGTTTACGGCTAACTTTGTTCAATGTGTGTACTAGCAATTGTACAATGGATTATGAAGAGACAGACCGATTGTACAGACAGAATCGTCAGCTTTGCTTATTACAAGGGACTTGACGTGAAGATTTGTCTTCGTTACCCTTTAGACTGTTGAGTAACAGAATCCTAAAAGATATCGATCACGTTGCGTCCCTATAATGTTCATCTTATTGAGTAGTAAGTATATGGTTATATATAACACATTATCTTAATTATCTTATGGATTTAGGGATCTCTTCCTAAATCCATAAGATAATAAATAGGAGCATTTCCCCAGCAAAGTTTTATGATCGTCAATATGGCAAACGATCGACGGGTGATCTTCTAGCTTATGTGACGCACCTCTGGAGGGAGGCAATTGATAAACCTGACGAATCTATGGCACTCAGCCTAGATATTGCCAAGGCATTTGATCGGGTTTGGCATAAGGCACTTCTCTCCGAACTTCCGGCATACGGTCTGCCCCTCTAGCTTTGTAATTGGATTGCTGGCTTTCTGTATGAGCGTAAAATCCGCGTTATTGCAGATGGATGCGCTTCGCGGTTCATGTCAGTGAATGCCGGTGACCCACAGGGCTCCGTCCTGTCGCCCGCCTACTTACTTCTACATATCAATGGCATGCTGCCATTTGGTAATTTTCATTGCTTTGCTGATGACAGTATGGTCCATGGACGATATTTCAGACGGCTTAGGGCTGGACGGACCGAAATCGGTGAGAAGGAGTCTTGTCGGATTTTTCTTAATCGGGTTTTGGATCTCATTAGTAAATGGGGTTCTAATAACTTAGTTGAGTTTAATGCCAACGAAAACTATATTATATTTATATATATGTATATTATATATATATATATTTTACCGCCTGTACCATGGTGAGTGTACTGAAGAACTATTTTCCCTTATCCCAACCCTCTCCCGTCCGTCATAGAACAACACGTGCAGGCTTGCGATGTCATCATACCACTGTTGAGGACATTTCTTCTTGTACTAAAAAGTTCGGCAACTCCTATCTCTGTCGTACTATTAAAAAGTTGAATGCCTTGCCTGCACATGTGTTTCCTCCTTTCTACAATATGGAATCCTTCGAACGAAGCGTGAAGAAGCATCTTGCGGGCCAGCATAGTAGCGTCAACTGACAGGACACTGTAGTCCTTTGTCAGTTGCCGCTTCAATTTGGGCTCCACTTTTTGCTTACCAACAGGCGAAACGGAGCCACTATGCTGAGCAAATATAAAAAAAAATTAGTAAAATATGGATATGAAATGCAAGGGAAAATTAAATTTAAAACAAGCCAATATCTAACAAATAATTTCTCCAATGTAAGCCCAATACTCTCTTGAAAACAATCAATAAACATATTTTTACAATCAATCTTAGAAGAAATAAAGGCGCTTACATCCTCTTCTACCTACAATTGAAAAAGCGCGCTGTAAACTAGAAAATAAACATTGTGGCGGCTGAAATAAAATTCATTTGAATGTTAATTTGGCATTCTTGTTATTTTGAGTTATACAGATTAAATACTACTTCAACGTTATTATCGTAACAAGGATAGCAACCCTTTAAATTTATACGCGTTTTTATTAATCCTACGGAAATGACGGGGTACAGCTACAAAACAAATAATAATGAATTAATATTACTTTTTGGGTTCGGGATGTTTCTGAAACCCACATGCTAACATAGACTTATATTATCGATGGACTTATTCCTCTATACTGGGTGCCGGTTAGCATGTCAATGGCGGGCATTGACGCCTTATTACAATTGCGTTTATCACGTAATAATAACGACAACAAATATTCCCAAAAATTTTAGGTTAAGCTAATATTCATATCATTATGGTTAACTGCATTAGTAAATTGTATGCCATATATGGGTGAATGTTAAGGTGTGTTTGTGTTCATACTAGTTATACGTTGTCCCAAAAGGGAATTACAACGATACAATATATGTATTGCACTCCCCCTGCCGTAAGCATGCTTATATGATGATCTCAAAGTCAATTTGACGTCACCGACTATTTTGAAGTGGTGGTATATGTTAATGACCAAGTGATTAATGAGGGTATTATGAATAATGACAAGTTACATCGGGCCAAGTGATTAATTATTATCTAAACTTCATTATTTATCACACTGTCTGGTCGTTAGGAATATTGCATCGTGTTCGTCCGTAATATCCTATGAATGTTAAAGAAACGAGCAAATATGTAATACAATAATACAAAATTTCTGATATTAAATTAAATACTTGTACATTACTGTCAGTTACATTTTTATCAAATTAATTTTGCGAATTTGCATATTATTTTCATGCATTATATTATTATTATTATATAAGTATAATTTGTTGCTATATTATGATGCATGAAAATTAGATAAACAAGTATGTTAAAAGTTAAGAAATATGTAACGTTCTGAGCAAATTTTAATTTATAGTTGTAAAATGGGTTAGTATAATATTGTTAGCCTTGTGAATATAGAGTCAGCAAACGACGGTCCCTATTTCGAATACTGGGGTGGGCATATTCCACTAAATTCGCCGGCTCGAATTTATGTAAATATAAATACTTGTGCAGTGAACATCATGACGAAATCCTAGTTTATATTTCATAATAGCGTGTAACCTATTAAAGGAATTATTCTAAGAAATCTCTTAAAAAAATATATCTGAGAAAGGTCTGATTATCCCTCTGGGTTCCACAACCCATTGCCATCAGACCTGATGACAATGGGTTGGTCTGATGGCAGTAGCAGTCAAAGGGTCGGCAACGCATGAGTGACACCCCTGGTGTTGCAAATTTCCATAGGCTACGGTGACTGTTTATCATCAGGCAGGCCGTATGCTTGATTGCCACCTTAGAGGTATAAAAATAAGTCAGTATCTTCGTAAATTCTTAGGCTTAGCTAGCGAACGCTGCCAATCGTAATAAATTAGCAGACAGGAAGAAAAAATATATGTTAATATTGTTATAAATATTTCAAAGACTATTATTATTGATATTTCAATATTTAAAGTCAAAGCAATCTAGTAGTTCACACATAGTTTACTGGTTGTCATCAACAAATGATGTGATTATTGAGGTACTCTAGTGCGAAATATACATTGGGTAGGAACCTTACAAATATATCGGTCGAAATGTTTATACAAACCTCTGGTAGAAATCGCAGCCCCAAGGTCATGTAAAGGCATAAGAATATCTACAAAAGACTGTACTGTATGTACCCTTTTGTGGAATATATATAAGTCTTCTTACCCTATGTTAAATGTCACTCAGAGTCTAATAGCGCCGTAAAATCCGAAATGAAATCCTTTATATGTTGAGCGTCTAATGCATGTAAGCGACATACCTTAAAGGCTTAAGTAATTAGAGTATAACTAATTCACTATCATCTTCAGAGCCAAAGCCGATGTCTTATCCACGTGGTGAATACTGTCTAGTAGCTCTATTGTCTCTCATACTACAGGACGTATAAATAAATATTTTCTACGAGTAATTTACGTGCACACACATGATGACGCGGGTCGGCATTGCGACACGGCGCGTGACGTAAGCGTGGGGGTCGGGGTGTAGCGGGCAGGGCCACCTGGCTACTCTTGTTAAACATACGTATTAAGTAGTATAACTATTATATATATACGGCTGATCATACTTTAAAAAGAAATGTAGTCTTCCTGCGACCACGGACGCTGCAAAGCGTTCGAAACGTCAGGTTCAACAAAATAAATAAAACACGCGATATTTCCGTTAAAAATTGTTTAATTCAATGTGTAACAATCGTGAAAACCTAAGACAATACTAAGAAATGTAGTTTAAAAAAAGCTTCCAATTGTAGAGCATTTTGCAAAGAGTACGGGAAAAAATTAACTTCTTTTTTTGTTTAATCGACGGTAACTAATTACCAGACAAAGTCCAAAGAAGAGTTGAGATTTTAGCGGGCAATATCTGTATGTATGTATGTTCGTCTGTTACGGCTAAACTCCTGAACAAATGAGATATCATTAGAAGCGCCGAGTTGATCCACTACTAGTCAAAGGTGCTACTACTACTAGTCACTTCATAGAAAATCCAACATTAACAAATTGAAGTATTTAGTGTCTAAAAAGGTTTTAATGAGTACATGCTGAATATATATCGTGTAGTCATTAAAACCTGTTCTTCGATACTAAATACTATATATACCGGGTGTCCCAGAAGTCGATGTCAAGCCGGAATCGGGAAACAGGCAAAGTTATAATACTCGTAGTTATCAGCAAAATATAAAAAAAAATGTAACGTATTTATTTTAAAAATTAAAGACATTAAAAAAAAATCGATAACATGTACGCCCTGTGACGGTCTTTTCACTCCTGTTACTATAGATATTTACTTTTTTAATAATTTTTTTTTGTTATATAATCCCAAATATTGCTTCTTTAAACTCTGGCCTAAAATACTTAGCCTTAAAACTAGGCTAAGTATTTTGCCCACACTGAAAAAAATGTACTAGGCGAGTTTGGCAAGTAACTTCAAAGTTGGCGCACTTAATAAGGATTCCAAAAGGGTATGACACTTGTTAATTTATTTCTTTCTCCAATGAAACCAAGTTTTGAACAAATTTTCCTTACTTACTTAAAAATTATTCTAATGTAAGTAATGGCTTTCCTCAAGACTATAATTTTTAAGATTCCAGTTGGAGAAAGGACAGAGTCAATTTTGAAGTGTGAGTGAGACTAATAGTGACGCTAACGTGATAGAGATGGAGAGAACCGTTTAAAATTTGAGAGAGACAGATATCAAAAATTTGGATACTTAGATGTATTAAATGCACAACAATTGTTTAACATCAATTATTTAGACTAAAACAGATGTTCAAACTGCCTTCCTTCAGCCGTAATGCAAGTTCGACATCGTCTTAAATAAGATCGAGTTACCTGGCGGGAATCTTCCGTTCTTCATTAGTATTCAGGGTTTTATACCATTTCCTATATATACTCTGATATTCAAATCTAATTGAAGAAAATAATATGTATCTAATGTAGACAGGTATAGGTCAAATACATGATATGTCTTTTAGTTTATCATTTTAAATAAAAAATATACCTATATAGACGCTTTGTCCATGGTTTTTAGTGCCGTACATTGGAACACATTTTTTGTCAAGATGATCGGTTTGAACAACGCACCTTTTTAAAAGAGCGTTGTAATTCATATAGGCTGCTAAAATTGTAATCATCTATTTGGCTTCGTTCGATCGAGTAAAAAAGTAGTCTATTTAATAAACCCCTGTATAAAAATATATAATCGTAGCGCTTGAACTTTACATACTACATATGACATTATACTCCAATAAATAGAAATAAATTTTCATTCAAAAGAACACTAGTTTTAAAGGAAAAATAATTTTAATAGAAATGTACTACTGGATCATGATTTTTGATAAAATCACTTAATGTGTTATCACATTAAGTTTATCAAAAATCGTGATGGTCATGGAAAATGGTCCATAATAAAAATGATCTGAATTCACATAGCATCATATTACCGTACAGTCCGAATTGAATTGGATTGAAATTGGAACTCAGAATTTGTTACCTTGAAATAATGTGAGCCCAAATAACTATGGTCTGAATACACAGGACCCTAAATTACAATTCTCTAAATTTACTAACTGACTGCTAAGACTTAAGTTCCGAGGCATCGAAATCTCAGAGCTTGAAGTCTAATTATTCTAAAATATCGAGGCCCCTGTGTGCTGTTTCCATTAGATTTCTTTTAATTTTATTTTGATTCACGGGTATTATCCCGGTCATTTGTTAGCCGTGCGCGGGGATAAGGATCTAAAGCGTTGAGGCCCCTTTGAGAAGCTTGATGTTATATAGCCGCCGTGACCTTGTCCAGGGGATATCACAGTGGCGAAGGATGGATATTTACAGAAGGGAAGCCGGAGTAAAAAGTCCACTCACCAAAATAAAAAGTCCACTCACCAAATGCTGCCCGCTTCATGGTGCAAAAATATAGGCCCCACCTTCAGCATACATGGAAGTTGTTTATATACGAGTAACAGTGTCTTTCAAGTATGATAATGGTGGTTTTGAAAAAAAGCCTTTTGAGCAAAGACTTCTTTGCTTTTGAGTTAAATCAGTATGTGTGCATGCGTTCTTTAGTCTTGATAAATGCTTGGTTACTTTGAAAAATATTTCAAACCCTATTAGTAAAAATTAAAGTGAAAAGGTAACAAAAGACACGATGACTATAAAAAAAAAACGACCATCTACGACCACTACGACGACCTAGGACTTACTTATATTCTAAAGTAATTTGTCTGTTCTTTTTAACAAAATAAGACAAAACACTGTTGTAAAAATAGTTTTGAAGACAATAGTTTCATGAATTAATGCCATAACGAACCAACGAACGACTATATGACGGTCGGCACAACACAAATTAAAACAACTCACTCGCCACACTTCAGCACTAAAAACAAATAAAATTCGACAAGAAATTGACAAAAAACAAATTCAACAAAAATAAAGTTTCGCGCTACACACTCATACGCACTATCCGCCATATATAAAATCCAGGCAAATAAAATGTATTACGCGCCTGTCACGATTTTATGCCGCTAAAATCATTCTTAATTTAGAATTATTACAATAAATCCTGCCAAATAAAATATATTACTCGCCAGTAACAGTTTTAAGGCGCTACATTCATTCATAATTTAGAATCTTTATAGGTACTATTACTTCTTAAATGATCTTTCCCGCTTACACTTGTACGTTGCTAATTACCTTACTCTGTCACAAGCCGCTATTCTCCGAGTTATTTTGCGTATTGTTTTCGCGTGCTAAAACGAGACGGAACGAGTAGCAGTAATAGGAGTCAGTTCATAGAAACGAAAGGGATAGATGCTCTGTATGAGATATTTTAGTATGAAGAATAAGCCGGTATTTTTCGGCTTGCAATTTGACAATTGCTATTTAAATTTTTTTAAGGCGTTTAGTCAATTCAAACTATTCAAAGTGAGTGAATAATATAACAAACTAAAAATGTCGTTGGCCCATAGATTAGATTTTTCGTAAGGGAAGCCGATGGGAATCGGGTTATATGGTGTAGATGCGGGGGTTTAATTGAGGAAGCGGGGATCCGGTCGGAAACCAGAAAGTTATGGCGGTAGAAATGCGGCCCAAAATGGGATAGCGGGAGCGTATTGGCGGTAGGGAAAATAGGATGCGGTAATGGATTAGTGATGGATAACACAGCACTTACCAATATTCTTCCTTTGAAGAGTTTCGGCAGTTCCCAGGTGGCTGAGCGCGGGATTCCAAGCGACGGTTTGCGAAATGTTCTTATTATTTTAGTATTAACACCTCACCCCTGTGCACAGGTAACTACGTCAGCGGTAAACACTATTTTCACCAACAATTAAGTAAATTATACAAAGTTTTAGCGGAAAAAAAGACCATGCCGTCCGGGCGTCCGTTCAGTTCGAAGCGTTTTTTCTACCTTCTTTTCTATTTTAAAAATTCTCTCAGTGGCGCCATCTTCAAGCGGGCGGTCAAATCTTCTCTCTCCCTTTCTCGTATCTCAATGCTGTGTGAGTGAAAGGGAAGGAAATAGGATTGGTAAGGTTCGCGGGCGCGCCAATGAAATCACTGCATGCGCCAGGGAGTTTTCAAAAAACAAACAAAAAGCGGCGCTTTCAAAGTGGCGCGAACATCCTCCGGCGCCTTGAGAAACTGTGTTTCTCAAAGGAATGCGAGTGCGGATAAATGTATATCAAATACAAATGCGGATGCAAAAAAAATAAAAATGCGGATTTATAGTATATTAGAAATACAAACGCGGATTTAAAGTATATTAGAAATATAAATGCGGACTTAAAGTATATTAGAAACTAGAATATGATTCGACATTATGCGGTATTGTTATTGTGATGGAAGCGGGCTTAATTTTACCATTGGCCTTTTTAGGAGACCATTCCGCGTCTTAACTAATGCTACGCGGACTACACCATCCGAACCGGGATATGTCCGCTCAATAACTCCCATTGGCCAACGCAGCGGCGGAATGTTGTCCTCGTGTATCAACACGACAGTACCTACTTTAATATTTTCCACGTTCTTGAACCATTTTTGGCGAACTTGTAAGTTATTTAAGTATTCTAAATGCCATTTTCTCCAATAAGAATGAATCATTTGATCTAGAAGATTTTTACGCGTATAAAGCGGAGTGGAAGAAATTGGCGCGAGCGGCAAGTACTGTAAAGGCGAGGCCATAATGAAATGCGCAGGAGTTAAAGGCTCGGGGTATGGGTCCTCTTGTAGAACACAAAGTGGGCGTGAATTCATAATAGTCTCTACTTGAAGCAAGACAGTCAGAAGCTCCTCGTAAGTGAGAAGTTGGCTGCCGATAACGCGGTATAAATGAGTTTTTAAACTTTTAATATTAGATTCCCATATCCCTCCGAAATGCGGTGCACGGGGGGGAATCATATGCCATTCAATACGGCGAGAGACGAGCTCGTCCGAGAGCTTGTCCTTATATTCTGCGGAATTCACCAGACTATAAAGTTCTTGCAACTGAGATTTAGCGCCAACGAAATTCGTTCCGTTGTCGGAATAGAGGCAGGAAACTGGACCTCTACGCGAGATAAACCTTTTGAATGCGGAAAGAAACGTCTCAGACGATAAGTCAGAGGCGAGTTCAACGTGAACGGCTTTCGTGACTAAGCATATAAAGAGACAGATATAGGCCTTCTGGCTGCGCTGACCACGGCGTCTACACAGCGTTATATTTAGAGGTCCAGCGTAGTCTACCCCAGTATGTACGAAGGCTTTCGTCTCTTGAACTCGGCATGCGGGAAGATTAGCCATTTTAGGACTTGAATGCGAAGGTGTGTTTTTAAAACAAAAATTACATTTATATATGAGTTGTCGTATAATTGATCTAGCGGACAAAATCCAATATTTTTGGCGTAATAGTGAACTGAGAAGAGCGGCTCCTGTGTGGCAATTAATGCGGTGATAATGTTTAATTATGATATAAGTTACGTTGTCGTGCTTAGGCAGCAAGATAGGATGCTTCGCATCAAAAGGTAGGTTTGCATTGGACAACCTGCCGCCTACTCTTATAAGTCCGTCCTCTGAAATGAATAAATCTAATTTATTTAGCGGTGCGGGAATTGAGTTATTATTTTTATTAATATTCTCAATTATATGCGGAAAGTGCGTAACTTGCACGGAACGAAGTATATACGTTTCAGCGGTAAGTAAATACGCGGTTTCAATATATTTAGAGCGGGTGAGTATTCGTAAGAAACGTAAGACGTAAACGATTATGCGTAATAATTTATTCCAAGACGAGACACGGCGTCCAAGCATGTTAAGCGGAGAGGATTCCACAACAGGAGAAGAAGCGGTTACCGCGAACGTTTTACTATTAAGTTCGGGTAAATCTTCACACTTTTCAGGTTCAAAGGACTTTATAGGCCACTCGTTGACTGGCGTATTCAGCCAGCAGGGACCCTTCCACCATAATTCCTGCGTCAATAATTGCTCGGGCAGCAGTCCTCTGGACAAGCAATCAGAAGGATTCTGTACACCGGCAACATGGTAAAAAGCTTTAGGATCTAAATTTTCGTGACACTTGGCTACGCGGTTGCTAACAAATATGTTCCATCGATGTGGAGACGAATGAATCCAGGAGAGAGCGATTTTTGAATCTGAAAAGGCGTAAACCTTCTGTATAGGCGTGCGAGAGGAATAAGTGTCATGTACTAATTTAGTCAATTTTGCCATCAATACGGCGGCACAAAGCTCTAAGCGAGCGAGGGAAACTACTTTGATTGGGGCGACCTTTGACTTCGCACAGACAAGGCGCACATGGATCATCCCTGTGGGATCAGACACATGTAAGAAAACTACACTGCCGAACGCTTTCATACTTGCGTCGGCAAATGCAACAATATTCACCGTACAACCTTGTGTTACGGATACGTGCCGCGGTATTTTTAAGTTAGCGAGAAGCGGTAATTGCTCTCTGAATTTAGAGAACGCAGCGGTGATGTGTGTCGGGGGCTCATCATCCCACCCAACCTTTTGGAGCCAGAGTTCTTTTATAAGAAGTTTTGCGTATAGGATCACGGGTGCCGCGAAACCTAAAACGTCCCACAAGCGGGCAATGACAGAAAGGATTGACCTTTTTGTGCATAAGCGGTCGTCATTCTTGACCTTAAAGACAAACACATCATTAGCGGGTTGCCATTCCAGACCTAATATTTTTAGAGATTGAGTTTTATCAAATTCGACTTGTTGAGTAAGCCTCAATGGTTGCGGAATGCTATGGAGTACCTGCTTAGAATTACTGGACCATTTAACTAAGTCGAAACCCCCAGATTTAAACATTTTAATTAATTGAGAGGAGGCCTCAACAGCATCAGATTCATTCATAATAGAACTAGCTAGATCATCCATGTACAGATCCTTTTCACCTATGGCAGCGGATACTGGGTAGTTATCACGTTCGTCGTTACAGAGCTGTCGCACGGTGCGCATAGCAACATATGGGCTTGATTTGAGACCAAAAGCTACGCGGTTGAATTTAAAAGTTTGAATAGGCTCTGCAGTATTAAAGCGGTAAAGAATTTTTTGATATTTCTGATGCTCATCGGTTACTAATATCTGAAGATACATTTGTTTTATGTCCGCGGTTATGGCAACTGGAAAAAGGTGGAAATTAAGTAAAATCAAAAATAAATCGCTTTGAAGATTGGGTCCGGTATGTAAAATATCATTTAGAGATACGCCATTATGGCATTGAGCACTTGCGTCTAGAACAACCCTAACCTTCGTAGTCTGTTTGTCCTGTCTGATCACGGGGTGATGAGGAATCAGGTAACCTCCGTTGCAGTCATCAGATGATGAAACGGGAGATAAATAATTATTATCGATATAGTCTTTAATTACTGCGTCATAACTGTCACGCAAATCTTTATCGGCGAATTTGCGCTCCAGCGATAAGAAGCGGCGATGAGCGGTAGCGTAGGAATTACCCAAACAACTGGGATCCTGAGAAAAGGGTAAAGCGGTACAATATCGACCAGAGGAGTCGCGAGAGACGCTGGACGCGTATATGTGCTCACATTCCTCCTCGGGCTTACTTAAATGTTTTATTGCGGGGATCTCCTCTAACTCCCAAAATTTGGAGAGAGAAGCGTCAATATTATTCTCCACACCAGTGAAGAATGAAGCGGTAGACGAGCATATGGCTTGCTCACAAACGGTAGCGGTAGCGGAATTAACGGCGGTGTCACCCATGAAAATATAACCAAACACGGTTTCTAATGCGGGCGGTGCGGGGGGAGCTATGGCTTTACCACTTAGAAGTATAAATGGAAACAATTTTGCCCCAAGAACGAGCTCAACCTCACCTGGCATGTGCCAGAGTGGGTCGGCCAGCGGTAGGTCTACCAGATGGCTGATTATGGAAGTGTCAACATAATCCACTGGTAAACGATCAGTAATGGTGTCGATTACTAACGCGGTTAAACTAAAATTATGTTTATTATTTTTAGCGGAAATAGTTAAATTCACATATCCTATAATGGGACGAGACGTCAAACCAACTCCCTTTAAAGTTGAGTTCGAAAGCGGAATAATGTCTAAATTTAGTTTTTTACAACAATCTATGGTTATTAAATGGTTTTGTGAAGCATTATCAATTAAGCAACGAACTGTTTGTTTTATATTTTTATCGTTATTATGAACGTGAACACGCGCGGTAGATAAAATTACTTCACTAAGTTTCGTGGTACCGGTCGATACATTTGACGCGACAGGAACGCGAGCACACAGCGATACGGGCGCGCGGATCGTGGTAGCGGGCGTGGAGTCGACGTAATGCCCCGTAGGCTCGCTGGTTGCTTGCGCGCGGCCGCTCGACGCGGCGGTCGGGGTTCGTTCCCCGATATGTAATGACGGCGTTGTCATTTTATTTTCGGAATCGAAATGCAACAATGTGTGGTGACCGTTTACATGTATATTTAGATTGACAATTTAATGCGGAGTGAGATAAACTAAGGCAGTTTATACAACCTCGTTTGAATTTAATAAAATCAAAACGCGGCTTTGATTGCATCGATTTAAATGCGGGACAATGATAAAGTTGAAAATGATCAGATGCATTACACAAAGTACATGACGAGCGGTTGTTTGAATTATTATTATGAGTTATGAAGGTGTGGACTGTATTTGGGCGGGTTGAATTACTAGAATTCGAATTATTATTACGAGAATTGCGGGTAAATGAATTACAATTATTATTAGCGGAGCGGTTTAATAAATTATTTGTACTGTTATTAGCGGATGTTCTTTCTAATATTTTTACTTGACTTTTAATAAATTTGACGAAATCTGTGTAACTGGGAATATCCTGGTCTCTAAAGGCCATCTCAAAGGCCTGAGCCGTATGCGCATCCGTTTTGCGTAAGGCTAAATTTAACAGAATGAAATCACATAGATTTTTAATATTTAATTGCTTGAGTGCAGCGGCAGCGGCATCGAAAGACTCGATGAAATTACTTAACGAAGCGGAATTATTTGTCGCGTTTTTAATGTTCATTAATATAGAGATGTAATGTGAACCTAATGCCCTGTTATCTTGGTACCTTTTTGTAAGGTTTTGCCAAATAGATAAGTAACTTTCGCCAGACGGAATTATGCCTGCGAGTACGTTCAAAGCATTACCCGAAAGGCTACCTACCAAGTATTGAATTCGATGTGCATCAGTTAAATCAATATTATCGTGAATGTTTGTTTTAAAAGATTCGTAGAATACTGACCAATTATCTATTTTGCCATCAAAGCGGGGAATATTAAGTGGGGCTAGTTTTATTGAAGCCTTATTTGGCGATTGCGTTACAGAACGAGATATGGAACCCTTATCTTGGGTTAAATTCGCACGGTACCTTTTAATGCGAGTGAAAAGGTCGTCAAAGGCGTTAAGCGTCTTATAATCAGGTTCATATTTAGGGTTTAATTGCATATTAATCCCGTTAATTTCATCCAATGATTGAATGAATTCTGTGCGGTGCGTCTCGATTATTTCACTGTCCGACAAGAAAGATTCGCCTGTGCGCAAGTCAGTACTCGCCGGCGACAACTCTTTACCAAAGTTATATAATTTAGTCATGCGTTCAAATATAGCACTATTTTTGGCTACTAATACTTTCAATCTAGACACATTTGCCTCCATTGTGAGAAAATGACAATGTGGGATTATTTAAGCGTAATGACGTATGAACACGTTTTATAGAATATATTTATATAGGACAATGAAAGTTATTGAGAGAACAAACCCAACGAGCTAGTGGCGAGTTTGTTTATATACGGTTATTGCGGTAAGATGCCAGAATATATCTCGGCTCGTATGGACCAACAAATGTAGATGCGGGGGTTTAATTGAGGAAGCGGGGATCCGGTCGGAAACCAGAAAGTTATGGCGGTAGAAATGCGGCCCAAAATGGGATAGCGGGAGCGTATTGGCGGTAGGGAAAATAGGATGCGGTAATGGATTAGTGATGGATAACACAGCACTTACCAATATTCTTCCTTTGAAGAGTTTCGGCAGTTCCCAGGTGGCTGAGCGCGGGATTCCAAGCGACGGTTTGCGAAATGTTCTTATTATTTTAGTATTAACACCTCACCCCTGTGCACAGGTAACTACGTCAGCGGTAAACACTATTTTCACCAACAATTAAGTAAATTATACAAAGTTTTAGCGGAAAAAAAGACCATGCCGTCCGGGCGTCCGTTCAGTTCGAAGCGTTTTTTCTACCTTCTTTTCTATTTTAAAAATTCTCTCAGTGGCGCCATCTTCAAGCGGGCGGTCAAATCTTCTCTCTCCCTTTCTCGTATCTCAATGCTGTGTGAGTGAAAGGGAAGGAAATAGGATTGGTAAGGTTCGCGGGCGCGCCAATGAAATCACTGCATGCGCCAGGGAGTTTTCAAAAAACAAACAAAAAGCGGCGCTTTCAAAGTGGCGCGAACATATGGACTCTTCGCCACTGGGATATCAATGTGACAATATACCCATGAACCAGGTCACGGCAGGTATTGGGACTATTGCAAATGTATTCGAAATTATTGGGCTATTAAAATGAAGTCTGGAGGGATTATTAGTACTGCGCTATTATAGAAGAGGGACGAATACCTCCCATAACTATCATATCTGATGTTACTTCCGGCAGGCGGTGGCTCGCCACTCACTGAATGGACCCTCGAAATGCCAGAGAAATTCGGCCGGGGGCAACACCGGTGTGAGTGACTCAGGGGTGTCGAGAGGTGTGCTGCGCTTTTTCCGAAGTTACTCGCGGCGTTATGCCCTTTAACACTTCCACCTAATTTTATTATTATTATCGTTGTAATTTACATGCAAATTAAAAAATCTTTCGCTTTTTGCCTATCTATTGTCTACTATCTAGAAAAAATTTAAATTTAAAAGATATTAATTAGTAGTACAAATATTTATAGATATTTTAAGTTAGAGTTATTTGGATTCTTGGTATTTATATAATATATAGTATTTGGTACAATTTTTCCACCACCACATCAATCCTTACTCATCCCACTGCAAGGATACGGGTCTTTCTTCAATGGAAAACATATTCAGGGTACATTTTCTATTTTCATCAAAGCGACCGGATTGATCGAGTCCTGTCACAGGCGAAAGTAACATAAGTGCACTTATTCTAAAAGCGTTTCTTGAAAATGTGTATTTTTAGAACGTCTAAGGTGAAATATTGATACTTCAATACATTATGTGTTGAACTATTACCACCTCAAGCGACACTACTTAGCCCACTGCTATGATACATGTCTCACTTCACTTGAAAAGGGGTTTAGTTTAGTGCCGTACAAAATATGGAGAACCTCGAGATAGAAAAACTCGTAGATATATTGCGATCGATGTTATTTAAACTGCTTAACCAATAAGACGTGATGATGGTGATCATCGATTAGTAAGCAATGACGCCATCGAGCACCTGTGTAATCGACAATGGAGTATTACAACAATTTTAACTTCGTTAACGTTTAACTTTCCGGTGTTATACAATCATCTAGACACTGAAAACTATTATGAAGTTCGAATTGAAAACTTTCGGGGTTTTGGATCAGGGCACGAGATGGCTGGAAACCGGGCCCATGTTATATATAGAGCAGATGGCTCTCTTTTGTAATAAAACAATAGTCTCAATGTCAGCCATCGCTCCCTACAACAGTATACCATACGACACAATGTTGTGAAAGTAGCTGAAATAGACTAAGTTTGCAGTAGCCTCATTCATCAATAGTCTAATTCTTCTCACTGCATATGCGGCGGAGTGGAGCTTACAGGCCAGTTTATTTATGTGGGAGCCCTACTGCAATTCGAAGTCAATTATAATTTCAAGAAGTCGTTAAATAATCATTGTGTCGTAATATTGTATACATTATTATCAATGAGAACTTCTATATTACGGCTGCAATTCAGTTTAATACTGTCGCAGTCGTTTACGAACGCAATTGTTATTATATTTATATTGTGGTTATTGTTTGAAACAAATTGGAGTATTACAACACTTTTCTTCGAGGATCTTCTTATAGATCAAATTTGGAAGATACGCTGCTGAATATAGAGTTGAGAGAGATTGCAATATGATAGTATACTTAATAGAGGCGGTCGAGATGAAATCATTGTGCAAAGTCTGTGATGTAACATTTGTTGTACGCGTCCGTCGTCCGTAGAGGTCTGATGGCAATGGCTCCGTAAAAAATTCAGGATTTTCGCCAAATCGTTAGGTTTAGATAGCGTACCCCGCTAATCCTAATTACAATTAGCAATCCATTAGTATATATGCATAAACTTTCTACTTCACGAAGTCGATGCGCATTGTAAGCAAATGCATGTAATCCTGCGGTATAATGCCGGCAATACCTGTAGCATAAGATGCGCAGCTTTCGGGAAGTTATCCCCCGATGTCAAAGAGATTAATACACTAATTGAGGTCTTAAACTAATATGCCGCTCTTCAGTTACCTTGTAAGTACTTTGAGAGAATGTCGCGGGTCACATATTTTGTTCCAAGCTACGCGACAAACCGCAATGACCGCACTATAGTGTAGATAGCAACTAGATCTTAGCTAGATTTCAAATACGGATAAACGATCTTGAACCCGTCTCTCTGCCCGAACGCTATATCAGCGGCATTTAAGACACTTCATCCTATTCGTTTCTAAGGGGCTTGTTATAGATTATACATAGGCTTTTCTTTTTTCTTTGTGTTATTTCGTTTCCTAATCCATTAGGATTGTCGGAATCCACTAAACCTCACATCTCAGACCTCCACATACTAAGGAAAAATCAAACCTACATACATATCATCACGCCTGTCTCCTATTGGGGTAGGCAGAGAATATAGAACGCCAGGTGCACCGATCCAAACATACCGCTCTCGCTTCTTCTACACTCATCAACCTCTTCATGCATGCTCTTCGGTTTTGGGTACTTTTGATTTGGCCCTTTTTCAACACATCACCAATTTGATCTATATGTGTGATTCTAGGGCGACCCCTCCCGACATCACCATTCACTCTTGCTTGATACACTTCTTTCGTAACTCTTTTGTCATTCATTCTTTCTAAATGACCAAACAATCTCAGCATACCCTTTTCAATTTTTGTCACTACATCAATTTTCATTCCACAAAGTTCTCGTATCGTGCTATTTTTTATTCTATCAACCATTCTCACTCCACAAATACTCCTCAGCGCTCTCATTTCTACGGCGTTCACTCTGCTTTCATGCTTCTTCTGCCATACCCATGTTTCACTACCGTCCATCAATGTTGGCGTTAATACACCCTGAATAATAGCAAGGCGAGCTTTGTTCGATATACGAGTATTATCGCTTGTTACCACGGAGTACAACGCACCATTGATACGGTTTCCTGCTTTCACTCTTCTCTCAATATCGCTCTCAAATTTTCCAAAAATTATCATAAAATAATTATTTGTCAAAATCAAACCTTTCTTAGGTAAATATACTTATTATAAATAGATACATATTATAGATATAGATATAATACATCGAAAACTCACAGACTAAGACAAAATGACATGTTCATTCACACAAATATTTGTTTGGTATTCGAACTCATTAGCCTTGATGCTAAAACTGTCTCTAATCGCTAGCCATTCCACCATAGGGCTCGTCACATTTCGGTTTTGTATAATCATAGTAGATAAAAGATAAAAATTCTTTATTTGCCATTGGGTCCTCGCGGGCACTTAGACATGTCTTACAGTTTTTGATTTGAAATATAATCTTATTGTATCTTTTAGAATTTTCTTTTTACTTTTCCTTTTTTTATCTACTAGCATTTCGGAAATGACCATTGGCTATGAAAAAATGCCGAAAGAACCTTGCCAATATAGGTCTCTTTTAAAATTGTCATTTAGATATTACAAAAACAAAAAAATACATAGCTTATTGGTACAATAATGATATCAAATGGTAAAAATAAAAATTATTAAGGACAGGTAGTCTGTGCTGAATTATTTCCAGACATCTTTGTCAGTTACATATTCATCAATTCTATAGTAAGCCCTTCTACAGAGAATATTTTTAATATGCTTTTTGAATACATTGTCAGGAAAGGACAGAACTGTTTCAGGCAACTTATTATAAAATCGAATACAATTTACAAGAAAAGATCTACCAGTCCTAGCAAGCCGATGTATCGGCATACACAACTTATTTCTACTTCTAAGTTTTTCACTGAAGTTTGAAAACGACTTTAAATTTTACGGGCATACATGTTTTCATAAGTATATTGGAAAGTAACAGTGAGGATATTTATTTGAATTCAACAATTTTTAACGGAAGTATCGCAGGAAGACTCTTCCTGCGACCACGGACGCTGCAAAGCATTCGAAACGTCAAGTTCAACAAAATAAATAAAACACGCGATACTTCCGTTAAAATTTTTTTAATTGAATGTGTAACAATCGCGAAAACCTAAGACAATACTAGAATATTTATTTCTTTGAACAGTTCCCTGAGGGATTCTCTGGAGCCCATGTTATAAATAGAGCGAATGGTTCTTTTTTGTAATATAAAAATTGTTATATTATATGATCAGTAGGCAGATTCTTTATCCACTTGACTATCACCTCTTGCATATGTTTGTCTATGATTGTCTTGGTTATGTAATCGCAGCAGTGATATCCCAGTAGATAAAGAAGCGGCCTTATGATAACCGGTCCTGGTTTCGAATCCTGACTTGTACCGCAAAATTCGTTTTCGGATTTATGTACATATTTTTGGTTATCGTATCGTGGTTCGATGGTGAAGAAAAATATGATGAAGAAACCCACAAGTTCAAAGAAATTATATTTCGAAAGGCGTGTGACCTAACCTAAGAAAGGCCTGATTTTCCCACTCGGTTATGGAAGTCCGACGGCAGTCGCTTCAAAAACAAACAATATCTTTGCCAAATCCTTAGGCATAGGTGGTGGACCCCGCCAATCCTAATAAATTACGAAAACAGGATAATGCTAAGAAGAAAAATAACATGTATATAAGCTATGTTTACACAATAGATTTGAAGTGGCTCATAATTTACCCGCATAGATAACGAATGAGTTACATTTACCTGCGATAGCACGAAGAGGTTGCCTAATGTATATTTTTGGGGCTCATGAAATGTCAAGCTCTACTTATCTACCATGTTTGCTCTCGTAGCTGTAGATGACGCGACACAAGTATGTACAGGTTTGTTATGACGACAAAATGGGTAGTGAACCGCTTATTGATACAATTCTATACACCTTTCATCATACGCATTCGAAGCTTTCTGTGCCAGTTTTTATATTATAAGCTTATATTTCAGAAACTTAAACTTGGACAAAAATAATTTTACCAATCCTTCAAATTGTATTTTTGTTATAGGAATAAATACTTGATTCTAAACAAAAAATATTATTTCTTCATTGAATTCTAGCCCATTTGTTCTAGATCTTGATTTTTTTTTACATTATGTCGTTATTTATTACCATATTTGCAATGATGTGCTAGAAACAGAGTTGAACTGATAGAGAGCGTCGCTTAAAATAAGAAGAGCCATGCTTCGTTGGACGTTCGGACATGTGGAAATAATGCAGGACAAAAGAATTACAAAACAGATATACAACGCCAAAGTGGAAGGATGTAGGAGCGGAGTAAGGCCAAGACTTACCTACCATTACTAAATTGATAGTGTTCTATCAGGTGATGTCAGGAGCCTTAGAAACCGGAATGTGAGAAGCGAGTGAGGTACGTAAGGATCGAGTCTCGTGGGGCTCAGTTCTCTCCGCCTACCCCGCAAGGGATTTAGCGTGAAGTTATACATACGTACATATCGGGAGGCTTACAAACGGCCCACCTGGATGGTAGCATATGAATGCTTGCAATATATGTAGTATCGTTCGCGCGTTGCCACCCCTGCTGTTAACAGAACATCTTCTTAGGAGGTTGCGTGGTAACCACACTCTCAGCTGCAGTTTTCTGTGAGGTGGAGTTACTTCCCCAAACGGGCTGCTTCGAGGCACCCTACCTCTCTTAAAAAACACCCAAACCGAGATATATTCATGCACTCAAATGTTTGTCCTCTATAAGAATCGAATCCACGAGCATTGATGCCAAAGTAGCATTATTAACTACTGCGCCACCGAGCTCGTCATCGTCGTCAGACATGAAAGATTAATAAACATCTTCACATGCATACTTTATAATATGGATTTCGCGACTGCTCATGGTCGTTCACTTTTATGATCAACACATACGAAACCTCGATACTGCGCAACAGAATAAAAGAAAAATAATGTTGTACATAACATAGCGAGTGTATTTTCGCGAAGAGAAATGAGATATGTCCCCTATTAAAAAAGATTGCGAGCGCTACGTGGGCGGGCGGCCCACTCGCTTGAAATAATTTAATCCAGATGCCAAAACTCTCTGACCAAGAATGAGTAAAATGCCCCCAGTCCCTCAACTTGAAAATATATGTAATACGACTTTCAGCTTTACGGCACTCAACTTAGCGATACATATTGATGCTCAAAATCTATGTTTGAAGCTAACAAAATTGTTTACACGTTATTAAGTGAATGCGTTTGTTCTTCTTCTGGTTTCGGAATTTGAAAGACCGTTACGGTTTTTTTTCTAGTGGTGAGATGAGGTGAGAATCGGAATCGAGACTATCTGTTTCTATCAAAAAATGCAATTTAAAACGAGACGAGAGGTCGCATAATTGTTGGTTTAATATTATACCGTATTGTTACCTTATTTGTTAATCGGCCTCAAAAAAGGGTTCTTAATTCGACTGACATTTTTGTGAATGTATACAATACAATACAATACAAATATTCTTTATTGCACCAAATTAAAATTGTAAACATAAGATACTTAGAAACTATAGCACAATTAGGCGGTCTTATCGCTAAGCAATCTCTTCCAGACAACCTTAAGATGAGAGAAAACTATTATCTTGTAATAATACAGGTAGGTGGTGCAGAGCAAACCATACGAATTAAAACAAAATTATTATATACATGAAAAAGTATTAAAAGTTATTGTAGTTACAGTAATGTCAGAGACTCAGTGATGATCAAGAAAGAGAAAGAGAACGATCAAATAGAGTTACAGGAAAGGTAGTGTTCTTTGACAAGAGATTTAAAAGAGGAAAGTGTTTGAGCACAACGAATATTAAGTGGTAGAGCATTCCAAAGACGTATGTTACGCGATATCTTCAATCGCCAATTGTAGACCGATATTGATGATTCTTTTTTACTGTATAGGGGGATACCTACCACGTGGGTGGTTCCACATAAGTTTCAATGATATGTACATGTACAGTTATTCAGAAACTCTTAAAAACCAAATTCACCTGTGCGTATCTTTGCCAATAGTGAGCCGTTTTCATGATTCCTTTTTAATCCCCACACAAGGCAAACATTTGAGTTGTGAACATGTCTGTTTGTCTTTGTTCTGGGTATTTTCTATATATAATAAGTATGTATTTACAAAAAAAAATATTTACGTATGTTTATCAGTTGTCTAGTACCCATAACACAAGCTTCGCTTACTTTGGGGCTAGATGGCGCTGTGTAATTTGTCCAACAATATTTATTTATTTATTATTATTTAATGAAGATTTGGCGTAGATACGACGAAGATGTAATGCTATACTAAAAATATAAGGAAAGTTTTTTTAAAGTGGAACCAAGTTGAAGTCGACGTGTATCCACATAGTTGCTATATGTATACGTGCTGATATAGATTTTAATGAAATCAGGTCCACTTTATTTATTTAAAAACTTTGTATTTCGTTTCTTACGCTTTCACTTGCTGTAAGCTTGATTGTCGCCTTAGTAAAATCTGCCAAGTGCGAGTCGGACTCGCACACTAAGGGTTCCGTACCATTATCTATAAAAACGGCAAAAAAAAAACACGTTTATTGTATGGGAGCCCCCCTTAAATATTTGTTTTATTTTGATTTAATTATTTATTCTTAAAGTGAATATATAACTAAATATTCTGTGAATATTTCAAGCGTCTACCTGTTGCCGTTATCAATATCGAGCAAAAATGAGCAAAAAAATCGGCCAAGTGCGAGTCGGACTCGCGCACGAAGGGTTCCGTACCATTATCTATAGAAACGGCAAAAAAATCACGTTTGTTGTATGGGAGCCCCCTTAAATATTTATTTTATTTTATTTTTTAGTATTTGTTGTTATAGCGGCAATAGAAATACATCATCTGTGAAAATTTCAACTGTCTAACTATCACGGTTCATGAGATACAGCCTGGTGACAGACGGACGGACGGACGGACGGACGGACAGCGGAGCCTCAGTAATAGGGTTCCGTTTTACCCTTTGGGTACGGAACCCTAAAAATCACGTTTGCTGTATGGGAGCCCCCTTAAATATTTATTTTATTCTATTTTTTAGTATTTGTTCTTATAGCGGCAATAGAAATACATCATCTGTGAAAATTTCAACTGTCTAACTATCACCGTTCATGAGATACAGCCTGGTGACAGACGGACGGACGGACGGACAGCGGAGCCTTAGTAATAGGGTTCCGTTTTACCCTTTGGGTACGGAACCCTAAGAACGAGTGTGCTTTAGACCACACGACTGAAGTAAAACTTCTTTAGCTCCAGACAGTCTTCAAATTCTCTTGCCCCTACTGTAATATACGAAACGTAACGCTCTCTCTCTTTCTATCTTCATTAACATATATCTCCCTCTCAACTTCCGTTCACCTCGCCCGATCACACTTTTCGTAACGCTCTCGTCACGCATTCACCAGTATACTCCCCAAGTCAAACGTGCGTAAAGAAGTTTTACTTGAAAAACACAACGAATGTGCTTTAGACCACACGACTGAAGTAAAACTTCTTTAGCTCCATAGTGTGATACAGACAATTGGCCTGCACTGTGTCTTACATAAAACGAAACTTAACTCGCTACGAGAGAAAGAGAGAAATAAAATGTGTGCTCCTACCTCTCTTTCTTGCCCCTACAGTAATATACAAAACGTAACTCTCTCTCTCCTTCTATCTCACTAACTTTTATCTCCCTCTTAACTTCCGTTCGCCTCGTCCGATCACACTTCTCGTAACGCTCTCGTCACGCATTCATCAGCTTACTCCCCAAGTCAAGCATGCGTAAAGAAGTTTGACTTCAATAAATAATTCTACGTTCAAAGAGCGCGTTCCGGTAACCATATATAAGAAGTGAATTTTAATAAACTGAATGTAAGTTTTTTAAATTTGGCACCAGTTTTGACTGTAAACTTGTGAATATCTGTTCTATTTTACTGGCCCTTAGGGTTTGATATTGTACGGCGAATGGAAATGTCATTTACATTCATTGTTACCCCTGGGGAATTGCCGACATGGTTTCCGTTACTGCGGTATTTCGGTTGCACCGCAGTGAAATTATTTTGAAATAATACCAATAATGAAAACATCCTCTGTGAATAATTTATTTGTGAAATGGTTTAGTTACTCATTTAATATTTTTTATACAAAGTCGTGAGGTATACAAGCCTACGGCCCACCTGATGTAAGGCGGGTACCGCGGGCTTGCGATGTATTAAATATCATTCGCACGATGCTCCTCTGCTGCTTACTGCTTGTTTTCTGTGAGTTGAAGGTACTTCCCCAGACGGGCTGCTTTGATGCGCCCTACCTCTCTTAAATTAATATTTTATTAAAATTAAATAGTTTCAAATACATGCTGAAGAAATCTTATAGCAGTGACTTCTCTTCTTCGAATACAGGTGTACCACTAAATTCTGGTTTTCAGATTTATGTACCTATTTGTGATTATCACTTACTCGGTAAAGACGTGTGACCTAACCTAAAAGGACTAATTGTCCCTCTGGGTTGTGGAGGTCTGACAGCGGTCATTCTATGTAAAATTCAGTGTCTTCGCCAAAACCTGAGGCTTAGGTAGCGGACCCGACCACTCCTAATGGGTTACGAAACGGAATAACGCCAAGAAGAAGACATGCTGAACCAAATTACACGATGATAGAACCTTTACATTTTTATCACTGAGTCTCTAGTAACGATACCTTACTACAATACACTGAGTCTCTAGTAACAATACCTTACTACAATACACTGAGTCTCTAGTAACAATACCTTACTACAATACACCGGGTCTCTAGTAACAATACCTTACTACAATACACCGAGTCTCTAGTAACAATACCTTACTACAATACACTGAGTCTCTAGTAACAATACCTTACTACAATACACCGAGTCTCTAGTAACAATACCTTACTACAATACACTGAGTCTCTAGTAACGATACCTTACTACAATACACTGAGTCTCTAGTAACAATACCTTACTACAATACACTGAGTCTCTAGTAACAATACCTTACTACAATACACCGAGTCTCTAGTAACAATACCTTACTACAATACACCGAGTCTCTAGTAACAATACCTTACTACAATACACCGAGTCTCTAGTAACAATACCTCACTACAATACACTGAGTCTCTAGTAACAATACCTTACTACAATACACCGAGTCTCTAGTAACAATACCTTACTACAATACACCGAGTCTCTAGTAACAATACCTTACTACAATACACCGAGTCTCTAGTAACAATACCTTACTACAATACACTGAGCCTCTAGTAACAATACCTTACTACAATACACTGAGTCTCTAGTAACAATACCTTACTACAATACACCGAGTCTCTAGTAACAATACCTTACTACAATACACTGAGTCTCTAGTAACAATACCTTACTACAATACACTGAGTCTCTAGTAACAATACCTTACTACAATACACCGAGTCTCTAGTAACAATACCTTACTACAATACACCGAGTCTCTAGTAACAATACCTTACTACAATACACCGAGTCTCTAGTAACAATACCTTACTACAATACACTGAGTCTCTAGTAACAATACCTTACTACAATACACTGAGCCTCTAGTAACAATACCTTACTACAATACACTGAGTCTCTAGTAACAATACCTTACTACAATACACCGAGTCTCTAGTAACAATACCTTACTACAATACACTGAGTCTCTAGTAACAATACCTTACTACAATACACTGAGCCTCTAGTAACAATACCTTACTACAATACACTGAGTCTCTAGTAACAATACCTTACTACAATACACCAAGTCTCTAGTAACAATACCTTACTACAATACACTGAGTCTCTAGTAACAATACCTTACAATAACTGCATACTTTTGTATCGCGTCTATATTCTTAACATAAATTGTGTAATTGTATAAGGTTCTTTTTCTTTATGTCATTATGCGCCACCTACCTATATTTATGTAAATTCTCATTTAAGTTAAGGTTGCCTGGAAGAAATTGCATTAGAGATATTGTACTTTCTTATATAGACTATGTATATTGTACCTTTCAGCAGTACGTAATAATTTCGCATGAATTGCTTTATTTATCAGTATAAAAGTACTATCATGTATGTGGTAAAATACAATATTCATTTAATGCGCTATCCTACACAAACATGACATTTTATATTACATTAAAAATTTAACACTTCAGATCTATTACAATTATTTTACATAAAAAGTTTATCTCTCAGAAAAATCTACTTTCTAGTGTCTAGATTCCGATGGAAACAAAAGTAGCGTAAAATTCACATTAATGTTTCATGACCCCATTACGTGACGGTTGTATAAATAACTGTTATTGTATTCGAATTCTCTAGAAATTATAGCTCAACGACTCTGAACGATCAAGGCTATAAGTACGGTTTTGAAATCGATGGCCGTCGTTAAGGTCAGTCAACAAATGTTGCGTGACGGACAATGTGTACTATAACATACCATAAGTCTAAAAGATAGTATATACAATGTAATATAATATACACGAACTTGTTTATGATAAAGACAGTAATAATCTGAACTAACTATGCACCAGCACGACTGAGAGAGACTTCCTTCGTACGCAAGACAAGTATCGTTAGTGGGGTTATAGGAGCTTAGTCGTGACCTCAGTCTCACACACAGGAACACAAGAACACTCCAGGCAGTTGTTATTTTGAGGTGGGGACACTTCCCCAGACGGGCTGCTTTGATGCGCCCTCCTTCTCAAAAACTCAATTAATATATTCCATATTCATGCCTGTTCGTTGCTCATGATTCTATCATCATTAATTGTCAATAATAAAAGATTCATGATACAAACAGCAATATTTTATAAATATCAAGAATGATTTTTCTGGAATATTCTAGATTTAGCCACTTTAGTGGTAAAGAAATTGCAGTATTTCTTGACAAGCTTAGCTAGGAGCGATATCACTAGGTCCTTTGTTAGATCATATTATCGCATGTTTAACAACCAAACGTTACAACTTTATTGCGCTGACTGCGCCAAACTAAGGAGTCTCGTAGCAGTCTGTTTTATTGTAGGGAGGGAGAGTAACCTATCGAATTTATCCGTGTTAACTGGACTTAAGTAATTTGTTTCTCGGTCCGACACTTGGAGAGATGGCTTCTATGAACTCTGCAAATTAAACCTATAAATTGTAACACTACACTATTTATAGGATTATAGGAGGATTTGCCGAAATATTTGAAACGTTCGAGCATGCTTAAATTTTTTTTAAATTACGAACTTATATGTTTACAAACATGTTGTAATTTTCAAATTCAAACAATTATTACGAGATCACAATTGTAACCACAACGCAGCGACTAACTTATCACTACCGTGACATATTTCTATCATCAAATACTAATAACTACTACATTATTTAACTGGAGTTGTTGTTGAATGAATGGCAGTATCCATTTGATTAAAATACGCGATACAGTAATGTAGAGCTGTAGGAAGCCCTACTTGTATTACGTTCATATGCCACAAATATATTTAAACTAGGGGAGCTGGGCCTGCGGCGCATTGGCAGAGCTGATTTAGCACAATAAGTAAATAACAGCAAGCTGCGTAACCAGAGCTGCTAACCCTAACCCTAACCCTAACCCTTGTGTCAATGAATATTTTGACAATCAATTTGAGCCGGAATATAAATTTGCAAAACTTGAAATGAGCTCGCCATACGCGCTCCAATAGACTTTGTATTGGAACGGTTTTTCGGGCGATAACATCACTTACCGATATCCTTTATTGAGCTAATCGAAATTTAATATATTTTAGGGGAATCTACAATATCTTAAGGTACATTCACGTCGAACGATCAGCTCTCTAGCTTCTAAACTGAAGGAGTACTACGTGTAACAGTCGAAAACCGCAAAACTGCAAAAAAGACAATTTTCTCGGTTATAAAGCTTCGCTGGCTAACGCAGCTCTGCAAATATTAATACAATACAGTAGAATAAACGCGGTCCAAATGCGAGCGCTGCGCAAAATTTGTGGCGTAACCGCAATGATAATGTTAGCAACAGAGTTGGTCTGAAACAGAGCGTCGGTGTTGGTTCGGACATGAAGAAAGAATGCAGAATGAAAGAATGACGAAGCAGATATACAATGCAAAAGTGGAAGGATGTAGGAGCCGAGGAAGACCAAGACCTTCCTACCATGACCAAATTAGTCGTGTGCAATTTGATCCAACCTGCTTCGCAAAGTAACGCCTGAATCTATTAACAAATTAGTCGTGTTCCATCAGAAGGTGATGTCAGAAGCCCTAGAAACCGGCGAGCGTGCATGAGAAGAGCAATGAATGTTAAAGAAGCGAGTAAGATATGTAGGATCGAGTCACGTGGCGCTCGATTCTCTCTGCCTACCCCGCAAGGGATTTGTTGTGAAGTTAAGTAAGTAAGTAATACAACACATGGCTAGGTAGTGTTATACTCATGTGAGACTGTTAATACTCTCGGGTATATTGTGTTTACAATAACTTTTATGGGGTAGTATTATAAAATATTATTTTCATAAACTGCATTTTGTGGATGTTTTAGAGAAGTATGGCGCATCAAAGCAGCCTGACTGGGGAAGTACCTCACAGAAAACGACGACGAGCTCGGTGGCTCAGTCGTGAATGACGCGACTTTGACACCAACGCTCGTGGGTTCGATTCCCACACAAGGCAAACATTTGTGTGCATGAACATGTCTGTTTGTCTTGGTCTGGGTATTTTCTATGTATAATAAGTATGTATTTACAAAAAAAAAAATGTATTTACGTATGTTTATCAGTTGTCTAGTAACCCATAACACAAGCTTCGCTTACTTTGGGGCTAGATGGCGCTGTGTAATTTTTCCGAAATAAAAAAAAAAAAAAAGAAAACAACAGCCAAATAGTAACTCCCTGGACGGTTGTTATATCCCTGCGAGTGAATACCTATATACCAGTAAAATTGTAAAAAAATGCTGTGTTAGCAACAGACCCAGCAACGTGCGAGCTTATATCCTGTATTGCTCCTATACTTAGTAACCATTTTATTTTAACTGGGCCATTTTTGTATGCCTCTCGACGATGTGTAAAAAAATATGACCGCTAAAACTATACATAATTTAGCTCATGTATTGAATAAGCGAAATCTTGATAGCGCAGCGTTCTCGTGAATTAAGAAATCGTTCGCCGTGATTACAATAATCGGTATTCACAAACACCATTTATCCCTTAAAAACAATAATTTCAATGAGATAATACCGCTTCTAAAACATGGAATGGTGGAGGCCCTTACTCCATCGAGCATTGTATTAAACCAGCGACACGCCGACCACAATAAAACCTATTTAAAATATGGACGGCAAAAATGCCGCTTTCCGCCAATATTTTTTAGAGACTAATGTCACAGATTATTATTTGATTTGGATTTAATTTAATGAGATTTAATCCTGCGGTTTAATCTTATCATATCGATTACAGCGATATCAACAATAAAATCAAATATAGTGCAGATGATTTGTTTAGAAATCAACTTCGAATGTAGTTTTTAAGAATCAAGAGACCTTGTTCTATCACCATTTTGATAACAACAATAAGAAACCATTAAACCTGGCTGTAATAAGTAGTCGATTCAGCAAATTAATATGGCATTAATCGGGTGCTCGCAGCTTCCCAGATACATTTTTTCAGAATTTTGAATACACACAAAAATATAGTTCAACTTAAAATCTCCTTCTTATGCAGTCGGTTAAAAAGAAAGAAAATATAATAATGTAATGCATGAAAAAACAAGTTTCCGCAATACTAGTTATAGTGGGCGATAAAGCTAAAAGATTCGTGTTATCGCACGACTTGATGGCTGTTTGAGTGTCCATACATGGCAGATAGCCCAGAGTGGAATTCTCTGAGTGAAAATGGACTTGTGTTATTTTTTATGATGGTCATTTATTTATAACCTATATAGGTTTCGTCTATAACCTTGGGAATGTATAGCGAAGTATACTACTTGGCGACATTTCTGCTTGGATGTTTATATTTACTTTATGGAATATTATAAGATAGTTTCGTTGGCTCTGTATCACCGAGGGGACTATTATTTTAACATTAAATTGTAAACAACACTATTTGGGTTGTGTTTGTTCACTATTTGGGTTTTTTTAATTTAAAAGTACTTACACTTGAGTTCCAGAATGGAACGGTACATTTAAGATCATTGTAAGATAGAGGCGCTTTCAATACCGAGCTGATCCTAGTTTTTTTATGCCACGACGGATAGCAAACAATCATACGGTCCGCCCGATGTAAAGCAGTTTCCGTAGTCTATGATCGCTAGCAACAAAAAGAATGTCGCTAGCGCGTTGCCACCCCCGTCGTCAACACAGCAACTCCTCATCTTCTGGTGACCTCGCTCACTCGCAGGAACATTACAACCGTCCAGGGAGTTGTTATTTGATTATAGTTAAGCAAGGACTATCGCTATGTTTTACCTAGCTTGCCATGGTCTAGTCGCCACATATCGGTTGAGTATTGAAGATAATATTGAGCTAGTAAGATGACTCCTATTAGCAAACAAGGCTTGCAAAAGAGAGGTTGGGCGTAGCTATATTTAATTAGACACAGATCTCGCATAGCCATAGCACTCTGAGGAGAAAGGTACATCGAACGATATTACGCTTGAAATCCAGTCAAGCTATTTAGATTACAAAAGGACGCAATGGAACTAATATATATACAAATATAAGTATCCCGATTGGAGAGTATCTCCACATTACAAAAAACTGTAAACAGTACGGTTATTATAAATCCCTGGAGTGTTGCTGGAAATAAGTAAGTACATATAATGGAAAAAACGTAGTGAAATTAGTATTAAATAAAACTTAAAATTATGAACAAATTATATCAGCCTCCTTGCAAAATATATATTTTTGAAAATATTGTTTTTAATATGTGATGTCATTATATAATCGTTTGCCTAGGTGTATTAAATTGCTTACCGGGAAATATTCTAACTAAACTACCAAAGTGGATTTTAGGTCACTATTTTTGTAGTGTCTCAGAATTCAAGAGAACTAAATGTTAAAAACTATGTAATTTATATACATTTTTAATCACATACAATTATTTAATTTGATTACTTTAATAAACATAATTAATTTTATGTAAATAATTTGCAGGTCCGCAGACTGAATACATTGTTCCTTTTGCATACATAATACCTGTTGTAACAAGATGTGTTGCAAGCATTTGTAGAGCTCGATGACCGATACATATCACGCAGTTGTATCCCCTGACTTGGTAAAATGTAAAACTAATTCCTCCCATAAGTTTTTTATATCTTAACTGACATCAAGAAAAATATTTCTTTATTTCATTTTAAAGTTTTATTAGGAACAGAAATAGTGTAGGTATTTTTTCCCTCAGACTTGAAAAACATCCATTTGTTCCCGACAGTCCCCTTAAACTTAATAATCATAAAGTTAGCATCTGTATGGCAAGCGGCCAAATAGGCTGGTTGCGCTTCCCCGCTGATTTGCAATACTTATTCTTTGGAGAGAATTCCGCCCTGCCTCTATTTTCCTTTATTAGTACTACAGAGATATTTTATCCATAAATAAATTCTGATATAATAAGTATGAATTTGATAGTTCATAACTAAAGCTAAATACGCAGTATCTACATGAAACGTATGATACCTACACTACACATTCAGAGTCATTGTGTATAGTATCATACTGTGCGGTTCCACAAGTTGCACTGACAGCTCTTAAGCTCAAGTTGTGGAAGGAACTCTCTGCCGTAGGTTTTTCTACAATCTACAGTATGAGGTTCATCAAAAATGAAAGATCATATCGCTAACGTCAAATGCACAAAATAAAAATAAAACTGACTAATGACTGAAATAAGAGCACTCATAATTATTCATTTACTCAAAATGTTTGTGAATTTTCGATTATATATTTTTAACACCAAGTGATTTTCTTTATTTATTGTGACGTTATGAGACAATTAAGTATTTTCATAAACGACACGCTAGAAATGCTCGTAGCTGCGTGTTCAAAGATAAATATGAAAATCGTTTCTGAATGAATGAAATTTCAAAAAAATATTAAAAAAACTACTGAGCATAAAACCTATCTAGTAGTAGTAATATACCCAGTAGTTTGTATCTGTATTTGCATTGAGGCAATAATATCACTATAGCCTAGCATGCTAGATAATCTACTCGTACTTAGCAATTTTGATGTTACGGACTTTCTAAGTTCAACTTTCTGATAGATCGACTTTGTAAATAAAGGGTAATTCCGTTACTTGAACTATTATGATGCTAAACCCTTGCCTGTGTGTTTCGATGAACATTAATTATAAAGCTTACGCTAAGCTGTCAAATATTCCGTATGGTCTGTAAGAAAAGTGCTAAGGTGACATCTATTTCGCTGTCGGCAGCGTTTACAATCACGCCTCGCTGCCTCGCTTTACAGATTAGCTTTCCTATGTGTGGGCGGCAAAGCATACATCTTGACCTACTTGCGTGCTCCTATGATTTCCCGGTACTGTTGCAAGATTCTTGTTTACTAGAAACGAGAAAAAATGCAACTGTTTGCAGGTAAACAAATATATCTTCATTGCATTTCTCTGAGATTACAAATGTGATCATTTATAGACTAGTTAACATTTCCAGTATTTTAATAAAATTCAATTCCATTGTGCTATCGGCAGGGTATATATCTTTGTCTTCTTAGCGTCCTTCCGTTTCCAATCTATTAGGATTGGGAGGGTCCGTTACGTAAGCCTAAGGATTTGGCGAAGATACTGATTTTTACATGGAACGACTGCCGTAAGACCTCTACAACCCGGAGGAAAAAACAAAACCTTTCTTAGTTTAGGTTGTACGTCTTTCGAAATATATTTTTTTGAACATGTAGGTTCCTTCACATTGTTTATCTTCGCCGTCGAGCAAACAATAATTATAAATATGTGCATAAAACTGAAAACACTAATTAGGTGGAACATTTTTTTTTATACTACGTCGGAAGGCATACAAGCATACGGCCCACCTGATGTGAAGCGGATACCGTAGCCTATTAACGCTTGCGATATTAAGTATCTTTTGCGTGATGCCTCCTCTGCTGCTTACACTGCAACTCCTTGGGAGCTTACTGGTGACACGCAGGAACACAACAACCCTCTAGGAAATTGTTATTTGGCTGCGGTTTTCTGTGAGGTGGAAGTACTTCCCCAGACGGGCTGCTTTGATGCGCCCTATTTCTCTTAAAACATTCAGACCAAGACAAACAGACATGTTCATGCACACAAATATTTGCCTTGTGTGGCAATCGAACCCATGAGCGTTGGTGTCAAAGTCGCGTCATTCACGACTGAGCCACCGAGCTCGTCAAAACATGCCAAGCCAAGATAATAAGAGAACATGCCAAGATTTGAACGAGAGACCTGTAGGTCAATGGGTCAGTCCTTTATCCACTTGGCTATCATTACTCGGCAGGGAATTTATTATTCATTCATAAATTGCTGCGCCCTTTGCGGGTTTCTCACTACAAGTTGGAGAATAAACATCCTTTGTTGATTATCTCAGGAGACCATAGCACAGAGTTGTTCAAAAAGGGTGTGGTTTTTACAAGTTTGCCAAAGCGGAATTGTTATAACCATTGATAGATAGATAGATATCGTTAACTACCCATCATAGGTGCTGTGTACCGGTTTCTTACACCAAGTGTAGAAAACATGGTCCATCGGTACAGGTGTTTTTTTTTACTTTTTATACAACATCAGACATACTAGCATACGGCTCACTTGATTAAAGCGGTAACTATAGCCTTATTTATTTTTTATTAAGTATTAGATACTCGCGCGACCTCTGCTGCTAGCACGGGAGCTTACTGAAGACCTCACTCACTCGTAAGAACACAACAACCCTCTAGGGAGTTGTGATTTGGCTGCGGTACTCTGAGAGGTGGAGGCACTTCCCCAGACGGGTTACTTTGAGCAGGCGGGCGCCTTACCGCCCTTAATAAGACCCAGACCAAAACAAACAGACATGTTTATGCACACAAATGTTTGTCCTGTGTGGAAATCGAACCCACGAGCGTTGGTGTCAAAGTAGCGTAACAGCGCGTTTCATCACTGCGCCACGGAGATCGTCAAAACTGGTCGCTACCAGTACACAAAGTGGTATAGATAAGGATAACACATTATATAGTCCTTACTGCTGCGAAAATGGTGCAAATTATCTACCTATCTATATCTATAACTTCACGCGAAATCCCTTGCGGGGTAGGCAGAGCGAACCCAGTGCCATAAGACGCGCTCCTTACACACTTCACTCGCTTCTTTAACATTCATAACTCTTTTCATGCACGCTCGCCGGTTTCTAGGACTCTTGACACCACCTTCTGATAAAACACGACCAATTTGGTCATGATGTTTGTCTTGGTCTTCCTCGGCTCCTACATCTTTCCACTGCATTTGCATTATATATATATTTCGTCATTCTTTCATCCTGCATTCTTTATACATGTCCGAACTAACGGAGCATGCCTTTTCTTATCTTAATACCGATACTTTCAGACCAACTCTCTTACGTCATCATTACGAACACACTCAGCAAGCGTTACGCCACAAATTTTGCGCAATGCTCTCATCTCGACCGCATTTATTCTACTTTCATGCTCTCTCTACCATAACCAGCTCTCACTTCCATAAGTTAGCGTTGGGATTACGGACTGCGTTGTGTACAGCGAGCTGTACCTTCTGGCTTACATTTCGGCTACCAAACAGTTTACCCAACGCTTCTTTCAGCCTATTCCCTGCACTCACTCGTCTCTCCACATCAGCGGTGTACCTTCCATCGCTGCTAAAAGCGCTTCCAAGATATACAAACTCATCTACTTGCTCCAACACTACATCATCAACCGTAATCCTAGTGCCCGTTCTGGTTGTCACTCTTTCAACTACTATTATTTTGGTTTTCTTCGCATTCAATTGTAAGCCTTAACTTCCATAAATTAGCATTCGGATTAGCACCGCGTTGTGTACAGCGATCTGTGCCTTCTGGCTTAGATATCGGCTGCCTAGAAGTTTCACCCAACGGTCCATTCACTCTGTTTCCTGCACTCACTCGTCTCTCCACGTCAGCGGTGCATCGCTGTTAAAAGCGCTTCCAAGATATACAATCTTATCCACTTGTTCCAACACTACATCATCAACTGTAATCCTAGTGTTCATACACTTTCGAAATAGTATCATTGCATGGAAGGTAAACATAATATAGTAATATGTTGGTTTTATAATAAAGACAAGAAATATTACATCTCTTAATATCTTTTCTTTCGTAGCTATAATTAAAATTTTCAATAGTTTTACATTAATTAATTTGAATATATGTATTGAAAATCTAACACGTTAAGAGTTTGTATAATGACGTAATAGTACATTATGTATTAAGGTCAGTAATGTAGGAATTTCTATACCGTCCATATTACATACAATGTATCCATTTATGAGCTTCTGGCCTAAGTACTTTTCCTAATCGACTTCCAGTTTTTAAGTTTTATAGTTTTTACGTAGTTACACATGCATTCCTTCTACATAATAAAGTAAAAAAGAAAGTTAAGTGTTAAGTGAAGTAAAAGTTCGAGAAATCAAGAAGGACATAGAGAATAAGTATTCTTTAAAATAAAAAGAGTGATTTAAAAAGCGATGTTAAAACTAAGAAACCGATAGAATTGAGTTGTCAGTCACGTCAGATGTCTCTGCGGCAAAAAGGAATCTCGGAAAAAAAGACGAATTGCCCACAAGCTTTCCCGGAAACATGAGTTGGGAGATCGTTCGTATTCGTCAAGAACAGCCCTTGACAATTATTTTGGCACACCGGGAGATATTTTATATCTGGCTAAATATTTATATGATGAAGCATTTTATAGTAATTTTTAATATAGATAAATTTTGGTGGTGTAAAACATTCTTCTTTTCCTTAACATTAATCCGTTACCTAATCCAACGATTTGACGAAGATACTTATTTTGACACGAAGCACAGCAGCTCTTTATAACACACACGATTTTTTTTACTCAACGTCGGATACGGCCCACCTAATATAAAGCGGATACCGGATTTGAGATTATTTCGCTGCATCATATAATTTCCGTTTAGTTTAACTTATTTCTGTTTACCAGTTAGACTCACTGCCGTGTCTACGACGCAACCACACCCCTTTAATCACTCTAACTCCCAAGAACACGATAACTCTCCAGTTGTTATATGGCCGCGGTCTTCAGTGACTTACAGGTCCGGCCTGCTTTAATGCACTAATGCACCTTACCTCTCTTTCCTTAATACCCTGTTCAAAGTAATTAACCTTTCAGCATACTTAGGAAAAACTCTAAACCCCCACTCCTAGCTACAAATTCATGTGAATTTAATTATTAAATTTAACTTGTTAAATCTTCAATTATGTGTTATTTATAGAATTTAGGAGTCGCGAAAGGCCAAAACTCATCTTAGTAGGTGATTTTAGACCTAAATGTATTGACAATGTTTTAAAAAATCAAAAAGTGATATCAACAAACCTAGGAACCGGCGAGTACACAATTATATACTATAAGGACCTTGTGTATAAGAATCGAGTCATGTGACACTAGGTTCTCTCCACCTAACTTATCGTGCAATTTTTACATTTTCTGCCGATTTTACAGAAAAAATATATCGATACTACCCATGACCTCTTCTAGCTCCATCACTCGCTATAAGCCGGTAATTCGTCTTAAATATTAGAAGTGAAATGGTACTTGCTTCCTTCGAACGTTCCTTCTCTTCTCTCAAACTACGTACTTAAGAAGATATTTCTATAGCATCAGTAATTGCGAATACATTTAAAATTGCAAGCGTCTATAGACCGCGATAACTGCTTACAATCAGCCAAGCTACAAACCTTTTAATCTTAATTTCACATTAATCTTTATTAATTAAGTATTAAGAAATCAACATAATGAGAATAAAATAGTAGAGGTAGGGCGTATCGAAGCAACCCGTCTGGGGAAGTACCTCCACCTCACAGAAAACCGCAGTTAATTAACAACTACCTAGAGGGTTGTTGTGTTCCTGCGTGTGAGTGACCAGTATGCGCCTAAGTAGCTGTGTTAGCAGCAGTGGAGGCATCACGCGAGTGATACAGAACAAATTATAAGCGTTCATAGGCTACGGTAACCACTTTACAGAAGACGGGCCGTATGTCTTCCCGACGTTGTATAAAAAAAAAACAGAAGTGCTTATTCAGATAATATTTTTTTAGTAAAATATATATTCCCTGCCCCCTTATTTTAATAAATGATATCTACTTAATCAGCATTCATTTTATCATTCGCCACACTGAGTGGCACGAATAAAAACAATTAATTTCTTTGGTTGGCGCACAAAACGTTCCTCAAATCATTAATTTTCCCGACCATTTTCATCCTTAAATATTTCATGCAGACAAGAAAAACTAGACGGCGGTACTCAATACGATGAAAGTTTTAACAAAAGAGAGAAAATAACAGCCCCATGCAAATGACGCGGCCACTGCACTAGTGCGAGGGCTAGATTTTTCTGTTTTGTGAACAATGTTGTATTATCCAAAGACGAAATAAGGCATAGGGATGTCTACAAGCAAATACTAAGTTAAGTAAAACATTACAGCCCCGTGCTTCAGTGATAGCCCAGTTGGATAAAAACCGGTTTATTGATCAACTGGTCCCCAGTTTGAATCGTAGCATGTACCACTATGAGTTTATGTACCTACATATTATCATTGCTCGACGGTGAAGAAAAACGTGAGGCAACCCGTACGTATAAGGAACTAGCTGCTGCCCGCGGTTCCGCCCGCGTGGAGTCAAATAACGTAGCCTATGCGTTAATCCAGATCATAATCTATCTACGTGCCAAATTTCATTCAAATCCGTTCAGTCGTTTAAGCGTGAAAGAGCAACAAACATCCATACATACAAACTTTCGCATTTATAATATTAGTAGGACTGTATTTCCTACCTAAGAATGATCTGGTAGAGTCTCAGGTTTACGGAGTATTAATAATAAATAAATATTGTCGGACAATTTACACAGCGCCACCTAGCCCCAAAGTAAGCGAATATTGTGTTATGGGTACTAGACAACTGATAAACATACATAAATACTTTTTTTTTTTGTAAATACGTACAAATTATACATAGAAAATACCCAGACCAATACAAACCGACATGTTCATGCACACAAATGTTTGTAATGTGTGGCAATCGAACCCACGAGCGTCGGTGAGAAAGTAGCGTAACAGCGCGTTTCACCACTGCGCCACCGAGCTCATCAGTAATGGTAGTTGATCCATGTAAAAATCTGTGTTTTCTTCAAATTCTTAGTCATTAGGTTGACGACCATGTCAATCACAATATATTAGGAAACGGGATAACGTTAAGAAGAAGAAGAAGAATGTTTTTTTTTATATATATACTACGTCGGGAGGTATACAATGGGCTGTACCCATTTGATGTAAAGCGGGTACCGTAGCCTATTAACGCTTGCGATATATTATTATTGCGATATATTATATATTGCGACTGAGTTTGAAAAATATTTTTTTAACATTCCTCTTATTACTACGAGAAATCTTAGGTCTTCTTCTATAGCTGCTGAACTCGTTCTCAAACAGAGCGTGGTAGAATGCGACACAATATTTGAATTTTCAGCTGTAAGCCCAAAAGATGTTTTGAACGCTTTTAAATCAATAAATATGAAAAACACTAAAGATCTGTGGGGTCTATCTGTCAAAACCATATCTTCTATAATTATTTCAATCGCTCCACATTTAGCTACAATTTTCAATTGTTGTGTGGCATCTGGTGTATTTCCTGACTTGATGAAACATAGTAAAATCATTCCATTATTTAAATCTGGTGATAGTTCGGACCCTTCGAATTTTCGACCTGTTTCCATACTGCCCATTCTCAGTAAAATTTTTGAAAAACTAATGCTTAGCCAGTTGCTCAGACATTTTAATACACATAATTTGCTTCATAGGAGACAGTTCGGATTTACGAGAGGTTGTTCAACTATAGACGCAGGGATTCATTTGCTTAAAAGTATATTCGCGGCATGGGAAGGTTCGCAAGATGCCTTGGGAATTTTCTGTGATCTGTCTAAAGCGTTTGACTGCGTGCACCATGACACTCTTGTCAGAAAATTACACCACTACGGTATCAGGAACAAGGCTCTCGAACTTCTGTCTTCTTATCTGGGCAATAGGATACAGAAGGTCGATGTTAATGGTAAAATATCTTCGGGGTCCCCTGTAGTCATGGGAGTCCCACAGGGGTCAATTCTAGGTCCATTCTTATTTTAGTATATATAAATGACTTACCTTATTATGTAAAGGATAAACATGAGATTGTATTGTTTGCGGATGATACCTCTTTGACATTCAAAATTAATAGACAGTTAGGTAATTATGACGAAGTTAACGATGCTCTCTCTAAAGTTATGCATTGGTTTAATGTTAATAATCTGCTTTTAAATGATAAAAAGACTAAAGTAATTAAGTTCTCAACACCTAATGTAAGACAGGTGACTACCAATGTACATGTTAATGGAACTAATTTAGCCCCTGTGGAGACAACTGTGTTCTTGGGTATAACAATTGACTCCAAACTACAATGGGGCCCACAAATTGAAAAATTATCAGGAAAACTAAGTTCTGCAGCCTATGCAGTGAAAACTATTAGACGGCTCACTGATGTTGATACAGCTAGAATAGTTTATTTCAGCTACTTTCATAGTATTATGTCATACGGAATTCTTCTTTGGGGTAACTCCGCGGACATTAACACCATCTTTTTATTGCAAAAGAGAGCCATAAGAGCTATCTACAAACTTGGTCCCCGTGAGAGCCTTAGAGAAAAATTCAAAGAAATAAATATTCTAACAGTCGCATCGCAATATATCTATGAAAATCTTTTGTATGTCCATAAAAACATAGACTCATTTTGTAAAAAGAGCGATACTCATAACATAAATACTAGATAAAAGCATAATCTTGTGTTACATGCAAGCCGTCTCCACAAAATAAGTAATTCTTTTATGGGGCAATGTATACGGTTCTATAACAAACTTCCCAGCAATATAAGAGAATTGTCAATAAACAAGTTTAAAACTACTATTAAAGCCAAATTGTGTAGCAGGGCATATTATAAAGTATCTGACTATATTAATGATAAAAATGCCTGGGATTGAGTCGATCCAATTATAATGTAATTAATAAATTATGTAAATTTGTTTGGATACCAAAAGAGGGATGCCTGAGTTTTTTGGCAGTATTTTTATCAGTGCTCACCTAGTCATGAACTGCACGGTAGGGAAAAAAATTGTGACGATTCCAAACAAATGTAGCCATTTTTACGGAATAAAAAGATTTTGACTTTGACTTTAATTATCATTCGCGTGATGCCTCCTCTGCTGCTTACGCAGCAACTCCTTGGGAGCTTACTGGGATCTCACTCACACGCAGGAACACAACAACCCTCTAGGGAGTTGTTATTTGGCTGTGGTTTTCTGTGAGGTGGAGGTACTTCTCCAGTCGGGCTGCTTTGATGCGCCCTACCTCTCTACTGTTTTATTCTCATTATGTTGATTTCTTAAAGTAAAGATTAATGTGAAATTAAGATTAAAAGTTTTGTAGCTCGGCTGATTGTAAGCAGTTATCGCGGTCTATAGACGCTTGCAATGTTAAATGTATTCGCAATTACTGACGCTATAGAAATATCTTCTGAAGTACGTAGTTTGAAAGAAGAGAAGGAACGTTCGAAGGAAGCAAGTACCATTTCGGACTTCTGACGAGTGTCAGCGCCGCGCTTTTGACGAGTGACATTATTGTTATACTTGAAATTTTTACAATTCAGTATACAATTAGTTTTGTGTGACAATTTTGATAGTATTTTGTAACATAAGTGCTAGTGAAATTATACAATAATGAAAAATCTCAAATATAACACGTTTATGTACTTTTTGGAAGACGTGAATAAGTTCATCAAGAACACCTTGTAAAAATCACTATCGTTTTACGGGTGGTATTTATTGAGTTGTGGGTGTGGTGGTGGGTTGATTGGGTCTAGGTACCCTTCCCAAATATTTTTTCAGCACAGTTCCTGAAGCTGGAATATAGAGTTAAGATTTTCAAATGGTCCTATACTGAAGACTTTGACACTGGCATAAAGTAGCAACACTATTGCCATATATATTTAAAAAAAAAAAAGTACCATTTCACTTCTAATATTTAAGACGAATTACCGGCTTATAGCGAGTGATGGAGCTAGAAGAGGTCATGGGTAGCATATATTTTTTCTGTAAAATCGGCAGAAAATGTAAAAATTGCAAAGTTTTTCCTTCAACGTAATACAGCAAGTTGATGAAATAAATTATAAAATATATATATATTTGAGATAAAATATTCATTGAAATATTAAACCATACAATTTGCAATATATTATTATTTTTTATTTTCTAATGTGCTCCCTAAATGACACGCCAATCTTAAAAAGACCTTCGTCTTTCAATAAAATTCACCACTAGATTTCGACCAAATAGCTGTGACAGGCGAATGTCACATATATTGACTATATAGCCCTAAAACATAATCCTATTATGTACATACACAGACAATCCGTACCTTAAAAGTTATTCACCTCTCTTTAATGAAACAAAAAAGGCAAAATTATAAATCCGATATTCGTTTAAAGAAGCATTGAAATTTCTTACAAAAGAGGAAAAATAGAGAGCACATTGTTTAATTCACCGTCTGATACAATCGTTCAGTTGTCGAGAGTTGGACCGTCGCCACGAGATATATATTTGTCCCTAAAAGGGAGGATGAAATCACTCAATGCTCGAAGCAATTCGTTTTAGTAGTCGCCCTTGATAAATAAAAGTATTTTTTCATCTCTCGGTACGGAACAGATAGGAAATGGGTACTAATTTTGTTTAACATTAGAATTCTTTTAAGAGTGGTCTAATTCGTTGTTTAATTAAATAACTGGGTCGTAACGAGCTCGTGTACTAATATAAAGCGGTCAAGTGAGAGTTGAAATCATGCACCGCGAGTTCCGTATGGTTCTTGGACATATAAATACTTATTAAGATATGTATCTGCCACGACGGTCCATTTTACCCTTTTGGAATACACCTATATACATATATATATATATATATTTATGTATATGTATGTATGTATATCTTCACGCCAGGTCTCTTGCGGGGTAGGCACAGAGAACCGAGCGCCATAAGACGCTGTCCTTACATACTTCACACGCTTTTGTGACATTCATAGCTCTTTTCATGCACGCTTGCCGATTCTTGGGCTCCTGATATCACCTTCTCATAAAACACGACCAATTTGTACCTACTTACCTAGAAGTTTACCCAACGGTCCATTCACCCTATTCCCTGAACTCACTAGTCTCTCCACATCAGCCGTGTACCTTCCATTGCTGCTAAAAGCACTTCCAAGATATATAATCTCATTCACTTGCTCCAACACTACTACATCATCAACCGTAATCCTAGTGTTCGTTCTGGTTTTCTCTCTTTCAAGTACACTTATCTTGGTTTTCATCGCATTCAATTGTAAGCCTTTCTTCATACAATCATCTTTCATTGTTGTAACTAGTGTTTCCAGTTCGGATGGTGATTCTACTATTAATACCGCGTCGTCTGCATAAAGCAAGCAGTTGACTAAGTCTCCCATTCGCATTGCCACATTCATATTTCTTATTCTCTGAACACAACTGTCCAGATACAGGATGAATAACCGAGTCGACAGCACGCATCCCTGTCTGACACCAATATTGACACCAAACCAGGGCGACAAGCTGCCGTGCACCCGCACACATGCTGTACAATCCTCATAAGTGATTACACAGCATAGAGTAGGTGACCGTCAACTCTATATCTGGGCAAAATGATCTAGAGATTCTTTCGCATGACCCTAAGTCCACAAAACCGCAGAAAACCTTCTGGTCAAAAGCTTTTTTACGATGTTGCGAAAAGAAAAAACTTGATTCTCTGCCGCTTCGAAATCCACCCTGTGCTTCCTAAAGCATTCCATTGGATTTATTTTTTTCATATAGGTACAATAATATTAGATAAGCAACTTTTAAAACTATTACTAATTTACAAGTTCCAAACCGTAACCTTAGTATTTGCTGAAATATGCCGCTGAAAGAGACGGACACACAGCAGCGGGACAAAGGGTGCGTGTTTACCAGTTTGGTACAGAACCATTAAAAATAACTTACCAAATTACTCTCATAAATCCGTTTTTAGCATTTCGCTCAAAAGATTCGATGTGTAGCATTTTGTATATTAGGTATATTATTCTAGCCACTTTTAATGTACCACCAGAATACGACCCTCCTGATTCTAAGCCTTTTGTTAAAAATACGTACTCATTATAGACTTTGGTAAAAGTCTTCGTGCCCTTTATAACGAAGTGCTCTCCTGGGAAATTCTCAACAAGGAGTTCATTGCACAACGTCATCACTTGCGGAAGAAACCCGCCTCTATATTACAAAGCGTGATATATTGAGATATATTGACTGACGAGCGCGGTGGCGCAGTGGTGAAACGCGTTGTTACACTACTTTGACACCAACGCTCGTGGGTTCGATTCCCACACAGTACAAACAATTGTGTGCATGAACATGTCTGTTTGTCTTGGTCTGGGTATTTTCTATGTATGATAAGTATGTTATTTACAAAAAAAAATGTATTTACGTATGTTTATCAGTTGTCTAGTACCCATAACACAAGCTTCGCTTACTTTGGGGCTAGGTGGCGCTGTGTAAATTGTCGAACAATATTTATTTATTACTTATTTATTATTGATACGGATTTTCAATTTTAGCTTTTCAATTACGGATACTTGGGATTTAAATATGTATAGGAGTTATATAAACCTTGTGAAGTATATGATTTATAATTATGTTGATCTTCAATAAATTCAATTTACTCGTCTCTGCTTTCTAACTACACATTAGAGCAGGGATAGCCCAGTGGATATAGAACCGCCCTATTGACCATGTGGTCGCCGGTTCGAATCCTGGGATGTAACCACTAAATTTATGTTTTCGGATTTATGTACATATTTGTTATTAGCACTTGCTGGGCGGTGAAGGAAAACATTGTGAGGGGGTTGCCTCCAAGAAATTATATTTTGAAAGACGTGTGACCTTACCTAAGAAAGGTCTGGTTATCCCTCTCATGGAGGTCATGGAGGTTTAACGGCCGTCGCTGCATGTCTGAATCAGTATCGACGCCTAATCCTTAAGATTATATATAGAACGGACCCCGCCATATCTAATGGATTAGGAAACGCGATAATGCGAAGAAGAAGGAGCTCTCTAACTACACAATACCGATGAACATTTTGGTTCTAATGTGTGTCTTTGTATTCTTTGTCGAAGGCCTTATACCCGTACCCGTAGGTACCATATTAAAAACTCGTCTGAACCCATTTTCAGGAACTCCCTTCCTATATGAAATCTATATGTTTCACTGTGTGTGTGTCTGTCGCTTTTTTCGAATATTCGAATTTTGACTTCAGATTCGGATTTAGCATAAAAAAGTTGAATAGGAATGTCTGAAAAATCAACCTCCTATCTCTTTACATGGTCAAAATGGCCGACAAAGTTTTAAAAGAAATAATTAAATTGTTACATAATTGACGAGCCAGGTGTTCCTGTGGCAATGCAAGCTTGCGCATTCTCAACTGGTTTTACAATACATATGTAATAATACGTATGTAAAAGTACCCTATACACAGATCGAGCTATATAGTCTTGCAAGTTACGTCGTAGTAGTCAAAGTTAAATTTGTATAGTTTTGTGTAGCTTGATCTGTTGCTGTGTGTGCACTTTTGTAAAGCAGGGAATCTTTACTTCAACTTTGTATATGTGATAAATGCTTTATTTGTATAATTTTAGGATTCCCTACTAAAATGATAAATAAGGAACCGTTAAAGTGCGACCGAGATATTTTATGTATATCGGAAACGGCGCTAACGATTTGGATTAAATTTAGATGTTAATTTTAATATCTAGAAAATTTTGTATTCAGTTTAAGTTTTCTTTTCATAGTAAATAGATTCAGGCGTTATTTTGCGAAAGTCAAATTGACATGCAATTTGATCTAACCTGCTTTGATTTTTTTTTATATTAGTCAGCATAGTGGCTACTCTTTGCCTGATGGTAAGCAAAAGAGGAGCCCAAATCGCAACTGCAACTGACAACATATTACATACCGTACCCTGTCAGTTGACGCTGCCATGCTGACCCGCAAAATGCTTCTTCACGCTTCGTTTGAAGGATCCCATATTGTAGGAAGGAGGGAACACATGTGCAGGCAAGGCGTTTCACTTTTTAATGGTACGACAAAGATAGGAGTTGCCGAACTTTTTGGTACGCGAAGAGATATTTTCAACCGTGGAACTATGACATCGCAAGCCCGCACGTGTGATTCTATGACGGAAGGGTGAGGGTGGGATAAGGGAAAACAGTTCTTCAGAGCGCTCGCCATGGTAAAGGCGGTAAAATACGCTTAGAGAGCCTATGCCCCTACGGAGTTGAAGAGGTTCTAGGTTTTTGGTGACCTCTTCGTCGTCAATTATGGGGATAGCCCGTCGCTGCAACCTATCGAGAGCCTCAAGAAGATACTGTGCGGAGCCGTCCCAGAGATGCGAGCAATACTCCACGCAGGCCCGAACTTGTGTCTTATAAAGCAGACAAAGTTGGTCCGGCGTGAAGAACCGGCGCACCCTGTTCAGGACTCCGAGCTTTCTTGAAGCTGTTGAGATGAAGCTCTCGATGTAATAACGCTGGTTAAGGTCGCAATGAATATCCATACCCAGCATATTCAGGCTATCTCGCATACTGAGCGAAGCACCCTGAAGACTGGGAGTGGGAAGTGTGTGCTTTGTGTGCTTTCGCCACCAATTAGTTCATGTGGCCTAGCGCCGGCCGGCACCCACCCACTACCGTTAGTAGATGCAACATGCCAAACGCTGCCATGGTTGCTCCGGTAGTCTCTGCCTCGGCTGCTGCGGTCGACCGCCATCTGGAAAGAAACCGCATGCCCCACCACTGTCGCTGCCACGACTGTCCTGGTCGTCTCTACGACACGTGTTTCGCCTCTCCACGAGGCATCCTGAAGCGCTGTAGACGTTGTTCGTTAGCATAACATGCTACAAGATGTTGTATGGCAAGCATGTTGCATCTACTAACGGTAGTGGGTGGGTGTCGGCCGGCGCTAGGCCACATGAACTAATTGGTGGCGGTAGCACATAAAGCAGGTTAGATCAAATTGCATGTACATTGTCACTAACAGCAGTGATAGCGATTACTTTAGTGATACCCTCACCAGTTCCACCAGTCAGTTACTAGACCAGTTCATTATCCACTGGAATTAACAGGCCTAGTAACTGACTCGTCTCCGGTTTGAATCCTGGCGAGGGCATAATTTATGCACATATTTCTAATTATCATTTGTTCGACGGTGGAGGAAAACATCTTGAGTTAAGGTAACCCGCATTTCCCCAGTAATTATATTTCGAAATACGTGGAACCTCGATAAAGCTTTAAATCTAAATATGATAAGACACTTACTTCTCAAATTGTCCAAACAAATACATCTAACGCCAAATATCAATCACTTTAGCATACAACAGTAGGCAATTGAGATGGGCCCTTCAAATCGAACGAGATCGTATAATCCCTGGAACCCAATATACATTTACATGGAGAATTCTGTTCGGTCCGGAACGTTGACGTAAGTACGAGTAGTTCAATTTGTACCCGCATCGTTTGCCTGACAGCAGTGATTGCTAATGATGAGTGACAATAATTCTGCCGTGTGTAGTTTGCTAATCCCATTTCTCGTATAACAAATGAGTGGTGTAGTTTTTATAACTTCAAGTACACTTGTAATTAAAACTAACGAGGTCTTGCCTATACACGAAATCTTTTTGAATAAGAACTATCGCTGTAGGTTTTAGGAACGATATATAAGCCCAAACCATATTATAGTACAAATAAGTCGTACGATATATGTAAGTACAGCCATACTTTTGACGAGCTCGGTGGCTCAGTCGGAATGACGCGACTTTGACACCAACGCTCGTGGGTTCGATTCCCACATAAGGCACACATTTGTGTGCATGAACATATCTGTTTGTCTTGGTCTGGATGTTTTAAGAGAGGTAGGGCGCATCAAAGCAGCCCGTTTGGAAAAGTACCTCCACCTTACAGAAATCCGCAGCCAAATAACAACTCCCTAGAGGGTCGTTGTGTTCCTGCGTATAAGTGAGATCACTAGTAAGGTCCCAAGGATTTGCTGTGTAAGCAACAGAGGAGCGAGTGCTAATTAACATATCGCAAGCGTTAATAGGCTACGGTACCCGCTTTACATCGGGTTTAACGATGTAGAGATTCACATTTTACTACAAATAAGTCGTGCAGTTTGTGATAACTACAGCTATACTTATGATAAATCTATACCTATGAAATGAAATATATTTGAAAAAAAATTATTGCTGCGGACTTTATAAACAATGAAGATGCTGAAATTATACTTATAATAAAACTGTAACAAAGCATTGTTTGTACATGAAATATTTTTGAAAACTTATTGTTGCTAAGTATAGATTTTACAAAAATCACTGCTACTACATATTCACACCAAGTCCCTTGTGGAGAGGGTAGAGAAATTCGAGCGCCATAAGACGCGGTCCTTACATATCTCGCCAGCATCTTTAACATTCATAGGTCTTTGTCATGCATACTCACCGGTTCCTTGGGCTCCTAACATCACCTTCTGATAAAACACAACCAACTTGTTCGTTATGTTGTGTTCAACTTGAGCGATAAGTGTGTAAAAGCATTTGTAAAGTTCAAATATGTCGCGCAATTACGAACACAGCTACAGTTATTGTAAATATACGTAATTATATCAAAGTATAATACAATTATGTCGTGTTGTATCAATAATGTTGTTGTAAATACAATATCATTTACAAATGTTTTCTATTAGTCTAAGCATTGTTAATATTGACATTAAAATTGTCATTAAAATAGAGTACAACAAATGGTCATAACGTTAAGCCATCCATTCCAAACAACCCAATATTAAAAGAGATTATGAAATTAAATAAAGCGGGAAAACAGCATAGTAATGATAATATAGAAGTATAAACGATACTAATTATAATAGAAAGGTGTGTGTGTGTGTATTTAAAATTACTTTAATTGAGTTACTGCTCAGCGTGTTATTTCATTCTGTAATTTCTTTTTCATTCTTAAAATAACCACGGCGGATATTGGTAGTGTAGTGAATTAGAATATCGTTGCGGCATTAAGTTCAATCAGTTAGCACAATAATTCAATAAACGAAAATCCAATAGCTGGGTAATCCCGGCTATTGGATTACCCTTTTTAGGGTTCCGTACCCAAAGGGTAAAACGGAACCCTATTACTGACACTTCGCTGTCCGTCCGTCCGTCCGTCCGTCTGTCACCAGGCTGTATCTCACGAACCGTGATAGTTAGACAGTTGAAATTTTCACAGATGATTTATTTCTGTTGCCGCTATAACAACAAATATTAAAAAGTAGAATAACATAAATATTTAAGGGGGCTCCCATACAACAAACGTGATTTTTTTTGCCGTTTTTATAGATAGTGGTACGGAACCCTTCGCGCGCGAGTCCGACTCGCACTTGGCCGATTTTTATAACTTCAAGTACACTTGTAATTAAAACTGTAACGAGGTCTTGCCCATACATGAAATGTTTTTGAATAAGGACTATCGCTGTAGGTTTTAGGAACGATATATAAGCCCAAACCATATTTTAGTACAAATAAGTCGTACGATATATGTAACTACAGCCATACTTTTGACGAGCTCGGTGGCTCAGTCGGAATGACGCGACTTTGACACCAACGCTCGTGGGTTCGATTCCCACACAAGGCACACATTTGTGTGCATGAACATGTCTGTTTGTCTTGGTCTGGATGTTTTAAGAGAGGTAGGGCGCATCAAAGCAGCCCGTTTGGAAAAGTACCTCCACCTCACAGAAAACCGCAGCCAAATAACAACTCCCTAGAGGGTTGTTGTGTTCCTGCGTGTGAGTGAGATCACCAGTAAGCTCCCAAGGATTTGCTGTGTAAGCAACAGAGGTGGCATCGCGCGAGTGCTAATTAATATATCGCAAGCGTTAATAGGCCACGGTACCCGCTTTACATCGGGTTTAACGATGTAGAGATTCAAATCACATTTTACTACAAATAACTCGTGCAGTTTGTGATAACTACAGCTATACTTATGATAAATCTATACCTATGAAATGAAATATATTTGTAAAATAATGATTGCTGCGTACTTTATAAACAATGCAGATGCTGAAATTATACTTATAATAACACTGTAACAAAGCATTGTTTGTACATGAAATATTTTTGAAAACTTATTGTTGCTAAGTATAAATTTTACAAAAATCACTGCTACTACATATTCACACCAAGTCCCTTGTGGAGAGGGTAGAGAAATTCGAGCGCCATAAGACGCGGTCCTTACATATCTCGCCAGCATCTTTAACATTCATAGGTCTTTGTCATGCATACTCACCGGTTCCTTGGGCTCCTAACATCACCTTCTGATAAAACACAACCAACTTGTTCGTTATGTTGTGTTCAACTTGAGCGATAAGTGTGTAAAAGCATTTGTAAAGTTCAAATATGTCGCGCAATTACGAACACAGCTACAGTTATTGTAAATTTTAAATTCTTATATACGTAATTATATCAAAGTATAATACAATTATGTCGTATTGTATCAAAAATGTTGTTGTAAATACTATATCATTTACAAATGTTTTCTATTAGTCTAAGCATTGTTAATATCGACATTAAAATTGTCATTAAAATAGAGTACAACAAATGGTCATAACGTTAAGCCATCCATTCCAAACAACCCAATATTAAAGGAGATTATGAAATTAAATAAAGCGGGAAAACAGCATAGTGATGATAATATAGAAGTATAAACGATGCTAATTAAAATAGAAAGGTGTGTGTGTGTGTGTGTGTATTAATTGAGACAAAGTAATCAAATTATAGCATATGCTTTTTTTATTTTTAAGTTACTTTAATTGAGTTACTGCTCAGCGTGTTATTTCATTCTGTAATTTCTTTTTCATTCTTAAAATAACCACGGCGGATATTGGTAGTGTAGTGAATTAGAGTATCGTTGCGGCATTAAGTTCAATCAGTTAGCACAAATTACCCGGCTATTGGATTTTCGTTTATTAAACCTTTTATTTTACACTTGTGCTTCTATTGTAGTCCACGAAAATATAGGGGGAAAAAATGACGAGCTCGGTGGCGCAGTGGTGAAACGCGCTGTTACGCTACTTTGACACCGACGCTCATGTTCGATTCCCACACAGGACAAACATTTGTGTGCATGAACATGTCTGTTTGCTTGGTCTGGGTATTTTCTATGTATAATAAGTATGTATTTCCAAAAATAAATGTATTTACGTATGTTTATCAGTTGTCTAGTACCCATAACACAAGCTTCGCTTACTTTGGGCTAGATGGCGCTGTGTAATTTGTCCAACAATATTTATTATTTATTTATTTATTTCCTTTTTATCCCAATTTAATTTATTAAACAAATCGATAATTGAAGCAGAAGTAATGACATAATGTGGCAATTTTATATTATCTATTAAAATTTGGGTAATTTTATTACTTCGACCAAATGTTTTACTGGCTCGTACTTTTAATGTAATTTAATCAGTAATTAAATGCTGCTTATTCCCAGCTCTTCCTATTATAGTGATATCCTATTATTTCAAACGAGCAAGGTGTGTAAGGACTGAGTCATGTGATATATATACATATATATATATATATATATATATATATATATATATATATATATATATATATATATATACACATATATATCGTGTATCTCAGAATGGGGTCTAACGATTTAGGTTAATTTCTATTTAGATAATGTTATGCTTTTTAAGTTTATTTATGTGTTTTTCTTGAAAAGCCGCGCTGTTACAATAAAAACAAAAACGCCGAGTAAAGCTCGATTGCATAGATACTATAACTTTAAGTAATATGTGACACTTGCTATGCTTACTATGCTCAGTTTTGACGTCATCTTGCTGTCATAGATAAAGAAAAAATAAAATGCATAGACTAGCCACCGATACCGACACACGCATGAAGTATGTATTCCCGAAAGGTTCACATTTCAATTTGTCTTATATTCCGACTCCCCGTATCTTTTATTATAACAGGGATTGAGAGTCCCAAGATTTACAATATTTTATTCACTTACATACAAAGGAGAACTTGTTATTTATAGTTTCCTTATTAAAATATGCTATGGGTACAAGTAAAATAAAGGTATATTTTGAAGCGGAAATGTCAATTATCAATAGTTAAATTTATTCAACATTAACATTATGTTTATTATTCTTTTGTTTTAATGGACAAGATGAAAACATTGATAAGTTTTCTAAATCTCTGTTATTCTAAACAGTTGTACTCCTAAAAATCTTGTGTTTAACTTTAATGTTTAGTCTACTAAATGTAATGCATGCCAATACTTACAATTAATTCTTGATCAGTATTAAATTAGGACATGTTAATAACTCGATATTTTTGATATTACGGTACTTTTAACATTGCTCTTTGCCCATCACATCAATAATCCTACGTATACCTTGTAACTTCATCAATTACAGTGAATATAATGATTAGCTCCGTAGTAATATAGAATACGTAAATATGTGGAGAAGATTCTCTATTTTTGTTCTGTTTTCTTTAATAACACACCCATAATCATAAACTGTACCCATCGGTTGCTCGGCCGAATGCAACAATAAAAAAACTATTTTATTTCCTAGAGTGTGAATAGGAAATGTGATTTTCCACCCGCTATATGGAATTTTTTTTACAACATCGGGAGGCAGGCATACGGTCCACCTGACGTAAAGCGGTTACCGTAACTATGAACGCTTGCAATACATTAAATATCACTCGCGCGATGCCACTTCAACGCAGTAACTCCTCAGGAGCATACCGGTGACGTCATTCACACGCTGGTACACTCTTGTTATTTGGCTGCGATTTTTACATCCCCAGACGGGCTGCTTCAATGAGCCCTACTCCTCTTAAAACACGCAGATCAAGACAAACAGACATGTTCGTGTACACAATTGTTTGTCCTGTGTGGGTATCAAGCCCACGAGCATTAGTGTCGAAGTAACGTAACGGCGCGTTTTATCACTGCACCACCGAGTTCGTCGAAATGGATAATGAAATACTTATTTTCCCATGAAAAAGTTTATAATTAAGAAATTGCCTTCAATATTACAATTTTTTGTCGATAGAAATTTACAACACGACGATAGCAAGCAGGCCACGCCGCGGTTAATATACTGTAGACACTAATTATTCCAATATACCACTTTTCGTAGATTTGGTATAGATTTACCGGCGCATATATCACATAAGCCTAATTCTAATTCACTTGAATAAACTCTATTACCTAAATATTAGGCAACTTTTAATTTGAATTTCGTCGACAAGCTGTCGTCAGAGCATCCGTTTCAGCCCAATTTATTTTTAACTGTATAGAATTTAAAATTCTTGTCCATAAATTGTCACTAAAATGTACACGTTTCGAATAATATTTCCACGAATTGGCGCAGCACTGCATATGTCACACTAAAACATTTAAACGGTCAAAGATGCTTTTACCTGTGAAAAATGAAAACGGTGAAAAGTATTATTGAAAAAAGATATAAGTGAAAAATGCTCGTGACTAAAACATGTCGGTTAAAAGCAACTACATACGTCGGTTAATATTCACAGCAAGCTGGTTAAAATTCACTTTTGTGAAATACGATGCCGTCGTCAAACTATTTGTTGGAATGGTTCACGTGAACTGATTTGAGACCATATAGATTGGATGGTAATGATTAAGGCAAAACGAGTGAATTTTATAACTGTGCGCAGTGGTGAAACCCGCTGTTACATTACTTCAACACCAATGCTCGTGGGTTCGATTCCCACGCAGGACAAACATGTGTGTGCATGAATATGTCTGTTTGTCTTGGTCCGGGTGTTTTTCAAAGCGACAGAGCACATCAAAAGAGCCCGTCTGGGTTAGTACCTCCACCTCACTGTAAACCGCAGCCAAATACCAACTCCCTAGAGGGTTGTGGTGATTCTGCGTTCACACGCAGTGAGGTCACCAGTAAACTCCTAAGTAATCCTATGCTACTTCGACTGGAAAAGAACCTCCACTTCACAGAAGACCGCAGCCCGGTAAGAATTCCTTGGAGTATTTTTGTATTCCTGTGACTGACCTACCAGCAAGTTCCTAAGGAGTTGCTTTTATGACAGTTGAAACCACAAATGATTGGTTAAAAAGGTTTCAATTAATATCATTATACTACACAGAGGTCTAATCTTCTTCATGACTAAAAGAAAATTAGTATTCAACTATTTTTCGTTATAACGATTTCTGCACGATTGTTGTATTCCCGTGCGTGAGTAAGGTTGCCAGTTATTAGAGAATTCGCTGTCCGGACGGCGGGAGAACCGGGGTGGATGTCGAACCACCACGAACATTGTGGGCGCGCGAGGATAACGCGGCGGTCAAGAAGACCTGGTAAAACGGCTGACAGCTGGCCGCCCGCAGGACAGTAGGGTTCCCGAACCCGGGGATTACATTATCTCTTTTTTTATATTAGCTCAGTATAGTGGCTCCGCTTCGCCCGATGGTAAGTGAAAAGAGGAGCTCAATTTGCAGCGGCAACTGACAAAGGACTACAGTGTCCTGTCAGTTGGCGCTACCATGCTGGCCCGCGAAGTGCTTCTTAACGCTTTGTTTGAAGGATCCCATATTGTAGGAAGGAGGAAACACATGTGCAGGCAAGGCGTTCCACTTTTTAATGGTATGACATAAATAGGAGTTACCGAACTTTTTAGTACGTGAAGAGATGTTCTCAACAGGACAACGCATGCCTGCACGTGTGGTTCTATGACGGAAGGGAGAGGGTGGGATAAGGGAAAACAGTTCTTCAGAGGACTCACCATGGTAAAGGTGGTAAAATATGCTTAGTGAGCCAATGTACCGCCGAAGTTGCAAAGGTTCTAGATTTTTGGTGACCTCTTCGTCGTCGATAATGCGGATAGCCCGTCGCTGCAACCTATCTATTAAGATGAGGCTCTCGATGTAATTTCGTTGGTTAAGATCGCGACGAATATCCATGTATAGCATATTCAGGCTATCTCGCATACTGAAGGAAGCGCCCGGAAGACTGGGAGTGGGATGGAATGGGGACATTTTTGTTCTGCTTTCTTAGCATTACACTCAACCAGGTTATTGGAACTCCATTTATTATGTAATCCAAAACCCGAATCACCTCAATGGCAAGACTCTCGCACTTCTCATGGATTTCTGTCCGACCAGCACCAGGTCAGCCGAAATATCGCCCGTGCACCGTACTGTCATCTGTATAGCAATGAATATTACCAAATCGTAGATTTTCCTACGGACTACAGCATGGGATTCTACGAGAAAGGCGTTATGCAGGGTCGGCACCCCTGGTGTTGCAAATACCCAGCCTATGGGCACCATCACTACTAACTACTGCTTACCATCAGGCAGGCCGTACGCTTGTTTGCCACCTTAATGGTATAAAAAATCTATATATTCTTTATGAATATATATATAACTTTCATCTTTACGCTATTATTCATATCACCTTGTACCTGCGAGTAAGAACAAGATAAGACCTACCCCAATTTACTTTCATGGTTTTCCGATATTCTGGCAACATTGCAGATATTCGCGTCGAGACCGAAACATCGCCAAGGAATCCATAAAACAAGAAAAAATTTCATTTTTATGAAAGTGCAAATATGTTTGTTTGTTTTCACAGAAGACTGATGATAGCTCAGTTCAAACTGCTGAAATCTAAGAAATTCAATATCTATTCTATGAGCAAGTAAACGAAAACAATCAGCTTTTACAAAGAGATTCATTTTGTTCGCTAATAAAAAATCGATAAAGACATTGTTTGTTTCCCAATATTTCCCAAATAAAAACACGGCGTAGATTTTGCATATTGGAATTCGACAGCTTTTAGTAATCGTTTTGATTAGCACTTTCATATGAACGTTTATTACCATTTTTAACATACGTTTTGTTTGTATTATATATTAAATACATTTTTTTTACACATCAACCACGCTGCTCAAATTCAGATTAGCGGAGGCCTGTGTTCAAGCCGCCCGAAGAACACTGACTTAGCTTAACGACTGCCATCTATCGATAACAGCCGAGACCGACAGCTTAACGTGCCCTCCGAAGCACGAAAATATTCGAGATAGATAAACCCATCCATAGGGGTGCGGTCAACGTTGCTCAACCAGCGTATTTGGTTAGAATTACACGCGCAACGACGCCATCGAGCTCTCAATATTCTATTCATTTTATATCAGGGTCGGCAACGTATGAGTGACACTCCTGGTGTTGCAAAAGTCCATAGGCTTCGGTAACTGCTTGTCATCAGGCTGACCATACGCATATACCTTAGTGGTATAAAAAAGTATCAATTTATGGGTTCGATTGTCCATTTTCGCACGTCCGGTAGCGGACTGATAAGCAATGCTATATTAACACCAAGTCCCGTGGGTTCGATTCCCATACGGGATAAACAATTGTGTGCATGAACTTGTCTATTTGTATTGCAATGGGTTTTTAAGGATCCGACTGGGGAAGTACCTCCTCCACCTTACAGCAAATCACAGCCAAAAGCAACTGCCCGGTGTATTGTGAGTTTCTAAGAGTATGTGGGGGTTACCAGTAAACTCCTAAAGAGTAGCTGTATCTCTATCTGTATCTGTGCTGTATGTATGTAAATGTTCACGCCAGGTCCCTTGCGGGGTAGACAGAGAGAACCGAGCGCCTTAAGACGCGGTCCTTACATACTTCACTCGCTCGTTTCACATTCATTGCTTTTTTCATGCACGCTCGCCGGTTCATGAGGCTCCTGACATCACCTTTTGATATAACACGACCAATTCGGTCATAGTACGTTAGTGCTGGCCTTCTTCAGCTCCTACAACCTTCCACTTTTGCATTATGTATCTGTTTCGTCATTCTTTCATTCTGCATTATTTCTACATGTCCGAACTAACGGAGCATGCCTTTTCTTAACACCGACACTCTCTTTCAGATCAGTTCTCTCTCTCTCTCTCTCTTACGGCGTCATTACGAACACGGTCAGCAAGTGTTACGCCACAAACTTTACGCAGTGCTCTCATCTCGACCGCATTTATTCTACTTTCATGCTCTCTCTGCTGTACCCAGCTCTCACTTCCATAAGGCAGCGTTGGGATTAGTACCGCGTTGTGTACAGTGAGCTGTGCCTTCTGGATTAGATTATGGCTACTAGAAGTTTACCCAACACTCCATTCACGCTCTTCCCTGCACTCTCTCGTCTTTCCACATCAACGGTGTGCCTTACATTGCTGCTAAAAGCGCTTCCAAGATATACAATCTCATCCACTTGCACTAACACTGTTGTCTCTATTTCAAATACCATTATCTTGGTTTTCTTCGCATTCAATTGTAAACCTTTTTCCATACAATCATCTTTCATTATTGTAACTAGTGTTTGCAATTCGGATGGTGATTCTGCTATTAATACCGCGTCGTCTACATAAAGCAGGCAGTTGACCACTGAGTCACCCATTCACATTCCCATATTCCTTATTCTCTGAAGACAACTGTCCACATACAGGATCAATAACCGAGCTGACAGCACGCATCCCTGTCTGACACCAATGTTGCACATATGCTGTACAGTCCTCATAAGTGGCACAGCACGAAACAGGTCACCGTTAAAACCATATCTGGGCAAAATGTTCCAGAGATTCTTTCACACGACCCCATCAAATGCTTTCTCAAGGTCCACAAAACCGCAGAAAATGTTCTGGCCCAAAGCCAGATAGATGCTTCTCTTGCGGAGTGAAAAAACTTGATCAGTACATTCTCTGCCACTTCCAAATCCACCGTATTGTTCTCATCAAAATCTATAAATCGGTGTTGGATAAAAAAAAAATAGTAATACATTTATAGTAGCAGTATTTTCTCAAATCCTTTACGACTTGACGCCGGAGAACCCGGCGACTGAAAAATTATCCTCATAGATCAACTCCTTTAATACTCGTAGCTAATAGACACAGGTGTTATTTTGCGGAAGCCAAATTTGCTTGTAATTGATCAAATTACTACTTAATAAAATAAAATATAAAAAAAAAATATTGTTTATAGGGTAACTCCAGTTTTTAGGGTTCCGTACACAGCGAAGTCTCAGTAATAGGGTTCCGTTTTACCCTTTTAAAACGGAACCCTATTACTGAGACTTCGCTGTCCGTCCGTCCGTCCGTCCGTCTGTCACCAGGCTGTATCTCACGAACCGTGATAGTTAGATAATTGAAATTTTCACAGATGATGTATTTCTGTTGCCGCTATAACAACAAATACTAAAAAATAGAATATCATAAATATTTAAGGGGGTTCCCATACTACAAACGTGATTTTTTTGCTCGTTTTTGCTCAATATTGGTAACGGCAACAGGTAGACACATGAAATATTCACAGAATATTTAGTTATACATTTACTTTAAGAATAAATGATTAAATTAAAATAAAACAAATATTTAAGGGGGGCTCCCATACAACAGACGTGTTTTTATTGCCGTTTTTATAGATAGTGGTACGGAACCCTTCATGCGCGAGTCCGACTCGCACTTGGCCGATTTTTTTTGCTCGTTTTTGCTTGATATTGATAACGGCAACAGGTAGACGCTTAAAATATTCACAGAATGTTTAGTTAAATATTCACTTTAAGAATAAATAATTAAATTAAAATAAAAAAATAATTAAGGGGGGCTCCCATACAACAGACGTGTTTTTTTTGCCGTTTTTATAGATAGTGGTACGGAACCCTTAATGCGCGAGTCCGACTCGCACTTGGCCGATTTTTTTTGCTCGTTTTTGCTTGATATTGATAACGGCAACAGGTAGACGCTTAAAATATTCACAGAATGTTTAGTTATATATCCACTTTAAGAATAAATAATTAAATTAAAATAAAAAAATAATTAAGGGGGGCTCCCATACAACAAACGTGATTTTTTTGCCGTTTTTATAGATAGTGGTACGGTACCCTTCGTGCGCGAGTCCGACTCGCACTTGGCCGATTTTTATGATAACGTCGCTGTTGCTGAAACGTCCTTTTAAGCAAACATGTGCTTGCGTCAGGAGACTCCGCTCTTTCTTAATATCTCAGAATTAGTGAATGCTTCCACTGCCAGTTTAGTTTATGAAGACTACCAGCTGGCACGCACCCTCTATACGTCATGCCGTCAGTACTATGAATGCTATCATCTCCGCCAAGTGTAACAGGAACCGCATGGAACTGCCGCAGCTACTGCCTTGGCAGCTCTGGTCGTCTCTGCGACCCGTATCTCGTCTCACCTCTCGTGAGGTCAAACAACTCGTGTGACACTCAGGTACTGTAGATTCATGACTAATCATGAATAATATACTTTGAATATGAAGCTAACTAACATGTTCACAAACAAGTTCGCATGAACTAACTAGAAAGCATTTTTATATACAAAGTCAGGAGGCATACAAGCATTCTGTCCACCTAATATAAAGCGGTGATTGTAACCTGCGATTGCTAGCAATACATTAAGTATCACTTGCGCGAAACCACCTCTGCTGCTATCATAGCACAACTCCTTAGGAGCTTACTGGTGACTTCACTCACACGCAGGAATACAATAACTCCCCAGGGACTTGTTACTTGGTTACGGTTTTCTGCAAGGTAGAGCTACTTCCCCAGATGGACTGCTTTTACGCGCTCTACCTCCCTTAAATTATTTAGATCAAATTGCCTTCATCCCCTTAAGTCTCAATTATGGAGAGACATTTTGTTTGTGATCTAGTTACTTGAGCTTGTGTTATGTGTTTGGATTATATTCGTTGTTCGTTGACTTTTATTACACACAAGCCGTAAAAATATAAAATTCGTTTCCTGCATTCTATGATTAACTGGGACAGATGCCTACCGTAATAAACCCATTGTATATTGCTCTCTTTCTTGATTTTCGTACCCGAAGGTCATAATGGGAACCATAACGTCTCTCTACTGTCTATCCGTCTGTTTGTTACAGTTCACTAGCTCCTAAGAAATGAGTAATTGATCTGAAATTTGAATATTTTGTGTAGAATGGCAAACCAAAAACGAAAAATTAAATAGAAGTTATTTTATTTAATTAGGAAATACCTTAACCATTCGTAACTTTAATATTCATGGCTTTTTTTTGTTTTAAGAGAAGTATCAAGCATATCAAAACAGTCCTTTTCGGGAAATACCTTCACCTTACAGAAAACCGAAGCCAAATAACAAGTCACTGGAGAGTTGTTGTATTCCTACGTTCGCAGCAGAGGTTGCATCGCGAGAGTTATACTTATTGTATTGCAAGCGTTCATAGGCTACGGTAACTACCGCTCACGTGGGCCGTATGCTCGTATGCATCCCGACGTTGTATAAAAAAATCATAGTCGAATTTTTAACTATATATTCAGACATAATGTTTGATAAGAGCTTTCCAAGCAAACAAATACCGTAAAGTCAATTCTGTATACAGCTGCTTGGATAACTTGGTTTATGAATGAATGTACTAAACCTGTAGCTACGCAGATACCCCGCCGGCATAATTAATTCACAGGGTTCAAATTACTCAAGTTTTCTCGTAAACCCTTCTATATTTGTGCGTGCGTAATGCTTAACAGCGTTATTATTAGTTATGTTTACTGATTGTTGGAGCTGAATTGTTCATTTGATTATTATTTTTAATACTACATCGATTAGCAAAAGGGACACGGCTCGGCTGACAGGACACAATTACTATATTCTATGAACGCAGTGAAATCGCAGCGAAATTATAATCTAATTCGCTTATTGGAATAGTACAAGTCATTTGACTGCAGCCTACTGTGAGGTGTAGGCATTTCTTCTGTCGACTTGGATACGTCCCAACTATTTTATCTCTTATTTGTATAGCACTCAATCACAATAAGAACTGTGTTGTTTATTTTATCTTAGAGTTAACCATAGCGTCAGAGCTCTCATTTGCGTTATTAATTTTTTTTTTAATTGCCGGACAAATTACACAGCGCCATCTAGCCCCAAAGTATGCGAAGCTTGTGTTATGGGTACTAGACCAATGATAAACATACGTAGATACATTCTTTTTTGTAAATACATACTTATTATACATAGAAAATACCCAGACCGAGACAAACAGACATGTTCATGCACACAAATGTTTGCCTTGTGTGGGAATCGAACCCACGAGCGTTGGTGTCAAAGTCGCGTTATTCACGACTGAGCCACCGAGCTCGTCGAAGCACTAGCGAATAAACAATCGCAAGGTTCGCTAGTCACTAGGCTCTAACTGTTTGTTTGCGTAACACCGCCATAGTAAGCGTACTTCGCCGCCAACTGGAGCAAAATGGTTTCGAATTGACCACTCAATGAATGAGAGGCCAAGAGAAACGATGCAAACTGCGTACAGTACGCGCTCTATGTCTATCTCTATCCATTTAAAATATGTAGTCCGACGAATGCAAACTAATAAACTTGACTGCGCAATGAAGGCTCACAAAAACGTATTTTATATAACGTGTTTTAGCGTCTGAATATCTCAACGTTTCTAGCCTGTTAATCAATAGGATAACATTTTAACCAATATCTAAGGAGTGTGTAACGATCGAGTCATGTGGCGTTCGTTTCTCTCTGCCTACCCCGCAAGGGAAGGAGCCGCGATGTTCATTCGTAAACCAGTCAGTAAGAACTGCGCGTTCTACTTTACCCCGTGCTGTAACGGTGAATTGAGTTACTACATAATATTTCATACATTCTCCTTACATTACTTCTTGAAAGCGAACTAGCAGTAAACTATCAGCCGCTCACTGTGAGCTTCATGAGATACAGCCTAAGGATTTTTTTTATACAACTAGATTGGTAAACAAGCATGCGGTCCGCATCAAGTGGTAACCGCAGCCTATTGACGATCGCAACACCACGGGGATGTTACTCGTGCACTGCTTATTTTGTGACCTAAGGATGTTTCGTCACAGTACCCAGTAATTTCTCTGCCATAATCTCACCCTTCAAACCGAAACACAGCTATATAAATATAACTGCTTGGCGGTAGAAATAGGTGAGACTGCGATACCCATGCAGACGACTTTTGTACAAAGTCTCCATCTGACACAAAGTACAGGTACTTTCCTATTTGTCAGACTGCTTGTCGAGTATCGCTGTGGTAAACTTTAACCGTGGTTTAAAATGTCGTAAACTAGAAATTTATTAACGAAATCTCGGCATTAATGTTCACACGGGGTTTATTGCCGCCGCAGTTCTGTATCGTAATAAAAAGTTATGCTGCACTATATCGAACTAACGCTAGTAAATTAAAACTAATTGTAAGTAAAGTTCGTTTATGTCAGAAGACTAAGAAAGTATAATTAGGGTTGTTAAACGCAGGTTGGGTATCGCACAGTCGGATTTAACTCTTATATATGACAGGTTTTTTTTTTATACTACGTCGGGAGGCATACAAGCATACGGCCCACCTGATGCAAAGCGGGTACCGTAGCCTATTAACGCTTGCGATATATTAAGTATCACTCGCGCGATGCCTCCTCTGCTGCTTACACAGCAACTCCTTGGGAGCTTACTGGTGACCTCACTCACACGCAGGAACACAACAACCCTCTAGGGAGATGTTATTTGGCTGCGGTTTTCTGTGAGGTGGAGGTACTTTCCCAGACGGGCGGCTTTGATGCGCTCTACCTCTCTTAATGAATTAATGGATTAAATGAATTAAACAGGTAAATGAATTAGTTTCTATCTATCTATGTATAACTTCACGCCAGATTCCTTGCGGGGTAGGCGAAGAGTACCGAACGCCACGTGACTCGATCCTTACACCACTCGCTTCGCAAGGTCACACGTCTTTCGAAATATAATTTCTTCGACGTTTTCTCGCGATGTTTTCCTTCACCGTCAAGTGGCAATTACAAATATGTACCTACATAAATTCGAAAACACGAATTTAGTGATACCGGGGAATCAGTTGGTCAAAAGACTGGGCTAGCAATGTCTTGGTGTAGAGGTACTACTCTATGGTTAATATGAAACAATGGCATATACATATAATTTGAAAAGCTAAGAGTTACAGCGCATTAAACGTGTGTGAAATTTTCCCATGTTTTATAATTGCTAAAGAAATGCTTTCTGTCCCTCTATTTCCTACCATTTCACGTCTAAACCGTCGAACAGATCCTAATGACTAACCACTATAGAAGAAGCTGGTGCCTTAGAATATAAGGAAATAAAAAGCTGAGCACAATTCACTTTACAGTATATTTCTTGCCACCCGATTGATAATAAAGACGCAGTTCTAAAAACAAATAATGTACTTTCTAAAATAAAAAGTTTCACCCATATATAAGATGACCAACTGTTCTAAAAAAGCCCGTAACACGTCCTGTAAGTTACTATACTATTAAATTGGATCGTAAAGCTTCACCACGTCGTCCGTGGGTCGTTATATCGCCATAACTTTATAATAGTTAGCTGTGTAGCGGCCACCTGCTCCCAATGCCCAATCACACTTATTGGCAATCTTGTAACACCTAATGACTTACGATTATTGTTTATATTGGCACAAATAACAAACGAGGGTTATGTTTCACGCTTTTTTGGCTCTTTTCTTTTTTATACCGCTAAAGTGCAATTTGGCATACGTTCTTCCTGATAGTAAGCTGTTAACGTAGTCTATGGACGATTGCAATACCAAGTGCATTAGAAGCACGTTGCTGGCTGGACTTTTTGACAATACCGCGAACCCTGTCTCTGGAAAACTTCAGCAAGAAGGTAATATTATATCACAACCTAAGAGCTTTTGAAATCCTCTGTGGAACCATACAACACATGATTAATTAGATGTTTATGTATCTCTATTATATGGGTCTCATCAAAAGGTGATTTCAGGAGCCTGAGAAACCGGCGAGCGTGCATGAGAAAAGCAATGAATGTTAAAGAAGCGAGTGAGGTGTGTCAGGATCGGACCACGTGGCGCTCGGATCTCTCTGCTTACCCAGAAAGAATTTGGCGTGGATAGATGTCTATTCCATTCATTTCGCATTCTTAGATATTATTACTATAAAGGAAGGAAGGATACTATAAAGCAATTCTTTCATATGGCTAAAAATATTTCGTGTCCCTCGAAAACGAGTCTAACGATTTGAATCAAATTTTGTATTTAATAAGGTTAATAGTTTCAGATTAAGATCCGCATTGAGAGCTTACCTAGCCGTATAGTCAATTCTACAATAAACTACACGTAGTATTTACTAAAATTATTTTAGTAGTGTACAGTGTAGTGTAGTGGCTATCGTAGCACAGTCGTTACTACCAGTAACTTTACAGTTTATCATCCCCGAAGGGAACTCATTAACTCTAATTGCTATCGCGCAGTTTTCCTCTGGTGCCAATTAGTTTCCAGCTTTGCCGTGTGTATACAGAATGTGTGAAAATATTAGTATAATGTAAATATATATTACTTACTGTGCTATTGTGATACAACGTTATATATATTAATTGTCCGTGACAACCGCTTAAATAAGACAAGCCATATGCTTATTTTTCAGTTGACGTAATATAAATAACTATCTGTAGCCCGCGACTTCATTCGTGCTTATTCCAGTATCCCGTGAGAAACGCTTTTTCTTTCGTTCTTTCTTTTTGCTCGGCTTTTACGGGTCGTATCCTGATGGATAGAATAACCTACAATTCCTTAAGAATCTGGCTATCAAATGCAAAAATATTTTTTGAAATCCGTTGTGTAGTTCTAGAGGTTAGCGCGTCTAAACATTAAGAAACTCTTTCGCTTTATAATATTGGTATAATTATTATAAAGGTAGGGAGGAAAACTTCTATATTCAGCGCATTTACTCGGTAATATAAACGCCGTTGCAAAAGTTCAACTGAAGCATATATAAAAATTAATAACCCTATGTGTTACGTTTATATATTTTGTATCTTATTAAATTTTCATAGTTTTCAACTCTCTTTTCAATCTACCCGCATTACGAAAATGACCATTGGCGAAGAAGAAATGCCTAAAGAAAATGGGTCTTTTTTTCATCATCAATATATATTACAATAAATATATGTGAGTGTTCATATAGTGATATCGAGTGGTACAATTAAAAATATAATAATACATGTGCTGAATCATTTCCAAACATCTCTATCAGTTAGACAAATAGAAAACTTCGTAAGTTATGCAGGTCTCTTATTGGATGAATAAAAACTGAAACGTCACGCTCAGATATTTATGTTATAATATATATTTAGGTTATTTTTTATAAACTTGATATTTATTTATAAATTTGTTTGTATTATATGCAGCCGATTCCCAAAAAGGGAGACCGTTCGTCCCGTCAAATTACCGTACCATTGCTGTAACCTCAGTGTTGTGCAAAATCATGGAACGCATCCTTAACAAACAAGTGTTTCGCAACCCTAGTTAATGACCGCCAGTACGGTTTTAGACCGAAACGATCAACGTGATCTTCTAGCGTATGTGAGACATCTCTGGGCGGAGGCAATTGATAAACATGGCGAATCTATAGCAATCTGCCGAGATATCGCCAAGGCATTTCATCGGGTTAGGCATAAAACACTTCTCTCCAAACTTCCGGCATACGGTCTCCCCTATCAGCTTTGTCAGTGGATTGATGGCTTCCTGTATGACCATAGAATCTGTGTCCTTGTCGTTGGATGCACTTCGCGGTGCATGTCAATGAATGCCGGTGTCCAAAAAGGCTCCGTCCCGACCTCCACCCTCATTCTTCTTCATATCAATGACATGCTGTCACTTGGTAAAATTCATTGCTATGCAGATAACAGTACGATCCATGGACGATATTTCGGTCGGCCTGGTGCTACATCGAGAGCTTCATCTCAACAGCTTCAAAAAACTCGGAGTCCTGAATAGGGTGCGCCGGTTCTTCACGCCGGACCAGCTTTATCTGCTTTATAAGACTCAAGTTCGGGCCTGCGTGGAGTATTGCGCGCATCTGTGGGACGCTTCCGCACAGTATCTTCTCGAAACTCTCGATAGGTTGCAGCAACGAGCTATCCGCATAATCGACGACGAAGATGTCACCAAAAACCTGGAAACTCTTCAAGTTCATAGGTATATTGGCGCGCTAACCGTATTTACCGCTTTTATTATGGTGAGTGCTCTGAATAACTTCCGTCATAGAACCTAACGTGCAAGCTTGCGATGTCATTACATTACATCCACTGTCGAGAATATTTCCTTGCGTACTAATAAGTTCGGGAACTCCTCTGTCGTACTATTAAAAAGTGGAACGCCATGCTGGCAAATGTGATTCCTCCTTCCTGTGTTAATACGTTGATAGAAATAATTTCTAATAAAGATACTTCCTAAAAATATGAATTCAAAATGTTTACAAGTTCATGACACTAAGAAGTTTTCACTTTTGACGTGCAATCCTACTGCTGACAGACTTTGTTTTATTTGTAATATAACACTTACTTAATGGTTGTAAAAGCAAAGGCAAAAGTTTAAAATTCGTGAAATTCGCCTTCAGTGAAGACGTAACTCAACTTACACTAATTCAAAACTTTGACTTTCACAACAAAACTGAATTTTTATATTTACAATTCAAAAAACCCTTTCCACTGACTTCAGCAAAGTCGTAACTGAACTAAATTTATATAGAACGAACAGTAAACACCTTAATAAAATGTGAATTGTGTATTCGTTTGATTTACTCATTCTGCAACATGTGACGATAAACTTCTCGCATCACTCACAAGTACAACAAAGGTTTTAAATATTTACATTGTTGGCGCGCAAGCCATTTCACATACTGCATTGCGACTGCGACCTCAATACGCCCACCTCGTCTTTAGGGTTACGTACCCAAAGAGCACCAACGGGAATCTATTACCGAGCCTACGCCTTCAGTCTATCATTGGGATGCATGTTAGTACCCGTATTGGAGCAATGGTCTAAATTTTCATAACATTGATATATATAGATAAACTATCAAAAGTAAATGCATGTTTACTCGTATTTTAGTAGTCGGATCCATTTCAAAATCGATTACATTATACAAACTCATTGATTAGTGCATAAGAAGACTATATTATATCATTTTTGTACAATGCTTAGAGGCAGGTACAGCATACGACCCACTTGATGTAAAGTAGTACATGGCAGCATACAGCGCAACCAGTGGTTTTGTTCCCCTGGACGAGAAGAGCGAGGAAGGGAGAATCACATTCGAAACACCGACCGAGGACCCGGTGGTGGTGGTAGCCAAGTGCACAAGGGTAATGCTGGACGACAGGATCCTCGATATGGCAGAAGCCATAGCGGGGGACCTGTTCAAAGGCGTAAGCCCGGAGCACTGGGTGAGACCCACTATCACGTGGGTTAACGGAGTCCCCGGCTGCGGGAAATCCACGTGGGTGGTGTCACAAGCCGACCTGGCTGGAGACATCATAGTGACAACGACAACTGAGGCCGCCACTGATCTCAGGGGAAAACTGGAAACGCGTTTTGGCGACCTAGCCAAAAAGAGAGTGCGGACTATGGCATCCCTACTAGTAAATGGACTACATAAGGGCGAAACGTGTACACGCCTAATGGTGGACGAAGCCCTTATGAACCATTTCGGATCCATAGTTATGGCAATACAACTAGCCAGAGCCAGTGAAGCCCTGCTGATCGGAGACGACAACCAGCTTCCCTACATCGACAGGAACAATCTGTTCACCACCCTATACAACAGACCCAACCTTGTGACGTCAATCTCCCAAAATCTCCTTTGTACGTACAGGAATCCACAGGACGTAGCGTATGCCCTTAGAGAAATCTACAGTGGCATATACTCGGCCAAGACTCGCACTAAATCCCTATCGCTGAAGCGGTTTACAGGGGAGCGGATCCCGAAACAGGACAACACGCTTTACCTTGTCCACACCCAGGCTGAGAAGGCACTCCTTATCAGCCAGGGCTATGGAGCAAATTCGGGTTCCCGCACCCTAACCATACATGAAGCACAGGGACTAACGTGCGAGTCAGTGATTATTGTGCGCACAACCTCCAAAAAATCCCACCTCCTCCAAAGTGTCCCCCATGCCGTTGTCGCGGTCTCTAGACACACGGACAGCTGTGTATACCACACAGACTGTTTCGATAACGACGCGACAGCTCGGTTTATCCAGCGAGCCGAGACCGCGACAACGGAACATATCAGGGACTATAACCTTAAGATGGCGATGAGGGCGAGAGACGAGAAGGTCATCAAAAAGTTGACCCAAAGCTCCGAAAACCCAGAGAGCGGTCTCTCCTCCTCCTCCCAAACCAGTAGACTGAGAGAGGGGAAGAGCGTCATGGCAAGGCTCCGGGATGCCATCTCCCTTCCTTTCCGGAAGAAAAAAAAGTGACTAAAGCAGAGATAGAGATGAGAGATGCCAGCAGTCGTGCTCACTAAAATGTCTAGACGGGCGGCGGCGTTGGGGGGCGGGTCATCGAGTTCCCTAAAATATGGTTGAACACGGTGATGGCTGCCCTCTGCGTCAACTCGTGAACGGGTGCCGCTCGGAGGGACTGGTCTGCCCGCGTCTCTCGTCCCTCTTTCTGCTTAAAACAAAAACTAAAATAAAAACTAGTAATAAGGCACTTATTGTAATCGCACTTGCGGAGCGATAAATAAAAAAACTAACAACCTGACAAAAAAAAATGACAAACAAACAAAGGCACGGGCCAAAGAGCCTGTGGATATGACTACTATTAAAAAAAAAAAAAAAAAAAAAAGTAGTACGGAAGACTATGAATGCTTGCACTACAGGAAGTATTGCTCGTACGGTGCCACCCCTGCTGCTAACACCGCAACTTCTTAGGGGCTTACTGGTAAGCCCACTTACTCGTTGGTACACAACTCTTCATGCAATTGTTACTTTGCTGCAGTTTCAGTCAGGTGGAAATACTTTCCGCAGTCAGGCTGCTTTGATGTGCATTTCTCCACTCAAACGTCCCGGGAACACGCGTTCCCAGAGAGAAAGAAATCAGATTTAATAGCTTATTCGTGTTACTACAAGGTTCTTATTTGACTGAAGGATCATTTTGAATGGTAATGACATCATTACTGGTTCTGTTTATAAACAAAAAGTAGTCACAGCGTCTCAAGTGGCGCTATTAATTTTAAGTGTTAACAGATAGGTCACAAATATTATTATTTATGTTCCGAGAGAGGTCGGCCATAAATATTTGGAATATTTTGGTTATTATTTATTTCTAGGATTATCGTATACGAGAATAATCGTTATTTACCATACTTTGAGGATACACAGAAATATTTATTTTTTATTTTTCGATAAGTCCGGTTTTTGGCTGTTTAAGTGGTTCTTAATAATCCAAAAATTTTTAAATCCGGTCTTTCCAGGGTATTGTTATTTTACTGCGGTTTTCTGTGAAGTGGAGGTACTTTTCCCCGTGAGTGCTATTCGAACATGGCAGCTTTATCGTAACCTAATTTTAATTATTTTCTAAATCAAAAGAACGTTATTGTTGTGCAGCCGCTGCAAGGAGGTATATTTTAATAGCTGTATCCGAACATGGCTCTGCTAAAAGACATAGAATATAGCCTATATGCCACTTATTCAGTTTCAGACTGTTTATCAATGTTTAGAATGTCGACGTAATGAAAGAGAAAGAAAGTTGTTGAACTTTCTTTCTCTTTCATTACGTCGACATTCTACCAGCAAGTGATGTACATGTCTTTTATGGTTCCGCACGTGTTACAATTTAGCGAATCTGCCTTCTTCATTAAAGATGCAAATTTTGCTGATGGTATGTGTCCGTGTGGTATGTTTCCAATTAGAGAAAAAAAAGTTATATTGTAAATTTCACAGAACTTCCGAATAATACGTGTGAATTATAAATTTCGTTTCCATTGATTGCTCCAGTTTTTGCCAATTTGTCCTGAATGCCCTGGAACCCACTGCAATCTCAATTTAATACGATTTTGCCAACAAAAATATATTTTATTCAAAATTCCAAAGGCTGTTGCGAAGCCTCTGAGACCAGAGGCACACCGAGCCACATGTTGCAGGACACTTTTGCTCTGAAATCTGAAAAATAACTATTTTGTGCCATCTTTTGCTAATAGCATAAGATAATGCCTCTGAGATTACAATGACAAATCTAAGAAAGCCGCACCGAGACCTACCTCTCTTAAAATTACCCAAACCAAGACCAACAGATATGTTCATGCACACAAATGTTTGTCCTATGTGAATTGAAACCACAAGCGTTAGTGTCAAAGTAGCGTTATTAACCACTGAGCTTGTCATAAGCCTAAATCCAATGTATAGACAGACAACTATACCTTGGATTGAGATATGTCTTCGAAATAAACTAAGCACGTGCAAATTTGAAACGTAATTTGCACGCAATATCATTCATATTAATTGGATCGTAGAACTAATTTCGTAGCACACGGGGCTCGTTAATTAGCCATCGTCGTATTAAATTGCCTACCAATTAAAACTGCCACGAAATTTTGATGGTAACAGATCGGGAGACTTGTAAACCAGACTAGTTCATGTTTGAGCTTGTGTAAGGTCAACAACAAATTTCGACATATAGGTGTACAATATTCACTCAGATATTTGTTGTTCAGTAGATTTTTTTTAAACCGTAGTGGGTTATAGAGGAGCTCTTGACTTTCTTACGTTTTTTGTATGCAAGTTACATGATCTTCGTCTTTTAGCGTTACCCCGTTTCCTAGTCCGTTAGGATTGGCGGTGTCTACCTAAGTCTATGGAGTTGGAGAAGATACTGATTTTTACATAGAGCGCCTGCCGCCAGACCTCTACAACCCAGAGGGAATACCAGGCGTTTTTGCGTTAAGTCACGCTTTCGTATTTTTAATTATAATTTCTTCGACTTGCATGTTTCCTCAAGATCATTTAGTCAGACGGCTCCAAAGAAAGTTTTTGTTTCATATTTTTTAAATTAATAATCAGAATTATAATGAGATCACATCGTGTTATATTGTAAATAAAATAAATAAACACAAAATCCATAAATATTGTATTTGGATGGAATATAAGCGTACGACCTGCCTTACCGTAGTCTATGAGCATATATAAATATTTATATATATAGGAAGTATAGCTCGCGCGTTGCCACCTCTGTTGCTAACACAGCAACTTCTTAGGAGTTTACTGATAATTCATTTACTATTATTGTTTATCTTGAGCGGAAATCGAACCTACGAACGTTGGTGTTAAAGTAGCCAATAATCGTCCTTGCCACCGGGTTCGTTAAAGGATCTATTCTGTCGAATATTATTTACTCATAGTATGGACCTTGTTAGCAACATTTTGTGCTACATCTCTGATTGTTGTGAAAAAAGATTTATACTAATGAAAAAAAAACTGTTTTAACTGACTGCCAAAAGCAGGACGTTTCTAATTCAGCGTCATATATGTGTATATTTATATATTTACATCTTCAAGCCAGCTCCCTTGCGAGGTAGGCATTGGAAACCCCGCGCAATATAACAATCAATTAACAAAAAAAGAAACAAATGTATCATTTATTTCATACAACATCGGGAACCATGGCCCACTGGATGTAAAGCTATTACCGTAGCCTATGATCATATCGTGTTATATTGTAAATAAAATAAATAAACACAAAATCCATAAATATTGTATTTGGATGGAATATAAGCGTACGACCTGCCTTACCGTAGTCTATGAGCATATATAAATATTTATATATATAGGAAGTATAGCTCGCGCGTTGCCACCTCTGTTGCTAACATAGCAACTACTTAGGACTTCGGCTTATTGGTGACCTCAATCACTACTGGTACTTTCCCTGACGAGCAGCTTTGACGTGCCCTACCTCTCTCTCAAAAACACCCACAGCAAGACAAAACAGATATGTTCATGCATACAAATGCTTGTCAATGTGTGAATCGAACCCACGAACGCTGGTGTCAAAGCAGCATTAACAACTACTGCGCCACCGAGCACGTCAAAAAAAAGAAATATCTTCGTATTAATACAACATCTAACATACATAATGTCCTTGTTGCAGACATTCTGCGTGGTATCAAAGCGGTTTCGTAAGAACTACATCCATCGGTTCACCGCGACCAGGTCATTGTTCTGGTGGTCACCATGGTCTTCAGTGCGGCGTGCATGCGTCTACTTGTCTACCAATCAGTTCTTCGACTACATCGTCATGGCAACTATACTGTTCAACTGTGTCTTCCTCGCCATGTCGGAGACCATCGAAGAAGCTGAGTGAGTATACCTTGCTATTTTATGTACCTACCCACAACAGAGATATACCTAGTTCGGCCATAAGGTTTGTTAGATAGAAATGAATATGCTTTTATTTTTTTATGAAGTAATGTAATATATAATAATAAAATATCAGATTATGATAGTTGTGGCAGGCGTCCGTCCCTCTTCTGTAATAGCCCAGTAGATACTAATAATCCCTCCAGATCTCATTTTAATAGTCCAATAATTTCCAACACATTCGCAAAGCTTTTCAAAGGGGCCTCTACGCGTTGGATCCAAATCCCCGCGCACGCCTATCAAATGACCGGGATTAAAACCCGTGAAATAAGAGAATAATAAACTTATATGTACATATTATTGAAGTCTCAGCTGAAATATATAAAAAAATATTCGAAATGGCCACCTTTGGCTTTGAGATAGGCCGTTACGCACTATTTGAGAAATTAAGCGACTGCTTGCTCCAGTGATTTCTTAAGAGACACAATTCTGGCAAGTCGTTTCGAGCAGGCCATGTCCTCTAAAACTGACCATAATTATATTATCGTCTAGTTCAGATCTGGGCTAGACGATGGTCAGTCTTCAGCTCTTCTAAAGTCCGGAACCTTGGTTTTGAGCCAGGCTTCCGTAGTTCGTAGGCACCTTGTGACCAGGTGCAGAGTCCTGCTGGAAAGTCCAAGGTACCTACAGTTTTACGGTTCCATATCCTACTAAAGGAAAAACGGAACCCTTATAAGATCACTTTGTAGTCCATCTGCTTATCTGTCTGTCGGTCAGTCAAGACCCTTTTTCTCAGGAACGTGTGGAGCTATCAAGCTGCAATTAATATGAAATACTCAGGTCTGTAATCCCTTCCAGAAGTGAAAAAATCTTGACTTGAACTTGAACTCGCCTTACGACGATTATGTTACTTGGATACAATATCAAAAAAGACGTGAGTGAGCTAAAATTACAAAGCTATAACCGTAGCGTTGGTAATCTTGTCAAAAAAACAAATGTTCTAAAATCAGGACGGTCTCCTTTAACGTTGGTAATTATATCCAAAAAGTCCTAAGCGCGCCAAAGATGACCTTCTACTCATATTTCTACTAGCAATATAGCGTTGTTCGCAGTGTCCTTGAGTGCGCTTCTGTGATTTGGCCACCGTATTATGACATCCAAATTGTCCAACGTTTGAACGTCGAGCGTTCTCATCTCTACCAAGTTCATTTATTTTGATAGAGCTATAGTAAGCTCCACTAAGCCTTTTTTTACTGTACTTTACTGACTCACCGATATAAAATTATATAGTTCAGAATGAATTATCTTAATTTTTTATCGACACTTGATTTGAATGAGGTTATTCAAAAAAGGCTTGATGAGATTTTTACAGGATCAGCAACGAACAAGCGACTATTGTTGCTGGAACTGCCCATAGCTACATACATCACAAACCAATAAACCGCGATAGATTGCGCATGAAGGCAAGGGAAGGATGACGAGCTCGGTGGCTCAGTCGTGAATGATGCGACGTTGACACCAACGCTCGTGGATTCGATTCCCACTCAAGACAAGCATGTGTGTGCATGAACATGTCTGTTTGTCTTGGTCTTGATGTTGAGAGGTAAAGCGCATCAAAGCAGCCCGTCTGGGAAAGTACCTCCACCTCACAAAAAACCGCAGCCAAATAATAACTCCCTGGAGGGTTGTTGTGTTCCTGCGTGTGAGTGAGGTCACCAGTAATCTCCTAAGGAGTTGCTGTGTAAGCACCAGAGGAGGCATCGCGAGAGTGATACTTAATTTATTACAAGCGTTAATAGGGTACGGTAACTGCTAGATCAGGTGGGCCCTATGCTTGAATGCGTTCCGACGTAGTATAAAAAAACGGCACCCCGCACTCATATAAACGTAGTGTTTTAGCCCCTAAATATCTCAGCGTCAGCCTACGACCAATGGGAGGATATTTAAACCAATAAGCTGATAAATGCCGGGATGTTGATTCGGGAACTAATCAATTAGAGCTGCGCTTTCTACTTTGTCCGCCGACTCGCAGCGGTGAATTGAGTTATCACGTAAATCGCTCTCATCGGCTCTCCGTGGGTTATTTTCTTCATGCGCTAACTGTTTACCATCACTGAATGAGGTTATGAGTAAGCTCCGAAGGAGTTGCAAGTTAGTAGCAGGGGTGGTAACACGCCAACGATATGTTTCATTTGTTACAAACCTTTGCCTATACACGTTATCGTTTTACATCCGATATATCATATTATGCTCGTGTTATTCAGTGTTGTGAAAAAAATTGTGATTTGTAAGATCTCCTCATCATCTTCAATCTGTCTAGCTAATGCTGGATATAGCCAGCGAACACTGCTAACAGCCACTATTGGACACTCGTTTGACCTACCGTAGTTATTAAACGAATGGCGAATAGACTCAATTTACACTGTGCTACTCTCTCTATCTACCATAATGACTGGGTAGACACAAAACTAATTGTACAAAATTTTTGATGAAAATTTAACTGAGGGTAGGGTCCCAAGTTGCATAGGTACGAATTGGTCATTACGCGTAGAATTTATACGTAATTGTCACTATGCGTATTGTACCTACATACATTTTACGTATCGGCCGTTTCCCGTAAGTGTTTGTATATCATTTCATACATTTTATATATTGTTCATTATATGTCAGAAGTATGATTACAGGTTGATAGTTTAGAAAACTTACATTGTAATTTTTCTTTTAACTTCCATTACCAAAGTAAAACAGCAGGAATCCTATTACTCGGAATGTCTGTCCTTGGGGTGTCTGTAAGTACCCAGTACATACGAGTACATGTCATTGCATAACCGAAATTAGAATATTTATATAAAAAATCTATATTTAATTAAAAAAACAGTACTATGTTTTTATCAATCTCATTCAAATAAAGAAACAGATTTTTTTCCAAGCGGTGCTGTGTCAAATAATCACTTTTATTGAGAAACGCTTTTCCTTTTTTGTAATTATTACTCTCCAATAGATTTTTAACGTAGAATTGAAAAATATGCAATCGAAATTCAAATAGTAATACACTCGTAGCGAAAACACTTACGCAATTTAGTCACGAACGTGCGTTTCGAAATGGACGCTTATATTGAGACCGTGTCTCTAAAACAGCGCTATGTCAGACTCCAGAGTCACTGGACACTTTGAATGTGAAATACGTTCAGTTTCACAGTTAGTATCGGTTGTATAAACTACGGTCACTGCTAGATTTCATACCTTATTTATATACTAGAGGTAACAAAATTACTATTTAAAATATTATATTTTTTGAGGAATGTATATAAGAAGAAAATTACTGATTGACATGTGAATGCACAATTCAAACCGAGCGGAATATGAACTTTAAATGTTGCTAAGTTCTTTAGGGGCGGGAGCAACCTTCAACATTCCTATGTTAGGGATTGCTTCCTATTTGAATGAAAATTACTACTATATTGACCGTTTTTAGGAAATCACACCCAATGGATACCCACGGGACCCTATTACTAACGCTCCACTCTCCGTTAGCCTGTCGGCCAATCTATTCGTCCGTCTGTCACAGGACTGTATCTTAGAAAACATAATGGAATAAGAGAAAATAGTGTATTAACAACAAATAATGATAATAATATAAAAGATAAAGTTAGAGGGGAAAGAATACCAAAAAAACATTTTTCTTTGGGTATTACGAGTATTTTACGCTTGGTACAGAAATCTTCGGGTTCTCGTCCGACTTTCAATAAAACATTCAATCACCAATTAAATAAATTAAATCAAAGAATCATATAATATAGGTACTAGTTGTACGTTTCCCTTCAAATTCACTTCGCATATTAAATTTATAAATGTATTGATGTATACATATTTTTTTTTCTCTTTCTGTTCACTTCACCATATGAACTTTAACTATGTCAATCTCACACTCCTCGGTGCGCGCAATGTGTACAAAGGTTTTTATTTACGCTTTAATATAAAGATATAGAAATATATAGAAATTTTACACCCCTTAAAATGGAACGTAACACTTACCAATAACGTGTAACTTGCTAGTAGCCAAAACATCACCTCGCCTCATTTTATCTATCGATTGCTAAACGCCTAATTTTCCTACTTGACTATTCTCGGTGTCTCAAATTTCAACGAAAAATCTGTCAATAGGGGAAAACTCAGAAATGAATGACCTATATATATATATATCTAGATGCACATGATATACCCCGCCGAGATATGTTCAATTGTGACTAGCTGTTGTGACTCCTTTATACTACAAAGACAGAGTGAAGCCTCTGATGTTGTAGGCTATGGTAATTGCTTAACTATACCGGAGGTATCACTCATACCCGTAAAAATCTCTTGAAAAAACCTCGGCATGGAGTTTATTCCACGACCAAAGTATCCTTGGTTTTACCAATTCTGTATTTATTGCCAGTGTATCAAAGCCAGTGTAGCGAAAAATTAAAAAAGTAATTATAGAGTAGGTACCTAATCTATACATCTATACATATAAATAAAATTGAAGTGTCTGTCTGTGATTTCAAAATAAAGCTTTTATCTTAAGCTCATATTATTATTTTCACGTTACCAAACCCTTAATATGCATTTTTAACTTTTTTGCCTGTCTGTCTGTCTGTCGTTTGTTTGTCCGGGCTAATCTTCGAAATGGCTAAACCGATTTTAACGGGACTTTCACCGGTAGGTAGAGGACTGTTCAGAGCAGAATATAGGGTACTTTTATCCCGTAAATATTTAGGGTTCCTGCGTAAAAAATGAAGAACTGTTAAAATTAGGGGGAAATATCTTCCCCTTCGGGGGACTTTGCAATTTTATTTTTATTATTTTCATAGAATACGTCTTTTTTAGGGTTCCGTACCCAAAGGGTAAAACGGAACCCTATTACTGAGACTTCGCTGTCCGTCCGTCCGTCCGTCCGTCCGTCCGTCCGTCCGTCCGTCCGTCTGTCACCAGGCTGTATCTCACGAACCGTGATAGTTAGACAGTTGAAATTTTCACAGATGATGTATTTCTGTTGCCGCTATAACAACAAATACTAAAAAATAGAATAACATAAATATTTAAGGGGGCTCCCATACAACAAACGTGATTTTTTTGCCGTTTTCATAGATAATGGAACCCTTCGTGCGCGAGTCCGACTCGCACTTGGCCGATTTTTTTTGTAACAACATTACTACGCATTTTTTATGTAATATAAATAAAATAAATATACGTTGCCTCCTGTAAAGATCAATAGATGGCGCTGTACGAAAATGGAATCGCTCTATGGTTGCATCTACGACCCTGAAATTTGTTTTTAAACAGAAATAATGTCCGGTGACGTAGTGACAGCCCACTCGGGGCTAACTACATAGTCAGGTCAAAAAAAAAAAAAATCATGTCTACAGAGAAATAAAGGCTAAAAGCCCAAATCTCATGCGTGCGAAGCCGCGGGCTTCTGCTAGTACATAATAATTTTATTAGCAGCTGACAAAGTACTTTATCTTACGGAAGATCCGAGCCATATGTATGAAGCTAAGTTTTGGAAGTTTAGTAAATTGCTTGCATACTGAATCTAGCCCAACCTTAGCTTTCGTATCACGTACAAACTATTCGAAATGGACTTTCATAGGTATTCCAACTAGACACATATCCTATACATCTTCAGTTACATGGAATGCTAAAAGCTCAATTTCATATTGACAGTTTCGAACTTCCTATCATAATAAATCGTAGGTACATTTGTACTCATATAATTGTCGAGACTGTATTTAGTACCGTAGCTTTTAATATAAGAGCAGATGAAATACCGTGGTAATTCCATTTTTTTTACCCAACGTCGGGAGACATACAAGCACACGGCCTACCCGATGGTAAGGGGTTACCGAAACCTATAAACGCTTGCAATACTTTAAGTATCACTCGTGCGATGCCACCTCTACTGTTAATACAGCAACGCCTTACGAGCTTTCTGTTGACCTCACTTACTTGCAGGAATTTTTTGGTCGCAGTTTTCTGTGAGATGAAAGTACTTCTCTAGACGGACTGCTTTCAAGCGCCATACTTCACATGAAATATCCAGACCAAAATAAACAGACATGTTCATGCACACTAATGTTTGTCCTGTGTAGGAATCAACACACGAGCGTTGGTACCAAATTAACGTTACTAATTGTTGTACCATCGAGCGTCAAATCTACGATGACAGCTTTACATCCGGTGAGCCGCATACTTGTATACCTTCCGACGTTGTATAATATAAAAATCTATTTTTGCTAACCAAGCTGTCATGAATTGGTTACAGAGAATAATTAGTATTCATAAGACACACCATGAGAGAAACAGTACTTAATTATGTAACGTTGTCGAAAGATCAGCGTTGTTTTAACTATCACCTGCCTTTGTTATTAGGGAACGAAATTCATTTTAAAGGAATATTAATTAATTACCACAACAAACAACTGTATAAAACGAAATAGAAATTCATTCACAAATACAAATACATGAACTAGTTAAAACAATATTTGACCCAAAATGTTATGTATTTACTCCATTGGGCTCAATAGTAATTTATTGGAATAATATTGGAATAATCCTACTAATATTATAGTTGGGAAAGTTTGTGAGCATTTGTTGCTCAATACTTTCACGTAAAATTACCTGAAGGAACTTGTATAAATTTATGTTACGTTATTACACAAAAATAGAGGATTAGCTGTGATAACACACTGGATACATTTTATTCCGAAACCATTATAGGTTAAACTTGAGAAGTCATTTGTAATAAAATTTGTAAGTTATACCAAAAACATAGTAAAATATACTATGCCAAAAAGAAAGAAAAATTTGTCTTTTCATCTTGCAACAATTAAAACTTTTCAACAATATGTTTTACATATTGGCAAGGATCCAGGATACCAATGCGCGGAATGTAGGCGAAAGCTTAGGAGAGCGCCCTCTAATCGATGAAATGGAGACTATTTAGTGCACACACTTATGTCTTGGTTGTACTAAATTCAACCTACCTTAATCTAAGACCTGTCGGACGTATGTCTCATGTAATTTCAGACACAGGATTATTCGTTATTCATTGCATCGTCGTAATCCTGAGAAATATTGACTTCATCACAATACACTACACTTTTAGTACGAGTTTGAGGTTTTAGAATTACAGATGACTCCAAGTTTATAAGGTTTTAAAGGTAATGGGAGATTTTACATTTCTTTTTGAGGTCTACCGACTACACAGTGGATTGTATTTGGAGAAGTTCTTTGATGTTGTAGCAGCATCACCAATGACAAAAGTAATAAAAAATAATGATAAGGTACTGAAAAGTGCTGGGTGCAGCCTTCATGTCGTCCAGCCAGTCAGCGCAGTACTCCGCGAATCTTCCGCACTTCGTCGAATCGCTAGTTACCATATGATAAAAAAAGATAACAATCACATTGTATCTTATTAATTTTTCATAGTTTTAATCTCAGTTTTTTAATCTACCAGCATTCGCATATCTACTACCAAATCCGTATTGTGAATTACGAAAATTTTCATTAGCCTTAAAATAGAGTTGCAATTGGTCAAGCATTAAATTTCCTTTCAAATACTTTACTCAATGCTGGCAAAATAGATATGGGTCTGTAATTCCCCAGTTCACTTTTTCACCTGACTTGATTAATGAAATTAATTTACTAAATTTCATCAAGTCTGGAATACACCCATATCTATACATTGTTTAAAAATAAGTGCCAAGTATGGAGCTATTGACATAATCATATAATGAAATACTTTTATGGACATTTTCTAATGATCCTCCGAGTTTTAATGTATAATTGTTTAAAAGTTTTAATAATTTCGCTTGACTGAATATGTGTAAATTTAAAAAGCTCCACCCTTGGTTTTACTTTCTCCTTTAATAACTCAGCAGCAGCATGCGGAGATGAGTTAAGGGAGTCAGTGGTACTGTAAGGGATATTAGTGAAGTAGTCATCAAATAGATTTGCTATTTGTTTAGCAGCTGTCACAGTTTGATTATATAGTTTAATAGAATAGTCATTATCGCGTGGTTTATCTTACCTGTTTCTTCTTTTAACAATATCCCAAACTAAGTAGCCATGTTCCTCCTCCAGCAAAATCTCTGGACAAACTTAGCGCAATGTTCAATGACCTCAATAGTGTTTCCTACCAGGTAGGTCTCAAGATGAACATGGACCTACGCCGGTCACGGTTGGAAGCAATAAGCTCGAAGATGTTGACGAATATGTCTAGCTAGGGCAGGTTATTCAGTCAGGTAAGTTCAACTTCGACCGTGAGGTCAACAGAGGGATTTAAGTCGGCTGGGCAGCGTTCGGGAAACTTCGGTAAAGTCGAGTCAAGTCGAGTTCGAGCAAAGTATTTGAACAGTGTGTGTTACCAGTGATGACATACGGAACTGAAACGTGGCCCTTCACTGCGGGCCGTATAGGGGAAGCTCAAGGTCGCCCAGCGTGCTATGGAAAGAGTTATGCTCGGGGTTATTATCGAGTTCAGGTCCAGCGAGATTTTCTTTCCCGATGCTATATATGTGGAATGCGCCCCTTATCGAGTTTTCTGAGCTACAGCTCGGGGTTCTTCATTAGGGCTTGAAGAGATTTTACAGGGTCAGTCTGATATCCCTGGTGTTGAAAGCATCTGTATGAATATTAAATAACATTAGCGCGATGCCAACTAAACCACCTACTTTGACTCCAACGCTCGTGGGTTCGATTCCCACTCAGGACAAACATTTTATATGCATGAAAATCTCTGTTCGCCTCGGTCTGGGTATTTTAAAGAAAGGTAAGGCGCATCAAAGCAACCCGTCTGGGGAATTACCTGGGGAAGTAGTTTATTGAAAACTGGAGTCAAAGCAACTCCCTTGAGAGTATTGTTGTGATCTTGCGTGTGAGTGAGTTCACCACTAAGCTCTTAAAGATAACCGCTTTATATCTGGTGTACCGCAGGCTCATATGCCTCATGACATTGTATAAAAAAAAATGCCATAAAGAAACAAACATTTGTTTTATCTTTTTGCAAGAATCAGAACTCTTTAAAGGAACATGTTTTATATGTCGACACCCGGAATGCCAATAGTAAGGAGAAATGCTAAAAAGAAGGCTCTCTAATCGATGAAATAGACATTTCTGGCGGTGAATTTACACGCATACGTCTTGGCAGTAATAGGGGTTAAAGTATGAAATTGCCGTTTTATAATAATATATACTTTGAATTGACATTAAACCTTCATGGTGTGAGATTTTCGAGTGAAACTTTTTCACGTGATACCTATGTAATGTACTCGTATATACAACTTTGTTCATTATTAATCGCGACAATTCTGAAATTTATTGACTGCCCCACGGTAAATTGTGCATTCACTGTACTTTTAATTTAAATTATTAAATAAAAAAATAATGTATTTTAATTTTAAAGTCTGCGGATTGCGGACGATTCCAAGTTTCCACATGGTATCGAGCCCTTAGATCTAAGGAGACTTTCCCTCTCTTTGTGTGTTCTGCTGACTGCGTAATGGGTTAGTTTAGAGGAATTGTTTGATATGATACTACTTCTATCGTTAAAGAATTATAGAAGACTTTTACTGGGTTTGGCATGATACCCCTGGTGTTTCAAGCATACATACAAAATGCTTAGTATTAGGCAGGGCATGCTTATATGCCACCCTAGTCTCATACGTGAGATTTATTCCAGGCCATATACCCAATTATAGGTATTTTATTTATACAAGAACGGTAGTAAAAGCAGCATACGGCCCATCTGATGTGAAATGGTTACCGTAGCCTATGAACACTTGCAATAAAATAAGTGTAGCTCGCGCGGTGGGAGCTTTTTGGTAATCTCACTTACCGCAGGAACACAGCAACTCTCCAGAGAGTTGTTATTTGGGTGGTTCTCTGTGAGGTGGAGGTACTTCCCCCGATAGGCTGTTTTGATGCGCCCTACCTCTCTTAAAATTACGCGAGTTAAGATGAAACTAACATTTGTAGCTCTAAGGAGCGTGGAAGATTTGTAACCATAATAACTGTACAGTCAGAGGACTCTGATGATTGATGGTAAGACGGAACGTGTGCCGCATTACTTGCACTTACGTGACAACCGTTATCGGATCGTTGGCGACAAATAGCTACGGAATGAGGTCGGCTAAATACAAACACTACTTACTTACAAAGTGTTTCTAAATTATAAATATGCCAAATAGCAACTCCCTAGAGGGTTGTTGTGTTCCTGCGTGTGAGTGAGGTTACTAGTAAGCTCCCAAGGTGTTGCTGTGTAAGCAGCAGAGGAGGCATCGCTCGATAATTAATATATCGCAAGTGTTAATAGACTACGGTACCCGCTTTACATCAGGTGGGCCGTATGATTGTATGCCTCCCGACGTAGTATAAAAAAAAAACGTTTACCGACGACCTGATTAGTGTGCTAAACGTGTTACAACTTAAAACTGGGATTTTAATGACGCTCCATCATCTTCAGATCTACTGTTACTACTGCTTATTAAAAGAGATTGGAACATCTGATGAGCTCGGTGGTGGAAGCGGCTAACAACGCGACTTTGTCACCAACGCTCGTGTGTTCGATTCCCACACACAACAAACATTTGTCTGCATGAACATGTCTGTTTTATCTGAGTGTTTTTAAGAGAGGTAGGATTAAAGCAGCCCGTTTGGGGAAGTACCTCCACCTAACAGAAAACCGCAGCCAAATAACAACTCCCTATTGTTGTGTGCCTGCGTGGAAGTGAGGTCACCAGTAAGCTTTAAGGAGTTGCTGTCTTAGCAACAGAGGTGGCTTCGCGCGAGTGATACTTAACTTATTACAAGCGTTTATAGGCTACGGTAACTGCTTTACATCAGGTGGGCCGTAAGCTTGTATGCCTCCCGACGTCATATAAACAAAAAACGTAACGAAGATTTATTTCAGAGCAGACCGACTCGGAAAGTATCTCCCCGAGGAATATTCTCAGCTACCAATGAATGAAGTGACTAAACTATAGACTTTTGTATTTACATTGCCTGGGAAAGTCATATTCTAAATAGGTTCGAAAAGTTTTCACTCAGATTTCTCACATTTAGAGGGATTTTTTTCGATCCCTATTCGATTATGGTGTTTCGAGGATATATGAATACGCCTACAAGAAAGTTGACGTGATGGGCCCTTATGTCGCAGGCGTCCATGGACTACGATATCCGCGATATACTAGTTTACCAACCGACTTAGTATGTTAAGAAACATTGGTACCGAAGTTATATAAAAATAAATGCTAGCTCAGTGTATAACCAGTTGAGAATGCGCAAGCTTGAATTGCCAGAGGAACACCTGGCTCGTCAATTATATAACAATTATTTTATTTTTATTTATCGGCCATTTTGACCGTGTTCCTTAAGAGATAAGAACGGTGTTCCTGAACATTCCTATTCTACTTTTTTATGCTGAATCCGAATCTGAAGTCAAAATTCGAATGTTCGAAAAAAACGCACACACAGCCAAACGCACAGACAATCATATAGATTTCATATAGGAACGGTGTTCCTGAAAAGGCAAAAAATATTCTTAAAGCTCTGTTTATTTACCTCTGTACGAAATTATTATAGTTAATATTCTGAACAATAAAATACTTTTAAGATATATTTCTATATTAGAGCGTGGTTAATTAAGCAACAGTACTTTATCTACCAAGTAGAATAAATGTCACAACTCAAGTTATGTGTATATTGCCACTAGGTTTGCGTTTAATAGGAAAACTTTAACGGAGATCTCGCAAACACTACAACTTTGAAATGCCTCTAACAAGACTAAACTCACAACCGTAAATAAAGCGTATTTTAGTAATTTTAGATTCTGTATTTGCTGAACTTCGTTGCTTACAAATATAACTTTTAGAAAATATTTGACTTTTGTAAATTTTGACTACCATGATCAAATTAGTCGTGTACTATCAGAAGGTGATAATTAGGAGCCCTAGAAACCAGCGAGCGTGCATGAAAAGAGGAATTAATGTTAAAGAAGCGAGTGAGGTATGTAAGGATCGAGTCACGTGGCGCTTGGTTCTCTCTGCCTACCCTGTACGGGATTTGACGTGAAGTTATAAATAGATAGATTGACTTTTGTAATACACGAGAAGGTACAGGTACATTTTTAGGAATAGCCTCACTGGGGAATACAAACCATTAAACCACTAGACTGCGCATGAAGGCACCCTGCTCTCACAAAAATGTTGTGTTTTAGCGCCTAAATATATCAGTGATTCGAGCTTATTGACCAATGAGAGAACATTTTAACTAATAAGCCGGTAATTGCTGCGATGTTGATCAGTGAACCGGCCAAAAGCAGCTGTGCGTTCTATTTTACCCCACGACCGTGAATTGAGACACTATGTAATGTCGGTCTAATCAGACCTCTATAGGTTATTTCAATTGCGTAGGTATTTCCATCTGAAATTTAGGTACAACGTTGAGACCCATATAAGCATACGATTCACGTGGTGTACAAAGTTTTCAGCCTAAGAACGCTGGCAATGCAAGCAGTATCATAAAGAATGGAGCTCCAAGTGTGACAAGGGCTTTCAAAGTCAAGTTAAAGGCAAAGAGATTAGTTAATTACTGGACAACGGGACAGGCCCACCACTCATACCCACCACTGTGTCTCCTGTGTAGCCAGAATTAACAGCGGCGACCACAAAAAAGGCAATGAACAGTGAAGTCCATTGCCGTCCCGGGGGTTAAACTACAGCTGCCTTGGAACTCACAACGAATTTAATCAGAAGAAATTTGTAGGAGTAGGAAGTTTTGGAATTGACTTCCCCTCTTGGCAAAGTGAGAGACAGCAATATGACAAATAAGGCATTTAAAACCTCAAAGAGATGGCTAGTCAAGTGAAGCTCAACTGCCGTGCACCACGGATTATCAAATATCTAACACTATTGGGACCTAAACTGTGAGTTGTTACCTAACACATCGATTCCAATAATATAGATTGCAGAACCGCCTAAACGCCTGGTAGTTCTCCCTTGTTGCCACCAAATCAGAATAGTATACTACCCCGGATGTGACACGCAAGGAATTTAACATATCGTCCCGCTCCCGTTGCCAGAGATCGCACTCCCAGAGAACATGATGTGCTGTTTGCTCGAATTCATGATTTGTCGTAGAACACTCACATAAAGGCGATGACACAAGTCTAAATGAAAAGAGCTTCGCCCTAAAGTTTCCATGCCCTGTTAAAAATTGCGCAACGGGGTGATCGACTTCTAACCACTCTTTACTTAATCTGTCTCGCACTGATTGAAAGAACAGATACAAGTGGCGTCCTTTAGTAGAAGTTTCCCATCTTTCTTGCCATTCCGACAGTAAAGTTTCAAATACCTCGTCAATGGGTTTGAACAATCTAAGTATTTTGTCAATATCGCGGCGTTTTAGAAAGTCAGGGTGTATGTTTTTAGAGGTGTAGTACATTGAAGCCCGGCGTTGAATTTCTAAGTCAACTGGTAATACGCCTGCCAGCACTGGTAGTGCCTCGGTGCTCACAGTTCTATACGATTTACATAAGAATATTAAAGCGAGCCGCTGACTTTGCAGCAACTTACGACGCGCAGCACCTATGGTAGCCCTATCAGCCCATGCAGGTGAACCGTACGTAATACATCCTAAATATGTGGCTGTGTAAATAATTTTTAACGTTTTAAAAGTTAAGCCCCACGTCGAGGTGGAAATTCGAGTTAACGCATAAAAGTTCTTTTTGGCTTTTTCTCCAACCTGCTTTATGTGTTCAATGTAATTAAAACCTTTGTCTAACAGTAATCCCAAGTAACAAACCGAGTTTTTATTTGCAACTGATACTCCATTGAAGTGGAATCGCGGCAGAACCTGCAAATTTCCCTTAAGCAAGAGCTGATATGTTTTGTGAGGTGCGAAATCGAGACGGTTACGATAACCCCAGTCTGAAATGAGGCCAAGGCAAGTAATGGCTAGTTTTTCTATACTTGATCTGGAATTAGCTTTTATTAATAAGAGGCCGTCATCGGCGTAGCCAGTTAACGAACACCCTTCCGGTAAGGGTAGGCTAAGAAAGTCATCAAAACCGATATTCCAAAGATACGGCCCTAACACCGAACCCTGAGGACAGCCCTGCGTAAGCACCTTCGAAGCAGCATAATGCCCAAATGTTAATTTAGTTGTACCATTAAAAAAGTACGATCGAATAAGGGAGTATATGTTGCTATGGCAACCTCTCGCCTTTAGTTTCAGCAACAACATTGGCCACCAAGCATTATCGAAGGCACCTGAAATGTCTAAGAAAATACCTACAACGTATTTACTAACCGAGAGTTCCACAATTTTACGCACTACGAGTGCCGCATCAACAGTAGACTTGCCGATGGTAAAGCCGAATTGATTTTTATGAAATTGAGGGCCACCGGGCAACAGACGTGGTACAATTAAACGTTCAAGTAATTTACCCAACGATGGCAGTAGGGTAATAGGGCGATAAGACTTCGGATCGTCGGGTTGCTTATCACCGCTTTTTGGTATTATCTTTATAACACCACTACGCAAAACGCTAGGAAAGTTGCCTTCCACAATACACCGGTTTAATACCTTTAAAATAGGTTCCGCGGCTACTTTACAAGCTTCCTTGATCATTTTGTTTGAGATTTTATCATCACCAGAAGCTTTATTTGTTGGTAATGTTTTTACAACATGTAGAAATTCGTCCATTGACACCACAGTTGACATTGGATTGGCAGGGCACAGATCTACCGCGGCCCTCACCTCGCGATGGTAGTCACTATCATTATCAGGGCAATCATCCGGAATTAAAGCATGCAAAAGTGCATCAGTAGTCTCCTCTATACCGAGGGTGTGGGTATTATCAAGTTTAATATTAGAAACAAAGGCCTGATCAATGCGCCTATTTGCCTTAAATTCGTGATACAGGGGAGACCACGGTCCCTCACAATTTAATCTTTCTACTATTCGTTTTAGCAAATTACCCTTAGATTTTTCGATGGCGGCGCGATAGTGAGATCTAGCAATACGCAAGTTACTCAGAGCTGTTTGGTATGGCTCTCCTTCGATTTTACGTTTTCTTAATTTAGAAATCTTACGTCGGGCACAGCGGAGACTCCTACGCAGCCTGACAAGCGTATCATTCCACCAGTCACAACGTCTCTTATTAACTATAGCTTTTCGGCCCATAATAACGTCGGCACAGTATGTGAATGTATCAGACATAATTTGAACACTTTCTGTGACTGTAAGTTCAGCACGAGTGAAATCTCCGGCGCGTGAAGCGAAAAGAGAAGCAAAGGCTGCCCAATCGACATTTTTAGTTTTATACTGAAAGCCAGTATGCTGTTGCGGGTGTAAGTTGTCTACAACCGGGGAGAAGTTACAAACGATCAGACGGTGATCACTGCAAGAAGCCTCAGGTAAAACGCGCCAGTTTTGTATTCGGACGTCTACACTAGAAAGTGTGACGTCAATAGAAGACTCGCCCATTGGGCTGCTAAATGTAGGTGGTGCTTCTGGGGTATTGTGAATAAGAAGATTCATTTCAGCAATGAACTCTTCAACAGCAGAGCGTCTGTCAGCATCGGTTGCTCTCAGCTTACCGTACCATAATGGCGATGATGCATTTACGTCAGCTCCTATAACTACTTTATGACCAGAAAGCGCATGTAAAACTCTACGCAGATGGTGTAAATGAGGACCTACTGGGTCTGAATATTGAAAATAACAACTCACTACGAACACTCTTAGATAGGGCGATGTTACTTCAGCTACCGCACAGTGCGTGGACATTAAGTTATTTATCGCTGTTATAGTTAAACCGCTTTTTGGAACATAAATACCCGCGCGTGACTTATTACTGAGCTGTAGGAATTTACTGGTTAGTTGGGCTCGTTGGTATTGCTCCTGAACTAAGACTAGATCGAGCTTATAATCCGCAACGAGCTTATCTAACTCTGATGTTGCAATTTTATCGTTGTGAAGATTTAATTGAGCAATAACGACGTTATCCATATGTGGTATTTAAAATATTGTACTCCAACCTAGCCGCATAAGTTGGACAAGATTCTGACCCGGTCTTGTGGTCAGACACCTTCTTTAGCCGCCTACATGGTGCGCATATCGGTTTAAAGTCTTTTTCCGATTTCTTAGTACATTCCCGCGAGTCATGAGATTCAGCACAGTGAGCACAAGTTGGTTTGGTCTCTGTGCAATATTTGCTAACATGACCGTATTGTTGACATTTTAAACAACGTACTACTTCAATGTCATCCACGAATCTACATGTGGCAAAGTCGATAAAATTTTTTTCTTTTGTTGAAATAAGGTGCTTGCGTATTTCCGGGGATAGTTCGATACCCATCCATTTTCTACCGTAGGCTACAGGACGACGACGCACTATTTTTATATCTTTCAAGTACTCAGACAATGTAATGTTCATTTCGTTTTTTATATTTTGATTATATAACGCTGACAAAAACTTTGTGTCGTCCATTTTATCGGGAATGTCTTTTATAATAATACGCGGTCGGCGTCCTTTGAGCTTTTCGAGTTTAAGCCCCGCCGATTTTATACCTTCTGCCGATTGCAGCTTCCGTAACTGAGCATCATTTGATACACGTAAAACTACACCCGATTTGGCAGTTTTTTTAACGCCTACGATTTGAAAACCATCATCGGATGGCTTGATGGCTTTCATAAGAGCCTCCTTCGTAGCTTCGGACGTTTTGAATTCCGCGGATCGTGTCTCTGTGGGATATGCCACAATGCAAGGCATTGGTTCGCGAGTTTGAATGGGTTTAATTTGCTTGGGCAATCGAAGTTTCAATTTGTCTGAGTACGATGCACCGGTTTTAGCAACGGGTGCTACATGGTTATTTTTGGCTTCTAATTTGAGTGCTAGCAAATCGCGTTCTGTTACGGCAAGCTTCGTTTCAGTTGTTGCTGACTTTATGGCCATCATAGACACTAGAGAGGTAACCCGCTGAGTCATATCCATTATTGCCGATCTATGAGCGACACCAATGCGAGAGGTCAGTCCGTTAATAATTTCGTTAATTTTTGCCAAGCATTGTGATGATTCGCGGACGAACTCGATATTGTCAACGTTCGAGTCTACAACTTCAAGCGAGCTATTACGACTTAAATTGGCCATATTTTCAAAGCTAGACGACCGCTGTAGTCGTTTTTCTTTCGGTGACAAATTATTAGGTGATATATCGCCTAACGGTCTTTTGACATTACTGGTTGTTGCGGGCGGCGAGCGTGGGGTCAGGTTACTGCGGCGAAAAACCGGCGTATTAATTTTTGTACCACCAGGATCATCGGGGTTGTTCGGCATTTTACAATAACAACGAACTTAGTAACAAATAAAAATAGAATAAATTTAAATAAAGCTAATACGTGTCAGTACAAATTATTACCCCGATACCGGGGTAAATTTATTGACTGACAACACCAGGAGATAACAATTTGCATACGCTTTTAATATTTTAATGCTACCAATTAATCTTTACTATTGCTTTTCAATAAAATAGAAAACAAAATATCGAATAATTACTTACTTTTCAATGGGGCAAACCTGTTTTTACAAAGCCGCGGACGACGAGACGGCCCGTGCGTACGTACTACCTACCAGTTTCTTGATTTATTTCACTGCGATGAAATATTACAAATTAAACCTTAATTTAAACGAAAATCGACGCGGAATTTAGATATTTATATCACAATAAACCAAATTCAACGAAATATCACTCACACTGTACAATAACAACGAAGTAAAATATTTAAATAAGCAAACAAATACACGGAGAAAATAAGCGCACCCGACTCGCGAGGAAGCGGGAGGGGAATGATTTAATTACTGGACAGAGATAGCCTAGGGGATAAAGAACCGGGCCTCGGAGCGGGACAGGGAGGACGATCCAGAGGCTGTCCCGCTCCGGAGACGGCGGACGGAAGTGCGGCGTAGGCGCTACGCGCACCTACTGCCGCCTCCCTAACCTGTGGGACTAGGGGTCAGGATGGGAACCTGGCCCCATAATGGTCCCGCCGCCGGAGGGGCTGTCCCAATTTGCCGGGATGGCCCCTAGAGAGAAGAAGTCCGGCCCCTTCTGAGGGGCTGGCCAGTCGCAGTGGTGCCCTGTTGCCAACCGGGCACCACACCAACGCGGCCGATGGCATTTCGCGGGGTCGTTTAGTGGGTATACCGTCGGACAGCCGACGGGGAGTCCCACACTACCACGGCGGCCACCCAGGCACCGGTGGTGTGCGCAACGCATTTATCCCCGCGTCACAAAAAAAATAAAAAAGGGGGATAAAGAACCGGCCTAGTGAACTATAGGTCCCCGGTTCGAATTCTGGCATGTACCACTAAATTCGCGTTTTCGGATTTATGTACATATTTGTAATTATCGCTAGCTCGGCGGTGAAGGAAAACATCGTGAGGAAACCCGCACGTCCGAGTAAATATATTTCGAAAGACGCGCTAAGGTTTTCCCTCTAGGTTGTGGAGGCCAGGCAGCAGTCGCTCCATGTAAGTATCAGTATCTTCGACAAATCCTTAGGCTTAGGTAGCGGTCCCCGCCAAACCTAGTGGATTAGGAAACGGGATAAGGCTAGATGTAATAATTAAATAACCAATGTAAGACAAATGTCACCTTAGTCTACCTGCGACCACGGACGCTGCGAAGCATTCGAAACGTCAGGTTCAACAAAATAAATAAAACATGATACTTCCGTTAAAAATTGTTTAATTCAAAGTAGGAAAAACTGCCATTGATGTTCACAGTAGTGGGGATGGACGGCTGATAAATGTTACTCTCAGCTACAGCGAACGCTCAGAAATCGTGGTTCCCAGAAGGATATTTCGCTCTGTCGATAAAATAGAATATTGCTCTAGGAACAACATCTCTTTTTGTACCTCAAGACAATATTCAGGCTGCATTTCCAATTAGCGACATTAGCTTTGTAAACCGCTTGCCTGATACGCTGAGCTTCTCTACAAGGGCTATTAAACTACGATCATTTTATGGCCCGCACCAAACACAAGGCGATTGTGTAGTAACATTCTGTGCCTTTCAAAATTACACCAGCAACTGCCCTTGCACAATATGATGAAGATCAAATACGTAGTAGAATTTATACAACCCATCCTAGTCGTTTGACTATATCATGACATTCTTTAGATCGAAATAGGTCTCGTCTGGGTCCGGATCACAAACGGATAAGCCACTTGAATGCGCTGCGCTGCTATCATATTATATGATTAGAGGGTATTGACCAATAGGATAATATTTTAACCAATAAGCCGATAAGTGACGCGATGTTTGATCGGCGAACTAGCCAATAAGAGATACGCTTTCTGTAGCCTTTGTGGCCTTTGGGCACCCCTGTCATTCACATAGTTCTCTTAATTAAAAGATAATGCACAAAGTTTAATATTAAAGGAACTAAAGCAAGCCACGGCATTATTGGATGATTAAATTAAACCGAAAAATTACAGCCTAATTGATACATAGAAATACATATATACCTAAAGAGTATACCACTAAACAAATATGTCAACAGCATAAAAGTTATATTACATAAAAAGTTATGTCTAAGTCGATAGGGCAAAATTTATAAGGAATTAAGACAATGAATGAAATGGATTCTCACGGAAATAATTGTGTAAGTCAGTTGAGTGAAACTGAGAGATATCGTTGATGGCAATAATTCTGCTACCAAGAATACATATAGGTATCAATATATTAATACGTTAAGCAAACACTTTGTAACCCTTTTTACAAAAATTACGCGAACGGAGGACTATGAAATTTGGCACAATCAAAGTTTATATGGAAAAGAAGTGCAAAAAGCTTTTTTTTTTATAATTACGCTTGGAAAATACATTCAATCAATAAAAAAAAACATTACAAATACTACCATGCATTTGACACATAAACACATATATACCCAATTATAGACTTCTCTTTTATTTATGGATAAAGTCTGTGGTCAAACTGAGAAGAGATTAATATTATTAGTCTTTAGTATTATTTGTCTATAGTCTTACTGAATGTCAAAATAATCATAATTATGATAATGTCATAATCATAGATATTTGTGCTTTACGTCTATACGAGTATATTAATACGTGAAAGAAAAGCCTTTTTAAGCATATTGAGCTTTCGGAGAAGTATGATATTTGGCACTATTAAAGTAAGTATGTGGAGAAGACGTGCAGAAATATAAAAAAAGCATAATATGTGTTAAAAATATACTAAATTAAACAAAACGCTTCAGAGTGAAATACAAAATGTTGTCAATGTCAAATACTTACGAGTATTAGACTGAGACCAAACAGTCACACTGAGATTATAGATTATCGCTAAAGAGTCTTTGAATAATATTGTTGAAATAAAATAATCCGCCTGTTGATCTCTCGGTCGAAGTTGTAAGTAAATATTTAATAGAGACTATTAAACTACTGTTTAGCATCAGTGTTGTTAGTACAGTGGTATACTGTGCTCTTAGTATTCATGTTACAATACGATACTAGCTATATTAGTGAGTTTATATGCGTCGTGGGGCAAACGCTCCAACCAGATTATCCGTTCGACAGCTTATATCGTATGTTTTATGCTGTAAAAAAAATAACAATATTTTCTAAGGCTATCGCTACTATGATTATTTTAACTACTATTAACCATAAAATGAAAATATTATTTGTTGCCACAGCCATCATAAAAGTATCGTATTTAGAAGAACCTGGTAGATAACCTAACCTCTATGGCCTGTGAGGGCCTGAAATAACGAAATACATTACATTAATAAACTAATAGGAGGCGCCTATTCTACCGACCGAGAAGAAAGCAAATTTTCCTAGAATTGAAACTTAGGTAGATAAGTCTCTGTCTTAGTCATACGTACGTATTTCATAATGCCATCTGTCTTCAGGAAGGTATTATTCACCTTTCTAACCTCAAATGAACAAATAAAATAGAATCATACTAAAATGAAATGGTACATTGACAAATTATTTACTTACCTTTGGTTTGTAAATCTTACTTCATATAAATTCACAACTCATTTAGAATTATAACTGAATTGTTGATATTAGTTTAACAATATTTTTAGTTGTAAATTTTTAAACATAAACACTGCTAAATTTCTGAACGTAAGTGATAATGACGACTCATTTGGATTAGAAAAATGTCGAGAATTTCCTTTTTTATGTGATAATGTTTTCTAGGGTACATTCTTCAGTTATGTATGTATTCAGTTATATTGAACCCCTGATTGTATATACATCACGTAACATATACAGTACACATTTGTAATAAATCATTTAAGAATTTTACGTACCTACTATTTATTTCGTAGATGTACATACAATCAGGGGTACAAAAGCCCCAAAAATTAATTAATCTCCTTTGACGCATGACGGCATAGAGAGCGTCATGTTAACTTCCGTCACGGCATACTGTTCAATTTTACTGCTAAGGCGCGCCAATAGATGTTTCACATCAAAAGTTGCATATGTCGTATCTGCTGCACCAAATTTCATCAAAGTCTCTTTGGATTAGAGTGCAAAAATTATCCTTTTACAGGTAAAAGGATATTTTTTGCATCAACCAAACAAACAACCAAATCCAATTATCTCGTTGCAATATAAAAGTTAGTGTTCTGAACTTAGGTACTTACAATCTCGGTAAAGAACAATAAGTATGAACTCTCTATAGAGAATTTTCAGTAGGTCGACATTTAATAAGAAAACTTTCAAACTCCATAGAAAACTTTTAAACAGAGTAACAAGTTAGTTGGTAATTATTCCATATCCAATTTTCTGATTATATTGAGTAAAGCTACACTATTATGTCTCGACTGTGCTCCTGTATTTCGACCAAGAAAGACTTTTGGTCTAATATAACGATTGCACATTATACAACTACGTAGTCTATTATAGCTTTCACTATCAAAGTGACAACTACTATTTCTTGCTTTAGTTTTTGTGTTTTCTAATGTATGACAAATTATAAATCTCACTCATACGGTGGCAGATTAAAAATTATATCTATAGTTTCAAATTCAATGATCTAATAAAGTAGTTTCTTGTTCGACTTTAAGAATACAATACTGTAAACGGGGCCGTAGGAACAACTGTCCGTCACAATAAATAAATAAATATCTTCGAACTGCACAGTACCATCTAGCTCAAATTAACGAACCTTGTGCTATGAATGCTAGGCAAATGATAACGTATTTTTTTTTGAAAGATATTTAATCTTACAACACATAGAAGAAATCCAAACCAAGATGAACAGACGAGTTCTTGAAAATAAATGTATGTCTTGTGCTAAGAATAGAACTCACACCATTGGTGTTGAAGTAGCCATTGCTAATAACTCGATGCTCGTGTATTTCCTGAAAAACGCGAATTTACACTAAAAAGTTAAAAAAACAATTATTATTAATTAATATTATATATATATATATATATATATTAATAATAATATTATATATATATATATATATATATATAAATTAGTGAATGTCGGCTCAGCTTTCCTAATTAGTGTATATCAACATGAGCTACAAATAGAGGAAGCTGTGGCTTATATGAGTATTGCTTATTATTACTCTGTTGATATTTCTGAACCAAATATTTAATTAGGGAAACGAAAATAAAACCGGCACCCGCCGTGTAAACCATACAGAGCTGATGAATATTCTTTGGCTTATCTTATTTAATGTATGACTTTACCACTTTAAATAAATCTGTGGTAGGTAGAAACTGTGTTACCATCGCTAGATTTTTTTTCGAGGAAATATTTTCTTTATGTTTTTATATAGGTAGAATATTATTTTATTCCTTGAATATATTTTTTAACTAAAATCTATACTATACATATTTAATATTATAAATGTGATAGTGTGTTTGTTTATCCTTCTTTCACGTCAAAACGGAGCAACGGATGTTGTTATGTGATTCTTTGTATGGGGATAGTGGGAGGGTTCGAGAGTATTATTTAAAGAGAGAGATAGAGAGAGGCTACGCAATACTTTATATCGCTCACTCCCATGAAAAACATTCTCATTTTCTTTTGACCATGAGGACGAAGCCGTTGTTAACAGTTAGTTGTTCATAAACTTCGGCTCGGCAGCGTTCGGGAAACTTCGACACATCTTCTCGTCCAAAATACCTCAACGCCTGAAGAGTAAAGTCTTCGAGCAGTGTGTGTTGCCAGTGATGAGATACGGAACTGAGACGTGACCCTTCACTGCAGGCCGTATGGGGAAGCTCAAGGTCACTTAGTGTGCTATGGAAAGAGGTATGCTCGGGCTTTCTCTGCGTGATAGAATCAGAAATGAGGATATCCGCAGTAGAACTAAGATAACCGACATAGCCCACAGGATAGGCAAGCTGAAGTGGCAATGGGCCGGCCATATAGTTTGTAGAACCGACAACCGCTGGGGAAGAAAGGTTCTCGAATGGCGTCCCCGCACTGGTACACGCAGTGTGGGACGACCCCCCACTAGATGGAGTGCCGAACTCAAGAGGTTTGCAGGGAGTCGATGGATGCAGGTGGCACAGGATCGAGAAGAGTGGCACTCTAAAGGGGAGGCCTATGTTCAGCAGTGGATGAGTACAGGCTGGAATAATAATGATGATGATGAGTTGTTAGATTAAGGCGTTATTTTGCGAAAGTCAAATATATTCTATTGCTACTGCAGTCGTATTTACAATTACTCACAGGCAGCGACGCCATGTATCTCCTAAACGTAGTGAGTGGATGCCGGCCGGGATAAAAAAATCTGAAATTACAGTTGTCTAAATATAGAGAAATAAATACGATGCAAAAAACAAAATTTCCTTCACAGATTAATACAATACAGATATTAATACTTTAAAACAAGGCAATAGTAGCATTTTTAGCAATGTATTTGTTTCGTGGATAAAAGAAGAGTATGTGGAATAAAATGCCCGGCCGTGTTGAGTCGAATATTTGCTATATTGGTGTTGTAATATTTACCAAACAGGCATGCAGGTATGTCAACACGTAACATGCCAATCACAGTGCCTTTTAAACAGGCAGGCGTGTTTGCCAAATCGGGCAATATGGCAAACATGCTTCCGGCGATGTGGCCACGCATCAGTCATATGTATCCGATAGCTGTATCCAACCGATCCGATGCGAATTTTAGGGCTACAAACAAATTTGCAAAGAGTAATAAAGCTTTAATTTACTTTACTCTTAAAAGAATACATAATACGTCATATAATGGTCGTATTATTGTGTCGGGCCAACTTGTCTCCCAAAACTCGTCTTCCGAAATGTAAGTTGTAGATTTCTCACTTATTCAAGAATCCGTTAACTCCCAGATAGAAAACCATTATATATTGATTTATTTTAATATATTAATTTGTTCTACAGATTTAAAACAATAATTTAGTCATTTATTTAAATAGATAATCAATTTTTTGTTCCAACAGGTACCAATAACCAACAGGTGCCTGTTGGTACCTTGAAATGATCTTGTAAATATTAAACGGACGTGTGTATAATGGTAATCAGTTATCTCAATTATTTTTAAATAAGTAATAATATAGGGGACGATTAGGAACCGCAATTATTATATCCCTGTAACCAGTCAACACAGGATACGAGTTACAAGAACTCCTTAGGAGCTTACTGCTAACCTCACTCAATCGCAGGAACAAAACAACCCTTTATGGAGTTGTTATTTGGCTGCAGTTTTCTTTGAGGTGAATGTACTTCCGCCCTACCTCTCTTGAAAACACCCGTACCAAGACAAACAGATATGTTCATGTACATAAATGTTTATCCTGTGTGGTCATCGTACCCGTACGAGCATTGGTTAAAGTAGCATTGTTAACCACAACATACCAAATACTATAGAATTTATCCTGTATAAGAATAAAAAACTACATCGTATCAATAATAGCATTTTAACACTAAGTCCAACACAGCGTTTCTATAATTTATACAAAACATTGTCATTTAAGCAATGCTAACAAAATCAATAATGAGTTAGCAAATTTACAATCCAAAACAGTAAATATTAGAGCTCTAAATTGGATGAGACCATAAACTTAAAAAACTGAAAACGCATATGAAATTACAATAAAATATCAGGAATTAATTTAAACTCTGCTTAATTTGTGTGATAAAAGTCGTGCTTATTCTCGTGTATCTTATTTTATGATACCTCAACATCGAAATTTATAGCGTTCGCTTCGCTCTCGCCATAATTTTCAAACCTAAAAATATTAATCTGGGTAGACCATTCCGTTCACTCGCTCTGCTCGCTAATTTGATCACATTTTGATTTAATTATATGGGTTATAATGTTTATAATGTATAGTTGGTACGCTTAAGTTTTTTTAGCTGGCAATCGTCGATTTATAGGGATCGAAACGACTTGGAAAATACACTCTAATTAGAATGAAAAAACAGTAGTCATACCAATAGAAGTTAAATCCCAAAAAAGAGAGGATAGAATCTGAGGCAAAACTGCATTATCCACAGAATCTTCATAAATTCATAAAAAAATAAATAACTGTAAAAGTGAAACATATTAAAAACACTAAAGAGCAAATGTCTAAAACAAGGAACTTGAAAAGAAAAAAATAAAAAGAACCGTAAAATACTAAATTAGGAAGCTCGAGATGGAAGGAATAGACACTGATTCATGCCAAGGGGTAGACGATATTCGCTCTGATTACATTAAATATTTATATTTGTAAGTACAGTCAACTGGAGCTTTACCGGTCTATACCTTACAGGCCAATTTCTTTTTTTTAAATAGCATTGACACCTCACGCATTTATCGGTCAAAATATTTACGCTACAGGAGGTAACATCTCTTTTATGGATATTTTGCGCGTGTTGTTACAACAAAACACGTCTTTTTTTTATACAACGTCAGGAAGCATACAAGTGTAAGCCCACCAAGGCGTATGACCGCCTGTAGTACATTAAGTGTCACTCGCGTGATGCCACCTCTGCTGCTAAATCAGCAACTTTAAGAGCTTACTGGTTACCTTACTCACACGCAGGAACACAACAACCCTCAAGTGAGTTGTTAAAAGTGAGGTGGAAGTACTTTCCCAAATGGGCTACTTTAATACGCCCAACCTCTCTTAAAAATGCTTAGACCAAGACAAACAGACATGTTCATGCACACAAATATTTGTCCTGTGTGGGAATTGAGCCAACTAGCGCCACCGAGCTGATCAAAACTCATTATGATTTTTACGATTTGATACTATTGTATATATGTATGTATATATACTGCAGCATCATTTCGAATGCGCTTCATAAACATTGAACTGTAAAATCTGCCCAACTTTCGTTTTTCACATTCTCTGTATCATACCCAGCTTCCGTCTCCATAAATTAGCGCTGGGACTAGCACCGCATCGTTTACAGCCAGTGTGCCTTCTGACTCAGGCTTTTACTGTCAAGAAATTTCCCCAAAACTCTACTTACATTATTCTTAGAACTTACTATGTCAACGGCTGGGGTAAACCCCAGTATGTATGTCTTGGATGCTCTTTCAGCATGTATAGAAGGTCTCATGCACTAGTCCTAACACTACATCTCCAACTGTATCGTTTAGTTCGTTCTAGCTCCCTCTCTTTCAAATACCACTAGATATCTCTTGTATTTGTTTGAAAAAATATTTTAAACAAATCTAACTCATTACTTATTTTTTAATTCAGTCAAATAACATTTGAAGAGTTCGAAGGCGTCAATCTGTGTGTCAGCCTAATCGAATACATATGTTAAACATCGCTGACCGCAATCTATGTATATTTATTCAATATAAATATTTAGTCGTCTTGAGTTCTTCCATGCTTCAGAGTGTACGTTAAGCCATCAGTTCCAGCAGACCGACTGTAGAGGTACCCCCGTCTCACATAATACCACAGCCAAATAACAACTCTCTGGAGGTTTGTTAAATTACTGCAAGTGATTAGGATTACCAGTAAAGTCGCGAGGTGTTGCCGCGTTAAAAGCAGGGGTAGTAACGCTCTAGCGATACTTACCGTACTGCAAACGTTCACAGGCTACGGTAACTACTTTACATCAGTTGGGTTCATTTACACGTTGCCTGCATTCGGACGTTGTATAAAAATATACCCAAATAGATTAAATCGTTATGTCTGAATTCCCAAACAAGATTACACAAGTCCATCGACAAAGAATCACAAATCATATTTTTCAATAAAACCCAATGAAATCGGATATCCGGTCCTTTCAATCCCACGTCGAAGTCTGTCACGGACCCCACAAGGGTTAGTGAGGTGCCGTATCGGACGAGTGACAGATTCCCGGCGTGTCTCGGGCACGATTAGCCGACCCGGGGATAAATGTCCGGACCGGTATCCCCTGAACCGCTATTACATGCCGGTTAGCCGTCAACTGTCAGTTTTACAGATAAACACGATTTCAATGTTTTGTGATATTAGTGCTGCATTGTATTTATTAACCGACAAAAAATTAGGGGATTATGTGTTAGTCACGTACGTTTATTAGTACGAGTATTATGTATATTCCTGTCTCTCGGGAAAATTTGATGAAGATTCCATAATAAACTACAACGTTATGAAATATTTTTTTTCTATTACGATTTTATTGCCTAGTACTTCCATCACTCTTCTCATTCACCAGATTTCTAGGGCTCTTGACATCACCTTCTGATAAAACACCATAATCTTGGCCTTTCTTGTGTTTTTTTATATTATGTCGAAATTTAAACAAACATGGGCATGTTAAAGGATGTATTTCAGGTGGGCACCTGAAATACATCCTTTGCTGTAGCCCTTGAACTCTTGGAATAAGTGTAGCACTTGCCTACTGCCACTCACCAATTCTTCACGATCTTACTAATAACTCTGTGCACTTGCAAGGAATTATTACTTGTATGTGTTCTTAATAGTATACTCGTATAGTGTGTGTGGAATATACTAATGAGATTAACTCAAGAGACTACTGCACAGAGTTGTTCCAAACAAACGTAAAAGGTTGTTTGTAGGATCAAGAATGCGAGTGATTCCTCTGTCATAACTATATTGTCCGCGGTGTTTGCTTTTCATTAGACAGAATATACTATCTAATCGTACCTACAACTTTACGCCAAATCTTTTGAGGGATAGGCAAAGAGACCCCCTTGCCATATCACTCGCTCCTTACCACACCTCACTCGCTTCTTTATTATATGTAACTCTTCTCATTCATTGCAGAATCTCCGATTACATTAATCCTAGGGATAAAAAAGTATAACTTCCCGATAGCATTTATCTCGTAACTAACTCTCTCTAAATGAAAAGGACCAGTAGGCCCAAACAAATACGGCTGTCTCAAATCTGACCTAATTAGGTACCTTCATTTGCCCCAAAATGTGGCGAGCTGAGTCACAATTTACCTGCATGTACCGTTTGGGTCATGTGAAACTTTACGAAACGGCTTTTAATTAATTATACACAAATTTTATTCATTATGTTGGTAAACGCATTTCGGAGGGCTTAATTTTGATGTGATATTTGGCGCGCAGAAAACACAGAATTCACTTATTTAACTGAGATTAGGATTTATTTAAATAGGTATAATCAACTTTTATAACGTCGATAGCTGCTACCCGCGTCTTTGCTGGCATGAGATAACAAATTTCGTATTTGAATTGTTTTAGTTTAATTGGTTTCATAATTGATTTAGTTCCAGACTATCAATTTTCATTCGCCCATTAATGGAAGATGTACTCGTAATATTGAGAAATTTTATATCTACTAACTCTTTTATCAGTATCCTGAGAAGATTTTATGCGTTTTATGAATCATTGTTCTTGGCAGGGAGGCTGATAGTTTTATGTTTGTGTATATGCATAAATAGCATAGCATAAGTATATGCATATTGATGAGCTAGGTGGCTCAGTCGTGAATGACGCGACTTTGACACCGACGCTCGTGGGTTCGATTCCCACACAAGACAAACATTTCTGTGCGTGAACATGTCTGTTTGTTTTATCTAAAATAGGCCGTATCAAAGCAGCCCGTCTGGGGAAGTGATAGAAAGCCGCAGCCAAATAATAACTACCTAAAGAGGTTTGCGTTCCTGCGCGTGAGTGAGATCACCAGTAAGTTCCTAAGGAGTTGCTGTGTAAGCAGCAAAAGAGGTATCGCGCGAGTGATACTTAATATATTACATGCGTTAATAGGCTACGATAACTGCTTTACTTCAGGAGGGCCGTATGTTGTATAAAAGGCACACATATGATTTTTCTTCCTTTGGAGTGAACATGTTTCTTTGTATTGCTTACATTTATAAGCATAATAGTTACTGGTAACAAATAGTTATGCGAGTGCTGGAGATACAAATAAATGTAATAAGTAGTAAGTAAATAGCTGTAGATATTAGTCGTTAGAATAATGTTAGGAATAATCTGGAGGAAGGCCAAGACTTACCTACCATGACCAAATTGGTCGTGTTCTATCAGAAGGTGATGTCAGGAGCCCTAGAAACCGACGAGCGTGCATGAAAAGAGCAATGAATGTTAAAGAAGCGAGTGAGGTATGTAAGGATCGAGTCGCGTGGCGCTCGGTTCTCTCTGCCTACCCCGTAAGGGATTTGGCGTGAACATAAGTTCACGCCAAATCCCTTACGGGGGCCAGCTTATTTTTGCCGCGTATGATTGGATACGCAACATTTGAGTAGGCAAACGGTAGGGCTCATGCATCAGATAGGTGTGCCAAGTTCGTAGATATAAAGGTAATGACATCCTAATACGCTATGAATATTAAAAAAATGAATGAGGTATGTAACAATCGAGTCACGTGGCGGTCGGTTTCCTCTGCCTACCTCGCAAGAGACTTGGTGTAAATTAGAGATAAAAGTAATCTGATAGATGAATAAATAAAAGTTGGTGTCTGTGAAAAGAGTGTCAAAAAAAAATAAGAAAAAAGATTCTACTATTACTACTATAAAGTAGTAATAGTAGAATCTTTATTCTTATTTTTTTTTCTACTATTACTACTATAAAGTAGTAATAGTTGGTGTCTGTGAAAAGAGTGTCAAAAAAAAATAAGAAAAAAGATTCTACTATTACTACTATAAAGTAGTAATAGTAGAATCTTTTTTCTTATTTTTTTTTCTACTATTACTACTATAAAGTAGTAATAGTAGAATCTTTTTTCTTATTTTTTTTTGACACTCTTTTCACAGACACCAACTTTTATTTATTCATCTATCAGATTACTTTTATCTCTAATTTACACCAAGTCTCTTGCGAGGTAGGCAGAGGAAACCGACCGCCACGTGACTCGATTGTTACATACCTCATTCATTTTTTTAACATTCATAGCGTATTAGGATGTCATTACCTTTATATCCACGAACTTGGCACACCTATCTGATGCATGAGCCCTACCGTTTGCCTACTCAAATGTTGCGTATCCAATCATACGCGGCAAAAATAAGCTGGCATACACCGATGGTACTTTTGCTAGTTTAGGTATATCTGTACGTCTGTGTATGTCTGTTTGTCTTGGCCTTGGTGTCTTTAAGAGAGATAGGATGCATCAAAGCAGTCTGTCTGGGGAAGTACGTTCCACCTCACAGAAAACCGGAGCCAAAAAACAAGTCACTGAAGGGTTGTTGTGTTCCTACGTATGAGTGAGATAACCAGTAATCTCTTAAAGAGTTTGCTGATTTAGTAGCAGAGGTGGCATTGCGCGAGTGATACTTAATGTACTACTACTCCCCGTTGCGTTGCTGTGTTCCTGCGAGTAAGTGAAGTTACCAATAAGCTCCTAAGGAGTTGCTGTGTTGACAACAGAGGTGGCATCGCGCGTACGATACTTAATACATTGCAAGCGTTCATAAGCTACGGTAACCATTTTACGGATACCTCTCGACGTTTTATAAAAAAGTTTTTTTTTGTTTAACATTACTGTATACTTATTACCTACCGCACTGTTTCATTTACGAGTAGAAACCTATAATTGCTTTGGATTTGATTTTATTACGAGCTGTGTTACATTAGAGAGGGTTTCAATGGCAGGAATATCATTTAAGGTGGTTAGCACAATCCTAGAGACCGAAATTCTTGTATGCAGATTATGTGAGCTTTATATATTACATTTTCATTCTTAAAAAGACCTGTGTTGTATTTGTCCTTATGATTTACACACTGCCAAGTCAGTGGTTAGAGTTTTAACGAGTTCCCTAAATCTTTTCTATCCTACTTCAGAATTCGCGGTTTTTCTTTCTTTCTTCGTCCCTCGACTTTTGCCTCGCCTTCCTCATATGAGTCCGCTGACAAAAGTTCACGTTTCTTGCATTCGGCTCAAAGAAAGTAGTTTCAAAGAAAGACCAACCTCGGGGTGCGAAATTTTACAAAAATGTGAAACATGAGTACCTATCTTTATTTTTTGTACATTCTTCACAGTCACGAGCGAAATGCGAAGCAGAAATGCGAAGCAGAAATGCGAGCGCTGCGCAAAATTGGTGGCGTAAGTCTTGTAGACCGTATTCGCAATGATAATTTTAGAAATAGAGTTGGTCTGAAAGAGAGCGTCGGTGTTAAAATAAGAAGAGGCATGCTCCGATGGTTCGGGCATGTAGAAAGAATGCAAGATGAAAGAATGACGAAGTAGATATACAATGCAAAAGTGAAAGTGTGTAGGAGCCGGGGAAGGCCAAGACTTACCTACCATGACCAAATTGGTCGTGTTCTATCAGAAGGCGTGCATGAGAAGAGCAATGAATGTTAAAGAAGCGAGTGAGATATGTAAGGATCGAGTCACGTGGCGCTCGGTTCTCTCTGCCTACCCCGCAAGGGATTTGACGTGAAGTTATAGATAGATAGATAGAGATTCACAGTCACGCTGTTGCATAGCCACGCTGTAGATACAGCACCTCGATAGTTTCTTTTTAATGCCATGTTCGCCCGGCTGATATGAAGTGGTTATCGCAGCCTATGAATGAAGACAGTGTAAGTACCTATCACTCACATTATGTTGCCGCAGCTACTAATAAGGTAAGCATCTACTGGTAACCACCATTTAATTGGTGGCGGATGCACACAATGCTGCTTAGATGAAATTGCATGTAATTTAGTTGTTATTTAATTGGTTAATCTGTAAGGTAGAGGAACTATCGAAGCGACAGCTGGGTATGGCAGAGAGAGCATGAAAGCTGTATAAACGTGGTCGAAATGCGAGCGTTGCGCAAAATATGTGGCGTAATGCTTACAGACCGTATTCGCAATGATGTTATTAGAAACAGAGTTGTTTTGAAAGAAAACGTCGGCGTTAAAATAAGTAGTGGCATGCTCTGTTGGTTCGGACATGTGGAAAGTAAGCAGGAAGCAAGAATTACGAGACAGATTTACAAAGCAAAAGTGAAAGGTTGTAGGAGCCGAGGAAGGCCAAGACCAAATTGGTCGTGTTCTTTCAGAAGGTGATGTATGGAGTCTTAGAAACCGGCGAGAGTTCATGGGAAGAGCAATGGCTGTTAAAGAACTAAGTGAGGTATGTATGAATCGCGTCATGGGGCGCTCGGTCCTCTCTGCCTTAACCCACAAGGGATTTGTCGTGAAGTTATTACGTACATTTACTTTATTTTTACTTGACGGATATTGACGAGCTTTAATATTACCAATAAAAAAAATTGATATAGTAGAAAAAAAATTTGGGTATATATTCAAATTCGTTTATGTTTACCTCTCCAATTTCAATCATTAGGTGGTCAAATTTCCATCCTTAGATGAACACTCGTTTTGTTGCTCTCTTCCCTAAGGTACCAACTACGTTCACAAAGTCTTTATACCAAACTTCATTACTATCCATTCAGGCGTCCATAAAAAATCAACGAGCAGACTAACACATGATAGAAAGTGTTACTTGCGCATTTATAATATTTGTGTCGCTAAGTCTTCATAGCATAACATTAATGTACACAACATTCTCTCACTCCTACACGTAATTGGGCATCAGTTGCAACGACCGACACAAGCTTTCGGTCCATGTGATATATCGCATGCATGCAATCAATCCCGCTGAATTGCACCGTCGACTACAATGCCACTGCAAATCTCCAGCGCTGAAACGTCGCTGTAAACCAGATGGGGCGGAATTGTTACTACGAGTAGCTACTTTATAGACGTCATAGCGGGCATATGAAACCGAAGAGTTAAATTGGATATTGGTACAATGGCGAAGGCATAAAATGTAGAACTAACTGATAGCATAGAATAATCACATTTGGATTTTTTGAATAGTATTGGTATCGAGTTTGATCGTATTCAAACAGCCAACGATGGTTTCATGACATCATCATTTTAATAACTATTCAAAAGGTTTAAATCTAATGTACAGCTAAGTGCATAATAACCTAGATACTTTTATCTTTGCTCGGTTCTTATGCCGTACACAATAATAGTAACAATCGCACTCGTTAAGCGTGATCTGCTCTTAACTTTACCTATCAATGAGTACATCAATATTATACGTATTTTTGCATATAATGTTCAATAAATAAATAAATAAATATTGCCGGACAAATTACACAGCGCCACCTAGCCCCAAAGTAAGCGAAACTTGTGTTATGGATACTAGACAACTGATAAACATACATAAATACATTTTTTGTAAATACATACTTATTATACATAGAAAATACCCAGACCAATACAAACAGACATGTTCATGCACACAAATGTTTGTACTGTGTGGGAATCGAACCCACGAGCGTTGATGTCAAAGTAGCGTAACAGCGCCTTTCACCACTGCGCCACCGAGCCCGTCAAATTGAACCGTTCAATTGAACATTGTATGCCAAAAATACGTTTTCTCATGCGAACCGATCGTGTAGAGCTAAATATTCCTAAGAGGTTACATATTAGATACGGAGAGGTTTTTATGGTATAGGTAAGTAATGGTATTAATGTTAACCCCGGTGTTGCAAGGGTTCATATGCTACGGAATATTCTTACTTTAAGCAATATGCTTGTTAGCCACTTCTACATACGTATATTTATTTAAAGTTAAAAGAACATATTATAATATTTTTAAGGTCATAGGTATACATTTTCAGGAATTTCCACAATGATATAGGTTTCATTGCTAATACAAAAACTTCACTTTATATAACAAAGTGAGATTTTAGTATGAGCAATCATTTAACTAAGTCTAACTCTTAACTTTTCATTAAAATGTATTGAATTTATATGGAACGCCAGAAGTCAGTAAATACATTTATAAGCCAAACGTGCAGTTTTCCACAAATTACGGTTATCAGAGAGAGGAGGGGAGGAACATTGGCAAACTGCCGGAATGAAAAGATATTTCTGTTCGGTACAAATAAGTTATTGGTACTTTAGTTAGTTGAGTACCCTCATTTATAGAAACCCTTGGGCAATTTTAGGTTTAAGACACCACTCGAATCAGTGTTGGCACTTCATGATATTTTTTCCACAATAATTAAATCAGAAACCATGTTCAACTTTGTATGAAATTTGTTAGAAATCTTTTTCAACAAAAATTAAGGGCTTAACGGGATATGCGCTTCACCTTCACAGAGATATAACATAAAGAAACTTTTACAATTCTATATTATTAACATGTGAGACGTATATATAAAAATACATGCATGCGTGGTCGCAGGAAGACTCTCTGAAGTCTTCCTGCGACGCTGCAAAGCGTTCGAAACGTCAGGTTCAACAAAATAAATAAAACATAATACTTAAAGATACTTCCGTTAAAAATTGTTTAATTTCAATGATGGTTCTGACATTCAAGACCTTGTTTGTATGTCAGAGACCATATCGCAAAAATATTAGATAATTTCAACTTTTTACATGAGTTAACAGTTTATTTCATGTAGTTATGTGTTTATACCGATAATAACAATAAATTGATTTTTTATTTTAGAATAATATAATTCATTATATTATTCTAAAATAAAAAAACAGATGTAATATAAATGTAAATAAAGTTCATAACAAGACTAGACTTTGACGTAACAAAGTAATTTAGAATATGTGCTCTGTTTTAACTTCCCTTTGTAGTCTCTACCTCTAAGGTTTAAAATGAAGCTTTTTCAATACTAAAATATTCCAGTAATAAAATGTCTCCTAACCTTTATATTATAATAGTAATGTATCAGATAATGTTCTAAAATAAAGTTAAAACATATGTATCATAAAAATATAAATTCTACTAAGATCTTTATCTGAAATCATACACGGAAATAAATTTAAAAGTAAGTTAGTTATATTCACTCAGAGCAAGGTAACCCAACCTGACGTTGATCGATAGAAAATATCCAAAATAGTAAGTGCCTGAACAAGTAAGAACAAATTAGAACAATGGCACGAACGATGATGAACGAGTGAAGTAACATGAACACCACGCTCACATAAAGAGGCTCAATATAATTTTAATAAGAAGGTTGAGGTTTTCCCTACGGATTACAGCATGAAGTTCTTCTTGGTGTTCCAAAAACATCAATATAACCATGAAGCTATATTATGAAGTTAGATAAGTTTAGTATAGCAATAACGACTCGACTCTTTGATGACCATCTGAACTTTTGACGACCGAAAATTTTACTATTAACTGAATCGCGTATTGTTATTAACATTGTCTTAATTTCTATAATTACAGTGCATATAATATTCATAAGGGTACCCAACTAGGTTCTGATCAATTTTTCATTATTGAGGCGGTGGCTATTATTACAGTGAATGTTCCTAAATTAGTTGCAGCAATTGCTACAAAGGTCAACACATACATACCTTATCTAAGAGTGAGTCATGTACGAAAATTGACACAGGGCATACCAATTTTAGAAGATGTCTCTCTCTGATCTGTCTTCTATATCTCAACTTACGTAAGTAAGTACATGGTGCTGCGTTGATTTTTTTTTCATCTTAACATAACTAAGCCGTGATTAGATTATTTTCTTAAAAACGTTAGCAGTTTTTTAATTGTTTAATTTTTTTAAGGAAAATCATTGCAATATACGAATAAGCAAAATACTAGCCCGTTTGCTTTTAATTTCATGTCAAACCTCTTTTATTCAAAGAAAGTTAAACCACGTTTCATTACAACAATTAATAAAGTTAAAGTCTGGCTACCAGATGTTGTAATGGAAAACAAAATAAAATTTGAAAGCTCAATATTGTTATACACAAATTGTTTTCATCAAAGCTGTGATACTTATAAAGTTCATTTAAATTGCTACGAGATGCCATGTGCTTAAGTTTCTTGTCTCTGTTACTGGTGCGTTATTGTGTACTAGTACCTGCCCTACAGCTTTACCTGCTAATGTCTGGTTTTGGCTTCCCGTTTTTTAGAGAATTTTGCGTTGAAAAGCTGAACTTTTATAAACGTGTATACGTTTCGGATGCACCTGACTCGTTGCATAATTATACTTTAAGAGGATGCCTCTTCCTGTTTCTCTATCTTTGTCTATCTGTTTGTACACACATATACACATACACATAAATAAATAGAGACAGAGAGAATACCCGCGGGTAACGTGTGTGCGTGGATACATATACACTCACTAAACTTAGCCTAGGCGGTACGCCCATTGATTTAATTTTCAACTTTATAAGACTGGTAGATTTTTATTCAAGTTAATAAACATAAACTTCTTTCCGTTTTTAAAATAAGAAGGATTTGTAACTCCCCAGAACATTCAATGACTATAATTTTAATCAAATTTTGACGTTTGAACTTCATTAACTCTGGAACCACAAAATTTGCGCATCTAAAGTACCTTTCGTTTTTAGCTAGCATTACCTCATGACTCTTTGTGGAATGCAGTCGCGAGTTAGGGCTACTTTTTTATTCTTGTAAGTGGACTGCACATCATGGAGCAGTGAACCGTCAATCCCATATCTTGGCAATATGTCCCACAGTTCCTTTCGCACAACCCTATCAATTAATGGTTTCTCAAGATTTACAAAGCCGCAGAAAACCTTCTGGTCTATGGGCAGATGCTTCTCCACGATATTACGAAGCGATAAAACTTAATTCGTATCTTCTCTTCCATTTCGGAATCCTCCATGTGCCTCTCACAGCATTCCATCGGATTTTACCCTCATTTTCCTTTCAATTACCTTTCCATATACTTTTGAAATCGATCAAACTGATGGTCCCATAGCTGGCGCAGTCCATACGTGACCCCTTGCCTTTATACAAGGGCACGATGACTACGCGTCTTCAGTCCATTGGGACCCTTCGAATTCTCCAGCATAGATTGCATAAGTACCAGAAGGCGTCCCGGACATAAGTGCCTCTTAGTTTGATCATCTCAGCTGTGAGCAGATCAATTCCCAATTTGACGAGCTCAGTGGGGCTGGGTTCGATTCCCACACGGTACAAACATTTGTGTGAATAAACATGTCTGTTTGTCTCGGTCTGGGTATTTTCTATGTATAATAAAAAAATAAAAAATAAATAAATATTGTCGGACAAATTACACAGCGCCACCTAGCCCCAATGTAAGCGAAGCTTGTGTTATGGGTACTAGACAACTGATAAACATACGTAAATACATTTTTTTTTGTAAATACATACTTATTATACATAGAAAATACCCTGACCAAGACAAACAAACATGTTCATGCACACAAATGTTTGTCTTGTGTGGGAATCGAACCCACGAGCGTTGGTGTCAAAGTCACGTCTTTTACAACTGAGCCACCGAGCTCGTCATAATAAATATATATTTACAAAAAAAAATGTATTTACGTATGTTTATCAGTTGTCTAGTACCCATAACACAAACTGTGTATGTGTAAACTGTGTATAACTGCGCTGTGTAATTTGTTATATAATTATAATTATATTATTATTATATTTCCACTGACTTTCTATTTTTCAAGCTTCGTATCGACCATTCGATCTCATCCATAGATATGCCTTCGTTGGATGCCGTGAACGTGGAGTAAGCATCAGACTCATTCTCATTGCCAGCGTCTAAGGCATAGTCATACATTTCTTGAAAATATTCACTCCACCGTTCTAACACTTCCTGAGTGTTCGCAAGAATGACACCAGTTTTAGACTTTATCTTGTCCATTCTGGATGCCGACGAACCACTTCGAGATTTCTTTACCTCTCTTCAAAAGAGTTTGGTATTTGCCTCGAAGGTTTTCGTCAGCCTCTCTTCCTAATTCATAATTTGTCTTTTACGCTTCTCTTTCACTAAAGCCGTGGTTTCATTATTGCTTAGATGGTACATTTCTTTTTTTTCTCCCTCATATTTTTATTTAAGGGCAAAAATGATACATAATCCATCCGCCTTTTCCTCTTTCTTGCTTCGGAGGATTCAACCTCCGCGCCCCACCAGGTATGCCTTGCAATGTTTTATACCTCTTTGCACACTGACATGCTTCTTTTGCATCATACACTATACTTTCTTTCAAAACTTTCCGCCAATCATCCACACATCACACTTTCATCTTGCAATATTTCGCTCCTTATCCTTTCATGATCTCCGAAAGGGATACGCACTTGCCAGTGCCTCCACTTCCTGAAAAGTCCCACAATCCGGCTTACCACCAGGTAGTGGTCCGTTTCAAGAGTGGGACCTCTAAAGGCTCTTGTGTCCATTATAGTATTTTGAAGAAGTCTATCTATTAAAATCAATTCAATCACACTTTTTCTGGTCATTCCATCTTCATGTATACGTGTGAATATCCTCGTGAAGAAATAAAGTATTCGACATGAATAGGTTTCATTCCATGCATTAATTTAGAATTGATTTACCTGCTTCGTTCACTCTCTTATCTCCATACGGACCAAGAACAGCTTCATAGCTGTCTCGCTTGGACCCAACCCATCCATTCAAATCTCCACACATAATGACTATTTCATTCCCTTCAGCTAAATCCAGAACATTTCTCAAAGACTGTTAAAACTTCTCTAGTTCTTGAGCACACGCTGAGCTTAAGGGAGCGTATATTGCAACCTGTAGAGTAAGCACGAACATATTATTAGAAACTCGTTTCGTAATCGTATCAAATCCTCGATAGTATTACGCAGCACCACGCTAGTATGTTGCACGAATCACCTTTGCCGTCCTATCGTATCCTCGATAACATTACGATACTACGTAAACCAGGGAACGAATAAATTGAGTGTATTGAGTGAATGATTCGTTCTGAAATTAGATGAAGTTGTTCTTGTGATTAAAGTATTCTATGAAATATTCGAGTGAATGATATACAAAAACTTTAAAAAATTAATATTCTTTTTGTATTAACATTTTAAATTGTATTAATATTTGAAAAAAATATGTAAATTAAGTTTTAATTTGAAAAATTACTTTTATTTCTGAGCAGCTTCTTGACATTCTGTCTCGGAGACTCGACAAAGAATTGTCGCAAGCTTTGATTATTTTTATGACATAAATAATCAAAGGTCGCAAGGTATGCATTTAATAGTCTCGAGTGTTTTCAAGAATTACAAGTGCTCGTCCTATGTATACTATATAAAAAATCATCAATCGCTTTCGTTTATGTCGCACGTTTATATGTTTCGTTTATGTCAAGGTTGGAGCTCCTTTAAAAACAACACGAAATGCATTAGGCAAATATCAATAGGACTGCTAGTGGCACTGGGGGAAGGCAAAAATAACGGAAGGTACTTTAGTAAAAATATATATTTTTTTTCAATGATGTATTAGTAGGATGAAATATAAACTATGTAATAATATATAAATTTATTATTTACAAGTTTTTATTTCATTCTACTAATCTTTGAAACAAATTGGTTTATTTTTATATTATTATTATGGGTTTCTCTTTGTTCATGTTCCGGATGTTCAATATGTGTTGTAGCAAGATAATAAAATAACAATAAAAACTACGTTAAATTCTAATTAACTTTTGAATTTTTATGTAAAATATTAGTCTACTAGTTTTCAAGCGAAATACTACCAAAAATACACTGAAAATAATGGTCAAATACTATTTCTTCACCATTACGCAAGTTGTTTCATCAACAATTTTTACGTGAATAAATATTCGTAAGTTTCGATAACCAGCCTTCGATATTCTCTACACCTTCCACCACGTCGAAATAAAGTTCGTGCTTCCAAATTTAATACAATCATGTCAAGATATGTGCACGTTACGATACGAACTCGATACGAAAGTGCTTGTGCTTCATAATTTTGTTACTCTTACGTCCGATAGACTAACTATTGGCAGGGGTCGTGAACGAGCACGCTTCAGGCACATGACCCTCACATGACATAATGACAGAACGACTATCTGAAAACAATATCTACATTGGCAAGTTTTGTAAATGCTGATAGATTAAAACCCCGACAACAAAATAAAAGGAGAATAAATGGGCGCAACAACGGGACGCATTTTCCCTTCGATTCTGAAAAAAAATAATTAAAAAGACACTGGATTGAGGGAAGCGAGCAGTCATGTTCACTAAAACGACCAGACGCGCGGCGGCGTCGGGAGGCGGGTCATCGAGTTCCCTAAAATATGGTTGAGCATGATGATGGCTGCCTCTCGCGTCAACTCGTGAACGGGTGCAACACAGGAGGACTGGTCTGCGCACATCCCTCAATTCAGGTATAGGTACTAACAAAACTTTGTAAAAACCCAACGCCTAGCAATTAGCTATAAGACCCAAGCATGCGGAGTAATTCAAATTAACAAAAAACAAAGGTACGGGCCAAAGAGCCCGTAGATGTAGTTTACCAATAAAAAAAAAGAATGCGTATCCCTGTAGCCCAACAAAAATGTTCATTAATCCTTTCTTCCATCTCTCAATCACCCAATCTCCAAAGAAAGCTAAAAATCAACGTAAACATATTTATATGTATGTATAATACATACATATAATCTTCAATGTTCAGTGTAGAGAATATAGTTATTTTCCCACAACGAAATTGTAGACAAGATGAGAGAAAAGGGTTTTAACCCTGTCAGCTAGAGCGCTTGAAGAAATTGTGGCAATCTACTCCAATATATTACCCTTCACATATACATAGGTGTAAGCCGAGCCTATTCGTCACAACACGCTGACAGAATCTTGTCTGCCACTATCTCACTACCTTGCGTACAACTACGGATAAAATTCATTATTTATTCACGCTCGATTTTCTGAGAAAAGAGAAATACGTTAGTCATTACACATATTCACATTTTAAATTTGCAAACATTTCACAAAAGGAATATGTTATAGTAGTTTAACATTTTTGTAAACTACTAGAAAGCATACTTATTGGTCTGACTAAGCATAAATTAGAACAGTTTGACATTCCTTAGATTCTTTTTCATAATTACTTACATCGACCTAATACACGTGACTTAAAAAAAGAAATTGTTTTTATGAACTTGATTTATGATATGCTTACATTGATGTATGTAGTAAAACATGGGTATGGCAGAAAAAGCATGAAAGTAGGGTGTATGCTATAGAAATGAGCGCGTATGTGTGGAGTGAGACTGATTAAAAATGTAAAAAGGGCATACTGAAATTATGTTCGATCAGTTGGAAAGAATGGATGAAAAAAGAGTTACGAAAACCATACTGAGCAAGAGTAAGTGAGACGTCGGCAGGGCCCACCGATACTAGATATATACTTGTCGATCAAAAGGTAATGTGCAGAAAAAGAGCAAAATCAAAAGCAAACAAAACCGACGAGCATGCATGAAGAGATTAATGAAGTTGGGGTTCCATAGTCTCTGCCCAATGAATGACAGACGTGATGGTATGTATGCATAATTGTTATAAACTTCCACATTTTTAATTAAATCGCCAACCCTACCTGTTAGCTTGCACGGTGATGTATTCAACAATAAATTTTACGACGTTCAAAGTAAAGTAGATTTATACTTGTAGTATGAAGTGTCAGTGACAGGAGATTTATAAACCAAAAGAGCATGGAGCGTAGAACAATGGATAGAATGATAAATCGGTTTGGACGAAAGCGCGATGTTGTGAACAAGTTGTGGAGCCGTTCCATTGTTGTTCCTTATTCTCTTAATATTGATCACCTGAGGGTTTAGTTAGTAACAAATTGGTTATCACAAGTTTGTAATCCTAATTATTTATCGTGTTAAGAGAACGAATCTATTTTAAGTCGTGAGATTGTTTTTTTTTATTAAATAAACATTAGGTCCGCTTAATGCGAAGTGTATGATCTGTGGTCGCTTGCAATGCAATAATATGACACAACAACACAACCCTGAGGTGACCCTTTTTCATCATTATTATCATCATCTTCAGAGTCAAAGTGAATTTCACCTTACCTGACATGCTCGTGGTGCATCTTGATAATTACAAAACGAGAGTCTGGCGAAGCAGTGGTGCAGGGGTCACAACACGCGACTGATTTTCGCCGTATTCCTTTTTATTGCCAGAGTTAAATGAAATGTTTCACCAGAAAGCATGGCAAAAAATCTAAAAGTACATGAAAAAGGTCTGGCAAAAGAATGGGTGTGTAGTCGGAAATAAAAAAAAATGTTAATTCAACAATAAGTATTTGGAAGATAGTGAATGAACAGCTCCTAAGGAATAAGAGCCAAGAGCATGACTGGGTTTTTATTCATTGAAATTAATGTACTTTACTGTTTTAATTAAGAAATATCTCCACACGAGTTGAAAATTTTAAAACATAATTCGAGTATGCGAAAAAACTGCTCATCTGCTGTCAACACCATAAAATTTTTTGAAAATTTATAAAAGATTGGATAGTCCAGGATAGATATGTACTTAAAAATAACGATAATTCTGTAACAGTTGGTTATCGAGAGGGAAATGTAACTGCAAATGGAAATTATATTAGACGACGAAGTGACTGATGTATTTCTAGACTTATGTTCCCTAAACACATACATGCTATCATGGGTGCCTGTCGCTGATGTAAGCAGAGACTATGGATATATCCAAAATAAACTTCGGAACCAGTATAACCGTGTGGCGGTCATTCCACAAGTCATAACACTATACGGGTACACTGCCGTGGGTATAATGCACTATTACACTTAATTCAGATTTAGTACACTGCGGAACAGAATCGGAGAACAAAATATTACCCGCATTATGCGGCTAATTGTGCTTTAACTACTGTAGTGTTTGAAAAGAGTATGCTTTAATATGCGTAATATATACTTCCCCGTATAATGGTGGTCGGTTTTTAATTGCTCAATGTAATAACTTTACTACCCGACATACATAGTCACCAACTGTTCCCTCTTCGAGTTCTAGTGCATGTACCACTAAATTCGTGTTTCCGTAATTATCATTTGCTCAGCGGTGATGGAAAACAACGTGAGGAAACCTGCACGTCCAGGAAATAATATTTCGAATGACGTCACATCATCATTGGAATACGGTCGACAAGCGAAATTATAAGTGTATATAATTGTATGTATTATGTATATCGTAGTTCCGAACTGAACCGAAAAGGTTCCAAGAGAACCATATTACTAAAACTTCCCGTCTGTCTGTATGTTGTCTGGCCGTCTGTCACAGGGATGTCTCTTTGTAATCGTAATAGGTAGAAACTTGAAACACGGTATTGAGCCCTTAAAGCATGGAGACTTGGCTATCTGTGTTGTTTCTACTTACTCTATAATTTATTGCATGAAACAACTTCTCTAAACACGACCCATCGGGTTTTGTTTATAGGAGCTTATAATAGCCAAGGAATTAAACTTCATACGTACGAACTGAAAGGGTCGAATTTTCAGAACAAGGGTTGCTGAAGACACCCAATGATTTCCCAAGAGACTAAAGCGTGAAGTTTTTAAATAGGTCATGAAGATATCTGTACAGAGAGGTGTGAGTGGTTCACTAACATCTTTAGAGTCAAAGCCAACCTTACCTGCACGTGGCGCACCCTGTCAACTAACAAACGAGCCTCTGGCGAAATAGAGGAAGGAATTGAGTGGATTGATTGCTTTAAAGCAACCCCAATGGGGAACTATATCCACCTCACAGGAGATCGCAGTCAAATAACAACTCCCTGGAAGGTTGTTGTGTCGTTCTAGCGAGTAAGTGAAATTACAGCCAGTAAGTACCCTTATGAGAAGATGATGTGTCAGCAGCGGTAGATTTTCGTATCGCAGGCGTCCATATATAACTTGCATTTTGCCTTGCATTTTCTTTAACGGTAAGGATATTCTATCTCTAGTTCCGCCATTATCGGTTGAAATTACGGGGAATATCATTACATTTCTTTAGTGGTACTAGAGGTACAAATTTTTGTGACTTATACCATAAACGGTAGATACTAGCTAGTACCACTGACATTAATAAGGGTTTATTTTAGTGTTCACTAATATTGCCAAAATGGAACATTAATTGTTAGGTGAAGGTGCTGATTCCGTCCAACGAAATATTGGTTAATTCACACCAATACTTGTCCCCTTCAGTTGAGATGCTTTCTGAAGTGAGTGACGTTACCTGTAGGCTCCTAAGGATACAACGACCACAACAAAGTTTGCTGTGTGATGTAGGTACTTTAAAAGACGGACCGCTTTAATGCACCCTACCTCTCTTGGTAATGGTAGCTCGCTTTTGCAATTTGACACAGATTGTTAGGTTTACATCTTGCGTAGGAGCGTGACTTTAGCTCTTAAGATGATGGGCGAGCCACTAACACGGTGCCTCAAACACTGCCAAGAATCCCATAATGACCAATTACATAGCGGCAGCCGTATGAGATATTAATTCTCAAATTGGCAACGTTCTCGGGTGTTAAAGCTACATATATTATTATAGGCGACATTCGCCACAGCTTGTGGGCTATTTGCCAACTAGATTTACTTCAATTGACTATTTATTTATCTAATAATTGGCATCGATTAAGATTTGTATAAATGCAACCGAAGAGTTTATCTTCAAAGTCACGTACTGTGGCCGCAGGACGCGGCATAGATTAAAAGAAGAACTATATCAGCCTATAGACTCTTCCCGTGATTTTGACTAGTGATATTGTAATTGGATTTTTTACGGTTCAGTATAATATAATCTTATGTGTCAATTTCGATATTATTTTGTTAAGTATTAGCGAACTTATGCAGTAATGAAAAAGCTCAAATATAACAAGTTTATGCGCTTTTTGGATGACGTTTTGTCTATGAAGATAACATTGAAAATTTACTATAGTTTTACGGGTGGTATTTAAACTTCTGCGTCTGAGACCGAATATTTTTTAGCAAAGTTCGTGAAGCTGGCACTATTATCTCTTTACCTCTTCTTTCGGGGATAGAAAGTGTGTTAGTTTGTAATAACGTTCCAAGATTTCTTTCTTATCTTCCTTTATTCATCTGTCCATGTTAATCTCCATAAATAGAAACCGAATTTAAATACGCACTATTTGCAACAAGTGTGAATCGATTTCGAAAATATTTTTTTTACGTATGATACGTAATTAATTTAGTGAAGTTACGACGCATTCAAGTAGACTTACATGCTTTTTAAGCCAGTTCTTTTTGTACAGTTTCTTTATTTTATTATTATTTCAGTGACTATGCTAAAATTATTAAGCCGTGAAGTTTGTTTGTTCGGATGTAGGACATGAACTCTGGAACTACTGATCTGATTCTGATAATATGATACGTGATTCCTTAATTCTATAGATTACACATTTTTTTATTTATGATTGCTGCTGCTAGTAAAACACTAAAAGCCACGGGAACCGCAAAGTTGCAAAATCTTATTACTTTAAACAAAACAATATTGTATACATATTTCGTGTACCTTGGAAACCCGTGTATACGGGATAGGCCCACCACTCATTCCCACCACTGTGTCTCCTGTGTAGCTAGAATGAATAGCGGCGACCACCAAAAAGGCAATGAACAGCGAAGTTCATTGCTGTCCCGGGGGTTAAACTATAGCTGCCTTGGAACACACAACGAATTTAATCAGAAGAAATTTGTAAGAGTAGGAAGTTTTGCAATTGACTTCCCCTCTTAGCAAAGTGAGAGATAGCAATATGAAAAATAAGGCATTAAAAACCTCAAAGTCATAGTCTAGTCAAGTGAAGCTCAACTGCCGTGCACCACGGTTTATCAGATATCTAACACTATTGGGATGTAAATTGTGGGTTGTTACCTAACACATCGATTCCAATAATATAGATTCCAGAACCACCTAAACGCCTGGTAATTCTCACTTATTGCTACCAAATCAGAATAGTATACCACCCCAGATGTGACATGCAAGGAACTTAACATATCGTCCCGCTCCCGACGCCAGAGATCGCAGTCCCAGAGAACATAATGTGATGTTTGCTCAAATTCATGATTTGTGTATCATATTCGTAGAAAACTCACATAAAGGCGATGACACAAGTCTAAACGAAAAGAGCTTAGCTTCAAAGTTTCCATGTCCAGTTAAAAATTGCGCAACAGGATGATCGACTTTCCCATCTTTCTTGTCATTCCAACAGCGAAGTTTCAAATACCTCGTCAATTGGGCGCCAACACTGGTAGTGCCTCGGTTCACAGTTCTTATACGATTTAAACAAAATATTAAAACGAGATGCTGACTTTGCAGCAACTTACGACGCGCAGCACCCATGGTAGCCCTCTCAGCCCATGCAGGTGAACCGTACGTAATACACACTATATGTGTGGCTGTGTAAATAATTTTTAACGTTTTAAACGTTAGCCCCACGTCGAGGTGGAAATTCTAGTTAACGCATAAAAGTTCTTTTCTGTCTTTTTCTCCAATCTGCTTCATGTGTTCAATGCTTGTAATTAAAACCTTTGTCTAACAGTAATCCCAAGTAACAAACCGAGTTTTTATTTGCAACTGATGCTCCATTGAAATGCAATCGCGGCGGAATCGACAAATTTCCCTTAAGTAAGAGCTGACATGTTTTTTGAAGTGCGAAATCGAGACCGTTACGATAGCCGCAGTCTGAAATCAGGCCCAGGCTACTGGTAAGGTACTGGCTAGTTTCTCTATACTTGATCTAATAATAATAAATAATAGGGCGTCATCGGCGTAGCCAGTTAACGAGCACCGTTCCGGTAAGGGCAGGCTAATAAAGTCATCAAACCCGATATTCCAAAGATTCGGCCCCAACACCAAACCCTGAGGACAGCCCTGCGTAAGCACCTTCAAAGCAGCATAATGGCAAGTTTTAATTTAGTTGTACCATTGAAAAAGTACGATAGATTAAAGGATTATATGTTGCTATGGCAACCTCTCGCCTTTAGTTTCAGCAATAACATTGGCCACCAAGCATTATCGAAGGTACCTGAAATGTCTAAGAAAATACCTACAACGTATTTACTAGAGTTCCACAATTTTACGCAGCGCAACTGCAGCATTAATAGTAGACTTGCCGATGATAAAGCCGTATTGATTTTTATGAAATTGAGGGCCACCGGGCAACGAACGTAATACAATTAAACGTTCAAGTAGTTTACCCAGCGACGGTAGTAGAGTAATAGGGCGATAAGACTTCGGATCGTCAGGTTGCTTATCACCGCTTTTTGGTATTATTTTTATAACACTACTACGCAAAACTCCAGGAAAGTTACCTTCTACGATACACCGGTTTAATACCTTTAAATAGGTTCAGCAGCTACTTTGTAAACTTCCTTGATCATTTTGTTTGAGATTTTATCATCACCAGAAGCTTTATTTGTTGGTAATGTTTTAACAACATGTAGAAATTTGTTCATTGACACCACAGTTGACATTGGATTGGCAGCGCCCAGATCTACCACTGCCCCCACCTGATGATGGTAGTCACTGTCATTATCAGGACAGTCATCCGTAAGCAAAGCATGCAGAGGTCCACCTGATGTATGGCGGGTACCGTAGCCTATTAACGCTATATATTAATTATCACTCGCGCGATGCCACCTCCGCTGCTTACACAGCAACTCCTTGGGAGCTTACTGGTGACCTTACTCACACGCAGGAACACAACAACCCTCTAGGGAGTTGTTATGTGGGTGTGGTTTTCTGTGAGGTGGAGGTACTTCCCCAGACTTTGCTCTGATGCGCCCTACCTCACTTAAAACATCCAGACCAAGACAAACAAACATGTTAATGCACACAAATGTTTGTCTTGTGTGGGAATCGAAGCGTTGGTATCAAAATCGCGGTATTCACGACTGAGCCACCGAGCTCGTCAAAAAGTTTAATATTAGAAACAAAGACCTGATCAATGCGCCTATTTGCCTAAATTCGTGATACAGAGGAGACCACGGAGCCTCACAATTTAATCTTTCTACTATTCGTTATAGCAAATTACCATTTGATTTTTCGACGACAGCGCGATAGTGAGATCTAGCAATACGCAAGTTACTCAGAGCTGTTTGATATGGTTCTCCTTCGATGTGACGTTTTCTTAATTTAGAAACCTTACGTCGGGCACAACGGAGACTCCTACGCAGCCTGACAAGCGTATCATTCCACCAGTCACAGCGTCTCTTATTTACTATAGCTTTTCGGCCCAATATAACGTCAGCACAATATGTGAATGTATCAGACATTTAGTTTTATATTGAAAGCCAAACCCGTGTTTATATAAAAAAAAAAAATTACATAAAAAAGTGCGACTTTATTGCAGTCGATGCTAGCACATATATATGTAATAGGCGTCGACTTAATGATAAGTTCATTTTTCATTTAATTTTATTTGAAAAGTTTTTTATCTTTTTATTATATAATTACAATTCGTCACAACTACATCAATTCTCAAAAAAAGAATCATGAAAATTGATTCACAATTGACGAAGATATCAGGTGAAAAGTCGGTTCATACGCACAGGTGAATTGATTTTTTCAAGAGTTTCTAAAACCTTATGTATTTTTTACACAACTAGATTGGCAAGCAAGTATGCAGCCCGCATTAGATGGTAAGCGAACACCGCGGCCTATTGACGCTCGCAACCCCACGGGGAACATCCCCGTGGTGTTAATATGTACACAAAAGCAACAACTAAGTAAGTTAACTTACTTAATACTAACTTAAGTAATATAAAGCTTCTAAATGAGAGCAGTAACAGTCTATTGGATAAAGGACATACCTATTAAGCAATTGCTCTAATTGTGGTATGGAACCGGAATTTAGTGTTACATGCACCACTTTACATGCATTTTAGAATTTATGTACACATTTGTAATTATCACTTACGATGGAGGAAAAAATCGGGGGGAAAGTCGTACACGCAAGAAATTATGTGACCTAACCTTAGAAATGTCTGATTATCCACATGGGTAGTGGAGATCTGACGATAGTCGTTCCATGTCAAAATCAATATCTTCACCAAATCAAAGATTTGGAAACCGAAATAATGCTAGGAAAAAGAAGAATATAAAAATGTGCAACTGTTAAATGCTTACAGTGCTAATTTGCTATTCTATTAAAATATTCACCCCTTAACAGCTTAGTATGGTGTATAATGGACGCGGGCGAATTGCGGGGTTGCAACGGTTTACATACCGAAAGTAATTAAATCAGATTAGTATTCTAGGAACGATCGTTGTGGCTAAGTGTTAACTCGTAGCTGCTGAAGTGGCAGCTTAATCGTTATAGCGTTGTAAAATGTAAGTCTTTTTCGTTCTAATTTCGAGACTATTTGATTTCTTTGAACTTAACAAACAGTCGCAATTTTTTTTTATGAACTCACGTAATGTTATCCTTGAATATCGGCCCCGAAAGTAGGAGTCCAAACCTAGTTCAACTTATCGGTAGGGTACATCAAAACAACCCGACTCGGGAAGAACATACAGGGAGACTTGCTCGCGCGTTGGCACTCCTACTGCATCACAGCAGCTGCTGAGAATCTTATTGGTAACTTCACTTCAACATAACCCCTAGAATATTGACATTTGCCTATGGATTTATATAAGGTGGATGTCCTTTCCGAGTCAGGCTGCTTTAACGCACCCTACCTCTCTTCAAAATGCCCAGATTAGGACATACAGGCATCTTAATGTTTGCCATGTGTATGAATCGAACCCGGGGGGCTCGGTGTTGCCATTGCTAACCACTCCACAGCCACGCTCGTCAATTCATTGAGTGTTCAATCAATTGCTTAGACGTTACATGGTAATATCTGCATTAATACCTACCTATGCCCCATCAGATTGTGCTTTACCCTAATATTGCTATACCTACAGTACGCCTGTTGTATGCATTGTTATATAGGTTTTGTTGTTGTCAAGCGGACGATGCAATATGAGGAAATACCGCTATAAATGATGCCACCCCCACCGCTATGGCAGCACCAACTCCGGTACCTCCCAGTATCCTTCCTACCTTATTTGCAGAACAAAGCTACGAGTACTCTCTTGGTAGCCGTTTCTTAATGCCGAAGGCATTTCATGTTTGGGGTTACCAAATTTCGATATACCATATCTACATTTTGCCAGTGTTGCTAGAACCTAGTCAGCGTAGTGCACCTGTGCCAGCCAGGTAAGACGACAAGAGAGTGACCCACTTCCACCTTAAAAAGTTGTTCTCAAAGAAAACTTCATATTATTTGACAGCCGATCTTTTCATCTTAAATAAAGCATTGCATTTTAAACGGCTATTGACTTTGCCAATGAGGATATGGGTACTTCAATAGTATGAGTAAATTCAAACTAAACCTTAAATTTAATTTCATTGCTGTCTACTGGACGAAGAAAGCCAATGAAACAAAGAAAGACACGAAAATGGACTACCTACACTATACTTATATAGTGAAATTATGAAACATTCGAAACCGCCCCGTCAAAAAAAACCGCGAGAAATCCTAACTTTAGTCCTCTTGACTCTTCACATTTTAACTCTTCAAATTTTCCAACCTTTGAAGGCGAGAAGTCCTGAATTTACTCCTCTTAATTCATCAAAAAACCTTTGAAGTGTAATTTGTAGACACAATCGAAAAAACTGCGCATACCTTACGGTACCTAATTTCTCTAACTAAGATATTCATTGTTATTGTTACCCTTTTAGGCGTCTAGCGCCATTGACGGGGCGGTTTCGAATGTGTCATAATTTCACTATATAGTGTAGTCCATTTTCATGTCTTTCTTTGTTTCTTTGGCTTTCTTTGGCTTTCTTTGTTCAGTAGACCTCAATGCAATTAAATTAAAGCATGAACCTTAGTTTTAACTTCTATCATCAAATTGATCTATGCAATTTGAGTATTGATTTAGACCCTTTCAAAGTAATGCACTCATATTAAAACTTATATTAATTTGTAACATTGATTGTTGAAATTGTGGAAATATTTAGCCATCATCTTAAAAAAAAATCAACCTAACGTGAGCCTAGCGCAACAGTACATACTACAACTATATTTAATAAGAAGCTGAAAAAGTACCTCCACTTTACAGAAAATCACAGCTAAATAAATCTCTGGAAGATTGTTGTATTTCTGCAGGAAAGGGTACCAGTAAGTAACGAATTATTTAATATTAAAAAAACATATTGACAATATTACTGTGTTGAGTTTTTATTTAAAAAAAAATAACATACATCGATCCTATAAAGAACATACACTATCTAAGTATACATAAACATAACAAAACATAAATATATTGTATATACATGCAGAACTCTGATATACATATTTACATATATAAATAACAGTAATATAATTAATTACTTGATATAATAATATAATAATAGATATACATGTTGGGTGATCACAGCTTGGATTGGACTAACTCTAAAACTCTAACAGATAGGTATGAGACTTCTTTTCAAAAGTAAATTTGCTGGCGGAGTCTCTAATGGGTTCGGGCAATGCATTCCAGAGTCGTGAAGACCGTAAAGTAAAGGAAGTAGACATGAACCCCGAACGAAAAAGTTGAATTAAAAGTATATGGGAGTTGTTTGATCGAAGTTGATGGTTATGAAAATCACAGAGATGGTAATTAAAAAAAATTGTAAAAAGTATGCAAAGTAATCTTAAATATGTACGCTGGCGAATGAGAAAGCCTTTCAAGCTTTGACCAGTAGCGTGGAATATGATCAAATTTCCGAATACAGAAAATAAGCCGGAGCACTGTTGATGAGCCGAGCTTGTTAAGAATATCTTCGTTAAGATCAGGATATCAGAACTCACAATCATCAATTAGTGGAAAAATAAGCGATTGTACTAATGTGACCTTAGATGTAATGAGGAGAAAGTTCCTACAATGTAGTGTAAATATCACTTTACGACTAACTTCAGCCACTTGTGTGCGCCAAGTCAAAGTAGAGTCAAGACACAAGGCAAGATTTTTGTTATTTTTATTAAAAGGAATAATATAATTATTAAACACGACGACGTCATAGAACTGATGTCAATTTTATCAACTTGCCGTGAACTACCTAAGAAAAATAGCAAAGTTGTTTGACCAGGAGTTTATTTGGCATGAACTATCATTTAATCGAGAAATTCCCGAGTTCAGCGTATCCGATGTCGTTTGCACATAAATTTGTAGATCATCCGCATAGAAATGATAAGAGCAGCTCAACGAAAACGTAAGAAAATTATGTATATAATATAGATAAAGATAATATAGATAGAGTCATTGAGATTGTAAATATTTTACTGTATTTATACAACTACAAATTGATATATTTGTAAAAGAACATGTCGATAACTTTACTAAAAAAAAACTATATTAAAACTAATTTAAGAACACAATATAAACATGACATAGGTACTGCCAGTAAAATCGTCTAGATATATTTTTGACAAAAGCGTTTAGGTATCCAGAATCAAAATATTTAACCGCTTGCCGGAATTTATTAAGTCATTAAACTGTAACCAATTTAAAAACGCGCTGAAGGGTCATTTAATGAACAAAAGCTATTATAATTTGAATGAATTTTAAAATGAAACGTACTCATATAATTGTTTAATTTTAAGCTATGCTATATAATTAGCGATGTAAAAATATTAATTTATTTTTTTACGTATATACAGTGTATGTTTTGCTTTAAGAAAAAGTCGATGAAAGAAAAGCGTTGACTAAATTTCTTTGTAGATTCAATGTTTGTAACGCCCAAATATATGAGGATGTTATAGTGGAAAAAAGCGAATACCCATAATGAACTGCTGTATTCTTGCTAAGATTAGTAGATACTTTGATATGTTCATTCAAAATTTTACAACCAATTTCGGAAAAGCATTTTCATCTCATATTTCTATTAGCGAAACAATTGTGCCATATTTTAGGAGACCGCCGGAAAAACTACGCATATGAAAACTACGAAAACTAGGAATACGAAAGAAATAGAAAAAATCGGCCAAGTGCGAGTGGGACCCACGCACGAAGGGTTCCGTACCATTATCTATAAAAAATGCAAAAAAATCACGTTTGTTGTATGGGAGCCCCCTTAAATATTTATTTTATTATATTTTTTAGTATTTGTTGTTATAGCGGCAATAGAAATACATCATCTGTGAAAATTTCAACTGTCTAACTATCACGGTTCATGAGATACAGCCTGGTGACAGACGGACGGATGGACGGACGGACGGACGGACAGCGGAGCCTCAATAATAGGGTTCCGTTTTACCCTTTGGGTACGGAACCCTAAAAAGGAACCTAGGGGTAAGCTGGTTTACAAAGCCCCAAAACAAGTCATTGCAGCTAAGTGCTTTGACAATAGTGTCGTGAATGTAGCCTACAATTGTCACGGACTGTCACCAATGACCAATGACAAAAGTCGTTCGGATTGGTATAATAAGTAAAAAAATCGGCCAAGTGCGAGTCGGACTCGCGCACGAAGGGTTCCGTACCATTATCTATAAAAACGGCAAACAAATCACATTTGTTGTATGGAAGCCCCCTTAAATATTTATTTTATTTTATTTTTTAGTATTTGTTGTTATAGCGGCAATAGAAATACATCATCTGTGAAAATTTCAACTGTCTAACTATCACGGTTCATGAGATACAGCATGGTGACAGACGGACGGACGGACGGACGGACGGACGGACAGCGGAGCCTCAGTAATAGGGTTCCGTTTTACCCTTTGGGTACGGAACCCTAAAAACGGTCAAAAATACACGACAAGCCGTCATTTATAAAAATGTACAATAAGTACGTGGGTGGTGTGGATCGCTTCGATGAAAACGTTGATTCCACTTTTTGCATTGGGGCAGGATGTGTCTTGTCAAAATGCTTGGCTTATCGCAAGAGAGTATGGTAGTAACTTGATTTGCCGCGAGCTTCGGAGGGCTATCCTATCCACAAAAATACGGGAAACCCGTAACTAAAGACACCAGTTGTGGTGTGCCTGTTGAGGAGTTTCAAATGACTAGGACGCTGTTCCGCAGACTATATAGAAAAGGATTGTAAACCACGTCGCTGTGGGCAGTGCCATGAACGTACACGGAAAATGTGTTCTAAGTGCAATGTAATGCACATTCCTTATACATATCTAAATAAACTCATGTTCTTTTCATGGTATTTTTTTATACAACTGCTATATAAATTTACTAAGAGAGATAGGGCGCATCAAAGCAGCCCGTCTGGGTAAATGCCTCCACCTAATAGAAAACCGCCAAATAACAACACCCCACTCGCTAGAGGGTTATTGTGTTCCTGCGTGTGAGTGAGATCACCAGCAAGCTCCTAAGGAGTTGCTGAGTAAGCAGCAGAGGAGGCATCGCGCGAGTGATATATGTTACAATCGTTAATAGGCCACGGTACCTGCTTTACATCAGGTGGACCGTACGCTCGTATACCTACCGACGTTGTAAAAAAAAACTAGATTGGCAAACAAGCATGCGGCCCGCATTAGATGGTAAGCGGTCACCGTAGCCTGTTGACGCTCGCAATACCACGGGATGTTACTCGCGCGCTGCCAATCTTGTGACCTAAGGCTGATTCGTTACATAGCCCAGTAATTTACAATACAGTAAACTACAGAGAAGAAAATTAGTTGTTTTCTTTTTGTTGACATATGCAGTTCAAGGTTTATAAATTATGCCCAGTGTCAACTGTATGTAAAACCTTCCATAAAAAAAAGGATGACAATAAAAAAATTATTTTTTCGATATTTTGAATACGTAAACCAGTAAATTTGTACAAAAAACTTTTTCTTACAGACAGAAGCATGGGTATTGGGGGGTTAAGCACGTGAAGAGTTGCAGTGTTAACAGCAGCGTGTTGGTAATATGCGGGCGATACTCCTTGTATTGCAATATAATGACGACCATTATACACTCATGATGCTCGATACTGTAACCACTCTATCAATGGGCCGTAAGGTTGTTTGCCTCCAGATGTTGAATAAAAATAATAACAGCTTCCACTATCTACTTCGAACACTAGGATTATGGTTGATGATGTAACGTTGGAGCAAGTGGATGAGATTGTATATCTTGGAAGCGCTTTTGGCAGCGATAGAAGGTACACCGCTGATCAATGTGGAGAGACGATTGAGTGCAGGGAACAGCGTGAATGGAGCGTTGGGTAAACTTTTAGGCAGCCGAAATCTAAGCCAGAAGGCACAGCTCGCTGTTCACAACGCTGTGCTAATTCCAACGCTAATTTATGGAAGTGAAAGCTGGGTATGGCAGAGAGAGCATGAAAGCAAAATAAATGCGGCGACATGAGAGCATTGCGCAAAATTTGTGGCCTAACGCTTGCTGACCGTGTTGGTAATGATAACGTACGAAAGAGAGTTGGTCTGAAAGTGTCCGTGTTAAGATAAGAAAAGACATGCTCCGTTGGTTCGTATATGTAGAAATAATGCATGTTGAGAGTATGACAAAACAGATATACAATGCGATAGTAGAAGGATGTAGAAGCCGAGGGAGACCAATTAACCTACCATGATCAAATTGATCGTGTTTTCATGTTCATGGTAGGTCACCATGACCAAATTGGTCGTTTTTTATCAGGTTCTAGAAACTGGTAAGCGTACATGAAAAAAGCTATGAATGTTAAAGAAACGAGTGAAGTATGTAAGGACCGCGTCTTATGGCACCCGGTTGTCTCTACCTACCCCACAAGGAAACTGGCGTGAACATATACATTCATACTTTAACAATATTACCATTTCCTCTCGTATAAATTGTTACAATAAACAAACAATGAAGTCAGAATGTCACCTCCGTGTAAATCAAAACACCGAACTAGTGAAATTGAATTGAACCCGCTAACAAAGGACTTAAGCATTTTCAAAGGCACCTGATTTTTTTTTCTATTGTTGATATCTCCACACTAGCAAATAGGATTGGGCTTTGTTGAATGAACGAAATTGACACAGAGACTCGGCCAAATGAGTTTATAGTCATACATTTTGTTCAATGTTTCCCTTTTTACCTACGACGGACGGAACGGATATGATGTATGATTCTAGAGTGAGGGTAGTCCGCGTGTACAGCGAACGTTTTCATTTATCTCCAAAACCTATTTACCTAAATGAGTCGGATAATGCGGGTTTTGTAAAAGCTTGCGATTTTTTTATATGCAGCGTCCAGAGGCACAGAAGCATACGGCCCACCTGATGCAAAGTGTTTACCGTAGCCTGTGAATGCTTGCAACGCATTATGCAATGTCACCTGTTAACACAACTTAGAAGCTTTCTGGTGACTTCACTCATTTGCAGGGACACAATTTTGTTTTCTGTAAGATGGAGGTACTTCCTCAGATGGGCAGCTTCGATGCGCCCTACCTTTCACAAAAACACCCAGACCAAAACAAGCATATAAATTCATGCACATAAATGTTTATCCTGTGTAGGAATCGAACCCACGTTGGTGTCAAAGTACCGTCACTAACCAGTGCGCCACCGAATTCGTCAAAATGTGATTCATCGGCGATGGCTGTTAGATAGGTGGTATGTATGCTTGTATACCTGCAGACGTTGTATATAAAAATAAAAAAAATGAGAAATAAACAAAATAAATTTCAAAAATACCTCGTGAATAAAAATAAACAACGAAAAATAAACAAGTGTTCAGGACGTTGATTTATTGCAACGTCTCTTAACATCATTTCAGCCCATATTCATTCATTGCTAGTCATAGGTCTCCTATGCAGCCACTCGCTTCGATCCTGAGCCACTTACATCAACCGACTCCCTGCAGAGCTTTTCAGGTCGTCGCTCCATCTAGTGAGGGGTCGTCCTGCGTGCTGCGTGTATCAGTGTGGGTACACCATTCGAGAGCCTTTTCTCTCCAGTCATTCTGTGTATCAATTTGCTTTTGGTTGTCGTAGAGATAGATACAGCAATAATATCAAATATAGGTACTACATATCATCTGCCTATTTACAAATCTATATCCGTATATTGTCGTTTTCAATTAAGATGTGACAGTATAAAAAAGCTATTAAGTATCTCGTAGAGATGCATCTATTTATATCAATTAAAGCGTACATTTTTTTTTCGGACATATTACACAGCGCCATCTAGCCCCAAAGTAAGCGAAGCTTGTGTTATGGGATACTAGACAACTGATAAACATACGTAAATACATTTTTTTTTTGTAAATACATACTTATTATACATAGAAAATATCCAGACCAAGACAAACAGACATGTTCATACACACAAATGTTTGTCCTGTGTGGGAATCGAACCCACGAGCGTTGGTGTCAAAGTAGCGTAACAGCGCGTTTCACCACTGCGCCACCGTGCTCGTTATTATACGTACCCAACGTCTTTTAATTGGTTTTGAGCATAAAATGGCAGTCCTGATACTGACCGATTTTCTTGGGTTTGTAACTGAAAACAAAACCGTACAAATTCTAAACTAATCACATAATACATATGCTTCTTGAAGAAGTACAACTCATCAGTTTAAGCTCAAAGGAACGTTTCTGTATGTATGTATATCTTCACGCCAGGTCCGTTGCGGGGTAGGCAGAGAAAACCGAGCGCCATAAGATGCGGTCCACACACTTCACTCGCTTCTTTCACGTTAATAACTCTTTTCATGCACGCTCGCCTCCTGACATCACCTTCTGATAAAACACGACCAATTTGGTCATGGTAGGTTAGTTTTGATCTTCCTCGGTTCCTACATTATTCCACTTTTACATTGTATATCCGTTTCGTCATTCTTTCATCTTGCATTCTTTCTACATGTCCGAACCAACGGAGCATGCCCTTTCTTATCTTAACACCGACACTCTCTTTCAGGCCAACTCTCTTTCGTACGTCATCATTTCGAAGGTAGCATGCGTTATGCCACAAATTTTTCGCAATGCTCGCATCTCGTCTGTATTTATTCTACTTTCATGCTCTTTCTGCCATATCCAGCTTCCATAAGTTAGCGCTGGGATTAGCACCACGTTGTGTACAGCGAGTCGTTCTGATAAACAGAATATTTTTGCATATTTGACTTTTAGAACGATCGATCAATCGAATAGTCATATATATCATCGACAGAAGACGTAATGTTTTAAAAAGGTACCTGTAAACTTAAAAAGCAAAATCTTATCGAAATACAAAGTTTAATCTAAATCATTTGGCATAAATTATGGAGATAAATATAATTATTTACATGTTTGCAAGAAATGTAACGAATATTTCGTACAAATATGTAAATAATTATAAATTGGAAAAAATGAGTCTTCGAACCGAGATCATTTTTGACTGTATAATACAGATCATACATTAGATATATAATTATATGTCAAAAATCAGTATCTTCGCCTACTTCTTAATTTTTAGGTAGCAGCCTCCGCCATCAAGAAGATACATAAATCATACATACGTATTATAGCGACCAATGCGTAATAATTATTTTGTCAAATAGCTGGTCCGGCTGGTGTTTAAAAATTGCGGTTTTTTTTTTCAGGAATAACATCTATATAGAGAAACTTAAAAGTTAGACTTATCTTATAATAAAAATAATCCAAATATAAAATTTGATCCAAATCATTACGAGTAGAGCCACTTTCGAGATACACAACATATATTGATGTTTACACAAGAAATATAATAAACAATTATACAATTCTAAACTTTTATAAATTGCTCTAGTTGCTCTCTGCTATAACAAGGAACTTCACGCGAAGATATAGAAAAACAGATAAATAGAAAATTATCGACTGTTTAAAACAATTTCTAACTGGGTGCGTTGGCATTTTACTTGTTAGAAAGTCGTAACGACTTCTCAAGGTGTGAAAAATCAGATTAAGAAAAGAGAATTTGAAAGGAAATAAATTGAAATTGTAATCTAAAGTGAGTAAGACTCAGATTGGTTTTTAGTACCGAAAATCAAACTTCAGTTATGGTTAATAGCGATTGCATTTAGCTAAGGTGACAGAGACTCTTGAGTCTAATAATTGAACAGTGAACAGTCGATTGTTTTGATTCCGAATATCGGAATCACCGACCTAAATCAACTTCGCTTAAAATGCAGGCCTACAGGGCTAAGTAACGTTAAGAGCCAGACCATACACCGGTACGCTGCTCAACTGCGGATTGGCGAAAGACAGTGTGTTTGAGCTGCACGCCTTCGTGCAGCTCAAACACACTGTCTTAGATGCCAATCATTAAGGTTAGTCTATGGCCTTCCATAGACTAAGCTTAATGATTGGCATCTATCTAAAATAGCCGGGACCGACGACGGCTTAACGTGCGGAATGGAGAAGTTCTAGTTAAAAAAACCCATCTATAGCTGCGGTCCAGTTTGCCTAACCTGCATGTGCGATTGATTGTTACGTCTCCGCCATTGCACGAGTCTCCAGGCCGCAATAACTGCTTACTATTAAGGCGGCCGTACGATTGTGTATTATCTTAGTGATGTAAAAATATAGGTACATTTCTAAACAATTTACCCAGTCACATATCAGACTATTGTGCGGATCCTTTTCATGTTGTCTCTACAAAATGGTATTTCGTAGTCATACTTGTTAATAAACATAAAACTAGTTATAACATGAACTGTTACGATAAATCTAGCGTCATTATAATGATTAAAATTCATCAACGACGAGCAAGGTGGTCGAGTGATTTGCAATGGCTTTAATACCGTAAGGAGTCCCGTGGTCGATTCCCGCACTAGACAAATATTTGTCTGCATGAACAAGTCTATTTGTCTTGATCTGGATGTTTTCTATGTATCTTCAATGTGTTGTAAAGGTATGTTTACCAACGCCGTTAATATAAGTGTTGTTTAAGTCTGGAATTATATGGCGTTACTTAATTTATCCGGTTTTTATGCATATGATGGGCAAGGAGCTAGCAACTCATTTACGTGAACTAGCTTGATACTGTCTCGTTTTCTCTTTTATACAACGTCGTGAGGCAAGCAAGCATACGACCCATCTGATTAATGTGGTGACATCTGTGATGTGACCTACCTTTCTTTCGCCAGGGCGCTGTTTTTGCCTTATGCAACGTCGAAAGGCATACAAGTATAAGGCCCAATTGATTGTAAAATAGTTACTCGGAGAAAAGGGAGGTGCTAACGATAGGTCTATAATGCGAGGGTGCGAAATCTGTTTTTGGATCCCTAGTTCATTTTAATTGGACCATAGACGAAGCACGCACTGCGGTCTCAATCGCCCCATTTCCGAGATATCTCTGAACATAATTATTTTATTTAATGTATGTTATACTAACTTAACATATCCTAGTGGAATATTCTTATCTTTCTGTTCTCGAAGAGTGCCAACCGAATCCAATTATTAAGGCTCCACTATCTGTCTGTCCATCCGTCATTCACAGGGTTGTTTATTCTGGACTGTAATAGGAAGACACTTGAAATTTTCAGAGTATATATTACCGTCGTTACAACAGATAACAAACATGTCCTGCGAGTGACTAGTCTCCAGAAAGCAGTGCTGCGTTACCAGCGGAAGTGACAACGTGCAAAGAATATAGTATTGTTACGGTAACCACTTAATATTAAACGGGGTTTACACTTCTTTGCCGTCTGACATAGTAAAAAGACGATCACTTTTTACATTATTTTATATCCTATCGCCTACATCTTGATTAATTTTTACACAAAGTAGTTAAAATGCGCTTTAATTTATTTAGAAATTACTTTGTTAAATGTAATAAAATAACAGGCGATCATAAATCAAGCGTGTCCCAGTCAGCGGCCACAGACGCCGCCAGTTTATTAAAACGCCTTGAGGTGGTTAATGAGAACGCCGACACGACTATGAAGCCTTGGTACTTTGATGGGTCAGTTTTAGAGAAATTTGCTCTTAAACGGGATAATTAAATTAAATTTATGTTTAAATTAAATTTGTTTGTATAAAAGAAGAAAATAACTTGTTCGGTATCTTAAACATGTAGTTCAAATAAGCGGTACATGCGAACTAGAAATTACGCATGAAGGTTGCATATGGTACATTCGTACAAAATTTCAATTGCTGAAGCCAAGAAAAGGATTTTCGAAAAATTGCAGGAAGTACGTCAAATTACGCCAAATGCATAGACCAGTTAAGATAGTCTTCTTCCAGATCTTTTATTACATATAAATAAAGTTGAAGTGTCTGTCTGTGATTTCAAAATAAATCCTTTATCTTAAGCTCATATTATTATTTTCACGTTACCAAAGCCTAAATACGCATTTTTAACTTTTTTATCTGTCTGTCTGTCTGTGTGTTTGTCCGGGCTAATCTTCGAAATGGCTGATCCTATTTTAACGGGATTCTAACTTTCACTGGTAGGTAGAGGACTGTTCAGAGCACAATATAGGGTACTTTTTATCCCGTAAATATTTAGGGTTCCTGCGTAAAAAATTAAAAACTTTATCTTCCCCTTCGGGGGACTTTGCAATTTTATTTTTATTATTTTCATAGAATACGTATTTGTGTATTAAATGTGATTTTAATAGAATAAAACGTCAAATTTATTATTTACCAACAACGAGCGTATGAAAAATGTAAAAGTTTCACAGAAACGAATTAATTTTTATACGATATGGTAAAATATTTGTGAATCCTTTAATTTATTCTAAAAGCCAGAATATATTCCGCATCCATTAAATTCATAGGTAGAGGTATTGCAAAATATTGTTATATTTAACGGTAAGCCGCGAAGTAGTTAAGACCTGCATTATTTATTTATCTATATAACTTTGGCAAAGTTATTTTGTTTCATAGCTGAAATACCAGCCTGCGAATTTTAAAACGATAATATAAGAAAGTAAATCCACATTTACATTAATACGATTATATTCAATTTCTAAAAAGTATTCATGATTGTTTCAGGTACATTTTCCTGGCGATCTACACGGCGGAGATGATAATCAAATGTATAGCCAAGGGTTTCATCCTAAATAAGTACACGTACTTGCGGAACCCTTGGAATTGGCTGGACTTCGTCGTGATAACTTCGGGATACGCCACTATCGGCATGGAGGTGGGCAACCTCGCTGGCTTAAGAACCTTTCGGGTGCTAAGAGCTTTGAAGACTGTCTCCATAATGCCTGGTAATTATTCAATTTTAATTTAAAGCATAGCGTTATATCGACAACACTTAGCATGGCGAGCTTATTGCCAGATCATAAAAGATTTTTTTTTGCCACTAAGTTGATAAACAAGCATATGGCCTGTCTGGTGGTAAAAAGTTACCATAGCCTATGGACAGATGCATCACCAGGGGGTTGTCGACCCCAAAATATGTTTTAAAAATCATGTGTTCGATCATCGAGTATGATGATGAAGTATGAGTAATGATGAATTGAAAATTGTATAGGATCCACATGAAATTTAAATAATAATGGTTAAAAACAGCAATACAAAATGTGTTAAATTTGAGTTCACTTTAGGGTGCATCAGAGTAACCGAAGGATCATTAACATTCATGTTATATAATGTGTTTTATTTTACGTTCATTCTCTACGTTAACGTGAGTTACATTTCACATATTTCCTATTACTACTTAAAATTGCATACAATGTCTAGGGAATGCATTTTATAGATATTTACCACGGATTCAGTAATCATATGTTATACTGTCATGTGCAAACAGTCATCCGCTAGCAACCTTTTCAGCGAAACAAACAAACAACATGTTTTCTGGAAGTAGCAGTCTTCCTTCTTTGAATTCTTTGAATTTCAAGTTAAGTAAAATTTCATATTTTATTAAGTATGATTGAACTGAACATCTGATTAGGGCTAAAATAGATTAGACATATCCAATCGTTTGTCACTGTCTTCCCCGCAAGGGACTCGGTGTGAAAACATCGATAGATATTTAGAAAGATAAGATAGAAACAAAAGTCAACGTTCTGTTGGCGCTTAACTACTGCCGACGCCGTCACTCAGGGAGGCGTTTTATCTCTTCTTTCATTCGATTTAGCCACCAATTCCATTAATTCACAGGACTTCGCTCCTCCTTCTGTCTTTGTGCAGATGATTTATAGATTTATACGAGCTCACATGATTGAACTTGTAAACGTAATTTCCTCTATTAACAAATACGTCTCGCGTATATCGCCTGGGGTAAGATAAAGATGAAAATTTTTTATTTGCCTTTAAATCACAGGCACTTAGATACGTCTTACATACTCAATTTTATATCTTATTCAATTTTCATAGTTTTGATTTCTCTTTTTTAATCTACCAGCATTTCAAATGACCATTGGCGCAGAAAAAATGCCAAAAGAAACTTGCCAATATAGGTATTTTTTTTTAATCATCTATACATATTACAATAAATATATACCAGGTCACTCATAAAGAAACATTATATTTTTGAATGAGAGACTGGCCAGTTATAATCTATTTTGAAAATATGATTATTTATAAGTAAAAATAGGTACGTTCCAATTTCAAAATTTCTCTCCACATTTTTACTAGCTAATTTAAATTATCGTGTCTCATTGAAAAATTGATCTGCGCCGGGAACATTTTCGCACTATAATTTTTTACGATTTCTAGTATCGCCTAAAACCGGACGAATCGTACTTCAAATGGCATTCATGTATGAAGGCCCTTTCAAGGCAACCGTGTATCGTTGGTATAACGAATTCAAGCGCGGCCGACTAACTTTGGGGGATGAGGAAAGAAGTGGTCGCCCTTTGATGGCTGTTATGGAAGATAACGTGCTAGCAGTGAAAAATTTAGACAATAAGCGTGTTACTTATCAGGAGATCCAGCACATGCTGCCGATTGAATCGGGAAACCTTCACGAGATTCTACACTTGCATCTTCGCGTGAGGAGGATAGTTTCTCGTTGGGTGCCGCACAACCTCACCATTGCTCAGAAGCAGGCCCGGGTGGAATGGTGCCGTGATATGATATACAAATTTGAAGCAGGCTCGTCTCGGCGTGTTTACGACATCTATTACATATCGATACGATCCAGAAAGGAAGCGCCAGTTGACGGTTTGGGTGTTTCAAAATGAATCAATGCCTACCAAAGTGAAGCGATCTAGAGCTTTTTCAATTTGACTGTCTACCTGGTATCAATTCCTGTACAGAACCAAAGAAGCATCAACGCCGAATGGTATACTACCAATTACTTGGCAGAAGTTTTCTCTATTGTGAGCACAAACGACCCAACACAGGGCTCCGCGGGCTACTGCTCCACCACGACAACGCGTCCGCGCACACCGCGCTCAAAATGAAGGACTTCCTGGACAGCACGCTAGTCAAACTCTTGGGTTACCCTCCTTACAGCCCTGACCTAGCACCGTGTGACTTCATTTTATTCCCGAAAATATAAAATCAGCTCAAAGGGATACAATTTTCAAAAAATATTTAGCAATAAAACACTTTTTTTTTATTTTCGCATAACTTTCTGAGTGTCCCACGTATGAGTGTACATATAGTGACATCAAGTGTTACAGTTAAAGTTATATTAATACATGTGCTGAATCATTTCCAAACACCTCTGTCAGTTAGATATTCATCGATTCTATAATAATCCTTCTTACATAGAGTATTGATATGCCTTTTGAACACATTGTCAGGCAAGGACAGAATGTTTAGTTTCAGGTAATTTATTATAGAATCTAATACAATTTACAACAAAAAATCTATTCGTCTTAGCAAGCAGATGTATTGGCATACGCAATCTATTCCTGCTTCTTCTTTCGCTACATTTTGAAAACGACTTTATATTTTACGAGCATACATTATGTTCTCATAAATCTACTGAGAGGTATCGTGAGGATACACACAATACAATACAATACTCTTTATTGCACCACATAGAACAGTATACATATTAAAATGACAACTTAAAATTAAAGTACAAAAGGCGGTCTTATCGCATAGCGATCTCTGCCAGACAACCTTAGGGTAGAGGAAAAAAAAAACAAAATAATAGGTAGATGGCGCATCAGAAATAATAAACATACTTAAGTTAAATACTTTAGTTCATATAAACGTACACACAGATACATATAATTATATACATACCCATAAATACCCATACATACAAACACCTACATAAAACTATATACATACGTACACATACAGATATACTTGTACATAACATTTTAATCACTGTTTTAAGCAAAGAGTGCAGTAACACCTAATCTGTCTAAAGAACCGAATTGATTGAATTAAGTCTAGATAAGAGAAAGAAAATGAGCCTTAACCTGATTTTTAAAACTGAACACAGTTTGTGCATTACGGATTGTTAACGGCCGAGCATTCCAAAGTCACACAGCCTTCACCGAAAATGATTTCGTGTAATATTGGGAAGAGTGTGAAGGCGTTTTAAGACGAAGGACGAGAGCACTACGAATAGACGATGAACGGCGAATAGGGAAAGAGAAACGCGCATTCAAATAGTCAGGGATAAAGGATTAAAAATAATAGAATAAAGAAGGGACAGAATGTGTAAATTACGGCGAAGTCTAATGGAAAGCCACTGGAGATTTGAGCGAAAGTCAGATACATGGTCATATTTACGGAGTCCAAATATGTACCGAATACAAAGATTCTGTAAACGCTCAAGCTTGTCTAATGGCTCTTCAGTAATATTATGAAAACATGAATCAGCGTAATCGAGAATAGGAAGGAGCAAGGATTGTGCAAGCGCAATTTTCGTGTCAATTGGTAGAAAAATTTGTAACCTTCTGAGTGAACTAATGGAAGCGAACAGCTTCCTACTGATATTTGCGATATGAGATGACCAGCATAGAGTTCTGTCAAAAATAACCTCAAGATTTTTAACGGTATCAGAATATGGGATATCAATACCCTTAAAATTTACCGGGTGCAAGTTAGACCAATCAATTTTACTGATTTGGCGAGAACCACCAATTACAATCGCCTGGTTGGCTTTACAATAAGCCCATGAGAGTCACTCCAATCTGATATGCGAGAAAGACCAGTATTACTTATGGTAATGACGTCTGAAATTAGAGCTAATGGACCATGTGTATGGATTTGTAAGTCGTCTGCATATTTATTTCTTTGAATTGTTCTCTAAGTGATTCTCTGGAGCCCATGTTATAAATAGAGCGGATGGCTCTCTTTTGTAATATAAAAATAGTTTCAATATCAGCCGATCTTCCCCATGACAGTATACCATATGACATAATACTGTGAAAGTCGCACCGGCGAGCAATATTAAAAATTAAAGAAGTGTCAATGGCAAACAGTAGTATATCGGCCGTTTTCTGCACCATGTAGGGCAGATCATTTTCATATACTAAAATAAAAAGGGTCTCAATATACAACCCTGGGGCACCCAATATAAACATTACTGCCTTTAGATTTGACTCCATTCATGTCAACAGTTTGTATTCTGTTGTTTAAGTAAGTTACGATCAAATTATGGGCTTTACCTCTAACTCCATAATGGCGCAGCTTGATCCATAATGTCCGATGGTCGACACAATCAAAAGCTTTGGAGAGATCACAGAAGACCCCAATAGCATCCTGGGATCTCTCCCATGAGCTAAGAACATGCTTGACCAATGCTACCTTCGCATCTGTAGTGGATTTGCCTGCTGTAAATCCGTATTGTGCACTATGAAAAAAATCATTGGTCTTAAAATAGAGTTGTAATTGATCAAGCATTATCTTTTCGAATACTTTACTCAATACTGGCAAAATAGATCTCATTTTTAACCTATTTCAAAATTGACATAGATTTGTTTGTTTTTTGAAGAACTTTATTGCATAAATGTTTACATTCCTAAAATATAAGAGTTTGATTTGCAAAGGCAGGCTTATTCCTTCGAGGAATATCTTCCAGCTAACCATTGCTTTTAAGTTCCTGAGTGGAATAATGTATGGCGGTGGTAGATAAAAAAGTGAATATAACGTTAATATGTCAACTATATTAATGCTAACATATTTAAGGTAGTTCTCATCGGATATCAAAAATTGACTGGAGTCCTTGCATCAATGTTATATTTGATAAAGTGTAAAATCTGGGAATATTTTTGATAGATTTTGATCAGTGCAGTTTGCTGAAGTTAGTAGGAAACTGTTTATCACGACCGGCCCTTGGAAGATTACGAAATTTTCTGTCTCTAGGCGGCAAAATTACGCTAATATAGTCCTTGGTCTTACCTATCCTCAACTACGCTGATTCCTGCTACCTATATATTACTGAAGAGTAACCAAATAAACTTGAGCGCCTTCATAACTATTGCATTTGGTTTATATTTAAACTTCATATATTATGACCTTAGTTCGGAATTTCGCCTTCACCGAAGTGCCTTCCTACAAGGCTTCATTGTAACTAACCGACCTTTCCCATCTTTACTATATGCTCTTTGGCCCCACGATTCAAACTTCTCTGAACGTTCAGTCTTTCATTGTTACATGTAGGATCGTACTCAGCGTAAAACATTTATTCTGCCTTAAAACACCATACCACTTCACTGAGTTCCACATTAATTCATTCTCGGTCGAGGGAGTGTGTCTATAGAATACTTTGCCATTATAGATATGTCCAATTACTTCGATCTTTCAAACATATTGTCAACCTACACTAGTTTTATCTTACTATAAAGTGCCATTATGGTTTTAATGAGTGATGATGAATTCCTTGTCGATGTTGAACGCTGCGGTTGTAGAAGAACGCTATCGAATAACCCGTCGGAATAATCCATTGGGTTGTTTTACACTACTGAGACAGTGCTCTTGTTGGGATTCAACATAATATGTCAGAATATTTGAGATAGTAAACCGTTTTATTATACAGAAAAGGTTTTATTATCCCATTTTCTTTATTTGTCATTAACAGACAATCGTTAATGTCATTACCAGGGCTATCTCTTATCTCAATGTTGTCGCATCAAAACACGAGTCGGCCCAACGACATCGTTCAACCAAGCGAATTCGCAAATAATGTTCTAATTTGCGAAGTACTTCATGTTTGAGGAAGTTGATTTGGTTGAGAGTTTAATGCACATATGACCTTTATATCATTTTATATTTTTGTCATATAAGTAACTTAATGTTATCTTCATCTTGAGAGATGATACGAACCTATCATACATGTGGTACACGCCGCCGATCAACGAATGAGGCTATTAAAAAAGAAATGATGAGTGCTAGTCAACGTGGTTTAAAAAAATGCGTAATAGCGTTCTCCTATAGGTCATTTCCCTAGGGCCATTCAAATCAGGAATTAGGTGTTCGACTGCATCACGTTTTTTAAAGTATCGTGTTTTGTGAGTAACTTATTAAAGTTTAAATTCAAGTAAGGTATAAGTACCGTAAAGTTAATATAACATATTAACTGTATGATAAGGACGAGTTATGTGAAGCTAGATTCTCTGCCTATACCATAAGTAAGTTGGCGTAAATATATAATAAAATAGAAGCCCGCCCACATGTCTATCTCTGTATGCTGTGTAGCCAGGCCGATCAAAAACAACCATCAAAACCAAACAAACAGTAAAGTTTATCGCAGTGATAAGACAGCATCACAACGAATATATTTAAAAGCAACTGTCCTGTCACGGCACGACTTATATTTATTTATTTTACATAGTAATAGCGTTTCCATGAAAAGAGCTATGAATATTAAAAAAGCATATAAGGTGTGTAAGATCCGCGCCAGATGGCGGTCAGCTCTTTATCCCTACCACACCGACTTGTAAGATATAAATAGATACATAATACTTTCTAAAACACGGGTTAAATCCCAAAATAATATTTTTATTTGTTTACCCCGTTCATGTCGTGTAAAACATTTAAATGTGACCGTAATACGTTTAAATTACAGTTTCTTGCCGCCGTAGCACCATTAGCAGTCCATTAACGTCTTGATTATGGACATGTCCCTTTGAAAACTCTATAGCCATTACCGTTTTCAGTAAAGATACGTGAGACCGTTACTCTGAACGGTTGGGGTAGAGTTGAATATATACTATGAATATCGTTGTCCATCTTACCTATATTTTTATTTTAATACATTTATAATAAATAACATGTGTTCATTCCGATATCTACAAACGAGAGGATTAAGTATAATTTCTCATTTAACAATTTTAAAAAGTCGTTTACATCATTTATTTTGTCATTATTACTTTATTTAATAACTACTTACACAATTTTATTTGACGAATTAAGCTCTTTGAATAACTATACTGGTTGTTCAATAATTAGATCTATTTAAGTCTGATTTTACGACTTTGTTAGTTTTATTAATAAAATGAATATGAAATGAAAGGCAGCTCATGTTAATTTGGGTCTATAATTCGGTTGTAGAATTAATTGTACTTACATGATTTTTCTTCAATGTCATCAACCTTAACATCTAGGTTAGTTTTTCCGAATATTTGATAATTTTATGGTGGAGTATGTTTCTAAGTATTATTTATTGCATTAAATATGTTATGTTTTTTCTCAATAACTGAATTTTTATTCAGCAGATATAAAGTTAATAAATTTCTTTAATAATACTCAATAAAAGCATTGTTTCCTGGATTATGTAATTGCCTTCAAAAAGAATTACTTTTGAGGAATCAACAATAAATGTTGTTAAAGAAAGCCTTTTCAATAACAAATTAGATTAATTTCTTTGAAGTCGACGCTTTACGACAACTACGACGAGTAGTTGCTACTTTGACACCAACGCTCGTGGGTTCGATTCCCACACAATACAAACATTTGTGTGCATGAACATGTCTGTTTGTCTTGGTCTGGGTATTTTCTATGTATAATAAGTATGTATTTACAAAAAAAAAATTATCAGTTCTCTAGTACACATCACATTAGCTTCGCTTACTTTGGGGCTAGATGGCGCTGTGTAATTTGTCCGACAAAAAAAAAGAAATATTTATATACTTAGTTGATTTATCTTTACCGGCGTCGACTTCAATAAAGTCGGTTCTATTATTATTTTTATTTCCTTAAAGTCACGGGCGTTTACCCCGGTCATTTGATAGGCGTGCGCGGGGATATGAATCCAACACAGAGACGCCCCTTCTAAATGAATGATGTCATGAATTATACTTGTTGGGACCTGCTCCAGGGGATATCATTAGGAGAATAATCACATGAACCGGTCATGGCAGGTATTGGAACTATTGAAAATATGTCGGAAAAAAGCGGGCTATTAAAATGCGATCTGAAAGTATTATTAGACCTGGGCTATTGCAGAAAAGGGGCAGGCGTCCGCCATAACTATCATAATCTGATGTTACTTTCGTAAGGCGGTGGCTCGCCACTCACTAGATGGACTCCTGAAATGCCAGAGAAAATCGGCCGGAGGCAACACCGGTGTGAGTGACTCAGGGGTGTCGAGAGGAGTGCTGCGTATTCTCCGAAGTTACTCGCGGCGTTATGCCCTTTAACACATCCACCCCTGGAGCATATCACCTGGTAAAGCAATTTGCTCTATCGACTCCTCTCTGGACGGCCAATGAAAGCAAGCCAGAGCTTAGAGTCCTACGGGCCTTCCTGACTTTCCACTCAGACCGATAAAGGCACGCCGCAGACGCAGCCCTTGATCGACTCTCTGGATCACTCGGGTACCCGTGGTGTCGTTACGCACCAATAGCTCGCCACGAGCTGCCCTGCAGGGTATTATTATTATTATCCCTTATTGCACAAAAACATTAAATAAATACTATATTTAAAGTATTTAGTTCGCAAAGGCGAGCTTATCTCTAAAAGAGATCTCTTCCAGCCAACATCTAACAGTGGGATATATTGTTAGTTGCGGAATAGCTGTATGTGCCTGGATAAATGTTATGTACACAGACACTTAACATACATATACACACATGTTCTCTCTGCCTACCCAGTTAAGAAGCTGGCGTGAAGATATATCGGATTTATAAGGATTCCTTCGTAATCAGACAGTTTCTAATGGATTCATTATATGAAAATAAAATTTCCGGTGGCACATAACACAAACATACAAAAGCAATTTAATTAGAAAAAAAAACTTTTGAATAAACCAAATCTATTTGTAGGGTTTGATGACGAACCACATCAAATTGTAAAAACGTAGGTAGCACTTATGTGTCCATCGGTCCATATGTCTGTATATCTGTCACAAACTTCCAAAGCCCAAAAACTACACGCTTCAAACAAAATCTGGATTTAAGTGGTTTGTTATTATCTTCATTGCCAAAACCAACTTTACTTGCATGTTGTGTATCTTACTAACTACAGAGACCCTGATGAAAGACAGATAGGATTATAACTCTCATGCTGATAGCACCGTTCCATACCGTAAACCTTAAATGAAATGGGAATACTATTTTGCTAGTTTATTACATTGACGAGAATAAGTATAATTTGTATAGAAATTGTAAATTTGTATAGATATTTGTGGGAAAATAAACGTCATATTTTTTTTTTTCTTAAGAGGGTTCTAGAGTATTACTTATTATATATGCAAATACTAGGGACTCTACAGACATTACTCTGCCCGAAAACAAAAATAAAAATACTGGAACACAACTGTAGCGCTAACTACGTGTGTCATCGTATATCAAAACAATCCAGGGATCCACTCAAATACTCATAAATCACTATCGCCCCCGTCGTTTAGAGGGAGTTCAATGACTTACACGTGTATAGAAGAATTATATACACGAAGATAAAGTGTTTTGAAGAAACTAAACAACAAAATTTCATAAACGTGCTCCTAAAGTTACGACCCGACTCGAGATATTAATAATGTATAAAATACTTTTGACGAAATTCCTTCCGCGCTGTTTAAAGTTGCAGCAGTAAAATTTTAAATATTGAGATCTAGTATGGCTAAAATAAAGTAAAATTGCCTGGGTATAAAATTTTATGAAAAAATATGTGTACCCATGTACATTTAAGCAGCCGGCGCGCGTGTCCCAAAAGAGGTTACAGAAAAGTTTCCAAAAAAAAAAACTAAGTTCTACATACCGACAGAACCGAATGATATTCCTGGCAGAAAGAACTTCCTCGCTACCATTCAAAATTATGTCGATTTTTAAGAGAAAACTATAAGTATTAAACACATAGACATGGCTTTGAGCTTTTATAGTCCTACAGTATTTAGAGCTTACAAAAACTAATTAATGCTTGCTAAGCTGTTACTATATTACTTTTCAAAAGACTGTGTCTTTTGTACGCCCTATGATAGGCGGATAGAAAGATTGGCAGACACACAGACAGATAGGCTGCAGCTAGGCTGAAGCTAGACCTTACAACAATAAAATTAATGATAGTTATTTATAATTCTCTAGCGCGGGCGGCAGAGTACAGTATATTTTATATAATGAAAAAATAATATGTTTCACCTCTTGCTTAGCATCCACTATTACTATATTCATATTCGACGAGCTCTGTAGCGCAATGATGAAACGCGTTGTTACGTTACTTTAACACCGACACTCGTGGATTCGATTCCTACACAGGACGAACATTTGTGCGCATGAAACTGTCTGTTTGTCTTGGTCTGGATGTTTTCAAAAGAGGTCTGGGGAAGGAAGAGAACCTCCACCTCACAAAACCGCAGCCAAATACCAACTCCTTAGAGGGTTGTTGTGTTCCTGCGTGTGAGTGAGGTCACCAGCTCCTAAGGTGTTGCTGTGTTAGCAGCAGAGGTGGCATCGCGCGATGTATTGCAAGCATTTATAGGCTACGGTAACCGCTTTACATCAGGTGGGCCGTATGCTTGCATGCCTGTTGACGTTGTATATAAAAAAAAACAAATTTAAAGAAAGCTATATCTAAATCAATTATGTGGATAGGACTCTAATTCAATCAAATCAGTTTTACTTTTCTATTAAAAAGGTTTTATTGCGAAATTTGTTTTAATTGCCCCAAATTTATTAATAGGTTTACGTTTGAAAACCCCCAGAATCACGCTATCGTCTTATATCTTTTTTAACAGGATGACTGTGTGATAGGTTAAAGACGGAGGAGCTACTCTTTATATTAAAGGCTCAATACAATGTATAAATCCCCTGATTTATGTCTTCAATGCTCATCTCGGAACAATCACTTACAACGGTACATTGTAAAAAGACTAAAATTTTAATTCGTTTGCAGGCCTGAAGACCATCATCAACGCACTGCTGCATTCCTTCAAGCAACTAGCGGAGGTCATGACGCTGACAATATTTTGCCTCATGGTGTTCGCGTTATTTGCCCTGCAAGTGTACATGGGGGAGCTGAGAAACAAGTGCGTGAAGAACTTCGTCGGTCAGCCCGGCGAGAACTTCACAAATGAAGCTTGGCAGCAGTGAGTAAGACTTCATATTCATAAAATTCATCTTTAATCAGAAATTCGCAAGGATATTCTATCCCAAGCTTCGATGTATCCTTGCTGTAATGGTGTCGTCTCATGGGGTGTCCTTTGGCTCGCCTAAAATTATTAGTCCTAATTTTATTTGGCCGAATGTCATTGACCTAAACTTCTCACGTACAATTAATGTCTAGCCTAACTGATGTTTTCGCACTATTAAAGTTTGGCCTAAAAATCGAAAGCCCTATCTTTTCAGACAATGATGACTACACCGAAGTAATTGTAAATCCTAAAATTGTAATTGTAATCATTTGTTTGGATGATGGTTTTGGATGGTTTTCATAATAATAAAATTCAAATCTAATAATCGTAAAATAGAGTAACAGTGTGGGATTGGGGGGGAAGCTCCCGCCATTGAGTAAAGAAATTACCGACCGGCCATCGGAGGTGCCCAGCCGGAGCTGCGAAGGCGAGTATGAGTGGCTGCCTTTCATTACGCAGAGGCGGAGACGTTGCAGACCTCTGTTTTTTATTTAAAACACACACAATTATTCGATATTACAAAAAAAGAGATGTTACCAAAATTTCAAATCGCTTGTCTGCTTTTTTGCATACTAGACCGAGTGTATTGAAAAGATTAGATAAATAAAACAATACAATTATTAGGTGTTACACTTTTATGCGTGCTGACTTTGTGCGAATCATAATTTAGTAATTGTAAAAAGTATGGATAATGAATTACTCCGCCTAATGTCGAATTTAGGATGTTACAATTCGGCGAAAAAAAATTGGGAATTGAAAATAGGCTAAATAAATTTAGGACAAGAGACTATTATACGAAAATAAATTAGGCCAATAGTTTGGGTGTCAATGACAGTTAGGCGTACAAAAAATTTGGTGATCCCATATGTACCCCGTCACATGAGAAGAAAATCTAACCAACAGACGAGTCTACTTTTGAGTAATTAGTGAATGCTACTTTAAGATCGAGGGCCGCAAATACGAGATATATCACATTATTTTTGTTTAATACATTTCTTACTATTATTTGCTTTGTTTTTGGTTTAGTTATACACTTTCTCTGAAAGTTAAAATTAATCGAAAACAGTGTATAATGTAATAAATAATATAATTATTTGGAGGCCAAACCAGGGTCACGATCTGCACATGTGATATATAAAGGTGTAAACACAAAATTGCGAAGCAACGTTGCATTGTACAAATCTGCGAAGTTCGGCAATATGTTATACCTACAGCTTGTCTCGTAAGAACTGACGTATTGTTAATTCGCATCTTGGCGGCACGCACTTTGTGTTTGCACCCTAATCCTCATAAGTATATTGTACAGCACGTAGTAGAGTGCGTGTCCGTGAACTTATACGTGACCACGTATGGTGCCTTTCATCTAAAACGAGTTTATTACCTTTTTGTAATAACACGGAAATAAGCAACTTAATACTCGTATTAGGCATAACGCCGTGTCTAGAAACTTGAATTTTTTGCAAGAAAGTTCGATAGGAGTATATATCTGATTATATGATTTTCTGCAATTCCCATGGGATATTTGATTACATGGGAAATATTTTGTTACCCTTTTTTACCTCTAAGAGGACAATTAAGAGTCCTTATGGTAAATAGTTACAATAACCGACTGTGTAAAAACGTCCTGACGTTATCCTGTTTTGGATTAGCGGGAATTAGCGGAGTCTGTTATCCTATGCCTAAGGATTTGACAAACATACTAATTTTGACATAGAGCGACTGCCATTAGACATCCACATCTCAGAGGGAAATTAGACCATTCTTTAGTAAGACAGCTTTGGAAGTATAATTTTTGGATGCGCGGATTTCATCTGAATGTTTTTACGGCGCTAGTTCGCTTGAACTAATTGGTGGCGGAAGCACACAAACCAGGTTAGATTAAATTGCATGTAAATTTGACTTTCGCAAAATAATGCCTGAATTTTTTAACTAGGAATGTTTTTATACACCACCGAGCAAATGATAGTAACAAATATATATGTTAATCCGAAAACAGGCATATACAGTGATAGCCGCCCCGACCAGGATTCGAACCAAGGTCCAATCGATTAATAGGCTCATTCTTTATCTACTAGGCTATCACTGCTCAGTGGTTTAGTGGTATAATGTTCAATTCTTATATCCTATTATTTGATAGTAAAGAGATAACTTTTAAATTTAAATACTTGGGCGACCGAAGTTCGCTAGCCGTTTTTTAAATTTCAGTTAGGTCGTGTTTTTTTAAGAAAGACACCTGTGTAATTAAACTAAAGTTATTAGAACCATATCTAAAGAAAAAAAATCGGCCAAGTGCGAGTCGGACTCGCGCACGAAGGGTTCCGTACCATTATCTATAAAAAATGCAAAAAAAACACGTTTGTTGTATGGGAGCCCCCTTACATATTTATTTTATTCTATTTTTTAGTATTTGTTGTTATAGCGGCAACAGAAATACATCATCTGTGAAAATTTCAACTGTCTAACTATCACGGTTCATGAGATACAGCCTGGTGACAGACGGACGGACGGACGGACGGACGGACAGCGGAGCCTCAGTAATAGGGTTCCGTTTTACCCTTTGGGTACGGAACCCTAAAAACGAGTGTGCTTTAGGCCACACGACTGAAGTAAAATTTCTTTAGCTCCATAGTGTGATACAGACAATAGGCCTGCACTGTGTCTTAGATATACGAAACTTAACTCGCTATGAGAGAAAGAAAATGTGATCTTGCCCCTACAGTAATATACGAAACGTAACTCTCTCTCTCTTTCTATCTTCACTAACTTATATCTTCCTCTCAACTTCCGTTCGCCTCGCCCGATCACACTTTTCGTAACGCTCTCGTCACGCATTCACCAGCTTACTCCCCAAGTCAAGCGTGCGTAAAGAAGTTTTACTTCAAAAATTGAAACCAAATCGTTAGAACCGTTTCCGAGATATACTTTTTTTTATACAACGTCTGGAGGTGCACAAGCATACGGCCCACCTGATGTAGAACAGTTACCGTAGCATATACAATACATTACGTGATGATAATGATGTTCACGAAATATATTTATGTAGTTATCTACTCATTTAAAGTAATATGATCTATGTATGTAACTAATAAGGCATGATCTTTTCCCCAGATGGATCAAAGACTCGTCAAACTGGATAACCAATGACGAAGAAGTGCCTATAATCTGCGGGAACCTGACGGGCGCCAGGCATTGCCCGACGGGGTTCACGTGCCTGTGCGTGGGGCCGAACCCCAATCACGGTTACACCAACTTCGATAACTTCCTCTGGTCCATGCTGACTACATTTCAACTGATCACATTGGATTATTGGGAAAATGTATATAATATGGTAAGTGTTATCTTTTAATACATGTTGTTTACATATAGTGGTTCAATCAGCGACGTATCAAAAGGTAGACACGTTATACACCAACATTATTGTATTTTAAAATGGAGCAAGTACTACTATATCTAAGTACAGTTACTTATTATCACACTTTGCTCTAACAAAGACACAAATGATATGGCATACCTGTGGTTAGAAAGAGATGAATATATATCTTAAGACATTTACGCTTTGTGGCGAAGTACGTATAGACGCGACGCGAGAGCGTAGTCAACTGAATGCGAGTTGGGCAATTACCTTACTTTCGTATTGCCATTCTAGAGCGTGTACGACGTATCTATAACTATAAAAACATCTTAGGGTTCAATGTCGGTTTTAGAGTGAAAACCACCCTCACCTGCAAATGGTGCACCTTACTTATTAGCAAACGAGACTCTGACGAAAGACAGATAGAGCGCTTCAAAGCAATCCGATTTTAAGTACCTACTGTACCTACTCCCGTACGAAATCGAGACGAGAAGTTTTCTTCCTTGAACTCTTAACTTGGTTCGGACATGGAGAAAGAATTACGAAACCGATATTCAGCGCGAAAGTAGTAGAATGTAGGAGTTGAGGAAGGTCAAGACTCACTTATCACGATCAAATTGGTCGTGTTTTATAAGAAGAGAGTTAAGAACCGACAAGCGTGCATGAAAAGTTTTGTAGGAGCCGAGGAAGACCAAGACGTAATTTTTAATACCACTAAAGCGGACACTTAGCATTACGGTATAAGACCCAGGCAATCTCCTAATATTAAACCTACTAGCTTCCGCCCGCGGCTTCGCTCGCGTGAATGTCCATTATCGCGACCAGTACGTCCATCCTCATGCCTTAAAGTCCCTTGCCAAATTTATGTCCAGGGATTTTAACTTGAAAAGATAACATGCAGACAGACAGAAGAGAATTTGTAATATCGGTATTGATTAAATTTTCTACGTGGTTAAATATTGCTCACGCGGGAGAAGCTGCGGGCGGAAGCTAACTTTTTGGATATCCAGTCTTAGTTTCTATAATAATTACAAAGAAATATTATAGGAGAATTATAATATTTACAAAAAAATATTATAGAAGAGTCTGCTCCTACAATATTTCTTTGTAAACAATATTTTTAATCTTCCTATCGGGTGGCGGTAAAACGACTAAATTTTTTGCTGAACTCACACGCGAGCAGGCTACATAAAATTGGCCATGCGAAAAACAATCTACTCTCAAATCTACCCCAGCGTATTTAAGAGTTTGGCCTTGGGATTTGTTTATTGTCATGGCAAAACACACCTTGATAGGGAATTGTACGCGTTTAAATTCAAAAGGGAGATCATTGGGAATCAATGGGATTTTCGGCAGAAACACTGTCTCACCCTGAGCACAGCCAGTTATAACAATGGCCTCGATTAAGTTTTGATGTAGACGCTTGACCTGTAGTCGGGTCCCGTTGCAGAGCTTCGGAGGCTTCAAATTTCGTAATAATATTATAGGTGTCCCTGTCCGTAAGGTATGTTTGTGGGGAGGGAGACCCGCGGGTTTTAAAGAGTTCAAAAATTCCACCGGATAATTAACGACATCATCCGAATTTACCGCCGAGTCTATTGAATTACATACCTTTTCCTCTCCTGTCATCGATTTCAGTACCATTTCATTAATTGCTGCAGCTTAATCGTTTCTTGGGGTCAAAATAGCCCGTTCACAAAACCATTCCAAAGTTTTTTCTCGTATTTTTAATATGTCGGGGTATATTCGATTAATTAATTATTGAACAGTAGCCACCATAGTGCACAACTCTTCTGTTAATATCACTTTACCGTCACAGTCATTACGTTCCCCATTTCCTATTTTAAGCAGCATATCTGCAAACAGTCCCGCAGTAACGTCGCCTTTTAGATGTACTCTCATATTTCTTGTGAGTTTAAGTACTCTTACTGATGACCATAAAACAGATCTCTTAAGACTGGCTTTAATCTCGTCGGCTCTCGTTCCTTTAGGCACCACTGGTAATGTTTGGCGAAAATCTCCTGCGAGCAGTACTATCACACCACCCATTAAATTTCCGTTATCCTTAATGTCACGGATGCTCCTGTTCAAAGCTTCAATGCCTCCTTTGTGTGTCATTGTTATTTCGTCCCAAACTATGATTTTGGTATGTTTTAATACCTCAGCGAAATTGCTCTGTTTGGGTATGTTGCACATGGGGTTTTCTAAGACATTGAAGTTGAGAGGCAATTTAAATGCAGAATCTGCAATTCGGCCTCCGTCCAGTAAGGTTGCAGCATCCCAGATGATGCGACGGCTAACTCGATATTGCGCGTGCTCCTTATTTTAGCGAGGATCATACACAATACAAGTTAATCAGAAACGTTTTTCCAGTGTCCCCTGGAGCATCTAAAAAGAAAATTCCACCTGCATTCTGTCTAATGTTAGTAATGATATCATCATAGGCTAATTTCTGTTCCGCAGTCAGAGTATACTCATTGTTTGCGACTACGTTTGCTAACATTTCTGAATTGTAATTAGTCTCTCTTAAATACTCCCTGTTTTCTAATGTTTATACTCTACTTGGCTGTGGCATACCATACTCCCCAAGTGTGCGACCACCTAAAACTTGTAGAGACTCTTCAATAGATAATAAACAATTATTAAATATGTGGTTAGAAAACTGGTCTACATTTACTTCCACATTTTTTTCAACTTGACGCCTAAAGTCTCCAGATAAATGTTCTTTGAATTTATTCCACAGATTTAATGGATCTGATACTTGACAATGCACAAATAGAACTGAAAACAGCTCTCGCATCATCGAAGGTGATTGACAAAGTGCAGCTTCTTCCAGCGCTGCACACCAGTGCTCGTCATCTTCAAGTAAATGTAAACCTTGCAAGCGGCTTGAAATGTAGGGTATAGCACACCATCCACCGTTTTTAATACTTCAAATGACGTAGGACCTCGAATTACGTGAAAAAGCATACGAAGATAGTAGCACTCCGCATTGTTTGGATGAACCGTGTATACCCTTCCTAAAGCTTGATCTTTCTTCACGCCAGACTATCCTTCAACATCAATTCCTCTTTTCCTCCTCTCGAATGTATTATTGTTCCATATGTAATACGCAGGAACTTCAGAATACAATAAAGTTTAAGCAAAGTTATCTTGCTGGCACAGTTCAAAAAATGCCAGAAGTGTAGTTTTTTTTAGGATTATTTAATCTGTCGGCCAAATTTTGTGAATTGAAATATATCCTCTGTCCATTCTCTAAGTATACCGCTAGGTGAAATACTGTAGGAAATCGTTCATGTATAGGAAACCCAAGTATACGCCATACAGCCTCAGAACTACTTATATATCTTCCACTTTCATAAATCTTCACCTCATCTTTGTCATTTTCTAAAGCAAATGTAGCCTGATCGGACCCTTTATTAACATACTTACAAACATATTTTATAGATTTTACCGAATTACAATACTCAATGTTTATGTGAGCATTGAAAGTTCTTAAAAGAACTGGATTCCCATTTATCTTCACAGTAAATCCTCCATCATCCGGAGACTGCCTCCTATACAGAGAATAACCATTTCCAGGTTGTGTTTCGCTATGGGCATAGGGTATTTTTTGCGAAGGAAGGGTAGCAAGAGAGGATGAGAGGGGAGGGGTAGTGGGAGAAGGGAGGGGTAGCGGAATAGGGGAGAGGTAGCGAGAGAGGTGGAATGAGGGAACTGAGAAGGAGGAGAGATATATATGTAAATAGATAATACAATTATAAGGGCGGATGGGGTGCGGGAGAGGGGGAGGGAGGGAGTTGATGATATTTTACGTCCGCCATGTTGGATTATTAAATTGCTATTATTTTCGTAATCAGCAACCCGATAAACCATAAAAACGACACCCATATTGATATTTAGACATTTCAACCCCATTGCACCCCAACAGAGGATGATGATATACTACGTCCGCCATGTTGGATTTTTAAATTGCTATTTTTTCGTAATCAGTAACCCGATAAACCATAAAACCAAACCGAAGTTAATTTTTAGACTTTTCACCCCCATTTTCCCCTTCTGGGGGTTGAATTCGGAAAAATCCTGAAACACGTGTTTTCTAATTTATCGCTAGGAATGCTCTTAAGAAATTTTGAATATAGTAGTCCAACTATTTTTTCCCTCCCATACAAACTTTGAACTCCCATTTAACCCCCTTGGGGTGTGAATTTCGGAAAATCCTTTCTTAGTGGGTACCTACCCTTTATAATGAACACACTCTCCAAATTTCACGTTTCTACCATTGGCGGTTACGGCTGTGGGTGCGTCTTAGCGTTTCGACTTGTCCTTTTATATATATAGATTTGACACATTATATTTCAATAGCATTGTAATGCACATACATAATATGTACATATTATATATATGCGTCATATTTATGAAGATGTATATATATCTTCTCAGCAAGTCCTTTTAGGCAGAGGTAACTGAGCGCCATGTGATTAGGTCACTGTACATCTCACTCCCTAATTTGACATTTAAATCTCCTCATACGCGCTTGTCGGTAACTAAAATTTAATTAATACCATCTTCTAATAAAACACGCCAATTTGATCATGATAATTGAGTCGTGACCTTCCTCGAGTCTTCCACTTTCGCTGAGTATATCCGTTTTGTTACATTTTTCTCTTGCTTATTTTCCTCTCAAGTCCGATCAGAGCATGTTTCTTCTACGTGTCTTTTCACGAGCTCGGTGGCGCAACGGTTAATATCCCTTCTTTGACACGCACGCTCGTGGTTTCGATTCCCACACAAGATAAATATTTGTGTGCATGAACATGTCTGGGTGTTTTTAAGAGAGGTAGGGCTCCTCAAAGTAGACCGCCTTGGAAAATATCTTTACCTGACAGAAAACCGCAGCCAAATAACAGCTTCCTGGAGGGTTGTTGTATTCCTGCGAGTGAGTGAGGTCACCAGTAAGCTCCTAAGGAGTTTCTGTGCTAGCCGCAGAGGTGGCATCGCGCGAGTGTTACTTAGGGTTCATAGGCTACGTTAACCGTTTTACGTGCCTATGGACGTTGTATAAACAAAAATCTGTGCAGGTATTGTGAACTATTATTGTCAACATTTTTTTCTTTCTTGTTTTTACGTAAAAATTGATCTAAGGTGATATCCTTTTTAAATAAGGTAAAATAGTAAAAATGCTATAAAATAGCAGTGACTAATAAATCTTTGATAGGAACATTTTATGTGACACATTACATAAATTGTATGTGTTTCGTGGCCAATATATTCCACAATAAAGCAAAATATGGCGTCGAATATTTCCCGCAGAGCCAACAAGAATTCTGTCCACACCATACCCGGCCTATGTTCATGACATTTAGTCCTTATTTATGACCATCCATGCTTGACAATCTGACTGCGTTGATCTAAGTGAATAAGCAGTGAAATTCTCTCACAAATATTGCCAAATTATATTAAAACGTAAATTACGAATGATACATAAAAAAAACATAAATACATAAGATAATAATCTTTGTGGTTAAAATGTTTTTTATGCAGTTGTCTTAGTACTTTTAATACTTTTGATGTAAAGACATCCAGACCAAGACAAACAGATATGTTCATGCACACAAATGTTTGTCTTGTGTGGGAATCGACCCCACGAGCGTTGGTGTCAAAGTCGCGTCATTCACGACTGAACCACCAACCTCGTCCTTGTCCGTTTAAAACGCCTAACTTTGCAATTAACTATAGAGGAAAGTGTATCGTTATATGAAAACGTGTTCTTCCTAGCGTTATCTCGTTTCCTAATTCTTTAGGATTAGCGGGGTCCGCTATCTAAGCCTAGGGATTTAACGAAGATACTGATTTTTAGGGTTCCGTACCCAAAGGGTAAAACGGAACCCTATTACTGAGGCTCCGCTGTCCGTCCGTCCGTCCGTCCGTCCGTCCGTCCGTCCGTCCGTCCGTCCGTCCGTCTGTCACCAGGCTGTATCTCATGAACCGTGATAGTTAGAGAGTTGAAATTTTCACAGATGATGTATTTCTGTTGCCGCTATAACAACAAATACTAAAAAATAGAATAAATTAAATATTTAAGGGGGCTCCCATACAACAAACGTGATTTTTTGCATTTTTTATAGATAATGGTACGGAACCCTTCGTGCGCGAGTCCCACTCGCACTTGGCCGATTTTTACATGAAGCTGCTGCCATTAGTCCGTTCTAGACAACCCAGAGGGAAGATCAGACCTTTGTTAGGTTAGGTCACATCTACAAATATAATCTCTTGGACGTGAGGGTTTTCTCACGATGTTTTCCTTTACCACCGAACAAGTGACATTTACAAATACGAGTATATAATAGACCCACTTTTGTGTACCTTGGTATCTTTTGAAGAACATGGGAATGATTAATAACAATGAACAAATACTCGGTGGATAATAAGATTCTATGATTATATCTCTAACACAACCGTAACAATTTGTTACAATTAACGACTATACTTATAAACATAAGCTATATAAAGAACACTGCAGAAAAAATATCATATGTTTGATACAGGAACACAAAATGGCTGCAATTCAGCTATATATTTTGTTCTAATGAACAGCAAAGTTATAATGTACTCGTAAATGAACAAGTGAGTTAAATTAATTAGTTTAAAGCTATAAACCAAACTAATATCATAAAGTGAAAAGATTTGATTTTTTGTATGTGTTTGTAATGGATAAACTCAAAAAATACCGGTAGAACGGGTGAATAAAAATCGCGGGGTGATAGGAAATACTTACCTGACCGATTTTAAAACAACAAGGACTGCATTTTATTCCCTAAAAATTAGAAATCCCGACGAAAATTATGATAAAGTAAGTCAACGTATCAAAAACTTTCCTCGAAAAATCATTATGTGACGTGCGCTATTAATAATTTTCACTATTGATGACACGTTAAATAAAGTACTGCGTATTTATAGTACACAGAAAAACGTCCGAGAGGCTAAATATCATTAGTTAATCAAAACACGGCTAGAACTAGAAAATGATGACATTCATATCATGAAATTAATCCATATCTCCGAACAGTACCTATCATAAGAAATTGTTTATATGTTATATTTGACCAAATAAAGAACTAGTTTATGCTTCCATCTATCTACCCGTGTGAAGCGGCGGGCGGGTCACTAGTAAAATATATAATAATAAATAATAATAGGGCAGCTTGTGGCGATCTATTGGTGCGTAACGACACTACGAGTACCCGAGTGCTCCAGAGAGTCGATCAGAGCCTTCGTCTCCGGCGTGCCTTCGTCGGTCGGAGTGGAAACACAAGAAGGCACGCAGGACTCTCAGCTCTGGCTTGCCTTCATTGGCCGTTCAGAGATGAGTCGATAGAGCATATTGCTCTATCAGGTGATATGCTCCAGGTGTGGAAGTGTTAAAGGGCATAACGCCACGAGTAACTTCGAAGAAAGCGCAGCAAACCTCTCGACACCCCTGAGTCACTCACACCGTTGATGACCTCGGTCGACTTTCTCTGGCATTTCGGGGGTCCATCTAGTGAGTGGCGAGCCACCGCCTGCCGAAAGGTTAGTTTAGGCAGGCATTCGTCCCTTTTCTGTAATAGCCCAGTTCTAATAAGCCCCCCAGATCTCATTTCAGTTTTTTCCGACTTATTCGCAATAGTCCCAATACCTGCCGTGACCTGTTCACGGGTCTATTGTCCCATTGATATCCCCTGGAACAGGTCACAGCGGGTATAATACATTACATCAATCGTTGAGAAGGGACCTCTACGCATTTGATTCATATCCCCGCGGACGCCTATCAAATGATCGGGACAAAAACCCGTGACAAAAGAAATATAATAATAAGATGTATTTATTTCTTCTCATACAATTTACAATACCTTTACAAAAGATGTATATTTTATTTAAAACGAAAAAATAATCCAAATAGGATATTTTTTTAAATATAACAAGAATAGGCAACAACAGAATTCTACAAAAAGAGTGAGAAGCTGGCGCGTGATGTTGACAGGTCGCTAGATTCCCGCCTCTCATTGATGTGTTACAAATGTATACCCATTATATGCAGTGGGTAATCAGAATAGCAAATATTGCACAACCACTCGAAAATACATACCAGACACTGTGTTAGTGTCGTAAGTTGTCTAAATTGACATAAATCTGCATGAATGATAAAAATCGGTATCTTTAAGCCATTATTACCCAAGCATAAAAAACACGGATCTTTTTGTTGAAATCTTTAAATTGAGGTCATAATACATAAAGAAAAAGTAATGAAAATAATAAAAAATATATATCCCATGTTGCTGCATCAGTCTGTCCTGTAAATATGATAATGGGAATATGGGATCAGAAATTATAAAGGTCGGTTGTAAGGATAACGATTTTGTTTAAAACTATAAACATCAAATCAAATCAAATTTATTTCGTATAATAAGGTATAAAACAGTTACTGCATAGAGTTTTATCAAAAAAAGTTAGATGTTTTCTTTTACAACCTTGACCACGTCTCTGTTTATCCCTCTTTACCATATAGTGACCCAAATTATCAAATCTTACAGACTGGATGAGACCTTCGGAAGACCCTGGTGATTGTTTTAGTTTTACTTGCCCTGCCTTCACTCAATCCAAACATACCCTTCGTCTAAAATCTAGCAGAGGTTTTATCAAAACGATGATCAGAATGACCTCGCTCTTTCTTTATTATTTCTTCTTTTGTCATGATAGAACATTTTTAGCCCTATTGTCTCATACTGTCGCCGTAGCTCTGAACTCTTGTGATTTCAAATCTATCATCAGTTTCATACTACTGAAAAAAGTATCGAAGTAGGTCACATGTGCTCTTGGACCTGTACATACATCCAGTGACAAGTTGTAACAATAATCACTGACTCCACACAGAGCCCAAAGTTTGTACGAAAGATTGCTATCTTAGTAATATAAAAAAAAGATATACTTACCTCACTTTTTCACCAGTCTTGGTCGTCGATCGGCAGGATCGGTGGATTCACCACATGGAGTTGAGGTTAGCTTTTCATCTAAAGATAATAGTGACCCCATAGATAACAGAAACAACGGGAGATGTGACATACCACGCGAGTTTACAGCGGGACGGTTGTCGCCGAGTTTCACCCCACCATAAAACACTCACACACTTAAATAAATAAAAAATATCATTCTACGCACACAAGTACAACGACACACATTTGTTAAGATGCTGTCATTGGATGTTCATTTAAACAACACCCAAGTAAGCACGCACTACTACATTTATAAAGCGGCAGAAACAAGCGGCCGTATCTCGAAACTGTACACACAGTGAACGAATAATATTACTCGCTTTACATTGCGTGTTGGTAAACGAGCGGTGGAGACTGCGTAATGGTAGAAAAGCAATGTATGATTAAGAATGAGAAATTTGATATTTATAATTTGTATCGTGGTAAGGCCCTGGTAGAAATGGCGTCAGAGAATTTTTGAAATTAATTCTGTATTTATGCTTATAAAACGTAATATTATTTGTACTTATAGGTGATAAGTGATTCCATTTGATTTAAAGTTAACCACTGCACTTCTATTTTTGCAAAAAGGCAACAGCACAACTTGGCATTTTGCTAAAACAAGGAGCAACGTATCTCAATCGAACTTGATTGCAACTAACTAACTGTTCTTGGCAATGTTCTCGTTTTGAGCATATTGCGGCGACACCAACCACGCCCCCTCGTCACATCTCCCGTTGTTTCTGTTATCTATGAGTGACCCACATACTTCCTAATAACTAGAATGACCAATGAAAAGCTAACAACGCCCCGCAAGCTTGTAATTTCTAGATTTGGGATCTAAAGGGAATGTAAGAAACCTATTATGAGTAACTTTCATGTAATGTTGCCATAATTTCGTGGTGGCGTAAAATGTCAGTAGTTGTACACTTGGTAAATTTTAATTAACTCATTAATTAAGCACTACGTTTAATTCATAAAGTTTACGTGAATCCATTATCATAAGATGGCAACGCAGCGGAACGTAATCTTTTGTACCAACCTGAAATCGTGAAGCTATTTCCCCTCATAAATAATTCCATCGTAACCGCGTACCTCCTTTGATCTTGTAAATTATGTTGCACGTTCAAAGCTTATAAAGTCCTATTTTAACTGAATAAATGGTCTCTACCAGGATGAAATAAAAGGTTTGCTGGTTCCAATACATTGTATGAGTGTAGTTTACATTTAGTTGTATGTATTCTCAAATGCACAAACAACTACAACAACCATATATTATGAATAAAATATGGCAAAATTTCTGACGCTCGTCATTCTCTGCTTCAAAGGGCATTAAGAGGTCGTATAAAACTAAGTGGCGCCCTCATTTTGTTTTTATTAACAGCGCTGAATATAAGACCAATTCCAAAAAAAACGCTCAGCACTGTCACACACATAAAGCCATATTTATGTTTTTTTGAAACATATTCTGTATTTATTATTTATGTACAATTATTAGTCTGTATATAATTATTATAATTTTGATTATTGCTATAAGTGGCCACAATAAGCAATAATTAAAATTTTAGTTGCTTGTACAAAGATAATAAATACAAGATATGTTTCAAAAAAAAATTTGGTTATACAATGGCAATATTGACCATTTTTTGGAATTGGCCTTAAATTCAGCGTTGTTATTAAAACCAAAATGAGGGCGCCACTTAGCCGTATACGCCCTTTTAAGGCATCAGTTATCTATCGATGACTACCGTTACTCATTTACACTTATAACTTCAGCGTCATCACTAACATATTGTCTAAGCTAAAAATTACCAAGCGATACATACTTCTCTCTTCTCGTATTTCAAGCGTTCATGAACTATTATAACCGCTTCACGTCGTTTCTCTGATTTTTTACTCCAGGTAACGCAAGTAAGGTAAGGTACTATGCTAGGTAAATTAATCCTCAATCGAAAGTTAATAGTAGTGGGCTCGTTTGACCTATTTTAGTGTCTCATTGATGAATATGCATTTATGAGGTTTTTTATGAGGTAATGTAATCTTAATAAAACTTATATATGTAAATAATTATGCAAGTCTCAGAAAAAAATAAAAAAATATTCTATTCGAAATGGCCACCTTTAGCTTTGACACAGACCTTTAATCTGTCTGGCCACGAATTTATGCATTTACGCACTGTTTCCATGGGAAATTTAGCCACTGCTTGTACCAGAGATTTCTTAAGAGACACAATGTCGGCGTGTCGCTTTTCTTGCCTTATGAACAGGCCAAGCAGAGTCTGTGCCCTGTTGATGACAGATCCGGGGCACCACACCAACGCGGCCGATGGCATTTCGCGGGGTCGTTTAGTGGGTATACCGTCGGACAGCCGACGGGGAGTCCCACACTACCACCGGGGGCCACCCAGGCACCGGTGGTGTGCGTATCGCATTTATCCCCGCGTCACAGAAAAAAAAAAAGGCCAAGCAGAGTCTGCTAGTGATGCTGGAAAATCCACGGTGCATTTTTAAAATCTGTATTGCTTAGAGGATTCACAACACGATCCAAGACAATCTCTTGATACACTTTGGCTGTAGTCTTCTGTTGCGGCTAAGGTAAGGATGATGTGATGTTGTTGTTAAAGAACACTAGAGAGATGTTATAAATTACGTCTATCGTTTTCACTTAATGGTAATGAATACATACCTACGATCGCGCTTTCGATACGTACTAAATATAAATATAAATTGCGCGCCTATTTGTAATTGGGCGAGTGTCAACTTAGCACCGAACATCTTCACTCCTTTTTAACAAAAATTAAGCTTTGTGACTCCTTGATAAGACACCCTTACCAAACTATTACAGACGCAGGATGATGACCACGTTGTACCTTTCTGACCACTTGGGCGGCTTCTTTAGAACTGTGTGCGTACACTTTGTCATTTTGTGTGTTGTAGTGCTCTTCAATCGTGAAATTGTTTTCATAAGTACAGAGGATATTTCTGTGCCTTTCACCTGCGTATCGGGAGAGAAGGCGTTTTGATCGATCCACTCTCTTCAACTGTAGAGTTTGATTTAGGTCATGTCCTGTATATCGACGGTAAACGCCGAGCTTCAGGTCTTGATTTATTATACGCAACAGAGTCCTAGCGGAAATCTTCATTTCTCGCGATAAGATTGTTTGTTTCCTAATGGAGTTTCGGCGAATTCTGGCTTTAACAGCATTAACAGACTTTATAGTTCTAACAGCACGGGGTCGCCCCGATCTTTTATGGTCTTCAACAAAGGAAGTGTTGGTATATTTGTCAATAATACGATATACGGACATATGGCTGATACCAAGCTTTGGAAGTGTCATGAATATGACCGACGGCTCCATATCCACTTTGTGCAAGGCAATCACTATAATCCTATTTCCTTTAATATCCCTTTCCATATTGTAATTTAATAATAAACACAAAAAAAATATTTAAAATGGCGGGAAAACTTAATAAACAAATTCAAAATAATTAAACAGTTGAAAAAGGAAAAGTTTTTGCGTAACAGTATTTACGGCCAGATTGGTTATATAGACCGATATGACAAAAGCATTTGTTAAATGTGGAGATATAAATAAAGTCTACGGTAACGTGTGACAGAATCGAACAACGATAGTACTTTGACCTTAGTTATCAATTAATCATTAAAACTACTAAGTAGAAGCAGCATGGTACGTCACCAATGTTAGTTGAAAAGAACATTTACCGAGGAATTTTTCTATGGCTAGAGTTCAGTCACGCGACGCAGCCATTTTCATTATTACCTGTTATTACCAACTGAACCCAGTGCTTTACTTGTTAGATTGTTTTGTTTTTATTTTATCATATCAATTAGGAGAAATCAATAATAATAATATTAATTGTCCGTCCAGAGAGTCACGTATCAAATGACCGGATTTAATAACTGTAATTTTAGAGCAACGTAAATAAATATACAGGAGTAAAGCCCGTAGGGCAGCGTGTGGAACATATTTATGAGTAGCGGCACCATGGCAGCTCGGTTCGTCTTCGTCGGTTGACTGAAAGAAGATTGTTCGTTACTCAGCTCTGGGGTTGAGAAGACATGTGTTCCAGGAGGGAAATTTCATTTCATACAAAGCACAGCAATCCTATCGACGTCACTAAGTCACTGAAACCTATGTTGACCCAGACAACTTTTCTTGGCATTTCTAGGGCCCACTCAGTGAGTGGCGAGCCAGCCTCTGCCGGAAATAGCGATCGCAAGTGCCAGTTTTAATAAACATCTATGTCGCTTTTGTAATAAGCCCAATACTCCTCCAAATCTCATATCAACAACCATTTAATTTACGATACAGTTTTCGCTTCGAAGCTTACAGGAGCGTATGCTGCAACCAGAAATACTCGCGTGACGCCCAGTTTAATACGAACGCAGAGAAGTCTAGGCTCTACCAAACAGTAATCTCTTACACCAGTAGCTAAGCGAGAGAAGAGTACGACACCTACACCAGCGCTGGCATGATCGTCCCGGTCTACCCCAGACCATAGGGCCATCATCCCATCGAGTAGATCATTGGTGTCGCTCCCCTTCTAAACTAGCTCAGCATCTGAACGTCGCTCATTCATTACGTCTATCAGTTCGTTCATCTTATCATTCAATCCGCCTCTCACATTCCACGTGCCTATGCAGCACTCGGCTCCCCTCGTCCCGCCGGAATTGGCGCTGCGTGGTGGGTGGCAGCGGTTGGCAAACAAATTATATCAACAGGAGGCTCCTGAGGCAGTTGCGTATAGAAGCGGGAATTTTACTATTTCAAACAATTATTTTACATTACTATATATTGTACTACTTGCGTCTATATGTAACAAAACCCGATTCATTACCATTGTACTTCTACATTAAGATCTTGTTGGTCTGAATTCCAGCGGTGTTTATTTAGGGTCGGTTATATTAACTGTATTATTTCAAGAATAGCCTTACAAACTATCAAGCTGGTTCTGTTAAGCCGAAATTTATTCTGACTTTTGACTTGTTATGAGATGCAAATTCAATTTTGTGCATTGTTGTGTAAGAGAACATTAATTAAACGAATTATTACGAACACTTAAATGTAATTACAGTTAAGTGTCTTTATTTAGTTTTCATTAAATCGAACACAGTTGCGGCCGGGCAGAACTACTTTACTGTAAAGAATAATTTTCTTTTTCATCACGCAAGTAAACACCCTCATAATCTTAATTAAAACTTCAGTTTCGAGGCAAATCAAAGAAAATATGTTTTATTTGCTAGAATTAGATGGTTAGTAATTGGCTGTGTATATGTCTCTCCGTACGCGTACGGTCTTTTGTCGCTACGAAACGAAATATTTCACCACCAAACAAATCACCACTTTCAGAATAAAAGATATACTTATCATGAGTATCCCACGCGAAAAACTTATTTTTTGTTCTAAAAAATTACAACAGATGGCGCAACGAGCTTTGTTTTAGTTTTAATAGTGCTCTCAAGACGAATTTTGACTTATTTTTGTCATTTAAAACTCTAATACACTTATTTATATTTATTTATATGAATTCAAGAACAAACATATAAACATAACATTAAAGCCATCGATTTAAATGTAGCGGCATCTAGCGCCATTCATGATAACTAGTAAGACGGGCGGTGACAACATTTATTTATTTTATTCTTCTCTCTAGGGGCCATCCCGGCACATTTGTACAGCCCCTCCGGCGGCAGGACCATTATGGGGCCAGGTTCCCATCCTGACCCCTAGTCCCACAGGTTACGGAGGCGGCAGGAGGCGGCAGGAGGTGCGCGTAGCGCCTCCGCCGCACTCCCGTCCGCCGTCTCCGGAGCTGGACAGCCGAGGGATCATCTTCCCTGTCCCGCTCCAAAGTAGTTCTGCCCTACCGGAATGCCAGTACGTTTGTAATCAGCACATAATTAAGACTTAAAAACTGATATATTTTATCCAAATCCATTGATTATTTGATATCTTTATATTATACATAATACCTTCTGACCGCAGCTTCGCACGCGCGGCGTTTGTTATCGCGATAAAAAGTAGCCGATGTCCGTCCTCGAGTATCGAACATCTCCGTGCCAAAAGGATTATTTCGTCAATATATGTACACACATATAAATGTATATATAAAAAAATATATTGAATGATTGTTCGACGTGATTCTTAAAATTGATATAAAACTTATTTATGATGTGATTGCAATAAAACCAATACTAAATTTTAAGTGAAGCTTACCACAATATATTATTGAAAACCGCAAACAAATCAGTTAGGTGTATCTGAGATTAGCGCGCACAAACGCACAGACAAAGCGACAAAAATTCTAACGATCATTGTTTTGGGTTCTATTACGTTAATAAAGTCACCCAATAATAGTTTTTCTCATATATCTTTCATGTATTTTTATTATAAATATAGATATTTTCTTCTTGGCGTTATCCCATTTCCTGATCCATTAGGATTCCGCTACCTAAGCCTAAAGATTTGGCGAAGATACTCATTTTGATGTGGAGCGACTGACGTCAGACCTTCGCAACCCAGAGGGAAATCCAGATCATTCTTAGGTAAGGCCACACGTCTTTCGAACCACTGCGGCTCATCACCACACCACAGTATCTCACATAGATGACCTCTCCTGTTTGTAACATAACCAATTCTTATTCCGAGTACCACGCGTACGAAGTCGCGGGTACAGCTAGTACTTACTACGTCGGGTGCAACCAAGCATACTATCCTGATAGGAAACGATTATCCATCCTATGGGCGTTTGTAACATAACTAGTGCCGCTCACACGTTACCATCGTCGGCTCGCTGCTGACGCTGCAGTCTCTCAGGAATTTCCTAGTAATCTCACTCAGTCGCTGGAATGAAATAACCCTCCATAGGATTATTATTTGGCACGTTATTTGGTCTACTGTGAGGTGGAAGTATGTCCCAGGGCTATCTCGAAAGCCTATGCCGAAGCAATGAAACATGAGTACATTTCTAACTTTCAACGCACACCCACCAATCCGTAGGTAAACATTTAATCTATATCGTCTTCGATCAAGCCACTCAAACGTCTCGGGAACACAAATTCTTAATTCAAAATTGTAAACCGTGGGGGATATACCAATAAAAAGATTTTTGGAAACACTGTGGAAAGAAAATTTTCCAATAAAATTCTTCTGAACCCAATTTTAACCATCAACTTGCAAATTATAGGTCAAAATCTATTGAATCTGATTAATATAATGAGATATTGATTTCGATAGCCATTAAGTAGTCAATTTGATTCGGGTTTGGATAATGAAAGGCTAGCCCCGTAAATGACAAATTCTCTTACGTAATCGCTTTTAGGTATTCGATAAATTATTTAATGAATTTATAGCTTTTATATGGTGGTTATCAAAAGATTTTATTATTTTAAAAAGGTTTTAATTGAATTACTATGCAACAATTTCAGCGAATTTTACGTATTTTCGTGTATATTTTTTCTAAAATATTTCACCCAGTGCGTCTCTATGATTTGTGTTCATTGAGACGCATTGACCACCACCATATAAAACCTATAGATTCATTAAATAATTTATCGAATACTTGAAAGAGATTATCTCAGAAAATTTGTAGTAACACAAATAATATTGAACTCTACTAACGATCGGTCTTTTTGTCTGTCTACCTGCAGTGCACTAAAAATTATACAGATTTTGATTACATCCTGGGACGAATCTTGAAAAACCTTTCCACGCAGGCGCAGGCAGGTAGTCATCAGCTAATATAACATGAAATTACATCTATGGCATATCGAGAGCCTCATTTTAACAGCTTCAAAGAAACTCGGAGTCCTGAACAGGGTGCGCCGGTTCTTCACGCCGGACCAACTTTGTCTTCTTTATAAGACTCAAGTTCGGGCCTGCGTGGAGTATTGCTCGCATCTCTGGGACGGCTCCGCACAGTATCTTCTCGAGGCTCTCGATAAGTTGCAGCGACGGGCTATCCGCATAATCGACGACGAAGAGGTCACAAAATACCTAGAACCTCTGCAACTTCGTAGGGACATAGGCTCCCTAAGTACATTTTACCGCCTGTACCATGGTGAGTGCTCTGAAGAACTATTTTCCCTTATCCCACCCTCTCCCTTCCGTCATAGAACCACACGTGCAGGCTTGCGATGTCATCATTCCACTGTTGAGGACATTTGTTCTCGTACTAAAAAGTTCGGCAACTCATATCTCTGTCGAACTATTAAAAAGTGGAACGCCTTGCCTGCACATGTGTTTCCTCCTTCCTACAACATGGGATCCTTCAAACGAAGCGTGAAGAAGCACCTTGCGGGCCAGCATGGTAGCGTCAACTGACAGGACACCGTAGTCCTTTGTCAGTTACCGCTGCAATTTGGGCTCCCCTTTTCGCTTACCAACAGGCGAAGAGAAGCCACTATGCTGATTCAATATAAAAAAAAAAAAAAAAAATATCACATGTTGTAAGAAAGTGAATAGCTGGTATAGTATAAAACAGTAATGGCCATGTACAAATGAGATCCCGCTGCCTAATGAGATGATAGTAATAGGAGAACACAAAGTACCACAGTTCAATTAAGAGCAAGTGGGATATTTAACTCTGGGTTATCAGTAGTTTATACATCAGTAATGAACATTTTCTCGTCTCTGCGCACGCCACTCTCTAGAAATACGCGTATTTAATTCATACTAACCTCTGCCCGCGGTTTTATCTGAGTGGGGGTTCAACTCATCCTTCTGCCGATCCCAAGCCACCTTATTATGATTGTTTTAGATGTCTGCCGTCAGAAGGAAGTTAAGTATAGACGAAGTCAAGCATTTCCAATAATATCTTCACGTAATAAAGACGTGAGAGAAAGAGTTGGTCCGAAAGGGAGTGTCGGTGTTGAGATAAAAAATCGGCCAAGTGCGAGTCGGACTCGCGCACGAAGGGTTCCGTACCATTATCTATAAAAGCGGCAAAAAAAAAACAATTTAATTATTTATTCTTAAAGTGAATATATAACTAAATATTCTGTGAATATTTCAAGCGTCTACCTGTTGCTGTTATCAATATCGAGCAAAAATGAGCAAAAAAATCACGTTTGTTGTATGGGAGCCCTGTCACGGTTCATGAGATACAGCCTGGTGACAGACGGACGGACGGACGAACGGACGGACGGACAGCAGAGCCTCAGTAATAGGGTTCCGTTTTACCCTTTGGGTACGGAACCCTAAAAAAGGCATGCGCCGTTGGTTCGGACATGTAGAACGAATGCGGGACGAAAGAATGACGAAACAGATATACAATGCAAAGTGGAAGGATGTAGGAGCCGAGGAAGACCGAGACTAACCTACCATGATCAAATTGGTCGTGTTTTATCAGAAGGTGATGTCAGGAGCCCCAGGAACCGGCGAGCGTGCATGAAAAGAGCTATGAATGTCACAGAAGCGAGTGAAGTATGTAAGGACCGCGTCTTATGGCGCCCGGTTCTCTCCGCCCACCCCACAAGGGACCTGGTGTGAAGATATACATACATACGTATACATACGTTCACGAAATCGGTATCTATCTCAAAACAAACATGTAGCTATGAAGTACTTATTAATATTATTTACTTAATTTTTTTGTATACCACTAAGGTGGTAAACAAGCATACGGCCTGCCTGATGGTAAGCAGTTACCTCAGCCTATGGGCATTTGCATCAAGAGTGTCACTCTTGAATTGTCGATCCTGTAAGAACCTCTTCACGCCTTTCTTGGAGAACCCCATGCTGTAGTCCCTTGAGAAAACCTCGGCAGGGAACTCATCCCACAACTTAATAGTTGTGGGAAGAGCTGTTGGTGCGTAACGACACCACGGGTACCCGAGTGCTCCAGAGAGTGGATCAGGGCCTTCGCCTCCGGCGTGTCTTCATCGGTCGGAGTGAAAAGTCAAGAAGGCCCGCAGGACTCTCAGCTCTGGCTTGCCTTCATTGGCCGTCCAGAGAGGAGTCGATAGAGTATATTGCTCTAGCAGGTGATATACTCCAGGGGTGGAAGTGTTAAAGGGCATAACGCCGCGAGTAACTTCGGAGAAAGCGCAGCACACCTCTCGATACCCCTGAGTCACTCACATCGGTGTTGCCCCCGGCCGACTTTCTCTGGCATTTCGGGGGTCCATCTAGTGAATGGCGAGCCACCGCTTGCCGAAGTAACATCAGATAGGATAGTTATGGCAGGTGTCCGTCTCTCTTCTGTAATAGCCCAGTACTAATAATCCCTCCAGATCTCATTTCAATAGCCCAATTATTTCCGACACATTTGCAATAGTTCCAATATCTGCTGTGACCTGTTCGTTGGTATATCCTCCCATTGATATCCCTCAGAGCAGGTCACAGCTGGTATAACACAACATTCTTTCAGAAGGGGCCTCTACGCGTTGGATTCATATCCCCGCGCACGCCTATCAAATGACCGGGATTAAAACCCGTGAAATAAAAGAACAATAATAAGAATAATGCTTTATTTTTGCTACCATGACATATGAATTACAGGTTTCCATGTGATCCTGAGGCCTGTGGTAGCTATACAACTGTGTTACAGGCCAAAGTGTCTTCCATATCTTACAATCTTGTTCAAATAATCAGCCGCATACGTTATTGTATAATTGTAAATAGCAAAAGAATACTAAAGAAAGAGTCAATAATTAACTGTTTATAACGTCAAATAGAACATAATGATGTGTGGGTGTTGTATGAGAGATACACACGCTAGCATTAATTGTGTGATGTGAATGTGTAGTGTAGGTTGTGTATCGTGTGTGCGATCATTGCGGTTCCAGTGTATGAGGATGATAATTATAAGCATATTTATATTAAAATACAAGGGTTGATGTTAAAATACCTTGACTTGATCTATAATTATAATATTAGGGGTCAAAGTGTGAAATTGCCGATTTGTACTGTAAAACTAAAACTCGTTTTTTTTCTAAGATGTAATATTTATTTAATCAAATTATTTACCCTCATTATCTATACATTGCTGCCATCTAATCGGAAGTTTATTTATGCCTTTGCGATAGATCTCTTACAACTTTGACACCAACGCGAACCCACGAGCGTTGGTGTCAAAGTTGCGTCATTCACCACTGAGCCACCGAGGTCGTCAAAACTTCATGTATCAACGATTCAGTAAAATCCTATAGTAACATAAACTGTGAATCCAAAAAACCAATGCAATGATATTGACATTTGTTCTGGAAACTCGCAATTCTGTCAAGTTTGACCACAGAGCTTGACAATGGACAGTGTACTGCGGTTTCAAATAATAAATGTTTGAATCAAGTTACCTTTTACTCTGCCATCAGTTACAATTACGGAAGATTTGAATCCTCGACCCCATTCCGTGTTACAAAGGAATTAGTGAGATTCTCATCGCGTTGGAATGTGTGCGGGAAACTGTATGGAAGTTGAGATATGGCGACAGAGCTATTCTGGAATAGTCGTACATTACTAGAATTGTGATACGGAATACAGACTCCATTCCACCTTTGAGTTTAATTGTTGTTAGTGCTTACTAACATTGCGGAGAACTAAATGATCTATTATTTTTGTCTATTTGGATGTATTTCATAGTCGAAGTTTAGTAACTAGTAGATACTATTGAATCCATTTTATAAAATTAAATAAATATGTATAATTTTTACTAGACGTGATGATGTTATGCATATTGTCAAGCTGCATATATTTGTCATTTTCATGAGATGAAAAATATTTGTTTAAATTATCTCCGCTCCTACACATATTCATTACTCAGTCATGAACTCACTCACTTACAAATTTCCACACACACACACTGATACCTCAGAAACGTACATTCACGCACGCGGGTACGTACACATAAACGCAGGCACTAAAAAAAACTCAACTCGCTCGTTCACAACTCGCCACACACACGCATATAGACAATAAGACAGTAAGACGTATTCTTACAAACACACATATGCGTTTGTGTTTCCATTTATTTATTTATTACGTATTTGGGATAACAACAGCTAGTTACAGAAGTTACTTATACTAATTTACTTATTCTTAAGCCAATTACAGTTACCCTCGGAATATGAAAAGAAAAGAACACCACGTTTATGCAACATTGAATTTACACACTGTACGTACTCTTTTAATTGTTCTATGATAGGCTGGCGCTTACATTGACGTGTTTCAATAGGCTTCAACAAAAAACATTAGTTAAATTTGTAACAACAAATATTGCGAACAAAGTCACTGGAATTGTTTAATATGAACTCATAGTTTAATAAGAGAGGTAACGAATAAAAAAAAAATAAAGGCCGGTACATGTAAAACAATAACTAATTACTATAAGAACACTGCCAACAGAAGGACTATGTTCATACGACAAATTGGATTCCATTAAAAATCCAATGGATCGGTAATCCATGGTATTATGAATTAATGGCCGATTGGTTAAGTCTGCAGTAATAAGACACTACGAACGCAGGTTCGAGCCCCAGCACGTACCTACACGTTTTTGAATTAAAAATTGTTTTTGCGTCACCCCGTTCCCCTGGGGTGATCGCTTCAGATGAAGCCTTTGTAGCCTTCCCGGCTAAAGGCAGTCCCAGGGGGTGTTTTAGTCGGTGGAAATCCGACATAATCAGTTCGTTCGCACGAAATGGTATCTTTAAAAGATTTCACCTCCTCCCTCCCTTTTTCCGGAGCGTGCCCCTCACGGAGGAATGACCAATGCACACCCGGGTGTGGGTTGGTCCTTCCTTTGTGGGTCTTCAATTTCTTGGGCGAAAATAAAAAAATAAAAAAGTAATCCATTGTTGATTTGCTGGTACCTAAGGGCGGCAACAATTCCACTAAATCACACATAACTTAAAATTCTAAACAGTTCTTATTGTGACATTGCAGGTGCTGTCGTCTTGCGGTCCTATGTCGGTCTCGTTCTTTACTGTGGTGGTGTTCTTTGGCTCTTTCTACCTCATAAACCTGATGCTGGCCGTCGTTGCGCTCAGCTATGAAGAGGAGTCGCAAATTACACAAGAGGTAGGTATAGATACGTCCATCGATGGACAATGGACCGACGATCTTATAAAGATCGTGGGAAGCCGATGGATGCAAGCGACACAGGACCGATAGCTGTGGAAATCTAAGGAGGAGGCATATGTTCAGCAGTGGACGTCCTACGCCTGAAATGATAATATAATAATAATGATAATCGCACACACTGGAACCCTAATGGTCGCGCACTGTGCGGTGCCGAGGTTTTACCAAGGGACTACAGTATGGGGTTCTTCAAGAAAGGCGTGAAGAGGTTCTTACAGGGTCGGCAACTCAAGAGTGATACCCCTGTTGTTGTAAATGCCCATAGGCTACGGTAACTGATTACCATCAGGCAGGCCGTACGCTTGTTTGCCACCTTACTGGTATAAAAAAAGATAATGATGATGAACTATGATCCTCATTGTATGGCAAGTTTATTGACGAGCTCGACGGCACAGTGGTTAGTAACGTTACGTTGACACCAACGTTCGCAGGTGCGATTCCCATACATAACAAACATTTGTGTGCGTGAACATGTCTGTTTATCTTGGTCTCAGTGTTCTTGTGCATGAGCAAAAAGTACATAACGTACATGAAAACGGATTAAAGAAAATTGCTTTGTTGGTTGGTTGCATGTAGAAGAATGTATGATGAAAGAATAACGAAACAGATCTTCAATGCGAAAGTTTAAGGAGCCAAGAAAGTCCAAAAATCTTCTAGCACGAAATACATGCTCGGAGCTCTGAATGTTATAGAAGGGTGAGAGGTATGTGGCTCTCGGTTCTCTCTACCTATCACCCAAGAGACCTGTAGTGAAGATATACATGAATAAATGAAAAACGGGTCATCCAGGTGTTTTAGTGTAGTCGTCAGATGGAGCTTGTAAAATTAATAGCATATCTATAATTTATAATTTTTCATGTCACTACATTTCTGAAACAGAAATTTGAGCAGTCAGAACCCGTTATATACGTTTTTCAATACATTTCGCGGTCGTATACGACCACCCGGGTTTCGAAGGGTTAAGAGAGGTAGAGCGCATTAAAGCAGCCCTATTGGAAAATCACCTTTGTCTCTCAAAAAACCGCAGCCAAATAATAAATCCCTGTAGGATGTCTTCATGCGAGTAAGTGAGGTGTTAGCAGCAGCGCTGGCAAGGCACCAGTAATAATTCCTGTACTACAAATGTTAATTATATAGCTACGGTAATCGCTTACGGTATGCTTCCCGACGTTGTACAAAATGGCCTCCGAATCAAGCATAAGCATTTTACCGAATTCACGCTTAAATTATATGTTGTTGTCGATAGGAAAGGAAGAAAGATTTGAACGAGCACCGAGATGATTCCACATTCAGCTTCGACCCTACATCCTTGGCAGTGCGGACCCTTGCTAAAGATTCAAAGAAGCGAATCGACGCCAGGAAAGGCCTTCTTCTAGCCTCGTACTCCAGAAAACGGACGAGAAGACGTAAAAGAGGGAAGAGTGCAATTCATCATGCTGCTGCGGTGGCAGCTGTCGCTGAAAGGTAAGACTAATATTTATAGTAAGCAAGTTATTTTTACTATGTACTGACATCTACTGTGACTGTTTCATTTTTGCGATGAAACTGTATCACAGAAAGTTAAACTGTATCACAATATTACCATAGTTTTCTTGCTAGTACTGATAGATCTTTTCTTCTAAATTGTATTTGATTCTACAACAAATTGCCTGAAACAGTTCTGTCCTTTCGTGACAATACGCTCAAAAAGCATACCGAAAATACTCTGTCTAAAAATCTCATTATAGAATTGATAAAGATATTTTTTTATAAGAAATAATTCACCACAGACTTCCTTTTCTTAATAATCTTTAATTCTACCGTTAGACATCATTATTGTGCCAATATGCTCACATGAATTTTTCTAATATCTAATTGACAGTTTGAAAAGAGATCTATAATGGAAAATTTCTTACGGCATGTCTTTGCCAATGATCATTTCCAAAATGCTAGCAGATTAAAAAATAGTAGCAACATAAAAGAACTGAATAAGATCATATTTAAAAAAATGTAAGACTTAAGTGCCCGCGGGAGCCCAATGGCAAATAAAGATTATTTTACCTTTATCTCCTACTGCTTTGATATTTTTTACTTTGCAATGCTATATGTATTATAATGATATTATAATATTTGCGCGCTGACTGATACCGGAGAATATATTACATCACAAATTCCATTAAAAACAAAAACTATACCATTACTCATATTTTATGCAAATATATAAATGAGCTTTACCTTGCCCTCCACGCACCGATAGCTAGTCGTAAAATGTGTTTAAAAGCTTTCGCGCAGAGCTTAATATACGTTTGTCCGGTCTCAAAATGGCCGATGTTTTATCTAAGAGGTCATGGATGACCCCAAAACACGTCGTCCAAAAACTCCATGCCGCAATTAGTTTATCTCCGTTACAGTTTCATTTAGACATGTAACTAACTTTTGAATTCCATAATAATAATCATGAAAAACTTACAAAGAAGCTAGTAGCGAGCTGGTGGCTAGCTGTTAGTGAATGAAGACAGTACGGGTCATCCAGAAGGTGGATTACGACTTTCGTCTTCAGCGTGTCTTCGTTATTCGGAGTGGAAACAGAAAAACGCCCTCATTATTCGGAGCTCTGCCTTGCCTGTGAGCGAAGTCGTTAGAATAATATACTCCAGGTGTGGAAGTATTAAAGGGCATAACGCCGCAAATAACCTCGGAGAAATTAAAATCTCACTCAGTGTCGCTCACGCCGGTGTTACCTACGGCCGACTTCTCTGGCATCTCGAGGGTTTATCGATTAAAAAATCATTCAAAGTAAAGCCACCGCCTACCGGAAGATATAATTGCTTCGACAGGCTCTTCTGTAATAGCCCAGTAATAATAAACTCCCTCCTATATAAAAAAAATCTGGCACCTTCGCAATAGTTCCAATACCTGCCGAGACCTTCTCACGAGTATATTGTTACATTGACATCCCCTGAAAAGGGTCATGGAAGGCGTACTTCATTACATCAATCTTCTTGAAGGGGCCTGTAGGTATTGGGTTCAAATATCCCTGCGCATACCTGTCAAATGCCCGGGGTTAATACGCATGACTGTAAAGTTATTAAAAATAATGGAAACAACTTGGGTCCTTCGAAAAGTCTAGTGACTTTTCTATGTATCGCGTCGCTCATTATTCGTGATTTCAAATAACTTTTTAACGCGAATTTTGGTAATTATGACAAAAAGACCTGTGGTAATTGACTTTCGCTCATACTTCTTACTGTGTTTAAAGTATGACCGACTGTACAAGCAAGGTTAGCCTGTACTTAGGCCTTTAGGAAATTCAAACATCGAATTAGACTTCACTTAAGCTAAAGACAATGGCCACATGCCTAAATCCGATGACATCATGCATTCAAAATGGGCCGTTCCCCACGTTTGTGGATGTAGATAATAGGACATTACGATATTTCTGAAATGACGTAACCGATATAGGCCAAGCCGATTTCCGAGGAAGGCCTAGACACACCTACCGTATTGTGATCATTGTCATGAAATAACAATGATCACAATATAAATCAAACACAAAAGATAATAAACATCGTTCAAAGAGAAATTAAATTCTGTTCAAGATTTCTTATTTTTACACGCCATGACACTTAATCTATTTATGAAACAAGGAAAACATCCAACAACACTGCGAGAACGTAAGCCAATGCAAACAATTTAATATCCACAATATCGAAACAGCTATAAAATGGTGTTATTTCTTCACGAATTGAGCGTCACGACACGAACAATAGATTTTACGTCGAATATATTCGAGTATCCATTTGTCTTGTTTACATTTCAACAGAACGAGAATCGGATTATTCAACCGAAAAGAGGGAGCTCCGTGTTTGAAGCCCCTGTGTATACGCGTGTAGATCTATTTATAACCGCTCTTAAGAGGATAGACTGATGCAATATTGGGATTGATCATCGTCCATCACCTCTTTTACTAAGTCAGTGGCCAGCGACAAGCCAGTCGGCAGTGGCGCGGCGACGAATACGTGCCCTGCCCTCGCTCCGCTGAGTTCGTCAAATGTTCAATACAAATGTATGCATTTGATCGCGCCGCGCTCGAGCAGCCACCGCCATTGACCCGATGCACGTTGATTTCGGGAATGAGGCTTTAGGCAGGTGAACCTCGTACCATGGCTCTAAGGCGGTTCCCAAACTGCTCTGTGCCACGCGACGGGGCATACCGGAGCTCCCGTGCCAAAATACAATGTATTGTATTGCACGTTCTTCTATATAAACAAAAATATTTCGGTACAACTTAAAAAACGCAGACGCGCGCGCCGTAGCGTGGCGCGTAGCAGTGTAGGAGTAGCGTTAGAGCCACAGAGAGTCGCGCACCTGCAACTGCTAATTAGTAAACAGGCACTTTTTAGCTAGAGCACAGGTGTATTCAGCTCGACTGAGGAAGTACCAATGTCTTAGACTGCATTCAAGTAACAGATTCCTTGATGATTCTGAGATTTCTGCGAGTAAGTAACGTCACCAGGAAGTTGATGAGTAGTTAAATATACACTTTTGCGTCCGTTGAATTTGGATTTTAGAAAAATCTTTTCTTTATCGAACTACTTATGTGTAAATCATGATGATCCGTTTCTTTCTTTTGACGAACAACGAACACACTTTTAGAACCACATTAATATTGAAGAAATGAAAGCAACTCTGTCTGCCAGTCATCCTTTCATGTCAAAATGGAGTGATGGCGTGCGTTTGGGTTGGGTTTACAAACAAAAATTCCACCGCAGTGCATTCCGCTTCGGTCTTCCATGCGCTTAAAGCCTTCCACGAAGTCACCAGCCAGCGAGATGATAGCGACGAATGGGGCAGCGGGGATAGTGATGGCGCGGTAATATATCTACGTATTTGATCACGTCGCGCTCGGTCTCGCGCTGTCACCGTCGTTGTCCCGCTGCCCGCTGATTTGGCGTAAGAGGCCAAATGACACCAAGCAACACCGCTCACAAGTCTATATTGTTCTCATAGACTAAGAAAGAGCCAGGGCAAAAAAATGCTTTGAATTTACTAAAGCTGATTTTTCGACAGTTGGTTATAGTAGTTGTGTACAATACTGCGGTCAGTCAAGCGAACTGTAGAAAAATTGTGTACTGTCTTATATATGCTATCAAATGTGACATGTTTACAGTGAATAAATGAATTTACTGATGCTGAAAATTGTTATACAGATTGTATATTGCATATAAATAACAGTTATGTCAATTAGTCAGGTAAATGTGGGAACGGAGCTGGTCACAAGCTGGTTCCAATGTATATAGATTAAATAAATAATGAGCAATTAATTTATAAAACTTCAAATTTTTTGTTGGGTAAAATTGTATATTAGCCAATTTTTCATGCTTCCAAATTAAAATTTTATGAAGATTCGCATTACAAAACTTTTCCCGGTTAAACTGTATTGAAAAGTTATATGGATTCATTACGGTACGCAAAATTTAAAGAGAGGTAGGGCGCATCAAAGCTTTCCGCCTGGGGTAGTAACCTTCACCTCGCAGAAAACCGCAGCCGAATAACAACTCTCTAGGGAGTTGTTGTGTTCCTGCATGAGAATGAGGTCACTAGTAAGCTCCTAAGGAGCTGCTGGTGCTTAGCAGCAGAGGAGGCATCTCTATTGATACGTAATGTATTGCAAGCGTTCATAGGCTACGGTAACCGCTTTACATCAGGTGCGCCGTATGTTTGTGGTATCTATACCTTCCGACGTTGTATAAAAAAAAACGCAACTGCTGCTTTCTGGAAAGACGTTCCTTGTGATACTAATTGCAGTTTTAAAATTGGAACATATCTCAATAGAAGTAGGAATACAATGTAATGACACTGTATTTTCACACTTGAACACGCCTACCACGTCCATATTATCAGTGAATAGTTATCAGCAGGACGTGAAGTGTGTAACGAACGAGTCTTATTTCGCTAGGTTCTCTCTGTCTACCATGCAAGAAACTTGCCGTCAAGCTATAGATAAATGGAATAACTGTAATTAAATACACGGCCGTATGCCAGGTTAAGATCGAAACAATGCAGTCGTCTACTTTCCTATTGTATTTAGTAGCACGAACTCATTAGACTACCTATTTTCACCCCCGTAACTTTTATTTTGCATCTGCTGCAAAACACTACTATTAGTACTCTATTTTTCCATCAATTCCCGTGCGGGGTAGACGGAGATCACTGATTGGAGTAAGCATGGTTTATGATTATGAAACAATTGAAAAAAAAAACACTGTACAGGTTTGTCGTAACAGCATAACATTTGGTGCTTATTATATTATTAACATGCGGTAGAAAACGAATAATCTGTATATCTCTAATTTGTAAGCGATAACATATACAATCTGATTGTTTAATTCATTTGGATATAGTATAGACGACACAGCAAAAAACATATTAGCTGACATAATTATAAAAATAGCTGAAATAAATTATGTTAATAGTACCTAAAATACATTCCAGAAAAGAAAGACAAATATCTCTGTTTCATCATTACATTGTTTAAGTTTGACAAGGCAAATATAAAATGAAAAGGAAATGGGTAATTGAACCCATATGTTACCTATCTTTTACCTTTTATTTATTTTTGTGCAAATTGTACTGACAACGACACATCTTCTTGTCTTGCGTGAAAACAACACAGACTTCTAAGTGGCGAATAGGTGTCATTTAGACCTAATCACGATGTCAACGAGCAGTGGAGAAAAACAGCGACAGCCTGGTCACAGCGGAATACCCGGGAACGAGACGGCAGATAACTGTGCTAGAAATGCCATACAGAATGGATGTCTGTCCCATCGCTGTACTGCTTATTCCCAGAACCTAGTCCCGCTTGCTTGCACCAAGATGTTGGCTGGTTGGAATGGGTTATGGGTTGTGTCTAGGGCGGTGAAGGGCAGACAATGATCTATCCGGGATTCGATTCCTCCAGTGCTATGGTTTTTGTAAATACCCCGATGCTAACAAACGTGTTACATCCGTTATCTGCCTTCTCCGAATTGGACACGCCTATACTAATGCCTTAATGGCTAAAATTCTGGTGAAACTTAGATCATTGTGTGAGTGTGGCCTGGATCAAGGAATCACATGTTTTTCAACCGCAGTAAGAATTCTTCCTCCATGTATGACCTCCTATCTACTTCTATCCCCCGTCCTATAGATTTTAGATCCCGCCTTACATTTATCACCTCCTCCCCTTTTGTATATACCTACTTTGTGTGAATTTATTAACTCTAATAATATTAAACTCTAAGTTGTTTGTCACGACTAACCAACTAACCCTTTGTGTTGTCATACATGTTGTATTTGTCTTTTGTTTTAGGTAATCAACAGATCTATAGATTAATATAAGTATAAAGTAATCTCTAGTACACTCACAAGGCCATTTTAATGCCGAGTCACATACTAAGCCTGGCTACTTACTAACCTCGGGCCCTACATTAACACACGCTGAGTTAAAATAATAAAAGCATTGGTGAACACCAAGAATGCCATAAAAAAGAAATAATACCTTGGTGAAAAGCCTTATCGTAAAGAAGACTTAATCGAAACGCATGGCGCTGTAACCTTTGTTAGTAACCCGTAGCTTTGTTTGCGCATAGAACGTACATCACAAATTTCGTTGCAACTACATTCCGTGTAATCTAGTAAGAATGCTACAGTATTATAATAATCCAAATGGGGTAAAAGCTTAGCTGAAGTACACTACCGCCATTTTGCATTAGACATTTTCCCAGACGAAATGAGTAAATACAGCATAGTGGAACTGAACGACTAAAGAAATCGCGTCGCGATTTTAACGTTAATAAAATATTTACTCTTACACACACGTACTTTTTTATGTTGTAGATATCGTTTGTAACTGTAGACATCATCCTAATATAATCATAAACAGTATACATAATATAAATAGTGTATATTTATTATTAGAATTAGTTCATGTATTTCATTCAATTCCGTAATCGTGGTGTTTGGAGAAGCATAGTCTACATCGCATTTGATTCCGTTGGAAATAGGGATTTGGCATGAAGGTAGGTAGGATAGATGCAAATTCGCATATGTTTTCCTCAATTTTTAAAAACAACTATAGTCATTGGGCTGAACATTAGAAATATTTATTACATGTTATTTCACGTCTTTTTAAAAGTCGTTAGTCAAGACAATCAAATGTTAACCCAATCGCATAACCATACACAATTTAATTACCATCTACTTCAAATAACATTACCAAAAGGTCACTAAATCAAATTTGAAACCAACCCACACACAAAGGACCGCAAATTTAGAGGGGCAAAACATGACGGGACATGTGAAAGAGCGTAATAAAGGATCGGTCATCATTGTATTAAAACCATTTACGGTCGTCGGAGCTGCCAGACGATGCGTGAAAGATAAAACGTTGTCGATCCACCGCTATTCGAGTCAAATCAACTATATACGGCTCCAATCGTTTGATAATAACGACTACGAATGAGTGTACTGACTTAAGCACAAGAGATTTTTCTCATTTTATTAGTCATGGCCCTACTAGTTTTTATTAGGATTCCGTACCCAAAGGGTAAAACGGAACCCTATTACTGAGGCTCCGCTGTCCGTCCGTCCGTCCGTCTGTCACCAGGCTGTATCTCATGAACCGTGATAGTTAGATAGTTGAAATTTTCACAGATGATGTATTTCTGATGCCGCTATAACAACAAATACTAAAAAATAGAATAAAATAAATATTTAAAGGGGCTCCCATACAACAAACGTGATTTTTTTGCTTATTTTTGCTCGATATTGATAACGGCAACAGGTAGACGCTTGAAATATTCACAGAATATTCAGTTATATATTCACTTTAAGAATAAATAATTAAATTAAAATAAAACAAATATTTAAGGGGGGCTCCCATACAACAAACGTGTTTTATTTTTTTGCTGTTTTTATAGATAATGGTACGGAACCCTTCGTGCGCGAGTCCGACTCGCACTTGGCCGATTTTTATAGATAATGGTACGGAACCCTTTGTGCGCGAGTCCGACGCGCACTTGGCCGATTTTTTATACAACGTCAGGGGGCACACAAGCACACAGCCCACCTAATATAAAGTGATTACTGTAGCCTAAAAATGTATGTAATAAACTGAACCAGTTTTCAATCGCACTATACATGCTCTCTAAAGTGCTAATTTATTTGGAGAAATGCCGCGAATAACGAATCTGTCTTTAGGTCACAAAAAAAAATGTATACGGGCCATTTGTAAAATATCTCAAACTGAGAGCTGTGAAAAGTGAATTTCTGGTTTCGCTCCCCGCTCTCGGCGTCGGCGCAACTGCGCGCGCCTTCCACCCACGCACAGAAGCAAACAAAGTAGTTTAGATCAAATTGCCTAATGTTTTTCAACCGCAGTAAGAATTCTTCCTCCATGTATGACCTCCTATCTACTTGTGTTGTGTCAGAGCAAAGGACCTACAATAGATATATGTTGAAAACCCGAATATAACCGTCGCTCCAACACGTCACAACCTTTCTTTCAACTGCACCAATCTCCTCAGGCTCAGCACCCAACACACCATGTTATTATAATCAAAGATTTCCACAGCCTCGGCCAGCTCGTCGTATTTTAGATCTCTGCAGATTTTGACATTACCTTTTCTATATATAATTGAGATATAAAACCGCAGCCAAAAAGCAAAACCAATCAACTCCCTAACCCTAGAGGGTCGTTGTGTTCCTGAGTGTGAGTAAGGTCACGAGTAAGCTCCTAAGGAGTTGCTGTGTTAGCAGCAGAAGTGGCATCACGCGACTGTTACTTAATGTGTTACATGCGTTTATAGGCTACGGCAACCGCTTTACATCAGGTGGGCCGTATGCATGTATGATTCCCGATGTTGTACAAAAAAATATCATAAGTATTATGCTGAATAGTCATATTCATTACGTTACCACAGTTAGAGTGGTTGAAATTACATATGACAAAGTTACCTACAGTTCGATCTAATAAATGCATGATTATCTGCTAAGCAACCATCATTACTTAGAACAATAATCAAAGGTATTTCCTCTCAATGTTTCTTTCTCACTCGCGCACTCAGGTTCTACTAAGCACACACCATCGCTGTACATTATTTGGGGTAACTGTGCAGATACTAGGCTTGCAGAGTATGGGTTATTTATGTAGTAAGTATATATAAAGTGTCGGTTTTAAAATAAGAAGAGGTATGCTCCGTTAGTCCGGAGATATTGAAAGAATGCAAGAAGAAAGAATTACGAAACAGATATACAACGCGACAGTAGAAGGATCGGCAACGCATGCGGGACACCCCTGGTGTTGCAGATGTCCATAGGCTACGGTGACTGTTTACATCAGGCAGGCCGCATGCTTGATTGCCATCTTAGTGGTATAAAAAATAAAATGTAGGAGCCGAGGAAGGCCAAGACTTACTACGACCAAATCAACCGTGTTTTGAAGATAATGTCAGGGTCCCTAGAAATAGGTGAACGTGCATAAGAAGAGCTATGAATATTAAAGAAGCGAGTGAGATATATAAGGACAGTGTTTTGTGGCTTATCTCTGTCTACAAGTAACGGATTTCGCCTGAAGTTATAGATAGACAGAAGTACATATATTAAGTAGGTATGACTTATAATCCGGCGAGCATGCATGAGAAAAACAATGAATGTTAAAGAAGCGAGTGAGATGTGTAAGGTTCGAGTCACTTGGCGCTCGGTTCTCTCTGCTTACCCCGCAAGAGATTTGGCGTGAAGTTACCTTAATTATAGATAGGTACGACTTATCTAAAGCTTGCGGGTAATTTCACTCACTCGTAGAAGCATTTCAGGTAGTTACTAAATTTTAATACATACTTTAATTATTAATTTGCTCTACATGCACATACAAAAAATAACTTCTCTAATAGATTTCTGTTGGTTCAGTATTTGACTGTTTTAATTCCATTACTATGCATGCGAAAAAGTAAACAAAAAACAATTAGAAATTCAACAACAATTCTCAACTCAGTATGAGAATAGTATGCTCTTTCAAATAAAGAGAACTGATTTTCCTCAGTGGGATCAATATGGGTTTTTGAGGGAGTCATGTAATGATTCCACAAAGTAATATATAGTCAGAAGTATATTTATCATTAAATTAAGTGCTTTTCTCATTCTCATTCCAAGTCCAAACTTGGGAAATAACAAGTAAAATTTCGTGTCAAGTTTACTCCGGTTTGGATCTGGAAGATTAACACTGAAATTGGATTAAGCAAAAAAAATTGTTTATTTCGATATGGAACAGTATAAAATATATTACGTTTGCTTCATAAACTGATACCGCAAAAAAATCATTTTAAGGCAATAATCTTTAATTTTTCAATCAAAATCTTAAATTTTCAATTGTAAGGAAACGACGATTTCTTGACCCTTCTCAGAAAAATTAATAAGCAGACAGAAGTGCCCGCGGCTGGAAAAATCCTTTTCCTTTTTAATAGATACTAGCTGTGCCCGCGACTTCGTCCGCGTGGAATATTATTTATTTATATTAATAAAAATAAATAAAATTTCTTAAATAAAAGTAGCCTAATTACTCCTTATTATATCAGCTATCTGCCAGTGAAAGTCCGTCAAAATGGGTCCAGCCGTTTCAGAGATTAGCCGGAACAAACAGACGGACAGACAGACAAAAATTGTAAAAATATTCATTTTTGTATATGTACCGTGTAAACATCCATATGCATTTAGTAAAAAGCGATTATTTTAATATTACAAACAGACACTCCAGTTTTATTTATCTGTATAGATTATGACTACCAAAATCTATACATTTACAGCGTGTCCGTACATTAAAATACAAGAAAATATTCTATCTTCTTCTATAATGACCTTTTTGTTGACGTTTGAGAATTGCATCAACAATTACTTTGCCAATGTTATTTCCTCTGCGCCCATCCCCAGCTACGACGCTTACATCCCACCCACGTCACTTGGAATTTGATACGATAAAATGGAAGCAAAAATAAAACATCATTTTTACTTCGTTTGGAAATGTCAAGACCAAAAGCTCTATAAATTGTAACGCAATATCGGGATGAAGTTTCTAAGCTATTTTCGTCTTGCAATTGTTATCAGAACAAATGTATTTTAGATTTCACTAAAGTGGGGCGTACTGCAAGTTTAAGTACCTGACCACTTTTGAAAACCCATTACGAAATTTGACAAAGGAACTCTCTGGGAACATAATCTTTTTAACTTTCTAGATTCATTCATTCATGTCTTTTGCACTTGTGTGTCGTTTCAAAAACAGTGTTATTAATGTTTATTTTTATTAAAATTTCGTGAAATATGGCGACAAAAGAATGCGGTGTGAAACAATGACGAAACAGATATACAACACGAAAGTAGTAAGATGTAAAAGCCGAAGAAAGCCAAGACTTACCTACCACGATCAAATTAGTCGTGTGTTATTTGAAGGTAGAGTCAGGAGCCTTAAGAAAAGAGCTATGAATGTTAAAGGAGCAAGTGTGGTATGTAAAGACAGCAGCGGCATGTGGCGCTCGTTTTTCTTTACCTACTCCACAAGGAGCCTGGCGTGAACATATGAACAAGTACAAATACACATAAGTCCCAATTAATTTTTCAACTAACATTAGAGGTCGTGGTTTCGAGATCTTCACCGAAGTTCATTTCCGGGTCACGTGAAGGAGACGATCAAAATGGCATCTAAGAAACTTGGTATGCTCAACAGAGCAAACCAGAACCTCAATTTGCTGCTTGACATAGGGCTAGCTGTACACTTGTTTACCACCTTATAGAAATAAAAATCGGCCAAGTGCGAGTCGGACTCGCGCACGAAGGGTTCCGTACCACTATCTATAAAAATCGGCCAAGTGCGAGTGGGACTCGCGCACGAAGGGTTCCGTACCATTATTTATAAAAAGTGCAAAAAAAAAAATCACATTTGTTGTATGGGAGCCCCCTTAAATATTTATTTTATTATATTTTTTAGTATTTGTTGTTATAGCGGCAATAGAAATACATAATCTGTGAAAATTTCAACTGTCTAACTATCACGGTTTATGAGATACAGCCTGGTGACAGACGGACGGACGGACGGACGGACAGCGGAGCCTCAGTAATAGGGTTCCGTTTTACCCTTTGGGTATGGAACCCTAAAAACGGCAAAAAAATCACGTTTATTGTATGGGAGCCCCCCTTAAATATTTGTTTTTTTTTTATTTAACTACTTATTCTTAAAGTGAATATATAACTAAATATTCTGTGAATATTTCAAGCGTCTACCTGTTGCCGTTATCAATATCGAGCAAAAACGAGCAAAAAAATCATGTTTGTTGTAAGGGAGCCCCCTTAAATATTTATGGTATTTTATTTTTTAGTATTTGTTGTTATAGCGGCAACAGAAATACATCATCTGTGAAAATTTCAATTGTCTAACTATCACGGTTCGTGAGATACAGCCTGGTGACAGACGGACGGACGGACGGACAGCGAAGTCTCAGTAATAGGGTTCCGTTTTACCATTTGGGTAGGGAACCCTAAAAACGAACTCCAAATCAAATTTAAAGCAAAATATTTAAACCTTCTTACTTCATTCGGCAATTCTTGCATATTATGTCTTCTATATATTATAATTATACATTTATAAAAAAGAGATATTTACGTTTATTAATTAACTAGTCCATGTTGACTTTGATAATTATCGCTTTGTTTGGAATTAAATGGCACTGTGTAATGTGTCCGAAAATGCTTAATTATTATTTATTAATTTACATACTGAGGGCCGTATGCGGAAGCTCAAGGTCATTCATGCGTGCTATGGAAAGAGAAAGAGTGGACGAATACAGATGAGATGATAATGATACTTGCGACTTCGACCACATTTTCTTTCTAAAGATTCCCGTAATATATAAACGTAATATAAATATATATTCAAATCGGTCGAGCCTTTTTGAGTTGCGAGACTATATAGTTGCGGTAATTGATCAATACATAATGTAAAGATAGATGAGATAAGATATGCATTTTATTTATTTATTTATCTAAATTCATTTTACAAAGAGGAAATGTTTGGTTTTTTGTATGTTTGTTTGTGATGGGTAAATTAAAAAAAATACTTAATTTCTTCACCAATGCAAAGCTACATTATCAACAAGTAACATAAGCTACATTTCATTCAAATTTGCCATATTAAGATAATATAACCTAACATATCCTGCCGCATTTCGTATCAGGAGAGAAATCCGTACTCGAACATCGGGTAGACAATCACAATGCTGCTCATTAGGTATTGATATATTTGTACATTCGCTCTCCCAACATTCAAGAACAGAATTTACAATTAGTTCAGGTAGTTCAACAGTTAAGTAACTGTTCCCCTATTGTTTCTCGCACAGCTCGTTTCGAAACCTAAATAAGTATTGTTACGTGAAACTATTTTCTGTAGTATCTGCACTATATTTGTACTAATATTTGTATTTTATTCCATTTTTAATTGAACAAACAAACTCTTCCGAAAAAATCTTTTGCATTTGATAGGTCAATTCTTGAAGAAGGTTATGGGCAATTCAACATCACGATACGAAAGTAACAAAAAACGGTGCCCGTTGACAAAGTCGCGGCAGCTACTACTATATATCTATACATATAAATAAAATTGAAGTGTCTGTCTGTGATTTTGATATCACAGACAGACACTTCAATCTTAAGCTCATACTCGTATTATTATTTTCACGTAACCAAAACCTAAATACGCATTTTTAACTTTTTTGTCTGTCTGTCTGTTTGTTTGTCCGGGCTAATCTTCGAATCAATGGCATCAGGGGGAGAATAATTTGAATGTCCCACGCACATGGAGACATCCAAACCTCTTAGTTTTATACACTCTCTCGAGATATTATTTTAAATGATCAGCTTAGGTTGTATATAGACGAGGTGTTGGTTTTCTGCAACTGAGTAATTGTATTAGTCAAAATCATATTATGCAATTGTTATTTTTTTTTACAATTAAAATGTATAGTCATATCCCTATATAGCTGATCCAACGTCATTAAAAATCTTTATTTGGCATTGGTCCCTCGTAAGCACTTAGACACATCTTACATTTTTGAAATGTAATCTTATTATAGCTTATTATCTTATCTTTTCTGACATACCTACTAGAATTTTAGAAATGTCCATTGGCGAAGAAGAAATGCCGAAAGCGACTCGCCAATATAGGTATCTTTTCAAATCGTCAATTTGATATTACATTTTTTTTTATACTACATCGGGGGCATACAAGCATACGGCCCGTCTGATGTAAAGCGGGTACTGTAACCTATTAACGCTTGCGATATATCAAGTATCACCCGCGCGATGCCTCCTCTGCTGCTTACACGGCAACTCCTTGGGAGCTTACTGGTGACCTCACTCACACGCAGGAAAACAACAACCCTCTAGGGAGATGTTATTTGGCTGCGGTTTTCTGTGAGGTAGAGGTACTTCCCCAGACGGGCTGCTTTGATGCGCCCTACCTCTCTTAAAACATCCAGACCAATACAAATAGACATGTTCATGTACACAAATGTTTGCCTTGTGTGGGAATCGAACCCACGAGCGTTGGTGTCAAAGTCGCGTCATTCACGACTGACCCACCGAGCTCGTCAGTACATAATTTATGTCAGCATATTAATACAATAATAATGATGCCAAGTGGTAAAATTATAGATATATGGTTGCCTGTAATAAATTATTTCCAAACATCTTTGTCAGTTACATGTTCATCAATTCTGTAATAAGCCTTTTTACACAGGGTATACTAAACTTATTTGATGTGCCTCTTGAAGTTACTGTCAGGAAAGGACAAAATTACTTTAGGCAATTTATTATGCTTACAGTTTACAATGCTTAGATAATTACCTCACCTCCACTCATTTTGACATTCCGATATATCATTCGCTGATATAAATAAATAAATATAAATATTGTCGGACAAATTACACAGCGCCATCTAGCCCAAAGTAAGCGAAGCTTGTGTTATGGCTACTAGACAACTGATAAACATACGTAAATACATTTTTTTTTGTACATACTTATTATACATAGAAAATACTTAGACCAATACAAACAGACATGTTCATGCACACGAGTGTTGGTGTCAAATCGCGTCATTCACGACTGAGTCACCGAGCTCGTCCTCCTCGAGCTCGATATAAACTATCAGTTTTTGGTACATCTAAGTAATAAGCGGCGGTGGTTACTTTGACATCGAGATGCGCGGATTCGATTCCCACACACAACAAACATTTGTGTGCAGGAACATCTCTGTTTGTCTTGGGCTGGATATTTTTAAGACAAATAGAGCGCATCAAAGCATCCTTGTTGCGGATGTACCTCACAGAAAACCGCTGCCAAATAACAACTCTCTAGAGGTTGTTATATACCTGCGAGTTAGTCAGGTTGCCAGTTAAGGAGTTGCCGTGTTAGCAGCAGAGGTGTCATCGCCAGCGATACTTATGTATTGCAAGTGTTCCTAACCGTACACATCATTAGGACCGTATAATTATATGCCTCCCGACATTGTATAAAAAAATAGGTGAAATGCCGCGTGTTTATAATGTACTTGACGGAGTTTTGTGAAATGAGTATCTGAATTGACGACACATTTTGAAGTCTACTACTACTAATACCTTACTCGCTAAAGAAACGAGTGAGGTATGTAACATTCATTGCTCTTCTCATGCACGCTCGCCGGTTTCTAGGGCACCTCACATTACCTTCTGATAGAACACGACCAATTTGGTCACTGTATTGTCAATTAAGTCTTGGCTTTTTGTTTTGAAGTCAATGTTGGAAATATTGCCGCGGAGGTGTAACGCCTGACTATGATTGCTTTGGCACCAAGGCTCGTGGGTTCAATTCCCGTACAAGACGAATATTTGTGTGTATGAGTTGCTGTTTGTCTCTGGCAGTTTTATATGCATTATAAATATATAGTGCAGATTTGCTTAGTTTGGAACTGGATGCCACTGTGGGGTTTATCCGGGAATATTAATTTATTTTGTAACATTAACCGATCTTTTAGATTTTCCATTATAGACAAGCTAAATCTTGACACAAGAGATTTGGTCTATCTTCGTGAATTCGGAGTTTCTCATTTCGAGAATGCTTGCACCCACTTAGTTGTGAGCTTGGACATGGACATTGGACATTAGAGGCCAGCTTGGAATGAAATTGAAACATGACAAATAATACGGTTTGACAAACAAGGCGATTGTGAGAACTAATGCGATTTCTGATTAAGATGGATTGAGATCAGTTATCTCGGCGTCTGGAAGTCACTCAAACTGAGCTTAAATAAATAGTATTCCTTATGAGGACAAAGGAGATACTTTTATATAAACAAATTAAATACTAATTATTTAACTCTTACAAATCAATAAACTTAATAATTCTATATTTGCCATTGGGCCTTCGCGGGTACTTAGACACTTTTTTTAAGTGTAATTTTATTCTATCTTAATCAATTCTGTTACGTTATTATTTTTCTTTTTTAATCTGCTAGCATTTCGGAAATGACTATGGGCGAAAAATAAATTCCTAAAGAGACTTTCATATGGTCTTTATTAAAGTCAGCATATTTTTACATTAAAAAAAAAATTGTACTCAAATCAGGTACTAAGTATATATAAATATAATTTGTGCGGCACCTATAGCAACTCTCACGCTAACGAATAGATAAAACGACAGGTTTCTTTATGTCTCTAAGATGGTAAACAATGGTACAGTCTGCCTCATGACGAGCAGTAGGCCGATTCTACTAAAAAACTGCAACCGCACTGCAGCGCGGCGTGTGTCAAAATGCGTACATTTTGACGTTTCGTTAAACGTCGCTGCTGTCACTTGTCAGACCGCTTAACGAAACGTCAAAATGTACGCATTTTGACACACGCCGCGCTGCAGTGCGGTTGCAATTTTTAGTAGAATCGGCATACAGTTTCGATTAGAAACGTCATGATAATATAATTTTACACGACCAGAGGCGTCACTCAACTCATGCGTTACAGTAAAAGTATAAGTGCATAACGTTGGTGCAAATGTTGCCACAAGCGAAGGAACTGTCTGGAAATAGTTGTGTAATAATGACTGTATTACTAAGTTATATTGTTGAGGTCAGCAACTATTTCAGATTCTCAACCAAACTCTCCTACACATGGTGCATCTTACCTACAATTAAACTAGGTCCTGGAACTAGAGAGGCGGGGTAAAACAATATGATAATAGGTTTCGGTAACTTTGTCATATCAAGATGGTGGTATGCTGGCCCGCTATCCGACGAAGTCAAACAAACAAAATAAACATTCATGTAAATACTTTTCAATCTATTCATAATTCTTGCTACTTATATAAAGTTAAATTACATATGTAAATGCCGTTGTGTATGGAGAAAATGAAGTAAGTGTTATTACAAATATTTTACAAAATCTGATCCAAATTAGAGTTGTTTCTGAAATATGGGATATAAATTTACATTAATACAAAAATTGCTCGTTAAAGTAATAGGATATAATTTTATTTAAAATATTAAAACCACTTTTCTTCCATTGCAGCTACTTTTTTTAATTAACTATTTTTGTGCTAATTGACTTTTAGTGTAACAAGTTTTTGCTTTACTACTAACTTGCTCGTATTTTCGGAAACGGGAGTATGAGGAATGTGTTAGCGGGGACTGTGCGGTTTAGATTCGTTCGGAGGTTGAAATAGTTTTGAAACAACTGTTTTCAGATTAAACGATGCTTTAATGTATACTAGTGGTAGCCCAGTGGTCGAAGTTCGACCACGATTCCTCAACGTGTAAGTTTATTTTTGTAAACATCAAAATTGAGTAATTTTATTAGTAGTAGGTATTAGTATGTTTTCAAGCTATTGACTAGAAAGTATACGTCATCAACACCAACGTCAGATGTTACATTATATTCCTTCGATTTGCCGATGATATTGTAATCGCGGCAAAAACGATGGAGGACTTGAACATAATGCTCATAGGTCTCGACAGAGCATCCTAACGAGTGGGTCTTAAGATGAACATTAAGACGAAAATTTGTCGAATAGTACTGAACTACAACTCCAAACTGAAACTGGAGTGGGTACTCCAGTTTCAGTTTGGAGTTGTTGACAAGTATGTCTACCTGGAACAAACAATCCAGCTAGGTAGGTATAACTTCGAGAAATCATTGCATATATTATTTTGATTTTCTTCTATTATATAAGCTGCGAGCATTTACAATTACACTGAGCTGTGTTCCGTGGAGTTCTATCTATCTATAACTTCACGCTAAATTCCTTGCAGGGTAGGCAGGGAGAACAGAGCGCCATATGACTCGAGCCTTACACACCTCACTCGCTTCTTTAACATTCATTCCTCTTCTCATGCACGCTCGCCAGTTCTAAGTCTTAGCCTTCCTCGGCTCCTACATTCTTTTACTTTTGCGTTGGAGGAAGTTCTTCCGAGGAGTTGTTCAATGTAATGGTAATAGCTTCCTTTTACAATAGCTCCCTGTTGACGAGGAATTAATCCTCATATACCTACTAAAACCAATATCGAAATACAACAATAATGTTTAAAAATTATGTAAGAACTATATTAATAAAAATGGAATTCCTGACTAATTCATTAACTCGTCAACGCCCAGGCCAAAACCTGGAACGCTAAAATTTTACATAAATTCCATACAATGGGCATTCTCCTTTGCATAACAAAGTCTATCACGGAAAGATTCTACAAGCAAGCCCTTCTACAAGCACTGCAACTCTTCTTCGCATTATCCCGTCCCTAATCTATTAGGATAAACGGGGTCCGCTACCTTAGTCTAAGGATTTGACGAAGATACTGATGTTTACGTGGAGCTACTGTCGTCAGATCTCCACAAACCAGAGGGATAACTAGATCTATCATACGTTAGGTAGATTATATTGACGAGCTCGGTGGTTCAGTCGTGAATAACGCGTCCTTAACACCAACGCTCGTGGGTTCGATTCCCACACTAGGCAAACATTTGTGTGCATGAACATGTCTGTTTGTCTTGGTCTGGATGTTTTAAGAGAGGTAGGACGCATCTAAGCAGCCCGCCTGGGAAAGTACCTCCACCTCACAGAAAACCGCAGCCAAATAATAACTCCCTAGAGGGCTGTTGTGCTCTTGCGTGTGAGTTAGGCTACAGTACCCGCTTTAGATCAGGCGGGCCGCATGCTTGTATGCCCCCCGACGTAGTATAAAAAAAAAGGTCACACGTCTTTGGAAATAAATCTTGGACGTGTGGGTTACCGCACGATATTTTCCTTCATCGCCGAGCAAGTGATAAATATGTACATAAATCTGAAAGACGACTTTAGTGGTCAGGCCCCCGCCAGAATTCGAACCGATGACCAGTTCAATTTGACCGGTCAATAAGCCGGTTCCTTGTCCACTAGGCTATCGCGGCTCGTACTGCAGCTATATATTCACAACTCTCCAACAGCTTGCGACTCCAATGCTTGATGAGAGGGAATTCAATATATACTTTTACCGTAAACTTAACCCAATTGCTCTTGTACGAAATAAGGCATCTTTTATGCCCTTTTATTAAAGTTATTTGGAAACTTATACCAATTTCGTTGACAGGTTTGGCATTATGTTTTTTCTTGTTGTATTCAGTCGAACAGAGGAATATAAGAATTACTTACTTCGGATGTACGAAATTTTTTGTATTATTTTAACTACGGTTTTAGGGTTCGGTACCAAAAACGTCGGGATATAGTGCGGTTAAGTTAGGTTAGTTAACATCTCCTTGGATGATTGTCGTGTTTCTGTTATTGTAGTGAACAACGTTATCAGTAAGCTTTTAATGAGTTACAAGCAATTAGATCTAAACTGCTTTGTGTGCTGTCGCCACTAATTAATTCATGCGAACTAGTACCGGCAGACACTCGCCCACTACCATTAGTAGATGCATGCTGTGGCTGCCATGGATGTTCCGGCCGTCTCTGCGATTTCCCGCCATCTGGAACAGGAATCTCTCAAGTCTGCGTACATCGCCTATACACACGTATATCGCCTCCCCACGAGGCATCCTCGGGCGCTGTAGATGTCAACAATACAATACATGTACTGCAAGGCAAAAATCATATATGATATTTTTCCCTGCAGTACATGTTTCTTTGTACCTATATCCACAAGCATAGTTTCTAATTGTAATAAATTATTAGGTCTGTGTACAAAATACTTATTTAGCTATGTGTTCCTCAGTGCCCGAGACCATTCCACACTTGACTGGCCTTTTTGGGGCCCGCTGCGCAAAAGGTAATAATCAAATCACATAAGCACACTTTTTTCCCATCTGTCCTATATCTCCATACGTCATACCTTAGTGTAGTGACACGTTTATTATGTGCGCGTCGTAGAGTTAGTAAAATTTATATTTCCATTACATTTTTCCAATGAAACAATAAATTCGAAGCATACGCTGCGTAGCGTGAACCAATTATATATTCGAAGCCCTGGTTGATGAAAACAGTTACATGGCCGAAAGTTTAATAATAAGAGACATATCATAATATACACTGAATTACATAATAATAGGTGTTAAAGTATGAAATTGTATTTTTACTTTGAATTGACATTAAACCGTCATGGTGTGAGATTTTCGAGTGAATTTTTTTTCACATGACACCTATGAAGTTTATATTTTTAACCAGTTGAGAATGCGCAAGCTTGCATTGCCAGAGGAACACCTGGCTCGTCAAATATATAACAATTCAATTTTTTTTATTTTTTTGTCGGCCATTTTGACCATGTTCCTTAAGAGATAGGAACGGTGTTCCTGAACATTCCTATTCTACTTTTTTATGCTGAATCCGAATCTGAAGTCAAAATTCGAGTCGAATATTCGAAAAAAACGCACACACAGACAAACGCACATATAGATGCACATATAGATTTCATATAGGAACGGTGTTCCTGAAAATGTGCAACATTTGATTTTCGAATTTCAATTGTTTTTTTTTATTCATCTCCACAGTATCTTTTATTTCACCGCGAAGCAAGTGATAATTACAAATATGTAATGGGACATGCCCACACTAAGATTCAAACCTAGGACAGTAGTCTGAACCTTTATTCATTAATCTATCCCTGCTCTCCGCCTGAGGTAAACGTTCTTATTTACATCTGTAAGCTACACCTTAAGCTTGTCACATAAATAACAAAAGAAATATATCCGTCAATACGAACCTACCCCTCTGATATACCTTGTAGTCATTTATAGCCTCGATCGGAGCTGGATCCGACCTAGTTCTCCGCGGATGCAACTCCGCCATGTTCATAATAGCTTCGGAATCGACACGTCTATTGTTGATGCGGAAACTGTTAATAGGGCAGCACCACAATATTACGACATAAGAATTAGAAATATTACTCTATTGGCATATATGTTTCGATCCAATTATACAATTTAATAATAATTCTTTAAACAAATAATGTGAAGTTGCTTCTCTTAATTCACACATTTTTAATCAAATTCGAAATTGAACACAGGCATGCAATATACACGTACTCTATAACAATCTCTAACATAAGCGTTTAACTGTCTGCATAATGCATTCGCTAGACTAGCCATGTATTGACCGGAGTGGCGTCAGTCGTGGAATGATCTCATTGTTTCTAAGTTGTATGGTTAGGTCAGGTTGATAAATCTATATCTATGCAAATATGTAAAGCGGGAGAAAATTGTTTGTTTGAACCCGCTAATTTCGGAAACTAAAAGTCGGATTTGAAAAAATATTTTTGCATTTGGTAGCTCAATTCTTGAGAAAGGGTATAGGCTGTTCAACATCTCGATGCGACCCTTAGGAGCCGAGAAAAAAGTAAGAAAGTACAAAACAACAACAACGGTTCCTACGGGATAAGGAGATACGCGCGAACGAAGTCGCGTGGTACAGCTGGTCCTATACATAATTCAGTATAATCTGTAGGTTTATATTATTAAAAATTAAATAAAAGCAAAATTTTCAACCAATTTTAAAATATTCAATTATCTACCTTAGTAAATTTAGGTGTCATAACGATCTACTTCAAAAAATCTGCCTGTCTGGCGAAGTGAATCCACCTCACAGGAAACCGCAGTCAAAAATAACAAGTCCCTAGAGGATTGTTGTGTTCCTGCGTGTAGGTGAGGTCACCAGTAAGCTCCTGAAGAGTTGCTGTGTAAGCAGAGGAGGCATCGCGCGAGTAATACTTAATATATGACAAGCGGTAATAGGCTACGGTAACCACGTTACATCAGGTGGACGGTATGCTTGTATGCCTCCCGACGTTGTATAAAAAAAAACCGGCCAAGTGCGAGTCGGACTCGCGCACGAAGGGTTCCGTACCATTATCTATTAAAATCGGCCAAGTGCGAGTCGGACTCGCGCACGAAGGGTTCCGTACCAATATCTATAAAAGCGGCTAAAAAATCACGTTTATTGTATGGGAGCCCCCTTAAATATTTATTATATTCTATTTTTTAGTATTTGTTGTTATAGCGGCAATAGAAATACATGATCTGTGAAAATTTCAACTATCTAACTATCACGGTTCATGAGATACAGCCTGGTGACAGACGGACGGACGGACGGACGGACGGACGGACGGACGGACGGACGGACGGACGGACAGCGGAGCCTCCGTAATAGGGTTCCGTTTTACCCTTTGGGTACGGAACCCTAAAAACGGGTTGTACTCCGGGAGTACCGGCAGAAGTGAAAACTTGAACATTAACGTTGTGGCTATTTTGAATATTTTGGAATGGTTAGGGAATAATTTCGCACGATTTGCTTTATTTATCAGTCTAAAAGTACTATCATGTATGTGGTAAAATACAATATTCATTTATTGCGGTATCGTACACAAATATTTTATATTACATTAAAAATTTAGCACTTCAGGACTATTACAAATATTTTACATTAAAAAGTTTATCTCTCAGAAAAATCAACTTTCATCCATAATTTCAACGACTCTTTCACCATCATCATTACCTGCATCATCATCGCCAATCTCTAAAACTCAACACACACACGCACGCGCGCGCAAACTCTGTGCGCTGCTTAAACCAAACAGCGCTTACACTCATGGCGCTTACAACGTTTTGGTCGCGAGAAAATAATGCCCTATGAACGATCTAGCGCTTCATGTTTTAATTGTTTAATTAGAGGTAACTAATGTTTTAGCGCTGCAGCGAACTTAAGTTCTAATTTTCACCAAAATCTTACGGTCAGGGTCACGTGTCCTGACACGAGTTTAACATTTTTAACTCATGCCAAAAAGTGCACAACGCCGCTAAAGAAGTTTTCACTTAAAAACTTTACTAAAATTAAAATGTTTTAATAAATATTGCTTCACATTTCACGTATTTATGGACACTTGTAGTACTGAAGTATCGGAAACTCTACCGCTGCCATAGCAACTCCTTACTGATAACCTCGCACTCACTCGCAGACACATATTCCTCTAGAGGAATGTTATGTTTTCTGGAAGTACTTCCCCTGCTGAATAGCATATATGCGCCCGATCTTTCTTTAAACTATTCAATATGATTCAAATTGCTGTAGTCACGTCGAGTTTCAAGCCATGATACAAAAGTTAGACTTTTATTCATCATAATTTCTAATTCAAGTGCTAAGCGAAGATATATTAATGTTAGGGACAAAGTATCGCCATGATTCGTCTATTTCTGTTTTCAGCTACGCGAATTAAACTACTCACCATCGTGTCCAAGGTTATGAGCATTTATTTGGACCGACGCCTCGGACTCCGGCCACGAGGACTTTTACCCTATATTTTTGCATTAATTTTTCTTTTACACAACCTCCGGAGGCATACAAGCATACGGCGCACATGATGTAAAGCAGTTACGGTAGCCTATTAACGCTTGTAATACCTACATTAAGTTTACTCGCGCGATGCATCCTCTGCTGCTAACACAGCAACTCCTTATAAACTTACTGGTAACCTCACTCACACGCAGGAACATAACAACCCTCTAGGGAATTGTTAGTTGGCTGCGGTTTTCTGTGAGGCGGAGGGTACTTCGCCAGACGGGCTGCTTTGATGCGCCCTACCTCGAGTAGAGCTTACCGAGCTTGAGTATAGCTTTGTTAAGTAGCTAGTAATCTACCTTAAATAATTAGCTCTTCTTATTAGTCTAATCTTTAAATAGTTGGGCCAGGGTACAGCTAAATAGTATAAATTATTCATCTTTACCAAGAACTTCAATTCAAAAAAATTCAAAATCGAAAATAGTAATAATGAAAGTGTAATTCTGTTTACATTGATTAAAGCCAAAAGGTTTGTGATGATCACTTTTTAGCTTCATAAAATCCAATTGAATTTATCTCCAACGGTCTGGAAAAGCATCAGATGAACAAATAAGGTTAAGTTACTTTAGAGAAGAGCGCAAACATTTTACTTATTCAAACGCCAAAGAGATAGCGTTATTTCTTTTTAAAAGTATAACTTGGAGAATATGACGCTCCTGGTGTCTTACTTTTAGCAGTGTTAATAATAAAATAATATTTTATTAATTATTAGTAAATAGTATTACCTATACTATCATATAAATTACAGCCCATGTATATTCCACTCAAAATTCGCGTATAAATATGTTAGTATTGTATATACAGCTGTAATTTTTGATTGATTTTGTAACGGACCACAATGAAATAACATTGTTGCCGTCACAAATAAAAATAACCTTGCAATCATATGGATATATGTAGCCGAATTATGTATAAAATAACGCCTAGGAATGTAGGTACATCGTTCGCTACTTTATTTAATAGGTCATTGTCGTTCATACTTGGTTTGAAAGACGCTTCACATAGTGCTCGATTCTCGCTGCCTGCCTCGCGGGCGAGCGGGCGTGATAATATGTTATTGAAGGTATCACGGCTGTATGCTTAGGAAAAATGTTAACTTGTAAGAGGGTAGACGTATACCAGACGAAGTGGCGTGATATTCTTGAACTACCAATCAGCGCGCGGTTACGAGGCTGAGATAAAAGGTGTGTGGTGATTCATAACCAGTATAAACTACTTAAATGGAACGAAATAGATTCGAATATTGAATGACGAGTTGCTATAGAACATTCTAGAATATTTTGGAAAGAGAGACAGAGATACGCAGAGAGGGGTGAAGAGGCTTGATGGTAGGTGGATGATATAAAAACGGGTGGTGCGTTAGTTCATGGCTTTTTTAGTGTGAAATTTTAAGGTAATAAGACGTATCGATAATTGTTCGTGAAGGGTCTTTTTGTCGGTGTGAATCTCTGGGGTGATAGGCGTATCACTGATAAATCGCGGAACGGTTCTTTTTATCATTAATTTTAATTTCTTGGTGTTAATATTGTGTTGAGAACGGCATTGATTCTGTGCCTTTGAGCTGCGTAGCGAGATATGGGACAATTAAGTTGTCAAATTGATCGTAACGTTAGGCTTGGGCATGGAATCAATGTAATTGTAGTTAACTTAATATTGGATAACCCGGTGTTTAATATTTCGCTAAAATTCAGGTTGATTGTTCAAATTGTGTGCAGCGTGGCCGAACCTACGGTGCTCAGGCGCCGATGGAGGTAGCGTGGCGCATGTTGAGCAATCAAAATGGCGCGGTTTTGTGATATGCAAATTCTGGGAATTGAAACGTAGCATTATTCGTCCGCGAAGGGGGTTTCTTTTATGGAATTTAACTTCTCGTGTTAATTTTGTTTAAGTATAGCGTTGATTCTTTATCTTGAGCATTGTGCATGGAATTGGCGGTATATCTGCCGATCTTTGTGACGCTGCGCTGGGATGTTGATTCAATGTGATCGCGTTTAAGTAATTAGGTCATAAATCGGGTTCTAATATTTCTTCGGATTTAGTGTTGGTTATTTAACTGTGTTGTACGATGTGGCCAGAATTCCAAGGGTCACAGACCTTTGAGTATGGCGGCGGTACCTAGTTAACTAACCAACATTGTCAGGCGAGTTCTAACATCGACAAATTGGTTAAATAGGGTTTGTGGTTATTTCACACTGAAGAATTGTTAGCTAATTAGGGCCTAGCTTCGTTTAAATATGAGTTTGATACCTCACGGAGACTACGAAGACTCATATAGCTTAGGCGTAGGGAGCTGGTTATGCCTTGAGACGGGCCAGCGACTGATTTTGCCCGTAAGGGATCAGTTACGTCTCCCAGGTGCTTGGGTTCGCGAGCTTTCAAAGTGGTAGGAGCTCGTCGAAGTGAATTCCGTCCAGCGTATGCGGGCCATGGAGATTGATCGCAACCCAACCATACTGGTCTCATTTATTTATATATGTATATATACACACACATTTATTTCCTCTGTTAGGAGTCATGGTTCGTGTCCCAATTAGGTTAGGACCATGACGTACACACAGTTATAGGCAATAGACAAAGTCGAGGCTAACTACCTTGCATACCCTAGTTTCAATTAGCAAATCAACATTGCACATCGTTGATTTGGGCTTAGCGACCTTACACATCACACGTTTAACGTAATACAAACTCAAGAAGTCATTTTACACGAGTATCTTAGATTAGATATTGTAGGTACACATTTTATTAAGATCTAGTTAGGAGATAGGTAGGTAGTCGCGATGAATATACGCGTTAGTTAACATACAGCGTGGTAGGCGTGTCAGACGACATTTATAGGGACAGTAGGTACAATTACTGATTAGTTCTTAAGCTAATCGCGACGTGCGTGATAAGTAGCAAGCGGTTACGCTAAGCGGTCGAATCAAGGGTTTCGTTCAGTAAAACGTCCGGGTGATCATATTATCCTACGGCGTGATGTTAGTACCTTTGCGGTGGGAATAAAGGAGTACGAGGGTAGGCGCGTCGCGAGAATAGGCTAACATTTTAGTGGTTGTAGAGTCACGGTGGTGGGCAATAAATAATGGGATGCAGGTGTCTAGATAAAGCGTAGTCTTGGGGCCTGCAACTTAATTATAACATAGATATGCAGGTAGCCTGATTCTATGCTCATTGCATACTTAAAATTATTAAATTACCTTTTGACTGTGGTTACGAGTCGAAAAACATTTGGCGTAGAGATAAATAGTTGAATCTTTTGTGGGTTACATGTTCAGAGCTCGAGGGGTGCTTTATTCTGGTCAGCCGATAATTTATACGCGACTGCTAAATTAAAGTAGTACATTCGCCAGAATCTAACTCCCCCGAGTCTCCAGGATTAGTAAACTCTTCCAGGGGTTTTCATTAACGCTTCTCTAGTGAATCTATGTAGTTCCTTGAGAATTTGCATCCCCGCGCCCGAAAGGGGGTCTCTGTCTTCGGACGAGCGCCGATTGAAACAGGTAATGCTGTCTTTCGGATTCCCGCGGTACGGCAAGGGATTTTCACATCTTAGAAGCCTTATAAGCCTCGTAGGGATAGCCTCGCAGTCGTTTGAGACAACCAAATGTTGGACGGTTCGGGCACGGTCAGAGTATTTAATTGTTAATATACAAAACCAGCTAAATGCTTACCATTCAATAATAAAGTAGTGCAAACATTTAAGTGAATTCAATAATTCAACCAAGCCTACCTAATCGAACACAATGTAGATATGTAACTATTAACTTGCTTCTTGGCAGCTCATGCGAACTGAAGGACGTTTGGCGTAAAGAAAATAGTCGAATAGTTTTGTGCGTTACATGTTCAGAGCTCAAAGGGTGCTTTATTCTGGTCAGCCGACGAGTTTTATTCGCGTTTGTTAATCTGAAGTAATTTATTCGCCAGAATTTAACACTCTCACCCATGCGTCGTTGTCGAGCGGCGATGGGTTAACACAACCCGAGTCTCCAGGACTGGTAACCACCCAGCGGCTTCTATTAACGGTTTTGTGTAGTGTTATGTAGTTCCTCTGGAATTTGCAATAACTGCGCGGATAAGAAGGGTTTCTAGGCGTTTCTAAAGAGCGCTGAATGTAACAGGAATGGGCTGACATTCTAGAACCTTGACATGCGATCCAAGTTGCTACATCAGAAACGTTATAAGCCTCGTAGGGACCACTTTGAAGTCCATTAAGACAACCAAAGGTCAGACAGAACAATTGAGCTGTTTCAAGACTTAACCTTAATACTCATAATAGATTACACTAGTCTGGCGGTTTTGCGTTCGGTCGAATTTAGCCTAAATGTTTAGGGCGATATCCCGAAGTAGTACACTGCAAATACCGTTACCAAACTTAACGTCTCTCAAGTGAGGAGACTTTTCTACTGCCGGTTGAGCAGAAAACTTTACTTGATTAATTGTTGCCTATATTGTTTGGAAGTCTGGACAATAGACCCCGTGTGACAGTGGTGACTGAGAAAAGCGCCCTAGCTGTTACATTACAAGACTGACAAATGTATAGATGACGCTCAGAGTACATTTTATTATAAACAAATACGTTATCTGCGGGCGCAACTGAGGGATTTGCCTTATTTATAATAATTGATAGCGGTGGCATAGTGGCGATTTGACCGATTGCAATTCAGTTAGATTGTGCTCAAATAACCTTATACAATCGTTGGGTTCGGTTATCGGGCGAGAATTATGGGATTTGTGCTCTTATAACTGATACTTACCTTGAAATTGAGAATTCAAATTAGAAATAGGCGAAATGCCAAAATTTGACTTAGTGATTATTGTCTAAAGTAAATGGTAACTTTGCCAACATAAGAGTCGATTACTTGATAGTAAACCTAAATTGGGAGCTTCCTTCAAAGCTCCGTTAATGCTAGTGATGAATTGTGAAATACTTGTAAATTGTAATCAAACGTAAATTTAAAATTTCATACTATGAGGTTTATAACTTGCAACATGTGAATAAAGTATAGTAAACTTATTGAAATATGTAAAGCGTGTGTAGGCATTCAAAAGAGCCGTTATCACGCCAGTCATTTATATATTGTAAACTTAAACGAGGGTGGCTAATCTTCAATTGGCCATTCAGCCTCGCAAGGAGACGTCTTTGGCTTGGTAGCTTGTCTCGCGAGGAGGAAGCGATGTAAAGTGGATGATCGCTACTGCTCTCGCGTTTGGATGGGGCGTATGCCACTGCCCCGCGGGGCTAGCGCGAGCCAGAGCGTTCTCTATCTTATATTTGAGCTCTAAATTGAATATAGGTTGCTTACTAACCTTCCTCTTTCATATCATTTAATATAGAATATATGCCACTGCCCGAGGGGCTAGCGCAAGCAAGAGTGTTCTCTGTCTTATAATTGATTTCTAAATAGAATCCTGGTGGTGGGAACTAACATTATCTCACTACCGAAAATAACTATAGCTTGCCTTGTCATCGCCTTACGGAACCGTTAACTTGAACTGAACATCGAAATAGTAACAACATTCATTCACACTACAAAGTGACTCCATAGGTTATTTCGCCACGGCATTGTGAGTCCGATAGGAGCTGTGGTGTAAACAATCTAATCTTATACTTAATTCTGATTCGAATGTTGATGAGGAGTATAAATGCCTACTACATCGATAGCTAAACTATAGCTAAATCTAGGAGACTTACGTTCTAATTCTGAGGGTTCTCTTAAGATTCTAAAGTCCCTGCCTAGTAATAGGATATCATTAAATCAATTACAGTGTTATATGAATATGCATAGACATTAGTTATAATCCAATCAACGTCTAACTACGAGGGTCATCTGATTCTTCAGAATCTCCTTTGGTACGCGCGTCCATCTGTCAGAATGCTGGTCCTAAGCAATAAAGAACCAATCAAAATCCGATAGGGTACGGTACAATTCTAACAGTCCGATTGAGACAGAGGGGTAAAGAAAAGCACACATTAAATCTTTGATATTTTATAATTTCCCCAAGCTAAGTAACCTAAACGTGGAGCGGACGATTGGATCTTCACATATATATAAACATATTGAGTAGAGACAGGAAGATAACCTTAGGGAATAGTTACTCTTTAAAGTACTGCGGTGCTACGTTATTTAGGAAGCTTAACTGGTAGGGTTCTCGAATTGCTTAGCCATCTCAGCCACGAAAAGGACTCTGGGTTGCTGCTCACAATGTAGTTGCCACTAAAACGATCACTGCCAATAATTTAACTTGAGGGTCGGCGTGACACATCCGAGACACCTAATTAATAAGTTTAGTTAAGTAGATTGATTTTAGGTCAAGAAGTAGTGACAATTAAAATCAGGAATTCTAGTATATATATCGTCAATACACTAGTGGTAGTTCAGGTACAGATTAGATACAGGAGTAGTTATGTGCGGGGTAAGGAGGTAGATAAACAAATAACTATGTTCAATACAGGAAAAGTTCTTAGTAGACTTATTTCTATAAGAGTGGGGTTCACATAAGTAGTACCATTATATATATCTAAGTTAATAAACCAATAAAACAGGAGGGGGAGACATATAAAGGTAGAGTATAATATTATATAGAGTAGCTCTGTACATAACATAAGTAGAGACATAAAGTAGGTGGGGTGGTAACGAGGAAATGAGTTAAGTAGATGAAATCAGAAGGCGGGGTTTAGTTGTACACAGGTACCTAGTCAGTTATATATTCAAGCTATTCATATATATATGTAGTAATTAGAGTCTCCCCTCTGTAGCGCATACATAAATAAATAAACAAAAAATAAATAAATATTTAAAGATTAGAGGTGGGGGGGGGGGGGAAGTTACAATTTGATTATTGTAATTCAAAACATTGAGAGGAAATCTACACTGCAGAAATTATGATTCAAAGAAAATTGTGACCTAACTTAAGTAAGTTTTAACTCTGAGTTGTGGAGGTCTAACAGCATGCGCTTGATGTCAAAATCAGTAAATTGTTCATATCCTTAGTTAGTAAAATGAAAGGAAAACCAGTTGAATTTCTCCTCTCAGGGTCATGTCATCAAAACGTTGCATTTAGAGTTATAAGCCGCAAAATATGTCCCTAAAAAGGCTGGCAGCGTATCAGTGACCCTTTGGTGGTAACCACTTACCATCAGGTTACCCACATGCTCGTTTGCCCCTCTCTAAAATATAAATAATAAATAAATATTATCGCACGAATTACACAGCGCCATCCAGCCCCAAAGTAAGCGAAGCTTGTGTTATGGGTACTAAACAACTGATAAACATACGTAAATACATTTTTTTTTTGTAAATACATACTTATTATACATAGAAAATACCCAGACCAAGACAAACAGACATGTTCATGCACACAAATGTTTGTATTGTGTGGGAATCGAACCCACAAGCGTTGGTGTCAAAGTAGCGTAACAGCGCGTTTCGCAACTGCGCCACCGAGCTCGTCCTAAAACAAAGAGTATGTCTACCTAGGACAAATAGTCCAGCTAGGTAGATTCAACTTCGAGAAAGAGGTCTTTCGTGGAATCTAACACGGATGGGCAGCGTTTGGAAAATTGCGAAAGATTTTCTCGTCCAAAATACCTTAATGTCTCAAGACGAAAGCCTTCGACCAATGTATGTTGACAGTGATGACTTACGGTATAGAAACGTGATTCCTTACTATGGAGCTTGTACGGAAGCTCAAGGTAGCACAGCGTGCGATGATGAGAGCCTTACTCGGTCTTTCTCTGCGAGAGAGACTCAGAATTGAGCAAATCCGTAGCAGAACTAGTGTAACCGACGATCTTGTGAAGATCGCAGGGAGTCGATGGATGCACAGGACAGGACAGGACCGATAGTTGTGGAAGTCTAAAGGGGAGACCTATGTTCAGCAGTGGACTTTTTCATACAATGTCGGAAGGCATACAAGCATACGATCCACCTGATGTAAAGCGGCTACCGTAGCCTATCAGCGCTTGCTATCAACATTAAGTATCACTCGCGCGATGCCTCCTCTGCTGCTAACACAGTAACTCCTTAGGAGCTTACTGGTGACCTCACTCGCAGGAACGCAACAACCCTCTAGGGAGTTGTTATTTGGCTGCGGTTTTCTGTGAGGTGGAGGGTACTTTCCCAGACGGGCTGCTTTGATGCGCCCTACCTCTATTAAAACATTCAGACCAAGACAGACAGACATGTTCATGCACACAAATGTTTGTCTTGTGTGGAAATCGAACCCACGAGCGTCGGTGTCAAAGTCGCGATAAAATGATGATGAATATGGTCTAACCAGATTGCACTTAGCTGCCATTGTGTATCAGCTAGTTAGTCTTAATGGGATGGCTCTACTATTTGTACCATTTTGTAGGTTCATAAATCGACGAGTTTAATTAAAGTATTATTAATTCGGTATTACCGCTAACTACTTTCTAGTTTAAAAAAGTAGAAAGCACTGCCTAAATATAGACTTTGAAAGCATTTATCTGGATAAAATACAATAATAAACCTTCCAAAAATTAATGATATCCTAATGGAAATAAATATGAAAAAAGGTCAATTTCGGCAAAAACACGCCAATAAAATTAGGCTTTATTGGCGTAAAATTTTATAGCAGTTACTTAATAATAATCCACAACAAGGTACGTCGTTCTTAAATTTATATCAAATTTGTTTCTTTCTTTGATATTGAATACTTAATTTGACAAGATTTATTATTTGTAGTACAACTGTCACGCCAAGTCCTTTGAGGGGTAGGCTAAGAGAACCGAGTACCACAAGACATGGTCCAAAATACCTCGCTCGCTTCTTTAATATTCATAAGTTGCTACTGCTACCAGCATAATCTATATTTCCATGCCGAGTTAGTTGCAGGATAGGTAGAGGGAGCCGAACGTCACATGACTCAGTCCATGTACAAAAAAAACAGAAGTGATAACTTAAAGTAATCTAAATATAATTAAAGCTGCCGTATGCGTGAGAGAAATGGAAGTCAGACAAACTGCCGCCGTGACGCGTTACGTAACGAAGCGGTTTACTCTCCCATAAGAAGCTATCACTTCAAAAATCCCTCACTTGCAAAAAAATTGTTACTATGCACCAAAATATAGGTACTTAATTCAACAAAATGTACGTACATTCTTTTTTAGCTAGCATGTTTGAAGAATTTGCTGCTGCGCAGTGATGGACAGCAGTAAACCTTTGTAGAAATATCATTTAAATTGCAGCTTGCTGCACCAGTTCAGATACTCTTTCCAGAACTCTTTTAACAACCCCGGATAACGTTTGCACCGAACATAGCCCAATTTTTCACATTAATGTTTTAAGTTGGGAAAATAATTAGACAAAATTTAAACAGGCTGCAATTTTTTTTTGTATTTTTAATAACAAAATTGTTTATGAGCATGTTCCGCTACATGTGTTAAACTCATCACCTTGTGCGCTTGACCTAATTTTGAACAAACTCGATGTTAACACATACATGAATTTGCATGATAATAGTGTTTGCGACGGGACAATTTAGCATAGCAAGCGGTCGGCGGTGAGCATACCTTGACGCGAATGCTGGGAAGCGTTTAGTATCTAGGAAATGGATTGGCTTAACTCACCGATTAACTATATATTATACTAAGAAATCTGAACGAAATAAAAAATTGAATTATCCTTAGCAATTTTCTTCTCTCTTCACTCTGGCCTAATATACTCGTATACTATAACATCTCTACTCTTTTGGCATCTTGGAAAACACTGGCATGTGCCAACAAGTCCATTAGTTAAGCTACTTGGATGTATGTTCTCTAAAATTCCTTGTTGGCGTCATTACAAAAGACCGCAGCAAATAACAATTTTCTGGATTCAATGATGTTTCCAACTAATACAGATTCCTTTCTGTCAACAATCCGAAGTTGGCAAACCTAAATATCGGAAACAAATGCAGTTCAAATAATATTTATATAAATATCCCACATCATAGATGAGATTTGATGCAGATTTTTGTAAAAGGAAAAATACACTGTATTTACCTAGAACTAACCTAATTTTAGTACTATATCGTATGGTACCTACTTGGCCTGTTTTTACGCAAATAAATAGTTAGGCTAAGCGTGAAACGAGCGAATGTTTCATATGACATTGAATTTTGTTTAAGTTAATTGAACATTATGCTACATGAGCTTTCCATACTATGTTAAACATGTAATTTTCTTTCTTTGTCGAATTAAATCGATATTCTAATTTCGCTGAGATGGGGACGATGTTCGCGGCGAGGCGAATTAGCGTAGCATGCGCACGGTTGGTTAATATACCGTCACAGAATTACGACGAACTACGTGCATGGTTCTAGTAATTAACGCCACCGAGCTTGAGCCCAATTTGGGATATCAACAGTTAGCTTTTTCCCGCGGCTTCCGTGCAGTGATAACCCAGTGATTAAAGAACCGTCCTAATGAACAACTGGTCATCGGTTTGAATTCTGTCTTGTACCAGTAAATTCATGTTGGATTATGTACATATTTGTAATAATCGCAGGGTCAACGGTGAAAGAAAACATTATGTGGAAACCCGCAAGTCAAAGAAATTATATTTCGAAGGACGTGTGACCTTACTCAAGAAGGTCTGGTTTTTACTCTGGGTTGTGAAGGTTTGACAGTGGTCGCTCCAAGTAAAAAATATAATCTTCACCAAACCCTTAGGCTTAGATAACCGACTCTAGTTCTAAGGGATTAGGAAACAGGAAAATGCTAAAAAGAAGAAGAAAGTTCGCTGTCAGTCTCACTGCCTGTGTGTTGGTCTATTTGTTACCTTTTCAGGAGTAAATAAAAAACTCATACAATCTTTAATACACAGGTAGTATGGATCCTACAAGGGTTAAGCCGCGGGTAGAAGCTAATATATTATCAAGTCGATGATAAAATACGAATTTAGATGTTTCACTAAATAAAACCACTGAGACTGACAAAGTAACTATCGCATTGTATTTTAAATATACGAGTAATACATAGTAGTGTGAACGAAGAATATTCTGCAAAAAGTTTTGTTGTAAGTATCTTAACGCCAGATCCCATGTAGGATTGACAGGGGCACTGTGATGACACAGAACTTACTCACATCACACTTTCATGCTCGCCTGGGTTGAGTTCCTCTGACTTTAAATATTTAATCCTATATACGACGTTTGACGAGCTCGGTGGCGCAGTGGTGGAACACGCTGTTACGCTACTTTGACACCAATGCTCATGGGTTCGATTCCCACACAGTACAAACATTTGTGTGCATGAACATGTCTGTTTGTCTTAGTCTGGGTATTTTCTATGTATAATAAGTATGTATTTACAAAAAAAAAATGTATTTACGTATGTTTATCAGTTGTCTAGTACCCAATTTGTCCGACAATATTTATTATTATTTATTATACAGAAATCGTAGCAGTCCAGTGGAAATACACAAAAGCCAACGAGGAAAGCGCTTTTACATCTTTCAAGTTAACCATCAATGTTGTATATAATTTTATTATATACTTTGAAAGGTACTCCTAATTTGGACGAAGTTTGAACTGGCTGGGCTGCAATTCCTGTTATTGACTTTCATCTTCGATATGTTAGGGGGTTAATTATTAAGATCAAAACTTCCACACTGCTCCATATACATCGTTGATATTGCGTGTCGTCTGTGCTGTTTTGATGCTACGATGAAATTTGTATTAGAAAATAATGCGCATTTGTTATTAATTACTACGCCTACCAAAAATACTACTTACTAGTCGTAAGTCAACCTTTACTGACAGTAATGATTATCTTAGTCCAAATAAGCTTGCAATATCAATAAATAAATTGTCGGACAAATTACACACCGTGATCAAGCCCCAAACTGAGAGAAGCTTTTATTGTGGTCACTGATAAACATACGTAAATTTTTTTTTTTTGTAAATACATATCTGTGACACATAGAAAAAACCAAGACAAAGAGATGTTTATGCATACAAATGTTTGTCCTGTGTGGAAATCGAACTCACGAGCGTTGGTGTCAAAGTAGCATTACAGTAGTATTAACTGCTACGAAACTACTACGCTACGTTCAAGAACTACGCAAACTGCTACGTAGCGACCGTAGCTCCTCTCCTGTAGGCATTGCACTTCACATCACATTCGAATCGGAATCGAGGTTTTCACTTAAAATGTATGAAATCTGAGTGAAAACTTTCCGAATCCGTTTCGAATGTGGCTTTCCAAGTCAATGTGAATTCACCTGCTGATGACAGACGTTTCTGAAAAGTTTATCAAGATTCATTACACGCTATAAAACTGCAAAATATCGGCTAAAGACTTCGACGTTTGGGAGTTCACCCTCATACACTGGAACCACAACGGTCGCGTACTGTGCGGTTCCTGAGAAGCTTTCTACCGAGAACTATTAAGTTGTGGAATGAGCTCCCTGCCGAGGTTTTACCAAGGGACTGCATTATTCTATGTATATCTTCAAGAAAGGCGTGAAGAGGTTCTTACAGGGTCGACAACGCAAGAGTTGGTGTTGCAAATGTCAATAAGCTACGGTAACTGCCAGGCAGGCCGTAAGCTTGTTTGCCACCTTAGTGGTATAAAAAAACACAAACTGATGCGAGACTGAGTAGCACCTCATTTCCCAACGATTACCTTTACCGTAGTCTAAACAAACTTAGGATATTGTAATTATTATATATACTACAATACACCCCTTTATGGATTTATGTACATATTTGCAATTATCGCGGTCTGGTTTTGTGACTTGATTATTTTTAGAACTGGATCCCAAGCAGGTGGTACTTGCCAACATCTTCTCTATTGAAATTGGGGTGTTTTCTTATTTCAATAGCCGAGAATGTGTGGATCCAGTTCTAAAAATAATCAAGTCACAAACCCAGAGACATACTAACAAACGTTCGGACACTGTGAGCGATTTTTGTGTGAATCGGAACATATATAATTAATCCATCCATGTCGGTAGATGTAATAATTGAATAACTAATGTAAGACAAATACCACCTTAGTCTTCCTGCGACCACGGACGCTGCAAAGCGTTCGAAACGTCAGGTTTAACAAAATAAATAAAACACGCGATACTTCCGTTAAAAATTGTTTAATTCAATCGAATTTAAGATATTAGGGCCAACACTGGTTTTATTAAATATCGTAACCCATCTTTCGCGAATGTAATCCTCTGAATTTTTAATATTCTATTACTTAAGTTCTTAATATTTCGTTAGATTGTACATGTTTGGATCGAGAAAGTTCCACGCAAAGTTCTTGTGGAAAAATAAAAATGGAACGGGTCAAACACTCAAACTTTTGTATACATGTTGATTCACACATACGGATACAACAAACCTTTGAGGAATTGCCCGCAATGTTAACCCGCTCGATTCTTTCCCACTCGAATCTGTGCCCCTCCACTATTTACTTGTTCTGTGATTCAATGTGTCTAATGATGGAATGCGTTTTGTTGGCAGGTCGAGATCGCGGTCCAGGTCGCGTTCGGTGACCCCGAGCGCCTCGCCACCTCCACCGCCTCCGCCACCGCCTGCCCCTCCGCCCCCACACACGCTGCATCCGGACAATGCCTTAGGTAATGTTTCAATGATATACATCAGAATTGACGAGTCACTTCAATAATTGTGAAGGTTGTGTTATCATGAAAATCGACTACAGTGAAGTCTTAACTTCTACAAATATAAACGCTAAACAATTGAGCGCTAAAATAATCCCAATAAACAAAAACTCATTCTGAATTAGCGAAGACATGGCGTAAAGAACACACACAGAAGACAACCAGTGCACGAGTAAGTTCCTGAAGAGTTGCTATTAGCGGAGTTAGCAGCGAATGCAGCTCCTTGTATTACAAGCATTCAACGGCAACAGCGTAACATCAGGTGGGCCGTATGCTATCTGCATCCAGACGTTCTATGAAAGCAAAATAAAGTATCTTCTCCTTTCTATTGTGGGCTAAAAAACTCCCGCTCAATATTAGTAACAAACACATATAAAAGAGCTTTTGATTGATGAAGCTCTTTTATATCTGTATAACTCTCCCCACACAGAGAAGATGAATTAACAGTGCGAAATTCTATGTGAGAAACTCTATAACTATAAAAGCTTGAGTTATAAAATAGACTAACTCGGTGGTTGAGTGGTTAACGCTACTTTAATATCAACTCTCGTGGTTGCGATCCCTACACAGGACAAATGTATGTGCATGAACATACCTCATTGTCTTGGTCTGAGTGTTTTCAAGAGAGGTAGGGCGTATCAAAGTACCCCGTCTGGAAAAGTACCTCCACCTCACAGAAATCCGCAGACAAATAACAACTGTGGAGGGCTATTGTGTTCTTGCGAGTAACTGAGGTCATCAGCAAGCTCCTAAGGACCAGCTGATGCCAGCTGTGTTAGAAGCTGGGGCGGCATCGCACGATTGAGTAGCCACTTCACATCAAGTGGGCCGCATTCTTGTAGGCCTCCCGGCGTTATATAAAATAAAAAAGCAAATTTGCAGAAAACCGCAGCTAAATAGAAATTCTTTCGGGATGTTTTATATTCCTGACCGAGCAAGGTCGTCAGGTAGCTATAAAGAAGTTACTGCCTTAGCTAAGGACGTGCCACCCGCGCTGATAACGCACAAGGGAAACTCATTTCATACTATGCATATGTATATTAAAAAAAATAGTTACTCGTTGTGCTGTAACCATTTCACAATAGAGGGGCGTGTGAATACTTGTGATTCGAATGCAATGTAAAGAAGCTAAATATAAGATAAGGATAAAAATATAGAAGCAGTGATAGCCCAGTGGATAAAAAACCGGCTTTGTGACCAACTGATCCCCGATTCTAATGCTGACATGAAGTACTAATTTCGTGTTTTCTGATTTGCATATATATTTTTATACAAATATATATTTGTAATTATCACTTGCTCGGTGGTGAAGGAAAACATCATGAGGAACTCCGCACGTTCAAGAAATTATATTTCGAAATACGTATGGCCTTGCTTAAGAAGGGTCTGGTTTTCCCTCTGAGTTGTGAAGATCAGATGGCAGTTACTCTTTGTAAAAGTCTGTATCTTCGCCAAATCCTTAGGTTTAGATAGCGGACCCCGCCTGAACTAATGGATTAAGGAACGCGATAACACTAAGAAGAAGAAAGTAAAGAAGCTAAATATCTTTGTAAATGTATTGTAGTTTCATTTTAATAAAATAATTAATTTTATAAGGCATGGAGGGTACACCGCAGATGTGGAAAGACGAGTGAGTGCTGGGAATAGTGTGAATGGAGCGTTGGCAAAACTTCTTGGCATTAAAAACCTGAGCCAGAAGGCACAGCTCTCTATACATAATGCAGTGCTGGTCTCAACGCTAACTTATGGATGCGAGAGTTGGATATGGCAGAGAGAGCGGGAAAGTAGGAGGAACGCGGTCGTAACCGTCCGTATTCGCAATGATGATGTTAGAAACAGAGTAGGTCTGAAAGAGAGCATCGGTGTTAAAATAAGAACAGGCATGCTCCGTTGGTTCGGACATGTAGAAAAAAATCAGGATGGAAGAATGACGAAGCAGATATACAATGCAAAAGTAAAAGGATATAGGAGCCGAGGAAGGCTTCTTTAACATAAGTCTTTCTTTACTTACCTACCATGACCAAATTGGTTGTGTTCTATCAGAAGGTAATGTCAGGAGCCCTGGAAACCGGCGAGCGTGCATGAGAAGAGCAATGAATGTTAAAGAAGCGAGTGAGATATGTAAGGATCGAGGCACGTGGCGCTCGGTTCTCTCTGGTTGCCCCGCAAGGGATTTGGCGTGAAGTTATAGATAGATAGATAGAATTCATTTTATATGCAATTTGACTTTCGTAAAAAACGCCTGAATCTATTAACTAATTAATTTTATATTTTGGAATAAAAATTCAATTCAATTCCATTTTATGTTGCTAAATATGGATACAGTCAGGTGTTAGTAAGTCGTAGGAGTACATATTTTACCTAATATAAGGCGTGCAAGAGTTGGTGTAAGTATACATTAAATTTGTATTAACCCTATTACTATTACCTATTGTATTATTAATTAATTAGTCCATGATTTTACATATTGTAATGTATATATATATATATATATATATATATATATATATATATATATATATGTATGATACAAATATGATTTCTTTTTGCCCAAAATTATTTCACAAATATGCTTTTATGCATTATTTATCCATAAGAAATTCGTCAATAGAGTAGTATGCCTTTTGTTGTAAGTACGCTTTTAACCTTCGTTTAAAAATATGAAAGTTTAACTCCTCTTTTAAATAATGGGGTAACTTATTATATACCTTCGGTCCCACACAGAAGACGCTGTTGCTGGACATGGCTGTTGAAGGTTTAATATTTATTAAGGAATACTTAAATTTGTGACGTTCAATCTATATTTTTATTGACAGTTTCATTTATATAGGTTTATATTTTTTTTTATAGTACGTTGGGATATTTATTCACAATCAATATGACATTTATTGCATTGTATGAAATTTTGCATGCTGCGAGCTGGCTATATCATATAAGCTAGTCTCTAAATAAATGGAAATAAGTAATGCCTTGATAGTACGAACTTGTATAAACGTTATTAATAATAATTATACCAGAACTTTTACGTACAGAAGATTTTTTGATCAAATCTGTAAAATATGACAAAGCAAATTGAATAAAAACATCCTGACGATGATATAGAACCAACTAGTTCCAAATTAAGCATAGCTTTTTTTTCATATAGATACTAGTTAACTTATCTATCTATCTATCTATAACTTCACGCCAAATCCCTTACGGGGTAGGCAGAGAGAACCGAGCGGTACGCGACTCGATCCTTACATACCTCACTCGCTTCTTTCACATTCATTGCTCTTTTCATGCACGCTCGCCGGTTTCTAGGGCTCCTGACATCACCTTCTGATAGAACACGACCAATCTGATCATGATAGGTAAGTCTTGGCCTTCCTCGGCTCCTACATCCTTCCACTTTTGCATTGTATATCTGCTTCGTCATTCTTTCATCCTGCATTCTTTCTACATGTCCGAACCAACGGAGCATGCCTCTTCTTATTTTAACACCGACGCTCTCTTTCAGACCAACTCTGCTTCTAACCTCATCATTGCGAATACGGTCTGCAAGCGTTACACCACAGATTTTGCGCAACGCTCGCATTTCAACCGCGTTTATCCTACTTTCATGCTCTCTCTGCCATACCCAGCTCTCGCTTCCATAAGTAAGCGTTGGGACCAGCACTGCATTGTGTATAGCCAGCTGCGCCTTCTGGCTCAGGTTTTTACTGCCAAGAAGTTTTCCCAACGCTCCATTCACACTATTCCCAGCACTCACTCGCCTTTCCACATCTGCGGTGTACCTTCCATCCCTGCTGAAAGCGCATCCAGGATATACAAACTCATTCACTTGTTCCAACACTTCATCATCTACCGTAATTCTTACATTGGTTCTGGTTTCTTCTCTTTCAAATACCATAATCTTTGTTTTCTTTGCATTCAATAGTAAGCCTTCCTTCATACATTCGTCTTTCATCATTGTGACTAGTGTTTGCAGCTCAGATGGTGTTCAGACAGTTCACCACTAGGTCACCCATGCGTAATCCTACATTCGTCGATCTTATTCTCTGTAGACAACTATCGAGATACAGAATAAACAGCCTAGCCGACAACATGCAACCCTGTTTGACACCAATTTTGACATCAAACCAGGGTGACATGTTGCCATCTATTCGCACACATGCTGAGCAATCCTTGTAGGTGGACTGCACAGCACGCATCAGTGAGCCGTCAATCCCATATCTCGGCAATATGCACCACAGTTTCTTTCGCACAACCCTATCAAATGCCTTCTCAAGATCCACAAAACCGCAGAAAACCTTCTGGTCTGTGGCCAGATGCTTCTCTACGATATTGCGGAGCGAGAAAACCTGATCCGTACATTCCCTTCCATTTCGGAATCCTCCTTGTGCCTCCCACAGCATTTCGTCAGATTTCACCCTCATTCTCCTTTCAATTATCTTTCCATATACTTTTGCTGCTAAGCTGATCAAACTGATGGCCCTATAGTTGGCGCAGTCCATGCGTGATCCCTTGCCTTTATACAAGGGTACGATGACTGCGCGTCCCCAGTCCATTGGGACCCTTCCAGTTCTCCAGCAAAGGTTGCATAAGTACCAGAAGGCGTCCCGGACGTAAGTGCCACCTAGTTTGATCATCTCAGCTGTAATCATATAAATTCCCGCAGACTTTCCATTTTTCAAACTTCGTATCGACCATTCTATTTCATCCATAGTTATACCTTCATCGGACGCCGTCAACGCGGAGTGAGCGTCAGACTCACTCTCATTGTCAGCGTCCGAGGCATATTCGTACATTTCTTCAAAATATTCACTCCACCGTTCTAACACTTCCTGAGTGTTTGCAAGAATGATACCAGCTTTAGACTTAATCTTGTTCATACTGGATGTCGACGAACCACCCCGAGACTTCTTTACCTCTCTCCAAAAGAGTTTGGTATTTGCCTCGAAGTTTCTCGTCAGCCTCTCTTCCTCATTCATAATTTGTCTTTCACGCTTCTCTTTCACTAAAGCCTTGGTTTCATTCTTACATTGACGGTACATTTCTTTCTTCTCCTCTCTCATACTTTCATTTAAGGGCAAAGATGATACATAATCCAGCCACGCTTTCCTCTTTCTTGCTACGGAGGATTCAACCTCCGCATCCCACCAGGCATCCCCTTTCAATGTTTTATGCCTCTTTGCGCATCCACATGCTTCTTTTGCACTATCCACCATACTTTCTTTCAGAACTTTCCAGCAATCATCCACATCTGTGCCGGAAAGACTTGCATTTGCAAGTCTTTCGCTTACCAGATGTACATACATTCTCCTTACACTTGCATCTTGCAATTTTTCACTCCTTATCCTTTCATGATCTCCGAAAGGGATACGCACTCGCCAATGCCTCCACTTCTTGAAAAGTCCCATAAACCGGCTTACTACCAGGTAGTGGTCCGTTTCAAGAGTGGGACCTCTAAAGGCTCTTGTATCCATTATAGTATTTCGGAGACGTCTATCAATTATAATCAAATCAATCACACTTTTTTGGTCATTCCGTCTCCATGTATAAGTGTGAATATCCTTGTGACGAAATAAAGTATTCGACACGAGGAGGTTTCGTTCCATACATAAATCTAGAATCGACTTACCTGCTTCGTTCACTCTCTTATCTCCATAGGGACCAAGAGCAGCTTCATAGCCGTCTCGTTTGGTCCCAACCCATCCATTGAAATCTCCACACATAATCACTCTTTCATTCCCTTCAGCTAAATCCAGAACATCCCTCACAGACTCCCAAAACTTCTCTAGTTCTTGGGCACACGCTGAGCTTACGGGAGCGTATGCTGCAACCAGAAATACTCGCGTGATACCCAGTTTTATACGAACCCAGAGAAGTCTAGGCCCTACCAAACAGTAATCTTTCACACCAGGGGCTAAGCGAGAGGAGAGTATGACACCTACACCAGCACTGGCATGATCGTCCCGGTCTACACCAGACCATAGGGCCATCATCCCACCGGGCAGATCATCGGTGTCGCTCCCCTTGCGCTTAGTCTCTGTCACACACAAAGCATCTAAGCGTCTCTCATTCATTACGTCAATCAGCTCATTCATCTTATCACTCAGTCCACCTCTCACATTCCACGTGCCTATGCAGCACTCGGCTCTCTTCGACCCGCCGGAATTGGCGCTGCGTGGTGGGTGGCGACCCCCACCGCCGCATGCACCTATGTTCGCACCGACGGGGGCGGATCGGTGCGCGTCGCCTCCGGGGGACGCCCTAATCCGCACATCGGTACGTTTTCGGTCCAGAATTGCAATCTAATCGATTGGCAGGGGTCGCGAACGAGCACGCTTCTGGCACATGACCCCCTAGTTAACTTATAAGCATACATTAATTAGTTTCTATGAGTACATAATTAGAAAACAGCCAGGTCAAAGCAAACAGTAGTGCATGCAATAAATATTTGTATGGATCGTACAATCGAACGTACAATCCGTGATTTAAAACAATCATTACTAACCTCCCGGCCGCCTAAGTAACATTTACTACTAAATAAAATTAAACAATATTTTGAAAAAAAAAACGGGTGACTAACTAATCTTTGACATAAATACTACTGATAATTGAATAGATTAAATTTCGGCTGAATAAACTCCAACCTAAGGAAACCGTACAAAAAACAAATACCTTCCAAACCAGAAATAATAATCGCTTTAAACTATTCCATCGATTCTATTAAATATAATTAACTTATTACCATAAATGTAACGAAGAAGAATGACGAAGCAGATATACAATGCAAAAGTGGAAGGACGTAGGAGCCGAGGGAGGCCAAGACTTACCTACCATGATCAAATTGGTCGTGTTCTATCAGAAGGTGATGCCAGGAGCCCTAGAAACCGGCGAGCGTGCATGAGAAGAGCAATGAATGTTAAAGAAGCGAGTGAGATATGTAAGGATCGAGTCGCGTGGCGCTCGGTTCTTTCTGCCTACCCCGTAAGGGATTTGGCGTGAAGTTATAGACAGATAGAAATTTAACGTGTTTCTCGTGAAGTTTTTTCTCGTTACAATTTTTACCTTATAATTTTAATCTTAGCAGAAATACAACAGTCATTCTGTCGCGTTCTTATAAACTATTATTATATTATATATTTTTTTATACTACGGGAGGCATACATGCCCACCTGATGTAAAGCGGGTACCGTAGCCTATTAACGCTTGCGATATATTAAGTATCACTCGCGCGATGCCTCCTCTGCTGCTTACAAAGCAACTGCTTGGGAGCTTACTGATGACCTCTCTAGGGAGTTGTTATTTGGCTGCGGTTTTCTGTGAGGTGGAGGTACTTCCCCAGAAGGGCTGCTTTGATGTGCCCTACCTCACTTAAAATATAAAGACAAACAGACATGTTCACGCGCACAAATGTTTGCCTTGTGTGGAAACCGAACCCACAAGCGTTGGTGGCAAAGTCGCGTCATTCACGACTTAGCCACCGAGCTCGTCTACAAATAATATTATAAATTAAAGTACGTACCTAAACATTAAAGTTACACAAATAATTATAGGTATTTTTAGACTGACAAAATATATCTTAGCTGTATATATAGGAGATCATTTCTAATATACAAATGTCTAATATAGTTTAGTTTATAAAACCTATGAGGTCGGATTCTTACAGTTTAAACATTTAACAAAATAATTCCGTATATATTTTAATTTTGATACATTTATCTCCATGGTTGACAAGTTGAAGAAACTGACAGTGGCATCAAAATCCAATACAAATAAATGAACAGATTTTTTTATGAAACAGGTCGAGGCGCTTTAAGCGCAGCGGGTCGACAACTAAGCGACCACAGCAATAACCGTGAGTCGTCGCTGGATGATTCCGGTGTTGTGGATGACCACGATGATGGTGAGCACACGTCGGATGACCAGGCGCCACATCCTCATCATCCACGGCGTACTCACCACTTGCCGCTTCTGCCGCCACACCCTCCCACGCCAATGCCAATGCCTCAAATACAACAAGTAAGTATTGTAAAGTACACAATCCTGAAAGGAAAAAGTGATACCAACTTCGTGGAAGTCGAATGGTGATGTTCAGATTCCTGACTTCGATGAAGTCCGCTTCACTTTTTTTGTAAGAAAGAGAAGTTTGGTTTATGAACCGAGATAAAGTTAGGAAGAAGGACAATTTATAAAAAAAAGCTATGAATGTTGCGAGTGTGGTGTGGTGGTGGAGTTCGGTTCTCTTTGCCTACTCCGTAAGGGGCATTACATGAGTGATGCTGCTGCGATGAAAATTAAAAACGATGAAAATAAAAAAAAATCAAGTATGTTACCTAACATGATTTCGCATCTTAGCCTTAATTGCTATCTTTAATTATTGAAATCATAACACGTTAGATAAAACACGATACGTAGGGCAGTCTTGTCAACTCGGTTAATGTAAGGCTAAATTATGTTCCAATTCTTAATTCTACTTTTAAAATTAATAATATATCAGTTTCAGGAGAGCCAACTCACTCTAGAACTAAAGCCAAAGAACGTAGTTAGACAAGAGAAACAGCCAGAACATCCGAAGAAGCCAGAAAAAACCCGTATACAGGAAAAGTATCCTCTGAATCCAGATTACCTCAACCAGATCGTAGTGCTAGGTAAAATTAAATTCAGTACAATTACTGCACTGCTTCAAATCACAGTAAACGTGTAATGCTACCAAAAACTATACTTTCACCAATAGACAAAATAAATTAGTAAATAATTGTAGTTGTAAATAATTTGGTTGCATCACACAAAACGGCACGGCTTCAACACGGAAAGCACGAACAGTTAACACTAAGTTAAACGAGGCTGTCACTCTTTTAACGAATGAAATACTTTGCTAACACAAGACTAAAATAATAAACATAACAATGTTAATTACGAATGCATTTCATAGGGTAAATTATATAAACAACATGAATAAAATTTTCTACATTCATAGTAGATTAGAATTTAAGATGAATGACCGATATTGGCTACTACATTATGCATGCATTCTTTTATATTTTAATAAGTACTGTAAAAAATATTATTACCTAGGCCATCTACTTGTCTACTATAAACTTTCAATGCTTGCATCCTTTGCAATTTTCTTTTCAAAATTTTGATGAAACTTCTGGAATTATCTACCTTGTCTCTCATATCTAAGTTCTCATTTCTTTCCACAATCTAATTATTGACTCTGTTTCAATTTGTATTTGCAAACAGATCATATTTTCTTTGGATTTCAGAAGCATTATGTAAGGTTTATATATTTAATTCTTCAACACTTAATTCTCCAATAGTAAGCGAAACATCTGATCTTGAATTCTTTATTCATGAAAATGAATCCAACATCAAATGTTATCTCGAATAATTACACTGGTAGCGAATGAATCTTTTATTGTAATATTAAGTTTAACTTCCGATTTTGCCATAAATAATATATCAAAAATTCATTATGTTACCAGAATTGTAGATACTGCAATTACATTTTGAACTTACAACAAATGCTAGCGTCATAGAAAATACCATTTCTCTCTACACTCTCAATACTAAATTAACTGTTATTGGTATTATCTAGTCAGTTATAGGGATGAATGGTAGTTTCTAGTGGCTGGTAACATTCACTAGTAGCTTCACTTCTCAGTGGCTCGACAACCCATTGAGCATTTTATACAACACTGTTGCAATCTCGCTTCTACCCTCATTAATATCGTCAGGGGCGGACTGGCCATACAAGCGCGCGCCCGACCTCCCGCAAGCGGAGACGACGAAAATTAATGAGCTCAGTTTATTGGCAGCCACGCACAAAACTCATATGGGCAATTACGAGCAAAATTGCACTTACTTCACAGGTTAGTAATACACAGACGCCAACGCTTCTACCCCCCAGTCCACCCCTGTTCTCCACAGGAAGACTGCAGGGTGACTGTGCGATTGGTTGACTACCGTCCTCTCATCGCCTATTTCGGAATCGCATTCAAGTCAACTTTAAAAATAATTTAAGTTACAATTTACTTTTTTTCCGTACTTCTATGCGATTCGACTTTTCGGAAACATCGAAATTGAATCAAAACAATTCGAAATACTACTTTACTTGCAACGTGCACTAATCAAACACGCTCAAAATTGTACTTAATTGGCCTTACTAAATTATTGTACCGTGCATTTTCCTGCATAATATTCTTAGTCAAAATTTTTCGCTTTTAATTGCATGCCAGATTTTGGTAATTAAATACCACAAAAAACTACCAACAAGTTTGTAAAATTAAGCTTTGTCTCGGAAATCCTTATTTATGCTTCACTATGCTTTTGCCTTTCTAATACTATTTATCGAAATCCTTCTTCCTTCTGTAATCGATGTAATATCTTCTTTGACATTATTATATAAGATCAATGGCTTTCTTAATAACATATTCAATTTGATCGCAGATGAACTCGTGGATAGAAACTGTGAATGCTGCGTCACGTGCTGCATTGATTATGAAGGCTGGCTCCAATTTCAAAACTGTTTGTATGGGATCGTGAAGGATCCACTATTTGAGTTGTTTATAACAACTTGTATTGTTCTCAATACACTCTTCCTAGCTTTGGAGCATCATGGGATGAGCGAGAACGTAAGACAGGCCTTAGATATAGGAAATAAGGTAAGCTATGTTCTATCCTATCCTATATTAATTTTAAATGAATCAACTCTCAATTTCATGTCTGATTTTTTCAGGTGTTCACATCAATATTTACTTTAGAGTGTATGATGAAGGTAATGGCGATGAGTAAAGATTTCTTTGCTTGCGGTTGGAACATATTCGATTTGATAATAGTATCCGCCAGCCTTTTAGATCTCATATTTGAGCTCGTTGATGGCCTATCTGTGTTAAGGGGCCTTCGTTTGGTAAGTATTTTAATGTGCAGTTAGTATTATAAAAGATCTCTGAATAAAATCTTTACATTGCTATCTAAAGTCTAGCCTCTATTTAATAGTTTAAACTGTAGAAAAAGATAAATTTAGCAGATATATTTAATGTTAAATATAGCTATTTAAATATATTTCTTATCTCAATTGATCATAATTAGCATTTTATATTTGGAAATGTAATTGTTTCAGTTGCGAGTGTTAAAATTAGCTCAATCATGGACTACAATGAAAGTGTTGTTGAGTATTATAATATCGACAATCGGTGCTCTCGGTAATTTGACGTTCGTGTTAGTGATAGTTATATACATATTTGCTGTTATCGGCATGCAATTGTTCTCCAAGTCGTACACGCCAGACAAGTTCGAGCCTGACCCAGTACCAAGGTATTGTATGAAAATATAAGCTCTTTAAAAGATCATCTATGACCTCTATATTAAATTAGTTACTCCGATAAAATGGTCTACTTGTGTGTCATTTTAACATGAATTCATTATAATTAATTAATTAATGATATACAGGCATTGTGCAAGTAATGTTAAAGCATTGACGTACCAGATAATCAACTATGACATGCTACTGTTTTAATTATATTTACCCACAGGCTCCAGATTTTTTTTATAATTTTTTTATCAGTTGTTCCACATATGGCTGCAGTTTCATCAAGATAACCTTATTTTTTGATTATATTTTCTTTATTTTTCGAAAAATCTAATTCGATTTTTGTAAAAAATGTACCATACTGGCATTGCTCATTAATTAATCAAATGCCTACTGTGTATACGTGTACGTACGTATGTATACGTGGGACACTCAGAAAGTTTTACAAAAATAAAAAAAGTATTTTATAGGTAAATATTTTTTTATTACATCTTTTCAAAGTACTAAGTAGTTTTCGAAACACTTTTTCCAGTCCGCCACAGACACCTCGTTTACAGCCTGCTCGAACGCTGAGAGCGCATGTTCCGGCGACGAAAATTAGATTGAATGGATTTTTTATTTTCGGGAATAAAAAGAAGTCACACGTTGACCTAGGTCAGAACTGTAAGGAGGGTGACCCAGGAGTTTGACCGGTGTGCTGTCCAGGAAGTCCTTTGTTTTGAGCGCGGTGTGCACGGGCGCGTGTCGTGGTGGAGCAGTAGTCCGCGGAGCCCTGTGTTTGGTCGCTTGTTGCTCACTACAAAAAAACTTCTGCCAAGCATTTGTTAGCATACTATTCGGCGTTGATGCTTCTTTGATTCTGTAAAGGATAGCCAGTCAAATTGAAAAAGCTCGCGATCAAAATCTTCCACCCGCTTCTAGATCGCTTTTTTTGGTAGGCGTTGATTCGTTTTGAAACAGGCAATCCGTCGACTGGAGCTTCGTTTCTGGATCGTATCGATAAATCCAGGACACATCACCCGTAATGATGTCGTAAACACGAGACGGTGACGACCGAGATGAGCCTGCTTCAATTTTGTGTATTATATCACGGCACCATTCTACCCGGGTCTGCTTCTGAGCAACGGCGAAGTTATGCGGCACCCAGCGTGAAACTATCCTCCTCACGCGAAGATGCAAGTGTAAAATCTCGTGAAGGCTTCCCAATCCAATCTGCAGTATGTGCTGAATCTCAAGATACGTAACTCGCCTATTGTCTTGGATTAAATTTTTCACTGCTGGCACGTTTTCTTCCGTAACAGTCGTCAAAGGGCGACCACTTCTTTCTTCGTCCCCATAAAGTTAGTCGACCGCGTTAAATTCGTTATACCAACGATACACGGTTGCCTTGTAAGAGCCTTCATCCGTGAATGCCATTTGAAGTCTATCGTACGATTCGCCCGGTTTCAGGCGACACTTGGAATCGTAAAAAATCATAGCGCGAAAATTTTCCCGGCACAGATCCATTTTTCAATGAGACACGATAATTTAAATTAGCTCGCAAAAAATGTGGATGGAAATTTAAAAATTGGAACGTATTTATTTGTACTTATAAATAATCATATTTTCAAAATAGATTTGGCCAGTCTTTCATATATAAAAACTTTTTTCGCAATACTTTCTTAGTGACCTGGTAAAAATTTCAAAATTATACCACAATAAATTAGCCCATTATTTAAAAAAAAGTTAATAGATTCGTGCGTTATTTTGTGAAAATCAAATTTACATGCAATTTGATCTTTGTGTGCTTCTGACACCAAATAGTTCATGCGAACTAACGCGGGCCGGCACCAACCCGCTATCGTTAATACCGACACCAGTCATTTGTAACATATTCATTAACGACTAACATCTACAGCGTCTGAGGATGTATCGTGGAAAGATGAAACACGTATCGCAGAGACGACCAGGATACGACAGGTATATGCAGGCCATAGCAGAAACGGAGGCAGGTGCATGCGGTTCCTGTTCCAAATGGCGGGCAACCTCACGGGAACGACCGTAGCAATCGAGGCAGAGAATAAATTGGTGGTGGAAACACACAAAGCAGGTTAGATCAAATTGCATGTAAATTCATATCGTTTTTGTCATTGTGTCAAAGATTATTCAATTTAATGTAACAAAGTAATCAAAGTCTTTTTGTGAAATGATTGTTTGTGTAAGAATAGAATATCGTTAATATTAAAAAAATAAATGATTATGACAACTGTGTTTTCTTTACATGTCTTTTACTTATTTATATATAATAAGTTATGGCTAAATCAATCTGCAGTAATAGTAAATAAAAGTATAAAGTTTTTATTCCAAGTCTTTTTAAATCCAAATTTTATTAATTGTACCTAATATTGTGATACCATTTTGGAATCTGTATTTTGCCGGCAATGTGAATTAATGAGCACTGACAATACAGTAATTTGGAACAGTGATAGCGCAGTAGATAATAAGCCAGTATATTGACCAACTGATCCTCGGTTGGAATGCTGGCATGTACCATTAAATTCATGTTTTCGTATTTATGTACATATTTGTAATTATCACTTGCTCGGCGGTGAAGGAAAACATTGTGAAGAAATACGTACTTCGAAGATATTATATTTTGAAAGACGTGTGATCTAATCTAAGTAAGGTCTGATTTTCGCTTTGGGTTGTTGAGATTTGACGGCGATTGCTCCATGTAAAAATGTTAGTCAGTGTCAGTGTCATCTCCAAATCTTAGGCTTAGCCGCCAATCCTAATGCATTAGGAAACGGGATAATGCTAAGAAGAAGACTGACAATGTAGTATTTTTTTCTACATTAAATGTACATACATCTACATAACAAATACAATCTACATAACAAAAATGTTTATAGTAAAACAAAATTAAAAAATAATGTTTATCGTTAATACTACAGCCAAACATTTACCATTCTGTTTTTATTTTTTATATTTCTTTTTTATAATCTGAAATATGTGGATAATAATAGAGATATTTTATATATAGTTGATTATTTAGTGCGTCGAAACCTTAACGTTGAACTACTACTCACACCACAATCTATATATTGAAACCAAAATGGTCGTATAGTGGCAGTTTCAGAGAGGTTTTCTTCCGTGAACCCTTGGGCAACTGAGGTTTTCTCAAGAAATTACAGCATGGGATTCTTCAAAAGTAATAGAAGACGAGTTTTTATACGGTCGACAATGCACAAGTAATACTTGGTGTTACTAGTGCCTATAGGCTATGGTAACTGCTTACCATTACACTTGCCAAATGTTTTTTTGGCATCTTAGTGATTCAAAACAAGTCATCATATGTAGCAATAGTCGACCATCAAGAACGGCAATGTTTTCTTCTTTGTCAAACCTGTAATTTATATCTGCTTGTTAGCACAAAACAATATTGTCTACGTTAGCCGTGTTATCAATATTTTCTTTAAAAATGTCTTTAATTCTAATTACACCCAAACTTGGAAAGGTGGAACTTCAACGACTTCTTTCACTCGTTCATGATGATCTTCCGAATCCTGTGTGGCGAGTGGATCGAACCTCTGTGGGACTGTATGCGTGCAGAACAGGCGAGCGGGGCCGAAAGCTGCTTCTTTATTTTCCTACCCGCTCTCGTTATGGGGAATTTCATGGTGCTCAACCTCTTTCTCGCCTTGCTGCTCAATAGCTTCAACAGTGAGGAACTTAAGAATAAGAAAGAGGTATGTACGAGTATATATAATCAAAAATTAACCACACACAGCCACGTTCAAATCACGTAAATTGTATTTATCCACTGTTATTGTACACACATAACAAACGATATACATTGTAGTTACATTTCAATATAATCACTGAATCAATAGTCTGCAAACACAATTATAAAAAAAACACTTGCTTTTAAAATTTAGAAAGTGCCAAGAGATATATATACTAAATAAAATTATTTATTCATAGGAAGTAGGCGAGGATTCAAAATTAGCTAAAAGTTTCGATAGAATACGCTCTATAGTAAGAAAAAAGGGTTTCCTTATATCGACGAGTAAAGAGACTGAAAAAAAATCTAAGTTAGAAGAGCTAGTTAACGAATTTATGTCACAACAACGTGCCGTGAAAGAGAAGAAGGTATCCATACCGAGCGAGCAGAGGTTCTCGTCATCAATACAAGAAACAATACTATTTCCACACGACAATATTTACAGCCATAGTTATCAAGAAGCTTTAAATAGGTGCGTAATACAAATTATTAAAAAATCTCAAGTAGTTTCACAAAAGACTGTCGTTAAACCTTGAATTAATTCTTTCCAGGCCCATCTCTGTAGGTTCAGATTTTGCGTACCCTCAACTTTATCAGGCCAGTAATTTTAATCATGGTAGTCAAGAAACTTTAAAAGATGTACGTGACTTAGCAGTCGAACATAAAATAACTAGTATTAGAGAAGACTCGAAAGAAAATCTTGAAGTTACATCGCCTGCGGAACAAATAATAGCTCAAAAATTATTAAATCAGATGTCTTCAGGCTATCACACTCAGCCATCAGACTCAAGAGGTAAATGATACGAAAGCGTACGGCACAGAACAAAATGTGAATTAATTTAACCGCATAAGCATTTATGTTAAATTACAGATGAGAATGAGCAATACGAAATGGCCCAGCTGTCTAGTAAATCAACCCCAGAGCCAACGCGGAGGACGGGGAAGGACACGCCAAATATGATAAGTAAGGAAGCAGAAAAACGCCCTGATGAAGAACAAATGAAGCATCCGTGGCAAACTTTAGTCTCATATGTAGATGAATTAACCGTAGGTGGGAGAAAAAACTCCAAGGGCCAATACGCTGACGCGATGGGAAATTTTCCGGGATTTGGGAAACAGAAAGAGCCGAAAATCCCACAGGATTGTTATCCACGGCAATGTTACGATGCGTATGTATTCAAATAGAATGCTGCATTAATCTTGGCCTGCATGGTGCATGCTACGACTCATCTTGTTTGACTGCATGGTTTTCACTATATTTTCAGATGTCCTTGCTGGGACACATGTATCGAAACAAAAATGGGTCAACGCTGGATGTTAATCCGTACTTTCGTCCTTCGTTATGTTGACACTCCTGCCTTCGAGTGGTTCGTGTTAGTGCTAATATTCGCATCCAGTATAACGCTTTGTTTCGAAGATATTCATCTTGAGAAGAATAAACCATTGAAGAAAATACTGTACTGGACCAACCTCGGGTTCTGTATGATCTTCGTCGTGGAAATGTTCCTCAAATGGATAGCGTTGGGGTTTTTTAGATATTTCACAAGTTTTTGGACTTTGTTAGACTTTACTATAGTTTTCGTAAGTACTTCGTTTTATTCTTGTTATATTATACCTATATTTATTAAGCTTTAGTACGTGTAGACCTTGTGCGAGTATCAAATTTGCATACTAATTCAAATTGCGAAATGCTGCCTCCTTATTCCATTCCAAAAAACTTGTTACGCTGGCTATTTTTCAAACATCTTCCAATCTTCCCAGACGTATTCTTATGTAGTAAACTGGTTTGCAGTCAACTCAGAGGCTAATGACATTATTTCTGCCCCTAATATTTTTCTTTTTTAACTTAAAAGCATTTGTAGTAGTTTTTGAAACAAAAAATATAATATTTAATTTTTTCACAGGTATCAGTATTTAGTTTATTAATAGAAGAGAATGAAAATTTAAAAGTGTTGAGATCTCTTAGAACTTTACGTGCATTGAGACCCTTGAGAGCGATTTCTCGTTGGCAAGGGATGCGAATAGTGGTGAATGCGCTCATGTACGCAATACCTAGTATCTTCAATGTGTTATTAGTTTGTTTAGTGTTTTGGTTAATTTTCTCCATAATGGGAGTGCAATTTTTTGGGGGCAAGTTCTTCAAGTGCGTCAATGAAGAAGGAGAACTTTTACCTTTAGAGGTATGTTGAATAACATGTTCCATTTTACACTATTGTTAGTATTAATAATAAATATTACAAACATTCAACAACTAAAATTGTATATGAAACACTGACACTCACACTAGTATTCATATTTTCATACATATATACTTAGGTCAAATACTACAATTATTCTAACAACAATGAATAGCAAAACACATATGATGTTCTTCCACAAAATAATTCTTAGTTTCATTTTCAGATAGTGAACGATAAGTGGGAGTGTTACTACAATAACTTTTCTTGGATAAATTCCAAGATATCGTTTGATCACGTGGGGATCGCGTATTTAGCTTTATTTCAAGTGGCTACATTTGAAGGGTGGATGGAGGTGATGGCTGATGCTGTGGACGCAAGAGGAGTGGACCTACAGCCTGCGAGAGAGGCCAATCTTTACGCTTACATTTATTTTGTCATATTCATTGTTTGCGGTTCATTCTTTACTCTTAACCTATTCATAGGAGTAATCATAGATAATTTCAACATGCTTAAGAAAAAGGTAATCTTTGTTTTATTTCTAGTTATTAATATTCTTGGATGAGAATAGTGTTTCATATTTTAACCTACACAACTCGTATGATTTTTTACATAAGAATTAAAAATACATAATTGCAAGCTTGAAAGTAGTAGTAGTTAGTATTAACTAATAACAATCAATATGTGAATTCTTTGAAAACAATTCGTAGAAACCATAATGTATTAAAATAGATTCCCATTAGGTTAGAATATGGTCACTTCCTTTCCTTATTGGAAAGAGACATAAATATAACAGTCCCAAAATAAAATTTATCGGTTCACAAGACTTGAATTTAATGTCTTTACAGTATGAGGGCGGGGTTTTAGAAATGTTCCTGACAGAGAGCCAGAAGCACTATTACACAGCAATGAAAAAGCTGGGTAGAAAAAAGCCACAGAAAGTTATCAAGAGGCCAAGGAATCAGTTCCTAGCTATGTTCTACGATTTATCAAACTCCAGGCGTTTCGAGATAGCGATTTTTGTACTTATTTTCTTAAATATGCTCACTATGGGAATCGAGCATTATGACCAACCACATTCCGTTTTCTTTATTTTGGAAGTTAGCAATGCATTCTTCACAACAGTTTTTGGTTTAGGTGAGTATTTAACCACATGTTATTCTTATTAGGTATTATTATACGAAAGGCCCCACCTATTGGAGACACTTCTTCTTATCAAACAGACGTATAAAAGCCGTGATAGATGGCAGCTACTCCGATAGCATGGATATTAACGCTGTTTCTGCTGCACACATATTGTCAATCGACAGCATTCATTGTTATGCGGACGACATTACCGGGGACACTTATTATGCGGGCCGTGCTAACATCCCTCGTTCCCTTGTGGAGGAAAGCGATAAACTTGTGTCTGAAATGGAGGGTACTTTATCTAAAGTATCTGACTGGGGGAGATTGGACCTAGTCCAATTCAACCCTACCAAGACACAAATTTGCGCGTTCACTGCTAAGAAAATCCCATTTGCTGTGGTTCCCCAATTCCAGAACACGCCGCTCACAATTGCTAAGAGCATTGGTATTCTCGGTATCGAGATCTCTAGCGATGTTCAGTATCGAGGTCACCTGGAGGAGACGGTCAAGCTGGCGTCCAAGAAACTCGGTGTGCAGACCGCATATGAAGTACTGTAGCCACCTTTGGGCGCGAGCACCTGGATACCAGCTAGGACCTTGTGACTCGGTACAGAGACGAGCTGTGATTATCGATGATCCTGAACTCACACACGGCATTGAGCCTTTGAGTTTGAGAAGAGATTTTGCCTCCCTTTGCGTGTTCTACCGGTTGTATAATGGGTTGTGCTCCGAGGAGTTGTTCGACATTATGCCAACAGCCTCGTTTTACAATCGCAAAGCTCGCCGACATCTGGGAGTTCATCCTCATACACTGGAATCGCAGTGGTCGCGCACTGTGCGGTTTACAAGAAGTTTTCTTTCGAGAACTATTAAGTTGTGAAATGAGCCCCCCATACTGTAGTTCCTTGGGAAAACTTGGTTTCCCAAGGAACTACAGTATGGGGTTCTTCAAGAAAGGCGTGAAGAGATTCTTACAGGGTCGGCAACGCAAGAGCGACACCCCTGGTGTTGCAAATGCCCATAGGCTACGGTAACTGCTTACCATCAGGCAGACCGTAGGCTTGTATGCCACCTTAATGGTATAAAAAAAAAGAGACAGTCATCGTATCCTTGTAGAGAAGCAAGGGATCACGAATTGACTGACCCAGGTTTATGGCCATTATTAGGGTAGATTCTATTCGGAAACGATAGAAGATGTATATAACAACTTTTCTAACTTCGCAATATCGTGAAGAAGCATCTGACACTAGACCAAAATGTTTTTTTCGGTTTTGTGGACCTTCAGGACGCTGTCGCACACCTTGAACCCTACTTGTGATTTGATATCCAATCATGACCAAATTCGGTCATATTTTGATCACCAGGACCGCTACAAATCGGCAAGAGAAAACAAGAATGAAATAAAAACAGCTAGGCATGAATGTTAAAGAAGCAAGTTCGGTTCTCTCTGCCTATCGTACAAAGGAACTGGCGAGTGTATATCATGTACTTCGGCAACTCAATAACGAAGGCCAACATAACACTATCGTAAGAAACTTTTTGCTAGTTATGCGATTTCCCTGATTTCTGTTTCTACTTAATGTTCTTCCATATTATTTTTGTTAAATCTCTTCCTATATACTGTATACGATAATCAGGAAAATGCATTAATTCGCACATAATATGCAGACATTTTCTATTCGTATTTACTGCCCAAAACACTGAAACTTCATAATATTGTATTGTAACGTTTTACAGAAGCAATAGTGAAAATTATAGGACTTCGCTACCACTATTTCACCGTACCATGGAATGTGTTTGACTTCCTGCTAGTCCTCGCTTCGATCCTGGGGATCTTGATGGAAGACATCATGATAGATCTGCCTATTTCGCCGACGCTTCTCAGAGTGGTGCGAGTGTTTCGCATAGGGAGAATTTTAAGACTGATTAAAGTAAGTAAAAATTTATATTTGCTCTCAAGTGCATATATTATTTTCGATGTAGTTATTATTCGCTGTTCCATACTGGCTTCCCATGAAACGATATCTTCTAAGTAATAGTAAAACTCACATCCAAATCCATTGAGCAGTTTGTAAAACTACCAATAAAGAAACAGAAGAAAATAACGAAATTAATTAATATTGTGTAACGTTAGAAACGTGTTTAATTTTTATAATGTAGAAAGGAATTGTGGTAGCATATTGAATATTACAGAAAAGAGTTGATTATTTGTACTAGGAGGTATTAAAAGGTTAGCAAAGTAGGTTTGTCTTTAAGTAAAAAACATCATTAAGCGACCTTCGAGGACAACAAAGAAGTGACACTATCCCTGCGGGAGGACCCACATATCACGTAGCGCTATAAAGAGATATCGGGCTTTCCACACCCACCGAGGGGTTTATATAGCTCCCGTTATATGGCCGCGTTAGAGCATAAAGGTAAAAAAATACATTACGTCGATGCTAAGCGGTCCCCAATAAAAAGTAAATAATTTCTAATGATATATGTACACATGTTTTTTTTAGTAGTAGTAAATTATACACTCTTGTGAACATAATAAAAATAATCATAAACGTTTTAGGAATCAAATTTTGTTCAGCAAAAATAGAAGAAATGCATACTTGAGAACTTAGTTAAGTAGATTAAAAATATCTGTTTGAAATTTTGAACTTTTAAATAGAAAATGTGCTTATAAATTGCAAATATTAACGAACGTTTCTTCTTCTCTCCTTTTCAGGCTGCTAAAGGCATTAGGAAGTTGCTATTCGCGCTAGTAGTATCTTTGCCGGCCCTGTTCAACATCGGTGCACTGTTGGCGTTAATCACGTTCATATACGCCATCATCGGCATGTCTGTCTTCGGCCATGTAAAGGAGCAGGGCGCTTTGGATGATATTGTCAACTTTCAGACCTTCGGGAGGAGCATGCAATTACTTTTTCGGTAAGATTTATTTTATTTTGTTAAATATTTATATCCAAATAATAATACAAAGAGATAATTATGCTATTTATAAGTACGTTACCTTGTTTTGAGTATATGAAACAAAGTATGTTATACTGTACATTTCTTGACATTGTAGTCATTTGTCTCTAATCTTGGCGCAGCATTTGGAAACTTGATCTTCTGTATGGACTTTCTTGGAAGTGTCAATTTTGCTATCTTAGGTTAGGGAAATAAATATTTCTGGATAAATTACACAATCTAGTCTCCAACCAAAGTCCGTAGACAATTGATAAACATACCTACTTATTTAAATACTTTTTTTACGTACATACTTAAAATGTACATAGAAAACACCCAAGCTAAAACGAACTGCCCACTAATATTTATCTTGTGCGAGAAATGAAACTCACTACCCTTAATGTTAAAGTAGTCATTGCTAACTCGATCAACGGATTCGTCAATTAGTTGATTTCACACTGCCGATAAGCATAGGGCTGCCATAAATTCTGAGACGCTGACCGGGACATTTAAAACAGAAACAGGGTAAACCACCGAGGCGCCCGGGCGCAAACAGACAAACGCCGCCGCGAGCCGACTCAGCTAACGTCGCAGTCGCGCTCGCTCGCCACCGTTCCACTTCGATCACTCGCCGATTTGATTATCTGACCGGGACACCGGGACATAACACTTCAAACCGGGACATGTCCCGGTGTACCGGGACGTATGGCAGCACTAGATTAGCACAGACATCAAGTGTCCCCCAGTACTTCAAACGTTTATTCTTCCGTTAAACACATATTCGGTTTCATTCAGTGATTCTGTTTAATACAAATTCGCTTTAAGATGGATTTTGTACATGCCAGAGAAATAAACTTTTTTAACCGACGGTCCATGAATACGCGTTTTCGAATAGGTTTCCTTGTAAGATGATCGCTATTATTATGATTGAATTATGAAAACTTCCTTTCAATTTCTGCTGCCTTGGTACTTTATACTTTATTTAGCTACGTACGCGTATTCATAGGACGTGTACTACCAAAGTTTAGAAGTGTAGATAAACCATATAGGTACTGAGTAAATTTTTTTATACCACTAAGGTGGCAAACAAGCATACGGTCTGCCTGATGGTAATCAGCCTATGGACATTTGTAACACCAGGGGTGTCACTCTTGCGTTGCCGACCTTGTAAGAAACCCTTCACGCGTTTCTTGAAGAACCCCATACTGTAGTCCCTTGGGAAAACCTCGGCAGGGAGCTCATTCCGCAACTTAATAGTTCTCGGTTTAAAACTTCTCAGTAACCGCACAGGTACTCGACCATTGCGGTTCCAATGTATGAGGATGAACTCCCAGCCGTCGGCGAACAGTGCGATTGTAAAACGAGGCTGTTAGTATGACATCGAACAACTCCACAGAACACAGCCCATTGTACAATCGGTAGAACACGCAAAGGGAGGCGAAATCTCTCCTTAAACTCAAGGGCTCAATACCGTGTGTGAGTTTAGGATCATCGACGATTCTCACAGTTCGTATTTGCACCGAGTCACAAGGTCCCAGCTGGTAACCAGGTGCCCTCGCCCAGAGATGACTACAGTACTCCAGACTTGGGATTTATATAAGTTTTTGCCCCACGCTGAAGTACAGTTTGGCTCTGTTGAGCACACCAAGGTTCATTAACGCCAGCTTGACCTTTTCTTCCAAGTGGCTTCGGTACTGAACTTCGCTGGAGATCTCGACGCCGAGAATCCCAATACTCTTGGCAAGGTTAGTGGCGTGGTCTGGAATTGGGGGACCACAGCAAATGGGGTTTTGACACTTCATTTACATTTCAATAGTTGTTCCGTGAATTTCCGATATATCCGTTTATACACGAAGCTGTTCAAAATGATGCTTACAACTTCTTTCTACTGTCGCAATGCCATGCCCCCACATATATAAACTAGCCGGTGAACTCAGCTCCGCTGCAGATGCAGTTAGGAGAATCAGGCAATTGACGGATGTGGCTACAGCGCGCTTAGTCTATTTCAGCTACTTTCATAACATTGTGGCGTATGGTATACTGTTGTGGGGAACGACGGCTCCCCATAGTGAAGGAATCAATTTCCTTCACATTTTATAATTTATGTTCATCTCTTACTTTCGTCCAATTTAAGAGTCGTTTCCTATAAAATATTCTATATTTAAAAAAAACTGTAACACTTTTGCCTTCGGTAATCTGATTTTTCTTTCATTATCGACTTTCGTTGAATATTTTTTTTCGTTGAATATTAATGGATGCATATGTACCTATACATTGCAACCGAGTTATAATTTTTTATATAATAAAAATAAGTACAAAAAATATTCTTGTACATGTAAATTTTAATTTAAAAATGTGTTGTTTGTAGGAATATAATTATATTTATGTACTAGTATATTATTATGATGAGAGGGCCACTGGCCAGTGAATATAGGTTGCACGCGAGTTTGCCAGAATATCATTCAATGTTGAACCGTTGCATAATGTTGAGACAATTTTTATCTTACAAAAAGTAGCCATTCGCTCTATTTTTAACATGGGTTCTCTCAGGATACTGTTCAAAGAAATAAATATCCTCACTGTTACTTCTCAATATATTTATAAAATTATAATGTACGTCCGTAAAAATTTTAAATCGTTTTCAAACTTATAAATAACTTATGTATATATATGGTGTTCTTAAAGTATATGCCCAAATTGAAATGGGAAATAGTATTATGTATGCTGATTATGATAGTAAATATATTTTATGCCCCACGTGTTACAAATTCTTTCATAGAAAAAATAAATCCGTCTTAAAAAGTAGCTTTCTGTTGTATGACACCAACCAGCTAGGAAAGTATTACAAAGCATGCCATAGGTACGATACTAGTGTACTTAGCGGCTCTTTGTTCGCTGCCGCCAAACGCCGCCGTCGTCGCCGTCAGCGCCGCGCATGCGCAATCAACGCAGCGCATTCATGCTAATTGCGCGGTAGAGCACCGCAGTCTTTTAACAAGTGTCGCGCATTACATTACTACGCGTGACCGTAATCATTCCTGGACATCGTTACTCTAATCAGGAGTATCTCCAAATGGTACTTTGTTATCGCGAGTGTGTGAGTAAAATTCGGAATACGAGTCATCACACCATCCTCGGCGCAGTATACAGTTTTCGTGAATATGGCCACGGAGCTGCCGTTTTCAATGTGAGCAATAGTTACGTGTAGTAGTTACTCAGCGATGAAGGGCTACATCCATACCACTTCATAATCCTCGGGTAGTGCGGCCCGATCTGGGCAGGTATACCTACTCGGTGAAAGTGTTAGGACCCAGTTCTTTTAGAGAGGTGTCGTGTCGTGTGAGTGAGTGTCGTGATTGTGATGTGTAAATAACTAGTAAATAAACTGATGACCTTTTAAACACGCTAATTAATGTAACAAACGTTATCCGATAGCTTTTTATTTTTTAAGAAAAGTGGATCAGCTGTTAAATCCCGTAAGTGTTTTAAATTTACATTTTTATTTATCTAGATAGGTAGCTATCAGCGCTACTGTACCGGCGTTAACTAAGTAGGTACTCACCGAATATCACATAAGCGAGACCCTGGTGTTAAAAATGTCCAAATGCTATGATAACTGTTTACAATCAGGAAGGACCTAAGCTTGTTTGCCACCTTAGTGGTGTAAGTGTACCTTTTCCTATATCGAACCTCGTATACAATTACCAACAATATCATTTTTTTTATCGTTCCCATAAACAAACTTAGAATAATATTCTAAGTAAACAAACCACTCAAAGTGAAATACGAGTAACTACCTAATTCGTTGAAAATGTATCTAAGTGTAAACTAATCAGACTTAGTGATGAATGTTTGTTACCTCGTATGAAGCAAATCAGCTGTTTCATCTGTTTCATACTTTGGATCAGGCGCATCTTTTTTTTACTACGTCGGGAGACAAATAAACATACGGACCACTTGATGTAAAGTGGTTACCGTAGCCTATGAACGCTCGCACTAAGTTTATCGCACGCGGGTTGCCACCCCCGTTGCTCACACAACAACTCCTCTCACTGCTTTCTGGTAACATCACTCACTCACATCACATCAACAACCCTCCACCCAGTAAGTTGTTATTTTGCTGCTGTTTTCTGTGAGATAGAGGTACTTCCCCTATCGGACTGCTTTGATGCGCCCTACCTACCTATGTAAAAAACATTGTTAGGTGATGTATCAGCTGGTATAGTCACAGCCGTCATAGGTATTTCTTTTTTGTATACAACGTTGGGAGGCGTACGGTCGACCTGATGTAAAGTGGTTACCGTAGCCTATAAACGCTTGCAACACAGAAAGTATCGCTTGCGCGTTGCCGCCCCCGCTACTGATACAGAAACTCTTCAGGAGCTCACTCGTAACCTTACTCACTCGCAGAAATAGTTGTTCTTTGGCTGCAGTTTTCTGTGAGGTGAAGGTACTTCTCCAGACGGGCTGCTTTGACGCGTCCTACCTCTCTTAACTGAGCTTTACGACTGGCAACTGTCAGGCTGGCAACTCGACACAGGCTGTGGTCGTCGCTGTGTAAATGGCGAATTCGATTAGACCCGCGACTCGTGCATCGACCCCGTCAAACTGAATTATTAACAACTGATGATTCATCATCATCATCGGGGCAATCATTATGCACCATGAACCAAGTAGGCACTTTATTTATTTGATTTCTCAAACTTTTTTAACGATGCCGGGACACGAAGTTTCTTGTCTATCGTAACAAATAAACGATACTCTTTCTCCCATTGAAGTTCGGGCATATATAAAAAAAACACCTTATATACATCGGCTTGCTAGGACTGGTAGATCTTTTGTTGTAAATTATATTGGATTTTATAATAAGTTGCCTAACACAGTTCTGTCCTTTACTGAAAATGAATTCATAAAGCACATTAAAATACCCTCTGTAAAAGGGCTTATTATAGAATTGATGAATATGTAAGTGACAAAGATATCTGGAAATAATTCAGCACAGATGACCTATCTTTAATAATCTCTAATTTGATATCATTATTGTACCAATATGCTTATGTGATTTTTTTGTAATATCTAATTGACAATTTTAAAAGAGACCTATATTGGCAAGTTTCTTTCGGCATTTCTTCTTCGCCAATGGTCATTTCCGAAATACTAGTAGATTAATAAAAAAAAAACTAAACTAAGAGAATTAAATAAGATACATTTATAATATGTTTAAGAGAATATAAGATTACATTTCAAAAATGTAAGATGTGTCTAAGTGTCCGCGTGGGCCCAATGGCAAATAAAGAATATTTATCTTTTATCTTTGGTCGAACCAAAATGGTCGCGTATCGTGCATTTCGGATTTTCTTCCAGGAACCATTAGATTGTGGAATGAAGCATGAGGTTATTTAAAAAGATTTTTTACATAGTCAGCAACGCACGAATGATGCCAAGAGTTATAACCGCTAGTACCATCGGTACGATACATAGGGTACAGTTACTGCTTACTATCGGGCCGTATGCTTTTTACCACCTTAGTGATATAAAAAACGATACTATCCAGCTAAAATGTTTCTTACAATATACTTGCTTATAAATTTCCTTATGGCTCAACCCTCAGAGTTAATTTTCCTTCACAAGTAGTCTACAAACATCCCTACTTAACAAACCAATGTATTCGAAAATTATAGCGTTCGGCAATTAGCATTTGAATATTCTATAATAAGTCCCTAAGTCCCCAATACCAGACATCTTCCTACTTTGTTTACCGGACTAGTTCATCAAAGTACAGCTTCATCGATCGTATTTCTAAACATTTGGAGGTGAAAGTTGCCTACTATTATTTTTAGAGTCAAAGCTACCCAAAGCTGCCCTCACCTGTATGTGATGCATCCTGCTAATTACCTGATGAACCTGTGTTATAAGACAGGTAGGACGCATCAAATCAGCCCAACTAGGAAAGTATCTCCACCTTACTGCACATCGAAGTCTAATAGCTCTAACAGCTCCAGGATAATTGTAGTTTTCCTGCGAGTGAGACAGGTTTACTAGTGTAAGCTCTTGAGGAGTTCCTGGTAACCTCCATCACTACAGTGTACCGCACTTGACAATTTTGAAATCAACTTTCCGTTTTTTACCAAAGAATCTTGAATAAAAATATACGAGTACTATAGCATCCAGAGAATAAAAATACCCAGTAGCTTCCTATTATAGAAATATTTCTATTTATATTTCTATTGCAGTAATGCGGTTTAGGGCTAAGTAAATACACATGTACATGTGAAATCAGAATTGACCCACACTCAGGGTATTATGCTGGGTTTCCAGGACCAGTTCCCAAAGTTCCCAGCACTGATTTTCAGTTAAGAGTGGCAACACGGACCGAAAAGTATAATTAAATTTATTAGAACACAAAAATAAAATAAAATGTGAAAGAATTAACAAAATCACATCAAGAATAGCACCTAGATCCACACAAACAAACTTTACCGCTATATGTTATTCATGAAGGTGTACATTACAATCTATATAACAGAGTATTCTTTGCACATTCCAGTCTCATGACGTCAGCTGGCTGGAACGATGTGTTAGAATCCCTTATGATTCAGCCACCGGAATGCGAACTTAATGACCATGGACACCTCAACGGTAACTGTGGGAGTCCACTTCTGGCCATCACGTACTTCACCTCCTTTATCATTATCAGCTATATGATCGTCATCAACATGTATATCGCCATCATCCTTGAAAACTTCAACCAGGCCCACCAAGAAGAGGAAATTGGAATTGTAGAAGATGATCTTGAAATGTTTTACATTAGATGGTCGAAGTAAGTTTGAATCATTTAGGAATCTATTGCGTATTTATCTAGGTTTATTTTATGTAGAATTGTCACAGATATGGCTTTGAATGTGAATCAAATCTTATAACCTTTATTCTTCTTCTTCCTAGCATTATCTCGTTTCTTAATACATTGGGATTATCGGGGTCCACTATCTAAACCTCAGGATTTATCGAAGATATTAATTTTTACATAGATCGACTGCCGTCAGAACCCAGCGAGAAAACCAGACCTTTCTTAGGTTAGATCGCACGTCTTTCGAAATGTAACTAATAAATTCTTGGACATGCGGGTTTCCTAACGATGTGAGCAAGTGATAATTAGAAATATGTATATAATTCTGAAAATACCCCCCACCCCGGGACCATCGGATAATGGGTCGGTTCTTTATCCACTGAGCTATCAATGCTCAACCTACACATTCTCCTAAGCTTTATTACCGTAATAATGCTTGAACAATAGTTTGCAAAGGCGTTTTTATTATCTATCATGGTTCTAAATGAAATCACTAGACCCTTACATTTTTCGGCGGCTTATGACAAACGTTCCTCATTTAATCAGTACTTTGATTTTCTTCCAGGTATGATCCCCATGCGACACAATTTATAAGTTTCGCCCAACTATCTGATTTCATAGCATCTCTCGATCCACCGTTAGGCATTTCCAAACCGAATACGGTAGCTCTAGTTAGCTTCAATCTCCCTATAGCTAAAGGGAATAAAATCCACTGCCTTGATATCCTTCACGCTCTGGTCAAACACGTACTTGGCCACGTGGAAGAAACAGATACCTTTAGGCAATTGCAAGAGCAAATGGATATTAAGTTTAAGAAGCAGTTTCCAACAAGAAAAGAGTTAGAAATTGTATCCTCAACAAGGATATGGAAGAGAGAAGACAAGGCTGCCCGAATGATACAAAGGACATGGAGAGAATATATCAAGTAAGCAAACAAAACTAAAAGACAGGCTTTTGAAAATAATTACTACTAACGCGCTTTGCAATAGTGTAGCGCAATATCCATCACTGAAGAGATAATCATATCGTAGCAGTGAGATGATTAGTTGATGGTATTTTTGATAAGACAGCGAAATACTTTGGGATATATTCATATAAAACATTTTTTCTATTTTGTTAGTGACTGACTTGCTGCTTGACAGACAAAGCATACTGGACTTAAGACTTAAACACTGTACGGAATATTCCTTGTTACGAGTATCTTAGGGATGCATTAAAAAGGGATTTATGAAACTAAGAAGTCGCGGGATTCTACTAGTTATTAAGCTAAAGTTAGTAGTCTATTAAGCTAAAAACAATAAAACATTTTGTCTAAAACAGACGGAAAAACCGCAGTCCTTCCAACGAAGAGGAAAGCACGAAATGGTCGCCTGGTGGAGGATGGGGTGGTCGCCTTAGCGCATTGTTACACGTGCGGCGAAGCTCACACGCATCCAGTCGCAAGTCTTCTAGAGCTTCTGATGCCTCCGATCTAAGCGAGCTCGGAGGTGCCTGGCTCAATCTGCCCCTACTTTTGCTACCTGGAACTACACCTGGAGACCAGGTAAAACACTATCTGATGAAAATAAAGTATCTGAAGGTAAGCAAGTCGTATGCAATAATGATATGTATCTACAGTAACGGAGGTTAGATTAGGGGAAAAATATAATGCCATAAGCTTGATAAATTTATTAACTGATAATTACCATGTTGACCTACCCTTCGTCAGGTAGAGCACTAAATTGAAGAACTTAGTTCGGATTATAAAAAAAATCTTTGAAAAGTATAGTGCCTATTAATCTACTTATCAATTGTATATCTTCTTTTTTTTCTATGTAATTTAGTTACAACTCATCATTTTTACCATCATCTCATTCTAACATCATCAATATTTGCTACGTCAGCAATAATTGTGACTCCGTTACTGTTATTTTCCTCAATCTGCGGACGAATGATGGTATTTATGGTCAGGTGGCGAGCGGTTCAGAACCGGCGCCGCCGCCCCGTAGGCGGTCAGCGTACGGTTTGCCTTTATTCCTGCGGCACCAAGACGCAGTGGACGAAGAGGCCGGCCCGAAACGCGCAGGTTCATATGTAATGTTTTGCTTTCCGTGTCTTCCCTCCCCTAGACTAGTTTGATGTTGTCGGTAGAAACTTTCGTGTTTAACTAAAAAGTATGATACAATGATTATTAAACAGATATTTCAAAAAGGATTAAGAAACTCTTAAATATAGGCATATGCAAAAACATTCAACGGACTGAAGTAGTCGCAAGTTAGTTATAAATAATAAAAAAGTTAGGGAACAAATGGCTACATTCTAGTGAAAACATCATCTTTAAAATCAACCCCAATCTTAGGAATCAATAATATTCGAACAAAGCTCTGGCAAAAGAAAGGTAGGTCAAACGATGCTTAATTAGAAGCGACCCGATTGATATGCATTGCATAACCATAGTAAAAATAAAATGTCCTATGCATGCAGCTTCTGTGGAAATACTACGGAACAACACAAGTAGTTACGCGCATGCGATTCTCTTTGAATTGTATGCGTGTCTAGGTGCAAATTACTCGGCTTCTTAATAGAAGGGCCGTACGCTTGTTTAGTAACGGATTGTGGAAAAAAATTTAGTATGAAATCTACTACTTGCCATTAAAAATACTCAAACTTTTAGAAATTAAACCTAACCTGATGAGATTTCATCAATCAAATCAAATTACATTTTGAAAATCCTTATTATCGTTATAATTGAATTAACAAATTTCTCTTAATACGTATTCATGTTAATTTTTGCCGATGGATGTCTGTGCATGAGTGCTTGAGCTGTGTATTTTATTTGAAATATCCATTTGCAATGCAAATATTATGTACATCCTGTAAGTTAGCTTTCGTCAGCTTTGGTGTATTTTTATTAATGCAGCACAAATTGACAATGTGCTCGCTTAGTATTGTTGACTATTTTGAATACTGTAGTTAGTTATTTCTTTATTATTGCAATATCTTACCTTAAGAATATTAAAGAAGTTCGACATGAAATAGAAGTAATTATTTGAGCTCTAATGCTATTCAATTTACGACTCTTTGTAGATAAATTTTAGCGTTTTAATGTCGAGGCATTGAATTTCATTAAATATTGTTGTATAACACATTTCACATAATACAACTCTTGCATCTGCTTAATCATCGTCGTCTTCTTGGCATACATCTATTAGGGCGAGGTACTGTATTGGCATCCACTATTCTACTTCACTACACCACTCTTCAATTTTATGCCCATCCATAGAAATATATTCATATTTCTATGAAGCACACTTTGCTTTCATACTCTGTTTAGCAGTGTTCTGTTCACGTTTTTACCACGGACGTTATTTACATAGTTCCTCTTACTTCCGTACTATCTGTGCTAAGTTCTAAACCACCTTCTTTTATTCTTTCTTTAATTGATCGACATTCCGATCCATACGAAGGGACAGGTTTTATAAGTTTGAAAGCATATAAGTATTTCATTTTCCCTTATTGAGTAGGGATTAAATAAGTAACTCCTTTGAACTGTAGTCACTTTATACATCCCGCATCAATTTTATGTTTCACTATCCAATGTATATCCAATGTATCTCAATCACTATGAATCTAAGATCCTAGTTACTTGAATTCAATGTAAACCATCAGAGTAACATTATCTAATCCAATGAAAATAAAACGGCAGATAACGCCAGAATAATTCTCAATGTTCTTTTAATTGTTTAAAATTTTATTGACCACAATAAAGTGGAACAAAAGGCGGAGCCAAACTTAATATATAAACTATTATCCATAATCGTTTGTCATTGACAGTGCAGAAAGCCCCAATCGCGTTTATTTACAGATAAAATGGATAGGACACGAACCTAACAAACTATACATTAACCTAACTGAATATACTCGTACACATTTAATTAATACTCATATATTTTGATGACGCATATATCTAATGATACACGTTGAATGACTAGAGTTTGGCAGACTCTGAAAAACTATGATATACAATTTTTTTTAAAAACATATTTGCTGGGAGAGCCTCTAATGGGTTCAAGTAACGCATTCCAGAGTCGTGACTATTGTAAAGGAATTGGACATGAAACCCAATCAGAATAAATATTACTATAATTAATTGGAAATCATTTGATGAATTTGAATTGACAAGCGCACTGTGATGTGATTTGACGAACCCGGTGGCCGAGTGGCTTAGCAATGGTTGTTAAAGTAGCCAACTAAAACTCGTGGGTTCGTGGGTTCGATTCCCACGCTAGACAAATATTTATGTGCATGAACATGTCTGTTTATTTGGCTGTGGCTGTGTGTTTTTAAAAGAGGTACTGCCTACCTAACTGGAGCTTTCCTACCTCCACCTCACAGAAAATCGCAACCAAAGAACAACTCACTAGAGGGCCGTAGTTTCTGTGTGTTTTTAAAAGAGGTAGGGCGCATCAAGCAACGTCAGCCTAACCGGGGCTTTCCTATCTCCACCTCACAGAAATGCTGTTTTAGCAGGGGTGGCCAAATGGGTACATACAGTATTGCAAACATTGTGTGACACCTGTCATTTGTTTCTGTATGTTTGAATGAACCATCCACAAATGTCAGAAACAGACAAGGGCGTAGAGTTGACCCTTGGTGTCATCCAAGCAAATACTGAACTTTTCAATAATACCAGCGACCGATCTGATGTATGTACTACTAGATAAATATACACATAGGTACATTGCATGAATAGCCTACATAGTATCCAAATACACGTCTCTGACAGGATTCAATACAATCTGCCTTGTACATTACGAAGAACGCAGTCATATGTGTGTAGAGGTTTATACATACATAACAAGCTAACTTAGTTTTACTATAATATAGCCATTGTTGTTAAAATATATTATTATAAAAAGTTATTTCACAAACATATCATACAGCCCTTGGACCGAGTAGTTAAAAAAACATGGAATAAGAGGCCATTTTACATAAGTTAAGTTAAAATATCAGCATTTTACGCTTTTTGTTTTAAAAACTTGAGTCAGTTAATCTGTATTATGATCAAAAAAACAACTGGAAATACCTAAGGACATACTTATTTTTGAAAAGCAACATTGGCTCCTGTTCCATCTTTTTTCCTCATGACAACTATAACTGGAACACTTGTATTTAGGCCATATGAATTAAACCCATACATTTCTTGTTGTATTGTCACAGTATATTTTAAGGATCTAAAGACGATGTTTACCTACCGTCAGAACCGTATTCAATAATGGAGCTACTTATTACTTTTCATAACGAACTTCTTTTTGCATAAATAGACACGTTTAATATTATGTGTATAAAATACACGGGACATAAAATTATATAAAATTAAAATAAAATAAATATCTGTGATAATATGAATGCGCGAGATACACAGTGAGTTTTGCGAAAACAGAATTTGTGAAAAAGTGGCAAAAAATTATAACCTTGCCAAAAATATCTCCAAAAGCAGCCATGGAACTTTCATATGTGTTAACCAATTTTCGATACACATTTTCCGACCCACCTCAGATAGGTACATCTTATACGATCCGCTCGAATGTACTACTAATGCATCTTCCGGAAATAAAAGTCTGCGTTCTGAGTTTTAGTTAATTAAAGAACAAAAAGAAATTCATTTGAGGGGTGAAAGTAGGGTAATCCAGGAAGTCGTGAGCGCTGAGTGCCAAGGCAGCAGAGGCATTTTCGTCAGCTCATTGGTCACAGCAGTAAAGACTTCTGGCAAGCATTTCATAGTATACCGTTCACTTTTATTTCATTACGGAATTGACACCAGGTACTTTTCCAAAAGGAAAAGTAGCAATCCAAATCTTCAATCCATCTATCAATCAAAATGAGCCCAACCATCTACATATTTTTTTTTTATCGTTTTTATATGTTCAAGATTTGTTATCAACAATAATACACCCCAAAATTAACTTAACAATCGTATTGGCACCGGCCTGCTTCTGTTCTTAGCCTCAACTTCATTGAGGTTGGGAGTACCTCAAAGCGAAACTATTTTCCTCATTCGAAGTTATGAATGCTTCTAGACCAAACCTGCAATATGTACTGAATCCCTTCATACGTTTCTTCCCTATTCTCTTCAATTTAATTTTTAACTGCTAGGCCGTTACCTACCATAACACCACTAACAACCGACAAAAGTAACCACTTATTTGTTCGTACTTCCTTTCTCACGTTATGTGACCATGCTTACTTTTTTATACCAGCCCTACATGGTTGCCTTAAGGATCGTTAGCCATAAATTAATATTTGGCGCCATTTCAAATATGTTATGCAAAAATGTTTCTGTCGCTGACATGCATTTTTCAATGAGACATTATATAAGCGATAACCACAATGTGCCTCTTTTTCTTTCTTCGAGAGCAAGCATTATAAGGTAGTCAACAGCGCATGAGAGCCATGCTTTTGATGTACAATCTTCGTCATCATCATTTCAGTCAAAGGACGTCCACTGCTGAACAAATGCCTCCCCATTGACTGCCGCTTGCATCCATCAACTCCCTGTGGTCTTCGTCAGATCACCTGTCCATTGTAACTTTGACACATACGCTATATTAATTAAACGCTATAAAACGAGCAAAAGCATTGAATACCAAGTATAAAGTAGAACTAATTCACAGATCAACATCGCGTTACCCGTGTATTATTTAAATAGTCACACACACATCCACATCGCCCTATGTTTTGCTTCCTGTTTTTTTTTTAATTTCTTAAAGTTAGTCAAGTAATATGCACTGATGCTAATTAGCAATATATCGTCAGTAGTCTTCCCAAGGTGGCTAATCATCAGATTTTTGATCAGCTTGTAAATACAATACACAATGTGATCAAAATCGGATTATTACTGTGACGCCAAGGGTAGACAACATGTTGCGTGTCCTTTAAGACCAGAATATGAGGCATAACGTACGAAAAAGGCTCAATGTGGACATAGCAATAACTATTTCGCAAAACTTTCTGGGTGGTCTTATATTGAAAACCAACATTATTGATGAAGAATTGTATCATACATCAAAATTATCATGCCGAATCCAAAAGCTATAACTGTAAAGTGTGGAAATAGGATTTCTTTAGTAAAGTTTCATTACAAGTCGAGGTTGCGCTTATTTCATTCCTTTCAAATTGTCATTCAATGATGACCAACATTTACGCAAAGAAGTATATTAATCATGTGATTATAGGTATACTTCTTCGCATAAATCATAATCCATTCGGATCCAAGCAGAAAAGGTCACATTTTTAAAATTATGTTAAAACAAAATTCATTGTGGATAAGTCAGCTAATAATATTGTATTTAATGTTTCTGCCATTCTGTTATCCCTGCATACATGGGTCATAACATCATTAACAGAGGCACTTGAAAATTATTTACATATATATTATAAATATATAGGTATAATGTAATTTACGAGCTCGGTGGCTCAGTGGTGGAACGCGCTGTTACGCTACTTTGACACCAACACTCGTGGGTTCGATTCTCACACAGTACAAACATTTGTGTGCATGAACATGTCTGTTTGTATTGGCCTGGGTATTTTCTATGTATAATAAGTATGTATTTACAAAAAAAAATGTATTTACGTATGTTTATCAGTTGTCTAGTACCCATAATACAAGCTTCGCTTACTTTGGGGCTAGGTGGCGCTATGTAATTTGTCCGACAATATTTATTTATTTAATTATTGGACTGTAGCTATGACAAATACAAAGTATTAAAATCAAGTATGTTACCTAACATCATTTCGCATCTAAGCCTTAATTGCTATCTTTAATTATTGAAATCATAACACGTTAGAAAAATCACGATGTGTAGGGTAATTTGGTCAACTCTGTTAGTGTATGTTAATAATATATCAGTTTTCAGTTATCAGTCACGTTACTATATCCAAATTAAGAAATCAGTTATAGCTCTTTCAATAAATACAGCTAAAAATATAACTCAGGGACTGCACTGCACGGGGCTGCCTCTCACCTTGAGCTGCGCCGTACAGCACGGCCGCTGTGTGTACTTTTAACCTACTTATATAATCGAGTCTAAGACTGGAGCATACGTATGCAATGCCGCAGGTTCCCTTCGTCTGAGCTCGCGGCGTAACTCAGCACGGCGCGCGGGGCCCGGCGACCGGCCGTCGTTTCCGGTTCGGCCTCGCACGCCGTCACCACACGCCAACAGCGAGGTCAGCATCCTGGTGACGGAGGCTTCACCAGACGCCGCCCCACCACCAGCCGCGCCTCCGACGGTGGTGCGAGTGTTAGTGCACCGCGAGAGCGACGAGCAGCCCAGCTGATCGCCCGCCGAGCCCGAGCAGGCTCCCCCGAGATAGTCGCCACACTCTCGAACGTTACAGTGTCAAAGTTTAAACTGGTAGTAGGAGAAATTGTGTTCACGCATGCGCACGTGAGATTCGAGTGATACACCAGACGGTTCGATAGTGATTTTGTGATTTTTAAATTATAGTTAGGTAGCTTGCTCGTAATAGACACGTGAAGATAAATAGACGTTTAGTTTTAGTCGATTTGCGGTTATCTATAGAAACGCCAGTTAGATTTGTGGTTATTTTGTTCTAAATGCTAGTTTTAGTTTTTCACGCTAATTAATTATTTTTATGCGGTAAGTAATTGAAACTAAAACTAAATATGGTCTATTTATCTATATTTTAGTAATGGACTTTTCGATACTACAGAATAACCGGGAACTTCCAGTGTTGCAATAAAATTTTAAAATAACTCATCAATTCCAATTAGCTTCAAACAACAATGTGACGAATCGAATGTATAGTTGCTATGGCGCTATGGATAAATAAGGAGAACTGGCGCTTACATTAATTGGACGATTTCCGTAACGTTGCCGTTATGCCAGTTCTGTTATGACAGTTATGCATCATCAGTGAGAGTTGTTGCTAAAAAGTTAGAAATAATAAAGACTAGTGTGTGTCACGTACTGGGGCGAGCGTGAAGGTATAAAAAATCGGAAAATCTACGCGTGCATCTAAATTTCACGTTTTTAGGCTTTTAGTATACATACAATGTCGGGAGGCATACAAGCATACATTGTACCTGATGGTTAACGTAATCGATGAACGCTTTCAATACAAGAAGTATAGCTCACGCCTTGCCACCCCTGCTTCTAACACAACAACTCCTCAGCAGTTTACTGGTAACCCCACACACAAAAGAACACAACAACCCTCCAAGTATTTAGTTACGGTTGCCTGTGAGATGAAGGTTCTTTCACGGTCGGGCGCCTTACCCCTTTTAGATTAATTTGCTGATATCTCATTGAAGCAGGTAGAGCAGTGATAGTGAATAAACCCTGAAGCCTGAAGCCCAGTGAATAAACACTGAAGCCTGAAGCCCAGTGAATAAACACTGAAGCCTGAAGCCCAGTGAATAAACACTGAAGTCTGAAGCCCAGTGAATAAACACTGAAGCCTGAAGCCCAGTGAATAAACACTGAAGCCTGAAGCCCAGTGAATAAACACTGAAGCCGTCCTATTGACCAACAGGTTCGTGCCTCGAATCCGGGCATGTATCAATAAATTCGAGTTTGCGGATTTATGTACATACAATTTGTAAATATCACTTTCTCAGCGGTGAAGGAAAACACCGTGAAGAAACCCACATGTTCAAGAAATTATATTACGTGTGACCTAACCTAAGAAAGGTCTGGTTTTCACTCTGGGTAGTGGTGGTCAGAAAACAGTCGCTCCATGTAAAAATCTGTATCTTTGACAAATCCTTAGGCTTAAGTAGCGGATCCTGCCAATCCTAATGGATTAGGTAACGGGATAACGCTAAGAAAAAGAAGGTTTCTAATTGTCACTTGGTAGGCGATGTTGGAGAACATTGTGAGGAAACCCGCACACCCATGAAATTATATTAAATCAGCATCTTCGCCAAATCTTTAGGCTTAGGTAACGGAAATCCTAATGGATTAGGAAACGAAATAACACTAGAAAGATCTCATTGAGACAATGAGAACGTGACAAGACCTCGGATGGAAAACAATCAAATAATTAAACAATATCCAATGAAAGCTTACAGCGCAAAGAGTACATTACTCGTGCATTACCAATCCGCCAATAAGCCAGTAGCTCTATTCCGCTTGTCACGTCAAATGTATGACAATATGTTCGCTCATTTATACCCCGCGTCCATAGAATATCTTTACTACATCATTTCAAATTAAAAAAGTAGAATAGAGTTCGCTACGCAATTCGAAAAGGACAGATAACTATTATATGTTTCATAGACGTACGTTTCGTATACATTTTAAATACGAATTGTACGAAATGAACAAAATAGAATGATTTGTCAAATTACGAATATCCGCGATGATAGAGCTTAGTGCCCCCTGATGTAAATTCGTGAGTATTGTAAAGAGTGATTGTGATATCCATTAGTCCACTAAGTACTCCACTACGAATCATTAGTAAGTGTGGACTAATATATCCTTATTAAATCATTATCATACATTAAATAAAACGTACATCAGCTAGTATTATCGATAACATTCGATTCGTCATGAAAGTAAGTACACACCAATTAGATATAAGATTTTTTTTTCTAGTAAGGCTTGTTTAGTGCCATTTTAATGAAATGTACCGCGGTTTATATAAAAGGAGAATGGCAGTTTTTCACACGTTGTGAGGTCCAGGCGTAGTTGGCAGGAGAACTTAATGATGCTATGAAAATAATTTAAATTTTTAATGCAAAATTAAAGGGAACGATTGTTATGAATTGTCCGAAATTATTTATTTTTTGACTAGATCTTGAAACTTTTATTATAAGCGCGACTAAAAAAATTACGACCCGCCTGTTTGTAAGCTATAACCTTTACCTTTGGACACTTACACAATGGGTATCATTAGGACTGGCTGACACATCAGTATAAGTGACAAGTAGTACTTCCCTTTGACTCTCATTCGTTAAAGCCGGTTTGTAAGATTCACTAAAATATCGTTAATTACTTTCGTCATAGTTGTCCTGTGGCGAAAGCTGTATTGGCAGTTACTGATGAAGTCCTGATTATCCATGTATACCAGGAGTCTCATGTTTTGCTGACATCCATCCATGTACTTCGCTGTGAAGAGAAGGGAAGTTACAGTAATGGACGTATAATTCGGAGAGCTTGATTTATATTCCTTTTTAGTTAGCGCATGAAAGCGGGATAAGGCGCATCAGTAAAGAATGCAACTTGCAAGTTCACAGCTTCATCTCCATTGTCTGTATACCATCATATATCCTGTCCAAAGTTTATGACACGTTTGGCGGTAAAAACAACCCATCTGATTGCGATTATCAATAGTTCAAGGAATACCACTCGTGCGACACCATCTTTGCTGCTCTTTCACTCAGAAGAACATGACATTCCTATAAGGCGCTGTTATTTCACTGCCTTCTGTAATGTGAGGTACTTCCCCAGTCGATCTGTTTATATAAGAATGTCTTTCATCAGAGTCTTAGGCAAGGTGGATCACGTGCAGATGAGGTTGACTTTGGATTTGTACAAGTGAGCCACTATACCCCGCATACTCTTATTTAATTTTAATATGTTTAAATTTAAATGTAAGACTACTCAATAACTCCTAAAATGAAGTTCTGGGCCTAAATCTGCCGTTCTTCTGTAATGATTTAAGTATAGAAGTGCTATTTGAGACAAATCTCAACGTTGTTTATGAATTTGTTGATGTAAATAGTATTTATATGAGAACGACTGATTCGTCATCATACGTCGATAATTAGCGAGTAAGACCACATCCTGATTTGTCGGTGCGGTTCTCACAAAGCCAAATATGCAGACAGACATAGAGGTATATGATTCGGATGTAACATAGTGGTATACCATTGTCTAAATTAAATTAAAATTCACATTGTCATTAAGTTGTGGCATGTGCACTTAATAGATCAATGTACCTACTTTATTATGCAGGGTGTGACGGATGTAGAATCTTTGAGAGGTCATAGAGATGACTTGCGTAACTTTAAACCACATTTCCGATGAAGAATAATCTCAGCTTAAATGACTCTCTGTTCGTCATCGTAGATAATACTGGCTGTCTATCCTTTCTAATCCTATTTCACTATAATGCGTTAGGCGTATCTTTTGATGTAATAATAACAATTTGACATAATTGGAAATAACCATCTCCTAACTATTTAATTTAATTCTCCTAACTAATATCTACAATCTATTCTTCCTAAGTATGATATTTGTCATTTCATACTTTTGACATGAAGCCCACGACCATCCTGTTTAACACGAGACATGTCTTCACTTTTTCCACATTCCACAATTGGAACAATAATAATTAAGTACTTACTAAAATAGGGAAAAACTCGCTTAAAGTGTTTTACGATATGCAATAGAGACATAAAGAAATCACAAACTTGAATATTGTATAGTTCTATATATTATGATACTTTTTGCAATGGCATTTTAAAACCGAAATATTGGTACCTTCTACTTGGGATACATCCATTTTACCTTAGGAGCGAGACGTGCAAAGCCAATTCGTTACGGTATCGCTCGCACCCACAAATCAGGAAGCACCCAAAACGACCGGCTTCTATAATCTTCATAGTGTTAAAACTGCTTTGAACAGTGTTATATAATAATGATGATAAATATCATTCAATAAATAATTAGAGCTAGATGTATTCTAGAGTGTAAGTATACGTAACTTCGAGTTGCAAGCAAAAAAGAAGGGTTTAAGGTTGGCTAAAGGCAATGTGACATAATAACTAAATCACTTTGACTGCCATAGTGATTTAGTCGTTATATATAGATAGCTCGGTAACTCAAAAAACAAAGTTATTACTTATCTCTAGTATTATGTACTCGTAAAAAGCTCAACTTTGTAATTCTATCTATCCATCTGTATCTTCATGCCAAGTCCTTTGCGAAATAAAGAACAGACGCAATCCTCACAAATGAAATATGAATCATTTATACCTTCTTAAACTTCCATTCCATATATGGGGAAACGGAGCCTGACAATAATTTTACTGACGTGCACATATATCGCTAATCAATTTGATAGAGGAGCAATAAATAAATTAACGTATTATGTGGAATAGACATCATGCCATTTGTTATGAGGAACACCGTTCCTATATGAATTCTATGTTTGTCTGTCGCTTTTTTTTTTTAATATTCGAATTTTGACTTCAGATTCGGATTCAGCATAAAAAAGTAGAATAGGAATGTTCAGGAACACCGTTCCTATCTCATGGAACATGGTCAAAATGGCCGACAAATTAAAAAAGAAAATTGAATTGTTATATAATTGACGAGCCAGGTGTTCCTCTGGCAATGCAAGCTTGCCCATTCTCAACTGGTTTTTTTATTGTCATCAATGTCTGCATCATCGAAATCTGTTTTTTTTTTCAACCAGAACAAAGTTAAGATTCCATACCAACTGACGCTCATCTCAATCCTGGTTACACGCCTCCCTTCACGTTGGTTTACTGGTGTCCTTTCACTCATTGGGGTTTATGGTATATACTCCGCAACGGGGAGAACTATTGGGGATTAGAGAGGTCAGTGCTTCATCCCATTTAAATGCCACGGACGCAATGCGCGTGGGTTGATGTGGAGCGTCAATTCTACAGCGAGAAGCGCCCATTGTTTCATCTACTTATCCAAATTATGTACAATAAAACCATATATCGGGACTTAGCTTAAAAAAGCGCAGGAATTTCTGGATTTGTTGGGCATCTCCATACAACCGCCAATATGACTACATTATTGAAGTTACGTATATTTAATTAAACAAGTAAAACTAAAATTTCTCAGAGAGATATTACCGAATCCTGACTATTCTTGACAGATTATACAGAGTGTTAGAATAATAATTTTAAATGAATTTATAGAGATGTCAATTTTCGCTGTAATAGTTAACAAATTCTTTGGTACTTTAGCGTAGAGTGCATTAGCGGTTAGAAGTGTATTCATTTTCTATTGCCTGTTACAGTTGCGCACAAAAGTATCAGTTTGGGTTAGGTACATCAATAATTTATTATATACCTATAGAAATAACTTTAAGCGACTTCTAAAAGGTGGACTTATTTAAATAATCATTATAAATTATAAAAGACAATACCTATAATTCTATTGTAAGCTATTTGCATTCTGTGTAGATATGGCTTATTGGCCCCAAGTTTTCAGTCAATATTAATATTATCCAACTTGTGTTTATGTTCTGTATAGTTTAGAAAAAAAATTGGTGGATACTTTACCTATGTATTTTTAGAATAATTAGCCCGTCCACGGTTGTTTTACCTATTGTGCCCTAAATATATTGTCATTCATTATTAATATATATTACGCAATGATTATTACGTATCAAAATATTACGTTTCTAAAATATATAAACCAATAATGATTTTGTAAATGAAGCACATGTAAAATGCGCAATAAATTTTCTTGAAAGGGCTTTGTCACGAAATATACCACTCATAGTATTAGCTTTGTTATAAAAAAAGCCTATTAACAAAAATTTTAACAATTTCGTACGCAATTTATTAAAATGTATAACTTCGTACAAGTAGAATAATAACTTCGACTAGTTGACCCTGTAAAATCTCTATTTAGTAAGGACCAAATAATTATTATTTTACAAATTTTATCCCAATTTACCTATTTATCTTGACCAAAACCCATTTTGAATTTGTTCATATGTGTAGATATTTTTGAAGCCTGTTTCATATTATTCTAGAATTTTAGACGCAGTCACGTTATGATATTACTATTGATACCACTTCGCTTTATAACAATTTACACAGTTTTCTTTAACCCTTTGATACTTCAATAAACCCCACACAACACTATTGAAACTTTTAACAATTAAAAACGAATCATAATAAAATTGTTCTAATAGAAGAATAGATTAATTCTCGATTATTGTTCATTATTATGTAAATAGATAGTAAAAAGGATGCAATAATTTTTCATAATTTTATCTATAGCTATAAAAGGTTGTTAGAAAATACATTTTAACTCTATAATTTATGTACAATGTACATGTAAAACTCGTAGTTAGTAAAATGGCGATGTTTAAAGCATGTGCTGGACATATTTGAAGATGATTTGTGTAACATATGTTTAAATTGTATGATATGTAAATAAAATCTTTAAGTGAGACCTGCGAAATATAATTTTCTTCCGAGGTACAAAATATAAATTAACCATGTTGAAAACTATGATTAAACGAAAAATATAGAAAATTTGCTTGTATTATTTTGCTCCTCCTGTATCTACATATCATTACGTTACTATGCCTCTATAAATAGTATCAGTTGACAAACTCTGTGGCAATCGAGAACAGTTTAATTCAAAGGGTTGTGAGGTAGATACCCGCAATAACAAACATTTGTGATGAACATGTTTATTGACCTTATTTGAATTTTTTCTATGCATTTCATTTAAATATTTACGAAAAATACTAAACGGGTAGGTACCTAACTACAAAAAAAAATTGCTATACTTATATTAGTTTGAGAGCAGACGGCACTGAGTAGGTACCTACGTTGCGCGGAAAAATACAAGCGAGGTACATCTCAATAATACGAGTAGGATGGAGGAGAGACATCGTCAGGAAACCTGCACACTCAAGGAGTTATATTTCAAAAGACGTGTATACCTAACCTAAGAAAGTTCTCATTTTCCCTGTGGGACTGACGGCAGTTGCTTCATGTCAAAATCTATTTCGCCAAATCCTTAGGCTTAAATATTGGATTCCACCAATCCTAATGGATTAGGAAACGGGGTACGTGCAAACCTCTATTTAAAAAATTAAATATATTACCACTCCCACGTCTATATATATATGAGATCTGCATTTTTGTTGTTAAATACCCTTATTTATTTCCTAAAAAACATGACATGCCTACCAGTAGAACAAGACACGGGAATAAACTCCAAGTTCCCACTCAAAAATTAAGTATATTTTAATCGGTTACCTGAAAAATTTAATACACTAAACTTACGCATGTTTAAGAACGAACTTTTCAATTTGCTATGTGATAAAGGCTATTATACAATTAATGATTATTTGAACGATAAATTAACATGAAATTAATTGATTTCACATGAAATAATAAATAAGCTTATCTAGATATTATGACCAAATTTTTAGTTCTCTTAAATTCTGTATTTAATCATTTACACGCCGATATATATTCGGCAGAATATGTATGGCTTTCACTGTATTATTGTAAGAACATCATTTATGTACCCATATTCGGTAAATAAAGACATTCATTCAACGCTAGAAAGAAGAAGTCAATCTAAGTACAAAAGGAAGTATTCCTAGTGTCTGAGGACAGGCAACGTCAGATCAAAGTATACACTCTTGTATCTTATGTCGTAGCAGAAGCGAAATTTGTATGATTTTGTACAGCTTGATCTATCGTGGTGTATACGAACTGGACAAAGTTAGGACAGCTAACTTCAACACCAAGGTTCATGGGTTCGATTCCCACACAGGACAAACACTTGTGTGCATGAATGTATTGGTATGTATTAAGTATGTATGCAAAAAAGTATCGATTTATTGACGAGCTGGCGCAGAGGTTAGTAACGCTATTTTTGACATCAACGCTCTTGGGTTCGATTCCCACACAGGACAAACATTTGCCTATTACCCATAACACAAGCTGCGCTTACTTTGGGTCTAGATGGCGCTATGTACTTTGTACAGAAATATTTAATTATTTACTTAATTACATTTGTTTATGAAACTACTGTATCAAACATCCTGCTTATAGTTTTAATAAATATTTAATAAATATGTTAAAATAGCCAATGCTACTCTGTTCTCTCCGCCTACCCCAGCAAAGGGCTTGGCGTGAAGTTATAATACAGTATATAACTTCTAATTTCTTTGTCAAGGAAACAATCAATCAGTTTAAATAGGATATTTTCTTTGTATGAAAAGTACTATCGAGAAGTACTCATAGTAGAACTGAGGAAATGATACAACCTTGTATCTCTAGAAGTATCAGTCTAGTTCCTTTCAGTTCTTAAGGTATAAAATATTAATATGGCCATATTAATAAAATGTCTATTTATTATTTTATTACACACAATTACATTTATTTTTACTATTAACATTTTTTTTTCATTTACTTTTACTATGTTTTAATATCATGGTAATGTTGATACATGGACAATTTAAACTCATCATTTTGAGTAAATAGACTTTTTGATACTATGGACATTTTAATATTTTAGACCTTATGAATCAAAAGGGTCTAGTAGTACTGATGATCCCATAATCTATTGGTAGTGCAACAGGTACAGTTAATTTTTAAATTAATTCTGATACGACGCATTTGGATTTAAACTTGGTTTGATAGGCCCATTGTAAGTAAAACTTCACATTTTAATGTCAAAGAAAGAAACTGGTACCCAAGATACAAGCTCGGCCTGGTTTGGACCCCAGTGTTACAAAGGTATACTAAAATTTTCCATACATACCATCATCACGCCTGTCTCCCATTGGGGTAGGCAGAGACTATGGAACGCCAGAACGAAACATACCTATCTTGCTTCTTCTACACTCATCAACCTCTTCATGCATGTTCTGTGGTTTTGTTTTGTTCAAATCCGCAGCCAAATAACAGTCGATTTGTTGCGATGCTCGCAACACCACGGGATGTTACTCGCACGCTGCCAATCTTGTGACCTAAGGATGTTTCGTCACAGTACCCAGTGATTTCTCACCCTTCAAACTGGAACACAGGTATATAAATATAGCTGCTGGGCGGTAGAAATAGGTGAGACAGAGATACCCATGCAGATGAGTTTTGTACAAAGTCCTGGTCAAGTGGCCCCTCCTTCCTGCAGAGTTGTTACCTGCGGGTGAGTGACGTTGTTTGTAACCTCCTAAGGAGTTGCTATGTTACCATCAGGGATGGCAATGCACAAGCAATACTTCAATGCAAACATTCACTGGCTATGGTAACCGCTTTACATCAGGTATGCTGTATGCTTGTATTTCTCCTGACATGGTACAGAAAAAATTAAATATGATTGTTGAGATTCAATTCACGGATCTGGAAAATTATGGTCTCTCAACAACGTTTAGTCAATGTTTGGAATTAGATTGTAAATGGTTTTAGTTTTCAGAATAACCCTAATAATTTTTGCTTAAAGTTTATACTAACATTAATGCATTAAATCATCATCAGAAATCAGAACTGTGAACTAGATGAATCTGGGAGTAGTTACTCGACACTATACAACACGCATAAAAAATATTTATTAATATAATGTCAATTTATATTTACAGATAATGTCAGGTCAAGTTATGCACAACTTGTATTTTATGTCATAGCAGAAGCTATTTTTGCAAGGTCTTGTGTCTGTGGTGGTTTATACAAACTGGAGAAGTTAGATTGACCAGGTAACTCCAATTAGGTTTATCAACAGAGTTTAAATAAATTTATACAGGTAATTCAACTAAATAAAATGTAACAGACATGTGGTCCTCAGTTCTCTCGAAATACCACACTATGGATTTGGTATGAAGCTAGACATCAATAAAAATGCTACCATACTTGCAAAAACGATGTATTACACGAATAACCGTTGTATTCACTATTGTCTAAAATTCAATAAAATCAACAATTAATATATGAACAAATCTACTTAGTGGAAACCCTGGTACGCCGGTTCCATGAAAAGTTGACGGCATAGCTTTTAGGTTTCATAACTTTCTCTATCTTAGGAACATCTAAGAACCAACTCCAACCATTTTTTTCACAATATTCAATAGCGTCATTAGGAGACGAGAATTCTATTTTCATGTTAGAAAGAGGATCGCCAGATGAAGTCCAACCCATAAGTGGGTTTTCCCAACGTTGGCGAGTATCAAATTCCATCTCCCAATGTTGAATGTTATTAGTGCCACTCTGCATTGCATTTTTAGCAGGCTTGTAGATCCTCACACGGCGAGGTTTAATATGCTCATCAGGAACCCCTGTTATTGGTGATATGTCAACCTGGAATTTAAAAAAAAATTGTATAGAAACAAATATTAAGAAAGTAAGCAATTAAAAAAACATGTATACTTAGAGCAATCTATGTAGAGTTTTTAGTAGTTTTCATGTACATTAGCAATCTGCTTAGTACGACAGAGCTTGCTAGGATCATCTCCTAAGCCATCTAAGAGAAAGTAGAACTATGTTAAGTATTGTATGATTGTGACTTTCGAAATCATCTATATATATATACTTGGTTACCTTAGATGAGACCGTAATATTGTTTTCAAGAGCCGATCGCTCATTAACTTCTTCAGGCAAGGCTAGAAAGTTGTCGTTTTCAATTTTAGTCGCCTCATGCTTACTTGTCGGATCAACAGATTTGAATCGTTTGGTAGTTTCTAAAGCTGGGAGAGATCTGAAATTATACATAATTTAGCATTTTAGACATCTAAAGTTAAGCGCTACTTTGTTATGATCAACTGGGGAAAATTATGCTACAAAACTTCTTAGATACAATGATGTAAAATTGAACACAATCAATCATTAAAAATATAGATACTAAGGTATTGTTCAAAAAGGCACCTAGATAGCGAAGTCCTGTTTAAACTCGCGACGCGAGTAACTATTTTCAACATCGCTTTTGTTTAAAATGAACAAGATAAGAAGCGTTTTTACGAATTAGAATCGATTACACAATTGGGAAATTGATGAAGACGAAGAACATTCCGTTGTACTTTTTTGTTTGACAGGACAAATAACTAATGCTTGACAGTTTGGTAGTCCTAGATACTTGGTAATGTAATGCTCCTTAACCTCTTATCCAGGACTACTTCCTTTATACAACTTTACTTTATGGTTAGTGGAACGAAGAATTTAATAATCTTAACTTTTAATGACCATTATTAATTAAACTTAATGAAAACTTGAACTAATATGGATAATTTATAGCTGGGATTTTGACGCTATCAGTAAAGTCCTGTCCTAACGTCATTATTCAAGCTTTAGCAATTTTGACTTCGCATCAAAGATACAGTCATAACATGTTCTTTAATAAAATGGATAAATGTACTTACATACAGTTGAAAAATGATCTGTTTCATAGTAAAATATTCGTCTCGACATTAGTTACTTGTCAGTTGTGCAGTCATTGTTAAGTTTAATATTGTTGTAATTTTTTGAATTTCGTAACCAAACTGCGTACTCTGATGCTCGAATGTAAACGTTCAGGCGATCGTGTGCATACTTTCTCCCCTGCCACACGCGTTCAGTATCACGTTCAACAACAACGTCGAATTACAAGTCGCTATACCTTTCATAAGAATAAAATATAATAATTTAGGACACGTGCTGTCGCCCCGTTTATTCATCTTATATCTGGACAGTTGTCTTTAGAGATTAAGAAATATGAATGTGCGAATGCGAATGAGAGCATCAGTGGCCAACTGTCTGCTTTATCCAGACGACGCGGTATTCATTGCACAATTACCATCCGAACTGCAAACATTAGTTACAGCAATTAAAGATGATTGTATGAAGAAAGGCTTACAATTTAATGCGAAGAAAACCAAGATAATGGTATTTGATGGAGAGACAACCAGGAAGAACACTAGTATTACGGTTGATGATGTAGTATTGGAGCAAGTGGATGAGATTGTATATCTTGAAAGCGCTTTTAGCAGCGATACACCGCTTATGTGGAGAGACGAGTGAGTGCTGGGAACAGCGTGAATGGAGCGTTGGGAAAACTTCTAGGCATACGAAATCTAAGCCAGAAGGCACATCTCGCTGTTCACAACGAGGTGCTCATCCCAACGCTAATTTATGGAAGTGAAAGCTGGATATGGCAGAGATAGCATGAAAGTAGAATAAATGCGGTCGAGATGAGTGCATTGCGCAAAATTTGTGGCGTAACGCTTCATGATTGCGTTCAGGAAGCGTAAGACAGAGAGTCGGGCTGAAAGAGAGTATTGGTGTTAAGATAAGAAAAGGCAAACTCCATTGGTTCGGACATGTAGAAAGAATGCAGGATGAAAGAATGATAAAACTGATATACAATGCAAAAGTGAATGGATGCAAGGCCAAGACTAACCTACCATGGCCAAATTGGTCATGTTTTATCAGAAGGTGATGTCAATAGTCCTAGAAACCAGCGAGCGTGCATGAAAAGAGTTTTGAATGTTAAAGAAGTGAGTGAAGTGTGTGAGGACCGCGTCTTATGGCGCTCGATTCTTTCTACCTACCCCGCAAGGGATTTGGCGCGAAGTTATAGATTATAGATAATAATTTAGATTAAGTTAGTACTTAATAATTCCTTTGAAATTATCGTAAAATAAGTAATCTAAATCCACCCGTATTCTGAAATATCTTATACATCCGCTCAAATAACGTCACAACTAAAAAAAAAACAAGTTATGGAGAAAAAATATTCTTCTAAGTTTCACTTATTATATTATATATATAGCAACCAATAAGGTTGCTATTTTGAAAAATAAAAAAAACTGTTTTTATCTGTTCAGAAGCTTGCTTGGGGCCGCAAAATCTCATTTTGAATTCACTTGAAAATACAAGAAAACTATTAAAAAATATATATTAAAAAAAACTGTGTTGTGATGTGACACTACATGGTTAAAAACAACAAATAATATTCACCATTTTGTTCATTTTAATAAAGACAATTTATTATGAACCAGAAATATATAGAAACTTAAATTTACTGTATTTATCAAAGTAGAAATATTTGATGATGATGAAATTAATAATTGGCAGAGCTGCGATAGCCAGCGGAGCCACATTACCCTCAAAATTGCCGTTTGGGGTAGACTGATGTCATCCAGCTAGCGTTTAGACGGTAATAATGAGAAACTCCAAAATCGACACACTAATAGCTAACATATTGTAGTTTTGTATCCTTTAATTTGAAATTTAAATGTTCGTTGGTGAGGAAGAACGGTCCAAAATCGTTCCAATTAGAAAAAAAAACATATGGGAAAACGTATGGCCGGCCACTCTGCAGTGCAGAGTCTGCACTGCACTCCTATCAACAGAAAAAGTAACAGCACTCGTCGCTAGATGTCGTACAGGGTTCTATATATTTTAAAAAAATTAAAAATAAAATATTTAAATATTTTTTAAATTTAAAAAATATCAGCTCTGCCTACACAGCTTGCTGTTATTTACTAGTTAATTAATCACGTGGCGCTCCGCTCTCCCTTCCTACTCCGTAAGGGATTTGGCGTGAAGTTATATATGGATAGATAGAATGAAATTAAATTTTTAAATCATCTAACTGAAAAATTAACTTCTAACAAAATAAAACATTAATCAAGTATTTAAAAATAATCAAATAAGTATAAAAAAATAAGTTTAAACTCAAGTTACTTATAAATTGTACTTATAAGTTTGTAACTGTGCATTTTTTTAGCAGGCAGCTACGGAATTCATCTACATCTTGATTAGCCTCTCCCTCGTGCCAAGAAATAAAGGCTCATATAACCTGTTATTTACAGAGACATGTTACTAAAGGACTCGCCATACGCGTGATTCTGTTAGTAAATAATTCTACCATTTTTGACGGGGGACGAGGTAACTACTACATAGAAACGATTACAACACGCGCAAAAACTTTTTGTGTTGTCATGAACGCACACATGAAAAAATGTTCAACACTAGGTCATTTTACGCACACTACTAAAATATTCACGACAACATGCTAGCAAAATATACTATAATATTAGAAAAGTAATAGGGATTGACAAATATCGATATTATAATTTCAAAATATCGATATTTACGACGATAACGGTAAATGACAAAGATGAACATATAAATAAATATGCTATACTTAACATTGGGCCCTCGCGGGCACTTAGACACGTCTTACTTTTTTTTTCTTTTCTGAAAGTTCTGAAAGAAAGTATGGTGGACAGTGCGAAAGAAGCATGTGGATGCGCAAAGAGACATAGAACACTAAGAGGAGATGCCTGGTGGGATGCGGAGTATCAATCCTCCGTGGAAAAAGAGGAAAGCGTGGCTGGATTACGTATCATCTTTGCACCAGAGTGATGGTATGAAAGAAATATACCGTCGATGCAAGAATGACTCCAAAGCTTTAGTGAAAGAGAACCGTGAAAGACTACATAGGAGTGAGGAAGAGAGGCTGACGAAGAACTTCGAGGCAAATACCAAACTCTTCTGGAGAGAGGTAAAGAAGTCTCGAAGTGGTTCGTCAGCATCTAGAATGGACAAGATAAGATGTAAAGCTGGTGGCATTCTTGCTAACACTCAGGAAGTGTTAGAACGGTGGAGTGAATATTTTAGAGAAATGTATGATTATGTCCATGACGCTGGCATTGTGATTGAGCATGTGATTGACTCGGCAGTGCCAGCGTACCATGAAGACATTACTATGGATGAGTTTGAATGGTCGAAACGAAGTTTTGAAAGATGGAAAGTCAGCGGGAATCGATATGGTAACAGCTGAGATGATCAAGCTAGGTGGTACCTACGTTAGGGACGCCTTCTGGTTTTTGAGCAAATTATGCTGGAGAACCGGAAGGGACCCGAGCGATTGGAGACGCGCAGTCTCCTACCCTTGTATAAAGGCCAGGGCTCACGTGTATGGAAATAATTGAAAGGAGAATGAGGGTGAAATCCGATGGAATGCTTTGGGAAGCACAGGGAGGATTTCGAAGCGGCAGAGGATGTACGGATCAAGTTTTTTCACTCCGCAACATCGTAGAGAAGCATGTGGCTTTGGACCAGAAGGTTTTCTGCGGTTTTGTGGACTTTGAGAAAGCATTTGATAGAGTCGTGCGAAAGAATCTCTGGAACATTTTGCCCAGATATGGGGTTGACGGTGACCTACTCCGTGCTGTGCAATTCACTTATGAGAATTGTACAGCATGTGTGCGGCTGGACGGCAGCTTGTCGCCCTGGTTTGATGTCAACATTGGTGTCAGACAGGGATGCGTGCTGTCGGCTCGGCTGTTCATCCTATATCTGGACAGTTATCTTCAGAGAATAAGAAATATGAATGTGGGAATGCGAATGGGTGACTCAGTGGTCAACTGCCTGTTTTATGCAGGCAACGCGGCATTAATAGCAGAATCACCATCCGAACTGCAAACACAACAATGAAAGATGATTGTATGAAGAAAGGCTTACAATTGAATGCGAAGAAAACCAAGATAATGGTATTTGAAAGAGAGACAACTAGAACGAATACTAGGATTATGGTTGATGATGTAGTGTTGGAGCAAGTGAATGAGATTGTATATCTTGGAAGTGCTTTTAGCAGCAATGGTAGGTACACCGCTGACGTGGAGAGAGGAGTGAGTGCCGGGAATAGGGTGAATGGAGCGTTGGGTAAACTTCTAGGCAGCCGAAATCTAACCCAGAAGGCACAGCTCGCTGTACACAACGCGGTGCTAATTCCAACGCTAACTTATGGAAGTGAGAGCTGGGTATGGCAGAGAGAGCATGAAAGTAGAATAAATGCGGTCGAGATGAGAGCATTGCGCAAAATTTGTGGCTTAATGCTTGCTGACCGCGTTCGTAATGAAGACGTGAGAGAAAGAGTTGGTCTAAAAGAGAATGTCGGTGTTAAGATAAGAAAGGGCATGCTCCGTTGGTTCGGACATGTAGAAAAAATGCGTGACGAAAGAATGACGATACAGATATACAATGCAAAAGTGGAAGGATGAGATATACAATGCAAAAGTGGAAGGTCGAGGAAGGCCGATACTAACCTACCATGACCAAATTGGTCGTGTTTTATCAGAAGATGATGTCAGGAGCCCCAGGAACCGACGAGCGTGCATGAAAAGAGCTATGAATGTCACAGAAGCGAGTGAAGTATGCAAGGACTGCATCTTATGGCGCTCGGTTCTCTTTACCTACCCCGCAAGGGACTTGGCGTTAAGATATACATACATACATACTTCTTTTTTTAATAATTCCTTAGTATATTTTATGCATTTCTCATAGTTTGCATCACTTTTGATCTACCAGCTTTTCAGAAAATTGACATTACTATAAATTTATGTCAATCAAGCTATACAATTATAATGACCTATTAATAACTTCACACCTAAGGTACGTCCTATGTATGATATTATTATTTATTATCATCACATATATTACACATGAGTACCTGCATTATATGAGTTATTGGGAGATATTAAACACACTTCAAGTATATGGGAATAAAAGTAAAATTTTTATTTTCTATACAATTTGCTCACGTATATCTCTACTACTAAGACTAGATGAAGTGTTACATTTTTATGTTTTAGTGATCTTATGACGATTTGCTCCATGACACTAAATTCTAACAGCTAATCACGGAGTGCAAAGTGAAATTGATCATAGTTTTTCTTCATGTTAGTAAGTAATTTGTGTAGACTTGATACACACTAGGAGAATATGATATTATAAATAAAACAAAACACATGTACTTATGTTAGATTTTTTCATAAGAGACTAAACTAACAACTGATAAATATTGACATTAAACCTTTTTAAGAAATGAAGATATAAAAATTAAATGATTTATTTCCCTTACAGTATACAATAAGGTGAGATGAGACCATCGTCATACCCACATCGCCAAGTGAATTTTATGGGACACTTGTCATAAGCAAGCCCTAAGACGAAGAGGTTATTATATATAATAACTGTTTAATAGTTCCACCGTCTTCCTCCTGACTTCATGATCAGATCTTCCTTAGCAAATTGTAATTATTATAATGTTGTATTATCACAAAAATGTGTATGTTTTAAATGTTAAAAACAGCTCCCCTAAGATTTGAAATTAAGTAATAAATATAGGCTAAATAAAATCATTTAAGTATACAAAATGTATGTAGACAAATATGCCGTACTATAATAATAATAAATAAAATAAAAAATCGTTTATTTTCTCATCACAATATTTACAGTAACAGTATAGCTAGGTGACAAATACAAGATGTAGTTATTGTGCGAGACTGGAGCCTCTGAACTAAGCCGGAGCCTGTATCTCAGCGCTCCAGTGCTCGCCCCTCTTGTCGTCTGCTTATCTAGTACTTGAGAAAATTGAAATAAAATTACAGAGTTTGTTACAATTAGATATAAAAAGTTTTTTTTTTTTTTTTGTATTATTATGTGTAGCATTCTATGAAACAGAGAAGAATAAAATATGTCCGTTTTGTGTGGGTACTATTTGTGTGTATAAGTGTATATAGCGTGTGTAATAAAAGTGTGCATGAAATCGTTTAGTGCGAATGTGCATTTTAAAGTACACAGAAAATTGCTAACGATCTTTACTGTCATTGTGTAGGTTAGGCATTGATAGGAAGTAGTACGCGCGTAGTAGTAGTTAGGATTGAACTGTAAGAAGGGTTTCAGTGTCAGCATAAGTTAACATCTGAAGAAAGGTTGTAACTATTCTTTTCGACTGGAAATTAGTAAGTGGAAGGAGTTTCAATTTGCGATTTAACTTATTGTACAGTAACGGGCCGAGAAAGCAGAAAAATCGGTGTGAGAATGATGTCCTGAGAAGCGTAGAATTGAATACAGGGCGGCTGCGGTGTGATTTATAACAGTTGGGGTCGTACACAACTCTACGGTGTTGTTTTAGTGTTGTGTGGAGGATAAAAAGCTGTCGCACGGTCAACACTTGGGTGTATTGGTAAAGGTCGAAAGTGGGAAATAATATGTTCTTAAATGTGCATACTTTAAGTACAGCCCTTTGGGCTCTTTCTAATTTCAGGAGGTAAGTTTTATCAGTGCCTCCCCAAGACGTGATGCAATATGTTAAAAGGGATTGACAAAGTGCTAAGTAGGTCATTTTTAATACTGTTGGATCAGCCAGATGTCGCAGCCGCTTGAACACATACATAAGCTTACGGATTCTACCAGCTGTAATATTGAGGTGTGAATGAAAATTTAACTTCTGGTCTATATTTACACCTAGGTACTTTATTTCCTCTACTCTGGTTAGTGGAGAACAGGAACATACGGAAAGTGACGTAGGGTGGTGAGAATGTGCTCTGATAGAAAATTGGGACAAGATATTTCTCGGGATTTTCTTCATAGAAAAGGTCACATATTGAGTTTTTTGGACGTTGATGGTTAGAAGGTTGGTTTGGAGCCAGGATGTGACAATATCAAAACCGGATTGTGCGAGGAAGAATACCTCATTCCAGGTGGCACCGGTAAATAGAAGAGCTGTATCATCAGCGTACGAGATTATTTTGCAGTTGGGTATTTGAAGTGCGCACAGGTCATTGATATAGACCAAAAATAGGGTGGGGCCTAAGATACTACCTTGGGGGGTACCGTATTCTACCGGCAGTGGTGAACTCATATTGCCATCCAGAACAACACTCTGTGTGCGCTTGAGAAAATAGCTCTTGAATAGTGAAAGAGTGATGCCTCGGATTCCGAGATTTTCTAGTTTTAATAACAGTATAGGGATCGAAATCGTATCAAAAGCTCTTGCAAGGTCCAAAAAGATTGAGAGGCATTTACTTCCTTTGTCAAGGCTTCTAACAATGTGGTCTGTAAGTTCATGAACCGCATCCCCTGTAGATCTTTCCCGTCTGAAACCAAATTGTTGAGTAGATAACAGATGATTTTTTTCGAGGTAAGAGAGAAGTTGTTTATTGATGAGCCGCTCGAGTATCTTAGATAACGCGGGGAGTATCGCAATAGGACGGTAGTTGTGTGGAATAGAGCGATCACCGGCCTTGAAGATGGGATGTATTATGGCCTTTTTGAAGGCTGCTGGAAAAATGCCTGCGGATATAGATATATTGCAGATGTGTGCGATGGGTGGGGCTAGGAGTTGCTTATATTGCCTTATAAAGGATGTGGAGATGTTGTCCCATCCCACTGCACAGTTCATCTTTAACGAGTCAATTATGTTCTCAGTGTCTTCTACAGAGACTGGGAGAAGGGCAAATGAATGAAGAGGAGGAGGAGGGTGGTCTCTTGGAAAGGGGTAATAGGTAGGGTCTACAGGGTGAGAGCATGAGTTGTGTGTTATAATTTTATGAGCGAGAGCTTTGCCTATGTTTGCGAAATAGGAGTTGATGTGATCAACGGACTCTTTTGGTGTGGGCATACATTGTAATAGATCTTGAGATAAGGTAGCTGATTTATTTAGATCGGCTACGTCTTTTATGGCGTTCCATAATTGCCTCGTGTTGTTACCAGCCTTGGTAATTATTTCTTTGTCGTGATTGCGCTTCGCTGTTTTAAGGAGTGAGTTGCAGGTATTTCGATACCGCAGGTAAGTTTTTCGCAGAATGTCATTATTAGGGTCGGTTTTTAGTCTTTTATGCATCCCGTCTCTATTCCTAATACATCTTAGCAGACCAGGTGACATCCACGGTTTGAGTGATCTACGTCTGCGTGATACGAGAATTGATGTCGAGTTAGAGGAAATAGCGGATTGTAGAATATCAACGAAGAAATCAGTTGCCGTATCTGGGTCCGTTGAGTTGAATACTGGCGAGAAGCTTGTATTTTGTAAGGACTTGTATAGATCACCATAGTTTACTTTTTTTGATATTTTAGGTGGTTTTGTTTTCTTGATGACTTCAAGAGCGAGAAGTACAGCGCTGTGGTCAGTTACTGAAGAATGGATAACACGAGTGTGAGCTGAGGTTGATGATCTGAGTATTACGTGATCCAGACATGTGTTACTGCGTGTGGGAAGAGTGTGCGCGGGAAGTAAACCATGATGAGCTGCTGTGTTTAAATAGTTCTCGGTCACCTCATCTAGGTTAGTTGCGGATATATCTAGATTTATGTCGCCCATTACAATGACATTTTTTAGTGTTTTAAGTGAGTCTAAAGTGGAATGAAACGAGCGAACAAAATTTTTAGGGTTTCGGAAAGCGCATGGACGGTAGATAGCTAGTATTACAGTTTCATTATTTATTTTTATTTGTAGGCAAGATGCTTCCGATATGATCTGTTCAGTGACATTCACGCCTTGGAGTGTATTACTAACGTAAACGACAACTCCATCATTTTGGTTCGATGGATTGGTGGAGGAATAGCACGTAAAGCCGTTTATATTAATTACATTTGGATTGAGTTTTAACCAGCATTCTGTCAGTATGATTATGTCTATATTAACATCTAAGGTATCCATTAAGACTATCAGGCTCGTCAAATTACGGGATATGCTGCGTATATTTTGCGTTAGAATGTTCAGCGAACTTTTGTGTTTTGGGAGAGAGTCGCGCAGCTGTTGGGGATCACAAGCAAGAGAGGAAGAGACTGACACTGTGTCTATATTATTTAACAAATCGTTGGAATTGAATGTTGATGTTTATAAATATAGAGTGCCGTGAAATGGGCACCACAGAGACACGGAGGGAGGGAGATGTTAAGTAAAAGAAATTGATTTGAAATATAACATAAAATATGGGTTGCTGCTCGGGAAATAGTAACAGATATGGAATGTGGCCAATATTTCGGATAGTCTGTGTGTACCTTGACAGGAATTTGTATGTGTAGGTGTAGTAAAGTTTTTGTGTAATGTTGCGGGTGTCTATTTTGATATGTTTCTTTGATATATGTATTACAAAATTATACAAAAATAATATAAAATAATGAATACATTTTAAAGTACAAACCATAACTTGGGTTAATATGAGCTTGCGAGAAATAATGTTTCTAAGTGCACTATTTGTAAAAAGTAAACAGAGCAATAATAATGAAAATGATCTAAAATTAAGATTATGTACTAGGCATGCAATTAACCTATCTATGAAAGCTAGTCATTGTTGTTTGTTGCTCTTCAAGTTGGCAAGTTGTACCTCATTAGTCACCGTTATAAGTGGCGAACCATCAACCTGGCGCAGCAAAACTCTTCCACCGGCTGTCCAACAGTATCTGAATTGGCCTGTCCTAACGAGCTCGCGGCCCAGGTAGTATAGCCGACGAGCCTTTAAAGTGAGACGCTCAGCTATGTAGATTACACGTGGTGCACCTGGTAATCCGAGGCACGATGTGTTCAGCCGTTGTTCTTTATGTTCCATGTTAAATTTTTTTGCAGATACTAATATGTCGTTCTTAAGTAGCACTGTTGACAATGAGACCAGAATAATGCGGTTATCGGATTTTCCTGGTAAGCGACGAATATCCAGTATATTATTTTGCGAAACATTAACAGATACTGTTTTGAAAACCGTGGTAGCTATATCGACAAGCTGTTGCTGTGTTTCTTTTTGCGTGCATGGTATATTACGCAGTTCAATTTCATTTAAATGAGACTTTCGTTCCAGTTCTTCTGCTTTCTGTTCCAGCAGGGTAAGCCGCTCCTCGTGCGCATTTGTATTATCCTCCAATTTCTCAACCTTACTACTGAGATCTTCAAATTGAGAGGCCATAAAATCGATTGCTTTTTCAATTTCGGTATTAGTTTTTTGAATATCGAGCAATTGCTCCTTAATACCGGTTAGGTTTGACTGGAGAATGGAAAACTCAGCATTTTGCTCCTCCTTCCAAGATGATAGTAAACTTTTAATATACTCCTTGAAAGCATCAAAAGCGCTTTCAAAATCAGGCTCTCGGTTTCTTTTTTGTCGCAGTGCCGTTAACTTTTGCTGGGTGCAAGGTGTTTCGTTACCAAAACAGAGATTCGAGTCTGAACCATATTTTTCTGGTAATTTTTTTGTAGGAGAACGCTGCATTGTTAAGCGCGTGAATCAAAATATAAACAATGTTGTTGGCAAAAAAATTACCTAGTGATGCGCTGCAGGTGACGTCACTGATTCAACTCCGGCGCAAGGCTACAACGAGCAGCCGATCAAACAGGTGGTTTGAATTGAGCAACCTGTTGCACACAGCACTCCCGCGCGTTATTCTTAAAGCGATCACCGTAGAGCTATGGTGCCCTGGTACTCAGCACTTGCACTTGACACACTGAACTTTAAATTTTATTAAAATTTAACTATATTTTTATTTCTGGAGCTAGTATCAACGCGTCTGCACTGTGCAGGGTCCGAGAGGGGAGAGGGACTATGCCCTCAAGAAAATGAAAATAAAGACATAATCAAACTCACAGAACTCTTCACGGACCTCACGGTAATCTGATGACTAAAGTAGTGCTAGGGGAATTGGGTACGTAGATTATGGTTTTGAGCGGGGCTAAAATTGTACAGTTAATTCATTCAAAAACTGGGTGTTATGGATTTTTTGTAGAATGACTTAAGAAGAATGTTTAGTTGTTCAAAGTACGTTACAACTATATTATTGCCACTTAAAATAGGATATTTTAATTATTAATTATATTTCTATTAATAAGAAAAATATAGTATATGAACACAGATTAATAACAGATACTAAACCATGTTGGATATTAAAAAAAATAGTACACTCGCCAGATGCGAAGTAGGCATGAACGCTTGCAATACAAGTAGTATCAGGTTGCCATACTTACTAATAACGTAGAAAATCCTTAGGAGTTTACTGTTAACTTCAGTGATACAGGAAGTGCGGTCTTCTGTAGAGTCAGACTGCTTATTAAAAGAAATCTGCGTTCTACCAGAACCAGTACTAGCCCAATGGATAATAAATCAGCATATTTACCAACTGGTCCCCGGTTCGAATCCCGGCACGTATCACTAAATTCGTGTTTTCGGATTTAAGTACCTATTTGCAATTATCACAAAACGTCCAAGAATATTATTTTTATATATTAATTATTTTTATTTCTATTTCGAAAGACATGTGCCTTAACCTAAAAAATCTGGTTTTCCCTGGCGTTCGTGGAGATCTGACGATAGTCGCTCCATATAAAAAATCCCTTTTCAAAATCATTTTGTGGTTATCTTGGGAATTCCCTCAAAATCTAAAATGTTTGTTTATGTAGTTGTAAATGGAGTATTCTTTTGCCAGGCAATATTAGATTTTAAATTCTCATAAAATAAACGTAAAGTTAAAAGTTGCAAAGTTAGTCTAGCTGTAGCTTCGTTGTGTGCGTGGGCACGTGACCACTAGTCTCATACGTATTGAAACGATTAATTTATTTTGCTGTGGATTAGGCAATTGTCAGCCATTATTATACTATGCAATATAGTTAAAAATTGCATGGAGTAGTCGCGGAATATGATTCGATTGCATCAGTACTCGATTACTGAATCGATTTCTCATGTATTAATCGTTATCATACCATTTTAATTTCTTTTATATGAAAGCAAATAAAATAATACTTGCATATGAAAGGTAACTCAATATTTTTGCAAACTAGAAGTGTTCGACCTTTTTTTGCATGACATAACTGCACAGTTTGGCATTTTTAGTTTAACTTTATGATGTTACCTGAGCGATAACGATTACAAGACTGTTAGAGAATCGATTACGCACGAAGTATTTATGCGCGCAATGGATCACAATATCTTGTACCATGACAGAGGGGAATGATCCTACGAGGCTGGTCCTTTAGTAACATGTCTCTGGTTATTTACAATGGGTTCATCGCTATTACTATCGTTTTCTGTTTATTGACTTCTCTTGTTATTTCTTCCTTTTTCTTCTGTTTTATTTTCGCCTATCATAAAGTTCATATTATTTATTTTACTTTCATAGTAGTAAATAGGAACATTGTCACGAGGTACCTGTAAAGCTGCCTCTAAATTGTATACAGCTACAATAAGGTTCTTGTTTTGCTTAAGAGCTTCTTCGTTATTCTTCCTTAGATAAGTTCTTTTTAATTACGTGTTCAACATATTTTTGAAGTGAAAACTTCTTTAGCGGCGTTGTGCACTTTTTGGGATGAGTAAAAAATGCTAAACTCACGTCAGGACACGTGACCCTGACCGTAAGATTTTGGTGAGAATTAGAACTTAAGTTCGCTGCAGCGCTAAAACCTTAGTTACCTCTAACAGGAAATGTGTATAAAAAAATTTTTAGGACTGAATTTAAAAGAGGAGATTGAGTCAGGAAGATATCTCAAAGTATTTTTTTCTACGATAATTAGTTTGCGAGATAATGCTGTTTCAAAGTGGCATTTCATGATACGTGACTTGAAAACGCTTCATACTAAGAGACCGCGGTAGATGACGTCACAACTATGAAAACTATGAAGAAATGTATAGATTTCATCTAAATATTGATCATCATGATTTAAGATATGAAGTTTTTTTTGTCATAAAAACTGTTCGTTTTTTACGATTTTTAACACCAAAATTAAGACAAACAAAAAAACTACAGAAAACTAAACTACAAAAAAATGTTATTGTTTTACTCTATATATAATATATAGATAATTGTGAGATTTAAAACGAAAAATAAATTTTATGCATATTCCCTATTAAACAATTAAAACATGAAGCGCTAGATCGTTCATTACGCGTTTCGTTCAACGTAGTTTATCAATATTACTGTTTGGTTTAGGCGGCGAAGGGCGCTCGCGCGAGTGTGCGTGTGTGTTTGAGTTTTAGAGATTGGCGATGATGATGGTGAAAGAGTCGTTGAAATTATGGATGAGTTGATTTTTCTGAGAGATAAACTTTTTAATGTAAAATAATTGTAATAGTTCTGATGTGTTAAATTTTTAATGTAATATAAATTGTCATGTTTGTGTACGATAGCGCAATAAATTAATATTGTATTTTACCACATACATGATAGTACTTTTATACTGATAAATAAAGCAATTCGTGCGAAATTATTCCCTAATCATTCTAAAATATTCATAAATACACAACGTTAAAGTTCAACTTTCTGCCGGCACTCCCGGAGTGCAACCCGCTTTTTTTTCTTGAGGTTTTCGACAGAGTTCAATAACATACAAACATAACTCGACATGTGTCAGTTAAATTGCAAAAACTTCTGACAACTTGATCTTGACAACAAAAACTATCTCAAGTCTACACTGTTTACTTTTATTGTATAAGTAACAACATTTTCTTCAATAACTCATTACAAGAACCATTACCAATAGAGAAATATCAATTTATACAATATTCCTAAATATTACCACCACTAAGGCTGCATGGAGCTGGGGCCCCACCAACAGACGACATCTTAGAGGTAAACCGCATCGGTGACCGACTTATGACCGTACAAATGCTTATCGATGGAATTGTGATCCACAAGTGCTTACACGCCACAGGCCGATTCTAGCGAAACTGATAGGATGACATTCTGGAATCAACTCGGTACAGTACTTTGTAGTATCCCGTTGTCACAGGGTATCGTTTTGGGTGGAGATCTTAACAGTCACGAGGGAGAGGCGTGCGAGGATTTAGAGCTTGTTCACTGTGACATTAGATACGGTAGTCGTAACACTGAGCGGGTGGATATCCTCCAGACTTGTGTAGCTACCGATCTGCCCATCGTAAATACATAAATCAAAAAAACCATAGGTTTAATTATTAATTAACAGGAGCGGAAGGGATACTAGGTACCCAATTTGATTTCTTACTCACCAGGAGACACCACATCAGCAAAGTAGCTAACTGCAAGGTCATATCCGGCGAGATTCTCAACCAAGGGTGGGCTGGTGAAAGAAGGAGATTTTGTGGTGGAAAGACACAATATGCGAGGACCTCGCAGTGAAGGAGAAGTGGTGCTCACAAGCCACTAAACAAGCACCATAATTCTTTATAGTGCTTGTGAAGCCACTGGCGCTCCCTCCGTTATCAGGGTCTAGTCCCTAGCCCCCTTCTTCAGGCGTTATAAGTGGTACTCGTGCCACTTATGAGCTATAATAACTCCAATGGGCTCTATAACTAATAACTTATGAGCTTTAAGAACTCCAATGGGCTCTTCGTCGCATGAAGAATAGGAACGCAGTCGAAGCCGATGGAGTCCCATCGAAGGCTGGAAGACTATGGGGCCTCGTGGTGTGAGTATCTTGATCGATCTAAATAACCGAATACTCTTTACCGGAAAAAATCCAAACCAATGAAGACTGAATGTCATCACTCCTGTTTTCAATGGAAACGGATCAGTACCGTTACCGTAGTATAAAGGACACGTCTCACACCATAAAGCTATTTGAGCGGATAATGGACTCCCGGATCCAGCAGGAGTGCGTATGGCTTCCGACCTGATCATGTGACCATGGACCCTGTTTCTGCCCTAAGGGTGTTCCACGCGCAATAATCTGGAGGGCACTGAGGTCCAAACGAGTGCCTGAAGCGTTAATTTATATTTGACGAAACATGTATCTCGTTTCTTATTCCACAGTTAGGCCTACCGTTAGCGATACACAGCCCTTTCCCATTACTGTCTGGATCTATCAAGGATTGGTCCTTTGTCTGTTTCTGTTCTGCGTAATATTAGACGTAGTGTCTCATGTAACTAGTCTGGCCATAAATACTGTTACATAGAAACTTTTTTTTTTTTTGACTCTAATTATTTTGAATTTAAAACGCGTTTAATATGTTAAAAACTTCTTTAGATTTTCCGCCGTTTTACGTATTCTTTTCATGTTTGTTATCAAATTAGTATATGGAATGAGGTGTTAAAGAAAATAGGATTGCAGTGATTGCCTTGCACAAAGTGGGTATGGAGCCGTCGCTCATATTCAAGACACTTCAAAAGCTTGGTATCTGCCGTATGTTCGTATATTGTACTATCTTCAGATATTACAACACATCCTCTGTCAGATACCATAAAAGATTGGGGCAACCGCGTGCTGATAGAACTAAGAAGGTTGGTAGTGCTGTTAAAGCTAACATCCGCGGTCTCCACTCAAAACTTAATGCCGTCCACCAACACGTTGAGACGTACTATCGACAGATATAGACCAATAACAATAGACCAGTTCTTTATCTACAGGGCTATTACTGCTCATATTCCATATTGATTTACATTACCTTATCCAAAATCCATACCGCCCCATAGCTGGAGTAAAGCGAATTATTTCTTTTCTTTAAATAGATATTAGTTATTACTCAGAAACCAAAATACTAAACCACGTTTTTAATTTAAATATCAACACCAGTTGTAAAAACAAATATTCTACAAAATATCAACAAAGGTGATACACAGCCCATTCTCTCCTACTGTATTTTATCTGTATTTTACGAACGCATGCATTAGGCCGAAAACAGCACCCCCGCTGCTAGCATATCAACTCCCAGGAGTACACCAGTAACTTCATATACTTGCGGATCACTCAGATGATAAACAAGCATGTAGTCTATCTGATCATAGACGTAATAAAAAAGTCAGACAGAATGTCGCTAAGAAACAACTGAAGCACCACAATGGCGGCATGTAACTATGTGTGGGTGTCAAGTGGGTTGCCAGATGGAAGAAAATTTCCCATTTCTTTAACTAAAAAGAAATAAAAAAATTATATGATTCGTTACTGTCTTCGGAACTCGAATTTTGTGGATTGTTGATTTGACTTGTGTTGTTTAAAATAGGTATTGATGAAAATAATTTAAACACATGAAATATAACATTACATATTCCTTGTATTATGTAGGACAAACAGAAGTATACTTATTTGAAATAAATAATGCCCAAACAAATAGACCAATTTTAATGACCAAACGAGGCATAGGCGAGAGAGAGGGAGGGCACGACGTTAGCCTGACTGGGGAAGTACCTCCACCTCACAGAAGACGGCAGCCACTCCTCAAAATGTATATTGCATATTACACTGGATTTAGATGGAATCCAGCCGCTTTCTTTCCTGGACTCTCTTATGATTTGTACCTATAGTTGTAAAACAACGGTTGAAAATGGATATTTATTCAAAGTAGACGTTGATAACTCATAAACAACGGTTGAATACCGGTTGTTTATCCTACTGCGATCAAAAAAAAGGAGATTACGTTTTTACAGTTTTTGTTCCGTAATTCATTTTTTCTTATACAACGACGGGTGACATTCAAGCATACGGCCCACCTGATGTAAAGTAGTTACAGTAGCCTATTACCCTTATAATAAATTAAGTATCACTCGCGCGATGCCTCTTCTGCTGCTTACACAGCAATTCCTTAGGAGCTTACTAGTGACTTCACTCATACGCAGGAACACAACAACTCTAGGGAGTTGTTATTTGGGTGCGATTTTCTGTGAGGTGGAGGTACTTCCCCAGACGGGCTGCATGATGCGCCCTACCTCTCTTGAAAATACCCAGACCAATACAAACAGACATGTTCATGCATACAAATGTCTTGTGTGGAAATCGAACCCACGAGCGTTGGTGTCAAAGTCGCGTCATTCACGACTGAACCACCGAATTCATCATAAATTCAATTCCGTAGCCACTTTGTGCATCATGCCATGCTGCCGCTATGCGTTCGCGAACCGGTTTCATGCAGACAGGGATTCCCCCGATTCATTCAAGTGTGTGTGTGACAATCGAGTCCATATTGGCTAACATAAAAGTTTTATTCATATTTTTTGTTTCGCGCTGTAACACCAAACTCCTCGCTTCGCTCGTACCTATTATTTTTACTACTACCTTTTATTTTTTTCCATTGCAATGCACTGCAGATAAATAACACTTATTAAGAAATATATGAAAACAAATATTAATCTAGAACAAATTTATAAATATTAACCTTATGTATTAAAATGATTAGGATTACCGGTCATTAGTGTAAGAAATCATATGCAAACAAATATTGGTATAAACCAGGTGTATTATTAGTGATATATCATCATTAGTATTAAATATTTTTATGAAGAGTGATCACTATGATGTATAATTGTATGAAAAATATTTTCGGACTTCCGATAATAGGACTTAAAAAGTGACTACCTACTAGTGTCAACTGTGTAATCGCGAACAATAATGCCGCCATCCACCGTAGTAGTGTTTGGGAACGTTTTCTAACCATCTCTGAAAATCATCGCAATAACACGTAACGTGCAATTATTGCAATGCGCAATATAAACATGCTCAGGCTAACAGACTGAAAGAACATTTAATTAAATGCAAAAAATGTCCTAACGATGATAAATAAAATTTTAGAGACTAAAATAGAAAAGGTGTCACGTCAATAGCTCCGCTTTTTTTAGCCACGGTAGCGAAAATCACATGTATGACCCGGGAACACCGACCTCATCGACTACCGTAATGTCATATGAGTCTGCTCAGCCACCTTCTGTCGCACCTACGTTAGCAGAACCTACATTACAATATACCCACTAAGACGTAGACACTGTTTTACAGTTTCATCTAGACATCACTTAAGTCGTTCATTTTTGTGCTTACTTACATAAACAATTGAAGTGATAATTTTAAAATAAAGGTACTTTTACCTACGCTGAAGTATCTCATGAAAGTTACTTTACAGATAAATTATAGTACTTATCTTTAATTAAAAAAAAAACGATTAAGTACCTACGTAAAATTGGTGCATTCTATCAATTACCTAGGAGAAAAAAACTGGTACCATTTAAAAAAACTTGTTATTATCCGTTTCAAGCCATTTATAACCGTTGACAACGGTTGAAAACGAAAACAACCGTTTTCAACCGCTTGGTTGAAATCGTTGACAACCGACTTTGCATCTACATTTGTACCCAATCATTCTTCCATGCATCGTTTGACGATGGAAATCTAAAAAATATTAAAGGTATGAATAATAGTGGTTCAGTAAAAGAATCGTAGGATGTAAGTTTATATGTCTATTTAAACAAAATTAGGTCAAAGTCAAAGTCAAAGTCAAAATCTTTTTATTCCGTAAAAATGGCTACATTTGTTTGGAATCGTCACAATTTTTTTTTCCCTACCGTGCAGTTCATGACTAGGTGAGCACTGATAAAAATACTGCCAAAAAACTCAGGCATCCCTCTTTTGGTATCCAAACAAATTTACATAATTTATTAATTACATTATAATTGGGTCGACTCCATCCCAGGCATTTTTATCATTAATATAGTCAGATACTTTATAATATGCCCTGCTACACAATTTGGCTTTAATGGTAGTTTTAAATTTGTTTATTGACAATTCTCTTATATTGCTGGGAAGTTTGTTATAGAACCGTATACATTGCCCCATAAATGAATTACTTATTTTGTGGAGACGGCTTGGATGTAACACAAGATTATGCTTATATCTAGTATTTATGTTATGGAGCATCACTCTTTTTACAAAATGAGTATATGTTTTTATGGACATACAAAAGATTATCATAGATATATTGCGATGCGACTGTTAGAATATTTATTTCTTTGAATTTTTCTCTAAGGCTCTCCCGGGGACCAAGTTTGTAGATAGGTATCTGAATTAAGTAAGAATTACAAGAGAACAAAAGAAAAATGATCTCCCACATTTACGCTAATTTGGAAATGTGAGTTATGGCAACATCGGTCGTTTTATTGTTTTGAAAAATTAATTTAAGTGAAAACGATTAGTTAATCAGAAAAATTACTTGCTTACCTATGAAAAGTAATCCCTTGGCTTTTTTAATTGTACCACTATGGTTCCGACGGCTCTTCACCACGCACGACGGCATTATTATTATTTTTCGACAAGGTTATCACGCAGCGAGGTGTCGGTGCGTAATGGCGGGCGGTAGACTTACTATGGTGTGAATGTGTGCGTGTCGGCTCGTACGTATAGCGACTGACTTACTATGGAGGTGCTTCAGTGTTTAGTTCGGGAGACGGTGTCTGCTTTTTTTATTACGTCTATGTATCTGATACAGTCACCATTATTTATGGGCTCAATATAGTACATGGCCAACACTGTAAAAATATATTCGCACCCTGTTTTCAGAATATAAACTGAAAGTATAGACTACGTAAAAATGGGATTAATTTACAAATGTCAAATATGTGTATTAGACGATACAATATCGACTATACAATACGGTTGTTGTGTTTGACGATAGTGTAAACCGCCATTAATTTACAAATAATATGAGAACTTGTTGTCAAAACGGAAAGAAGAAGAAGATAAAAGTGGCAAGAACAAATAATGTGATTGAGTGATTGCTTTGCTCTGCTCGCAAATTCAATTCAGTCTATTCTTCGTTTTCGTAATCTTAATATTTTTAAACAATTTATTAGTAATTGTCTAGGCTTTGCATATGTTATTGCTTGGGTTTAGGTGATACTAAATCATTTATCTACTTTTAATGTGTGTATTTTTGGTGTCTGTAACGTAAAATATGTTTTTCAACGGCGCTTGTGAGATCGAATTTCTTCTGACAGCTGTTTACTTGTAAAGGTAAAAATTCTTGTTTATATAAACTTATAATTATTATTTATTCTTTATGAGAACATAATAAGCATAGTCTAACATTTTAGTATAAAATTTTGATATATAATGGCATATACAATTTTGAATAATAGCATATAACATCACCGGTCACCTTATCGAATAACATTTGTCCTTGAAAATGTTTGAAATTATTTTGAATGTAAAATAAACTTCTATTTTTACTACCGTGTTGCAAGATATCTTAAGCATTATCATTATAGGTAATATTATGTAAAGTTAATTCCTAATACTGGTATATTATAGCTATGCCATTACCAGAAAGAGTTACTAGTTTTCAATTCCATTTTATTTGACGAAATCCCCTATTAGCAATTTGGTCCCTATAGGCCAGTTTCTCAGATGACAAGCTATACTCAGAGGCTTTTGCAATGAATTCTGAGTACAAAAGTAATTTGAAATTTTATTGAGTGTTATGGCAGACATTCTCTAAGAAAGTAATAAGTATGAAATGCATGCAAATTAGAAATTCTTATCAAAGTTTAACATGCTACTCATGTCTACGCAGCTGCTACTATCTATAAGTAAGTGTGGAAAACTACATAAAGATTACAGGGTCTAATGGCCCGTAGAGCCAAAAACTGCTAAAGATGCTAGCTAAAGAGAGGTAATTCATAGTCATATTTAATAAGCAGCCCAAATATAGATTTACTATTGTACAAATAAAAGGATTTCACACAGGTCACTGAGGTTACCAATAAGCCTCATTAAAGTTCCTGGGTTTACTGCACAAATTACAATATATGATTAAATAATTTTTACATTACACACACTTGCAATAACCCTATATCATCTATATCATATCTGGTGAACTATGAGTATAGCTGCTGTATGTGATAGTACACCTTCACATAGGAGACATGGCACATTCTAAATATGTGCCTGTTTTCATGGGTGATTAGGTTGTTATAAATTAAATTGCTTCATCTTAGTCATGCAGAACACTGTTCTGGATGACTAGATGAAGCAATTTAATTTAGCAACTTTTATGATTAAGACACACACATGTAAAAGAAGAGCAATGAATGTTACAGAAGCAGGTGAGGTGTGTAAGGATCGAGTTATGTGGTGCTTAGTTCTCTCTGCCTATCCCACAAGAATATAATATAAAAAGAAGTTTAATTAGAAATGTGAGCTTGCTTAACCCTTCGAGACCCGGGTGGTCGAATACGACTGCGAAATGTATGGGAAAACGTATATAACGGGTTCTGACTGCTCAATAGGGGACCAGACTACATTTTGAAAAGTGTTTCAAAATTAATCATTATGCATATTTATCACTATTAAAAATATAATTTTAAATAAATAAATCTTTAAATGTCACAAAATGATGTCTAAAGAATATTTATCGTAAAAAAAATGTGACGTAGTTCACATTTGACGGCTTGTTGTTTGATTACATACAAATCTATTTACAAGCCATGAAAACTAAAAAAAAATATTTTATTCCTCATATTAAAGATATTTGAAAGTCTATAGGACATAACTAACTTGTTAATAACTTATTTTGTTTGTCAATCTATCAATTTCAATAGTAGCTAGTAGTTTTATGGTTGGTAGTTTATTTACTTATAAAGGATGTGCGTGTTAAGGCAATGCACCATTTATGTGGCATTTTTTAATAAACAATCTTTAAACATAGTTTTATTTATAAAACAGTACATTTGTCACCATTTTGTATGGTGCTAAATATCTACTATGATTACTTTGCATCATTTTTTGAATTGTTGTCAGATCCCATTTGACCATAGCAATAACAATTTGGAGCAATATTCAATAAGAGCTTATTCTCTCTCATTAACTCTCATCTTTGTGTAAGTAGGTATTATTGTTATAACTTTTATAATTTATATATTTTGATAAGACCATCACATATCTATTTTTTGCAGCACACTATCTAATGACCACTGCACACCAAAACACCATGGTACATACTTTGTAAACACTGATCTAGAGATTTTTAAGAGAGGTAGGACCCAGCAAGCGGTCATGCTGTGCTCCGCCCTGTCAAGCATGCTGCAGTGGCGGGGCATGGCAAGACCTTTTGCTCTAAGTATCCGTCTGGGGAAGCACCTCCACCTTACAGAAGACCGCAGCTAAATGACAACTCCGGGAGGATTGTTGTGTTCCTGTGTGTGAGTAAGGTTGCCAGTCATTTGGGAGGTCGTTGTGCAGGCAGCGGGAGAACCAGCGGATATCAAACCGCCACGAACAGTGGGGGCGCGGAAGGCTGGCGCGGCGGTCAGGCAGACCCGGTGAAACGGCTGACCGCTGGCCGCCCGCAGGTCAGTAGGGTTCCCGAACCCGGGGATTACATAATCTCCGCCTCAGGAGGCTGAACCGCAAACCCGCGAAAAATCCCTGTTGTAGTGGTCGTGCCGGAGAAGGACACCGGAGTGGACCCGGCTGCTGCAGCAGGGGGGGACCGGGGGCCCTTCCGCCCGCCGTGCCAGCAAACCGCATAACCTGCTCTGTCCAGTGGTGGAAGATACCGCGCTTTTGTCCTCTACTCTGTCGGCTCAGCGACTTCTCTTTTTGGAACCTCAATCGATTTTAAAAATGGCACCGATAAGAAAAGGAAAATGGAAAATCCCAGTGGCTGGCTTCCACAATAAATGTGGATTTTTGTAACATCAGGGGACTACACTCCAACATTAACGCGGTTCACTACCACCTCGAGACCGCTCGGCCGACCGTTCTTTTCCTCACGGAGACACAAATATCCTCACCGGCCGACACCTCTTACTTACATTACCCCGGGTACAAACTTGAACACTTATTTGTACGTCGTGCCGGGGTATGTATGTTCGGGAGGATATTTATAGTCGCCGTCTTCGTAGCCTGGAAGACAAGGACCTGTCATTACTTTGAGTGCGCGTGGATCATGGCGGCCACACCCGAATCTACGCGTGCCTTTACAGGTCCTATAGCGGTGATGCAGACACAGCTCGTTTATTTGAGGACCTGCAACTGGCGACTGACAGAGTTATCGAGCAGTATCCTTCCGCGGAATTAGTGATTTTGGGAGACTTTAATGCCCATCACACCGAATGGCTTGGCTCTCGGTGCACGGATTCCGCGGGGAGATGAGCTCATGACTTTGCTCTGGCCTCTGGTTTCTCCCAACTGGTACATTCTCCCACGAGAATACCAGATATAGAGGACCATACAAGCTCCTGCTGACAACACGTCCGGATGAGTACAACATATCAGTGGATGCGCCGCTTGGCTCATCGGACCACTGTCTCATCCGAACCCCAGCGCCTTGTGCCAGGCGTGACCCACCTCGGCCTACCGGATGGCGTCGCGTTTGGCACTATAAGTCGGCAGACTGGGACGGACTGCGTGAATTCTACGCATCGTACCCGTGGAGGCAGCTTTGTTGCAAAACAGACGATATAGAATCCTGTGCGACTGCGGTGGCTACGGCGATATTGGATGGCATGGAATGCTACATTCCCAGTCGCTTAGTGGTTACTGCGGGAGCTAAAAAGCGACCGTGGTTTAATCGGCCTTGTAGAGAAGCCAAACTTCTCAAACAGGCTGCTTTCGAGGCTTGGACCACGGCGCGTGCTAATGGAAATCCTGATGTCTCTGTTTTGAAACGCAAACTGAACGCTGCCTCGAGGTTCAGTAAGAGGGTAATCGCCAGAGCAAAGTTAGGTTTCGTCGGTAGAGTAGGCGAGCGGCTTGCAGGCCTTCCGGCTCCCAGACGGACGTGCTTTCTGGTCGCTCGCTAAAGCTGCTGAGGGTAACTTTTGTCGGTCGTCCATGCCACCATTGCAAAAACCGTATGGCAGTCTGGCCTATAGTGCTAAAGAGAAAGCCGATTTACTTGGTAATCTCTTTGCCTCTAACTCGACTTTGAATGACGGGGGAGCTGTGCCACCTACCATCCCGAGGTGCATTAGCTCAATGCCGGAAATCTCAATTACTCAGCGAGATGTTCGGCGGGCGTTGCTCTCCCTCGACATTCATAAGTCGAGTGGGCTAGATGGCATACCAGCAGTGGTGTTAAAGCAGTGTGCTCCTGAGTTGTGTTCTGTGCTAACGCGCCTTTTCGTGCTTTCCTACTCCACTCGGCAAGTCCCGTCTTCGTGGAAGACCGCCAATGTGCACCCGGTGCCCAAAAAGGGCGATAGATGAGCTCCATCGAATTACAGGCCTATTGCCATAACCTCCCTTCTCTCCAAGGTTATGGAGCGTGTAATAAACACACGACTCCTAGCATACCTAGAAGATCACGACCTAATCAGCGACCGTCAATACGGCTTTCGCCACGTTCGTTCGACTGGTGATCTTCTAATGTATGTTACACCGCTCGGCTTCGGCGATTGAGAGTCAAGGTGAGTCATTAGGTGTTAGCCTAGATATGGCAAAGGCGTTCGATTGGGTCTAGCAGCGAAGTCTTCTACCGAAGTTACCATCGTACGGGCTGCCGAGGGTTTGTGCAAATGGATTGCCAGCTTCTTATCCAGCAGACATATAAAAGCCGTGATAGACGGTAGTTGCTCCGATAGCATGGATATTAATGCTGGCGTCCCACAGGGCTCTGTATTGTCCCCGACGCTGTTTCTGCTGCACATTAACCCTTCGAGACCCGGGTGGTCGTATACGACCGCGAAATGTATGGAAAAACGTATATAACGGGTTCTGACTGCTCAATGACATGTTGTCAATCGACAGAATTCATTGTTATGCGGATGCAGCACCGGGGACACTTATTTTACAGGTCGTGCTAACATCCCTCGTTCCCTTGTGAAGGAAAGCCGCGATAAACTTGTGTCTGAAATGGAGCGTACATTGTCTAAAGTGTCTGACTGGGGGCGATTGAACCTAGTTCAATTCAACCCTACTAAGACACAAGTTTGCGCGTTCACCGCTAAGAAAACCCCATTTGCTGTGGTTCCCCAATTCCAGAACACGCCGCTCAGAATTGCTAAGAGCATTGGGATTCTCGGTATCGAGATCTCCAGAAGAAACCCGGTGTGCTCAACCGAGCTAAACAGTACTTCAGCGCGGGGCAAAGGCTTATGTTATATAAGTCCCAAGTCAGACCGCATATGGAGTACTGTAGCCACCTTTGGGCGGGAGCACCTGAATACCAGCTACGACCTTGTGACTCGGTACAGAGACGAGCTGTGAAGATTATCGATGATCCTGAACTCACACACGGCATTGAGCCCTTGAGTTTGAGAAGAGATTTTCCCTTCCCTTTGCGTGTTCTACAGGCTGTATAATGGGTTGTGTTCTGAGGAGTTGTTCGACATTATACCAACAGCCTCGTTTTACAATCGCACAGCTCGCCGGCGGCTGTGAGTTCATCCGCACACCACAATGCACGCACCACGCAACCACAATGGTCGCGCACTGTGCGTTTCACGAGAAGTTTTCTACCGAGAACTATTAAGTTGTGGAATGAGCACCCTGGCGAGGTTTTCCCAACAACAACTACAGTATGGGGTTCTTCAAGAAAGGCGTGAAGAGGTTCGGCAACGCAAGAGTGGCACCCCTGGTGTTGCAAATGCCCATAGGCTACGGTAACTGCTTACCATCAGGCAAGCCGTACGCTTGTTTGCCACCAAGTGGTATAAAAAAAATCTAGGATAACTCAACATGTCTACTATAAAGTAGTATTTATGTTTAAGCAGACAATGAAGTCTCTTTTCAATACAATATCATTAATTTTTTTTTTTAAGGCACATTAGAAATTCTGCACTTGCTAAGTAATGCGTTCAAGGATTAGAAAATAATTTATTATTTGATGTTCTTATTTTCTAAAGTTCTTATGTTGAAAGAATTCTTAAGATATAAATTATCTTAAAAATTCTTAGCCCAGCAGCCTAAATATTTTCTATATATTTTCAGATTGCAATCACAACCATTATGTCCCAGTAAATGCTCATTGTAACCCCGCAGGGGTTACTTTAGAGCCTGCGCTCTACAGTACCTGCTAATTTTGATTCTGCTCACTATAATAGTACATATCTAGAGGTCTTAAAGACAAAAATATTTTAAGAGGAAATAAGGTATATTGTTGACATTCGGCAGTAAAAATGAGTAAAAATAAAGCAGAAGTGGATTGTACAAGACGGTGCAAATCTCGACACCATGGGCAGGCCCTTACAAGCGCAATCACCAAGAGGTCCAGTAGTGATGAATCACTGGCATGCTTCATAAAAGCTACATGCGCCAATTTTGTCAAGGCATTTGATTTTGAGGTAACAATTGTAATGTTTTGTCTTAGGTTTTCGCGATTGTTATAAATTGAATTAAACAATTTTTAACGGAAGTCTTCCTGCGACCACCGACGCTGCAAAACGTTCGAAACGTCAGGTTCAACAAAATAAATAAAATACGTTATATTTCCGTTAAAAATATTTTAATTCAATTGTAATATTTATTTTTTTGTTTATTATTATGGTTGGGTCCTTTTCTAAGCGACCTTAGCCAGTGGAAGGGCATGGCACTAAATAAAGATAGGGTTCAAAAAGCAAGGTTTACTTCGGGCGCCAGCCACGCTCCTTCCATAATATAGCCCTGAACAGTCCTGCGATGCCTGAACATTTAATCTCAAGAAGAGTGGAAAAAAAACCATTTGAAATCCGATTAATGTTTTAATACTTTTAGGGGTCAGGTGTAGCAAATTACAGTTAACTAAAATTCAACCAAAAACAAGATTATAAAACTAAATTAGTAAGGTTAGTTGTGTACAATGGCCTATACCAAAATCTACTGCACCCCTGTATTCATCTACTTAGTCTGGCCATAAATACTGTTACAATTAAAAATAAACAAAATATTACATTTGAATTTGGAATCTGTTATTTTTATATGATTGTTCATTGAGTTTTCTCATTTTGGCGCCAATACATTGTACAATATTTTGCGATATTAAAATGGAGTGGGGTGATAAATAGAACCGAATCGCTGTGATTGCATTACACATAGTAGGTATGGAGCCAAATGCAATTTTTAAAACTCTCCATACGCTTGGTATTAGTAAAATGTCTGTGTACCGGGCTATAAATAGGTACAATGAGACCTCCTCTGTTTGTGACAGAAAAAGATCTGCCCGTCCACGTAGTGTTCGTACGAAAAAGGTGGTCAAAGCAGTATGGGAAAGAATTCGAAGAAATCCTGTCCGAAAGCAAAAGATTTTATCTCGGGAGATGAAGATAGCACCTAGAACCATGTCGCGTATTTTAAGAGATGACTTAGGACTTGCAGCCTATAAGAGACGTATTGGTCATTTCTTAACTGATAATTTAGAAAAGAATAGGGTGGTAAAATCGAAACAACTACTGAAGCTGTACGCAAAGGGAGGTCACAAAAAAATTTTGTTTACGGATGAGAAAATTTTTACAATTGAGCAACATTTTAACAAACAAAATGACCGTATTTATGCTCAAACCTCTAAGGAAGCTTCCCAATTAGTCGACAGAGTGCAACGTGGGCACCATCCGACTTCAGTGACGGTTTGGTGGGGTATTAGCTATGAAGGAGTGACTGAGCCATACTTTTGTGAAAAAGGTATCAAAACATCGGCGCAAATGTATCAAGATACCATTCTTGAGAAGGTAGTGAAGCCCCTTAACAACACCATGTTCAATAACCAAGAATGGTCCTTCCAGCAACATACGGCGCCGGGTCATAAAGCTCGGTCTACGCTGTCTTGGTTGGAAACGTACGTTTCGGACTTCATCAGAGCTGAAGACTGGCCGTCGTCTAGTCCCGATCTTAATCCGCTGGATTATGATTTATGGTTAGTTTTAGAGAGTACGGCTTGCTCTAAACGCCATGATAATTTGGAGTCCCTAAAACAATCTATACGATTGGCAGTGAAGAATTTTCCCATGGAAAGAGTGCGTGCTTCTATTGATAACAGGCCTCAACGTTTAAAGGACTGTATGGCAGCCAATGGAGACCACTTCGAATAAGCTTTTTATATTTTAAATTGTTTTATATTTATGTATTAAACTAACACACTGTAAAAGTAATAAATGTTATTTGCAATAGAAATTATTATTTTCTTTGTTTCAGTATTTATGGCAAGACTAGGTATAAGCAAATTATTTCTTAGGTAAGGTGATGAATTTAGATAATAATCATTTCTAAGAGAAAATCTAAAGTTCAGTCACTATGAGGTCAAATTACTAAAGTTTCAAGTTTCTAAGGTCAAGTTCTACAGTCAAATTCTACCGGTCAAAATCTACAGGGGATTACGATATCCCATTTTATCAAAGTAAGAAAATATACGATACTCCCACGTCCCACACCACGACGCCGTACTTAACTTCCATGCACGGACGGGCCTTCTCCGTCGATTCCAAATTCCAAAGTCAAATTATCAACTTCAAGAAAAATGCTGTTTTCAGCTGTAAAGGAATACACATTTTTCCTGGAATTTATGCAATTTACTTTGCATCACAAAATCCAATAGCTAGGTAGCCGTTTTAAAAAAAAAATTAGGTCATTTCAGACCTTTTAAAGCCATAATTCAACGAAATTAATTTTTATCGCCCTGTCGTGGCGAGATTAGACCAGAAAGTCAGAACAGAAGTCAAAGTGTCATTGTGCAAATCTTTCTTTTTTCAAAATCAAATGCCTTTTTCTCGAGGGCAAAGGGTTTTTAGCTCCTACAGGCTAATCATTCTCGAAGATTCCATGTGACGAAAAAGATACTTGTCACACAATATTAAAAATGCATTCCCACCACACAATAATAAAAAAATAATGTTTAATTAATAAAAAACTTATTAATTAGCTGAAAGCTTAAAACCTGACTACGACAGAAAATGAATTCAACTACACTAGGGCACAAAAACATATTCATGGGCACTTTGACAGACACGCCGCCTGAGCCAGTTTCACCGCTCAGGCTATTAAATATATGTCACTGCAAGGAGAATTTAGGGGGTTTAGTAATATGAGGGTTGAATGTTGATTGCACTTAGAAAATGGACAGTATTATTGTGTGTAATATTTCGCAGGGACGAACAGCTCTCCACATGTCTGCGTCGCGTGGTAGGACCCGCCTTATGGACTGGCTCATTAGACATTCCACTGACGCCTTTGTAAATGCACGCGACCGAGAATCCGGGTACACCCCGCTACACAGAAGCATATTCTATGGACAGATACATTCGGCCGTCACTCTCATGAAGATTGGTGAGTTTTATAACTAGACTACCTGTGTACAAAATAGAAGAGGATCACAGGGCCGCAGTATTTCGGGCCGCAGCTCCAAAATCTTCAGTTTTCAATCACTAATATATATTAATGATCGAAGCCTAAAATACACCAAAATTATTCTATACTAGCTGTGCCCGCGACTTCGTCCGCGCGGAATAATTTACTTATATTAATGAAAATAAATAAAATTTCTAAAATGAAAGTAGCCTAAGTTACTCCTTATTACATCAGCTATCTGCCAGTGAAAGTCCCGTCAAAATCGGTCCAGCCGTTTCAGAGATTAGCCGGAACAGACAGACAAACAAAAATTGTAAAAAAAAAAAAATATATTTTGATATATGTACCGTGTATACATCCATATGCATTTAGAAGAAAGCGGTTATTTTAATATTTTAAACAGACACTCCAATTTTATTTATCTGTATATGTTCGCGACAACTATGTACATAAATAGATAACCGTCGCGCGTAGTTATAAGTGATGCACATTTTTATATAGTTAATAGTTATAGTTGTTTGTATTAGTTGTTTATGTAAGGATTAGAATAGGTTTACACAGTTTTCATACATACTTTGTTAGAGATAAGTTTTACATGTTTAGTATAGGTACGAGCTGTTGCAAGCCAAGTATATAATAAAGTTACAACGGCGAATTACTGGCTGCAACAGCTCAATAGTGCATAGATGTACCTATTAACGTAATTTTAAGTTTATAATGAAAACATTTTTATGTAAAACTTCACTGACCCATAGGTTTTGACAATAACTTTAGCAAAAGTTTTTATGGTTTTATATGAAAAAGGGTCAAATGTATGAAATAATAGTACAACTTACAAACATTTTAGACACAAATAAAGCGAGCACGATCAGGTATTGCCTCTAGGTCTGGGCGATTTTGGCTATTGCTATCTCTTTCCCACACATGTGTCTCTCGCTCGCACAGCGGGGGTATAAATATGGGCCATACATCGTCGATCGATACCAGTCGTCCGCTACACTCAGCGCTCACACTACAGTGAAATAGCCAGCCAAGTCACTCCAAAGCCAAGCCAGTCCAGACCTAGCAGCAAGTACCTACGGCTCCATACTTCTGAAGACAGCAACAGGCGTTTCATTCTGCACCAACCCACAGACCTGCGACTTACAACCGGAGGTCGAAGAACGAAGCCCGCCAGTGCCTACATTCTATTATTTTTATATTCATTTACGAAAGTGTACGGGTCGTATCGAAGGGGCCCGTACATTTTGGTCCTTCAGCAGCCGGATACTGGGAATAGTTCTTCAGACGACGAAGAAAAATGCCTGTCACAAGAAGTATGGAGTCGGAAAGGAGGACAACGCCTGCTCAAGTCGACGGAGCCGCCGCCGCCGCCACAGTGACGCCCGCCGCCGCCGCCACAGTGACGCCCGCCGCCGCCGCCACAGTGACGCCCGCCGCCGCCGCCACAGTGACGCCCGCCGCCGCCGCCACAGTGACGCCCGCCGCCGCCGCCACAGTGACGCCCGCCGCCGCCGCACCCGCCGTAGCGACGCCAGAGACGTCTACAGCCGAAACATCGACGACGACGAACACTACGGCCACTGCAACGACTGGCGAGACGACAGCGACCGGCGAGACGACAACCGGCAAGACTGCAGCGACGAACAAGACAGCCAGCCCACAGAAGGAGGCCTCTCGCCGCCCGCCCAGCGCGCCCCGCACTACGTCGACAATCAAGCGGAGAGCGCTGGCCAAGGCGCGAGAATTCCTTCTACAGAAGGAAGTGGAGCTGGCAGCTGCACGTGTCGCCGCGTTGGAGGCGGACTCTGAAGACGAGATCGAAGCAGACGAGGACTTGGCAACTAGGAACGAGCGAACAACCGACTGGGTCAACAGAAGCACGCTGGCACTCACCATGGAGCCCTACGTACCGAAGCCCGACGTCCCAGGCCCGGACCATCGCAGGACCGATGAAGAGGAGGTTATAGCAGCGCCGCCGCCGCAGACGTGCAGCGACGCACTTCATCGGGGCCACAGCGAGGTCACGCGGCACGCCGAGCAACAAGTACCGGTTCCAGTGAGAGAAGATATAGAGCCAGCACGCTATTGTGAAGAGAGACGACCGCAACGGGAGTTTGACTACAATCAGCTAGCAACTGCCATCACACTTGCAGCGAGAGCCGTTCAACCCGCCATTGCACCGAGGACCGTCGAGTTACCGTCTTTTCACGGGTCATCGAACGAGTGGCTGCCATTCAAGGCCGCCTATGATGAAGCTGCAAGTCACCTCTCCGAACAAGAAAGGCTGTCCAAGTTACGTCACAGCCTGAAGGGAGCCGCCAGAGATGCAACACTATGTCTCTTCGTCGGGTCAACGACTTCAGAAGAAGTTATGAAGATGTTAGCCGCGAGGTTCGGTCGTCCAGATGCACTGGCAATGACCGAACTGAACAAGCTCCGTGCGCTACCACGACTGGCCGAGAACCCAAGAGACATCTGCATCTTCGCTTCAAAGGTGCTTAACGTCACAGCCACAGTTAAAGCACTGAAGAAGCATCACTATCTACACAACGCCGAAGTGGTACGCAGCGTCATTGAAAAACTGCCGCCAGCGCTGCGCTACAGGTATTACGACTTCGCCGCCGAACAGCCGGAAGATCATCCAGACCTTCTCACGCTGTCCAAGTTTCTGGAAGTCACCGCCGATCGATGTGGAAGCTACGCACCGGCCGAGCTCACTGCGGTTGAAGACCGGCGGGAGCCTGCCGTACGAAAAGGACTACGTGCTTACCACACTCAAGATCAGAAGTCTACTGCGGTGCAACTAAAGTGTCAAGTTTGCAAGAAAGAGGGTCACCATCCGTACGACTGCAACGTGTTCAAGAAAGCCGACCAATTTGCGAGATGGGAGCTAGCCAGAACTCACAGGCTATGCTTCCGTTGTTTGCGAGTCCGCAAATTTCGGCATAACTGCAAGCCAAAGCAGTGTGAAGTCGACGGATGCAAATACACGCACCACCCTCTTCTACACGACACAAAAAGGAAAGAAAATGAAGTTGAAAATTCAACAGCCATAGTTACGTCGACAAGGGAAAATTTCACTGCTGCCTATCTCAAGATTCTGCCTGTACAAGTGACCGGTCCGAAGGGTACATACGACACTTACGCCCTTTTGGACGACGGCTCTACGTGCACACTCATCGAGTCGGCAGTGGCGAACAAGATCGGCGTACACGGGCCGCCCGCGCCTTTTTACATAGAGGGTGTGGCCGGCGCACGTATAACGGCCGATACATCGGAACGTGTACACTTCACTATACAAGGAAGAAACTCAGTGAAGCACGATGTGTCGGCGCGTACAATGGACAAGCTGATGTTGACGACTCAAGGTGTGCCACGTAGTGTCGTGAAACACTGTCGTCATTTGGAAGACATCGAAGATCAGCTGATTTATGAGGAAGGCCATCCAACCGTGTTGCTGGGTCAAGATAATTGGTCGTTGCTGCTCACACACGACGTGCGAAGAGGGACCACAGCCCAACCAGTCGCTTCATTAACCGACTTGGGATGGGTATTGCACGGCGCGACGGGAAATAAGAAGAAGCAGCAAGTCCATCGAGTTAGCCATCTGACTACAGTAACACTAACGGAGGAACAGACAATGGATGACCTCATGAAGGAGCACTTCGCCCTCGAGTCTCTGGGTGTTCAGCCTAAACATTCACACACCAACGACGAGCTCCACGCGCTGCGCACACTCGAGGAGAAGACGCGTCGATTACCGGCGGGAGGGTTTGAAACAGGATTGCTATTCAAACAAAGCGATTTTGTACCGCCGGATAACTACAACACAGCGATGCGTCGCCTCGAGTTAGTCGAGAAGAAACTCGACAAAAATGTTGAATTGAAGCGGCGCTACGAGACACAAATGAACACTCTGATACAGAGCGGTTATGCAGAGAAGGCTCCAGCAGTGAAAAGCGACAGAACTTGGTATCTGCCACATTTTGCAGTTATCAACCCGCAAAAGCCCGAGAAACTACGCATCGTGCACGACGCGGCAGCCAGGACCCGTGGTATCAGCCTCAACGACATGCTGCTGTCTGGGCCCGACCTCATACAGTCTCTACCCGGAGTGCTGATGAGGTTCCGTCAACGCCCAGTAGCGGTCGCAGCCGATATCAAGGACATGTTCCTGCGCATCAACATACGGGAGGAAGACCGAGACATGCAGAGGTTCCTGTGGAGAGAAGACAGAAGAATCGGTCCACCCACAGAGTACCGCATGAGAAGCGTGATCTTCGGCGCCACGTCGTCACCATGCACGGCGATATACATCAAAAACAAAAACGCCGAGGAATTCAAAGAACAGTTTCCCGAGGCAGCGCAGGCAGTGATAGCAAACCACTACGTCGACGACTATCTTGCCAGCTTTGACACGGAGGAGGTCGCCATACAAGTATCAACACAAGTCGCTAATATACACAAACGAGCGAATTATCATCTTCAACGCTGGGCATCGAACTCAAACAAGGTGCGCGCCGAATTCTCCACTACACCTAAGGGGAATTTAGTGCAACTCGATGCAGAGAAGATATTGGGCATGGTGTGGGACCCGAATGAAGACTATCTGGGCTTCAACATCAATCAACACAAGCTTCCGCCTTCAATATTGGAAGGCACGAAAACACCGACGAAGCGAGAAGCCCTACGTACAGTGATGTCTTTGTTCGACCCGCTGGGCTTAGTTACACCTGTTACAATACAAGCGAAGAAGATTTTACAAGATACTTGGCGTACTGGAATCGACTGGGATGTCAAGTTGCAAGACAGTGAAGCCGAAAGTTGGTCATACTGGCTCTCTCACGTGAGAAGACTACCGAGCCTAGCTATACCAAGATGCTATCCCGGCGTATCGACCGCACATACGAACGAGATACATACTTTCGTCGATGCAAGTTCGTCGCAATACGCCTGCGCTGTGTATTGGAGGGCACAGGATGCATGCGGGAATATACATGTGTCGTTGATAGCTGCAAAAGGCAAAGTTGCACCGTTGAACAAAGTGACGTCAATACCGAGACTCGAACTCCAGTCAGCTGTACTTGGGTGTCGTCTTGCGCGCACAGCCATAGACGAACACGACATAAAGCCGACCCGCCGAGTATATTGGTCGGATTCACGCACGGTACTCTCGTGGCTACGCACTGGCCCGCGAGCGTACAAGCCGTTTGTGGCCCACCGGATCGCGGAGATCGCCGAGGAGACGAAGACCAGCGAGTGGAGATGGGTGCCTACCAAGGAAAATGTTGCAGACGACGCAACGCGCGACACTCCACACGACTTCAACTCCCAACACCGGTGGTTCCACGGGCCCGCGTTTCTACGCGAGTCGGAAACAAACTGGCCGCGAGAGGTCAATGAACCCGACCATATGGGTCTGACCGGCGAGGAAAGAGTCAACTTTGTTCGAAACACTACATCACCAAAGGAAGCACTGCCCGACGCAACTCGTTTTTCAAGTTGGTTAAAGTTAGTGCGTACGACGGCGCGTGTATTACAATTCATCGAACTTCTGCGCATCAAGAAACAACTGTGCAACGCGGCCTACAAACGCAATAAGAAAAACGAAGTTGACGACGCTACTTGGACGAAAATAAAGAAAGCAGCGAAGGGAAAAAACAAGAAAATCAGTGCTACGTGTGAAAGTGAAAACAGCTGTTTCATTCAACTTGAAACACATCACTTACATCGTGCCCAACAGCTGTGGATACGCTCAGTGCAAGATGATGCGTTCAGTGAAGATGTCGCAGCTTTAAAGTGTAAAAAACAGTTGCCTGCTAATAGCCGACTAAGTCAGCTGTCCGTCATTATAGACAGCGATGACGTCATACGGCTACGGTCACGAATAGCAGCCGCTGTCGACATCACGGACGAACAAAAAGCTCCGCCGATTATGGATGGCAAACATACATATGTGCAACTGTACATCTCATGGGTACATCGAAGACTCCATCACGGGGGCTTCGAGACCACGACCAACGAAGTTCGACAACACTTATGGGTACTACGACTGCGCAATACAGTTAGAAGTGTGTTGAAAAGATGTCAACAGTGTCGCATCAGGCGGGCCGTGCCCGCTCAACCGTCTACGGGTGACCATCCACGGAGCAGACTGGCGCATCATCAGCGCCCTTTCACCTACCCCGGACCGGACGGAGAGACACGAGCGGTGGACGTGCGGACCAACAAGGGCGTGCTGCGAAGGCCCACCAAGAAGCTGGTGATCCTGCCTACAGCGACGGTCGACGGCGCGAACACGAAAAATATCTCCAGCTGAGATAGCTGCGGCGGGAGTATATGTTCGCGACAACTATGTACATAAATAGATAACCGTCGCGCGTAGTTATAAGTGATGCACATTTTTATATAGTTAATAGTTATAGTTGTTTGTATTAGTTGTTTATGTAAGGATTAGAATAGGTTTACACAGTTTTCATACATACTTTGTTAGAGATAAGTTTTACATGTTTAGTATAGGTACGAGCTGTTGCAAGCCAAGTATATAATAAAGTTACAACGGCGAATTACTGGCTGCAACAGCTCAATAGTGCATAGATGTACCTATTAACGTAATTTTAAGTTTATAATGAAAACATTTTTATGTAAAACTTCACTGACCCATAGGTTTTGACAATAACTTTAGCAAAAGTTTTTATGGTTTTATATGAAAAAGGGTCAAATGTATGAAATAATAGTACAACTTACAAACATTTTAGACACAAATAAAGCGAGCACGATCAGGTATTGCCTCTAGGTCTGGGCGATTTTGGCTATTGCTATCTCTTTCCCACACATGTGTCTCTCGCTCGCACAGCGGGGGTATAAATATGGGCCATACATCGTCGATCGATACCAGTCGTCCGCTACACTCAGCGCTCACACTACAGTGAAATAGCCAGCCAAGTCACTCCAAAGCCAAGCCAGTCCAGACCTAGCAGCAAGTACCTACGGCTCCATACTTCTGAAGACAGCAACAGGCGTTTCATTCTGCACCAACCCACAGACCTGCGACTTACAACCGGAGGTCGAAGAACGAAGCCCGCCAGTGCCTACATTCTATTATTTTTATATTCATTTACGAAAGTGTACGGGTCGTATCGAAGGGGCCCGTACAGTATAGATAAAATAAGAAGAGGCATGCTCCGTTGGTTCGGATATGTAGAAAGAATGCAGGATGAAAGAATGACGAAGCAGATATACAATGCAAAAGTGGAAGGAAGTAGGAGCCGAGGAAGGCTAAAACTTACCTACTAAAAAACTAAAATGTTATTTTCTTAAAGGTCAACAAATTTTGTTTCCTTAAACCATTTTTTTTTAACTTGCAGCGTTGGTAGCACTATCTGCTATATGTGTCTAATACTTTAATATTTAACCCTAAGGATATTGAAATAAAGAAAATGTATGAGCAATTGTTATGTTACTGCAGTTACGATTACTTATCGTGCTATACAACTCATATTAAAATCACCTACAAAATAAAATTAACCAATTTTAGATTGTTCAATTGTCATGTTAAAGTTGCGGCTTGCTTTACGGGACCTGATAAGTGAACAGCCCAGAAAGAGATTTTGCAACAGTATATAGTGCAACTGATGGTTTTATAACCACCCATTAGTCATTGTAGTCAATTTCCCGTCAATGCACGCAATGCGATATAATTTTCTTAGATAGGTCCATCAAAACTTTCCTTTTTAGGGTTCCGTACCCAAAGGGTAAAACGGAACCCTATTACTGAGGCTCCGCTGTCCGTCCGTCCGTCTGTCCGTCCGTCTGTCACTAGGCTGTATCTCATGAACCGTGATAGTTAGATAGTTGAAATTTTCACAGATGATGTATTTCTGTTGCCGCTATAACAACAAATACTAAAAAATAGAATATAATAAATATTTAAGGGGGCTCCCATACAATAAACGTGATTTTTTTGCTCATTTTACTCGACATTGATAACGGTAACAGGTAGACGCTTGAAATATTCACAGAATATTTAGTTATATATTCGCTTTAAGAATAAATAATTAAAATAAAATAAAACAAATATTTAAGGGGGGCTCCCATACAACAAACGTGTTTTTTTTTTGCCGTTTTTATAGATAATGGTACGGAACCCTTCGTGCGCGAGTCCGACTCGCACTTGGCCGATTTTATTTTATTATTTAAGATCACATCATTATAGCTGGCTGTTAGAAACAGAGCTGTTTAGACAACTTTCTTTTATAACATAATTGTGTCTAAATCTTTAGTTTCATTTCTTTTTATAACAAATCGCCATTGATATGATTTTATTTTTTACATTTATTTTTGAAATCTAATGCTACTGCATAAGGAGCTGCAGTTCATATGCAGTTCTCGTGGAGTTTTTATATTGCGCTACTTGCATAATAAATAACTCGTACATCACGATTTCATCTTATATATAAAAAGCTCGTGTCACGGTGTTTGTGGTAGCATGCCTCCGAATCGGCTCGACCGATTTTTATGAAATTATTAATGTATATTTGGTACGCATGAGAATAGGTCGTAATGTATATTTCATAAAAAAATATCGTAAAAAACATTAATTAGAAAATATTAATAACATATAATTTATATGGCAGAACAACGATTACCAGGTCAGCTAGACAGTATATAAGACTCATCAAAATATCATACTGACAGTAACCGCCGAACTTAAACATATCTTAACGGACGACTGTTTAAAAATAACTGCTGAGTAAGAATAATTACTCAGTAGTTATTTTTAACGCGCGAGTAACATCCCCGTGGTGTTGCGAGTGTCAATAGCCTGCGGTGACCGCTTACCATCTCATGCGGGCCGAATGTTTGTTTGCCAATCTAGTTGTATATAAAAAAAAACGTAACGTAAAAAGCTAATTTTATCTAAATACCAAATTTGATAGAAATCATTAGATCATTTACCGAGATGCACGAAATATATTTATATAAACTAGTAGCATCCCGCGACTTCGTCCGGCCCGGCAAATTGCGGTATAACAAATAATTGTTCTAGTTCCGATACCTAGTTTACATTATTGTTTATTTGTAATAATTAAGACAGTGTTCAATAATTAACACGTCGTCTGAATCCTACTAACCTCTAATTTAGTTACATATCGACGGGACACTTACTTTGACTTATTTAATTAATGCACGGAATGTGATAAACTCTCCACATGAGTTTGCTACCTGTAATAATGCAGTTGGCAACAATATTTCGTCATCTATTGTAAAGATAGTCTCACCTTTGTACATCTTTGATATATACTGTGTAAATTATCCTATATAAATAGTAGATAATCGTAGTGCAACACAATACACGATTATTCGTGATACATGCTAGTAGTGTATATGAATATGAGTTGTCTTTCGATTTTTTGTAACCAAATATGAGTAATCCCTTCGATGTCTTTACTCGTAACTACAAACCTATCTACGTAATTATGTTATCTTTATTATTTCTACTATTTGAATGAGAGAGTGTGATCATCTGTCAAACACTTATTAGGTGATCTCAAATACTCGATTATTCGTGATTTTTTTAAGTAATGAAGGATTCTGCCTAATTTATAAATCACTTTCTTATTTTATACTTCCGTTGCGGACGGATGAATGATAGCGGCCTTTGCGGGTGCATTGATAAACATTTTTATCAGTTTACTTGGTAACACAAACATAATGCATATTGCGGTGACATTGTATGACGATGATGAACACATAAATATTAAAAAATTAACAGAGTTTTGTCCCCGTTACAAAATTAGTTTGTCTATTTATTAACTTCTTCAAGACAATGGTTGTCTGGAAATATGTGGCTCTTACCCGATTGCGCAACGGTAAAGTCAGTGTACCTATATGTATTTCGTGTATATCTAAGTCGAAGTCAAAGTCAAAATCTTTTTATTCCGTAAAAATGGCTACATTTCTTTGGAATCGTCACAATTTTTTTCCCTACCGTGCAGTTCATGACTAGGTGAGCACTGATAAAAATACTGCCAAAAAACTCAGGAATCCCTCTTTTGGTATCCAAACAAATTTACATAATTTATTAATTACATTACAATTGGATCGACTCAATCCCAGGCATTTTTATCATTAAGATAGTCAGATACTTTATAATATGCCCTGGTACACAATTTGGCTTTAATAGTAGTTTTAAATTTGTTTATTGACAATTCTCTTATATTGCTGGGAAGTTTGTTATAGAACCGTATACATTGCCCCATAAAAGAATTACTTATTTTGTGGAGACGGCTTGCATGTAACACAAGATTATGCTTTTATCTATTTACGTCGACTAGTATTCGATCCAATAATGGTTGAAATTGGACTACTGTTTCTTCACGCCAAGTCCCTGAGAACCTAGGGTCACATGACCCTAGGCTCTCAGTCTATCCGGAACACGGCCCTTATACATCTCACTTGCTTCTTTGACATTCATAGGTATTTCTTGTTGAAATTCCACCATAATTATTATTGGCAAGTTGATGTAAATCATATACGAATTTGGATTTCCAACAAGCGGTTTACACTTATCTTTTTATAAATTTTATTTCTAATAATCATATTGTATTTACCTAATTACATATAGATATGTAAGACGCTTTTATTGCCTCATAATATCCAAAGTACTGGCTGTATTGTTGTTGTTTACATTGTAAATGGTGTGACAGACCGAATTGTTAATAGATTGTTATCTATTACAAATCAATCCATTTCAAAAGTATGTTATAAATAATTTTAATTAATTAGATATACATCGTGAGAAAAATGGCAAGTCCAAAAGTTAATATTTCATAAGACGTGTCTAAGAATGGTCTACTTATCCCTCTGGGTAGTCTAAGTTGCCAACGGCAGTCGACCCATGTCAACATCAGATTTTCGTCAAACATTCTAAGTAATGGACGCCGTCAATACTAATGGATTAAGAGACGGGATGACACTAGAAAGTGGGAGATGTATGTTAATAAGGTTTAACGATGATTTAGTTTGTCTATGTCCCTGTTGTTTATTAGGAAATGTTGTCCGCTACCTAAGCCTAAGGATTTGGCGAAGATTGATTTTATTACATGGAGCGACTGCCGTCAGAACTCCTCAACCCCAAAGGAAAACCAAACCTTGCAAAATATCTTACTCCTACTAAGCGTAAGGATTTGGCGTAGATACTGGTTTTTACATGGAGCGACTGCCGTCAGACCTCCGCAAACCCGAGGGAAAACCAGATCATTCTTAGGTAAGGTCACGTTCTTTGAAATACAATTTCTTGGACGTGCGGGTTTTTTTCACGATGTGTTCCTTCACCTCCGAGCAGGTGATAATTACAAATCCTACTAATATTATAAAGGCGAAAGTTTGTATGTATGGATATTTGTTGCTCTTTCACGCTTAAACGGCTGAACGGATTTGAATGAAATTTGGCACGTAGATAGATTATGATCTGGTTTAACACATAGGCTACTTTATTTGACTCCACGCGGGCGGAGCCGCGGGCAGCAGCTAGTATGTACAGAAATCAGAAAACTCGAATTTAGTGGTACATACCGGTATTGGAACCGGGGAGCAGTTGGTCACTAAGCCGGTTCTTAATCCACTAGACTAGACTATCACTGCTATTATTAAGACGCGCTCTATAGCTTGATTATGTATACTGTAAAGAGTCTGCGTAATATGATATAATTCAGTAAACAAAACTTACAATATGTACAAAATAAAGAAACAAAGACTGTAATCAAAATGTATGAAAGGAAAAATTTATCCAACTGTTCAAATATTTCAGGTGTGAACACAGACATAGTGGACAAAGATGATTATAAAGCGCTCGATCATGCCACCCTTGACCGGCACTACATGTACAAGCATGAAGGTTGCAGCCCGAGCGAGGTTTATGTTTGGGGGAGCAACTCCAATTATACCCTGGGGTCAGGAACTCAGCAGCAGCGAAATATCCCCGAGTTGCTAGGAAGCTTTAACAGGAGTAACATGTGTGTGAAGCAGGTTAGTAGATGAGCGATTGGCAGTACTGTCGGACTGCGATGCGTTGCAGCTGGCTAAGGTAAAGGTAGGGTACACAATGCATTTGCCTGGCTAAGGTAGAGGTAGGCCGACGGCAGGAAGTTCACCCTCACACGCTGCAATGGCAATGGTGGTCGTGTACTGTGTGGTTCCAGAGAAGTTTTCTTCCGAGAACTCTTAAGCTGTGGAATGAGCTCCCAGCCGAGATTTTACCAAGGAACTACAGCATGGAATTCTTCAAGAAATGCGAGAAGAACGTTTCTAGAGGGTTGGCAACGCATGAGTGACACCCCTGGTGTTGCAAATGTCCATAGGCTACGGTGACTGTTTACCATCAGGCAGGCATACTTGATTGCCACCTTAGTGGTATAAAAAAAAAATCAGCTACACACTGCACATGAAAGACCGTAAGCAATCCTTCGCTTTCAACAATTATTTAATTGTCTCCTTTGCCCCGCCTTGCGCTCTTTAACCCAACGGGGGCGCATCTATTACAACGCATTTGCTCTTTTTCTGTTTCGATGCTAATGCGCCTAGCGGGTGCGCTCTAGGCAAGAGAACCTATAGTTTCTAGCCCCGCATCGAACTGCGTCACCCCTTTATATATAAAGAGGTGACGCAGTTCGCCTTCGCCGCAACTGCTATACGAGTACATAATGCGCAGACAGTGTCATATCATAAAAAAATGTTACAAAATAAAAGTATTCTTTTAATAGTGTCGGTAAACCCCGTACTGCTAGGAGTTCATTGTTTGTATGAAGCTTTCGTTAGTTAACCATAGATATGATCGCGATCTATGAAAACTCTTTTTGTTTAATGTAAACGTTGAACGCTGTCGTTTTTGAAATAAATACCAGGCTGTCATAAGGATATTATGTCAGGTGTCAAGAATATAATTTACGAAATTGTATAAATAATCTAGGCCGCTTATCAAAAATGCATACAATAGGATTGCCACGGACTTGTCTTGGTTTTACAAACATTTTATTTTTTCTCATCGGTTTTGTTGCGTGTATAATTTGCACGTGGTGCGCTATCAACACGACCTTCTTCCAAGATGTTAACTACACGGTGACTAAAAGTTCTCTCGTCGGTAACATAGCTAATTTCGTCAATCTAAAACTCTGGTTCACACCGATGACGTCGATACTCATACCTTTATCTATTCTCGCTATGATGACTTCTTGCTGCGGTATCTTAGGCGCCGGCTGCAAAGTGAAGTGTGCTATTAAGTCTTACATATTTCTCGTCTCGGTTATGTCCTCAGTCGCTTTCTGGTTGTTCTTTATATCGGGAATTTACAACATTTACATACAAAACGAGAAAACCCGAACTTACCTGTTGTCTACATTGCGTAATTTCTACGGTAATGAAAATGACATGATAACATATTTATGGGACTACATAATGGTGAACTACGAATGCTGCGGCGTGAATAATTATAAGGACTTCGCTCAAAGTGATTGGCAGAAAAGGAATACAAATAAACTATTCCCGTTGCAGTGTTGCAAAATGGAGAATAGGACTGCCTTGATCGCTGTATCGAGAGATTGCGCTTTCAATGACTCCCCTGAAATAGAATCATATAAAGACTTCGGATGCTTTTCGGCGTTGAGACACGCGATAACAAATAATAAAGGAACACTCATATTTTGTTTAATACTACTTTTGGTTATGTACTGTATTTTGACTCTGTTTGCGTATTGTATCATTAGAGGTGAGCCGTTGCTTGGCGCTATGGCGGGTCGAACCACTATGTTTTTGCCATCTAAGAATTTCCCCAACATTTCAAAGCCAGATCCATCGGTGGAAGATGTGGTGTACGTAGAGGAGCCTCGAAAGAAGGTAGTGAGAGTTGTGTCGGCTGTGAACCCATTCCAAGCTTACAAGTTTGAACCTCAAGTGTACAACAGCGGTGACAACATGTACCATCATATTAGACCTCACATGTAACTGATAATAAATGTATAAAATTAAGTTATTTCATTGCGCGTTGCACAAGGATTCTATCTGTCCAGTCTATTTCACTACCGTTTTGTAAGGCAGCGAAATTGCAAAGCTGATGAAAAGTAAGTGGACACAATTTTCTAATCCAGACCTTCAAATTGAGCAAAAAAGCGAGCGAAGACCACGTTCGTTCTTAGGTATATACCACGACTTCCACTTGAGGTCTACTTTGCGTCTAGAGTTCATCTCTCGAATGACATCATTGCACAAATGTTAAATAGAACGTAACAGATATACAAGTCGAAAGTGGCAGGGTGTAGAAGTCGAAGAAGGCTAATACTAAGTTGCCACCATCAGCCATGGGGACATAACTTTAACATAACTGGAGTTGTGAGGAAATGAAACATGAATACGATAAAATAACTATTGTAAACTTTTATCCTCTGTATCCTTTCTCCTAACTCTCTCTAACTCCGTAAACAGGTAGTTACGTCCTAAGAACTATAAATACTTTCATACTATAATATTTCTAGTTATATCCTATTTATCGATGACGTATCCTAATTATGCTTTCCCCGTATTTATGATTATGATTCTATTAACATGTTCTCTGTCCACTGTATCCGACAAAACTCTGTTACCGTGAACTCCACCATACATCCAAAAGGATACATTACACTAGACTCTGGAACATCAAAGAAGTACATAAGGTGTCATTGTGTATCAACGATCCTTGTATTACATAGATCATCAAATATACATCATAACACCGTACACTAATTATTTAACAATGCCCCGCACGAATGAAGATAACCTTCATGCTTGGCGTGCCGTCAACCGCATAGGCGAGGTATCAAATGACAAGTCGCCACTGAACCCATCTGAGATACAGAACTGTGTAAATTACTTATTGGAAAGAAAAGGGGCTACTAAAAAGGAATTAGAAATTTATTAGACTAATATGTACAGTATAAGATATATAAAAAAACGGATTCTTAGAGTTCGGCTAGTTTAGTCTTTGAGAACTCGCGTTGGATCGATCTAACCAAACTTCACTGTCAGCAGCACCCGGCAAATGTAGAAAGCGGCCGCCGGCTGTAGTAGGCCGCCGACTGTAGAGTTTTTTTTGTCTTTGTACAAAAAAAAGGTTGTATATATATTAATATTACAACTGTCATATATTAAGAGGAAGCTCGCAATCACTGGAATAATTTCTTATAGTAACATGTATATTATTAGTTTGATGATTACGTAGGTACTCAGATAAGGTTCTGTAATCGCTTTTTGAAGTGATATGAATACAGGTAGTACTTTCATTATATTCTATTGTCTAAATTTATATTTTATGACGGTAATCTTACGGCGATTAGTATCAATATTTAATAGCTGTTTACTTGTGTTGTTTAGTAAAAAAATTAAGCTGCAATTAAATTTTGTTTTAATTCTAGGTTAATATTATTTTTATACGACGTCGGGAGATATACAAGCATATGACCCACCTGATGTAAAGCGATTACCGTAGCCTATGAACGCTTGGAATACATTAAGTATCACTCGCGCGATGCCACTTCTGCTGCTAGCACAACAACTGTTTAAGAGTTTACTGGCGTGTAGGGAGTTTTTATTTGACTGCGATTTTACTGTGAGGTGGAAGTACTTCCACAGACGGGCTGCGTTGATCCGCCCTACCTCTCTTAAAAACACCCAGATTAAGACAAACAGACATGTTCATGCACACAAATGCTTGCATTGTGTGGGAATCGAACCCACGAGCGTTGCTCGTCTAAATTACCTAGATTCTCGTTACAACATCGTACAAATTCTCAATTTACGGGAAGAATCCCGTTTCCTAATTTCATTAAAATTGGCGGGGTCCACTACTTAAGCCTAAGCTATCTCAATTGACAAATGTGCATAATATTGTATTCCATTTGTAGACTTACTTTGCTGCATAATATTGCAGTAATATTGCAGAATATTATTTGAAATTGTTAAGTAACTTTTTTTTGGTCAGAGAGAGAGAGAGAGGGCAGAGAATTTTGACTGATAATATTGTTTTATCTAAAGCGGATAAAGGAAATACGTTAGTCGTCATGGACCGCAATGAGTATAACTCCAAAGTCAATGACGTTTTACAAACAGACAGCTTTTTGGGACTTCTTCCCGCGCTTTTGACGAGTGACATTGTTGTTTTACTTGAAATTTTTACAATTCAGTATAAAATTAGTTTTGTGTGACAATTTGGATAGTATTTTGTAACATAAGTGCTAGTGAAATTATACAGTAATGAAAAAAATTAAAAAAAAAACACGTTTATGCACTTTTTGGAAGACGTGAATAAGTTCATCAAGAAAACCTTGTAAAAATCACTATCGTTTTACGGATGGTATTTAAATTGGGTTGATTGGGTACTAGGTACCCTTCCCAAGTATTTTTTCAGCACAGTTCCTGAAGCTGGAACATAGAATTAAGATTTTCAAATGGTTCTAAACTGAAGACTTGGCTGTATGGGCTAGATCCCTTTGCCTTTCCCCTCGGGGATAAAAAGAACCAAAAAAAAAAAATCGGCCAAGTGCGAGTCGGACTCGCACACGAAGGGTTCCGTACCATTATCTATAAAAACGGCAAAATTATCACGTTTGTTGTATGGGAGCCCCCCTTAAATATTTGTTTTATTTTAATTTAATTATTTATTCATAAAGTGAATATATAACTAAATATTCTGTGAATATTTCAAGCGTCTACCTGTTGCCGTTATCAATATCGAGCAAAAATGAGCAAAAAAATCACGTTTGTTGTATGGGAGCCCCCTTAAATATTTATTTTATTCTATTTTTTAGTATTTTTTGTTATAGCGGCAACAGAAATACATCATCTGTGAAAATTTCAACTGTCTAACTATCACGGTTCATGAGATACAGCCTGGTGACAGACGGACGGACGGACAGCGGAGCCTCAGTAATAGGGTTCCGTTTTACCCTTTGGGTACGGAATCCTCCCGAGATCCCACCAACAAATATTTGGCCCAATTAAAATTAACTGTTAAGGCCTCGAAATATATTTAATAATTCATACTGAAAATTAAAAATTATTCCCATGAATCCCCATTCTTCTATGCTAATATTTTTTTATTGCCGATACTGAACCCGAAATAATATTTGTCTTTTTAATGTCACTAACGTGGAAACAAGCGTACTGCCTGCCTAATGGTAAGTTGTGCATTGCCTACCCTGTGAGAACCTCTCCTAGTTAATTCCACTAATTTTCTAGTTTTTTTTTTCCTGAACGCACGCGACCGTAATTCTAGTGTGTGAAAATGAATTCGCCGCCGAAAATAACACTTCCTAGAATCTTTACATCATCACATACATCATATATACGTAAAAAAATCATCAAAATCCAGTATCTTTCAATAGCGAGTCATTAAGATTACTTTTTATATGAAAATATTTAGAGTTGCTGCGTGAAACTTGAGAAATTTGCGATAAAAACTATTCAATTACATAGTATTTGTTAAAAATCTACAGTTTCCACTTAATATATTTTACAGGTTTGCCTGGGCAAGTTCCACAGTGTATGGGTATGTGAGGGCAGCAATGGCCCGGGCGAAGTGTTTTGTTGTGGGCAGACGGCTCGAGCAGGAGGACCGCACGCTACGGCACTCAAACCGGTGCAGCTTCGACTGGCTGAACCGTGTGTCCAAGCTGCCCTAACACTCACTTCTACTGTGTTCTTGTTGGAAAGTGGTGCGGTAAGTATGAAAACATGGCGCGAATTATGGATCAGTTTCAAAACGCTTTACTTTTTTAACCGACTGTTTAGGCTTGTCATGCTTTCTTTCCCCTTCCGCCCCCCTTTTTTATACAATATCAGGAGGCTTACAAGGATACAGCCCACCTGATTTACAGCGATTACCGTACCCTATAACCGCTTACAATACAGGAAGTATTGCTCGCGCGTTGCCACCCCTGCTGCTAACACGACAACTCCTTAAGAGCTTACTGGTAACCCCACTCACTCATAGGAATACAGCAACCCTCCAGGGATTGTTATTTGGCTGTGGTTTTATTTGTAATAGAACTATTTTAGCACCCCTGCCGGAGTGATTTTTATGCATCCTACCTCTCTTAATAACTTTAAAGTCCTGTGTGGGAATCGAATCCACGAACTGTGGTATTAAATGCATTACAAACCACTCCGCCACCGGGCTTGTCGTCATCGTCGCTTCTCTTTCTCCCTTCCAACCTTCAGCTCAGATCTCATTTCGATAGAGGAGTGTGTAAACGTATATAGTAAACCATTTTAGTTGCATACAGTAAAGGACGATTAAATTACTTATTGGGCTGCCGTTTTCGTCAAGTAAGTTCAATTTAAAAGCTTGCTAGTCCTACGACCTTCTTTTAAATTCGTTACATGTTTCAAGACTGCATTAATTATAACGCAAGAACTGTATTTTTAACATAATACGTCCGGAGTGACGATCACCATAACATAACTACAACGCAACGTATAGCCTGCTTCTACTTCCACTGGTCCAGAGTAATAGATTCATATGTAGACAAAACTATAATAACCCAGCATAAATTACTAGGTTGAGTCAGATAAAGCGGGAAATGAGCGTATTACGTGTATTTCAGATAATACAATACAGTCTGAACACTTCAGATAATCCAAGTCAGTCATGCGGGAATACTCCAGCGTTCATTAAATTACCGACGGTTAAACCGCTGCTGAAAATATCCAAACCACTTGGCGTGGTGGCAGCTCGATCGCACGTAGCTGTGTGGAACATCCACGCGGTTTACACCTGGGGCACAAACGTTGGACAGTTGGGACATTCGCAGGAAGACAAATTTGTACCATCTCCTAAAAGGGTGAGTATAATTCTGTTATATAGTTGCCTGTTAACTTGGAGTAATGCCTGTTTGATCACATATGACAGTGTGTAACAATGCCGCTGTTTAAAATAAGTTTTTTTTATACTACGACGGATAGCAAACAAGCATACGGTCCCCCTGATGTAAAGCGGTTACCGTAGCCTATGGACGCTAGCAACAAAAAGAATGTCGTTAGCGCGTTGCCACCCCCGCTGTCGACATAGCAACTCCTCATCTTCTGGTAACATCACTCACTGATACAACAACCCTCCAGGGGGTTGTTATTTGGCTGCCGTCTTCTGTGAGGTGGATGTACTTCCCCAGTCGGGCTAACATTGTGCCCTCCATCTCTTTCGCCAGAGCCTCGTCTTTTGATAAGCAGGGTGCACCACGTGCAGGTGAAGTCGCCTTTGACTCTAAAGGTGACATTGAGTCACTTACACCTCAAATAATAATTAAATAGAATATTAAGTGGTGAATGTTTGACAATTGGGATATTCTCTGTAGGAGATAATACGTTCTCCTAAACAAGTCAAGATGTTGAAAATACCTCATTCCTTGTCTTAGAAATATCTAAGACCAGGAATGATGCCCACATGGATAGATCGCATGATCGCAGGTACATGAATGGGAAACGAAAAAATGTTCATTGGTCATACAGTCGGAACATTCAAGGATAGATAAAGTTGTACACCTTCTGAATTTACTCACACATTCAGAAGGTACTCGTACGTCTTATATGATAATGTTGAAAATACCTTAACATTCGAAAATTCCATCTACTATAAGTACCTGCCTACAAGAATAAATAAATATTATAATATAAATAAAATATAGAATAAATTGCATATACCAGTGTGGAAGATCCCCGTGATTTATTCTTGAGGTATGGAATAATATTTTGATGACAGTTTGACATTCAAAGGATAATTTGTACTTTCTACCAAACGGTAGAGTAAATTTTCGTTTACACATGTCAGAGGAATATCCATCCAACAGCCCTCCTGGAAAATGTTTTTGGCTACCGCCTTTATGGGTGGATGTAATTGATTCCTAAAAAAAGTTGTGCCCTACAATTCTTTCAACAAAGCCTAGTTTATCAATTGGTACACACACAAACAGACCGGACCGGATCGAGCTCTGTGACTCAGTCGTGAATGACGCGACGTTGACACCAACGCTCGTGGGTTCAATTCCCACACAAGGCAAACATTTGTGTGCATGAACATGTCTGTTTGTCTTGGTCTGGATGTTTAAAGAGAGCTAGGGCGCATCAAAGCAGCCCGTCTGGGGAAGTACCTCCACCTTCCAGAAAACCGCAGCCAAATAACAACTCCCTAGAGGGTTGTTGTGTTCCTGCGTGTGAATGAGGTTACCAGTAAGCTCCCAAGGAGTTGCTGTGTAAGCAGCAGAGGAGGCATCGCGCGAGTGATATTTAATATATCGCAAGCGTTAATAGGCTACGGTACCCGCTTTACATCAGGTGGGCCGTATGCTTGTATGCCTCCCGATGTAGATAAAAAAAAATACGATGTCGGTCATGCCCAAGTACGACATTGCACCGGTTCACGGTGACGACGCCTTACCGTGGTGAAGTGGGTAAAGATATTTTTTTTATTCGTTTGTGACATGAACGTGTTATTGTAGGTGGCGATATCAATGAACAACAAGGAAGAGACAGGCGTCCAGCTGGTGGGCGTGGGAGACGCGGCCACAGTTATCACCACCAGTCGAGGAGACGTGTACTTGATACACAAATACATGTGCAAAAAAATTGCTATCAAGTAAGAACACTAGAATAACAGTAGCAAGGCAAGGTAGTCTATCGGAGAGCAGGAGAGTTTGCAGGAGCTTCCTGGTAGCTTAGGTACCTTACTCGCAGAAACGCAGTATTTTGTAAAGTAAAGTACTCCTTTAATTATATTACTGGTAGAGTGCGCAAGTTGATATATACCTTTAAAAATCTCCGACACATTGGGAGCATGAGACACTTAAAGATTGTATACTACGCACTTTGCCAGTCACTTCTTCAGTATTGTATCACTGTTTGGGGTGGTACGAACAAAATGACCATGCTTCAACTAGAAAGAGCAGTTAGAGCTGTATTGAAAGTATCTCTCTTTCTACCAATACGCACTCCCACGACTACAGTATACGAATCTTTTAAAGTTCTCACTGTGCGTCAATTGTATATTCTGAAAACAATACTTAAAAAACACTCCCAGGTACCTGTTAATCCTAACATCGATAGGCGTAGGAACTATACAATCTGCCAAACACTAAAAATCTCGACTAGGTTTATGAAAAAATTTTATCCTTACAATGGCGGCTTCTTATATAATAAAATAAATAAAGCATTAGCAATACATCCCCTGTCAAAACACCTGTCCAAAACAAAAATGACAGAATGGCTCCAAAAGCTCACCTATGAGGAGACTGAAAAGATTTTGCTCGGTATTTACGAATAGTTAATACAATAATTGTTTTTGCGAATGTAGGGTTTATGTGGGGATTTTATTGATATTGTTACAAAATTATGTTAATATGATTTATTATTTATATATTATTTTTTTTTTTTACATTATCTTTGATAATTTGCTTTTGTATAGTATTTTCTGTTGTTCACAACACTTCCGCAACTATAGTTATTGTCTGCAACCCAGGAAGGCAAGTGTCATCTGAGATACAGTATTTCTAAAATACTAGTTCAGATGTCACACACCCATGTGCTACTACATGATCTTATTTCTTCCATCTTGTATAAGAAAATTTGTGTACATACTTAAGATTGTGATTGCTTGAATAAATTTATTATTATATTCATTTATATTGCACATTAAATTTGTGTATACTACCACTACCTCTGCTAGTTGGCAGGGTGCAAGTGAGATTGCCTTTAGCTCAAACGATTATGGTGAGCTAATTACATCTCTTGTCACTTGGAGTGTCTGTACTCGTATATTAATATTACGTCAGCTGGCAAGCAAAAAGATCTACCTGATTGTGATTTAGTCCGCCTGCAATAACCGACATATCTTTTGCTAAATAATTGCAACTGCACGTTTACGCCTGTCACTTGAGTCGTGCAGGAATAGTGCAGTGCCAATAGGTGTATTCTATTAAAATTTCCTGCACTGCAACTACGATAGAACTGCACGTATGCTGCACTGCAACGGCACTGCAACTACGCTGCAACTGTGCGTATCCTGCAAGTGAACTACTTAAAACCTGAAATGTTACCATATTTCAATCTAATAAACTACATTTTTATTTAATGTTGTCTTCTATTGTTTCACACCCCATTGCCCTTGCTTGCCGGCGTGGAGGTATTTCTAACCGAAAAGAAGCTTTGCTTAATCATATATATCCACAAAAATCTCCCAAAACAAAACAAATATAAATCACCGCTTCAGAATATTCATTTCACTTCGCAAACGTTGCTCAAGAGTAACGTTAATGAAACTGCAAGTAAACCCCTTCAAAACTTCTGTCACCGGTATACAAAGTCAAAACAATTTATCAGAATACGATTATATTGCAGGAAACGTGCAGGTGCAGTGCAGGTTTTTTAACAGAATAGCGAGGCATTTATTGCAGCGTTCCTGCAACGTCGTTGCTGTCAGATCGCTTAACAGAAACCTTAAAATGTACGCATTTTGACACACGTCGCCCTGCAGTGCAGTTGCAGTTGCAGTTTTTAGTAGAATCGGCCTACTGACTGTAACCTTGCTTATAACTCGATGTCGATACCAGTATATTTATTCATTAGCCGAGTAAGGCCAAAACTTCTATACACGACCAAATTTTACATATTTTGTCAGAAGGTGATTGTCAGGCGCCCTAGGAACCGACGTGCATGTATGAAAAGAATATTAAGATGCGAGTGAAGTGACATGAAGCTGGTAATGTCTGATTTTACTTTTACTGACAAAAGCATGTACGCAACAACAAAACAACTTTTACTCGTGGCCCGATTTCAAATTGTGAACGTTTCAAGGTGGTCAATGGTCAAAAAATGGTTAACTGATCGAATATAATGAAAGTTGTTTCCACTGCTTTATTTACCCTTTGTGATGCACGCTGTATACTACAAATTGCAGGCAAATCAACATACGTCAAGTGTGTGTCGAAGCGAAAGTAAGTGAACAGGGCGCGTACTCTCGAGTGACGGTGTTGTTGCTCACTAGTGTCGGACAACTCCTCATCTGGCAGGACACGACCAACCAACTCACCAGGTATGTTCAACATTCAATACCAGCACCAAAAAGCCTAAAAGTCGGGCCTAAGACGTCTTTACCAGGGCTTTTGGGACGACTCCACTACCAAGGTGATTAGGACTAGTCCTGCTGTAGTTCGCAATTAATGTACAGTCGCAGTATTTCAATTTGTGACTTATCTAAAGGTCCCTCCCTACGTCCAGAGCTGCACCGTGTGTAGTCTCTACACACGGTGGTCTCTAGTTAGAACTAACAGAGGTCGCTAGTGAAGTAGCTGGCACTGGTGACAGGATTGTTTCAACCTGCAGTGTACTCATCTTAAGACGAATGTTTATGGTTCTATACTTAACTTCTGGGACCGAAAGGTTTAATAACCTTATTAAAAATCTACCAAGTGCGAGTCGAACTCGCACACGAAAGGTTCCCTACTAGCGTAATATATAACATGTTTTTCAAAATAATTCGGTAAGTAAACGTCGAAATAATACAATATTCTTTACGACACAAAACTATAAAATATTACCTTAATAACTTATAATTAAAATACATATTAAGAGTACGTGTGTTCTGTGAATAAAATGTTTGGAAGTGACTGCAGTTTATAATGATCACTGCCCACAAAAGCCTACCCACGGAAGTGCCAATTTAGTATTTCCTGATAAGCTGATCATTTAGATTTTGTAAGGGGAACTCTATAATATTTATCGATTCAATGTCGCTTCTATAAAAAATATATTTTAAAATAGGCATTCTTTCTATGAAGATAGAATTTAAATAGTTAATAGATTCAGGCGTTATTTTGCGAAAGTCAAATTTACATGCAATTTGATCTAACCTGCTTTGTGTGCTTTCGCCACCAATTAGTGTACTAATTGGTGGCGAAAGCACACAAAGCAGGTTAGATCAAATTGCATGAAGATAGAATTTGTTATCCGAGCAGAAGTATGCAGCTACTGCTTTATATGGAAACAATTCAGCTCATGCAACCTTTTTATAATAATCTTTAATTCCACCATTTGTTATTCTACCAATATGCTGACATGAATTTATTATAATATCTAATTGACAATTTGAAGAAAATACCTATATTGGCAAGTTTCTTTCGGCATTTCTTCTTCGACATTTTCGATACGCTAGCAGATTAAAAAGAAAAATAGTAACGTAAGAGAATTTAATAAGATACAATAACATTATATTTTTTTTAATGCTAGACGAAGGGCCCTATGGCGAATAAAGAATTTTTATCTTTATCTCTTATCTTCTCTTTTATGCTAAGAAATTTTATGGTCAGCGCTGGCTCCAGCGCCAGCATAGATAATTTAAACTAACTTTATTTTTTTTTCTATTCTAAAATTCCAATTTCTCGATCTGTGATGATCCTTAGTCGTAGAAATTTTAAATAGAAGTATATGCTTGAACTTGCAGATGCGTCTTCGGCTTAAGTCACCAGACAGTCATAACGCACATGGTATTGACCCATAACGCTGTATTCTTCACAACAAAGTACGGTGAAGCATTCGTTGGCGCGATATCGCGGAAAGCCCCGCCCACTCAACCCCAGCCAATTAAAAAGGAGAAGGAAAGAGACAACAATAAGTCCGCCCTCGTCAAGTTCCTCGAGAAAGATGATTGTACTTCTGTTCGGATTACAAAAATACCAAACTTACACAGAGCTGTGTCTATTGCTGTGGACAGTGAAGGGTTAAATTTTGCTTGCTTACAGGTAATTGTATTCGTGCCTAACCTTTTTTGTGTTATATCGCATTAAGGGTATCAAAATGGGATGCCTTATGAGTTAATCCAGCATTACTTATAAAAAATACGACTTTTATATACGGCTATACGGCTCGGTGACGCAGTGTTTAGTAAAGCTACTTTGACACCAATTCTCGTGGGATCGATTCCCACACAGGACAACTTTTGTGGGCATGAATCACTGGTTGTCTTATTTCGGGTGTTTTTAAAAGAGAGGTAGGGCGCATCAAAGCAACCCGTCTGGGGAAGTGCATACGAGTATACCTCCCAGAAAACCACAGCATATAACACGCCTTGGAGTATTGTTGTGTTCCTGCGTGTGAGAAAGCTCCCGAGGAGTTGCTTTGTTGTCGTGCGAGTGATACTCAATTGCAGACCGTATGCTTGTAAGCCTCCCGACGTTGTGTAAAAAAGTAGTGCTATAATTATGATACTGATCAAAAATATTGATAATGATAATCATAAAGAAAGATACAAGAAATTCTTGCAATGGTCGATGAAGTGTCACTGACTTTTGCTTAAATTGCGTTTTTTAATACTACGAGTATTAAAGTGGTTTACTGTTAATTTAATAAGCATTTCCATGCACTGTTTAAAGCCTTTCTGCCAAAGATTGATGATTAGGTGCAATTGCTACCGATGTGCATTTTAACTTTAAGCCTTATTGTATTAAAAAAATAATTTAAGCAAAAATGACAGTTACGAGGTATTGGCATTTCATCGACGATTTACAATTTTAATTCTGATATTAAGGAAAATAACAGTCATATCCTATTAATTCTTGTTTACTTTAACTTAAGATGTTATGTTTTAGATGCTTTGTTTAACTTCAGTTAGCGCGATGTCTAGTCTAAGTGAGCGTAATATTCATTTTTAGATAAGGCCAACTTGTGGTCTGAGGTCCTTGCCGGAGCTATCACCTTCGAGTATGTCAAAACACATGGAATCCCTGCTTGAAACAGCATCCAATGATGACCTGCTACACGATCTCACTTTTAAGGTAAATTTTAAAATCTCTACACGATTACCATTACTCTTATCAACTATAATATTGCAGATTGGCTGGGTGAATAGTGATAGTTCAATGGACGATGAACGGACTTTCTGGCGTGTACCACTAAATTAGTATTTATTTATTTATATTTACAGAGATTTGTACATAATTGGCACAATTTACAGATAACCTTTTCAAGGCATAAGTAATATAATTATTACAATTAACACACATTACATTAGATTAGATTACAAAAACGTTCAAAATAAATTTATAATTTGTCATTATAATATTCCTTTATATCATAACACGACTTATTGAGAAGTAGTCTCTTTAATTGTATCTTTGATTTGTGTAATATGTAAAAATCAGTATCCTCGTCAAATCCTTAGGCTTAGGTAGCGTACCCCGACAACCCTAATGGATTAAACGTGACAACACTATGAAGAAGAAGATTGCAGATTGTCTGACTCCAGAGTTTTCAGGCTGCCCGGAGGCCACTAGCTTAAGTTGACCACTATTATATATTGCCAAATTGGAATTCGACAAGTTAAACGCGATTTATTAATGGTTTGTTGATTCTGCTTGGCTCTCTGCAACTTCTGTTGTGTCGGACTTTCTAGTTAAAAGAAGTATTCTCATGTCCTTGACTAAGTCTGAAACAGATAGGTAATGTTGCGACATACGGAGCTTAGCAGCTTCGGAAAGTCGTGATTTTAAAACGAAATGAATTAATGCCGATTTTCCGCTATTCTCCAACATACTGTAATACATTTCTATATTTGCAATAAGTTGCTTTGTACCCTCTTCATCCCTGGTGATAATTGGCAATAGTGAAATTGCTGTTTTTAATTGAAACTTTTCCATGGTTGCGATATTGGTGTTTTCCTTTTCGTGTGATATTCAACAAAGTATACCTATTTATTTGGTCATATATAGATTATACTTCAAAATATATGTTACTAATATAATCAACATTCTTACTTCAATTTCCTTATTTTTTACTTTTGCTGTTTCGATAATACAATCAAATTTACTATATAAAATCTGAGCTGCTAAACTTTTTTGATTTCTTACTTTCTCATTGCGGCGTGCAGGGCCTATTTTTATTAAATGCACTTTTAAGTATTTTATTTTATCATAATATATGTTCTTCAATTCATTTAGGGCCATACCATAGTTAATAGAAACTAAGAATTAATTAACATAAAATTCGTGTAAAGATTAAACATTCATAAACATATGTAAATTAATTGATTGTAAAGCAACTATGCTATAATATAGTGTATAATATGCATAGCAATAAAAAATAATGAGTATATAGTTTTAAATTCATTATTACAGTAGACGCCGTTGGCAGCAAATTTATGAGAATAATACCTTTTTGCCGCATTTTATCACTGCACTACACTGCTGCACTTGGCTCGCGGAAGTCTTTCTTTCCACCACTGCTACTTCTCCAGGACCTGCGATGCAGTGCATGGTGCTCCACCTCTTGATAAATCTTCTTTGTTAAGCACCGCTTATATGTACGGTAAATGCCATATAAAAAAAAGATCCCAAACAGTAGGATAATTGACAAAATAATATTCGTTGTCCCCTAATGAATGCCTTTTGCATCGTAGTAGCCTCGTTGGTACCACTCCCCACTGCAGTTTGCGCTATTATCACTTCTTCACGTGTTGATTCTGAAGAAACCATTTTGACACACAGAGATACTCTAGATACACTTTGGCTGAAGTCTTCACTCCTTTTTCACAAAAATAAAGCTTTGTGAGTCTTTGATAAGACCCCTCTCCCCCCACCTTTGATTTAGGGCATCGACGATAAGCGCCGAGCTTCAGGTTCTTGTTTTATTACGCGACGGAGTCCTAGCGGCATTCTTCATTTCCCGCGATAAGACTTTTTGTTTGCTAATCGGGTTACGGCGAATTCTGGCTTTAACAGGCTTGGCTTTGTAGTTCTAACAAGCATACGTAAGTGTAAAAAAGTAAACACGACAAAAATTGTGTAAAAGGGCGGGAAATCGAAAGAAAATTTTAACATAATGAACGCGTTCCAAATTCAAAATAACTATAGAGTTAAAACAAAGAAAAGTTAAGTCTATGTAACAGTATTTATGGCCAGACTAGTTATAACCAGTGAAAGTGCATTGACCAAAATTTTTTCTAAAATGTTTATTGTATTTATATTTATAATATAGGATGATTAAGATGGGTTTTATAATTAAGTTTATTTTTTAAAATTCAAATTCGCGTAAAATTTCATCATAATACGTTCAGTAATTTTCTTTCCATGCGTACACAACAGATGGACAGACCGACAAGTTTTAAAAAATATTTTTATACTTTTGTCTGTCTGTTTTAACATCATTTTATATAAATATTCCATGTACAATCCCTGCCGTGCTACAATTTTAGTATATTTTTGTATTGTATATTAGATATTGTATTAGATTAAGGTACCATTATACCATTAAGATATCAAACCATTTAATTTCAAGATCGGCACAAAGCTATACCCAGCGCACATTTTCGTCGTAGCATCAAACAGCGAACTCCTGTACAAGAAGTACCAGGATAGCATTACAAGCCCCGAGGATAAACCAATAGTAATACTAGAGAATGTTCTACCGGAAGTGTTTGATAGAATCCTGAGGTATATGTACACGGGGACCTGTGATGTTGCCGAGCTGGGCCTCTGCGGTTTGAAGATAAGAAGGGAAGATCTGAAAACTATGAAGAAAGAAAAAGATGATCTTGATATCGAAATTGATATGATTGGTGAGTAGTTTTAATGTAAAGTGAGCAGTTAGTTCATTGTAGTTTGCCTTATCTACTACTGTGTCTACAGTAAAGTTTTTCATTCATACTTCTTCAACACGACAGCTCCGAAAATTGCTTATCATCAGCCAGACTGTACTCTTGTTTACCAGTTTAGTAACATAAAAAAACCTGTCATGTCGTATTCGTTAGTGCGAGGAGGCTTAAGATGCTGCACGAAAAATATGCGATAAAATACGACTACAATATAGTACCCGCGATAATGTACCAATTTTTTATTGTAACAATATGCTGACATAAATTTATTGTAATATCAAATTGAAAATTTGAAAAGAGACCTGTATTGAAAGTCCCTTTCGGAATTTCTTCTTCGCCAATGGTCATTTCCAATATGCTAGAAAATTAATAAAGAAAAACAATTATACAGCTTGCCCGATATGGGTTAACCCATATATAATCAATTTGTTGTCCGTCTGTCTGTAGGTCAGTCAAGACTCTTTTTCTCAGGGACGGGTGGAGCTATCAAGCTGAAATTAGTATCAAATACTCAGGTCTGCAATCCATTCGAGCAATGAAAAAATCAAACTAAGTCAACGCAATCAAAAGTTACAGCTGTTTATGCTTTATTTATGCTCATATTTTGACACTCTCAAGGGAATCAAAACCTATAGGGTACTTCCCGTTGACCTAGAATCATGAAATTTGGTAAGAAACAATGTCATGTAGTACAAATAAAGGAAAACATTTGAAAACCGTAAATTTGTAGTTACATCATAAAAAAAATTGCGATAATAATTTGCGAAACTAGATTCTTACGGAATCGTCGGTGCGCGAGTCGGACTCGCACTTGACGGCTTTTTTTTGTTTTTAGTTTGTGTGATAGCTTGTGTGTAATTTCTTGGAAATTATTGTAATTATTTTTTTTCCAGAAAACTCTTCAGAAGTATCTGCATTCGAAGTGTACAAACAGACAGAGAAGATAAGAAAAGGCAACAAAAATCGCCGTAACATTGAGACTCCGCCCCGCACCATTTACTGCGATCCAGTCAGACTAGTGCAGGCCTCCGCCAAGCGGCTACAAGTCATGGGCCTGCATAAACTCCTTGACAAGTTCTAGTGAGTTAATTATTTTGTCAATTTTCTCTTGTGTTTTCCTTTAACGATCAAATGAAATTACAGTGTTCGAAGATGTGTACTTTGACTTCGAGATCGTGATGGAAAAGTATTCTGAAGCATTAACTACTAACGTCAGAGCATTGATAGCCCTCTGAATAAAGATCCTAAGTATTAAGTGACAGGCCCCTAGTTAGAGTCCTGGTGTTATAATACATGCCCTATTATAATAATCGTGTCTTCGGAGAAGTGATATACATATTTATATATATGCCTTGTTCGGAGAAGAAAAACATCGTAAAGAAACTCACAACTCAACTCAACACAAGACAAATTATATTTCGAATGACGTCATTTCAGAGAGCATGAAAGTAGAATAAATGCGGTCGAGATGAGAGTATTGCGCAAAATTTGTGGCATAACGCTTGCTGACCGCGTTCGTAATGAAGACGTGATAGAAAGAGTTGGTCTGAAAGAGAGTGTCGGTGTTAAGATAAGAAAGGGCATGGTCCGTTGATTCGGACATGTAGAAAGAATGCGGGACGAAAGAATTACGAAACAGATATACAATGCAAAAGTGGAAGGATGTAGGAGCCGAGGACGACCGAGACTAACCTACCATGACCAAATTGGTCGTGTTTTATCAGAAGGTGATGTCAGGAGCCCCAGGAACCGGCGAGCGTGCATGAAAAGAGCTGTGAATGTCACAGAAGCGAGTGAAGTATGTAAGGACCGCGTCTTATGGCGCTTGATTCTCGCTGACTGCCCCGCAAGGGACTTGGCGTGAAGATATACATACATACGTCATTTCAAAATCTATCTTCTCCTTAGGATTAGCTTGTAAACTTTGCAAATCCTAATGGTTTAGGAAACGCGATTACATTAGGAAAAAGAAGACCAATTAAAAAGTGTTAACAGAGGCGCAAAATTTTAGGTTTTCGGTTATAAAATTTTCTGTCCATTCCTTCTATGATTCCAGCAAATTTTGATGAAATTTGGTTTAAAGTTATATTTTGTAAATACCTACCACGGCTTTTCTCTGATTTTCTATTGTAATATAAGCAGGGTTTCCTGCAAGCTAAAATAAAAACGTCCATCTATTTATATCTTCACTCTCTTCTGGGGTAAGCAGACAAAACCGAGTGCCACATGACTCTAACCTTACACCTCATTCACTTTAATATGCATAGTACTTTTTAGTTCACCTTCGTTAAAACGCGACCCATTTGGTAATGGTAGATGAGACCTTCCTCGGTTCCTATATCCTTCCACTTTCGTGTTCTGTATTTGTTCATCATTCATTCATTCTGTGTTCATTTGCATGCCCGTATCAACAGAGCATAATTAAGTTTACGAAATTTGTTGTTATTAAAGATAATTTATTTGCAAAATACGTGCATATAAAATATATTAAAATTTTATCAGACGTCCACCGCAAAGGTAAAACCAGACCTTTTTTAAGCAACGTCACGCGTCTTTCAAAAAATAATTTCTTGGACGATGTGTTCCTTCACGACCGAGCAAGTGAAAACACAAATTTAGTGGTTCATGACAGAATTCCAACCTGGGACCAGTTGGTCAATAGGCCGGTGTAAAAATCAATTATGTGCCTAAAATTAATTTAATCACGTAATGAATTTTAGGCAAATTAGACTGAATGGCCGACTTTTTCTTTATTGTCAGGGTAGCAACTAAATATTACAAATCTAGTATATAAGAGTCAAGACACATTGGTCAACGGCAATGTGTCTTGTCCTTACAAAAAGAACACACAGTATGGAACACCATACGCATCTTGTCGCATCGATGTGACGAACGCGTCGAAGGTAGACGAGACGGCGGTAGACGCGATTAGTCATCGGCAGGCATCGACGGTGATCAAGAGGCAATAACGTATGAGATGTTTCCATGCTGTTTGTGACAATTAAGCTGCGTACGGAGCTGTACGGTTCCTTATGGCTGCGTACGGAGCTGTACGGTTCCTTATGGCTGCGTACGGATGCGAACGCGTGCGTACAGAGCCGTAAAAGGCGGATCATTACAATACGTACTAATGTGACACTTCAATCAGCAATGTGCGAAAGGGCGCTTTATCTATGGGTCTTGACCCTTAAGTAATTTTATGAAATTCTACTTGTTATAGCTACAGAGACGGTAAAATATGCACAAAAGACGCAGCAACATTCATAAAGAATCCCTCACCAGTGTGGGACCGGCAGAGCTTCCCTGAACTCGTGGACACGAACGTATGCTCCAAAGACGGCGCGCTGATTCCCGCCCACAAATGCATACTGGCAGCAAGGCTTGAATACTTCCATGGAATGTTTATGCACTCTTGGACAGAGGTATGTGCTTTGAGGTACCCTCTATTAAAATACATTAGACATGTGCTGCAAGAATACTTTTTCATTTCACTTGTTAGGAAATAAGCATTTCATTATTTATATATTACTAGAACTAGTAATTAGTATATTACTAGAAACTCTTGTATCTATCTATAACTTCACGCCAAATCCCTTGCGGGGTAGGCAGAGGGAACCGAGCGCCACGTAACTCGATCCTTAAACGCCTCACTCCCTTCTTTAACCCGTCAAATGCCGTTATATACTTGTTGCCGTAACGCGCACGGTTTGATCAAACCGCTCGGGCCTCAACGGGAGTCTTGGTCTTCCTCGACTCCTACATCCTTCCACTTTTGCGATGTGTATCTGCTTCGTCGTTCTTTCATCCCGCATTCTTTCTACATGTCCGAACCAACGGAGCATGCCTCTTCTTATTTCAACACCGACACTCTATTTCAGACCAACTTATGTTTCTAATATCATCATTTAATAATACGGTCTACAAGCGTTATATCACAAATTTTGCACAACGCTCGCATTTCGACCGCGTTTATCCTACTTTCATGCTCTCTCTGCCATACCCAACTCTCGCTTCCATAAGTAAGCGTTGGGACTAGCACTGCATTGTGTATAGCGAACTGTGCTAAAATTATAAAAAAATAATATTAATGCTAAAATAAATTCTGGTTCAAGTTTTTACTGCCAAGAAGTTATCCCAACGCTCCATTCACACTATTCCCGGCACTCACTCGTCTTTCCACATCACCTTCTATCCACTTGTTCCAACACTTCATCATCAATCATAATCCTTACATTGGTTCTGGTTTCTTCTCTTTCAAATACCTTTGATTTCTTCACATTCAATACCTGAACAACAGATTAACTAAGAAACTTACTTGCCTAGTTTAGGCAAACTGCTTATAAACCAAAATATCTATTTCATAAGATGCAAATGCATGCAATGGGGCAGAATCTTTCAACAGATAAGAAATAAAATGCCATTTTACATTGGCGCCATTTTGATTATGTTATTTGCGCCTTCCTGTAGAACATAGAAGTATTTTTTATAGTAAGTTATTTTATTTTTAACAATATTTATATATGAAATGTTTAGTTTCCAAACAAGAGAGATGAAATTGTATATTGTTAACCAAGGTAGGAAGTGAGGATATCGATCGCTTTTCTCGTTCAAGTTAAACACTTCATTTCGACAGTAAGAAAATAATTTGTTAGTTTTTGGTATTACCTAAGAATTAAATATTATTTTCTCAGTTTGTTCTTACTTTCGCTGTCTTATTTATGTTGTGAATATGGTCTATTTTACCAGAACCTCGTTGCCTATTTGGCAGAATGCACCACATTCAGGTTAGCTTTGATTCTAAAAAAATATGGTGAGCCATACTTCCTCTTCCTTCGCTCCTTATCTCACTTTCGCTCACTTTATATCCTCTTTCCGATTATTCCTCCCTTTTATTTTCCTCAACAAATATAAAACACTATGTGTCACTATGGTGAAAGTTACCAACTCGAGTGGTTCAAAGGAAACTGTAGATAACCTGACTCCAGTAAACAATGACCATCATATATTTCGCCATCGCCATTAGCTGCTGTAGAAAATATGAAAGGAATTAAACTTAGTTATGCATGACTGAGCTCTATTGCAATGACAATATAGTACATAAATTAGTTATAATACATATTTGTTTCAGAGCAAGCTGCTGTCAAAAGTAACGCTACCAATTAACCACAGTGTACTGTACCCTGTAATAAACTTCCTGTACACAGACTCATGTCCTGAAGTGGCAAACTCTGATAGCATCGACTTCATCTGTAGCGTGCTCATAGTTGCCGATCAACTCTTCATCACGCGTTTAAGAGAAACGTGCGAAGTAGCCCTCGCCAACTTAATAACACTAAGAAACTGTTCAGAATTGTGTCAATTCGCACACACATACAACGCCACCCAACTGAAACAATGCTGTATGGAATTCATATCTTTAAACCTATGCACTATCCTCGAAAACCGAGCATTAGACTTGATAGAGGATAACGTGCTCGAAGACATCTCTAAATATTACTGCAAATTCAACCCAATCATGTCATCTAGGGTGATCACTCCATTTTTCAACGCACCAAATGATATCATCATTGATGATTGTGCTACGAATTTTCCAATTCATCTCGAAATCACTGACGAGGAACTAAAAAGAGATGATAGTATAGTAGAAGTCAACAAGAAGAAGAAACAGTCAAAAAAAATTGAATACACCGAGAGTGAAAAAGCGAGGATGAGATACGAATCGGTGAGTTCGGTGACGTCACTTGACCTGTCCAATGAAATCTCCGGTGACATAACACTGTCTCTAAGCAATATTTCGAGGGAAACAGAGAAAGGTACGCGCGAGAAACAAGAGAAATGGATCGAGGTACCATCGTCCCAGAAGCAACAAAAGGTAGTGCAAGCAAGGTTGAAAGCAATAAACAGCGCTCGTGAAATTCTACAAGAACCACCCGTCGAATCGTTCACAAAATTGACGAAAAATAATTCTTTTAATTCTATAGCAAACATTTCGCAAGACACACCGACGACATCACGTATGTCCGTGTCCCCTAAAGAGTCCCCTATTGCAGAACTGGCTCGGAGCCCGCAAGGAAACTTAGTTATAAGTCACGTTGGGCCAAAACTCTCACAAAAACAACGGAAGAAGTTAGCGATGCAAGGAAATGATCCTCCGCAGAATCTCGACCACTTTTTGGCAAACAGGTTGAATATTGGTAGTCCGCCAGAAAAACCTAAGAATCCATGGAAGATCTGTGAACCTCCCGCTAATATCAGTCCTAAAGCTAAGACTATGGAATTTAATCAGATACTGACTGATCAGAAGAAGCAAAGAGACGATTTTTCTAGAATTATGACAAAGCCTCTTGCAATGACGCAGGTAATAATTTTGTTGATATAAGAGATTTACATTTTGTTCTAGCACTTTTTGTTATTCGTCTAGTAGCAAAAACGCATACGAGAAGCCTATTTTGTTATTCAATACCCGGAAGCAGATAAGCATAGGCCCACGTGATAACTTGACCAAGTTGGTTGCTGGTAACCTCATTCACTCGCATAAACACAAACCTCCAGGGAGTTATTTGGCTGTGGTTTACTATGAGGTGGAGGTTCTCAGTCGGGCTGCTTTAATGCGTTCTACTTCTTTTATAAACACCAAGATATACATAAAGACATATTCACATACATAGATGTTTATCCTATGTGGAAATCTAACTCACGAGCCTTGGTGTTAAAGTAGCCATTTCTAACCACACAACCACTGGGCTCTTTTCCTGTGTTCTCGCTCTTTTCAAATGTCCACGCAATGTTGATGTTGCATGTCTGCCCTTCGTGCGTTTGATATTTCATCATGATTTATAACCGGATGTTATAGGACTCATTTATATATTCTGTCCATCAGATTCTTATTCCTACTGTTGTGTCGTTTACTACCATTAGAATTGACAGGAGCTACCTTTACCTTTCAACTTTAAAGTCAACTGTCGGCCCAATAACCCAGAGGGAAAACCTTTCTTAGGTTAGTGAGACTTAATCTAAGAATGATCAGGTTTTTCGAAATATAATTTCAAGGACGTGCAGGCTCCTCACAATGTTTTCTTTCACTGCAGAGTAAGTGATAATTACAAATATGTACCATAAATCTGAAAATGCCAATTTATTGGTACATGCCCATACCAGTATTTGTCTACGAACCTTTTAGGAACTTTGTCTCTCTCTCCTCATACTACATGAATGGTTAAAACTATTAAACTAGAGATCCCCACAGACTATAGGACACATCTATATTATGTTCTGTCCACCAAGATTAATCATCTATTAACAGATATAGAATGACATATACATAACATTTAATATATATCGTTTTGTAATTGAACAATATTATCTGGTAATAAGCGATTAGCCTGGTGAACTGAGTGTTGGGTATCACAGTTTTTTTTGTACTATGTTTCAGCTTGAAGATAAAGCAATAGAAGAATTAGAGCGATTTTACAGCGTGCACGATGTGGATGACGAGCTAATCACTGTGAAGCGAATTGAACTGCAAGTATCCTCGCCACAGTGGATCCACACTGCCCCAAAGTGATATTAAAGTGCTATTTACACATTTAAATTTCATATTGTCTTAGACATTTTATCAATTGATAACTATTTTTAAATAAATATAATTAATATAATTTTATATAGTTTTCATTTATTATCAGTATTCCAGACCAAAAATTGGAATATGTAAGTACATCGATTGGTACTGTAGATATGTTTTTTTTATTGTCATTTTTTTTTTTAGTTTGGTTTTAAGAGCAAGCTCCCAAGGAGTTACTGTGTAAGCAGCAGAGGAGGCATCACGCTAATGATACTTAATATATCTCAAGCGTTAATAGGCTACGGTAGCCGCTTTACATCAGGTGGGCCGTATGCTTGTATGCCTCCGGACGTAGTATTAAAAAAAAGAGGAGTCAATGCAGCGTGTGCCAGCCTAACCAATATGAAGTTAATATCGACCGCAGCTTGTCTAAGGGTGTTTAATCTCCTCAAATTACTCTGTGCTTCGAAGAACCTAAGCCGTAGTTCCCCACTGGGTTTAATAGGTGACAGATGCTAAGCTAAGAGAGATAGGGCGCGTCAAGACAGTCCGATTGGGGAGGTACGTCCCTCGAATAAAAACCTATACTCAAAGAACAATATCCTGGAAAGTGGTTGTGTAACTGTCAGTGAGTGAAGTTAACTGTGTTAACAGTGAGGGTGGCGACGCACGAGCGACACTTCCTGTGTTGTAAACGTTCATTGGTTAGCATTCATTGCTTAGTAATGACTTTTCATCACACATTACCAACATATCATATCTTTATTACCTACCAATTCCTTGAGTTAGAGGAGGATTAGAAGAGGATTTTCAACAGAGATTGCTTGTCTGCTGGATTTTCCTGAGAAATTTTTTGTTTTATAGTTTATTTTTTATATATTTTATAATTTTTGATGACTATATTAAAGAACAATGAGTAATAATAAAACATTATTCAAAATTTTCGAACTGATTTCCTCTTTGGAATAAATACTCTGAATTCAACACTGGAGGTTCGAACACATGTACTAGATGTAGTGGTGGAGATGGCTGTGGATGGATTAATTTCACAATTAATAAAAAAAATCGTAGAAAATCTTATGGACATAGTCCAAAATTCAGGTAAGTTATTATTATTATTTATTCAGTCTTTAGCAGGTGTGGCTTAGTATTGATTTCCCAATCTATTCATTTATACCATTTGTTCCTCAATTTCACTCATTACTATTTTTATTGATCTGTACATTCTTCTCTATTCTAATCTATTGCCCTCTATACCCTAATAATTGCGCAAATTTCGAGATATATATATCATAGTTAAATAAACCAAAGGTTTTAAAAGTATTTGAAGTTCTTGATCACCTTTAATCTTTTTTTACTACACTACAGGAAAGCCTAAAAAATGTAATCCTTCCTTTAGGATTTTAGCAGTCTATCTACGTAAGTACCACCTATGTTCGTATTGGTGTGTTCTAGCATATCATCTAAACTAGTCGTGCGATTTTTATAATTGAAGTTTCAATCAATTAATTATTACTGTTCGGATGGCATAAGACTACATTTTTGAACATATAACTTTAACAAAAGCCATCTATCTATCTATAACATCATGCCAAATCCCTTGCGGAGTAGGCAGAGAGAATCGAGCGACACGTAACTCTATCCTCACGTACCTCAACCGCTTCTTTAACATTCATTGCTCTTCTGTTAGAACACGACAAATTTGGTCATGGTAGGCAAGTCTAGGCCTTCCTCGGCTCCTACATCCTTCCACTTTTGCATTGCATATCTGCTTCGTCATTCTTTCATCCTGCATTCCTTCTACATGTCCGAACCAACGGAGCATGCCTATTCTTATTTTTAACAAAGACGCCCTCTTTCAGACCAACTCTATTTCTAACATCATCATTGCGAATACGGTCTACAAGCGGTACGCCAAAAATTTTGTGCAACACTCGCATTTCGACCGCGTTTATTCTACTTTTATGCTCTCTCTGCCATACCCTGCTCTCGCTTCAATAAGTAAGCATTGGGACCAACACTGCATTATGTATATACCTGTGCCTTCTGGCTCAAGTTTTTACTGCCAAGAAGTTTTCCCAACGCTCCATTCACGCTATTCCCAGCACTCACTCATCTTTCTACAACTGCTGTGTACTTTCCATCGCTACTGAAAGTGCATCCAAGATATACAATCTTATCCAATTGTTCCAACATTTCATCGTCCGTAATCCTTACATCGGTTTTGGTTTCTTCTCTATCAAATACCATTATCTTTGTTTTCTTGGCATTCAATAGTAAGTCTTTCTCCATACATTCGTCTTTTATCACTATGACCAGTGTTTGCAGTTCAGATGGTGTTTCTGGTGGTGAACTGTCAGCTGTATACAGATGATGCAGTCCTATTGGGACTGCATAATCTGCACACACACTACTTTCCATCGCTACTGAAAGTGCATCCAAGATATGCAATCTTATCCAATTGTTCCAACATTTCATCGTCCGTAATCCTTACATCGGTTTTGGTTTCTTCTCTATCAAATACCATTATCTTTGTTTTCTTGGCATTCAATAGTAAGTCTTTCTCCATACATTCGTCTTTTATCACTATGACCAGTGTTTGCAGTTCAGAATGTTCAGATGGTGTTTCTGGTGGTGAACTGTCAGCTGTATACAGATGATGCAGTCCTATTGGGACTGCATAATCTGCACACAGCTGACAGTTCAGTGTAATCCCATGTGTAATCCTGCATACGTCGATATTATTTTCTGTAGACAACTATCGAGATACAGAATAAACAGTTAATAGATTCAGGCGTTATTTTGCGAAAGTCAAATTTACATGCAATTTGATCTAACCTGCTTTGTGTGCTTCCGCCACCAATTAGTTCATGCGGCCTAGCGCCGGCCGGCACCCACCCACTACTGTTAGTACGTGCTACATGCCGACGCTGCCATGGCTGCTCCGGTAGTCTCTGCCTCGGCTGCTGCGTTCGTCCGCCATCTGGATTATTCTTACGATTAACGTCTACAACGCCTGATGATGCCTTGTGAAGAGGCGAAACACGTGTCGCAGCGACGACCAGGCCAGTTGTGGCAGCGACGGTGGTGGTGGGGGCATGCGGATTCTGTTCCAGATGGCGGACGACCGCAGCAGCCGAGGCAGAGACTACCGGAGCAGCCATGGCAGCGTAGTGGGTAACAGTAGTGGGTGGGTGCCGGCCAGCGCTAGGCCGCATGAACTAATTGGTGGCGGAAGCACACAAAGCAGGTTAGATCAAATTGCACAGAATAAACAGCCTAGCAGACAACATACAATCCTGTTTGACACCAATTTTGACATCAAACCAGGGTGACATTTTGACATCAAACCAGGGTGACACTTTGCCATCTATTTGCACACATGCTGAACAATTCTTGCAAGTAGACTGCACAGCACAGAGCAGTGAACCGTCAATCCCATATCTCGGCAATATGCCCCACAGTTCCCTTCGCACAATCCTATCAAATGCCTTTTCAAGATCCACAAAACGGCAGAAAACCTTCTGGTCTATGGCCAATAGGCATGTTCTACTAGAAAACTGGAACTGCACTGCAGCATATCATGTGTCAAAATGCATACATTTTGATGTTTCTTTAAGCGATTTGACAGCAGCAGTGACATTTAACGAAACATCAAAATGTACACATTTTAGACACACGCTGTGCTGTAGTGCAGTTGCAGTTTTTTAGTAGAATCTGCCTACAGATGCTCCTCCACGATATTGCGGGCTGAGTCTCCCACGGCATTTCATCAGATTTCACCCTCAATCTTTCAATTACCTTTCCATATCCTTTTGCTGCTAAGCTGATCAAACTGATAGCCCTATTGCTGGTGCAGTCCATGCGTGACCCCTTGCCTTTATACAAGGGTACGATGACTGCGCATCTCCAGTCCATTGGGACCCTTCCAGTTCTCCAGCATAAATTGCATAAGTGCCAGAAGGCATCCTGGACGTAAGTGCCGCCTTGTTTGATTATATATATTTATCAAAAGCATGATAGAAAAATGCTTGTAATTATTAAAAATAATGTTTTGTTAATTATTAAGATTAAAATGCATGAAGACAAATTGGTCAAATAGAACTATTTCATAATTTTCATTTTGGTTTTTGTTAATCTTAAACAAAATAAAAATTTACATAAACAAAATTACTACATTCTCCTTAAATTCATCTCACCATTTTCCTGATTACTACTGGCCTTAGCTAGCACAATTATTAAAGTATTCCATTACCAGAAATTCCTAAAGTTAATATAAACACAGAAGTAGCAGCTACTAAGACCTTGGCCTGTCATAAATTAACCCGTCATGGCCCGTTATATACTGTTTCCAATAACGCGCATGGCTTGATCAAGCCACGCGGGTCTCGACACATTAATATAACTTCTCTACTGTATAGAGTATCCAAAACTGTATTATTGACATTTTTCCAATTTTAGAAAGTAGAGGATGCAAGCATTATATTGATTTAGTTACGTTCCGAGGTTATAACCTATATTATATTATTTATTTTATAGTTATATATACACGACTGACATCTCATAGGGTGATTATAGATAATATTGAAATAAGAGATGACAGAGATAAATATGAAAATAGAGAAGGGCTCGGCCAGTTTGTGGTTGAAGTCATCAAGAGGCTAAACCTATCCTAGGCACTGCTAGCTTCACGGTCTGCAACACCACAGTAAATATATGAAATGTTAAAATTGTCTCAGATTGTAAATACATTTAAGAGTTTAAAATTTATTTATTTACAGTTTCTATATATTAGCACATTATCTACTATTTCACAAGGCAGTCTATAGTTTTGTTATTTCTGTGGCGGGAACGCTTTCAGAAGCTGATTCACTTGTCTGTGAGTTAAGTTCTTCTCACCAGGAACAAGTATACCCTTCTTCCCCATTTCTACTTGAGTTGACATTTTCTCGTTGTAGTCAGCATAACAACTTTGAAATGCAGTCACTTCTTTCATACATTCCTGCTGATCGAAATCATGTTTCTTGAAGCAAGCAAACATAACTGCCAGTTCCTGCATGCATGCTGCTTCTTTCGATTTATCACCTTTTCCTGAAACTCTTTTTTTCAATGCCAGCGGTAGCAACATTTGAAAAGGAACTGGTTCTCTTTGTGGACGCCTGGCATTGGTTTGTCTTGCAGACCCAAAAGTAGGTACATTAATCCTCATGATTGCAAATACTAAATATAAGCTTCACAATGACCAAAGTCTATTAAAAAATATTAAATGTGTAATAAATTTGAATTACATAAAAGAGGTTATGTTATGGTTGCCATAGAGAAGTTATACTATAGATAGTTTTATCAGATGATAGGTACCGGACAATTACAGTTTTATTTTGTAGAGCATACCAATATCAACGCCTGAGCATAAATCAATAGGTGCCAACATTCAATAACAAGTTATTAATGGCAATAATGTTTGTTTTCGCACCCACTTGGCGGTGCTGATGTTATTGGAGATCATGTAATCTTGACAGGTCCTATCAACAAATTATATAGAGTTATGAAATTTTTTTAAATGTATATAATATCGTTTCATAAGGAAAAATAAAAGATATATATTATAGCACCTTTGAGAGCAGAAAGACTAGTTCTGTAGTAACTTTTGAAATTAGGTTTGTTTTTGTTTTAGGTTGATTCTTATCATGCACAAGACAGATTCTAAATTATTTTATTTCATAGGGGTCGGTACCAGAAGCATGCACGTCGCGACCCTGCCAGAATTGCCAGTCCAGAATTGCTGCCAGTCCAACGCTGGATTCCAGCGTTGGACTGGCAGCAATTCTGGACCTAAACATAAACCGCACAAACGCGCGCAGTAGGGCGTTCCCCCGAGGCGACATGCTCCAATCAGCCCTCATCGGTGCGGGTTTAAGTGCATGCGGCTGTGGGGGACACCACCCACCACGCAACGCTAAACCCGTTGAGGAGAGCTGAGTGTCGTATAGGCACATGGAATGTGAGAGGTGGATTACAAGACAAGATGAATGAGTTGATAATAAATAAATAATATTGTCGGACAAATTACACAGCGCCATCTAGCCCCAAAGTAAGCGAAGCTTGTGTTATGGGTACTAGACAACTGATAAACATCGTAAATACATTTTTTTTTGTAAATACATACTTATTATACATAGAAAATACCCAGCACAAGACAAACATTCATGTTCATGCACACAAATGTTTGTACTGTGTGGGAATCGAACCCACGAGCGTTGGTGTCAAAGTAGCGTAACAGCGCGTTCCACCACTACGCCACCGAGCTCCGAGTGTTGATAGATATAATGAATGCGAGATGCCTAGATTTTCTAGAGATCAAGCGAAAGGGAAGCGACATCGTAGATCTGCCCGGTGGCATGATGGGCCTGTGGTCCGGGGTGAACCAGTACGATCATGCCAGCGCTGGCGTACGCGTCGTGCTTTCATCTCGCTTGGCTGCTGGTGTGAAAGATTACGATTTAGTAGGGCCAAGACTTCTTTGGGTTAAAATAGAACTGAGGATTACGCGAGTATTTTTGATTGCAGCATATGCTCCTGTAAGCTCTACTAATCCACAGGAGTCCGATAAGTTTTGGGAGACTGTAAGGGGTGTTCCGGATTTGGCTGATGCGAATGAACGGATAATGATGTGTGGAGATCTAAATGGATGGGTTGGGACCAAGCAAAGCAGTTATGAGGCTGTGCTTGGCCCATACGGAGATAAGAGAGTGAACGATACTGGTAAGTTACTTTTAGAGGTATGTATGGAACGATACCTCCTTTTTTTATACTACGTCGTTTTATATTCATAATTCATTTATTCATTGCAGAAACATGGTGTAAGATGGTTGTTACAATACTCGTATAAAAATGTGATCAAACATGCTTCGTCAAATATGACATGCAATGTATGTTTACTCTAATTCTTACACAATGAACTTATTTTCATACAAAATTGATATTAATTGAATGTATCTTCTGTAATTTAGAAACTCGGTAACATTATAAAATACTTTATTATTTAGCCATTGGAATAATTTTAACTTAAAAGGTTTCACATTTAACATTTTTATGTCATATGGGATTTTATTAAATATTTTAACATGATAAAACAATTACTTTGAAAACTGGGTCATCCACGGTAGACAGTCCAACACCAATCTATCTGGATTCCTAGTATTTCGATGGTATGTCTGAGATGCTTTAAGGTATAGTTCTGGATGCTCTTTGACAAAGACGCATACCTCAAATATGTATAGACATGGAACTGTCAACAAGCCAAGTTTCTAAAAGAGTGTTTTACATGAAGTCCACGGCGAAATCCCACACAATGCCCGTATGCACTTTTTTTGTGATATGAATACGCTGTTCATAAGAACACCGTTACCCCACAAGGGCAGTCCATATCTTAAAATCAAGGCTACATGAGCAAACTGTTAACGCAGTACTCTGATTTGTCACATTTCGCAATCGCCTAAGTATATATACAAATCGATTTATTTTATTACAAATTTAATTAGTTTGACATTTCCAATTAAGATTATTATCAATTGCAACACCTAAGAAATTCTCATTATCTATTTCATTTATTATTGTATTGTTGTGATGTATTTTTAATTTTAGATTTGCATTACCTCTGTGTAAAAATTGTATATAATTAGTTTTCGATAAAATATGTAAATTATTTATTTCCAACCAACTTATAAGAGATTTGATTGTTTGGTTTACATCGGTCTCATACTCATTAATACTTGTATTTTTGTTTCACGTGACGACAATTGAAATGTCATCAGCAAATAAGGTGCATTTGTGTGAGGTAATTGAAGAGATATCGTTAACGTAGAGCAGAAATAACACTAGACCAATAACAGTTCCCTGTGGGACACCAAATTTGTTCAATTTAAATTCGGAAGAATATGATGATATCATATTATTTTCGTTTCTGCCCAGTTGGTTAATAACTACGCATTGCATTTTATCCTTCAAGTATGAAGAAAACCAATCCAGAGCCCGTCCTCTGACGCCAACCGCTTCTAATTTACTTAGAAGGATCTCATGGTCTACCAGATCAAAAGCCCTTGACATGTCGAAGAACAATGCAGTAGTATGGTTACGGTTATTCATATTATTCAATACAATACAATCGATACAAGAGCCTTCAAAGGCGCAAAGAGACGTAGAACACTGAGAGGAGATGCCTGGTGGAATGCGGAGGTTCAATCCTCTGTGGATGAAAAGTGGATGCGTGGCTGGATTAGGTATCATTTTTGCACCAGACGAAGAAAGAAATATACCGTCGATGCAAATGAAACCTAAGCTAAATTTCGGAGTAGTTCGTCGGCATCCGGAATGGACAAGATAAAATGTAAAGCTGGTGGCATTCTTGCTTGTTAGAATGCCACCAGCTTTACATTTTATCTTGTGTTCTGAGTGTTCTCAGGAAGTGTTAAAACGGTGGGGCGAATATTTTAGAGAAATGTATGATTATATCCAGGACACTGGCACTGTGAATGAGTCTGTGACTGATTCGGCAGTGCCAGCGTACTGTTATATCGGCATATGCGTTACTTAAAATATAAAATAAATATGCTGAGTTTCTCATTGCATTGACGTCAATGCAACAAGAAACCGATGCCGCTTGCTATCCGCGATCATACTCGTTTCCAGTTCGGATTGGGCTTCCGTCAACCACACAGTATTTTCACGAGAGTTTAATACATTCTCTTTTAGTGTTTAAAAATAGTTTTTTTAAAAACCATCTTGCGACCCGCTCCGTAACAGTGGTGTCAGAAGTGGGATACCAGTGTTGAAAGTGCCGTCATCGTTCCACTGGTATTACATACCGGGTCGCGTAAACCTAAAAACTCTAAAAGTGTTCACGTGGTTAACTCCACGTTGTTACAAACATTCTCAATCCAACTCCGGGGTGTTCTCGTCTTACTTCAGTGAAATCACACCTCGTCAAACTCCGCTATCTCTCGAAGACGTATCGCGACAGTAAGCCTTATCCAGCGTAAGCCTGCCGATCGTCCGATATCTTCCGCTGTATCCCGATCACCAAGGGCCTGTCAGTTGCAAGGTCCGTCATCGTTACGCTGCCACAAAGAGTGTGGTCACTCCGTCCTTGCTGCTCTGGTCACACGTCGTGCCACCACGTGCAAGCATCGATCACGCTTGGTTGTCGTGTAACCGCTGTGCCGCCGCTCTGTCGCCGCCGCGACGCCCCGCTGTTCTGACGTCGCTATCGCTGCGCTATAGCGCACCGCCGCACCAACTCTAATCAATTCTAGTGGACGCAGCAGTCCAGTGACAAGAAATGAAAATCAACGTCCTGATGATCCTGTCTCTGTGAGTAAATCATACTATTATCTGTTAATGCTACAATAAATTGTTTTCCTTTCAAGGGTGATACGTATCGTAAATCCTAATTACCTATACCTATTCTTACCAACAAATTATTTATTATTCCGAATCATAATGGCTACGGAATCAAAGAAAACTACAGAGCTAGTGTTGAGCGAACAGTTTCCTATTAATGTACTGTGTAATTTCATTAGCCCTTATAAGGGGGAGCGAGAAACCCTCACAGCTTTCCTTACCAATTGCCAGAACGCTTTAGATCTAGCATCAACTAGTCAAAAAACTTTATTAAATAAATATATCCTGTCTCGTTTAGAAGGCAAAGCTCAAATCGCGTGCTCTAATAAAATATTCGACGATTTTAACCAATTAAAATGTTTTCTTAAACAAAACTTTGGTGAAAGAAAACACTACAATCACCTTCTGCTAGATCTACAGTCGTGTAGGCAATCCTCCAGTGAAACAGTTGCGCAATTCGCACTCCGCGTAGAGAGCTGTCTTACTGATTTACAATCTGAAATTTATAACTCCGAGTCCTTAAAGAAAGATATTTCCGGGCGTGTCGCTATGACTGAGGATTTAGCATTATTCACATTCTCCTTAGGCTTATACCCGCGGTTAAGTAATAACGTTAGATGCAGGAGCCCGAAAACGCTCAATGACGCTATCAACATAGCCCTCGAAGAGGAAAAAATACAAAACTTACTCTATAAAACCACGATCAAACCTAAGTGTAGGGTCTGTGGTAAGCCCGGACACTCAGAGGCTGAATGCCGTGAGAAACAAAAACGTACGGGCCCACCACGTGTCACTTCGGACCCTCAGCCATCAACATCATATAATAACTCAGGGTCCTACTACCTCTTCTGCAGATATTGTAAAAATAAGGGTCACGATATTTCTCAATGCCGCAAAAGGAAGTATAATAACGAACGACGTAATACGTATAATCCGAACAGCCATGATAAACCGCCCGCCATGCATCATGTTACATATGAACCGCCGCCGTCACCATTGCCTTATCATATTCCGTGCGAAAATGTCGACGACTCTGAAAATTCTTTAAACTAACTCCGCGGATTACGAGAACGTGCCGTCGTTATCCGGTTAACCTAGGCACACGCACCTCATTGCACAAATCGCATAGGAATAATATTAATTCATCTCAACATGCTCTTTCGAGAGTCCCTGAATCGTTGAGTCACAAACCTAATTCATCTCAACATGCTCTTTCGAGAGTCCCTGAATCGTTGAGTCAAAAATCTATTTCATCTCGACATGCTCTTAAGAAAGCCCCTACCTCGTCGAGTCATAATATTCATTCATCTCAACACGCTCCTACGAGAGTCCCTGAATCGTTGAGTCAAAAACCTATTTCATCTCAGCACGCTCCACAGAGAGTCCCTGTCCCGCTGAGTCGCCACTCTGTTCCATCTCAACACTCTTCTCCTAGAGCCTCTGTATCGTTGAGTCCACAATCTTCCAATCCCAATGGGTCCTCCGTATCACACTATCGTGAAAATAAAATTGAAAATAACGCAAACACTCCTGTCTACGAAATATCTTCGTCCGCGATGAAAGTATCACTGCCCCATGTATATATACAGACTTCCCATTCTGTACGTCCATTGCGTATTCTAGTTGATACCGGAGCTAGTATTAGTCTGGTCAAACGATCAAGCTTATCCAAGGTACCTGAATTATCCAGTGAGAGAGCTAAGATAAAAGGTATAAATAGCATTAATACTTATTCCGAAACGTTGGGTACATGCCAGATAGATTTTACTCTAAATAATAATTTTCACAAATATAAATTTCACATAATCAATGATAACGTCAACCTAGAGTATGACGGTATCATCGGTAGCGATTTCCTAAATTATGTTAAAGCTAATATAAACTACACTTCACAATCAATGCATATATGCGGACAAAACCTGGATATTAACTATGTTCAGCCAACTTACGTAATTCCCGCTCGCACCGAAGCCGTCATTGAATGCGCGGTGTCTAATTACTCACACGAGCATTTTGATGACAACGAAGGTCTATTATTAGATCATTCTATAAGTGAAGGTGTTTATATGGCTAACTGTCTCGTTTCTATTAAGCAAAATAAGAGGGTTAACGTAACTGTTTTAAATACTACGAGTTCCGATATCGAAATTCGGGACTATGTAGTACATTTAACACCTCTCGAACGTGATATTACTACAGATTCATTTCAAAACGTTAATTCTATTTCTTACTCTAATTCGGATAGAACCCAGATGGTATTAAATCTTATACGCTGTTCCCATTTGAATTCCGAAGAAAAGGAATCCTTACTAGAATGCTGTTCGCAGTATACAGATATCTTTCACCTAGAGGGCGAACCTCTATCATTCACGAACGCAACTGAGCACACTATAGATTCGGGTGATGCGCCCCCTATTCACGTTAAATCATACCGTTTTCCTGAATGCCACAAACAAGAAGTGGACTCACAAATCCGTAAGATGCTCGATCAAAATATTATACGTCCATCAACATCACCTTGGAGCGCTCCAGTCTGGGTGGTTCCTAAGAAAATGGATGCCTCCGGGAAAAAGAAATGGCGGATAGTTATAGACTATCGCCGCCTTAATGATGTCACTGTCTCAGAGAGTTATCCGCTACCCTTAATTACCGACATCTTAGATCAGCTAGGCCACTCAAAATACTTCAGTACTTTAGACCTTTCTAGCGGATTTCACCAGATAAGATTAAGTCCCAAGGACGCGCTTAAAACGGGGTTCTCAGTTAACACAAATTCTAACACTACCGGTCACTACGAATTTACGAGGATGCCGTTTGGCTTAAAAAACGCACCTTCTACCTTCCAAAAATTAATGAATACGGTCCTTTCTGGTCTCCAGGGCCTCCATGCTTACGTGTACCTCGATGATGTCATCATTTATAGTCATAATTTGACAGAGCACATCGGAAAACTCAAACTAATCTTTGCTCGCATCCGAAAATTTAACTTAAAACTGCAGCCTGACAAATGCGAGTTTCTACGACGTGAAGTCGCCTATCTTGGTCATATAATCACAGATAAAGGTGTCTGTCCAAATCCCGACAAAGTAAAAGCCGTCTCTCAATTTCCTACTCCCAAAAATCCAAAGGACGTAAAGTCATTCCTAGGGCTAGTCGGTTATTATCGCCGCTTCATTAATAACTTCTCCCAAATCACTAAGCCACTGACTTCCCTTCTAAAAAAGGACGCTACATTCCAATGGTCGCATAGTCAAGAACAAGCATTCACTGCTCTTAAGGACAAACTAACTTCAGCGCCTCTACTCCAGTACCCTGACTTCAACCGACCTTTCCTCTTAACCACCGATAGTTCGAACTACGCAGCGGGGGCCGTGCTCTCCCAAGGCGAAATCGGTTTAGACAAACCCGTGTCATACGCATCGCGCACTCTTAATAAAGCCGAGGGCAACTATTCAACCATAGAGAAAGAGCTTCTCGCGATTTTATTCGGCGTAAAGACATTTCGCCCTTACTTGTATGGTCGTAAATTTAAAATAATCACTGATCACAAACCTCTCGTATGGCTTTTCAACGTTAAAGATCCCGGCTCCAGGCTCATTAGATGGCGCCTGAAACTGGAGGAATACGACTACGAAATCGTTTATAAGAAGGGTAAACTAAACGCGAATGCCGACGCACTATCTCGCTTTCCTGTAAATGTCTTAGATAATAAAACCGGCTCAGATTCAACCACATGTAATCCAACCTTATCGCCTAATAACAACGATGACTCACATAATTCACCATCTGCAACAGAAACCTATGAGCAGTGTCTTCATACCATGAAACAACCCGGTGTGACGTTCAATACCGTCATACAGGAACACAATGAGTCACTCCTTAAGGCAAAGTGTAAACTTATCGCATATCCTACCGCGATAGATTTAGATGAGTCTGTGCCCTACTGTTCCGAAATTCTCGAATTATCTACTAGCGAACCTGATATCCGAGACATAGAGCGGGAACTAAACGGATATTATAATACATCAAACGAAAAACATTTATTCACTCATTTGTTTACTCGCGTTCATCACTATGATGAAATGTCATATAAAGATATATTTAATTTACTCGTTGTCTATCGTGATATGATTAAATTCTGGTTTATGGAAGAAAAGGAAATTGCAATATCAGATTTTTCTGATCCCTTCAGCAAATTATCCTATAACAAAATATATAATATACTAGCTTTTATCTTCCGTAACACAAACTTAAAAGTAAATATATACAAAAACTCCATTCTATTTCCAACACCTTTAGAAGTGAAACAAATTCTTAAGGATAATCATGATTCCCCAACAGCAGGTCACCCTGGTATTTCACGTATGTTAGAGAGAATCAAATCTATGTATTGGTGGAAAACAATGCACCATGACATTGAGAATTATGTCAAAAACTGCAGGTCGTGCCAAATTAACAAGCCCTTGCGCCAAATTAATCGCGCCCCAATGATAATCACGAGTACAGCTACAAAGCCTAACGAAAAGATATACCTTGATATCGTAGGGCCTCTTCCGGAAACTTACGAGTTCAAGTTCAAATTTATCCTCACGTTCCAAGACGATCTCACGAAATACTCCCAAGCTTATCCTCTACAAACATGTTCAGCAGAAGAAACTGCTAAAAAGTTAGTCCACTATATATCCCATGTAGGTATTCCTAAATATGTAGTCACAGACCAAGGAACAAATTTTAGTTCTGAGGTACTTCGCCAACTATCTAAACTTTTCAGCATCAAACATATATTCGCTTGCCCTCATCACCCTCAAACTTGTGGGGCTCTGGAGCGAAGCCATTCCACACTCAAGGAATATCTACGTCCTTTTGTTAACGACAACCCTAATACATGGGACCTGTACCTTAATACAGCCATGTTCTCTTATAATACTAATACCCACTCTACGACGGGTTTCCCGCCATACGAACTCCTATTTGGATTCAAACCCTATATCCCTAAGTCTGTAGATACATTGGAGAGCAATACCTATACGGATTACATAAGAGCTCTCAACCACCGACTTTATTATAGTAGGCAAAAAGCCCTGCAGAACATTCAATCGTCTAAAGAAAGTTCTAAGAAATACTACGATAGTCACTCGAAACCTATAACCTACCGCGCAGGTGACATGGTATATGTGAGATGCCATCACAAACAAAATAAGGCCTTATCACCAGTGTGGAAAGGTCCATTTAAAATAATTAAGTTAAATGGCAATCACTCCGTCACATTGCTGATGAATCGTAAACACGTACGTCATCACTATGACGAAATCAAACCAGCTAGTGACGCTAGCGCTACGGCGTAACGCAAGTGACGTATTGACACATGAGCCATTTGTTGTTCATTTCAGATCGATACTGCCGTCGTCAATCGTGTGCGAATATGTATCAACTATAATCAACAGCCCGGGTCTCTACTTTGATAAGTTTCTAGACGTTAAGTTCACTAATAGCGATTGGAATGTTATATCATATGTAGATATAAGTCATATACAGCCTAACTTAGATAAGGTAGAATTTTTATTTGAAAAACTTGATGTGTATTGTAAGTTGCTGACGTCCTCTAAATTACAGGTAGACTGTATTAATTCACTCTCTGCTTTAAAAAATCAACATATTCTTAACGTAAATAAGTTCTCATCTATATCGTATTTACTGGTAGACGAGAAACCTAATATGCGTTTTAAAAGAGGTCTCATGGATTTCGGTGGCTCACTGTTAAAAACTATCTTTGGCACATTAGATTCCGATGACGCGGTTAAATTCTCAAAGGCCATTAAAGATGTACAGACGGATGAAAAACGCCTCGCTCTTCTTATGAAGGACAATATCCACGTAATTAAATCTACTGTATCATGTTTTAATAATACTATGTCTAAGGTGGATGAGAACGAGAATCATATTTTAAAGAATATGGAGACTATTCACAAAATTCTAGAAACAATCTCTAATAGTAATGATAAGTTAGAAATTAAGTCTCAATTAAGTTCTTTATTAAACTCGTTAGAGTCTATAATAATGACCTTATCCTTCGACATCGAAGACGTTAATAACGCAATTCTTTTCGCGAAACTCAACGTTTTGCACCCGACTGTACTTAGTCCGCATCAGTTATATAATGAATTAGATAAGCATAGAAATAATCTCCCTAGCCATTGTGAACTCCCTATACCTTTAACCTTACAAAATATACATACTCTTATAGATATATCTAAACTTGCATGCTTTTTCCATTTAGATAAAATTATAATTGTTGTTAAGGTCCCTTTGGTACTACCACAAGTCTATGACTTATATAGAATTATTCCATTACCTATTCCTTACGATATGTCGAAACCCGATACTTTTGTTCTTGTCGAGCCGACTAGCTCGTATGTAGCAATAACAGCTGATCGCATGTTTTACTCGCTGATAGCAGACATCGATAAGTGCGAGCTCATTAGTGAAAAGTGTTATGTGTGCGCGCTAATAAATGTGTTTTCAGTGATTGCTAACCCTACATGTGAAACGATTCTATTAAGTGAAGTGATCAGTAAACTTCCCGACATATGCGTAACGAAACTAATACACGGCTCAATCGACTTATTTCATAAGTTAACTTTAAATCGCTGGATTTTTGTACAATCTGAACCAGGGAAATGTCATATAACTTGTAATGAAGGAAACGTAAATTCAGATATTGTATTATTTGGAACTGGCATCCTGACCTTGCCCAAAACCTGTAAAGCATTTTATAAAACCTTACAATTTATTCCTGTTGGTGAAACGGTTACCAGTAATGTTACAATTAAGATTTCTAATTTCAACATCTTACAAGATGATTGTTGTGAGAGATCCAGATTAAATAAAACTCTGGATCGTCTACCTTATTCAAAATTAAATAACTTAGATAATCTCGATTCCTTGCTTCACGCCAGCACCCACTTAGAATCTTTTGAAGAGGAGATTAATAAACTTGAAAATCCATCTCACTTTGAGACTTATGGAACTCACTATCTTTCTTTGAGTTTGTTTAGTACTAGCTTAATCTTAATGTATCTTTTGTATAAAAGTCGTAAGTACTTCTTTACAACTAAGTCACCATGTTGCATCCAAATATTTAATCAGTGTCATAATACCAAAAATAACTCTGTTCCTACATCTTAGACTGTAATCTATAAAGACACACCAACATCCTTAAACCAGGATGAACCAGAACCCGCAGAGTACATGCGTGTAACACCAACTCCTACGAAGAGAAATATTGTTATCTCTAAAACTCATAATTCATAATATAATATATTGTTATAAAAAAAAAGAAAATGCACATGGGTGAATAGTTTTAGTTTTAGTAATACTATGTTTGTTTATTGTAATGATTTTTCAATTATGGTTAGAATTTTATTATTTACTTTACTTTACTTGTACCATTCATTTTTCTTTTAACTTCTGTAATTGTATCATGTTTGTGCTGCCTTGACGAGAATCCAATCATAGTTCCGAGCGCGTTGAGCATTTATCTCTCATCACTTTAAGAGGTGATGATCGATCTTAACGGGGGGGTTGTTATATCGGCATATGCGTTACTTAAAATATAAAATAAATATGCTGAGTTTCTCATTGCATTGACGTCAATGCAACAAGAAACCGATGCCGCTTGCTATCCGCGATCATACTCGTTTCCAGTTCGGATTGGGCTTCCGTCAACCACACAGTATTTTCACGAGAGTTTAATACATTCTCTTTTAGTGTTTAAAAATAGTTTTTTTAAAAACCATCTTGCGACCCGCTCCGTAACAGTACCATGAAGACATTAGCATGGATGAAAATGAATGGTTGATACAAAGTTTGAAAAATGGAAAGTCAGCGGGAATCTATATGGTCACGGCTGAGATGATCCAACTGGGTAGCACCTACGTTAGGAACGCCTTCCGGTTTTTGAGCAATTATGCTGGAGAACCGGAAGGGTTCCGACCGTTTGGAAACGCGCAGTCATCGTACCCTTTTATAAAGGCAAGGGTTAACGTATGGACTGTGCTAAGTATAGGGCCATCAGTTTGATCAGCTTAGCAGCTAAAGTGTATGGAGAAATCATTGAAAGGAAAATGAGGGTGAAATCCGATGGAATACTTGGGGAAGTATACAGGGGATTTCGAAGCGGCAGAGGATGTACGGTACAATTTTTTTGAAGTAAAACTTCTTTACTTGGGGAGTAAGCTGGTGAATGCGTGACGAGAGCTTACGAAAAGTGGGATCGGGCGAGGCGAACGGAAGTTGAGAGGGAGATATAAGTTAGTGAAGATAGAAAGAGAGAGAGTTACGTTTCATATATTACTGTAGGGGCAAGAGAGAGAGGTGAGAGCACACATTTTCTTTCTCTCTTTCTCTCATAGCCAGTTACGTTTCGTATATCTAATACACAGTGCAGGCCTATCGTTTGTAAGTTTTACTTCAGTCGTGTGGTCTAAAGCACACTCGTTTTTTTCACTTCACGACATCGTGGAAAAGCATCTGGTTATAGATCAGAAGGTTTTCTGCGAGTTTGTGCACCTTGAGAAAGCATTTGATAGGGTCGTGCGAAAGAAATAGCATGAAATGTTCAAAAAACATACTTAATAATGAGTAAAATAAAAGTACTTACTTGATTACTCGATTGACACGTTGTTTATGTGTTTACATATACGTATATTTTAATTTGTTAAATTCAACGACATCAGCGCCACCACGACACATTTAACTGTTAAAATATATAAGTTGCCAATAGATGGCGACTCTACTTTAAAATTAAATGTTTTTTTAAAATAAATTTTTGACAATGTATATTTTAAGCATAGACGTAATAAAATAGTCAGACGGAATCTCGCTGAGAAACAACTGAAGCACCACAATGGCGGCATGTAAATATGTGTGAGTGTCAAGTGGGTTGCCAGATGGAAGAATATTTCCCATTTCTTTAACTATTTTTTTATACCACTAAGGTGGCAATCAAGCATACGGCCTGTCTGATGATAAACATTTACCGTAGCCTATGGACATTTGCAACACCAGGTGTGTCACTCATGCGTTGCCGACCCTCTAAAAACCTCTTCACGCATTACTTGAAGAACTCCATGCTGTAGTTCCTTGGAAAAACCTCGGCTGGAAGCTCATTCCACAGCTTGAGATAAACTAACTAAAAAGAAATAGAAAAAATATATGATTCGTTACTGTCTTTGGAACTCGAATTTTATGGATCGTTGATTTGTAACTTGTATTGTTTAAAATAGGTATTGATGAAAATAAATTAAACACATGAAATATAACATTACATATTCCTTTTATTATATAGGACAAACAGATGCATACTTATTTGAAATAAATAATGCCCAAACAAATACACCAATTGTAATAACCAGACGAGGCTCTGGCGAAAGAGAGGTAGGGCACGACGTTAGCCTGACTGGGGAAGTACCTCCACCTCACAGAAGACGGCAGCCACTCCTCGAAATGTATATTGCATATTACACTGGATTTAGATGGAATCCAGCCGCTTTCTTTTCTGGACTCTCTTATGATTTGTACCCAATCATTCTTTCAAATGATGCATTCATTTGAAGATGGAAATCTAAAAAATATTAAAGGTATGAATAACAGTTGTTCAGTAAAAGAATTATAGGATGTAACTTTATATGTCTAATTAAACAAAATTAGGTATCTGAATTAAGTAAGAATTACAAGAGAACAAAAGAAAAATGATCTCCCCCACATTTACGCTAATTTGGAAATGTAAGTTATGGTAACACCGGTCGATTTATTGTTTTGAAAAATTAATTTAAGTGAAAACGATTATTTAATCAGAAAAATTCCTTGCTTACCTATGAAAAGTATTCCCTTGGCTTTTTTTATTGTACCACTATGGTTTCGACAGCTTTTCCCCACGCACGACGATATTTTTTTTTTTTTCGACAAGGTTATCACATGGCGAGGTGTCGGTGCGTAACATATATATAATAAAGTACTCTGTGGTGCGTAATGGCGGGCGGTAGATTTACTATGGTGTGAATGTGTGCGTGTCGGCTCGTACGTATAGCAACTGACTTACTATGGAGGTGCTTCAGGGTTCAGTTCGGGAGACGGTGTCTGCTTTTTTTTATTACGTCTATGATTTTAAGATGTAATTTTTTAACGAAAATGAACTGAACCTTATATAAATTAATTTTACGTCAGAAAAAAATATACTTTTAAAATGGCGTATCAAACATTAACTTTAATACGGAGAGATATTTCATACCGACAAAAAACACCTTTGAGTAATAATATATAGAGATTATTTATAGTTACAGTGTAACGCCCGGATGTATGGACAAAATCTGCACTTCAGCACTTGCAAGTTGTGGCTAAACAAAAAGTTTAGATTAAAATGTCTCATGGTATTGCCAAAATAAAATATATAATACATGTATTGACAGATGTCATCCGTCATGACGTCTATTGCATTTAATTTTGTGTGAGACTTCTTCCCGCGCTTTTGACGAGTGACATTGTTGTAATACTTGAAATTTTTACAATTCAGTATAAAATTAGTATCATGCGACAATTTCGATAGTATTTTGTAACATAAGTGCTAGTGAAATTATATAGTAATGAAAAAAACTGAAATATAACACGTGTATGCACTTTTTGCAAGACGTGAATAAGTTCATCAAGAAAACCTTGTAAAAATCACTATCTTTTTATGAGTGGTATTTAAACTGGGTTGATTGGGTCTAGGTATACTCCCCAAGTATTTTTTCAGCACAGTTCCTTAAGCTGGAACATATAATTAAAATTTTCAAATGGTTCTAAACTAAAGACGTGGCTGTATGGGCTAGATACCTTTGCCTTTCCCCTCGGGGATAAAAAAAAAACAAAAAATAATCATTTTGTGCCTCACTGGTATTTTGTACTGAATGTGAATACATGTAGGGTTGGAAATAAAACCAAACTGTATTCTGATATAAACTGCTATATATATCTTTTTATACAATGTCGGAAGGTATTCAAGCATACGGCCCACCTAATGTAAAGCAGTTACCGTAGTCTATGAACGCTTGTAATACATCACTCGCGCGATGTCTCCTTTGCTAGTAACACAGCAACTCACAACTTAGGAGCTTACCGGTGACGTCACTCACACGTAGTAACACAACAATCCTCTAGGGAGTTGTTATTTGGCTGCGTTATTCTGTGAGGAACTGTGGAGGAACTTCCGCAGACGGGCTGCTTTGATGCGCCCTCCCTCTCTTAAAACATTAAGACCAAGACAAACAGACATATTCATGCACACAAATGCTTGCCTTGTGTGGGAATCGAAGAATCATCCCACACATGGCAACCCACGACCGTTGGTGTCAAAGTCGCGTCATTCACGCCTGCGACACTGAGCTCGTCAAAATATTTGTACTGAATTAAAAATTAGATATGTTTTATAATTAGATATGATCAAAGATGAACAACGCAACCGTAGTTAGATGCAATACGACGCTAACGCCATCTATTGACAAACTTTGATACTACCTACATGCTACATATTTGTTTGCCTAGGGAATATACCGCGCACCAAGGCCATATAGTGAGGACTTGGAAATGCAACGACGTGCTTCAATGTACTACACCTCTAAAAACATGCACTCTGTATTTCTAAAACACTGCGATCATATCAAAATACTTAGATTGTTCAAACCAATTGACGAGGTACTTGAAATTTTGCTGCCTGAATGGCAAGAAAGATAGGAAACTTCTACTAAAGGACGTCACTTGTATCTGTTCTTTCAATCAGTGCGAGACAGATTAAATAAGTGGTTAGAAGTCGATCATCCCGTTGCGCAATTTTTAACTGGGCATGGATACTTTAGGGCGAAGCTCTTTTCGTTTAGACTTGTGCCATCGCCGTTAGGTATGTGAGTGTTCTACGACAAATCATGAATTCGAGCAAACAGCACATCATATTCTCTGGGAGTGCGATCTCTGGCGTCGGGAGCGGGACGATATGTTAAATTCCTTGCAAACAGCACATCATGTTCTCTGGGAGTGCGATCTCTGGCGTCGGGAGCGGGACGATATGTTAAATTCCTTGCATGTCACATCCGGGGTAGTATACTATTCTGATTTGGTGGCAACAAGGGAGAATTACCAGGCGTTTAAGCGGATCTGCAATCTATATTATTGGAATCGATGTGTTAGGTAATAACTCATAATTTAGGTCCCAATAGTATTAGATATTTGATAAACCGTGGTGCACGGTAGTTGAGCTTCTCTTGACTAGCCATCTCTTTGAGGTTTTTAAATGCCTTATTTGTCATATTGTTGTCTCTCACTTTGCTAAGATAGGAAGTCAGTTCCTAAACTTCCTGCTCCTACTAATTTCTTCTGATTAAATCCGTTGTGAGTTCCAAGGCAGCTGTAGTTTAACCCCATGGAGGATTCAACTTCCGCATCCCACCAAGTATCTCCTTTCAGTGTTCTACGTCTCTTTCGCACTGTCCATCAAAGTTTCTTTCAGAACTTTCCAACATTCGTCCACATCTGAGTCGGAAAGACTCGCATTCGCAAGTCTTTCACTGACTAGACGTGCATACGTACTCGACATATGTAATCAACAAAGTTCACGTTTGACCCTATGTTTACTTGCAGTGGTCAACGTGATCCTCACTTTTGTTTAATAATGCCCACCAATAGCATTTAAGTGTCATACAACAAAATACTTTTTTTACGGACAAAACCCATTTTGTTTATGGAACCCTAAAAATGGTAGGTAAAAAGAAATGTAGATGCAAAATCTGGCATCTGGCAACTTAAAAAACCCCGAAAACAAAGAAATGGATTCGACTTATTGTTTGATTAACATTTATTGATATTTTACTAGCACATCTAGTAAAACAAAAGTTTGAAGCTGTAAAGTTTAATAACCATAACAAAAAGTCTTACCTTATTGGTTAAATAATAAAGGGGATGGACTAGCTATGAAAACACGTACACATTTAAAAACTCTAACTTGTACAAGGGAGGTTTGTTGTTAAAGGGTCAACCGTGAACGTTGGCGATAGTACTCCTTACACTTTCATCCAATTTTTCACTTCTTATTCTTTCATGATCTCCGAAAGGAATACGCACTCGCCAGTGCCTCCACTTCTTGAAAAGGCCCAAAAACCGGCTTATTACCAGATAGGGGTCCATTTCAAGAGTGGGACTTCTAAAGGCTCTTGTATCCGTTAACGACTTCCGGAGACGTCCATTTATCAAAATGAAATCTATCACACTTTTCTGTTCATTCCATCTTCATGTGTACGTGTGAATATCATTGTGATTTAAGAACGTGTTCGACACAAGAAGATTTCGTTCCAAACATACGTCTAAATGTAACTTATCAACATCGACAAACAAACATGTTCATGTATACAAATATTTATATTGATGGGAATCCAACCCACGAGCTCTGATGTCAAAGGAGCGTTATTAACCACTGCGCCACCGAGCTCGTCAAACCTCGCCAATATCGAAGACTTTCGTCTTGAGATATTTTTGACGAGTCATTTTGGCGAGATAGACTCAGAAGTGAGCACATCCGTAGTAGTGCTGAAATTATCGACACGGCTCTAAGGATCAGCAAGCTGAAGTGATAGTGGGTAGACTATATAACTCGAAGAACTAATATCTGTTGGGGGCAGAAAGGTTCTCGAATGGCGATCATGAACCGGGAATGGCTCCGCACACTATGTACAGACAATCTGGTGAAGATGCATGTCTGCATGCATCTGATGGATACAAGCGGCATAGGACCGATCGTTGTGGGTGTCTAAGGGGCCTATGTTCAAGAGAAGTCCTTCGGCTAAAATGATGATGATAAGGTCCAAACAAAAAAATTCAGTTGCTGGATATATGCTAATTATTACTTCGATATCGGTTGTCGGCTTACTTAGCGATAGTTTATAAACAATGTACATCATTTCCACCCGAAGATATGTACTATCACGAAATATTCGTATTTATTACACTAATTTATGGCGACGATAATCTTTATGACTAAAAGCGGCATTCTGTGTTCAGTAGTCCAGTCAGGAATTGAATTTGATAATAATCATATATTTTATAACCAAACGTTATAATGATAATAATTGGTTACAATGATAACCATTTACAATGCAATATGACAATAAAATAAATCCCTTTTTATATACAAAATGAGGAGGAATAAAAGTACAGGTTAGTATAAAAACTGACAAAAAGCTTCATATTGGCATAGTCGTGTTTATCGATCAAGGCAAAAAGTAAGTAACTATTATACTAAATGTATTTATTACTATGTTTTTTATATACCACTAAGGTGGCAAACAAGCATACGGCCTGCCTGATGGTAAGCAATTACCGTAGCCTATACCATTGTCTGTCATTGGATTTTAGCTACCTTTTTTATTATTGGTTGGGGGTACATTAGGATATTTATTTATAACGACGATGAATTTGAATAAAAAACTGTTTTGGAACTTGTTATGCGTAGTTATTATATAGGCGTAACTAAAGTTACTATTTTTGTTATATTTTTCTATTAAACTATCACAGCCGCGGCCTACCTGGAGTTCAAATTTGTAAAAGATTTCTTTCCTGTCCTCTGTGGTGACCAAAACTAAGCCTCAAGAGGGCCTTAATTAAGCAAAAGGAGCAGAAATACTCAATAGTCGCTAAGTTTAAATTCAAATCTAGGTTTCCAATTGCATCACAAAAAAAGGAGCGTTGATATGGAGCATTACTATATTATCCATTTACTATAAATCAAAATTACAAACTTGCACCCAGAACTAAATTACTAAATATACTTATCGCCTGCTTGTTCCAGAACCATCAAGATGAAGTACTTCGTAGCCATCGCTCTTATCGCCACAGTGGCATCGGCAAACATTTTGTTGCCCACTTTGCCCGCAGTATCTGCTGACCAGATGGCGGAAGTGGCGGCGATCATTGCTGCCATCCAGAGCCCCAGCACCGACCCCGCCACCGCTATCGCCCTTCAGGAGATGCTTATGGAAGTCTACGGTTTCCACCCCATTTCTGTCGGACCTGCTATCGTTGACCCCGTGATTGTTGTAGAACAGCCTTCCCCTATCCATGTTGGCCCCGAAATCGTCGAAATGCCTGAGATTGAGCCCAGCCCTGTGATCATCGCACCTACTCCCGTCATTGACCCCACTCCCGTCATCGACCCCACTCCCGTATCGAGCAGCGCTCCTCTCGTCCAGATCATCCTGAACATCAACCAGGCTCAATCTGAGGCCGTTCCCCCTGTCGTTGCCGACGTTCCCGTTGACCCCGTCTATGAGGGTCCCATCCGTCCCACCCCTGTCATTGTCGTCGACGAGGCTCCTGCCGTTATTGACCCCACTCCCGTGATTATTGCTCCTTCCCCCGTTGCCGACGTTGAACCCGTTATCGTCGGTACCCCTATCTTCCAGCCCGAGATCGTCCCCGAGCCCGTGATCATCCCTGAACCTGTTGTAGTTGGCACCCCAGTGCTCCCCGCCCCCGTCATCAACCTGCCCGAAATCCTTAACTAAGCTTTTACTTCACTAACTAAGCTGTCCTTAACTATCAAGGAAAATACTTTACAAAGTGTTGTGTTTATTAAATGTAAATTACAAGATGTCATTTTTTAATTCTTGATTTTTAATACCTAGTTATATCCTTATATAGATATAATACCTCTTATTTTCATAGACACTTTAGTATGTACTTTACTATAGTAAAGTAAAATATTACTGCTTATTTTTTTTTTAATCAAGAGAGGGCAAGCTAGTATGGTATCACCTGATGGCAAGTTATGTAATTTAATTTAAGTATAGTGGACATCACAGCCAGTACTACCAATCTTCTGAACAAAATCAGTGGATGGCATGTTGACGTATCATCTAACAGACTCTCAGACCACAGGAGGATACATTTTATAATAGAAGTAGACAAAACTGGGGAAAAAGACAGACAACAGTATTGGAACTAGAAAGTATAATATGAAAAACGTTAATTGGAAGAAACTAACCAACCAAATAATACATGAATTCACCATATCAATATCACCGCCATAAATAAATAAATATTGTCGGAAAAATTACATTACTACAAGTATAGTGGACATCACAGCCAGTACTACCAATCTTCTGAACAAAATCAGTGGATGGCATGTTGACGTATCATCTAACAGACTCTCAGACCACAGGAGGATACATTTTATAATAGAAGTAGACAAAACTGGGGAAAAAGACAGACAACAGTATTGGAACTAGAAAGTATAATATGAAAAACGTTAATTGGAAGAAACTAACCAACCAAATAATACATGAATTCACCATATCAATATCACCGCCATAAATAAATAAATATTGTCGGAAAAATTACACAGCGCCATCTAGCCCCAATGTAAGCGAAGCTTGTGTTATGGGTAGACAACTGATAAACATACGTAAATACATTTTTTTTTTGTAAATACATACTTATTATACATTGAAAATACCCAGACCAAGACAAACAGACATGTTCATGCACACAAATGTTTGTATTGTGTGGGAATCGAACCCACGAGCGTTGGTGTCAAAGTAGCGTAACGGCGCGTTTCACCACTGCGCCACCGAGCTCGTCAATGCCATAGGCATCGCTAACACCAAAGTATCGACAATTCGTTGTCAGTGGCTTGCGAAATCATACCAATACGAATTAGAAAACCACATTAAAATATATCAATTCTTAACAGATTCTTAAGTACTTCAGAATCCGTTATGGTGTGATCACGTAGAGCGAATAGTAAGTACATACCTAATTGTCGGGCCTAATTGAACTGCAGAAGAGATGTCCGAAAATCATTAACCGGCTGATTCCTGGTTCAAATCTTGATGTGAACCAGGATATGAACAGGAATGACCAGCCAGCATGTACCAATAATTTCGTATTTTCAGATTTATGTACATATTTCTAATCATCACTTGACCGAGGTTAAACGAAAATATCGACAGGAAACAAGCACGCATTATATTTCGTATGATGCGTGACCTAACCTAAGGAAGGTCTGCTTATCACTCTAGGTTGCGGAGGTCTGACGGCAGTCGATCCATGTCTACAGCATCTTGATCAAATCTTTAGGCTTAGTTAGCGAACCCCGCTAATCCTAATGGTTTAGAAAACAGGACAACACTAGGAACAACAAGAAGAAGAGTTGTGTGAGAATCCTAGATAATATAAAATACCGCTATAATTTCAAAAAGTTTTTTTTATACTACGTCGGGAGGCATACGAGCATACGGCCAAAATGTAAAGCGGGTACCGTAGCCTATTAACGCTTGCGATATATTAATTATCACTCGCGCGACGCCTCCACTGCTGCTTACACAGCAACTCCTTGGGAGCTTACTTGTGACCTCACAGGAACACAACAACCCTCCAGGGAGTTGTTATTATTTGTTATTAGCCTGCGATTTTCTGTAAGACAGAGATAGTTCCCCAGTCGGGCATCTTAGATGCGCCTTAACTCTCTTAAAACATCCAGACCAAAACAAACAGATACGTTCATGCACACAAATGTTTGACTTGTGTGGGAATCGAACCTACGAGCGTTAGTATTAAAGTCGCGTCATTCACGATTGAGCCACCGAGAAAGAGTAAAGTATGATATTTCGAAATTCCGCATTCCGATTCAAAGTTTGAAGACTATACTCGAACACGAGCTCGGTAGGTTTGATTCACATACACACAAGACTAACATTTGTGTGCATGAACATGTCTGTTTGTCTTGGTCTGGATGTTTGAAGAGAGTTAAGGCGCATCTAAGCTATCCGACTGGGGAACTACCTCTGTCTTACAGAAAATCGCAGGCTAATAACAAATAATAACAACTCCCTGGTGGGTTGTTGTGTTCCTGCGAGTGAATGAGATCACGAGGAAACTTTTAAGGAGTAGCTGTGTTAGCAGCAGGGAAGACGTCGCGAATACACCACTTTACATCTGGTGGGCCGTATGCTTGTATGTCTCGCGACGTTGTAAAAAAAAAGTATGTAAGCAAATACGTATTTTGTGATTCTCGAAACATAAATCCGAGTATATTAGGGTAAATATAAGTAATAATTCGCAGATATCTTATTGAAATCTTTGGCAGTTAATTTGAAGTCCAAAATGGTGGTCATGACGTGAAATTAATTAAATTATTTCCCAATATGATTAAAACTCGAGATAGAGAAACCCATCCATAGACAGGCTGCAGTCGACGTTTCTTAACCTGCGTGTTCGATTAGAATGACACGAGCAACGACGCCATCGAGCTCTCAATACTCTACTTACTCACGCAGCAGAAATAGCTGCTAATGAACGCACCGTGCGTTTTTGGTTTAAACGCTTTCGTAATGGAACTTCGACTTGAAGAACGAACCACGTAGAAGGCCGCCCACCCACACAGGTGAATAACGCTTAATTGAAGGAGATGGTGGAAGCCGCTCCGAGTCAAACTACCCAAGAATTAGCGGCATGGTTTAACGTTACCTTACCTACAATATTGACTCATTTACATCAAATCGATAACATAAAAAAATATGAAAAATGGGTACATGATTTGACTGATCTGCAGAAAGCAACGCGTGTTGAAACTTGTGTTTCCTTGTTGAATCGGTATAGAAATGAAGGAATGTTGTTCGAATTGTGACATGTGACGAAAAGTGGATTCTTTACGATAACTGTAAGTGAAAAATGCAATGCCGGACCCCAGGTCAAACACCGCAACAGTGCCCTAAAGCAAAGCTTACCAATAAAAAGGTAATGGTTACTGTTTGGTGGTCTCTTCATAGCGTTATCATTATAGCTCTCTCAGGTCTGGTCAAACAATAACAGCAGATGTTTACTGTGCCGAACTTCGAACAATGATGGCGAAACTGGCAGTGAAATAGCCCCGACACGTGAATCGATATTTACTATTCAAATCAAATCAATCAAATCAAATCATTTTATTTGCAGGCAAACACGATAGTATACATTACATATACAGATCTTATGTAACATTGATCGAGCATGTAGCGCCAACAATTGGCATGCAAAAAAAAAAAAAGTGTATTAGTTAAAATTAGTAAAAAACAATAATGTAACAATGTCATTGAGTCGATTGTAATAAAATAAATTAGTCTAAATTGTACACAAATAAACATTATCGAGTAAATTACTATAAATGGGGTTGATATCTTTAAAATTAAATTTTTGCGTATTCATTAATGTCATAGATGCTGTTCCTACTAAGTAGCTTATACAATGCCTTCTGGAAGGTATTCATGGGTAGATCCTTCAAATGCTGCGGTAACATGTTAAATAATTTGATAGACATATTGTAACTATTTCTTGCAAAACACGTGGTCTTATGATAGGGTCCAACTAAACGATTAGGATATCTGGTATTAAATGTCAAAATTTTATTATTTTTTGTGTATAGGTAAGTTTTTTTTTTACAAACCTACACATGTCAAAAATGTACATAGCTGGTAAAGTTAAAATATTTAATTTCTTAAATAAAGGTCGACATGACTCCAGAGGTTCAGACCCACATATGGCACGCACGCACCTTTTCTGGATAATAAATGCACGACTCATATCAACCGAATTACCCCAGATTATCAGTCCATACCTCAGGTTTGAACAAATATAGCCGTGGTAAGCCATGAGGGCTGTTTTTTGGTCACAAATTTTTCCTAACCGTTGCAAAGCAAAATCAAATCTACTAATCTTTTTGCAAACTGTATCTACGTGTTCTTTCCACGTCAATTGTGAATCTAAGACAATACCTAAAAACTTCGCTGAGGAAGATTCATCGATGGGGATATTGTTGTAGCACACATTCAAATTTAAAGGTTTAGAATTTTTATTGTAAAACTAAATAAATTTTGTCTTTTTAATATTGACACATAAATTATTTTCCTCCATGCACTTAATTAAATTTTCTATAGTGATATTTATTTCCGCCTCATAATTTGTATTAGGTTTTTTGTGAACGATAATAGACACATCATCTACAAATAAAGTACATGAATAATCAGTTACTTCTGGGAGATCATTAATGTAGATTAAAAACAATAACGGACCCAAAATACTACCTTGTAGTATTTGTATGAATTTTGATTTATATGATTTTTTTTCCAATGAATTATTTATTTTATCTATCTCTACACATTGAATTCTTCCTTCAAGATAGCTTTTAATCCAATCATATGCATGTCCTCTAATTCCTATTGTTTCCAGTTTCGTTAAAAGTTTTCCATAACAAACAAAGTCAAAAGCTTTTGTCATATCAAATAGTACTGCCGATACAGGAACTTTCCTATCCATATGGTGGGATATTTCTTTTACCAATGAGAAACATGCTTGCGTTGCTGATCGGTCCCTCTGGAAGCCATATTGATCTAGTCTTATTAATTTGTATTTTAGCAGAAAAGACGACAGTTTTTTATACATTACTTTTTCGAAGATGACAGGATCGAAATGAGTGTAATTGGACGATAATTGTTCAAATCGTCTTTTTTTCCGCCTTTAAATATAGGTCAGCTTAGGGGGTCATGTGCCAGAAGCGTGCTCGTTCGCGACCCCTGCCAATCGATTAGATTGCAATTCTGGCCCGAAAACGCACCGATGTGCGGATTAGGGCGTCCCCCGGAGGCGACGCGCACCGATCCGCCCCCGTCGGTGCGAACATAGGTGCACGCGGCGGTGGGGGCCGCCACCCACCACGCAGCGCCAATTCCGGCGGGTCGAAGAGAGCCGAGTGCTGCATAGGCACGTGGAATGTGAGAGGTGGACTGAGTGATAAGATGAATGAGCTGATGGACCTAATGAATGAGAGACGCTTAGATGTTTTGTGTGTGACAGAGACTAAGCGCAAGGGGAGCGACACCGATGATCTGCCCGATGGGATGATGGCCCTATGGTCTGGTGTAGACCGGGACGATCATGCCAGTGCTGGTGTAGGTGTCATACTCTCCTCTCGCTTAGCCCCTGGTGTGAAAGATTACTGTTTGGTAGTGCCTAGACTTCTCTGGGTTCGTATAAAACTGGGCATCACGCGAGTATTTCTGGTTGCAGCATACGCTCCCGTAAGTTCAGCGTGTGCCCAAGAACTAGAGAAGTTTTGGGAGTCTGTGAGGGATGTTCTGGACTTAGCTGAAGGGAATGAAAGAGTGATTATGTGTGGAGATTTGAATGGATGGGTTGGGACCAAACGAGACGGCTATGAAGCTGCTCTTGGTCCCTATGGAGATAAGAGAGTGAACGAAGCAGGTAAGTCGATTCTAGATTTATGTATGGAACGAAACCTCCTCGTGTCGAATACTTTATTTCGTCACAAGGATATTCACACGTATACATGGAGACGGAATGACCAAAAAAGTGTGATTGATTTGATTATAATTGATAGACGTCTCCGAAATACTATAATGGATACAAGAGCCTTTAGAGGTCCCACTCTTGAAACGGACCATTACCTGGTGGTAAGCCGGTTTGTGGGACTTTTCAAGAAGTGGAGGCATTGGCGAGTGCGTATCCCTTTCGGAGATCATGAAAGGATAAGGAGTGAAAAATTGCAAGATGAAAGTGTAAGGAGAATGTATGTACATCTGGTAAGCGAAAGACTTACAAATGCAAGGCTTTCCGGCACAGATGTGGATGATTGCTGGAAAGTTCTGAAAGAAAGTATGGTGGATAGTGCAAAAGAAGCATGTGGATGCGCAAATAGGCATAAAACATTGAAAGGGGATGCCTGGTGGGATGCGGAGGTTGAATCCTCCGTAGCAAGAAAGAGGAAAGCGTGGCTGGATTATGTATCATCTTTGCCCTTAAATGAAAGTATGAGAGAGAAGAAGAAAGAAATGTACCGTCAATGCAAGAATGAAACCAAGGCTTTAGTGAAAGAGAAGCGTGAAAGACAAATTATGAATGAGGAAGAGAGGCTGACGAGAAAGTCCGAGGCAAATACCAAACTCTTTTGGAGAGAGGTAAAGAAGTCTCGGGGTGGTTCGTCGGCATCCAGTATGAACAAGATTAAGTCTAAAGCTGGTATCATTCTTGCAAACACTCAGGAAGTGTTAGAACGGTGGAGTGAATATTTTGAAGAAATGTACGAATATGCTTCGGACGCTGACAATGAGAGTGAGTCTGATGCTCACTCCACGTTGACGGCGTCCGATGAAGGTATAACTATGGATGAGATAGAATGGTCGATACGAAGTTTGAAAAATGGAAAGTCTGCGGGAATTGATATGATTGCAGCTGAGATGATCAAACTAGGTGGCACTTACGTCCGGGACGCCTTCTGGTACTTATGCAACCTATGCTGGAGAACTGGAAGGGTCCCAATGGACTGGGGACGCGCAGTCATCGTACCCTTGTATAAAGGCAAGGGATCACGCATGGACTGCGCCAACTATAGGGCCATCAGTTTAAAGGCATGCTCCGTTGGTTCGGACATATAGAAAGAATGCAGGATGAAAGAATGACGAAGCAGATATACAATGCAAAAGTGGATGGATGTAGGAGCCGAGGAAGGCCAAGACTTACCTATCATGATCAGATTGGTCGTGTTCTATCAGAAGGTGATGTCAGGAGCCCTAGAAACCGGCGAGCGTACATGAAAAGAGCAATAAATGTGAAAGAAGCGAGTGAGGTATGTAAGGATCGAGTCGCGTGGCGCTTGGTTCTCTCTGCCTACCCCGTAAGGGATTTGGCGTGAAGTTATAGATAGATAAATATAGGTTTAACTATGGAGGTTTTAAGGAGCCTGGGAAATGTACCGGTAACAAATGAAAGATTATTTAAATAAGTTAAAATAGAGGACAGTTCATTCGCACAAGCTTTAATGACTTTTGTACATAGTTCATCGTATCCTGTGGAACTAGTATTATTTAGTGATTGAATCATGGCACTCACTTCATGTTCGTCAGTAGGAGTTAGAAAAATGTGTATATATGTCTACCGGACTCATTAGTTTTACTGTGCTTCGAATTGTATGTTTTGATATTTGTCGATTTTATGAAGTGGTCATTGAATTGTGATGCAATTTCAGAAGGATTACTTATTTTGCTATTTGAGATAGTTAAATATTCAATGTTCTGTATATTTTGTTTGTTATTACATTTATCATTTATTAAGTTCCAAGTGGCTTTGCATTTATTTTTTGCGTTAAGTATATATTTACTGTTACATTTTTTTTGCGCTAAATAGTGAATAGTGTTTAAATATGTTTTTATTGGTATTTGTTTTATTTTTATAATAATTTTGCCGTAATTTCCTTTTTGTTGCACAGGATCGTTTTATGCCTTTTGTTAACCACTTAAATTTAGTGTTATGTGTTTTATTTGTTATTCTGAATTTGTATTTCGGACAACATAAATCGTAAAACATTTTAAAATCGTTATAAAATGCTGTAAAGGCTAGATCTAGGTTATCATTCTTGAAAGTTTCAGTCCACGTGTAGTTAGCCAAAATGTTTCTAAATTTTGTGATGTTATCTGGGCTTAAATCTCGCTTTGTCTCATACCAGTACTTTAAAGGGGTTTTGGGTTTAGTGACAGGTATTGTTAATAACTGGGTGGTATTATGGTCAGATAAGCACAGCGGTAAGGTTTCTCCGACCGCATCCCTAATACTACTAGCAAAATGGTCTATGCATGATTTCAAACGTGTTGGTGTATTTATATGCATATAAAGATTATGACTTTCCAGAGTATCTACTAATTTCTGTGATAATTTTGTACTAGAAAGTGTGTCAATGTTCCAATCACCCGTCAAGATATTTTTTTTTTTTACTTTTGTGTTTTAGTATGCCGAGTATTATGTTAAGTCTTTCAAAGAAGATTTTAACGTTGGCTTTGGGTATTCGGTAAATACATATAATAATTATTCCTTAGCCTACGACTTCTAAACCGCAGCACTCAAAGTTTAACTCAGCAGACAAATCGTTTAAAAATGGTAGTTCCTTAATTATTGCTCCATGATAACGCAAGACCTCACACTGCACGAGAAACCGTTGTAACTCTACAGGAACTGCAGTTAGAAACCATACGTCATCCTCCGTACTCGCCAGACCTTGCTCCAACTGACTTCCATTTTTTTCGTGATTTGAACAATTTTTTCGGGGTTAAAAATTTTCTTCCAAGGAGGCAGTACAAAAAGCTTTCATACAGTTTGTCGAATCTAGATCCCCAGAGTTCTATCGCAAAGGCATAAATAAACTTCCGATTAGATGGCAGCAATGTATAGATAGTGAGGGTAAATATTTTGATTATATAAATATGTTATATGTTAGAAAAAAAACAAGTTTTTCAGTACAAATCGGCAATTTCATATTTTTACCCCTATTTATTCCCTGGACGTGTGTTCTCGAATTTGTTGCTTCGGTGCCGACGAGAGGACTTTCGAGTTGGTCCAGTAGTGATCCCGGTACCTATCACCGATGCCGTCGATGAGATACAAGAAGAATCTAATCATCAGCGTACAACAGGATTTTAAATAGTCTGCCAAACAACTGTGCATGAATAAGTATTACCGTGTTGCTATATACACTCTTTCCACGAAGTAGATATTTGATGATGCAAGCTATTTGCTCAGTACATTATATTGATTTAATTTAAAGGCTATATAAATTTAACTATTTAATTAGTAACGTAATTACCGTAGTCTATGAAGGCTTGCAACATATTAAGTATCACTTGCGTGATGCCACTTCTGCTGCTACCACAGCTACTTCTTAGGAGCTTACCGATGTCATCACTCACTCGCAGGAACACAATATGCACAATAAGCAGGGTATACTCATTATTTGTTACCTACCTTCAGAATTTACATATATACTTGCAGGAACAAACTTCAAGCAGAAACTGAATGTCTAATTTATTACGTAAGTAGGTACAGCATAATAAATTAGATTGTATGTCAAACTAAGTCAACATTGTAATCTATTTTTATTGTAAAAATTTTGAGTTAAAAAAATTAAAAATAACCCTCCAGGGAGTTGTTATTTGACTGCGGTTTTCTGTGAGTGAGGTACTTCCCCAGACGGGCTGCTATGACGCTTAGGTACTTTACAGAAATACCTACATTAAAACAACTTTTACCATTGAATTATATTATTACGGCGGGCTGATCTGATAGTACATACCGCCTCGCACCGAAAGAGGGAGAGACCGTTGACATACTTATCGGCTATTGGCGTATCGTTTTTATTGTTCCTAATAAATGCATAATCGGATTATAATAGCGTTTCCTGCGTAGTTAATCCTGGTAGGCAATTTCTACTGGAATAATAATATTTAATTTTCGAGGGTTAAAATCGTATTAAAGTACTATTACCATGTTTCAAAGTCTACCTATTAGAGGGTTGTTGTGTTCCTGCGAGTGAGTGAGGTCACCAGTAAACTCCTAATGAGTTGCTGTGTTAGCAGCAGAGGTGACATCGCACGAGTGATACTTAATGTATTGCAAGTGTTCATGTACTGTGGCAACCGCTCAGGTGTGCTTAAATGTCATCCGACCGTGTAAAAAAAAAAAATCAAAGGGTAAAAGTACAAAAGGATTTCTGGAACATATTGCCGCGACATAGAATCGATGGTGCTTTAAGGCGTACCTACTGTGAATGAAGTATTGGAATTAAACTTCTTGGTACTAAAAACTTGAGCCAAATGACACAGCTTGCTATATGCAAGGAGGTATTAGTTCCAACGCTAACTATGTTAGCAAGAGCTGGGTATGTAAGAGAGAGCATGAAAGTACACACGGTTAACGCGCAAAAGTTGAGTAAAATGGCTTACAGATCATATTCGAAAAAAAAGGAAAGTTGGTCTGAAAGCGAGTATGACTGTTAAGGAGAGGCATGATTCGTTGCTTTCGACATCTACATAGAATGCAACAGGAAAGAATGACGAAACAAATGTCCAATGCGAAAGTGAAAGATTGTAGAAGTATTATTAGTTATTTATTAGTTGTGTTTTAGAGAAGGTGGTGTAAGGTCTAGGCACAGGCGAACGTCCATGAAGATGTCTAAGGATATTAAGAGGGGATGTTGTGTATAATAAATGAATAATGTGCGTTCAGTTCTCTGCTTAACCATAAGGGCCTTCGAGTAAGGATATAATCTCAGTTTAAATCATTCCTTCACTAGGGATGAGATTGATTGAAATGAATATCAAGGATTCAGGTCTTGCAACGATGAATAAGGTTCTAGATTATTGTACATATGTATTGAATCGACGTTCATTAGACCATTTACACCAGCATTTTATACTTTTTACATGCGCGTGCTTTAATCTTTATGGGTAATGTATGAATCAGTCCACAAGTTAATATATTGTTCCTGTAAATGTTAAAAAATATCCTAATACATATATGTCTAATTCCGAAACTCTTATCAAGTAACATTTAGAAATTGTATTAGAATTATCATTAAAAAGTATCTGTTATAATTTAAGTTGGAATAAAAAAACCGCCTTCAATATACCCAGGAACTAAAAAGCACATAAAATACCCCAATCGCTTCAAGTGTGCCTGTAATAAAAATTTGAAGAGTTCATTCGATTTCTCTAAGTCTCATCATCAGAGCCTAACCTAATGACTATAGGACCACCTGGAAAGTATATCCTTACAAACAAAAAAATAATTCTGAATTGGTCCAGGCGGGTTCGAGTAATAGGGGAACATACAAAAAAAATAAAAGATTACTACGAATTGAGAACCTCCTCCTTTTTTTTGATGTCAGTTAAAAAATAGATTATTAACGATAACAATTTACAACGCTCATTTATGATAATATAATAAATCCCTTCGTCGTCAATAGGTACCTACAATATGTAGTATAAAACGTGAAAAAAACTTTAGATTGTTATAGTCGTGTTTTTCGACCAGGGCAAGAAAGTAAGTACTTTTGTAATATAATCGCAGAAATAATAATCGTAATTTAATCATCGTAATTTAATATTCGCGTACCTTCATATACGGATACCTCAAATACGGATCATCCCTCAGTCAACACAATCTGCATATTGTGCTGTAGACCCAAATTTATTGGTCGAAGTCCGCCATGACTAATCTTAAATGATCCATTCGATAATACCGATCTTTCAACCGTTTATTCGTAAAATTCTAAAGGAGATGCATTAGAATATAGCTCTTTGGGTGCTCCTTGAGATATGTGAATGTGATCAATGTCTCCTGTCATAGAAAGGCAAGACAGAGTTAGGCTGGTTTTGGGACATTGTTTGAAATGACGCTGCCCTCAGATACATACAGGCTGCCTGGGATCTAAAATTCTGATTTTAATAAATTATCCATGGTCTTTCTGGATTTGAAGTCTATTCAGGGATTTTTTACCGGATTGCTGGATGGCCTAAAGCCAGTTGTTTTCGAGTATTTATTGAATTATTACAGAGGAGTGGGGGGACACGAGTATGTGGGCCATTTGATATATTCTATTGATGTGGACTGAATTATAAAAAAAAATATGGAATAGGATCTAAATAAAGTGACAAACTGAAACTATATATATGTGTCATTAAATTTGACCCAAACTTGTTGTTTTATTGACATGACGGAAGACCTTCAATCCGTCAAATTTTAGCCAGCACTCCAAATTAATGTCCAGAATAAGTTATAGAATAGGATTACTCAACATTTACTTCTTGTTTCAGAACTATCAAGATGAAATACTTCGTAGCCATCGCTCTTATCGCCACAGTGGCATCGGCGAACATCTTGTTGCCCACCTTGCCTTCGTTGTCTGCTGACCAGATGGCTGAGGTGTCAGCGATTATTGCTGCCATCCAGAGCCCCAGCACCGATCCCGCCACCGCTATCGCCCTTCAGGAGATGCTTATGGAAGTCTACGGTTTCCACCCCATCTCTGTCGGACCCGCTATCGTTGACCCCGTGATTGTTGTAGAACAGCCTTCCCCTATCCATGTCGGCCCGGAAATCGTTGAAATACCTGAGATTGAGCCCAGCCCTGTGATCATCGCACCTACTCCTGTCATTGACCCCACTCCCGTCATTGACCCCACTCCCGTATCGAGCAGCGCTCCTCTCGTCCAGATCATCCTGAACATCAACCAGGCTCAATCTGAGGCCGTTCCCCCAGTCGTTGCTGACGTTCCCGTTGACCCCGTATATGAGGGTCCCGTCCGTCCCACCCCTGTTATTGTCGTCGACGAAGCTCCCGCCGTTATTGACCCCACTCCCGTGATTATTGCCCCCTCTCCCGTCATCGACGTTGAACCCGTTATCGTCGGCAACCCTATCTTTCAGCCCGAGATCGTCCCCGAGCCCGTGATCATTCCCGAGCCCGTTGTCGTTGGCACCCCCGTGCTCCCCACCCCCGTCATCAACCTGCCTGAAATCCTTAACTAAATTTTAATAGGAGAAACAAGTGTCGACAACATAAAACAGTACATATAAAATGTGTCAATAAGAACTACAATAGAGGAAATACGATGATTTACATATGCCTTTTTATTACTTCTTTCAAAAAATTGTTCCTGGCTGTACAAAACTGTCTGTATTTGACTGAAGTCAAATAACCAAATGACATCATCGAGAACTGATGATGATATAGTACAGAACATTCACACGTGGAATGTGAGAGATGGATTGAGTGATAAGATGAACGAGCTGATGGGCGTAATGATTGAGAGACGCTTAGATGCTTTGTGTGTGACAGAGTCTAAGCACAAGGGGAGCGATACCGATGATCAGCCGGCTGGGATGATGGCCCTATAGTCTGGGGTAGACCGGGACGATAATGCCAGTGCTGGTGTATGTGTCATACTGTCCTCTCGCTTAGCGTCTGGTGTGAAAGATTACTGTTACCAAACAGTAATCTTTCACATCAGAGGCTAAGAGAGAGTGCCTAGACTTTTCTGGGTTCGTATAAAACTGGGCATCACGCGAGTATTTCTGGTTGCAGCGTACGCTCCAGTAAGCTCAGCGTGTGCCCAAGAACTAGAGAAGTGTTGGGAGTCTGTGAGGGATGTTCTGAATTTAGCTGAAGGGAATGAAAGAGTGATTGTGTGTGGAGATTTGAATGGATGGGTTGGTACTAAACGAGACGGCTATGAAGCTACTTTTGGTCCTTATGGAGATAATAGAGTGACCGAAGCAGGTAAGTCGATTCTAGATTTATGTATGGAACGCAACCTCCTCGTGTCGAATACTTTATTTCGTCACAAGGATATTCACACGTATACAAGGAGACGGAATGACCAAAAAAGTGTGATTGATTTGATTATAATTGATAGACGTCTCCGAAATACTACAATGGATACAAGAGCCTTTAGAGGTTCCACGCTGGAAACGGACTACTACCAGGTGGTAAGCCGGTTTGTGGGACTTTTCAAGAAGTGGAGGCATTGGCGAGTGCGTATCCCTTTCGGAGACGATAAAAGGATAAGGTGTGAAAAATTGCAAGATGAAAGTGTAAGGAGAACGTATGTACATCTGGTAAGCGAAAGACTTGCAAATGTAAGTCTTTCCGACTCAGATGTGGATGATTGCTGGTGTTCTGAAAGAAAGTATGGTGGATAGTGCAAAAGAAGCATGTGGATGCGCAAAAAGGCATAAAACATGAAAGGAGATGCCTGGTGGGATGCGGAGGTTGAATCCTCTATAGCAAGAAAGAGGAAAGCGTGGCTGGATTATGTATCATCTTTGCCCTTAAATAAAAGTATGAGAAAGAAGAAGAAAGAAATGTACCGTCTATGCAAGAATGAAACCAAGGCACGCTTCTCTTTAGTGAAAGAGAAGCGTGACAGACAAATTATGAATGAGGAAGAGAGGCAAACGAAAAACTTCGAGGCAAATACCAAACTCTTTTGGACAGAGGTAAAAAGTGTCGGGATAGTTCGTCCGCATCCAGTATGGACAAGATAAAGTCTAAAGCTGGTATCATACTTGCTAACACCCAGGAAGTGTTACAACGATGGAGTGAATATTTTGAAGAAATGTATGAATATGCCTCGGACGCGGGCAATGAGAGTGAGTCTGAAGCTCACCCCACGTTGACGTTGTCCGATGAAGGTATAACTATGGATGAGATTGAATGGTCGGTACGAAGTTTGAAAAATGGAAAGTCTGCGGGAATTGATATGATCACAGCTGAGATGATCAAACTAGGTGGCACTTACGTTCGGAACGCCATCTGGTATTTATGCAATCTATGCTGCAGAATTGGAAGGGTCTCAATGGACTGGAGACCCGCAGTCATCGTGCCCTTGTATAATGGCAAGGGGTCACGCATGGACTGCGCCAGCTATGGAACCATCAGTTTGATCGATTTCAAAAGTACTCGTATATGGAAAGGTGAAATTAAAAGGAGAATGAGGGTGAAATCTGATGAAATGCTGTGGGAGGCACAGGGAGGATTTCGAAATGGAAGGGGATGCACGGATCAAGTTTTCTCGCTCCGCAATATCGTAGAGAAGCATCTGGCCACAGACCAGAAGATTTTATACGGTTTTGTGGATGTTGAGAAGGCATTTGATAGGGTTGTGCGAAAGGAACTGTGGTGCGTATTGCCGAGATATGAGATTGACGGCTCCGTGCTACACCGCAGATGTGGAAAGGCGAGTCAATGCTGGGAATAGTGTGAATGAAATTGGGAAAACTTCTTAGCAGTAAAAACCTGAGCCAGGAGGTACAGCTGGCTTTACACAATGAAGTGCTGGTCCTAACGCTAACTTATGGAAGCGAGAGCTGGGTATGGCAGAGAGAGCATAAAAGTACGATAAACGCGGTCGAAATGCAAGCGCTGCGCAAAATTTGTGGCGTAATACTTGTAGACCGTGTTCGCAATGATGATGTTAGAAACAGAGTTGCTCTGAAAGAGAGCGTCGGTGTTAAAATAAGAAGAGGCATGCTCCGTTGGTTCGGACATGTCGAAAGAATGCAGGACGAAAGAACGACGAACCAGATATACAATGCACAAGTGGAAGGATGTAGGAGCCGAGGAAGGCCAAGACTTACCTACCATGATCAAATTGGTCGTGTTCTATCAGAAGGTGATGTCAGAGCCCTAGAAACCGGCGAGCGTGCATGAAAAGAGCAATGAATGTTAAAGAAGCGAGTGAGGTATGTAAGTATCGAGTCACGTGGCTCTCGGTTCTCTCTGAATACCCCGTATGGGATTTGGCGTGAAGTTATAGACAGATAGAGGAATTATGTATAGTTAAGAATTATATTGGTTAACAAATCGCACTTCGCACTTGAACTAGGTACATTATTGGTCCATAAAATTGCGAATAGCCAGTACTTCCGACTACCAGTGTTTTACAGCTTGAACTGTCTTAGAGGCCAATATTTTTTCTAGTAATGTTCATTTTTTATAACTGAACTTGATTATATTGTTGTTTTGAAAATGTCATATTGTTGCTCTTATTTATACATTTAAGAAATTAGAATTCCATTCCATTTTAGAATTCTAAATAAAAATTATTTTTTAATGTAGCAAACGTATTTCGGTTTTGTGACTACAGAACACCTATGAGACTTTGGAAAATGTATAATAAAAATGTATAATAAAATACGATATAATGTAAATACGTTGTGGATCGTAGTACAGACGGCACCCGATATCAACGACGTTTTTGATTTGCCTGCTGACGTTTGGAAATTCGTATTCTGTATTGGATTGATTCAATAAAAAAAAAAAATTGACTCCTGTATGAGAATTGAAAGTGTTCGTCGCACTGATTTTTGATACAGCGTGGGAGACATACGCCCGCCTAATATAAAGTTATTTCTGAGCCTAAGAACGCTTACGCGAAATACAGGGAGCATAATGCGCGCGTTGCTACCTCTGCTTTTAATACACCAACTCCTCAGGAGTTTATTGATAACTTCACCTTCTCGCAGGACTACTACTACTAAGTGCATTCGGCACTGTATACAATCCCTAGACAAAGTACAAAGTAAATAATACTTCATACAGCAGAACTGTCTTAGAGGCCAATATTCATCAGCAGTGATAGCTCAATGGATAAAGAACTAATCGATTAACCCACGGTCCCGGGTTCGAATCCTAGCATGTACCCCTAAATTCGACTTTTCGGATTTTTGTACATGTTCTGTATTTAATGTAATTATCACTTGATCAGCTGTGATGAATCATATCGTGAGGAAAGCCGCACGTCTAAGTGATTATATTTCAGAAGACGTGTGCCCTAAGAAAGGTCCGGTTTTCCCTCTTGGTTGTAGAGGTCTGACGGCAGTCGCTCTATCTAAAAATCAGTATCTTCACCAAATCCTTGAGTTTAGGTGGCGGACCCCGCCATCGTAATGGATTAAGACAACGGAATAATGCCAAGAAGAAAAAGTTACTCATAAAGGTCTACCGTGAAGTTACAATTTTATTTGTTGGTTTTCAGGCTTTGTAAACTTTCGTAGTTACCAAAAGTTTCGAGGACAACATCTATATATATAAAAATGAATGTTTGTCTGTATGTCCTATATAGACTCAAAAACGGCTGGGCAGATTTTGATGAAATTTTCAGGGAATCTTCAGATCAGTCCAGCGGGTGATCCTGTGAAGTTTGGTAGCGATCAGAACACTCATGCGAAGCCAGGGCGAGTAGCTAGTGTGGAATATTATTTAATACACATATTTATTACTGCTACTATTATTGTAGTAGGTAAGTATATTACGTAGTAGGTTAGGTCACAAGTCTTTAGAAATATAATTTCTTGGATGTGCGGGTTTCCTCACGATGTTTTCCTTAAGAGCAAGTCATAATTACAAATATGTATAAATCCGAAAAGACGAATTTAGTGGCACATGCCAGGATTCGAACCACGGACCGTATGTTAATAGAAGAGGTCTTAATCCATTCAGCTATCACTGCTCTATATAACTAGACTTCTTCCATGAGTTCTGTAACAAATGAATATGCATTTATTTTTTTATGAAGTAATGTAATCTTAACAAAACTTATATGCAAAAAATAAAAAAATATTCAATTCGAAAATATCCATTTTTGACTTTGATACAGGCCTTTAATCTGTCTAGCCACGAATCTATGGACTTACGCACTGTTTCCATGGGAAATTTAGCCACAGCTTGCTCCAGAGATTTTTTAAGAGACACAATGTCGGCGTGCCATTTCGAGCAGGCCGTATCCTCTAAAACTGACCATAATTTGTAATCTAAGGGGTTCAGATCTGGGCTAGACGACGGCCAGTCTTCAGATCTTGTAAAGCCAAGAACGTTGGTTTCATTTGAGTTGGTTGGTTGGTGGATGTTCTAACGGGTGGTTATTGTTTTCAGAAGACAGGTCTTGAACATTTATATGCTCATCAACAATGTATAGCAACAATGCCGCAGCTTAGGAGAGACATGTGTTTATATTTGGAACTAAAAATAGATAATCGATTGCTTATATTCAAGTAAAAATCACGACTCCAGGTTTTCCTCTTCGACGCTATTATACATTTTACCTGACGTGCATTCGGTATTGTATACAATCTCTAGACGAAGTACAAAATAAATAATACTTCATAGTGATACATCATATGTAACTAGTCTGGCCATGAAAACTGTTATATAGAAACTTTGATTCTTTTTTTCAACTCTAATTATTTTGAATTTGGAACGCGTTTATTATGTTAAAAACTTCTTTCGATTTCCCGCCGTATTACATATTTTTTTCGTGTTTATTAACAAATTACATTATGGAATGGAGTGTTAAAGAAAATAGGATTGCAGTGATTGCCTTGCACAAAGTGTGTGTGAAGTCGTCGGTCACATTCAAGACACTTCAAAAGCTTGGTATCAGCCGTATGTTCATACATCGTACTTTAGACCATAAAAGATCGGGGCGACCACGTGCTGTTAGAACTACAAAGACGGTTAAATGCTGTTAAAGCCAGATTCGCTGAAACCCCATAAGGAAACAAAAAATCTTATCATGAGAAATGAAGATTCCCGCTTGGATTCTGTCGCGTATAATAAAACAAGACCTAAAGCTTGGCGCTTATCGTTTATATACAGGCAACTAAATCAATGTTGAAGAGAGGGGATCGATCAAAACGCCTTCTGTCCCGATACGCAAGTGAAAGGCACAGAAATATCCTCTTTACTGATGAACAAATTTTCACGGTTGAGGAACACTAGAACAAGCAAAATGACAAAGTGTACGCACATAATTCTAAAGAAGCCAGCCAAAAGGTACAACGTGGTGTTAACTTATAATGGAGTCACATCACAAAGCTTCATTTTTGTGAAAAAGGAGTGAAGACTTCAGCCAAAGTGTATCAAGAGACTGTTTTGGAATGTGTGGTAAAACCTTTCAAAAATACGCTTTTTTAAAATGTACTGTAGACTTTCCAGCAGGACTCTGCACCTGGTCACAAGGCACGAACTACCCAAGCCAATATCGGTAGAATATGAGTAATCATTGAATTCCCCACACCTATGCTGTATTTGTCCCGAGAAGGCAAAAGGTGCTCATTTGTAAAAAAGTTGGATAAATGTCCGGTCTTTGTATGGTACTCCAAAAAAGGTATGCCAGATGGCTATGGTTCAAAGTTATTTGCCCTGTATGTGCAAAAAATGCTTTAGCAATATAAAACTGAATGAGTTCCAAAGATAAATAAGCAAGTAGAAAAGTATCTAGGGGGTACAAAATGAATATCCAACATTGAAATGGCCAAGATCAAACCGTAAATATAAAAGATAATAGTTGGAAATATCTAAAACGATAGCGAACGGTTAAAAAGTAAATAGTCTTAATTTAAATGTAAAAGATATCAGTGAAACAAAGAGTATAATTGAAATACTTCTTTAGTTCTGAAGTGTAACAAGAGTAGGCAAGAAAAGGTCAACGGAGCCTCTCGAAGCGGGGCTCCCAATTCCGGGTAAAAGTCTAAAGCTTTTGATTAATAAACGCCGTTTATCAAAGCGATTGATTGATTACGGCATTTATTAATACTGCCTAGATTTAGATTTTAGATATTTTGAAAAAACCAAATTATCTATCTATCTATAACTTCACACCAAATCCCTTGCGGGGTAGGCAGAGAGAACCGAGCGCCACGTGATTCTATCCTTACATAACTCACTCGCTTCTTTAACATTCATTGCTCTTCTCATGCACGCTCGCCGGTTTCTAGGGCTCCTAACATAACCTTCTGATAGAACACGACCAATTTGGTCATGGTAGGTAAGTCTTGGTCTTGGCCTTCCTCGGCTCCTACATCCTTCCACTTTTGCATTGTATATCTGCTTCGTCATTCTTCCATCCTGCATTCTTTCTACATGTCCGAACCAACGGAGCATGCCTTTTCTTATTTAATTATTGGAAATTCAAATACTCGCCCATCTAAGAGGGTCCAAGATGGGTATTGCCTTTCACTCATACACATATAATGACTATAGTTCAATAGGTACTAAGTATATACCTTGGGCATTGTACACAATATCTAGGTAAAGTAGGTAATTGATAAAGATATGCATGAGATTTTATTACCGCATCGTAGCTTATGAACGCTGGCAACACTTTAATTTTTAAATGTAAATTTTTGACGAGCTCGGTCGCGCAGTGATTTCTACCGCGACTTTAACGCCTAGGTTCGTGGGTATGATTCTCACACAGGACAAACATTTGTGTGTATGAACATGTGTGTTTGTCTTGGTCTGGGTATTTTCTATGTATAAAAAGTATGTATTTACGAAAAAAAAAAATTATTTACGTATGTTTATCAGTTGTCTAGTGCCCATAACACAAGCTTCGCTTACTTTGGGGCTAGATGGCGCTGTGTAATTTGGCCAACAATATTTATTATTTATTAATGTTTTGAAAATAGTAGCTGATAGAAGGAGACGTATTCTTTAGGCTTTAAAGAAATGCCTACATTAAGACAGCTTTTGCTATTGAATTATATGGCAGACTGATGTGATAGTGATATCGCCTCGCGCCGAAAGAGGGTGTTGACATTCGCGACACATTTAATGCTATATTTCGGCGTATCATCGTCTTTATTGTTCCTAATAAATGCCTAATCGGATTATAATAGCGTTTCCTGCGTAGTTAATCCTAGTAGGCAATTTCTTAGTGTATTCTCTTCTTCTTATACCGTTACCGATTCCTAATCTATTAGGATTGAAAGGGTCCGCTACCTGAACCTAAGGATTTGCTGAAGATACGGATTTTTACATGAAGAGACTGCTCAGACCTTCACAAGCCAGAGGAAAAATCGGGCCTTTCTTAGATTACGTCACACATCTATCCAAATATAATTTCATGGAGGTGGTTTCCTCACGATGTTTTCCATCACCGCCGAGCAAGTGATAATTACAAATATGTACATAAATCCGAAAACACGAATCTAGTGGTACATGCTAGGATTCGAACTGGAGTCCTGTGGCTCAATAGGCCGATTCCTTATCCACTGGGCTATCAGGCATACGGCTCACCTAATGTATAACGGTTGCCGTAGCATGTTATACCTTGTAGTACATTAAGTATCACTCGCGCGATGTCACCTCCACTGCTAACACAGCAACTCCTAGGAGCCTACTGGTGACCTCATACGCACGCACGAACACAACAACCCTCCAAGGAGTTGGCGACAAATCGAGTCAAGATATCGGTGGCTTATATATAACTATATATATATAATATATATAATATATATATATAAGCCGTGGTCAACGAGAAAGATAAAATCTAATTTTAGAGAGTTGATGTCAAAGTAACCTAACAGCGCGTTTCGCCACTGTGCCACCGAGCTTATCAAAACTACTTACGCTACTTATGCTAATTGTAGCTGATGACGATTACTCATCAGTAGGTACGTGCGGTACAGAAAACATTGCGCTAGCCCAACTCGCGCTTGTCATTTTTATTTATTATTTTTCTTATTTTATTATTCTCAGTTTTAACCGTTACTATGCACTAGCATTGAGATTGATTGAAACGAATATAACAAACTAGCTATCCGCCCCGGCTTCGCACGGGTGATATGATCGCTATCAAACTTCGCAGGATCACCTGCTGGTCTAACCTGAAGATTCACTGAAAATTTCATCAAAATCTGCCCAGCCGTTTTTGAGTCCATAAATTTTTATATATACAGATAGTATTATTATAATAAATAAACAAGGTAATATATCATGTTGTATTAGAATATTTCTTAACATATACATTAAGATCCTAGTACATATATGTTTGATTCCGGAACTCTTATCAAGTAATATTCAGAAGCTGTAGTAGAATTATCATAAAAAGTATCTTTACATTTAAGTAGATTATTAACGATAACAATTTATGACGCCCATTTATGACAATATTATAAATCCCTTGTTGTCAATACGTACAAAATGTCTGAAGATACCACATAACCAAATGATACGGGTTAGTATAAAACCTGCAAAAAATGTTTAGGTGGTTATAGTCGTGTTTTTCGACCAGGGCGAAAAAGTGAGTACTTTACATATAATAAATAATCTAATATAATATTCGTATATCTTTGCAGATACGCATCATCTCTCAGTTAGACCCCGTTAAGGCGACACATCGAAAAATTAGACCAACTTTCATCGAATAGTATAGGCTAATGACTAAACTGACGGATCTAAGATTTTAATATAAATAACTTCATTTCTTTATCTTGAATTTGCTTGCTCAAATACGCGATTGTGTAAAATTGATTCGATAATAATTACTTTCGAAAACACCTCCTGAAATTCATTATTTTTGAAATTACAACGAAGTTGTTCTGTTTATACGCTTCAAAATTACTTAAATCTATTAGTAATATCTATGTTTATAATATGCTTGCTGCATATTTTGATAAGTGAAACATGAAATTTTTTAAAGATATTTTAAGTTTCTGACAATTTCTAAGCGATCACATTCGTCTTGGGTGCTACGTGTTTTCGACCTTATTGTGCGGTAATGAGGATTATAAACGCGTTGACTAACTACATGGGGCCAGTCCGGCTGCAGCCCGCTTCGAGGTGAGACCTATGTCGACTGTCTGCTCGAGCTCGCTCCATTTACATCGCGACACCGAAGTTTTTATAATTAATAGTTGTAAATATTCAATATTATAGTATTTAGCGTAAGTGTATTATTATTAGATATAAGTAGTAAATAATATTATAGGTTTATATATATTTATTATACTGTTGTAATAATGGGGAACACTAAAAAGAAAATATATAGAATAAAAATACAAAGAAAATGTTCGTAGAATGGGGGAGGCGAACAAGACAAGGTATTTTTTTTTTTTTAATTATTATATTCATTAAACATATTATAATAACATTGTGTAGACATATTTCTAGTTTTTAGAACAGTTCCTAGGTATGGTTGACCCAAGCTATTTAATTCCTCTTCAAACTTTTTTTTAATTTTGCTTACTTAATAACTCTATATAAAACTGCATTAATTAAATAAGAGTTATTTTTTGCAGGAATAAACAGTAACATTTGATAATTGGTATACATTATCCACAGGCTGACCGCGTACCTATATAGGACGTCAAACTCCTATTATGTCCATTATAATCTGACCGAACTCCGACTTAGAAGTTGTACGTCGGTGGAGGTCAGGTTACGTTGGAAATTTATACCAATAAGGTTCGCGTTCTCAGCACATAGCAACCAGTGGAGACTCTTTATTTCTTTGTATTAAAATAAAAACTTATAAAATAGAATATTTTTGCTGTTTTGTTTTTTAGGAGAAACTTACTAAATAAACATATTCCACTAGAAGAATCACTACTCGATTTATATGCTACTTTAACGTAAGTGTCATACGGGACGACAAACTCATAGTAACCATTATAAGCTCACCGAACTCCGACTTAGACATTGTACGTAGGTGAAGGTTAGTTTACGTTGGAAATTTATCCAATCAGAAGATAGAAAACCAGTGGAGGTTTTTTTTTTTTTTGTATTAAAATAATTACTAGTAAAATAGTATATTTTGATAGTTTTTAAAAAAACTCGGTATGTTTCATGTTAAAGAAGCGAGCGAGGTGTGTAAGTACCGAGTCATGTGGCGCTCACGAGGGATTTAGCGTGAAGATATAGATAGATAGTATACTTATACCCATGGTACTCGTGAAAACAAATAATATTTACTATGAACCAACACTGAAAACACAAAAAAATCATCTATTCTATACATTGTGGTTAGTATTGAACTATTGTACGGATTAGATTTATTTTGCAACATCAGAGATGGTCCTGGTTCTTTCTTCTTGAGAGTTTAATAAATAACAAGGAAACGTACAACAATACAAAACACAGAGTATACATAAGTAAAATACAATAAATGTCATTATACTGAAGTTAAAGTTATGAAACAGCAAGAAAATCATTTGTCACATGTTTTTTTTAAATATGAATAGATTATAAAATCTATTTGTATATATGTATATTAGGGTGTCCCTTATTTTTCAAAGTTTTTATTTTCTAACGCATATGTCTTAGTTTTGTTCATTTGCTTTTAAAACACTCGGAAATTAATTTTTAACTTATTTGGATTACGATAATCCGTGCCGAATTACATCGAAACATGTTCATACAAGTTGCGCGGCAGTGCCGCACGTACTCGCGGTATTCATTTGTTCAAATTCAAAGTCAAAATCTTTTTATTCCGTAAAAATGGCTACATTTGTTTGGAATCGTCACATTTTTTTTCCCTACCGTGCAGTTTATGACTAGGTGAGCACTGATAAAAATACTGCCAAAAAACTCAGGCATCCCTCTTTTGGTATCCAAACAAATTTACATATTTTGTTAATTACATTATAATTGGATCGACTCACTCCCAGGCATTTTTATCATTAATATAGTCAGATACTTTATAATATGCCCTGCTACACAATTTGGCTTTAATAGTAGTTTTAAATTTGTTTATTGACAAATCTCTTATATTGCTGGGAAGTTTGTTATAGAACCGTATACATTGCCCCATAAAATAATTACTTGTTTTGTGGAGACGGCTTGCATATAACACAAGATTATGCTTATATCTAGTATTTATGCTATGAATATCACTCTTTTTACAAAATGAGTCTATGTTTTTATGGACATACAAAAGATTTTCATAGATATATTGCGATGCGACTGTTAAAATATTTATTTCTTTGAATTTTTCTCTAAGGCTCTCACGGGGACCAAGTTTGTAGATAGCTCTTATGGCTCTCTTTTGCAATAAAAAGATGGTGTTAATATCCGCGGAGTTACCCCAAAGAAGAATTCCATATGACATAATACTATGAAAGTAGCTGAAATAAACTATTCTAGCCGTATCAATATCAGTGAGCCGTCTAATAGTTTTCACTGCATAAGCTGCAGAACTTAGTTTTCCTGATAATTTTTCAATTTGTGGGCCCCTTTGTAGTCTGGAGTCAATTGTTATACCCAAGAACACAGTTGTCTCCACAGAGGCTAAATTAGTTCCATTAACATGTACATTGGTAGCCACCTGCCTTACATTAGGTGTTGAGAACTTAATTACTTTAGTCTTTTTATCATTTAAAAGCAGATTATTAACACTAAACCAATGAATAACTTTAGAGAGAGCATCGTTAACTTCGTCATAATTACCTAACCGTCTATTAATTTTGAATGTCAGTTATTCTCGTGATTAATACGTAATGTTTTAACTTTTATAAGATGGCAGTGGAATTGAGAAGCAATAAATCAAGTATTTTCTTAGTTGGAGACGTAAATGATCAAATAATAGGCGCAAAATTACCGTCTAACCGTCAAGTTCTTCCTGTACTTTTTTATAAAATTCGCGAAGTTAAATTGACTGTTAGTGAAAGCGCATACCTAGTCATTCGAGAGTGTATTATATTTAGGGAAAAAGCTAGGATCCCTACCAGAGCTATACCTAACTGTGTAAAATAACTTGTGAATCTTCACCAGGAGGGAGTTGCAAAAAAATTCCAATTTTCTATTTCAATTTCAATCTAATTCAATCTGATAATTTTATTTCTCTTATTTATTCGAAATAAAAAAATCCTGTGTTTACTCGGCGCTATCAGCCATTATGACACTCGAACATCTATAACTTCAAGCCAAATCCCTTGCGGGGTAGGCAGAGAGAGCCGAGCGCCACGTGACTCGATCCTTACATATCTCACTCGCTTCTTTAACATTCATTGCTCTTCTCATGCACGCACGCCGGTTTCTAGGGCTCCTGACATCACCTTCTGATAGAACATGACCAATTTGGTCATGGTAGGTAAGTCTTGGCCTTCCCCGGCTCCTACATCCTTCCACTTTTGCATTGTATATCTGCTTCGTCATTCTTTCATCTTGCATTCTTTCTACATGCCCGAACCATCGGAGCATGCCTCTTCTTATTTTAACACCGACGCTCTCTTTCAGACCAACTCTATTTCTAACATCATCATTACGAATACGGTCTACAAGCCTTACGCCACAAATTTTGCGCAGCGCTCGCATTTCAACCGCGTTTATTCTACTTTCATGCTCTTTCTGCCATACCCAACTCTCGCTTCCATAAGTTAGCGTTGGGACCAACACTGCATTGTGTGTAGCGAGTTGTGCCTTCTGGCTCAGGATTTTACTGCCAAGAAGTTTTCCCAACGCTCCATTCACACTATTCCCAGCACTCTTTTTAGTCTTTTCTTTTTTTTTTTAGTCTTTCCACATCTGCGGTGTACCTTCCATCCCTGCTGAAAGCGCATCCAAGATATACAAACTCATCCACTTGTTCCAACACTTCATCATCAATCGTAATCCTTACATTAGTTCTGGATTCTTCTCTTTCAAATACCATTATCTTTGTTTTCTTCGCATTCAGTAGTAAGCCTTTCTCCATACAGTCGTCTTTCATCGCTGTGACCAGTGTTTGCAGTTTAGATGGTGTATCTGCTAACTAAACATATGTGTCCGAATCAACAAATGGCCCGCTTTAGCCTCTCGATAAACAATGTTGTATTATGTAGCTAGTGTTTCATTCTTCTTAAGGGGGATACATGCCGTCCAGTGGCGCCTCAAGGAATAAAATATCGTATCTTAGCGTGGAAGATAAACATTATAAAGTCATGTGTTGCGTGTGTTACAAATACAATAACGTACTTTTACGTCATTAAACCAACAATTGAAATGTTTTGCTTTCGTTGTTATAGGCATAATTGCCAAAAAACGGCCTCTTTTAGCACTTTTGCTTATAACAACGATAGTGGAATATTTTGAGTGTTGGTTTAATGACGTAAAAATACTTTACTATCTTCGTAATAAATGCAACATAAGATTTCTTAATGTTTATCTTCTATGCTATAATATGTTTTTTTATTCAATGAGGGCGCCACTGGACGAGACCTAAGTAAGAACAACATAGATACCAAGACATGTTAACTTATAGAGATATAAACATAAAACGATGTCATTGATTTCTCTTTCAATAAACTTTTAAAAGTGAATACGTTTCTGTAGTTTTTTATTACTATTATTACTATTGTTTTCCGTCTAGCTTAAATAAATATGTTTGGGTCAGTATGTATAAAGCTAAATAATAATTAAATCAATAATTTTTATTAAATATTGATATTATAAATTTTATTTAAGTGTGACGCGACTCTGTAGCTTTTCTGTTCGTTTGCATTGACTATACGTTGACCCCAGGTTACCTATTAGGCGCTAATTTCAAATTTTACAAATCGAGCGTCGAGTGTCAATTGAGGGGCGCGGGGTGATTGGGCGGAGCCATTTTAAAGCTTCACGATCGAGGTGTCGCCTTAACAATATCTGCTCAATGATGTGCTGTAGACCCAAATTTATTGGTCGAAGTCCACGCTGGTCAAGTCAAGTCAAGACTGGTTTTAAACTATCCTTTCGATAATACCGACCTTTCAACAGTTATTTATTATATTTGTACAATTCTAAAGAAGACCCAACGGAATATAGCTCCTTGGGTTCTCCTGACATGTGACCTATGATACCTAAGACGGTCTTAACCTGATTACTCTGTCAGGCACAGGCGGCCTGGGATCCATAATTCTGATTATAATTAATTATCCATGCCAAATCCTTTCTGGACCTGAAGTCTATTAAGGGATTTATTATCCGATTATTAGATCACCTAAAACAATGTTCCCTCGACATATTCAAGTTACACGGATTGAATTATAATCAATTAATGGAATAGGATCTAATAAAGTAGGATCTAATAAATATATATAAATATATATATAAAAATATATATATATAAATATATATATATAAATATATATATATATATATATGTCATTAAGTTTGATCCAAAATTATTGTTAGGCTAATTGACACGGCGGAAGACCTTCAATACGCCAAATTTAAGTCAGCACTCCAAATTTAGGTAGATAAATAACAGAATAGGTTTACTCAACATTTACTTCTTGTTCCAGAACCATCAAGATGAAATACTTCGTAGCCATCGCTCTTATCGCCACAGTGGCATCGGCGAACATCTTGTTGCCCACCTTGCCCGCGTTGTCTGCTGACCAGATGGCTGAGGTGTCAGCGATTATTGCTGCCATCCAGAGCCCCAGCACCGATCCCGCCACCGCTATCGCCCTTCAGGAGATGCTTATGGAAGTCTACGGTTTCCACCCCATCTCTGTCGGACCCGCTATCGTTGACCCCGTGATTGTTGTAGAACAGCCTTCCCCTATCCATGTTGGCCCCGAAATCGTCGAAATGCCTGAGATTGAGCCCAGCCCCGTGATCATCGCACCTACTCCCGTCATTGACCCCACTCCCGTATCGAGCAGCGCTCCTCTCGTCCAGATCATCTTGAACATCAACCAGGCTCAATCTGAGGCCGTTCCCCCGGTCGTTGCGGACGTTCCCGCCGTTGAGGGTCCTACCCCCGTTATCATCGTCGATGAAGCTCCCGCGCCTGAAATCTCACCTATGCCCATCCCTGCACCTATTGACCCCACTCCCGTGATTATTGCTCCCTCTCCCGTCATCGACGTTGAACCCGTTGTCGTCGGTACCCCTATCTTCCAGCCCGAGATCGTCCCCGAGCCCGTGATCATTCCCGAGCCCGTTGTCGTTGGCACCCCCGTGCTCCCCACCCCCGTCATCAACCTACCTGATATCCTTAACTAAGTTTTAATAGGAGAAAGACTCGTCCAAGTGTCTACAACACAGTACATATATAAGTGTTAATAAGAAATGCAATAGAAGAAATACAATGATTTAAATATGCTTTTTATTACTTATTTCAAAAGCTTCTTCCTTTCTGTACAAAACTATTCAGTCAAATAACCAAATGACGTCATCGAGAACATCGTCGTATAAATTATATTTCTTAGGATTATACATTAGTTAGGAATTATATTGGTTAAAAAATCGCACTTGAACAGATTTTATTAGTATGACTATGATGAATTGATGATTGTCTCCAAAATTGTAGGTAACATTAGGTACATAAATAGCGGATAGATCGGAGCCAGCGCCTCAAGACTACCAGTGTCACATCTTGAAGAGTCTTAGAGCCCAGTATTTTCCTCGTAACGTTTATTTTTTATATCTTTACATTTAGGAAAATAGAATCTTCGATTTTTAGGGTTCCGTACCCAAAGGGTAAACCGGAACCCTAATACTGAGACTCCGCTGTCCGTCCATCCGTCCGTCCGTCTGTAACCCACTCACAATATATGAGAGTGTTAGGGCACATCAAAGCTGCCCGACTGGACGATATCCTCCCAGAAAACCGACGACAACTCTTTAGAGGGTTGTTGTGAACACAACAACCCTCTAAAGAGTTGTCGTTTGAATGCGGTTTTCACCAACTCCTCAGGAGCTCATCGATAACCTAACCCACTCACAATATATGAGAGTGTTAGGGCACATCAAAGCTGCCCGACTGGACGATATCCTCCCAGAAAACCGACGACAACTCTTTAGAGGGTTGTTGTGAACACAACAACCCTCTAAAGAGTTGTCGTTTGAATGCGGTTTTCTGGGACGATATTGTCCAGTCGGGCAGCTTTGATGTGCCCTAACACTCTCATATAAATACAAAGCTATAGAGGAGACAGCCAAATGATTTGTTAAACACGAATTGAATCAAAAGAAATTCATTGTGGGTGTACAGTGGACCTGTACATTGTCCATTATAGCTACAATACAAACCTGGCACAATAACAATAGCAGAGACTGGAAAATGTTGAAAATAACTATGACAAGTCACAGTCAAACAACTGAATGTTCTCAATTACTTTAGACGACCTAACCAGTAAGCTGTTGCGGGAGCTGCTGTGACAGCGGCAGAGGTGTTTGACGAACTCAGTGGCTCAGTCGTGAATGACGTGAATTTGACACCGACGCTCGTAGGTCCGATTCCCACACAAGGCAAAAATTTGTGTACATGAACATGTCTGTTTGTCTTGGTCTGGATGATTTATGAGAGGTAGGGCGCATCAAAGCAGCCCAACTGATGAAGTGCCTCCACCTCACAGAAAACCGCAGCCAAATAACAACCTCCTAGATGGTTGTTGTGTTCCTGCGTGTGAGTGAGGTCACCAGTAAGCTCCCAAGGAGTTGCGGTGTAAGCAGCAGAGGAGACATCGCGCGAGACATAATGCGTTAATAGGCTACGGTACCCGCTTTACATCAGGTGGGTCGTATGCTTGTACTCCCCCCGATGTAGTATAAAAAAAAATCGTTTCCGGATAAGCCTATCAAGTAAATCTCAAATGTGTGCTATTAGATTTTGATCAGGGTTCGTGGTATGGATATATATGTATATATATATATGGTTCATGGTGCAGGTAATCTAACGTGATGGCTATAGTATATTCAAGCATTATCATGCACATTGGACCCTCGACGTAGTATAAAAAAAAGCGTTTCCGGATAAGCCTATCAAGTAAATCTCAAATGTGTGCTATTAGATTTTGATCAGGGTTCGTGGTATGGATATATATGTGTATATATATGGTTCATGGTGCAGGTAATCTAACGTGATGGCTATAGTATATTCAAGCATTATCATGCATAAAAAGTTCTGGATGACACCATACGCTGCAGCTTCAATGTAAGCTTGACCATTCAACCGTCCTGAAACAACGACAATCTGTGCCCTCCCAAACTTTTACAGACCCACATACAAATTTGACATATTCCTGGACCTTAACTGTATCGTCCGCCTGAGAGTCTGTAGACATGAAGACGACCATCGCAATCATCGCAAGACGGAATCTTGGCTTGTCAGAATTGAGTATTGGTCTCCAATGTTGTGAAGCGCAGTGATAATCAGGTCTACGGAAGATCAGCTGTACCGTCTCTCGTAGACGAGGCGTCATATGTTGAGTGTATATCAATTTGGTGTCATAGTTAAGATTTAACCTGCTTCAGTTTTATTCAATCAGTGCCTAATTATGTCGCTGAATATTTTTTCAATGTCGAATTTGTCAATTAGCGAACCCTTTGTATTTGTCTATCATTGTTGACGCATGGCGCGCACTGGTCCTATATACCTCATACTTCGACAGTCTTCAAGAAGGACGGCAGACCTGGGTTTCGGTCAGATCTGGCGTAATAACTCTTGAAACAAAATGAATACTCAGTCAATAACAATACTTGGAAAACTTGAAGTACATCTAAAAATCAGCGTAAATCATCGTAAATATATATATATATACGAGGTGAGCTTGCTTATTTAAACTAACAGTAACCTATTCCCGTGCCTATCTGATGTTAGTAAACGAAATCGTCGGGACGACAATAGATTATGTATAAAAAAATGTAACACTAAACTAATGTATGACAGTATATTTTGTATGGGACCCAAAATTTATAACAGATTACCAGTCTTTGAAAGAACTTCCGGTCAATACATTTAAGCTTCAATTAAAAAGATTATTAGCTGACAAATGTTATTATACTATTTTGCAATTTATGACTGATAATGTATAGCAATAACCTTTATTAAGACGACAAATTGAATTTCTTTTAAATCGATTACTTGACATATTTAGAAATTGAAGACTGTATATGTAATAATGAAACGGCGTGTGCTATCTATCATATGTTTGTATGCCTTACCGGCTGATGCAGAATAAAATGTAAATTTATAACACCTGTATTATTGTATCACGCATGTTATACAAATTAATTAATCTTGAATCAGCTTTTTTGATTAAAAGTTGAATAAAATGCAATTTAATATTTTTTTATGTATTAAAAGACTCGACTTTTGTTAATAATGTTGGTCCAATGAAGGAAGGACTGTCGTTTGATAATAAATAATTTATAGAGGTACGGCACATATAAAAAGCCCGACTGGGGAAGTTACAGAAAATCGCAGCCGAATAACAACTCGCTTAAGGCTTACCAGTAAGCTTCTAAGGAGTAGCTTCTAAGGAGTAGTAAGTGTTAGCAGCAGAGGGAGCAACACACGACCGATACTTACGAAAAAAACAAGGCCGAGTCATCTGCGAAACATTTGACATAAAAATAAATGTCTTCTACCAAAAATAAATAACGTATACGACGCCAGATCATGTAATTATCTTACTGCAACATATCTCAATGAATTACCAGACCAGTTGCAAAATGTATATAAATAAATAAATAAATAATAAATAAATATTGTCGGACAAATTACACAGCGCCACCTAGCCCCAAAGTAAGCGAAGCTTGTGTTATGGGTACTAGACAACTGATAAGCATACGTAAATACATTTTTTTTTGTAAATACATACTTATTATACATAGAAAATACCCAGACCAATACAAACAGACATGTTCATGCACACAAATGTTTGTACTGTGTGGGAATCGAACCCACGAGCGTTGGTGTCAAAGTAGCGTAACAGCGCGTTTCACCACTGCGCCACCGAGCTCGTCCGAGCTCGATATTATGTAAAGTTAAAGGGAATTTAAAAACTACTACATAAATAATATCGTTTGATGAACGACGCCTCCCGATGTAATATAAAAAAATGGTACCGCTAATAAAAACGCTGATGACCGTTTGTTTTAGTTTTTCTTGAATAATGTTACTATATTATTTAGTACAGTTTTAACACTCTAAGCAATTAGTTCTATATTAAAATCTTTTTACATTAAATAAATATGCCTATATACTTTTTATTAAAATTGATTTTTCTATGTATATGTTAAATTTTAGTCGGTTTTTAGTTCGTTGACCTCAAGGTTATTAGCCTACAATATTTATGTATATTTACGCCTTCAGTAGCAATCTTATGTTTACACGTTTCGATAACACCTAATTGACAGTACAAAGAGAGAGTTTCGGTAATTCTCTGCGTTGGTAATTGAGTGAGATAAAAATATTTCAAAGAGAGTAAGAGAGATATTAGAAAAATATATAACAATTTAAATATAAACACGTCCTACAAGTTCGCTAAATCTTTAAACTTAGGTAGTTTAAAGATTTAGCGAAGATGTAGATTTTTACATAGAGCGATTGCCGTCAACCTACACAACCCGGAGAAAAAACAAATCTTTATTAGGATAGGTCACACGTTCGCCGAAATATAATTTCTGGGACGTGCGGGTTTCTTCACGATATTTTCTTTCACTACTATGTACATAACATCAAAAAACAATTTGTGGTACATGCCCCCACCAGAAGTCGAACCGGGGACGAGTCGGTTACTAGATCTGTTCTTCTACTAATCCACAGGACTATCACTCTTCTCTTCGGTAGTACAGCGGTCAGTATTCCCGCTTGTCGTGTAAATAATATAGAATAGAATAGTTAATAGAATAGAAAAGTATAGTAATATTTGTCCTGTGTGGGAATCAAACCCACGAGCATTTGTATCAAGTCGCGTTATTACCCACGGCCTACCGAGTTCTAGCGCAAGGGATCCGGCGGCGTGAAGATATATAGGCACGCGTTGGTGAGTGAGATGAGCCTTTATGCGTCATTTAGTGGTTTATTGATTTGTGTAAATTATATGTCAGGAACAAGGCTCTCGAACTTCTGTCTTCTTATCTGGGCAATAGGATACAGAAGGTCGATGTTAATGGTAAAATATCTTCGGGGTCCCCTGTAGTCATGGGAGTCCCACAGGGGTCAATTCTAGGTCCATTCTTATTTTTAGTATATATAAATGACTTACCTTATTATGTAAAGGATAAACATGAGATTGTATTGTTTGCGGATGACATTCAAAATTAATAGACAGTTAGGTAATTATGACGAAGTTAACGATGCTCTCTCTAAAGTTATGCATTGGTTTAATGTTAATAATCTGCTTTTAAATGATAAAAAGACTAAAGTAATTAAGTTCTCAACACCTAATGTAAGACAGGTGACTACCAATGTACATGTTAATGGAACTAATTTAGCCCCTGTGGAGACAACTGTGTTCTTGGGTATAACAATTGACTCCAAACTACAATGGGGCCCACAAATTGAAAAATTATCAGGAAAACTAAGTTCTGCAGCCTATGCAGTGAAAACTATTAGACGGCTCACTGATGTTGATACGGCTAGAATAGTTTATTTCAGCTACTTTCATAGTATTATGTCATACGGAATTCTTCTTTGGGGTAACTCCGCGGACATTAACACCATCTTTGTATTGCAAAAGAGAGCCATAAGAGCTATCTACAAACTTGGTCCCCGTGAGAGCCTTAGAGAAAAATTCAAAGAAATAAATATTCTAACAGTCGCATCGCAATATATCTATGAAAATCTTTTGTATGTCCATAAAAACATAGACTCATTTTGTAAAAAGAGCGATACTCATAACATAAATACTAGATATAAGCATAATCTTGTGTTACATGCAAGCCGTCTCCACAAAATAAGTAATTCTTTTATGGGGCAATGTATACGGTTCTATAACAAACTTCCCAGCAATATAAGAGAATTGTCAATAAACAAGTTTAAAACTACTATTAAAGCCAAATTGTGTAGCAGGGCATATTATAAAGTATCTGACTATATTAATGATAAAAATGCCTGGGATTGAGTCGATCCAATTATAATGTAATTAATAAATTATGTAAATTTGTTTGGATACCAAAAGAGGGATGCCTGAGTTTTTTGGCAGTATTTTTATCAGTGCTCACCTAGTCATGAACTGCACGGTAGGGAAAAAAATTGTGACGATTCCAAACAAATGTAGCCATTTTTACGGAATAAAAAGATTTTGACTTTGACTTTGACTATGCCAATTTTCGTCCCGTACCAAAGTACTGAAATAGGTATTCTGTTTTTCTCAGAGAAATCGAAAACCGCTTCACAAAGTTAACTGGGTTCGTCTTAAGGTACCTATTTTTGTAATACAAATCATGAATATATTCATCATGAGTATTTCGGTACTTTGATACGGGCTGGAAATTGGCATAAAATTTACACAAATCAACAAACCACTTAATGACGCATAAAGGCACATCTAACTCACCAACGCGTGTCTATATATCTTCACGCCGCCCCGGATCCCTTGCGCCAGAACTCGGTGGCGCCGCGGGTAATAACGCGACTTGATAGAAATGCTCGTGGGTTTGATTCCCACACAGGATAAATTTTTGTGTGCATGAACATTTCTGTTTGTCTTTGGTTTGGGTGTTTTTAAGAGAGGACCTCACAGGCAACCACAGCCAAATAACAAATCCCTGGAGGATTATTGCGTTCCTGCGTGTGAGTGAGGTCACCAGTCTCCTAAGGAGTGAGCCATGCCACCTGTGTTAGCAACACAGGTGGCATCGCGCGAGTGATTCTTAATGTGTCTCAAGCAGTCATAGGCTACGGTAATCGCTTTACATCAGGCGGACTGCAGAACTGAAGCAGCTATATGCCTCCTGGCGTTGTAAAATAATAAAAAAAGAACTAAGAGCTATAAGACGTATTACAATCATTCAAAGGCTACGGTAACCACTTTACATCAGGAAAGCCGTATGCCTCTCGACGTGGAATAAAAAAAATTCGACGCGACGTACTTACTATACTTGCTTACTTACTACTACTATCCGTGGTCTAAACCCAACTTTATATAGGAATCTACGCGGCTCTGGAATGCTCTACCACCTCCTCATGCGTCACGTGCCATGCGTGCATAACTGCACAAAATGGGATCTTGGTACCTTAAATACCTTAAAATAAACACCTTATTGTTGTGTTTGCTTTTTTTTCTGATCTGAAACATACGATTACATTTTTCGGCAGTCCCTGTGATTGTCTACATTAACTTATCTCCGGTTATTGAGTAAGTGTATATGTAGTATATCAATTGGTATTATTATATATTTTTATTGTCTACTCATGTATAGTTAAGTGCGTAATTTGCGCCTACCTTTTTTAATTTTTTATATTGTCTGGTAGATAACGCTCTGACCGTGTTTTATATTTTATCTATAAGTCACTTTGGATTTTTTTACAGTTTTCGTGTGATGCAATAAAGAATATTGTATTGTATATGTTATTGTACACTATTGTGTTGATATAATGACGTCACATTTCATTCAAACAATTTTAAGCAGAGATAAGTAATGTACGTTGAGTTCCGATTACAACTTTATCATTTAATGCAGAGGAAATGGTAAATCCTAGCTAAATTATTGCATACCGATATGAATTAATACCTTTTAACCTTTGGTATTGCGTATCCTACTAATATTATAAATGTGAATGTCCGTTTGTTTGTTACGCTTTACTGAACCGATCATCATGAAACTTTGTACACATATTCTTGGTGGTATCAGAAGTAACATAGGATACTTTTTATTAAATATAATATATATATATATATATCAATGCGAGCGAAGCCGCGGGTAAAAGCTAGTATTGAATAAAATAATGACGACTGACGAATGACGACTGCGTTCTTTTGCGAAAGTCAAATTATCATGTAATTTGAACTAACCAGCTTTGTGTGCTTTTGTCCCTAATTATTTCATAATGCTATGAATTGAGAGCTCGATGGCGTCGTTGCGGAGAGCTCGATGGCGTTGTTGCGTGTCATTCTAACTTAACACGCACGTTAAGCAACGTCGACCGCAGCCTGTCAATAGATGGGTTTTTCTATCTCAAATTTCTCCGAACTTCGGAGGGCACGTTAAGCCGTCGATCCCGGCTGTTGTCGAGAAATGACAGTCGTTAAGCTAAGTCAGTGGCCCTCGGGCGGCTTGAATACACTGGTATCCCAGCAGTGGGATGAGTAAGGGTTGATGTGGTGGTGGCTATGAATGTAAAGAGAGAGCAGTGATAGTCCAGTGGATAAAGAATCGGTCCATTGACCAACTGGTTCGAATACAGGCATGTACAACTAAATTCGTATTTTCGAATTTATATATTTGTAATTATCACTAGTACGGCGGTGAAGGGAAACACGTCCAAGAAATTATATTTCGAAAGACGTTTGACCCAACCTAAGAAAAGTTTGGTTTTTCCTTTGGGTTGCAGAAGTCCGACGGTAGTCGCTCCATGTTAACATCAGTATCTTCGCCAAATCCTTAGGCTTAAGTAACGGACCCCGCCAATCCTAATGGATTAGGAAACGGGTTAACGCTAAGAAGAAGAAGATGCTGTGAAGAGGGAATGAATAAAGAAGCGAGTGAGAGGTATAACGACTATGAATAAAATAAATTATGGATAACCGATGAAACGGATATCACGTAGTAACTCAATTCACTGCTACGGGTCTCGGGGGGTTCAGAACACGCAGATCTTATTGGCTAGTTCGGCATATCAACATAGCGGCACTTATAAGTTTATTAGTTAAAATGTTCTGCCGTTGGTTGGTTGGTTCAGACTCGAATCGCTGAATCGATATTTAGGCACAAAGACATTTTTGTGAGCGAAGTGATTTTTGATTTGTGATAAGGACTAAATTATGTGACACTCGGCACTCTCTGCCTACTTTGCAAAAGACCTGGTGTGACAGAGATAAAACCTCCATAAAAAATATGCGATTCAGCTCCTCATCTCTGATGTATTGTTTTATACCACTGAGGTGGGAATCAAGCATACGGCCTGCCTGATGGTAAACAGTCACCGTAGCCTATGGACATTTGCAACACTAGGGGTGTCTAGTGCTTCTGCTTCGATACTCCTTACTTATTTTATCCACATCAACTCTTACTTATCCCACTGCAGGGATACGGGTATCCCTTCAACCGAAGGGGTTTAGAGCATACTCCACCACGCTGCTTAAATGCGGATTGGCGGAGGCCAGTGTTTTCAAGCCGCCCGAGGGCCACCGACTTAAGTTAACGACTGTCATCTATCGACAACAGCCGAGACCTACGGCTTAACGTGCCCTTCGAAGCTCGGAGAAACTCGAGATAGATAAACACATCCATAGACAGGTTGCGGTCGACATTGCTTAACCTGCGTGTTCGGTTAGAATGACACGCGCAACGACGCCATCGAGCTCTCTTCTCTTATACAAGGTAATAAATGCATCAAATTTTATTCTTATTAAAAAAATATACTAGGATTTTAAAAACTTGCACTAACTTGGTTCTGAAGCTTATCGATAAAAACGTGTTTTAAATTTTCATTAACACTTTTATTTTGCTTGTATCTCTGGGACTACACAAAATATCTACATGAAAGACGAACAAAACAAAGAGAATGACGTCGTAAATACAAAAAAAAAAATCATACATTACATACATACATAGTATATATAGTAAGTATAGTATAAGTACATAGTAAAACTGCTAATGGATTTATGAAACTGCAACATTGAGTCTAATGAGAAAATCATGAAACGTAACTTTGAGAAACTAGTAGATCTCGTTTTTCTGATTTTAAATTTTCTATTAACTCAATTTGGCTAAAAAATGTGCATTTATCGTAAGCACGGCAGTACCTATACTAATCGTCATTTTACCCTAGTAAACGTACACTACTACACTGATCACAATAATAAAATTTGGAGATCATTATTATTATGATCATTGAACCAATAAAATTATCTGAAGATAAGCTCGGCGTAACTCGATGCTTTTCAAAATTCACTGTCGAAAGCCATGAAAAGTGTCAGAGCAGGAAGTAAAGACATAAATATCACTGTTTACTTTATACGAAGAGGTTAGTAGTGCAAATTCATTCCTAGAATAACATCGCCTTCACTTTATGGTTTTTAAATGGCTATCATATAAATGGTTGACAAAATATTGACGTTTTGATCGGCAGAAAAATATATTCGGTAAGCAAACATTCCCATGGTGAGGGAATTCCTATTTCTTGTTAGGGACCTCAAGGCCTAGGTAACCTAATCGAAAAACATGCCAGTGGGAGGGCTCTGGGGAAACAATCCCGTCGACTTCGAAATATTTTCTGACCGACAATATGAATTTGACCGCATTTTTATGCGAACCAAAAAAATATTTTTTGATATTGTAGTCTCCATGAGTATTTTTAAAACAATGATAACTGAAACGTTTAAAGTTCTTATGTAAAAAGATTTAGCAGGGACAGATTTATTATAATTGATGAACCGTTCGTTTACCTTTAAATCCTCCTTTTAACCTCAAGATAAATAGAACATTTAGTCATAAATATATTTAGTTTATTGGAAATCATTAAAATTCGTATGTATTTCATTGTGTATGCAAATAAACGCGTATGAGTTTTCATTATTTCCATAACAATAAATATTTACTTCGACGTATAAGAAGTGACATTATCGCTAAATATTTTAATGCAAATCGTAAATCATCAAATAAACGATAAGACATTGTTAATATATTTCCTGGATAATGTCATAAAATGTATTAACGGTCTACTTCCTTTGACGTGCTATGTGATAACAAATGTCGTCACATACATTAGACAAATTTTTGCTATTTTTTAACTTCGGATGGCAGGTTTTACTTTCCTATTTTATCCATTTCCCAAAAGGTCATAATCTTATACTATCCACTTTTTGTCTCAGACTGTCCATGTAATTAATCACTCTTACTCAAAGTAAACCGACAATAAATTGTTAGTAAGAAACAAATTGCTAGATTTTGTTTTAAGTAAAACATGTGTCTACTAACATCATTATATTGTCAAGATGGTTATGACGCCACACTAGTTACATGTGCCAGAAGAAAAGAGACAGAGCTATTTAACGAGGAACAAGATACTGTCGATACTGATAAATCATTAAATCACATCAATAATTGCCTGTATTTTTTTGATATTACGATCAAACAAGGCTTACTCGTGAAATATAATATTATATATCATAGGGTAACGTTAATACGCAGTCAATAGGTTAATTATTTTGTGAGATATGGTGATGTTTTTTGTGTTAAATATTTACCCACAGTTCTTCGAAGACTTTGGGTTCTGTGTGCGCACTGTGTGTGTCTTTGAAATTTTTGGCTTTATTTGGACCGTAGCACAAGGGTTTAAATCACAGCATGTGATGACGGCTCAATAATAAAGGCCTTCATTACTATGGATGTCGACAGGAAGCTTGAAAAATTCAAAGTCAACAGTAATATATATGATGGCACTTGCGTCCGCGAAGCTTTCTGGTTCTTGCGTATTTTATGCTGGAGAATTGAAAGGGTCCTAATGAATTGGAGAGGTGCAGTCATCGTACCCGTGTACAAAGGCAAAACACGTATATCCTGCGCCAGTTACATCAGTTTGATTAGCTTAGCGGCAAAAGTCTATGGAAAAATAATTGAACGGTGAATGAGGAAATCCGATGGAATGCCGTGGGAAGCACCGGGGGATTCCGAATTGGAAGAGGATGTATTAATAAAGTTTTTTTACTCAGTATTATAGCGGAGAAGAAAATGACACCGGACCAGAAGGTTTTCAGTTTTTGTTTTTGTGGATCTTGATAAAGCATTTGATAGAGTCGTAGGAAAGGATCTACTGCATGCTATACAATACATTTGTGAGGATTGTGGCATGTGTGTAGTAGGAGGGTGGGAGGGGGCTTGTCGCCCTGTGTTAACAACATCAACATTGTCGTCAAGCATGGTTGCGTGCTGTTGGTTCGGCTGTTTATTTTGTATCTAGATATATAATTATCTAGATACAAAATAAACAGCCGAACCAACAATAATATAATAGTCTATAGAGAATAAGATTCACAAATGTAGAATAACGCAGGGTGACATGGTGAAGTAAAAATGATTACAACAGAAAACAAAGATAATGAAATGAAAAAAAATACGGTTGATGATTTAGTGCTGGAACAAGTGTATAAAATTACATATTTTGAATGCACTTTTAGCAGGGATGGAAGGTACACCGCTGATGTTGAGAGGCGAGTAAGGGCAGGGAAGAATGTGAATTGAGCGTTGTGAAAACTTCTTGGAAGTAAAACTGAGCCATAAGACACAGTTCTCTCTCTATACACAACGCGGTGCTGATCCCAATGATATTGTGTGAAAGCGAGAGCTGAATTTGGCAGAGGGAGCGTGAAAGTAGAATAAAAACCGTCGGTATGCGAGCGAGGAGTGTCTGAAAGATAGCATGGGGAATAAAATAAAAATATACACACTCTGTTGGTTCCAACATGTAGAAAGAATACAAGAGGAAATAATGCGAAAACAGCCATACAACGCGAAATAAGAAGCATATGAAGACCTGGCGCTAATTCCCTCTGCCTGCCTCGCAAAGGACTTGGCGTGAAGATATTTACAGATACATAGACTGTTCATGTGTGAACTGTGTCGGTGTCCGTATACGGATATATATATCAGAGCGAGTGTGTTAGTGTGAGTGGAGATTATGAAAAGTGAATTGTTATATTGTGTAAACATTATAAACATTTATTGCAATACTAATACTGGTATGAACCTGTACAGATATCAAATGTAAATATTCTTTATATATAATGATTCTTATAATCTTTAAATCTAATAATTAGCCAAAATTGTTGACTATCCATTGGGGTAACTCCGCGGACATTAACACCATCTTTTTATTGCAAAAGAGAGCCATAAGAGCTATCTACAAACTTGGTCCCCGGGAGAGCCTTAGAGAAAAATTCAAAGAAATAAATATTTTAACAGTAGCATCGCAATATATCTATGAAAATCTTTTGTATGTCCATAAAAACATAGACTCATTTTGTAAAAAGAGTGATACTCATAGTATAAATACTAGATATAAGCATAATCTTGTGTTACATGCAAGCCGTCTCCACAAAATAAGTAATTCTTTTATGGGGCAATGTATACGGTTCTATAACAAACTTCCCAGCAATATAAGAAAATTGTCAATAAACAAATTTAAAACTACTATTAAAGCCAAATTGTGTAGCAGGGCATATTATAAAGTATCTGACTATATTAATGATAAAAATGCCTGGGAGTGAGTCGATCCAATTATAATGTAATTAATAAAATATGTAAATTTGTTTGGATACCAAAAGAGGGATGCCTGAGTTTTTTGGCAGTATTTTTATCAGTGCTCACCTATATATGTCAGGAGGCATAGGTGCAAGCATACGACTATTAACGTTTGCAATACATTAAGTACCACTCGCACGATGCCACCTCTGCTGATAGCATAGCAACTTCTTAGGAGCTTACTGGCGACCTCACACGCAGGAACACAAAAACCTTCCAGGGAGTTGTTATTTCGCTACGGTTTTCTATGAGGTAGAGGTATTTCCCCAGACGGGCTGCTTTGATGCGCCCTACCTCTATTAAGCCTCTCATTTCTGATTTCTTTTAGAATTAAACTAGTAACTTTAATTTTCCTTGATTACAATAGCGAATGATCTACTACTACACCAACCCTAACTCATTCCACTGCAAGGATACGGGTTACCTTTCAAAGTGACTTTTATATAACTCTGATTAGTCCTCCATATAGATACTCCACCACGTTGCTCAATTGGCGGAGACTAATCAGAGGGGTTTAGAGCATACTTCACCACGTTGCTCAATTGGCGGAAACTAATCAACTAACTAAACAACTAGTTATATAAAAGTCACGCGCGCGGAGGACGCGGATTTGTGTTTTCAAGCCAGAAGAAGAAGAAGGTCACAGATTTAGCTTAACGACTGTCTTTCATCTACAACAGCCGGTACCCACAGCTTAACGTAATCCCTCCGAAGAACGAAAACGTTCGAAATAGATAAACCCATCCATAGACAGGCTGCAGTCGACGTTGCTTGTCCTGCGTGTACGATTAGAATGGCAGGCGCAACGACGCCATCGAACCCTCGAATGATCAGATTGCTTAATCTATCAAAATTCAATGCTTATTACTTGTTATCTGAGTTATAATTACAAAGCCAAACAAAATACGGTACGAAAATTCCAAACACGATTACGACGTGGAAATTAGTTGAAGCGATCTTGGTGGTGGTGTAAATGAGGGCATGTGGTAGGGTTTTGCAGAATGTGAAAGACTCCAAGATTTCAAAATGAGAAAGACTGAGCATCTATTGCTATTATCTTTTTTATTTCAAAGTGTAGAAAGTTTATATTCCATAACAATATGACGACTTTACAATAGTTAGTTGTCAGACTTGTAGACAATGTTCTGATTGTCGCTGATTTTAATTGAAGGATTCGCATGATATAAATTTTAGTAAAATGGTTCCTTGCCATTATGATTATCCATTTGGGCACATACTTATAAATTTTATGAACTCAAATAATTTAATATATAATATAATTGATAGTAATATTAATTTTATCATATAATTTGTAACAAAATATTTGATTTAGAATTTGCATCTGTATTTATCATCACATTAAGTCTCTTACGGGGCAGACAGAGAAAATGAGCCCCACATGACACTGTCTTCACACAACTCACTCGCTACTTTAACATTCATAGTTGTTTTTATGCACGTTCGCCGATTTCTAGGGCTTCTGACACTACCTTCCGATAGTCGTGATAGGGTCTATCCTTCGCCACCTATATAACCTTCCACTATCGTATATCTATCGTAATATATCGGTTTCGTTATTCTATTAATATAATATTTATTTATTATTATTCACGCCCTCATGCGAGAGCGGGAGCTGGGTTTGGCATGCTCACTCTACCAAAACCAGCTCTCTGAAGATGTTTTCGTAACGTTCCATTCACATTATTTCCTGCTCTTACTTGTCTCTCCACATCACCTTCCATATCTGCTAAAAATGTGTGTGCGCCTCTGGAGCAAGAATGGCCGGTATTTACAAGAGCAGAGAAAAAAATCACAGCAGCATAGGTCCGGCAGCATACACAGCAGTGAACCCTGGAATGCACACGTCCAGTGTAATAGCGGGTACCGCCTCGCCTCCCGATTGCCATCAAGAGTTTCGACGCCAGCCGCGGAGAGGGAAAGCAAGCGTATAAGAGGCCAACTAACAGTCGAACGGCAACCGAGAGAAAGTACAAGACAAAAGGTAGGTAGTTACATAGACAAAATTTATCCAATAGTTGTCGCTTGAAGGGCTTATTTACATTATTATACTTTAGAAATAAGGTAACAAATAATTACACACTCAATTCTCCTTGGTGAGGCCAAATCGGTTACGTGGTAAAAATATCTTTAAGCAAATCATACTGCTTAAATCTTAATAAGAAAAAAACTAACACGACTTTGCTAGTCGAAGTCGTTAACGTAAAATCATTGTTGTTACTATTACTCGTAGTATGTGTAATAAAAATCGGTTTGAAGAACCGTTGTCTACTGCAATGATTTTGTAGGTAGGTACTGTTATGTAGGTATATTAAAGGAATAGGTATAATTAAATTTACACATTTTAATAACTTTTTACAAATGTGGTGTATGCGACGTATATTGACCGACTAGTACACGTATAGGCAGTTTTACAAGACATTCAGTATTTGGGATAACATCTAAGGTTAATTAATCGCAATTAATAAAGTGATCCCTTCTCAAAATTCAAGCTCGTATCTAGCTGGCAAAATTTACTATGAATAAATAAAGGCTTATTTATTTTTATTATATTTCAAACGTCCCGGGAACGCGCGTTCCTAGACTCAAAAATCAGACTTAAAGGTTTATTTGTGTTAATACAAGGTTCTTATTTGACTAAAGGATCATTTTGAATGGTAATGAGATCATTACTGGTTCTATTTATAAACAAAAAGTACTCCCATGTGTCTCAAGTGGCGCCATTAATTTTAAGTGTTGACAGATGAGTCACAATTTTTTTTATGTTCCGGGAAAGGTCGGCAATTTAAACCACAACCTTTCACATCATAAGAAATGTGGCTTAAAATTAATCTCCCAACTACACAACCTTTCACATCATACGAAATATGGCTTTAATTTAACCTATCAATTACAACTTTCACGTCATAAGATATTGTCATAAGATATTGGCTTTAATTTACACTCCAAACCACAACCATTCATGTCATAAGAAATGTGACATTAATTTAACCTCCCAATATCAACCATACATGTCATAAAAAATGTGGTTTAGTTAATGTCCCAAACGCAACCTTTCACGCCATAAGAATTGTGGCTTTATTTAACCTCCCAACCACAAACTTTCACGTCATAAAAATGTGGCTTTAATTTAACCTCCCAAGTGGTTTAGTTTGACATTTTTGTTGCACTTTAGTTTCAATTCTAATAATTGTCATTAAGTTAGTCTAATTCTGTATATATAATAACGTAATTGTGGTATTTTTTATTTGGATGTAGTTGTAGTAATATGTAAATGGCGCACAATATGGTCTAATCGAAGATCGCAGACACGTGATCTTTTCGAAAAAACGCGCCCTGAACTTTTGAGTGATTAAAATTCTAGCGAAAGGTTCAATGGATCCTGCTGCATATTATATTTACCTAGTTGACTTTTCTAGGCCTGGATATAAAGTTATACCTATCTAAATAATGACATACTGGTTGCAGGTACACAACTATAGGATATTAATGATGTGAAACATCTATTGACGCGCCTTAACAGTAAAATCCAACCGTATGCCGTGACGGAGGTTGGTATAACGCTCTCTCATGCCGTCATGCGTTAAAGGAGATTGCTTAAGTTTGGGGCTTTGAACCCCTGATTGTACATCTACGAAATAGTACTTCTCTACTAGTTATCTAGTATTTCTTCTCTACTAAATTCTTAAATGATTTATGGCAAATGAGTAAATAATTGAAGCGTTTTATACTCTAGACAACATTATCACATAAGAAAAGTAATTATCGTCATTTTTATTACTCAAATCCAAATCAGTCGTCATTATCACTTCCGTTCATGGATAAATGGACTGAGCATAGAGGTCGTTTAAATTAGTATTCAACTAACTACTCTCAGATCTGATCAAATTATTTTGAATGTACTTGCTTTCAAGTGAAGAAAATCAAAATATTCGGAAATAAACATGCAATACCTACACGTCTCATCCACGTAAGTTAAGTTAAAAATAATGGAATTCTTAAATATATATAATTATTTACAATATTTTTAAGTACTACGAGAAATATTTTTAAATACATATCTTACTAATATTATAAATGCGAAAGTTTGTATGCATGGATGGATGTTTGTTGCTCTTTCATACTTAAACGGCTGAACGGATTTGAATGAAATTTGGCACGTAGATAGATTATGATCTGGATTAACACATATAGGCTACGTTATTTGACTCCACGCGGGCGGAGCCGCGGGCAGCAGCTAGTACTGTCGTAAATTGGAACCTAAAAAAATTAAAATGAACATCGTTACGTTAGATGTCAACAACAATAAGGCCCGCCTCAAGTGAAGCGGTTCCGTAGCCTATAGACACTCGCAACATAAAATACCACTCGCACGTCGCTATGTCCGCTGCCAACGCAGTAACGCTCTCCTTCCTGACAACATCACTAACTCGCAAAAACCCAACAAGAGTAACCCTCTAGCTCCTAGAAAAGAGTCTTATGTGAAATCTTTATGTAAGGCAAAAACTCTTATCTACCTAAGTTTCAGTTCTAGGAATATTCGTTTTATTCTAAAAATGTCGATCAAAGCTCGGTCGCCCAGGGACCTCCTATTAGTTTATTAATGTAATGTATTTCGTTCTTTCAGACCCTCACAGGCCATAGGTTCCATCCATCAGGTTATTTTAAATACGGTACTTGAAGGATGGATGTGGCAATAAATTATATTATGGTTTTAAGGTTAATAGTAGCTAAATTAATCATAGCAGCGATAGCCTTGAAAAATTTTGTTATTTTTTAACAGCATAAAATATACGATATAAACTGTCAAACGGATAATCTGGTTGTAGCGTGTGCCCCACGACGCGTATAAACTCACTAGTATCGTATTGTAACATGAATACTCAATGGTATACTGTGCTACCAACACTGATGTTAAACAGTAGTTTAAAATAGTCTCTATTAATTGTTCACTGTATTTTACTATTTATGTATATACGTATCTTGTAATTATTATTAAAATTGTAAAAAGAAAAATATATTGATTTTATTGACAAAACTCTACTCGTTTACATTATTTTATTCCATATTTTTTATTCGATTTGATTTTATTTATCTTATTAAAAATTTGAATATTCATTAAGATGTTTCACATGTGCCGGGCGTCCCGCGACAGCCACCATTTTTTTTTTATAATCCTTATAGTTCTTTTTTTGTGATAGTTGAACTCTGATTTGAACAATTTATGTTGATTGTAATCATGGCCATATGATTACAATATTGTACCTAACATTTAGTTATAATCATTTTCTACTGTGTGTAATATTAGGGGTTAAAGTATGAAATTGCCGATTTGTATTGAAAATTTAAAACTCGTTTTTTTCTGAGATGTAACATATTTATTTAATCAAAATATTTACCCTCATTATCTATACATCGTTGCAATCTAATCGAAAGTTTATTTATGCCTTCGCGATAGAACTCTGGGGATCTAGATTCTACGACTGTGTGAAAGCATTTTGTACTGCCTCCTGGGAAGAACATTTTTTACCACGTAGAAAATTGTCCAAATCACAAAATGGTAGTCAGTTGGAGCAAGCTCTGACGAGTACGAAGGATGACGTATGGTTTCTAACTGCAGCTCCTGTACAGTTACAACGGTTTCTCGTTCAGTGTGAGATCTTGCGTTATCATGGAGCAATAATGGTGAAGATCGATTCACGAGTCGGGGCTGTTTCACTGCCAGTTTCGCCATCATTGTTCGAAGTTCAGCACACTAAACATCTGCTGTTATTGCTTGACCAGACCTGAGAGACCTGAGAGTCCTGAGAAAGCTGTAGTAAATAACGCCATGAAGAGATCACCAAACAGTTACCATTCCCTTTTTATTGGCAAGCTTTAGGGCACTGTTGCGGCCTTTGCATTTTTCGCTTACGGTTATCGTAAAGAATCCACTTTTCGTCTCATGTAACAATTCGATCCAATATTCCTTCACTTCTGTACCGATACAAGAAGCCAACACAAGTATCAACACGCGTTTCTTTAAAAAAAATGAAAAATATGAGAAATGGGTGCCTCATGATTTGATTGATTGCAATCAATCAAATCAATCAAATCATTTCAATCAAATCATGAGGCACCCATTTTTCATATTTTTTATCTTATTCATTTGATGCAAATGAGTCAATATTATAGATAAGGTAACGTTAAACCATGTCACTAATTCCTGGGTAGTTTGACTCGGATCGGCTTCCACCATCTCCTTCAATTCGGTCTTCCACATGGTTCGTTCTTCAAGTCGAAATTTCCATTACGAAAGCGTTTAAATAAAAAACGCACGATGCAGCATTGATATTGCGAGCCGTGTCCGCGAGCGAGAATACGAGTTCCGCGTCGGAACTCGTATTCAAAAATTACTCGGATTTTCGAAGTATCCATATTTCCCGTCTAAACTGAACAAAGAAAACAATTGATATTCGAAAATCAAATTCTCATTTTTTTAAAAGCAAAACGTCATAGGTATAATGTGAAAAAAGTTTCACTCAATAGTTTAATGTCAATTCAAATGATCTATTACTATAAAACGGCAATTTATACTTTTACCCCTATTATTTGATGCTTTAGTGGGTGCTATGTCTACAAGACGTTTCGTAAACATCTTGTAGATAAAGGACTCATACCGATACCACCATTCCCGCGTCATGCAGTCATCCTTGACAACACAAGCTCGCAGCGCATAAAACTATGATACACCGTTGGATGTGCTTCCTATTAAATAAATTTAATTACAACAGAGAACTAACGGAATATATCAGATTGCGAAGTCAAACGATTCATTACATCAACCCTTACTCATCCCACTGCAGGGATACGGGTCTCCTTTCAACCGAAGGGGCTTAGCCACGCTGCTCAAATGCGGATTGGCGGAGGCCAGTGTTTTCAAGCCGCCCGATGGCCACTGCCTTAGCTTATAACGACTGTCATCTATCGACAACAGCCGGGACCGACGGCTTATCGTGCCCTCTGAAGCACGGAGAAACTTGAGATAAATAAACCCATCCATAGCAGGCTGCGGTGGACGTTGCTTAATCCGCGTGTTCCGTTAGAATGACATGCGCAACGACGCCATCGAGCTCTCATGTCAAACGGTTATCCCAAATCAGCCATCGAGAAATTGTTGCCTAAAAAGTCTTATTATCCACAGGGATTAAGCAAACCGCTTTAATCTTGTTAGATTTTTTTGATAAGAAAATAAATATAAAGAATTAATTTACCTCTCAACTCATAGTTTGTTTATACAACGACTAGGACAGGTAAGTTGTTAATAATAAAAAAAAAACAATTAATTCTTTAGTCAAATCAGTGTTCGATAGAACATCCGGTTTATAATAATAAAAAAAAGGTCTGCACATAGCTGCTCTTTAAGGTGGAATAATCACAGTCCTTTTATAGTTTACGTACTATTTGATCAAGAATCGCTTCAATCAATGCCATTCAGCAGCTGACTTGTTATAAGTAGTTCTCTTCGTATTTGTCAAGTAGTGTCTTATTGCTAATACACGAATTAAAAATCCTATATCCCCTATGTATACTAAATTATTACAAGTTAATTATTCACATTAGTTAATATTCAATTGGATATATCATTTTTGGAGTCTAACAGATGCCTTTTTCGACAGCAAATATGAAGTTCCTGCTGATCGCCGCTACCATCATGGCCGTTGCCGTCGCTGGCCCGGCTCATCGCGCCCTCGTCACCCCTGGAGTGGTTGGACCCGCGCCCATCGTTACACCAGAAATCGCTGGACCTGCACCTATTATCGTCCCCGAAATTGTTGGACCTGCGCCGATCGTGCCTGAGCCCATCATTGTTGGCCCTGCCATCGTCGATAACTTCGAACCTGAGCCCATCTCTGTTGGACCCGCTATCGTCGATGACTTTGAACTAGCTCCTATCAGTGTTGGACCAGCCATTGTGGACCATTTCGAACCTGCAGTTGCCCGCAATATTCCTTTTGTTCAGATCCTGTTGAACATCAACCAAGCTGAGCCGGTCGCCCCCGTAGCTCCTACCCCCGTCGTTGTCGTTGACCAAGCACCCGTACCCGTTGATCCCGTGATCGTTGTTGAAGAGGCTGCCATTCCTCCCACTCCTGAAATCGCTGGACCTTCCCCTGTCATTGTACCCGAACTGCCTGTCATCATCCCAGAAATCGCTGGACCTGCACCTATTATCGTCCCTGAAATCGTTGGACCTGCGCCGATCGTGCCTGAGCCCATTATTGTTGGCCCCGCTATCGTCGATAACTTCGAACCTGAGCCCATCTCTGTAGGACCCGCTATCGTCGATGACTTTGAACCTGCTCCCATCAGTGTTGGTCCCGCCATTGTGGACCATTTCGAACCTGCAGCCCCCAGCAGTGCTCCCCTCGTTCAGATCATCATGAACATCAATCAAGCCGAGTCTGCTGCCACCGTCGTTGAGGCTCCCACCCCTGTCGTCGTCGTTGACCAAGCTCCCGCACACGTTGACCCTGTCATCGTTGTTGATGAGGCCGCCATTGCTCCCAGCCCTGTTATCGTTGTAGATCAAGCTCCTATCATCCCCGATCCCGTGATCCTTCCCACGCCTGTGTTACCCGAGGTCGTCCCCGAACCTGTGGTCCTTCCCACCCCTGTATTACCCGAAGTTGTCCCTGAGCCCGTGATTATCCCGGAGCCCGTAGTTGTAGGCACCCCCATCATCCCTACCCCCGTTATCAACCTCCCTGAAACCCTCAATTAAGTGTTACTTAGTGCAAAATTAGTGTATTTTGATGCATGTCTTAAATGTTTACTTGAAAAACTAAGCGTAAACGAGAACTTTGTGTAATAAATATGTGTGAATTCAAATAAAGATATGTTTTGAAGATAATTCATCATTTTATTTTAAATGAGTCGTGTAAATGACTTGGGGTGTAGGTGTTCATATTTGGAGTTAAACCCAACGTCATTTATATGTGGAGCACTACCCACCGATTAGCACACAAGCCTCAAGTTTAGTTTCGCATCTTTGCAAGAGGACACAGCTATACTAATAAACAGTCAGACTGAAAAAAATAACTTTATCAGAGTGGTAGGTTAACAACAATTAATATTTTCCTGCGGCAGGTTTCTATACCGTGTTATATCGCAGGTGAGTATGGTAACGATAGTTTCAAATTATTTTGAGTAGTAAGGTCGTGGATGCGTTACCTATATAGTATATTACACTGTCCAGAAAAATAATGCCAAAAAATCAACAACACATGCATAATGCTAGTTGTTAATAACAATAACATATAACATCACTGTTTTGACTCTATTGACGTGATAAAATATTTCTGTGTACAGATATTAGGGGTTAAAGTATGTAATTGCCGATTTGCACTGAAAAATTAAAACTCGTTTTTTCTAAGATGTAACATATTTATTTAACCAAAATATTTACCCTCATTATTTATACATTGCTGCCATCGGAAGTTTATTTATGCTTTTGCGATAGAACTCTGGGGATGTAGATTCGACAACTGTGTGAAAGCATTTTGTACTGCCTCCTGGGAAGAAAATTATTTACCACGTAGAAAATAGTCCAAATCACGAAAAAAATGGAGCGAGGTCTGTCGAGTACAGGGAATGACGTATGGTTTCTAACTGCAGCTCCTGTAGAGTTACAACGGTTTCGTTTCGGTTATTATTAAAAAAAAGTAACGTGCTTTATGGATGTGCAGTTCAGATATGTTAGGAAATGGCTTGAAAATATAGCAGATTGATCTCTCTACACTTACTAAATTTTGAATTATGAATTAATGTATCCCTAGTTTTATGTAGCTGCAAAATATGTTTTTTTTTTTTATTGGGACACGGCATGTTACTGCCAGGGCCTATTTGGTGGGCTACAGGACATTGGTGTTCAGGGATAGAAGCAACGAAATCCCGTGCACTTCATACCATCTCGTCGCATTTTCTAAACAAGATGATATGTACTACACTTCAAGAATTCAATCCTACAATTCTTTTTAGGGTTTGTTAATCAAAGGATGCCAACAGGGCTCTATTACTTAGGTGTCTGCCTATATCATCACACTAAGTTGTCCATACACGAACCTCCATCAAATGTTGTTTCAATTCTGAAAATCACCGCCCACTCCCATACCATACATATAACTACCCTCGCCTTATGCTCGTCTAATTCAACAGATTAAATTTCCGAAAACATATTAATGTCGTGGCTGAGGAGAGATGCCAAACTAATGTTCATTTTTAAAAAATCTACGTCATGTGGCATCTCCTAATATTATCAAAGTGGTATATTCCGCATTCTGTCAGTTCTTCTTATCTACTGCAGCTCATCTTGGGGAGGCGCGTCAAAAACCTGTCAAACTGGAACGAGCACAGAGAACCCACCTTAAGGTGTGTAGCTTTTAAACCCACTCAGATCCCTACTTTTGATCTGTACCAATTCTGTGAAGTCCTTACCGTCCACCAGCTTCTCATTTTATATACAGTTATTAAGCAACACAGTATAATCGAATTCAAACTTTTCTCCTCCCAAATCCGTCGAAACCACCTCGTAGCCAAATCGAACTTCTTTCACATTGCCTTCTTGCATATTTTTTTCGGCTTCCTTGGTCTGTTTCTTTACAATTCTCCGCACAAACAATTGAACTTATTGACAAATACTGCAAATTATTGACAAGTGCTTCATACGTACAAAAAGGCGTGAATTTTCAACAAAGCCTAAATTACGAAGAGATTGAAAAACGAATGAAGCCCGTTACCTAGTTTCCCTTAAAAGTCTTATGCAAACACTTACCTACCAACACCGTTTCACACTCCCTGCCTCTCCCGCCCTATCACAATACACTTCGTTACGATTCTGTCTAGCTGTGGCATGTTGAGTTAAAATGCTTACTTTATGAAATGTACATGATGAACAGAATAACTGGCTCATGCCTAGTTCAGGCGCCAATCACTCTCATTCTTAACTTGTGTTAACTATTTATATTCATTAATTTTATACCTAAAGTAAGATTGTGAAGAGAGAAATGAAGAAATTTGTTTAATTAACTAAATCAGCTTTTCTATGAGAAGATTAAATTATGGTGTTCATTGTCTTGAATACAAGGCAAGATCTTAATCCTTATACGTCGATCATACATAAAACTGACAAAGCAATAATTTTTAGTAATGCGTTGGAAAAATTAAATCACTCCCTTCAATTAAAAAAGCTAACAATTCTCAGTGTGTGTGATTCATTGCATAGCTGGTTCTCGTCTTGCCTAAAGTATCGTGTAACAGTAATGACAAATGGTTAAAACCGCGCGTGGCAACTAAAGAAGTACGGGAGGGTACACAGCTTCCTTCTCTTTCCGTTACTATATTATTTCTCGTATTTCTAAATTATACTATGAGTCATATAATATTTATTTTATGTTTGGTTTTTCGTTCAAATTTATGAAGCTAACAAGGAAAGAACAAAAAAGGTACACAAAAAAACCATTGCTTAACAAAAACGGGAGACGTGAAGTTGTCGCTGGAAGGTTTGGATTGAATGGTATTGACATGGTGCACTGACAATCACATAAATAGTAAGCCTAGTATTTTCTAGGGTTGCTACAATATCAAATTTATCCGCAATAAGAACTTACTCATACACCAGTGTTGGAGCCGCGTTGGTGGAGATATATCACATTCGTGACCTCTCTGCGTGAATCTCGACAACAAACTCTGTCTTGTGCCTCATCACGATGCAACTGTTTTGAAATATTTTCAGATGCTTGATTGTATAAGATAAAATACATCATACTTCAACCGATCACTTTCTATAATGTAATAGTTTGCAGTTATCTTGAGTTTGCAAGTGTGGTATGGAATGCCTATTATATGTCATAGTTGACAAACTGGTACGCGTATAGGCAGTTTCACAAGACATTCAGCATTTGGGATAACATCTAAGGTTAATTATCGCAATGAATAAAGTGATCGCTTATCAAAATTCAAGCTTGTATTTAGCTGGTAAAATTTACTATGACTTTTGAAATTCCAGCGATATGCCTAGACTTTGCTAAGTCTGGATATTAAGTATTACCTAGCTAACTAATGTCGTGCTTGATGAAGCCTATTAGTGAACCTAAATAAATAAATAGCTAAGATTTCAGTGCACTTGTACGATAATGTTTGATATCATTTTGTACATTTTAGTTTACTTGTAAGATTTATTAAAGAACTTACATTCAAATGTTTGTTTATCCTATCATACATTGTACTGAAAGATCTCCTAAATTTAGATCAGGCTCTAATATGTCAATGAACATTAAAGCTTTCTTCATTACAAATAATATATAGGTAAATTATTAATTAAAGAGTGCGGTAAAGAAATATTATATGATGTCACAATTGTTTTATTAATACCTTTAATTTGAAATGTTAAATACATATCATAATCAGTCATGCACTAATGGGTAATGTAAATATGAAGAATTGAAGGATATGAGTGAATATGGCGGATGTACAGTACTACAGAATGCTTTAAAGTCTTGTCGACTAAAGGCGGTCTCATTTAGTTAGTAAGAGCCGTAGATAACCAATACAGCTGTTTTTCGCCACCTTCGTCTTTCTCCAAGTCCATAGATGCCTATTCCCTAACGTAGAGCCCAAAATATTGAAGCTGATCAAAATAAGATATATGGGTAGAAATCCATAGTTACAGAATTAATGACGAGCTCGGTGGCGCAGTCGTAAATGACGCGACTTTGGCACCAGCGCTCGTCAGTTCGATTCCCACACAGGACAAACATTTGTGTGCATGAACATGTCTGTTTATCTTAGTCTGGATGTTTATAAGAGAGAGGTAGAGCACATCAAAGCAGCCCATCTGGGGAAGTACCTTCACCTCACAGAAAAAAACCGCAGCTAAATACCTGCGTGTGAGTGAGGTCACCAGTAAGCTCCAAAGGAGTTACTGTGTTAGCAGCAAATCAGACATCGTGCGAGTGATACTTAATGTAGTACAATCGCGCGTAGGCTACGGTAACCGCTTTACAACAGGTGGGCTGTATGGTTCTACGTCTTCCGTCGTCGTATAAACAAAGTCTGTAGTTTCAATCTAGTAAATAAGAAAGATGCAATTTGATCTATCTTGCTTTATGTGCTTCCGCCACAAATTGGATGATGCGAACCACCATTGCCACTAGTGGATGCATCATGCCGTTGCTGCCTTGGCCGCTCCGGTTGTCTTTGCATCGGCTGCAGTGGTCATCCTCGCGATTTCTCGCTTTTTTTATACAACTAGATTGGCAAGCAAGCGTGCGGCCCGCATCAGATGGTAAGCGGTCACCGCAGCCTATTGACGCTCGCAACAGCACGGGGATGTTAATCGCGCGCTGCCAATCTTGTGACCTAAGCTGTTTCGTCACAGTACCCAGTAATTTCTCTGCCATATCTCACCCTTCAAACCGGAACACAGCTACATAAATATAGCTGTTTGGCGGTAGAAATAGGTGAGACAGAGGTACACACGCAGACGACTTTTGTACAAAGTCTTCCTCTGGTTACAAAGTATCCCTCTCCCTCTGCCCTTACTGCCATGGCTGCACCGGTCGTTTTTGCGACACGTTTTTGCCTCTCCACGAGGCATCCTTAGGCACTGTGTGTAGATGATAGCCGTTAGTATAACATGTTACAAATAACAAATCCATCGTAGTGCCATCCCTTAATTAGTGGCAGGGGTGGATGGGGTGAGTGAAAAGATTGCTAATAAAGGGGAGTTTTAGTCCATTATTTACTGTGTGTGAGATTTTATGGGTTAGTGGGGAATAAATGTTCATAAAGATGTTCAGTGAACATCTTACAGATAACTGACTCGTATCGATACCTACCATTAATAACGGTACCACAAATCTTATCGAAGAAAAACAATTATCTACTGGGATTAAGCAAAGCGCGTTAATCTAGTTAGATTTTGTGATAAGAAAATAATATATAAACAAGAAATGTATCTCTCAATTCATAGTTTGTTTATACAACGACTAGAACAGGTAAGTTGTTAATTAAAAAACAACAATGTATACTTTAATCAAATAATTGTTCGACAGAACATCCGGTTTATAGGTACTAAAAAGAAAAGAAGTCTGGGCATTCCTGCTCTTTATGGTACACAAGTCACGGTCCTTCTAAAGTATACGTAATTATTGATTAAATATATTATTAAAATCAAAACAGGCAGTCACGTACCATTGCGATTCAAAGTCATCTAGTCACTGGCACTTGTTATAAGTCGTTTCAAAGTATAGTATAGTGTTTTTTTTTTTGTTTGTAAGTAGTGTCTTATTGCTAATATCCGAATTAAAAATCCTATATCCCCTATGTATACTAAATTATTACAAAAATCTTAGTTAATATTCAATTGGAAATATTTTTTGAAGTCTAACCGTTATTTTTTTCCGACAGCAAATATGAAGTTCCTGCTGATCGCCGCTACCATCGTGGCCGTTGCCGTCGCCGGCCCGGCTCATCGCGCCCTCGTCACCCCTGAAGTGGCTGGACCCGCCCCCATCGTCACCCCAGAAATCGCTGGACCTGCCCCTATTATCGTCCCCGAAATCGTTGGACCTGCGCCGATCGTGCCTGAGCCCATCATTGTTGGCCCTGCCATCGTCGATAACTTCGAACCTGAGCCCATCTCTGTTGGACCTGCTATCGTCGATAACTTTGAACCTGAGCCCATCAGTGTTGGTCCCGCCATTGTGGACCATTTCGTGCCTTCAGCTCCCAGCAGCGCTCCCCTCGTTCAGATCATCTTGAACATCAATCAAGCCGATTCCGTTGCCCCAGTTGCTGAGGCTCCCACCCCCGTCATCGTCGTTGATCAAGCACCCGCACCCGTTGACCCCGTCATTGTTGTTGATGAGGCTGCCATTGCTCCTACCCCAGTTATCGTTGTAGATGAGGCTGAAATCATCCCCGATCCAGTGGTCCTTCCCACCCCTGTGTTGCCCGAGGTCGTCCCCGAGCCCGTGGTCCTTCCCACTCCTGTTTTGCCCGAAGTTGTCCCTGAGCCCGTGATTATCCCGGAGCCCGTAGTTGTAGGCACCCCCATCATCCCTACCCCCGTTATCAACCTCCCTGAAAGCCTCAACTAAGTGATACTTGCAAAATTAATGTATTTTAATGCATGTCTTAAATGTTTACTTAAAAAACTAAAGGTAAATGAGAACTTTAGGTAATAAATATCTGACAATTCAAATAAAGATAATGTTTTCAGTTTAACTCATCGTTTTATTGTGTGTAAGTGTAAGTGGATCATATTTAGAGCTAAATTCAACGTCTATTTACATCAATCTATATGCGGAGGGCACAGCTATATTAATAAAGAGTCAGATTGAAAAAATACCTCTATCAGTGTGGCAGGCTAACAACAATAATTAATCCTTTTTTGGAGCATGTTTGATACCATTTCATCTCGTAAGTGACTGTGTTACCGACGTAGTGTATGTACTCGGAACTGTCTAGAAAAATGATAGCAAAAATATCTATAAATACAGAGGTACATAATACTAGTTGATAGTAACAGTCTTCTGTGTTCGACATTATGATCTCAAGAGTTATATGATATCACTATTTTGACTCTCTTAACGTGATAAAATATTTTATTTTTTAAGTATTTTAAACAAGTAACGTACTCTATGGATGTGCAATTATTACACAACGTCCAAAGGTAGATATATAATATGCTTATAGATATGCTCGTATATATATATGGTGGTTCGGAGGCTTTAGGAGTTGATACAGGATTATATTACTTGATAACTATTATTTCGTTTTGCTTAACGTTTTGACCGGATGTTAACTCATCTCATTATAAGGCGTCCTCTGAATATTTATCAGCGTATTGCTGACCCCTGTCATTACCAAGAAGCAATGTGGTATCTGCATATGTAATAAAACAGGTAAACTATAAAGCTCGTAAATATATATTAGGGAATTGCTTGAAAATATAGCAGATTAATCTTTATACTTTTACTAAACTTTGAATTATGAAATACTATATTCCTAGTTGTATGTAGTAGTAGTAGCAAAATATTAATAAATTGAAGAAACACGCCTCTTATGTCTCTAGATTCCAATTTCGTGAGAAGGTTGGGGATTGAGACGGCAACAAAGGCTTCAAAAAGATTTAGAAAACTGTTGTACTTTGATCGAAAGATCCACTTTTCATTATAGTATCCACATCTTCAGTTAATCAAACGCTCCTGAAACCAAAATGATACGGTGATAAGATTTTTATCGGTAATAAATTTCATTTGTTTGTTATTTTCATCATTATCTAACGCCGTGTCCTTTCTGGGGGTAAACAGAGAGATATGAGTGCTACAAGACGCGAAACTTCCACACCTCACTCGGTTTTTAACATTTCAAATAGTTAATAGATTCAGGCGTCACTTAGCGAAAGTCAAATTTACAGGCGATTGATCTAAACTACTTTGTGTGCTTCCGCTCCCTATTAGTTCATGCCAACTAGTGGCGGCCAGCACCTACTCACTACCGTTAGTAGTGTTATTCTAACATCTAACGAATTCGTAGCATGTTATTCTAACGACTAACATCTACAGTGTCTCGTGGAGAGGCGAAACACGTGTCACAGAGACGACCGGAGCAGCCAGGGGGAGCAACGGTTCACATTTCAGATGGCAAACACTCGCAGCAGCCGAGGTCAAGGTCAAGCTGGCGTCGAAAAAACTTGGTGTGCTCAACAGGGCTAAGCAGTACTTCAGTGCGGGGCAAAGACTTATATTATATAAGTCTCAAGTCAGACCGCACTTGGAGTACTGCAGTCACCTTTGGGCGGGAGCACCTGAATACCAGCTTGGACCGTGTGATTCGATTCAGAGACGAGCTGTGAGAATTGTCGACAATCCTAAGCTTACACACGGTATTGAACCCTTAAGTTTAAGGAGAGACTTTGCCTCCCTTTGTGTGTTCTACCGATTGTACAACGGGTTGTGTTCTGAAGAGTTGTTCGAAATGATGCCGACGGCTACTTTTTATAACCGCACCGCTCGCCGACGGCGGGGAGTTCACCCTCACACGCTTGAACCGCTATGGTCGCGTACGGTGCGGTTCCAGAGAAGTTTTCTTCCGAGAACACTCAAGCTGTGGAATGAGCTCCCAGCCGAGGTTTTTCCAAGGAACTACAGCATGGAGTTCTTCAAGAAATGCGTGAAGAAGTTTTTAGAGGGTCGGCAACGCATGAGTGACGCCCCTGGTGTTGCAAATGTCCATAGGCTACGGTGACTGTTTAACATCAGGCAGGCCGTATGCTTGATTGCCACCTTAGTAGTATAAAAAAAAAAAGTCTACCGGAGCAGCCATCTACTAACGGTAGTGGGTGGGCGCCGTCCGGCAGTAGTTCGCACGAACTAATCGGGAGCAGAAACATACAAAGTAGTTTAGATCAAATTGCCTTTTAACATTTTCTTGTACGCTCGGGTACATGAAAAGTGCAATGAAGTCTTAGGGTCGGCAACGCAAGTGTGACACCCCTGATGTTGCAAATGCCCATAGGCTACGGTAACTGCTTACCATCAGGCAGGCCGTACGCTTGTTTTACACCTTAGTGGTATAAAAAAAATGAAGTTCCTAGAGCTCCTGACATCACCCATTGATAAAACACAACCAATGTAGTCGTCGGTTGGTGAATTTTAGTATTCCTCGGGTCATATATCCTCCAACTTTCTTCTAATCTTTCTTTTTCTTTTTTCTTTCCAGCCAGGACAACGTCTGTCGTCTCCGTTAGTTATAGAAAAATAATAAAATTGCCGACCAATAGTGAAATAAAGAATAGTAAGATAAATCATACTATTCATAAACATATTGTTATGTATTGTTTTGACGAGCTCGGTGGCGCAGTGGTGAAACGCGTTGTTACGCTACTTTGACACCAACGCTTGTGGATTCGATTCCCACACAGTACAAACATTTGTGTGCATGAACATGGCTGTTTGTATTTTCTATGTATAATAAGTATATATTTACAAAAAAATATATATTTACGTATGTATATCAGTTGTCTAGTACCCATAACACAAGCTTCGCTTACTTTGGGGCTAGATGGCGCTGTGTAATTTGTCCGCCAATATTTATTTATTTATTGTACAATTTTGTATTCTAATAGTTACACTTAACTTAGCCATCAACAAAAATAAAGTACAGTATGATAATCATATGCTTACTCGTAGATATTCACAAATTCCCTATTCTCGTGTATATTCTCTAATAGTATGATAATTCATACTATTATTCATTGTGCTATTGAATGAGCTAATCTTATTGATCTTTCAACAATTACTTTCGATTTACACAACTGTAGATGTTTATCAAAGTTTTCCAGTATTTGATCAGTGCTCAGCCATGTGACTTTCTTTCCTAATACAGTGAACGTAAAGATAAATCGCTCCATAACATATGAGTTCTTATTTTCATTTAATTATTACTATCCAAACTTTAGTGAAAGAGAAGCGTGAAAGACTACATATGAGTGAGGAAGAGAAGATGACGAAGAACTTCGAGGCAAATACCAAACTCTTCTGGAGAGAGGTAAAGAAGTCTCGAAGTGGTTCGTCAGCATCCAGAATGGACAAGACAAGATGTAAAGCTGGTGGCATTCTTGCTAACAATCAGGAAGTGTTAGAACGGTGGAGTGAATATTTTAGAGAAATGTATGATTATGTCCATGACGCTGGCATTGTGAATAAGTCTGTGATTGACTCGGCAGTGCCAACGTACCATGAAGACATTACTATGGATGAGATTAAATGGTCGATACGAAGTTTGAAAGATGGAAAGTCAGCGGGAATCGATATGGTAACAGCTGAGATTCATTTGAATGTTGAATTGTGTTCTGTCTTATCTACCTATAATAAGTCTTTCAGCGTTGTGCACATTAATGTACAGAGTGTAGTGAGCCATCACTCCGATTTATTGGCATCATTTGAGAGTGGCGTAGTCGACTGTATCCTTGTTTCCGAATCATGGTTAAAACCACCTCTCCCTTCAGTTTTGTACTCACTTCCTGGCTATAAGTTACTTCGTAATGACCGTGTTGGGGCTAGAGGCGGTGGTGTGTATGTATACATTCGTAGTAATATTCCCTGTTCAATCATCGAGCAATCTCCTAGTAATCATACTGGATCTATTGAATACCTCTTTCTAGATGTCACGTTACACCACACTAAAGTCCTCCTCGGAGTTGTGTACAGCCCTAATGACACAGTTAGCTACTTTAACACTCTCGAAGCTGTCCTTGGGAATATATCTCACAAATATGATCATGTGATTATAATGGGAGACCTAAATACTTGTCTTTTAAAAGATGACTTCAGAGCTAAGTCTCTCAACAATATAGTCTCCTCATTGAATTCAAATATTTCACCTCTTGTGGCTACCCACCATTTTCCGAATTGCCGACCTTCCTTAATTGACGTAATAGTCACCTCTAAGCCCGAGTTAATTAATGCTCATGGACAGCTTCCCGCTCCTTTTTCATACCATGATCTTATTTTTCTTTGGTATAAAATACGCTCTCCCAAACATAAAAGAAAGACCATTCTTCGGCGTGACTTTGGGGTCATGGATACTGAGCGTCTGAGGGAGGATGTTGGTCGCGTGGACTGGTCACGGATATGGTCATCCAATGACATAGACGTGAAAGTTGAAAGTTTAACTCAAATACTCATAAACTTATATGATGCTCATGCACCCATCCGACCTGTGCGACTAAAACATCTTCCTGCACCCTGGCTTACGCCTTCCATCAAGTGTACAATGAAAAAGAGGGATAGAGTTAAGGCTAGGTACAGAAGAGATCCTACAGACGAGAACTTTGCGGCCTATAAAAAACTTCGTAACGTTTGCAACAGGATGTGTAGGGATGAGAAGCGCCGCTATATATATATATATATATACATACATCACTTCAAAACAGATCGTCCTCTCATGTTTGACATGGAATTTTCTTAGGTCTCTTGGCGTGGGCAAATCCTCTCCTTCTGTGTCTGGTCCTTCTGATACGGATGCTATGAATCGTCACTTTTCAGAACCACCTATCATACTTGATAATACTTCCAAAAAATCTTCTCTTTTGAGACTGTCCAATACGCAACGACCAAAATGTATCCCCTTATCGTTCGGTGCGGTTTCGGAGGGCGACGTTAAGAAAAGTATTTTATCTATCTCAACCAAAGCTGTGGGCAGCGGTAACATGAGCCTTAATATGATAACCCCAATCTCGGAAGACATATTGCCTATTATTACGCACATCATTAACTTTTCTTTGACAACAAATGTCTTTCCGACAATGTGGAAAAAGGCTCATGTTATTCCTTTACCCAAAGTCCCTAATCCATCTTTACTTTCGCAGTATCGCCCTATATCAATTCTACCTGTCCTCTCTTAAAGTACTAAAAGATGCTGTCCATAAGCAACTATACACCTATTTATCTACAAATAATCTTCTCAGTCCATATCAATCTGGATTTCATCCCTCACATAGTACCATCAGTGCACTACTTAATGTCACTGAAGACATTCGATACGCAATGGATAACCAACAACTCACTGTAGTTATACTACTGGACTTTAGTAGTGCCTTCAACTCTGTAGACTTTGATGTCTTACTTGGTACTCTAGGTACACTTAACGTCTCGCCTTCCGCAATCTCGTGGTTTAATTAATATCTTCGAGGTAGGCAGCAGTGTGTTAAGATTGATGACAACTTTTCGGAGTGGATCGACTTAACCGCTGGTGTCCCTCAAGGAGGCGTGTTATCCCCACTTTTATTTTCGGTATTCATTAACCAAATTACTAAAGTAATTTCCTCTTCCTACCATCTATATGCAGACGATTTACAAATATATCGACATTTTGCACCACCTGATATATTTTCGGCTATCCAATCAATTAATTTAGATCTGGAGGCAAACGCGAACTGGGCTAACTCCTATGGGTTGCGAGTTAATCCAACTAAATCGCAATCTTTGATTATTGGTAATAGCAGATTCACTAGATCTATTACTTATCCAAATATTATATACAATGGTACCAGTATACCATACTCACAGAAATCAAAAAACTTGAGTGTGATCTTAGATAACAATTTAACCTGGTCTCCTCATATCAATGAGGTGAGTAAACGCGTGCACTATACATTTCACTCTCTCAGACGTCTTCAGAATTTTCTTCCTATTGCCACTAAAGTTATGCTTAGTCATACTTTGCTACTCCCTCTTCTCGACTACGCTGACATATGTTATCTCGATGCTAATGAGGAGATGTTGAATAAATTGGAACGTCTACAAAACCTTGCGATTAGGTTTATTTACGGTTTAAAAAAATTTGACCACATCAGTAAATACCCGAAACAACTGAAATGGCTCCCAATTCGCTTTCGCCGTAATCACCATGTTCTTTCTTTTCTCTATAAGATCCTCAAAGATCCATTTGCCCCCGCTTATCTGAGTTCTCATTTCAAATTGTTTCCACCTAGATCCCGCCCTCTACGTCCTTGCGTTACCAAGACGCTAATCCTTCCACCTGCGCACTCCAATTTCTTCTATAACTCGTACACTTCCGTGCTGCACAGTTGTGGAATCAACTACCCTCATATATTCGTGAGAGTTCATCTGCCACCACTTTCAAAAAAAGACTGAAAGACCACTACCTATCTATTATCGCTTAGATATTTATATATGTAATTGTATATATGTATTTATTTTAGTAGTATTTATTTCGTAATTATAAAGCTATGTAAGTAATATTAGTAAGTATTTATTTGTATCTTGTTAGTGTACCATAGAGATATATCTGGTATATTGTACTTTAACTATCCGGTATTCTTTACAAAATATCCCACAGGACAGGTTGGCTGGAAGAGATCTCTTTATTATAGAGATAAACACGCCTTTGCATTACTATTTTCTTACTATGTTATTTTCTTACATTGTTATATGCAATAAAGAATATATATTTATACAAATGTGTCAAAATAGGACCCAGTTCTTTGCCACATTGTTTGATTACAATTGTTGTTAAATAATCATAACTTTCAGCTTTTGTATTAACTAACGACATAATTATTGAATGCATGTCGTTCACGCTGAATGTCTAAGAAAAACTGTGTTATGAAGCGAGCTTGTAGTCCGTTTTTACTTTGTAGATGTGTTTGATTTGTCGAATGATTTCGCATGGAAATGAATTTATTTGCTATATCAACTGGTTCTGTGTAAATTGTATTTTTATAGGTAATTTTTTCAACAAATGTGCTTAATTATTTTATTATTATTATTCCTTTGTGCAAATAATATACTTGTATATATTTTTTTATTATATTTATTATATATATATATATTTAGTAATTTTAAACATTTTTTTGTACTGAAGTTTATATCTTAAATGTCTTTTTGTATCACAACTAATTCGTAGACCTTTTGATATCCATTTCTTACAATATGAGCTTATTCTAAAAATACACTTTTAGAAAACAGCTTTGTGCATAGCATTAATTTGTTGTTCAACAATTTTACATTGAAGTGCTTGTTAATGAATACCGGTGCGATATATACTGCAAAATGAATCAATTTATTTAAAACTATATGTAATTCAGATTCCATTCTGATAAGATTCTCATTATGCCTTCAACTACACTAAGAATAATTATATCGTTACTTGATAAAGAATTTAAAAATGTGTCATTACAGTAGCTTAGTATTTGTGAGCTGGAGGCTCCACTGTTAATGAATGCAATAGATTGATATTCGTCATTCCATTTTCCTTTTCTGGTATTATGTAATGCTGCAGCCAACCCCGAATGATATTCATCGCCAAGAATTACAATATTTTTCTTTTCATCTGAGCGCATCGTAATGGAAGAGTTTTTCAGTGTCGATTTCATGAAAGTGTGATCTAGTTCCTTGATTGTTCCTGATGTCACATTGTCCTTAGTCTGTGCTCCGATAGCTTGTTTCGAATTTTTATTTTGAATATCTTCGATGGGTAGATCTATACATCTGTTGACGATACTATTGCGCTTCCTTGGACGTGGAGATTTTGATGATTTTGAGGTAGATCCGCATATCTTCCGTAATCGAGTTATTTTTTTATCCTGTGCGCTAATATTACTTTGTAGAGAAATGTTTTCTGTAAGCAGGTTGACAATTTAAATATGGTGTGTAAATATGGTGTTATAAAATAAGACTAGGACGTAAGTTAAGGTCTTGTTATAAAATTTTGGTGTCCATTGTAATTAATATAAATATTATAAGGTTATGGCTAATAAAAACGTATGTACAGAATGATGATGATAATAACATCAATATGAGCTGCTTGAGCTTAGAAACAGTAGTCACGTAGTAGCTTATATGATTTACGGATACAACTACACCCACAAATTTTATCGAAGAAAGACAAACAATAATACTGGGATTAAGCAAAGCGCGTTAATCTAGTTAGATATTTTGATTAGAAAATAATATATACAGAAATAATGTACCTCCCAACTCATAGTTTGTTTATACAACGACTAGAACAGGTAAGTAGGGAGGTCGACTCATTTTGTAAAAAGAGTGATACTCATAACATAAATACTAGATATAAGCATAATCTTGTGTTACATCCAAGCCGTCTCCACAAAATAAGTAATCTTTTATGGGGCAATGTATACGGTTCTATAAGAAACTTCCCAGCAATATATGAGAATTGTCAATAAACAAATTTAAAACTACCATTAAAGCCAAATTGCATGGCTTTAATGGCATGCATGTAGCAGGGCATATTATAAAGTATCTGACTATATTAATGATAAAAATGCCTGGGATTGAGTCGATCCAATTATAATGTAATTAATAAATTATGTAAATTTGTTTGGATACCAAAAGAGGGATGCCTGAGTTTTTTAGCAGTATTTTATCAGTGCTCACCTAGTCATGAACTGCACGGTAGGGGGAAAAATTGTGACGATTCCAAACAAATGTAGCCATTTTTACGGAATAAAAAGATTTTGACTTTGACTTTAAGTTGTTAATAAAAAAATAAATTGTTTTCTTTCTACTTTTGTAAAATAAGTGTTCGACAGAACATACGATTTATACTAATATAAATGAAAAAAAAAGTATGCATATGTCTGCTCTTTTTGGTAAATTAGAAACGGTCCGATAGTTTACGTGCTTTTTGATCAAGGACCGCTTTCCTTAAAGTTTACTGAAAATTCAAAACCGGCAGTCACGTACCATTGCGTTTCAAAGCCATCTTGCCACTGACATGTTATATGTAATTTTTTAAGTAGTGTCTTATAGCTAATACCCGAATTAAAAATACTATATCCCCTATGTATACTAAATTATTAGAAAAAAAAAATTAAAATTCAATTGGACATATCATTTTTGGAGTCTAACAGATACTTTTTCCCACAGCAAATATGAAGTTCCTGCTGATCGCCGCTACCATCGTGGCCGTTGCCGTCGCTGGCCCGGCTCATCGCACCCTCGTCACCCCTGAAGTGGCTGGACCCGCCCCCATCGTCACCCCAGAAATCGCTGGACCTGCCCCTATTATCGTCCCTGAAATCGTTGGACCTGCGCCGATCATGCCTGAACCCATCATTGTTGGCCCCGCTATCGTCGATAACTTCGAACCTGAGCCCATCTCTGTTGGACCTGCTATAGTCGATAACTTTGAACCTGCTCCCATCAGTGTTGGTCCCGCCATTGTCGACCATTTCGAACCTGCAGCTGCCAGCAGTGCACCTCTCGTTCAAATCATCTTGAACATCAACCAAGCCATGTTTGCTGCTGTTGAGGCTCCTACGCCTGTTATAGTTGTAGACCAGGATCCCATCATTCCCGAATTTGTCCTTCCCACCCCTGTGTTACCCGAGGTCGTACCTGAGCCTGTGGTCCTTCCCACCCCTGTGTTACCCGAGGTCGTGCCCGAGCCCGTGGTCCTTCCCAATCCTGTGTTGCCCGAAGTTGTCCCTGAGCCCGTGATTATTCCCGAGCCCGTAGTTGTAGGCACACCCATCATCCCTACCCCCGTTATCAACCTCCCTGAAAGCCTCAACTAAGTGGTACTTAGTGCAAAATTTGAGAATTTTGATGCATGTCTAAATGTGTATATAAAAAACTAAGCGTAAACTTTATGTAATAAATATCTGTGAATTCAAATAAAGATATGTTTTCAATTTAATTCATCATTTTATTTCTTATAAGTCGTGTAAGTAATTTGGGGTGTAAGTGGTTCATATTTGTAGCTAGATCCTACGTCATTTATATGTGGAGCACTACCCACCGGTTAGCAAATAAGCCTCAAGTGTAGTTTCGCCTCTTCGCCAGAGGGCATAGCTATACAAAAAGTCAGACTGAAAAACATACCTTCAGTAGGGTGGCAGGCCAACAACAATTAATGCAACAGACATGTTCATGCACAAAAATGTTTGTCATGTGTAGGAATCGAACCCACGAGCGTTAGCGTCAAAATCGCGTCATTCACGATTGCGCCGCCAAGCTCGTAAAATTAGATGGATATTCTCTAATAATGTGATAAATCATCTATTCTTCATTTTACTATTTAATGAGTTATTTTCTTTGATCTTTCAGCAATTACTTTCGATTTACTTAATTACACTACTGAAGTAGTTTATCGACGCTTTTCAGTAGTTGACCAATTCTTAACAATAATTACATTAATAATGTTAATAGAGTTGACCAGTGAGTAGTTCAGTTCAATTGAGTTGAATTTCTTTCCAAATACACTGAACGTAAACATAAATCCCTGCATCATATACAACCTTTTATTATTTCATTTAATTATCACCATCCAATGATTTTGCCTTTTATTGGCCACAAAATACAAGAAAATATTTTCAAATATAAACAAGATGATATGTACTAAGCACTTCAAGAAATTCAATTCTACAATCCTTTTTATGGTTTGTTAATCAAAGGATGCCAACGAGACCTTATTAATAAGACATAATGTTACAGGGCTGTTTTTTGAATGGTAATAGGCAACAATTTTAAGTGGCGGCTATAATAGCAAGTAATAAAACTAAAAGGAAGTTAAAAATAAAAGTATTTGCCCATACCAGAAATATGTGTTTTTTCTCGGCGTTTTTATTCTTAAATTTTTTTTTTTTAAATATTATGCGGTGGTACGGTGGTATATGTGCAAGTCCCATCGCACATTGCTAATTTCGATATTTTTTCATTACGTTTGAATGATTAATTATGTTGGTCAACTACTGTCACTTACGGTGACTCGTACTTGATCAACATTGGTTGACATCCAGCAGTGCTGGTCGTGCTAAGGAAAAGTTCAACTATTGTGATCAAATTACCTGTTAATTAAGTACCTGGATGTATATTTTTATGTAAAATCAGGTATCAGGGTATTCAGGGATCCTATCTAAATACAAAATTTGAGCCGAATAGTTAAAACCGTTTACGAGATACACGAAACATTAATTAAACATTTAAATTATAAACATTTGCATTAAGCCACAATGAACGGAACCCAAAAAAAATATTACGTATAACTCTAGAATATGCATGAAATTTATTTCGTTTTATATCACACAATTATCATATAAAAAGTAAAACAAAAAAGTAAAAAAATTGTATTTTGAACATGTTTTACTATGACAGCATCAATGTGAATTGCGGAAATACGGCTAATAATAGGGATTAAAGTATGAAATTGCCGTTTTATAGTGATAATTTGAATTGATTTGCAACCTTAATGGTATGAGATTTTCGAGTGAAACTTTTATCATATCATATCTATGCGGTTTTTCTTTTAAAAAATGTGCAACATTTGATTTTCGAATTTCAATTGTTTTTTTTTATTCAGCTTGACGGGAAAGATGGATACTTCAAAAATCCGAGTAATTTTGGAATATGAGTTCCGACGCGGTATTAACGCGCCAGAAACGTCTCGCAATATCAATGCTGCGTTTGCAGAGGAGACTGCTAATGCATGCACCGTGCGTTTTTGGTTTAAATGCTTTCGTAATGGAAACTTCGACTTTAGGAACGAACCACGTGGAAGACTGTTCACACAGGTGAATAACGCTGAATTGAAGGAGATGATGGAAGCCGATCCGAGTCTAACTACCCAGGAATTAGTGGCATGGTTTAACGTCACCTTACCTACAATAGACTCACTCATTAAATCAATAAGATAAAAAAAATATGAAAAGTGGGTGCCTCATGATTTGACAGATCTGCAGAAAGAAACGCGCGTTGAAACTTGTGTTGCCTTGTTGAATCGGTACAGATTCTTTACGATAACCGTAAGCAAAAAATGCAATGGCTGACCCCAGGTCAATCGCCGCAACAGAGCCTTAAAGCAAAGCTTACCAATAAAAAAGTAATGGTAACTGTTTGGTGGTCTCTTCAGGGCGTTATTTACTTCAGCTTTCTCAGGTCTGGTCAAGCAATAATAGCAGATGTTTACTTTGCGGTACTTCGAACCAACATGGCAAAACTGACAGTGAAACAGCCCCGACTCGTGAATCGATCTTCACCATTATTGCTCCATGACAACGCAAGACCTCATCACTGCACGAGAAACCGTTGTAACTCTAAAGGAGCTGCGCGTTAGTAACCATACGTTATCCTCCGTACTCCCCAGACCTTGCTCCAACTGACTACTATTTTTTTCGTGATTTGGACAATTTTCTACGTGGTAAAAAATTTTCTTCCCAGGAGGCAGTACAAAATGCGTTCACAAAGTTTGTCGAATCTAGATCCCCAGAGTTCTATTGCAAAGGCATAAATAAACTTCCGATTAAATGGCAGCAATGTATAGATAATGAGTGTAAATATTTTGATTAAATAAATATGTTATATCTTAGAAAAAAACGAGTTTTAAATTTTCAGTGCAAATCGGCAATTTCATACTTTAACCCCAAATATTTAGATGAAATCCACACATTTCTTCACAGCCATACGGCTTGTGACGTCATCTGACGGGGCCTTTTATTAAATATAAAATCCTATAGAATATGGGATTTAGGACAAAAACGGCAATGTACGCTGAGATCTAGTGCGAAGTACATGGTGTTTATCTCCACCCGGTCTTCCTTCTGTTAGGGAGCGCTCCGTCTCCTGTAGTGGAGAATCGCGGGGCGATATCCGCTTTCTCCGTCTAAATCACTGGCTGTAACCTCTTTCTATGTCCGTTAACGCCTCTGTTTTCTACTGAGTGGAGGGAGGACATCAACGAAACAATATTTTCCACAGACCTAGAAATTTTACGCTATGCTGAAGACCAACGAAGCGTGGGAAAGAGAAGTCATGATGAAAGAGAAATACAGCAAAGTACCTATATGACATAGTTTTTTCAAGTGATTTCGTGTGAGACAGTGGTGGGTCACAGAACGACCTACACTCTCTACGGACGGACTACATCACCACCCGGACCTACAGGTGCGTCCGAAAACTACTACTACCTAATAACTATTACCTCCGGGAGCACCTCGGACTCCTACAGTTATGAGTCACCGAGCACTACAGGGTCTACCTACCCCTCTACGCTCTGCATCTCCGTCTAGAACTCCTGCCGTGTCCGGAAAATACTACCGTCTCCATCTTGGCCTCCTTTTGCATCCGGCCCCATCTTCACCAGTGACCATTTGGCTAGACTATTCTCACGAATCCTTACAGCCCGGCCAAGCACTTACCACTTACCTGTCCGATACCCTCCTTTTATGAGAATACTAATTACAAGACATCAATACGTATAGCTGGTTTGTGATCAATATATCCCCCTATAAACCATCTCTATCCGTGCGCTTTCGAGGTTGATCGTTAGTAATATATACAGTTGCCGATGACGAACTGTTCTTGTGTGTTTTTGAAACTGGCTAATATACAGCAGATACTTTTACCATCCCTTAATATTATAGAGTATTACTGAGTATAGAGATTATCCCAGTGCAGGGACCTTTAAGAGGGGCAGGGCGCATCAAAGCAGCCCATCTGGGGAAGTAACAATAACAACACTCCCTGTAAGGCTATTGCATAGTAAAATCAAATTTGATTTTACTATGGTTATTGTCTTGTTTCGAAAAAAATACCTATTAATTTTTCTCATGCTCTGGCACAAAACTGTTTAAATTTAAAAATACTTTTCTTGTACATTCACATATCTTGCCGCCCCCTATTTGATGTCATACTTCTCCACCTTGGAAACAGTAAGCCATCAATTGATGGCTTATGTGACTACACCCACACATTTTATCAAATATAGACACAATTATCCACTTGGATTAAGCAAAGCATGTTAATCAGCTAGATTATTTGATACAAAATTAATATAAAAAGAAATAATATATCTCCCAACTCATAGTTTGTTTATACAACGACTAGAACAGGTAAGTTGTTACTTAAAATATAAATAATTTATACTTTAATCATTTCAGTGCTTATCAAGCACTCGAAACTCGATCAAATAGTACACCTCTATAAAAATATGTATATATTAATTTTGTTCTATTACGTAAGCTGTGAACATGTACAAATATATCATAGGAAAAATGAGATACGTTATAGTTTGGCTAGGCCTTATTTAAAAAACCATAACGCGTTGTATTTTTTTTGCTGTACTGGGCACAGGTTTTTGCACTCGTTTTATGGAGTTCATATGGATGAATTTTAATTATGCCAAATAGCAAAATTCATCGGGGGCACAATGTGCTTGAAAAGGGGAGCAATGTTTTTTCTTCACGTATTAATAGGTACTTAGATAAAGATCCGTATAGCACTGTTATTTAAGGATGTTTGGCCGCTGTTCTTCTACAGTTTAGGTATTATTTGATTAAAGTTTGCTTTACCAAAATATTATAACAAAAATCTTAGTCCACAATTGGAAATATTTGTGAAGTGATAACTTTTTATGGGAGGGTAAACCGCTTCGTTACGTAACGCGTTACGGTGCCAGTCTGTCAGGCTTCCCTTTCTCTCACGCAGCGGCAGCGGATTAGTTTAAGTTATCACTTCTGTCGGGCGTCGCGAGACGCCCTTTTTTTTTTTGGAGTCTAACAGATACTTTGTCCAACAGCAAATATGAAGTTCCTGCTGATCGCCGCTACCATCGTGGCCGTTGCCGTCGCTGGCCCGGCTCATCGCGCCCTCGTCACGCCTGAAGTGGTTGGACCCGCCCCCATCGTTACCCCAGAAATCGCTGGACCTTCCCCTATCATTGTACCCGGACTACCTGTCATCATTCCTGAAATCGTTGGACCTGCACCTATTATCGTCCCTGAAATCGTTGGACCTGCGCCGATCGTGCCTGAGCCCATCATTGTTGGCCCTGCCATCGTCGATAACTTCGAACCTGAGCCCATCTCTGTTGGACCCGCAATTGTGGACAATTTCGAACCTGCAGCCCCCAGCAATACTCCTATTATTCAGATCATCTTGAACATCAACCAAGCCGTGTCTGCTGCTGTTGAAGCTCCCACCCCTGTTATCGTTGTAGACCAGGATCCCATCATTCCCGAATTTGTCCTTCCCACCCCTGTTTTACCCGAGGTCGTACCTGAGCCTGTGATCCTTCCCACCCCTGTTTTACCCGAGGTCGTACCCGAGCCTGTGGTCCTTCCCACCCCTGTGTTACCCGAGGTCGTACCCGAGCCCGTAGTCATTCCCAATCCCGTGTTGCCCGAGGTCGTCCCCGAGCCCGTGATCATCCCCGAGCCTGTAATTGTGGGCACCCCTGTGATCCCCACTCCCGTTATCAACCTCCCGGAAAACCTTAACTAAATGTTAGTTAGTGCAGAAGTAGTGTTTTATTGATACATACCTTAAAGTTTACTGTCAATATTTCATGGAAATCGAGAACTTTGTGTTATAAATATCTGTGAAATCAAATAAACATACATTCTCAGATTATTATTGTTTTTTATTATTATTTTCTCTGGGTCTGGGTCAGACGGGCTTTACGGACTCTCGAGGTCTAGTAGTCTAAACAATGTTCAGGAAGATGTGGTCGTGTACGGGCTGGAAGTTTCCGGACACGGCAGGAGGTCCGGACGGACATGCAGGCCGTAAACGGGTAGTTTGCCCAGCGAATTACCACTGCAGAAGTCTGAGGCGCTCACGGGCACAGGAGGTCCGGGCGCTGTTGTAGACGGAGAGAGTGTCGATCGCCTTGCGATCAACCACTGCGGAGGTGGAGTACTCCGGACACAGAAAGAGGACATCGCGTGTCGCTCACTACTTCCTAGCGTAGACTGACTGTTTTTTGACGTGAATACGTCTTTAAAATTGCTTCCATAGGGACGCAATTAAAAAAAACGAATGATAACAAAATCGGGGCATACATTTTAGTGTTGCAGCTACATATCTATTATCACCATTCAAATTTCAATTACACCACTGGATAGCTAAAGAATCAAAGAATTTATTACGCTAAGTAAACTATAACACATCGCGCGCGGCGACGGGGCCAGCCCCGCTATTTTGAAGATCATTCTGCTGCGTATCAAGATTTCCATTTAGTATAACTTTCGACTCGGTAAAGCTACGATGCTCATTCAAGTTACAATCGTCAGCTCTCGTCAAAATCTATCGATTATATATAAAACCTTTGTGTAAAATTGTGACTGTGAATATAATAAGGTTCTAAAATAAAAAAATACTATCAAAAAATTTATAATGTCGGCCTATACGCGTCGAAAAGCCAAACCAAAATACAGAGATCGTATATGGTTGGAAAGGGTATCAAGCCGTTACGAGACGTATTCACGTATACAACAAACGACCGTGTCCATAACACCGCCACACCCCAATTTTTTTGTCCTGAATCCCGTAGGTATTCTATATAATATAACATTTCAAATTTGAAAGCACAAACAATATACTTTTATAAAATTCTCTACTGACAGAATCATTTCAAAGGCCTAAAGAGTTATTAAATAGTATAAGTTTGTGCAAGTTGACAATGAATTTGAAAGATTTGTACCTATAAGAGTGTAAAAAGATGTAATATAACGGTGTACGTGGCTCATCATGATTTTTAGACCGAAACCCAACGGCATATGTGTGTGGAGCACCCTACCGATTAGTAAAACATGCCTCTGTTACCTTTGGCCCCATCGCCAGAGGGCACAGCTATTACTTAACAATCAGTCCGGGAAAATATCTTCATCAGAGCGGCAGGCAAACAAAAATAAAGCTTAGTGTTTGTTGCTAGTTTTTCAATTCCAAATCACACGGGCGTATTCTAGAGATCAAGTCTCTGTGCCGTAATTAATCACTGACAACACACATTGAGCACACTCTGCACTCTGCAGGCGGTCTATAGAACTTCCATAAAATGTTCGTGTTTAGTAAGAAATGTTCAGTACGGCGGAAGCATTAACCCCTGGTTTCCTTTGACAAGTTGGTCAACTGTTTTATGGTTCACTTTATAGACAAAATACTACATCTGGGTACGCGCATCTATATGCTGTTCATCCTGTAACTGTTTATCAATTGTCTGCAGAGAATAAATATCTACATGGGAGCCTTGTAATGACTGCGTCTTGTGGTACTCTACATATCCCACATGGGATCTGGCGTGATAAGTAGTGATAACATATATTAATAAATAGAATTCAAAATAAAGTTTCAAATAAATTCGAAATAAATTAATGTGTAAGAAAAAAGTCACGAATGAAAATAATAACCGAGCAGAATTAAATTGTCAAAAAGGTAATAAATTATTTCAATTCAGATAACAATATCACGATTATATGTTCTTATGTGTGACCCGATAGTACGTGACGGACGTGTCCATAAAAATCGCAATTATACACTTATATTGATTTAGAGCGTATGATATCTCAAGATTGCAATGCCGGAACTACCTAGAAGGAAAATAAAATAAATGTATTATAGCTGCATAACGTTTGTAATAAAGAAACTGAATTAACTTTGTTGTATAAGAAAATAGCTTAACACAAGAAACCTATATGTAGAAATGTATAAAAACCAATTAACGTGCGTTATCATCGATCGTCTTTCCACATCAGCGGTGTACCTTTCATTATTACTAAAAATGCATCTAACGTGTACAGTCATATCCACTTATTTCAGAATTATATCATCAACTGTGAGCCTAGTGTTCGTTCTGGTTTCCTATTTTTTATTTTCTTCGCATTCAATTGCAAACTCTCCACCACATTCACAATTTAAGATAGTCAGTGATTTTTTTTACGGGACAGGCCCACCACTCATTCCCATCCCTGTGTCTCCTGTGTAGCCAGAATTAACAGCGGCGACCACCAAAAAGGCAATGAACAGTGCAGTTCATTGCTGTTCCGGCTGTAAACTACAGCTGCCTTGGAACTCACAACGAATTTAATCAGAAGAAATTTGTAGGAGTAGGATGTTTTGGAATTGACTTCCCCTCTTGGTAAAGTGAGAGACAGCAATGGCTAGTCAAATGAAGCTCGAATGCCGTACATCACGTTTTATCAGATATCTAACACTATTGAGACCTAAATTGTGAGTTGACCCAACACATCGATTCCAATAATATAGATTGCAGAACCACCTAAACTCCTGATAATTCTCCCATATACGTATAGACTCGTGATGATAAGCGGTTGCTGTCAAGTGATTTACGTTTAGTAATTCATACTTCCTTCATGGTTGACGAAATGAATTCGGTGACCCTATCGGATGCTATAGCGTGAGGTATCCCATACCTAAGTATAAAATTTTCGACAAATGCCTTTGCTACGTTAATATTACTCTTACCTTCTAATAGATACTTTTCAATGTATTTTGTAAGTTCGCATTGTATTGTTGATATATACGAGTATGTCTTATTATAATAATCTCTATCAAAGGCCCAACTATTATCTAAGTTTAACTTATCAAAAGCCGATTGAGCCGTAACCGTCATCGATTCTTTCAAGGTGTTTTTTTTTTCACTTGCTGCGCTTTGACACAAAGTTATTTATATCTTGATCAATTTTGACCAATAATAATAGCGCTTTATTTTGTTTGTCATTTGTCTTATGCCGGAGTGTCCACTCGTTGGCAAAATGTGAGAGTCGTTTAAAATTACTTTTTTATCGTCATCATTCGTTATCCTCAGTCTTACATTTAATAAACAAATTAGTGGCCCGGATAACATTTTATTTATTATTTAACCGTTGCATATATTTCATGTTATTCTTTTTTATTATATACATCTCTTTTATATTAACTTCTTCACAAAAATATGCCAGAGGGGTCACGAAGACGTCTTGCATCAAACATGATCGGGAATACGGGCTTGTATAAATTATTAAATCCTTATAACTAAATGTAAATAAAGTATTACTATTCACATTACGGTCATCACGGTGCTGTCATATAAAATTTTTGGGAAGGAATCAGTTTTAGTTATTATCCTGCTACTACCAATAAACATCGAAACGATGCAGCCCAGTCGCTAACAGTATCAAGATCCGTATTGATGGATACTGGTACTGCTGTGTAACTATTTGAGAGTGTAAAGTGGCGATATATTTTTAGATCATCTGGATGCAGGTGGTAAGAAGAAGAAATGACAGAGGTTATTTGATTAATAAAAACCTAGAAAAGAACTGGAGATAATACGCCGCCCTGTGGAACACCCGCTTTTAAGGTGGACCAACTCGAAAAGATGTCATCCACTTTGACGCGCTGCTGTCGATTACGGATATAGGAGTCAAACCATGAGATTGCGGAAGAAGAGACGTTAAGTGCATGAAGAGTCCCAAGTAAGACATCGAATCCACCGAATTGCAGGCACTGCTAAAGTCCAGTGAAGCAATATCCGTAAGTTCTTGCCTGTCCATTGCATTACGAATATAGTCTGATGAAGCAGGACATTGACGGTACTATGTGACGGACGAAATCCAGACTTAAACGGACTCAAAAGTTTAAACAGAATCTGTTTGGAAACAACGTGTTCTAGTATTTTAGAGAGGATAGGAAGTATAGAGATGGGACGATACTCTGAAAGAGACGAAGGGTTGGTAACTTTAGGATATGGAATATCGTAAACATTTTTCCATGCCGTCGAATAGATATTTGATGCCACGGAGAATTTCAGTAAGTGTGAAACAACTGGTAACATATCATCCAAGACAAGTAGAAGCATATCAAGGCTTACGCCATCGCTACCCACAGCTTTTGTTGAAATCGATAAAATAGTTTTCTTAACATCTTCCTCCGCGATACTATGAAAAGAGAAAGGAAGGCAATTTGGTCGCAGCGTATTGGACAGTGAACGCAGAGATGGCCGTTTAGTGGTATCATCAAGAATTATAGGAGGTTCTGAGAAGTGGTTATTTAAAGCATCTAAATCTTGAGCGCTGTTAAACGAAGTAGAATTATTGTACACACCAATTGACCTTAAAAAAATGCAAATTGGAGAAGTTGATTTATTATGAAGTTGCAGATGTTACGCAGTTTTTTATAGGTAGTGAAATTGTTATCAGTAGGTTTTTTTTTTACCTGCTATTTGATACAGGTATTTTTATAAAGATACATGGAATTAAGTATTAATTAATGTTTAGATATTTACAAAAGTTAAGGTACATATTATTAGTATATATATATATGCATATATATACATATTATCAGTCGGATTTCACCTAAAAGTGGCTTTAGCCTTTTTCTCTGTCCCTTTTCCTCAATAAGTTTTATCGATGTAGTAAGCCAGGGTGCAGGTAAATGGCTTATACAGGTTTAACAGGCTCTTACACAGGTTTAACAGGCGCATGAATATCGCACAAGTCAGTCAGCAAACGCGTAAAGGCCTCAAGTTTTGAGTCCGTTTCAACACAAATACTGGCCTGCGACCAGTCAATACAACTAACGTCACCTCCCAAACGCTCTAGATCAATGTTTTTAAAGTCACACTGAAAAATAATATTCATTGTAATGTTTGACGAGCTCGTTGGCTCAGTCGTGAAAGACGCGACTTTGCGACCAACGCTCGTGGGTTCGATTCCCACACAAGACAAACATTTGTGTGCATGAACATGTCTGTTTGTCTTGGTCTGGAAGTTTCAGGAGAGGTAGAGCGCATCAAAGCAGCCCGTCTGGGGAAGTACCTCCACCTCACAGAAAACCACAGCCAAATAACAATTCCCTAGAGGGTTGTTGCGTGTGAGTGAGGTCACCAGTAAGTTCCTAAGGAGTTGCTGTGTAAGCAGTAGAGGAGGCATTGTGCGAGTGATATATGTTACACGCGTTAATAGGCTACGGTAACTGCTTTACATCAGGTGGACCGTAGGTTTGTATGCTTCCCAACGTTGTATATAAAAAAATGACTATTTTCATATGCCAATAAGGCGAATCATAGCTCTACTTATTGATAGATAGATAAACTGTATATTGTTATCTAATTTAACACTAATGTAACTGTAAATTAATAAATGGATTATTGATAATTAACGTCAATAAGTTGAAGTTTTAGACGAAATAAGAAAGTGCTGCGTAAAAGCCAGTAAGTACTTAGTACCAGCACCTTACTGACAAATATCAATAGTTTTTAAAAGGGACTGGGCATGGAATGAGCATTAAATGAGGCATACAATACAGGCTGATGATAGGCTTGATGATATTACTAACTATTTGAGCTTGGAATGAGAAATAATGGTGACTAAGTACCTAATATACTTATAATATATGAACTAGTGGCTCATGTATCTACAATACACTGACGAAATTTATCGAAGATTGGAATTATCCTCTCAGATTAAACAAAGCGCGTTAATCTAGCTACTATTGATAAGAAAAAACTATATAAAGTAATAATATACTTTTCAATGCATAGTTTGTTTATACAACGACTAGAACAGGTAAGTTGTTAATAATCTCATAAATAATTTATCCTTCAACCAAATCAGTATTAGATGGAATTTCCATAAGGAAACTGATCCTTATGGCAGATTTATTGAGGGCTCTAAGTTTTGTTATGGGATTGATCAAGGGATCTGAGTAGTTTACAATTCAATCTAACACGTATAGCTGACGTATCATTGCTAATCAATTCTGTCTAGCTACTAATAGAATAGTACCTTGAAAGTTATCCTTAATGTTTAGTTCGTAGAAAGTTTTCTTTTGAACATGTTATTGTAGATGAATAGAAGTGTAACTCCTACGTTATCTACAGCAAATATGAAGTTCCTGCTGATCGCCGCCGCCATCGTGGCCGTTTCCGTCGCCAGCCCGGCTCACCGCGCCCTCGTCACCCCTGGAGCGGTTGGACCCGCGCCCATCGTTACCCCAGAAATCGCTGGACCTGCTCCCATCATCATCCCTGAAATCGTTGGACCTGCGCCGATCGTACCTGAGCCCATCATTGTTGGACCAGCTATCGTCGATAACTTCGAACCTGAGCCCATCTCTGTTGGACCTGCTATCGTCGATAACTTTGAACCCGAGCCCATCAGCGTTGGTCCTGCCATTGTGGACCATTTCGAACCTTCGGCTCCCAGCAGCGCTCCCCTCGTTCAGATCATCTTGAACATCAATCAAGCAATCAATTCCGTTGCCCCAGTTGCTGAGGCTCCCACCCCCGTCATCGTCGTTGACCAAGCACCCACACCCGTTGACCCCGTCATCGTTATTGATGAGGCTGCCATTGCTCCCACCCCAGTTATCGTTGTAGACGAGGCTCAAATCATCCCCGATCCAGTGGTCCTTCCCACCCCTGTGTTGCCCGAGGTTGTCCCCGATCCCGTGGTCCTTCCCAATCCTGTGTTGCCTGAAGTTGTCCCTGAGCCCGTGATTATTCCCGAGCCCGTAGTGGTAGGCACCCCCATCATCCCTACTCCCGTTATCAACCTCCCTGACATCCTCAACTAATTATTTAACTAAGAAGTAACTTTAATGTGACATCTTACTAATTGCTTACATCTTTCTGCTTAGAACTTGAAACTCTTGTTTATGTAGTAAATATACGGAATTCTAATAAAGATCTGGTCCTCGAATTTTATTATTTTATTTATTATTGTGCTATTTACGAGTACCTATTACATGTTTACACAATTTAAGTTGTGTAATAAGCATCACGTTTAAAGCCAAACTCAACTTTATCAATATTAGAACTTCTGTGGTTTAAATACCTCACTATCATTATTAGGGTCTACGCTACACGAGCACATTTACATCAGTTATGCGTCTTTGCCTTTCGTAGCGTCAACCAAGCAGGTTGTAAGCTTGTTTAGGACGAGACTTGTTATTAAAACTATCCTGAAAACCGACATACTGCAGCAGTAAACTACGAGTACAATATTTCTAAGACTACTATATCTTCACGCCAAAACGAAAGAAGCTAATCTATTCAGCAACGTAAATAACTTTTTCCGTACTATGTACAATATAATGTGGGGGTTTGAAAATGCCGTTTTATAGTAATATATACTTTGAATTGACATTAAACCTTCATAGTGTGATATTTTCGAGTGGGCGCCAATTTATATATGGAGCGGCAGAGCAGAGGGCGTGGGAGACTCTAGACAAGGTGATTAGTGGCTAGGCTGTGTGCAAGGCGTAGGTTCGAGTAGTTCTGCAGGACAAAAAAACAGGAAAGTCAGTAATTTGTCTGCTTCAAAGAGAATAGATAAAAAACCAAAACATATCAGGGAGGTACGATAAAGTAATGTACGAACTTATATAAAAAAAAACAGATTAGCAAGTTACATGTATTTATTCTTTACAGTCGTTTTCAGACACAATTAATAGGGAACATAAATTAACTTTCATATGTCCATATCCTACATGGCATATTTAAATGTAATTAAAGAGTAAATAAATTTCCTCTCATATAGACAACATATATTTATATATTCATCTAATTTAGATTACCACGCTTTAAGCTAGATTACACATCCACTTAAATTTACCTACTACATTAGGCCTATGCAAAAGCATAAAGTCGCATACTTTATAAACAGGTGTTTGACACTTTATAGAAATATTCTAAACATTTAAACGATCATCTGGTGAGTGGAGCTTCGGGTATGATGACAAGAAAACCAGCGTTGTACCTCTCAACTAAAACTGGACGCAGAGACACAAGCCTACGGATTGCGGTCTGCGATTTGCGGATTACGGCCTGCGAACTAACAAATCACATAAGCACACTTTGTTTCCCATCCTTTCTATATCTCCATACGTCATACCTTAGTGTAGTGACACGTTTATTATGTGCGCGTCGTAGAGTAAGTAAAATTTACGCTTCCATTACATTACCTTTTTCCAATGAAACAATAAATTCGAAGCAATAGATTTACGATTGGCCTACGCTGCATAGCGTAGACCAATTATACCTATTCGAAGCCCTGGTTTATGAAAACAGTTACATGGCCGAAAGTTTAATAATAAGAGACAAATCATAATGTACATTGAATTACATAAAAATAGGGGTTAAAGTATGAAATTGCCGTTTTATAGTAATAGATACTTTGAATTGACATTAGACCTTCATAGTGTAAAATTTTCGAATGAAACTTTTTTCACATGATGGTTTTTCTTTTAAATGTACAACATTTGATTTTCGAATATCGTTTCTTTGTTTTATTCAGCTTCGACGGGGAAGATACTTCGAAAATCCGAGTATTTTTTTAATACGAGTTCCGACGCGGAACTAACGCGGCAGAAACGGCTCGCAATATCAATGCTGCGTTTGGAGAGGAGACTGCTAATGAACGTACCGTGCGTTTTTGTTTAAACGCTTTCGTAATGGAAACTTCGACTTCGAAACGAACCACGTAGAAGACCGCCCACCGTCAAACTACCCAGAAATTAGCGGCACGGTTTAACGTTACCTTACCTACAATATTGACTCATTAGCATCAAATCAATAAGATAACAAATATGAAAAATGGGTGCCTCATTATTTGACAGATCTGCAGAAAGAAACGCGTGTTGAAACCTGTTGAAACTTGTGTTGCCTTGTTGAATCGGTACAGAAATGCAGGAATATTGGATCAAATTATGACATGTGACGAAAAGTGGATTCTTTACGATAACCGTAAGCGAAAAATACAATGGCCGTCTCCAGGTCAACGCCGCAACAATGCCCTAAAGCAGAGCTTACCAATAAAAAGGTAATGGTAACTGTTTGGTGGTCTCTTCATGGCGTTATTCATTATAGCTCTCTCAGGTCTGGTCAAGCAATAACAGCAGATATTTACTGTGCCGTACTGCGAACAATGATGATGGCGAAACTGGCAGTGAAACAATCCCGACTCGTGAATTGATCTTCACTATTATTGCTTCATGATAACGGAAGACCTCTCACCGCACGAGAAACCGTTGTAACTCTACAGGAACTGCAGTTAGAAACCATACGCCATCCTCCATACTTGCCGGACCTTGCGCCATATCTTACGAATCTGATGAGTTCGGTCACGCAGTGGATAATAACGCTAGTTTTGCACCAACGCTTGTGCGTTCGTTTCACACATAGGACAAATATTTGTGTGTATTAATAATGGCTGTTTGCCTTGCGCTGGGTGTTTTAAGAGAGGTAGGGCGCATCAAAGCATTTCGTGTAGGAAACCTCACACCTCACAGAAAACAGCAGCCAAATAACAACTCCCTGAATCGTTGTTATGTTCCTGCATATGAATGAGGTCACCAGTAAACTCCTAAGGAGTTGCTGTGTTAGCAGCAGAGACGGGATATTTAATGTGTTGCAAGGATTTATAGCCTACAGTAATCGCTTTACATCAGATGGGCCGTATGCCTCCCGGCGTTTATAAAAAAAATACTACAGTGATTAGTTTATCAAGCAGAATTTAGCTATTTAAGAGAGGTAAGGCGCATCGAAGTACTGGTTGGAAAAGTACCCCCACCTCACAGAAAACAGAAGCCAAATAAGTTGTTATTTGAGAGTGAGGTTACCAGTAAGCTAACCTCAACTCGCGAACTATACTTGCAGTATTGCAAGCGGTCATACGCGACGGTAACCACTTTACATCAGGTGGGCTGGGTGCTTGTATCCCTACCGACTTTGTATACCTTATTCACCTCAGGGCAGTCAACAATGACGGGGCCAACGGCAAAGGGTCGAAGTGGTCAATGACGGTAGTACCGATGACGATGAGTTCGTATTCTTCAACAATAGTACGTGTATGGAGTTTCCGAGGTATGACCTCATAGATCATAGTCACCTCTTACCGTCACCAAAAGTGTTAGGATGCTTGGCGTCGAGATCTCCAGTGATGTGCAATATCGAAATCATCTGCAGGAGGTCAAGCTGGCGTCCAAAAAACTTGGTGTGCTCAACAGGGCAAAGCAGTACTTCAGCGCGGGGCAAAGTCTTATATTATATAAGTCTCAAGTCAGACCGCACTTGGAGTACTGCAGTCACCTTTGGGTGGGAGCACCTGAATACCAGCTTGGACCGTGTGATTCGATTCAGAGACGAGCTGTGAGAATGGTCGACAATCCTAAGCTCACACACGGTATTGAACCCTTAAGTTTAAGGAGAGATTTTGCCTCCCTTTGTGTGTTCTACCGATACTACAACGGGGTGTGGTCTGAAGAGTTATTGGAAATGATGCCGACAGCTACTTATTATAACCGCACCGCTCGCCGACGGCGGGGAGTTCACCCTCACACACTGGAACGGCAATGATCGCGTACTGTGCGGTTCCGTTTTCTTCCGAGAACTCTCAAGCTGTGGAATGAGCTCCCAGCCGAGGTTTTTCCAAGAGACTACAGCATGGAATTCTTCAACAAATGTGTGGAGAGGTTTTTAGAGAGTAGGCAACGCATGAGTGACACCCCTGGTGTTGCAAATGTCCATAGGCTACGGTGACTGTTTACCATGAGGCAGACCATATGCTTGATTGCCACCTTAGTGGTATAAAAAAAGTAGTCGGAGGTGGTTGTAAGGACTTCTCAATGGTTAACAATAATTAAATCGATAGTTGGAGCTCGTATGAATTGTATCAGTAAAACCTTCGACATACTGCGTAATTTACTTAGCTTCAATAAACAATTATATATGTTTTGACGAACTCGGTGGCGCAGTGGTGAAACGCGCTGTTACGTCACTTTGACACCAACTCTCGTGTGTTCGATTCCCACACAGGACAAAAATTTGAATGCATAAACATGGATGTTTGTCTTGGGCTGGATGTTTTTAAGAGAGGTAGAGCACATAAAAGCTGCCCGTCCGGGGAAGTACCACCACCTCACAGAAAACCGTAAACTACTTAGGAGAGTACTTCCCCAGGCGGACTTTGATGCGCCCTACCTCTCTTAAAAAAGTAAAGCAAGGTTACCAGTGAGCTCATTAGGAGTTGCTGTGTTAGCAGCAGAGGTGGCAACGCGCGCGTGATACTTAATATATCTCAACTCAAGCGTTAATAGGGTACGATACCCGCTTTACATTAGGTGGGCTGTATGCTTGTATACCTTCCGACGTAGTATAAAAAAAATACACTCAGGAACACAACAACCTTCCAGACAGTTGTTATTTGTCTGCGGTTTTCTGTTGAGGTGGTGGTACTTCCTCGGACGGGCAGCTTTTATGTGCTCTACCTCTCTCAAAAACATCCAGCCCAAGACAAATATCCAAGCGTTCAGAAGCTACATTAACCGCTTCTATACAGTACAGTTGAATGATTATGGTTACGTGTACTATCCATAATGTACTGATAGCTACATAGATTAGTAATCCATTTATATTATATGACATATAAAAGTAAGAATAATGGAGGATGGAGTGATAAAAAATATCGGCATCATATCGTTTAATGTATATTTTATTTCATGTTTACAGAAAATACATTGATATATGGTGTGTAACCGTCAGCAGTTAAGTGATTCAGGATTCTTCGAAAGTTAGATCAAGGGTTGTCACGACAGGTCCTTGCTCAATGGTAAATTCGCCGTCGAGTAATCATCTTATTGAGATTTAGTTAAGGATTTCGGGGAGATTGATCACGGGGTCGGGGACAACCTCGGGAGCCACAGGCTCAGGGAGGATTACGGGGTCAGGGACGACCTCAGGAGCCACAGGCTCAGGAAGGACCACGGGGTCGGGGACTACTTCGGGAGCCACAGGCTCAGGGAGGACCACGGGGTCGGGGACGACCTCGGGAGCCACGGGCTCAGGCAGGACGACGGGGTCAGGGATAATCTCGGGGCTGGGAACAACAATCACGGGAGTGGGGTCAATTTCTTCATGGTCAACGATGATGACGGGAGTGGGCTCGATAGGGGTCTCAAAGATAGGGACATCGGCAACAACTGGGGGAACAGCTGACTCAGCCTGGTTGATGTTCACGATGATCTTCACGAGAGGAGAGCTGCTGACTTCGGGAGTAGGGTCAATGACGGGAGTAGGTGCGATGATCACGGGGGTGGGATCAATTTCTGGGTTAGGGGCTACAATGACGGGTGTAGGATCTATCACAGGGAAGTCAACAATGACGGGACCAACGGCGATGGGCTCGAACTGATCAACGATGGGAGCGCCGACAACAATGGGCTCGTATTCTGTTTCAATAACGGGACCGGGAATAATTGGCGCTGGTACGCCGATAGGGGCACCACCAGCAAGGATGCTCTCCAGGTACTCTTCCAAGACAGCAGCGGTGGCGGGGTCGGTATTGGGGCTCTGGATGGCAGCAATAATAGCAGCTATCTCATCAGAAACTTTAGCGTTCTTGATGAGCGGGCTGGCGGCCGCTACGGCGAACAGAGCGATGATAGCAACGTACACTTTCATTTTGGCTCTATAAAAATCATAAAATGCCATTACAAAAAAGGAAAGCAATTAAGAAGGAACAAAACAATATTTTGCAATTATCCAAATTATACTTACAGCTCAGGTCAACTTCGTCCAAACTGATGTATTTGATACAAACAAGTGTCCTTATATATGAATAAAAGTAATGTCCTTATCAAATTTATCAGAACAATAAACTAGGTAATTTATAAGTATTTAATAAAAGACGCACTATTAAACAAATAAAACGATAAAATACGCCGATCAAAGTACAAAGCATTGGCTTCGTTTTTTATTTTCTAAATCCTACATTATAATATAATGATTTAAGAACTACCTGTGTTTTTAGAGTACAGAAAGTTGCCTCAATTGTAGAATCTGTAAACAAGTCCGGCAGTTTCATCTTACTATTTGTTTATAAGTAAGTTATAACAAAATCTACTGCAGCAAACTTTGCAACAAAAGATCAACGTCCAATGGCTAGCGACCACAGATGCTTAGCTGAGCTGTACCCATTGACAGGATTTGAACCGGGAATCTGTTGATCACAAAGCCGATTCTTTATCCACTATGCTATCACTGCTTTTTAGTAAGTAACAACACTATTATTATCTGATAAGTTGGTATACGAATATATAATACTAAATATTGAATGAGTCGCATCTGCATCACAAAGGACGACAAGCACAAAAGACAATGGAAAGATTATGACTGGTTTTAAGCTACATTTGAAACCATTTCAAATGACTCAGTGATGTAATAATTGAAGTGCTCCTAAATCTGTTACGCTTAACTCTTCAAGCCCACTCTCGCTCTCTTCTGACGATTCTAACGATTGTAAGAAGAAAGTCTTACTTTTGAATGCGAAATACACAAAGATAATGAAACATTTGTAAGAGAAGAAAGCAGAACCAATGTAAGGATTACGGTTGATGATGAAGTGTTGGAACAGATAAACGAGATTGTATATCTTAGATGCACTTTCAGCAGGGATGGAAGGTTTACCGCTGATGTAGAAAAACTAATGAGTGCTGGGAATAGTGTGAATGGAGCGTTGCCAAAACTTCTTGACAGTAAAAACTAGAGCCAGAAGGCACAGCTCGCTATACACAATGTAGTGCTGGTCCCTACTCTTACTTATGGAAGTGAGATTATACTTATGGAGCGATTGGCCGTGTTTTATCAGAAGATGGTGTCAGAAGCCCTATGAACCGGTGAGCGTGCATGCGAAAAGCAATGAATGCTAAAGAAGCGAGTGAGGTATGTTAGGATCGAGTCATGTGGCGCTCGATTCTCTCTACCTATAAAGTTATGCACACAACTAATTCACATGTCGTTAAAGATTTTCCGCTTCCGTCGCTTTTAGGGTGCAAATAGCTCATCAACATCTTTACAGCCAACGACAACATCGATTTTGGGTCATCCTGCAGCTAATGGCTAACCTTGACTTGCAAATAATAAACGAGGGTAAAGCAGACACAACGAAACTTGATTTAGGTGGCCCAATTGGAGACGTATATATATATATAGGTACTATAATAACTTACCTTTCTTTTACTTATTTTAATTTTTAGGGTTTCGTAGAAAACATCTAGGGTTCCCCTTACAGTTTCGCTATGTCCGTCTGTCTGTCTGTCGTCCGTCCGTCCGTCTATCCGCGGCCTAGCTCAGAGACGCTTGACACTAGAAATCTGTAGTTTGGCATGTATATACATATTAAAATGCTGACAAAATAGTAGGTAGAATAAAAATTTTAAAGAAGTTTTTTTGTTGGTATCTACCTTCCCTACACGTAAAGTAGGGATGAATTTGTTATTCGTGTCCACCCCATGATATATGGTGTCATTAGATAGGTTTTTTAAAAACATTTAGAGAGTAGGAAGATCATTTTTCGATATAGTGATCTCTGAAGTCTAACAAGAATTTACACTTTTAATTATAATATTTGCGAAATATTAAAAGCAAAATTTTGTTACACTCAAGTGTCTTTTACATCGCACTGTGGTTTCGTTTTCATCATTCTTAGCGAAGCGAAGCAAATACCGAACCCTACACATATTAACTATGCTGACAAAGTGGTAGAATAAAATCTTGAAAGAAATTTTTTTAGTGATCCCTCCCCTACACGTAAAGTGGGAATGATTTTTTTTATTCGCGCCCATCCCACTCTATTAGGGTTTGGGAAGATCATTTTTCGATATAGTGATCTCTAAAGTCTAACAAAAATTTACTATTTGAATATTAATATTTGCTAATTATTAATATTAGAAGTGTATGTTTTTGTTAAACTCAAGTGTATTTTACATCGCGGTGTGGTTCCTCTTTCATCAATCTTAGCGAAGCGAAGCAAATACGGATACTCTGTGCGTGGCCCGACATGCACTTGGCCGGTTTTTTAATTACTTTTTTGTTATGTGCTTCATGTTTCTGTATATCATTCATAGCTTTATATCTTTTTTTTTTGTATATACTTTTATTACTTTTCTATACCGTTGGTATATTGGTACTTTAGAGCATTATTTTTACTTATATTTTCTTGACTTTTTTAAATGTTTTTGTGCTGAAACTCTTCCTGTGAAACAAGTAAACTTATTTGTATTGTGGAAAATTACAGTTTTGTTTTGTACTTGATATTTTCTCTTAAACCTGTTGAATATTGAAATGTTCATGGTCGTCGATTACTTTTTAAATGTTGTCGTTTTTACATTGGCAAACATTACAATATGTAAATACATACTTTGGCAAGAATTATATCTCTTCCACTTCTCACCTCTTCTCTTGGAAGGAGATATGAGCGTGGCGTGAGTTTTAGGAACAATGTGAGTAGATGGTAAGATTGATAGCTTTAAGAATGCTAGAATGTTTTAGGATTTATAATACACACGTGAAAGAAATAGTAGATAATATACACAATAAATTGCGAATAAAATACAAAATATTACTATCTCAAAATGTCTGATGTACTGACCAAATGACGTTTCATCATGCTATATTTGAACGAATTTTACGTTTGTAACATTTTTGCGTCAATTGGAAGCGTGTTCCATTAGACGTGTTGTGTATGCAGCACGCTAAGGAACACGCTTCCACTGAATGATGTGGTACACTTGTAGTTGTAAAAGTTGGGGACGGGAACATACAGGAGAAAATTGTTACAAGACCGCAGGCGATAATCTAGATCGCGAAACATAATTTGTATGGTGAAAAAGAGCATAATAAAGTAGACTAAGAATTAACATATGTACATATGCCTAATGGATAAAAGTGGATTAAAAATCCACGAAGATCCATCAAGGTGTCTTTGTGATGCATCTTAATGGACAAAGGGCTAAAATCATAACCCACGTTTTGGCTTCACAGTAATATGATAAAATGTATTATATTCCAAGAGAGCTCAATGTTCAAGTTTTATAATTGTTTTCTATTTTTTTTACAAGTGGCCAGTTTTAGAAAATTTCAGTATGTCCCGCATTTGAGTGATAAATACAAAGTAGCCCAGTCAATAAAGCGGGGAAATAAAAAAGTTTCTTATAGGAAGATCGATCAAAAAAAATATTTTTGCATTACCTTCTATAAGTCCTCTAGGTCATTCGTGACTAGCAATCGAAGTGACTAGCCCCCCCACCCCCCATTGTTTAAAAAATTACAAAATATAGTAAAAGTGAAAATTAAGGACTGAAAATGTCCCCTAGTAGGTTTTCGGGGTCGCTGATCACGAATCCGCCATTAGTTTTCCGGAAAATACACACGGGGAGCGGAAAATCGGAAAATTTGGTTAGTAGGCGTTGTCATCTGAGTCCACTGGTTCTAGTTAAGAACATTTGTATATAGAGAATCAAGAGAAAACCTGCTATAAAGCAACTCTACAAGAAATAACCTAGTAGGTTTAATGAATGCGTGTATCAGACTTGGAAGTTCACTACTATAAAAATTTTAAACATGTATTGATACATAGAACAGACAACCGGTGGATCTACCTCTTTCAGTTGGCAAAAAATCCATAACTTTCTCCATGTTTTAAATAATATGTAATTACATTCACAATTACTTGTTTATTTTTTGTCCGTTTGACACACAACACGTAATAACAATCATCTATGACTGTCAGTCATTATAATCAATTTCGTTACAAGTGGCCAGTGACTAACAAAGAGATTTTAAGTATCTAACTCGCCCACGTTCATAACTATTAAAAAGTTAAAAATAAAAAAAAAAATCTGCTCTCACAGCTAGTTATCAAACAGCGAAAGAAATATCTTCTCTTGTAACTGGTTACGTAAATTTAGTTACCAAGTTAAGTGAACAATGGGGACATCTTATCAAAATGTAAATTATTTGGAAAAGGAATACCTAACTAGATATGATTAGGTCAGAATATGTGTAAGTATAATTCATAATATCAATATTATCAACTGACGTAACAGATAGTATAGCTTCCGAAATACAATAAAATAATTAATTTACAACATTTTATTTTTATTGTAATCACTTGGCTTCTATTATCTTATAGTACAATCATTACAACCTACACTACCAGTGGATTGGATAGATTCTACCATTTAAAAGTAAATGATTACTATGCGCACTACCTTATTTATTTATTACCTAGTCACCAAAAATAAACAATAACGCTAATAATATTAACAACATGTTGTCATAATGACAATTTTGTATTTTTTGACACTAATAATTTTATTAGGGGTTTTAATTGACGAAAGATATAATATATCTTTCTAATAAATCTAGAATTGAGATAGCCACTTTAGTGTCAATAGTTTTGACAGTGTGCATTCTAAACGACAAATTAAATTATATTGATCTGAGTGCAGATTTAAACTGCTCAATAAGATATAAGGAAACCAAAACATAAAATGTGTACACCAAAATATTCAAGGCTTTCGTATAATATAGTACAAGTACAATTGTTTTTGAGAAAATACAATATTGAAGTTTTATTTTTGACTGAACATTGGTTTATAAAAGAGTGAATGTGATTTAGCGTAAGTAACTATAGTCAGTTAATTTAATAGAGTCGTCTACAGTCTTCAATAAGAAGTCGTTCGGATAGTATAGGACGTCTATTAAGTGCACTATCGAGGTACCATGTGCTGAATTAGAATATTTTGTAATTATTTGTGTATGTAAACATACATACATATCATCACGCCTGTATCCCATTGGGGTAGGCAGAGACTATAGAACGCCAGGTGCACCGATCCAAACATACCGCTCTCGCTTCTTCAACACTCATCAACCTCTTCATGTATGCTCTTCGGTTTTGGGTACTTTTGATTTGGCCCTTTTTCAACACATCACCAATTTGATCTATATGTGTGCGTCTAGGGCGGCCCCTCCCGACATCACCATTCACTCTTGCTTGATACACTTCTTTCGTAGCTCTTTTGTCATTCATTCTTTCTAAATGACCAAACCATCTCAGCATACCCTTTTCAATTTTTGTCACTACATCAATTTTCATTCCTCAATTCTCGTATCGTGCTATTTTTTATTCTATCAATCATTCTCACTCCACACATACTCCTCAGCGCTCTCATTTCTACGGCGTTCACTCTGCTTTCATGCTTCTTCTGCCATATCCATGTTTCACAACCGTACATCAATGTCGGCGTTAATATACCCTGAATAATAGCAAGGCGAGCTTTGCTCGATATGTTATCATTTGTTACCACGGAGTACAACGCACCATTGATACGGTTTCCTGCTTATGTAAACCTGTGAGAATATTTTAAGAAAAGTTTCTAAAAGCAAAAAAAATATAATCGTCTGCAGTGATTTTAATATTGATATATTAGTAGTAACAGAAACAAGACTTAAATTTTGAAATTCATTTAATTGCTTTGATTTATAAAACGTATCCAAAAATGTACACGCATAACAGCCATATCCGCAACTAGTCTAGATAATATTTTTTGCAATTGTGACCACATAAATAAATTAATAATTAGCAACTTTCCTTCAGATCATTGCGGTCAATTAGTAGTTTATCAATGTTCATATAATACAGATTTAAGAAGTCATCGCTTGTTATTAAATTCAATAATGTATTAAAGAATAGGTCGCAATTGCTTGATTACACTGTAGATGATTCTGACTTGCTTTTTACTAAACTGTTTCGTGCTATATCCAGTGAACACCGAAAAATATTTAAACGTTTAAAAAAGAATATTACTGATTAAATTAAGTTTAATGATTGAGCAACTACAGTTATATTATTTTGTTAAGTAGAAACAAAATTTATATGCTGAAAAATATTGAATTACATTTGACCCAGTTTTTGTCAATTATGTCAAGAACTATTCAAAAATATTTAAAATGTTTATAGACTAACAAAGTATATGTATATTAAAAACAAAATTACGCAACCATCAAACATAGTTAAAAAAACAAGTAAATATACGCCACGGGATAATGAGTAGTCAATAAAATACAGCAACCGCTATAACAGCCGTTATACAAGTAGCAGACCTATTTGAAGACAATGAATATCCCTTATCTTCTAACTCCCGTAATTCAACTCCTATGGTGTGTCTATCTCTCTCATCACCTGTGATGTTGCTGAGATATTAAAAGAAAATGTACGGCCGTTTTCAGATTACACATATTGAACCAACTGAAATAATTAAAACTTTTAAACAGTTGATCATTAAAAACTCTGGGGAATGTCTATTAAAGTATTTTATTGTATTGTCAAGGTAATAGTTCCGCACTTATCAGCAGTGAGCAGTGATAGTCCAGTAGATAAGAAACCGGCCTATTGACTAACAGATTCCCGGTTCGAATTAGAACATAGGTACATAGAGAAAACACGAATTTAGTGGTACACCACGAATTTAGTGATACACCACGAATTTAGTGGTACACCACTAAATGAGTGTTTTCAGATGTACGAGATGTACATATTTGTAATTATCACTTGCTCGGCGATGAAGGAAAATATCTTGAGAAAACCGGCAAGTCCAAGAAATTATATTTCAATAGACTTATGACTTAACCTAAGGTCTGGTTTTCCCTCTGGGTTGTGGAGATCTGAGGGCAGTCGCTTCATGTCAAAATCAGTAACTTCGCCAAATCCTTAGGCTAGGGTAGCGGACCCTGCCAACTTTTACGGATTAAGAAACAGGATAACGCTAGCAAGAAGAAGAAGTTCCACACTTGTCACTTATTATAAATAAATTAAAATTCATTAATTCCCAGAATCAATGAAATTTAATAACTCCCTAAATGTTTTTAAAAAACCTACCGACCGACCGAGGACAGACGGACGGACATGGCGAAACTATAAGGGTTCCTTGTTTACTACGGAATCCTAAAAATCTAAGAGGTGTCTAAGTTCCTGCGAGAGCCCAATGACAAAACAAGAATTTTAATATTTTTTTATTGTAAATGTACACAATATTTTTTTCTTTTCTTCGTTTTTCATAAAATGACCGGCTTCGAATAAATATAAGATTTTTTGAAATTCTATGAAAACAATTTCCATTGCGGTTGAAATCATTGCAATAGTTTCTTAGAACTTATTATTTCATTTGGCATAGTCTTACTGCTTGAAGGTTTTTTATTTTATAACCAACATGAATTTAATATGGCGGACGAGTAAGTAAAGGTGATCCATAGAAGATAGGAAATGAAGCATAAAGTAGTTAGATTGAGGCATTATTTTCCGAAAGTCAAAAGTACAAGCAATTCGGTCTAGATTACTTTGTATGCTTTCACCGCCGATTAACCCATCAAAATTATATCTGGCCGGCACCCACACACTAGCGTTAAAAGATACATGCCGTAGCTACCATGGTTCATGTTCCAGATGACTGGCATTCGCGGAGACGATCACAGTAGCCGATGCAGACTTGACCGGAGCAGCAGATCTACTAACGGTAGTGTGTGGGTGTCGGCCAGAGCTAGTTCACATGAACTGATCGATGTCCGAAGCACAAACTAAAACTAGGCTGTTGGCATCATATCTAACAACTAGCTTTTGCCCGCGACTTCGTCCGCGTAGACTACAGAATAAATCACCCTATGCACCATATCTTCTGTTTTTTTAACGAAATTAAATGATACGTGGCTTAGATTGTGAAAAAACTTGTTCAAATACGAATAAAATGCAAAATTGTGTTTTTCGCATATATAATTATTATTATAGTCAAACATTTCGTTGAAGTCAAACACTTTCATCGACTAATACGATAATTTTGTTTAACAATAGCATCAACCTTGTGTGATAGATACGTATTCAATCAAGTTTTTTTTTTAGTGTAGGCACCTGCCAAAAGTAACGAAAGCAAAACTTAGTTTTATGACTTAAAAGCAACGATTTTCCTCCTATTTCGAGGTGATTTCGAAAAATCAAAAAAAAAATCGAAAAAAAAAAAAAAACTGAAGCCTGATCAAAATTACCTACTTACATGTCAAGTATTTAATAATTAAAGTAACGGTGATAGGCAACTTCAAAGCGAAAATATAAATCCATTTTATTACCGTTCCCTTGGGAATTTCGAAAAATCCCGTCTTATTCCTTGCCTACTTCATAATGGGGAAATAATTTTATACACTTATTATACTTAACAATAGCTACGAAAGAAAAAACAAACAATATAACTTTTAAGCAAGGATTTTCATCATATTCCGAGGGATTTTCAAAAACCCTAAAAATGGTTTTTAGTTATCGTAATAACCTACTTTTAAGCTGAATTTCAAGTCTCTAATAAATAAAGTTACGGAAATAGGGCAACTTTAAAGCGAAAATATAAGTAAATCTTTTTTTATTCCCGTTCCTGTGGGAATTTCGAAATATCCTGAAAATTGTTTTTTGTTTTCATAATCACCTACTTATATGCCAAATTTTAAGTTTCTAACACATATGGTTACGGAGATAGGGTAAATTTAAAGCGACAAAATATAAATAAATCCGTTTTATTCCTGTTCCCGAGGGAATTTCGAAAAATCCTAAAAACGGTTTTTAGTGATTGCAATCACATATTTATATGCCAAATTTCAAGTCTCTAATAAATATAATAACGGAGATAGGGCAACTTTTATAGCGAAAATATAAATCCTTATTATTCCCGTTCCCGTGGGAATTTCGAAAAATCCCGTCTTATTCCTTGCCTACGTCATAAAGACAATATCTGTGCAAAATTTCAGCTTCCTAGGTCCTAGGGTTTGGGCTGGGCGTTGATGAGTCAGTCAGGACTTTGAATTTTATATATTAAGATTTCTCGAAACACAACTCATTCTCCAATCGGTAGAACACACAGGGGGAGCAAAGTTCTTTCCTTAAACTCTTGAGTAGTCGATAAACTATGTGGATTTAGAATCATCGACAATTGTCATAACTCGTCTTTGCACAAACACAATGTCCTAGCCAGTGTCCACTTGCAGTCACTTGCATAAGCGATTACACTAGTCCATGAGCGGCCTGAATTGTATAACAGAAGTCTTTGTCTAAAATTGAAGTACTATTTCGCTGTATTCAGGGGTTTCAGGTTTCACCAGGTTTTTTGAGCGCTTCTTCACCTTCTGCTCCAGGTGATTTCGGAACTGAACATCGCTAGAGATCACGTCACCGACAATCGCTATGCTCTTTGCGATGGTAAGAGGCGTGTTACGGAAGTGATAATACAAAAATTTACATTTTCTTAACGGTAAACGCGCAAACTATCCCCAGCTATCCAGTTCTTAGAAGATGTAAATTATACGAGTATGTGTGGTTTGAACTTGGTGTAGTGAAAGACACAAATTGGAAATACTGTTCATTGTGGTCTATTGATTTATTAATTTTGTTACATGTACATAATTATTAATGTTTTTACAAAAATTTTACTAATCTGGAAATCATTAACGACGACTTTATATCATTCTGTTAGGACAGGTACTACGACAGAACATTAGAATGTTATATTATTAACTCTACTTAGTTGAGGATTTCGGGAAGATTAATAACGGGGGCGGGGAGAACAGGGGTGCCCACAATTACGGGCTCGGGAATGATCACGGGTTCAGGGACGACTTCAGGTAAAACTGGGGTGGGGAGGACAATCTCGGGATTGACCCCGGGCAAAACAGGGGTGGGGAGAATAATCTCAGGGTTAACTCCGGGTAATACAGGAGTGGGAAGGACAATAGGTCCGGGAATAACGGGAGCCTCGTCAACAACGATGACAGGGGTGGGAGCAATAGGGACATCGGCAACGACCGGGGGAACGACGGAAGCCGGGCCCTGGTTGATGTTCAAGATAATCTGAACAAGGGAAGCGCTGCCAGTTTCATGGGCAGCGACGGGACCAGGTACTATCACAACGGGGCTAGGGTCAATGACAACTGGGCTAGGGGCAACGATAACGGGAGTAGGGTCAATAGCGACATCGGGTGTAGGTTGAATAGCAATACCGGGAGGTAGGATGGGAGTTTCGACTATGACGGGTCCAACGTCAATTGGGCTGGCGGCAGCGATAATCTCCATCAGTTGTTGTTCAAGAAGAACGGCGGTCGCTGGGTCGGTGTTGGGGCTCTGGATTGCGGCAATAATCGCTTCCAGTTGAGCGTCCTCAGACAAGTGAGGCTTGTTGACTGGGCTGGCTGCAGCCACGGCAACCAAGACGACGAAAGCCACGAAGAATTTCATTTTGAATCTGTAATGTGCGTTTAAATCATTTTTTTGTGTAATAAAACCTCATCTATATACCTACCCTTATATATGTATGCCTCACTAACTTTTTACATAATTTCTTTTCTTATTATTTAAATATATATTATACAATAATATCATTAGAAATTATAATTTATTATTCATTTAAACATGAAGTACATAAAAAACAATTACAATTAAATTATAATTAATGTTTGCGAGTTTATCGTGCAAGTAAAACAACTTTTAACTACTTCAAGTTTCACAATCACATGTTACCGGAACGGCTCACCATCAGATATGCTCGTACGTAACGCTTTGCTACTATGATGATTTAAAACAAATTTATCAAATATGTTGTATTCGTTACAAAATGTATCTACTGTAAGGAATCAGAAGTACATAGAATAAAAGAAAAACCCGTCGTGGGTTCAATAAAAAAACCTATGTAAACGTCTTAAGGTTTCCCGTGCTACCGTTACTGCCTAAGGACAATTTGCTAAGATAACAGTGAAAGTATAACAATTGAATAGAAATTAGATTTCAATAATTATTAAAAATAGCAAACATTATTTCAAGGGAGTTAAGATGCCAAATGGTGAAATGAAGAAAAAAAAACAAGTACAATTACGAGTAATAAAAAAAAACATATAAATTACATATTTTGTTACTCACATTTTATGGCTTTTATACCGATCCAACTGATGCAGTTCATAACATGCAACTCGCTTTTTATATAAAAAAAATATATTAGGTAGTATAAAAATTATAGTACTTATTATCAAAATGAAGAGATAAAATATGATAATTTCAATTGCTTACTGGTGTTATAAATTCGGAATAAAATTAATAGACATATTATATGTGTAATATAATAATAAATGTATATATATAATGTGTGACAAACTGTATATTTCATTATGGTATGTTTTGCTCACATCTTCAGCCTGTTCATTCTTCTTCCCGGGTGCTCGGGTTAGGGCTATTTTAACTTTCGAGACGGTTGACCTAAATAGGGATCAAGTACTCAGCCCGAACCAATCTCTGAGATTTCGAAGCTAGGATGTGCGTCTTCGGCCAGGAGGTATACGGCCCTATATCTTTCCCCGGATTACAAATTGAAGCAGGTCATAATGGTGATTTCGCATTATGTGCCCCAGGAGTTGTAACTTCCTAGTTTTGATCATCTTCATAAGCTCACGATCTTTGTGCATTCTCTGCAGAATAGTTTAATTTATGACTCGAGCCGTCCATGGTATTCTAAGCATTATTCTGTATACCCACATTTCGAAAGCTTCCACCCTTTTGCACATGGTCTGGGTAAGGTTCGAACCCTCTACTCCATACAGACACAGCCTGTTCATAATGGAAATAATGTGGCACTTCCAAAGACTTCTATAGAAGTCTTTGGGCACTTCTATCTATATCTTCACGCAGAGACAGCGTGCTAAACAGACGACCGAGGGCCGCATTACTCAGCCAAGACACATCACTCGCTTCTTTGATTTTCATAACTCTCTTTACACGCACGCTCGTCTTCGTTTTATACACGACCCCATGATAAAACACGACCATATTGTTAGTAGTAGGGGGTTTTATGTCTAGTAGTAGTTTACAGCAGTCACGCGTTTTATGTCTGTTTTGACACTCGTTCCTTTCAGATTACTGAGTGACCATCCTAAATTATTATTCAGGGTATTGGCGTCGAATATTTTATTTGGTTCTTACCAGTAGCGGGGGCACGCATGCGTAACTGGATAAATTTTGTGTCAAACATGTCCGTGTGCAAACACTTTCGCTAGTGCCATTCTGCAGGTCATAAAATTTCTCGTTTTTAATTCTGCAGTGGTACCCTGTTTTTGGAGGTCTTGTAAGGCATCCTCGTCCCTCTCGTTAATCTTGTTCATAGTCACTTCACATTAAAAATAAGCTAACTATTAATGAACATCATTTATATAATCTCATTGACATCATTTATATAGTTCAATTTAATTATTTAATTTTTAATGTGAAACATCTGTTGGCCTTGGCAGTAAAATCGAACCGTATGTCGTGACAGAAGTTGGCATGACGCTCTCTCATGCCGTCGTGCGGCAAAGGACATTGATTAACTTTGAGACTTTTGAACCCCTGATTGTACATCTACGAAATAATACGTAAAATTCTTAAATGATATATATTTCAAATGGGTACATAAGTGGAGCATTTTACCCTAGTAAACATTATCACATAAAAAGGAAATTAGCGATATTTTTATTACTCAAATCCAAATCAGTCGCCATTATAACTTCCGTTCAGAAATTCAACAGTGTCATTTTTAAAATGTTACAACTATAAAAGTTATATATATGTATATACATATATGTTGTAAAACTAATATCAACAATTCAATTATAATTCTAAATGAGCTGTGAATTTGTGATATTTAAGAGTCCTTTATATGACGTGAGATTGTATACCATTTCATTTTAGTACGATTATATTTTATTTGTGCATTTGAGGTTATAAATGTGAATAATACCTCCGTGAAAAGAATAGCATAATGTGTGTGTGTGTGAGCAAGACAGAACATGAGATTTTTGTCTCTATCTGTGTATGGAGTTGTGTCTGCCACCAAAAGTTTTTCTTGTCACGGAATATTGTTGATAAAAGTGACGACCTGTTATATATCTTTTATATCTTTTATTTGTTATCTAGAGATTATGTCAAAAGGTGCATTGAACACGCAGTCATGGTGAATTGCTGTATAAGCCGTAGGGAACGAAAACAACCAAATATAACCTATCACAGGTAAGTCGCTTGTTTCTTATAATCTAATGATGTGTGTTCTATTTATTCATTCGATTGGTAATTTTAATGCATATTTATAGTCAATAATATGCAATCTTGATTACATTAATAACACATAAATAAACGTCTTTTTTATTGGTGTTAACCGATTAAATAGCGAACTTATAAACGCTACTTTGTTTGCATTATTAATAAGTTGTCATCTGTAAATTGTGGGACTATAACATGTGGGGTCACCAACACTGGACTTAACACACATTTAACATATCGCCAACCTATTGTTTCAGATTTAGCAAGGAACCATTTTTGATGGATAAATAGACTGAGCATAGAGGTCGTTTAAATTTGTATTCAACTAGCTATTCTAGGATCTTATGAAAACATTTTAAATGTACTTGCTTTCAAGTGAAGAAAAGCAAAGTATTCTTAAATAAACATGCAATAACTACACATTTCATCCACGTAAGTTAAAATTAAAAAGAATGAAGTTACATGCAATTTGATCTAACCTGCTTTGTGTGCTTCCGCCACCAATAATGAATATGAATGAATAATGAAGTTCTTAAATATATATAATTACAATATTTTAAATTACTACGAGAAATTATTTTAAAATATACTGAAATAAATTGGATCCTAAAAGAATTAAAAATTAACGTCGTTACCAATAACAATAAGGCCCGCCTCAAGTGAAGCGGTTATCGTAGCGTATAGACCAGGTATGGGCAACCTTTGACATGTTGTAGGCCAAACTTTAGCATGCAAATACGTTCGCGGGCCGCGTTTAAAAGTAGTGCATATATATAAGTAGATACCGTGAGTATATATAAGTAGTGTACTTAATTTTTTTTTAATTGGGTTTTTTCAAAATGTCTCGCGGGCCGTATCAAACCTTACAGCAGGCCGGGTGTTGCCCACATGTGGTATAGACACTTGCAACATAAAATGTCGCTCGCACGTCGCTATCTCCGCTGCCAAGACAGTAACACTGTCCTTCCTGACGACATCACTAACTCGCAAGAACCCAACAAGGTTAACGCTCTAGCCCCTAGGAAAGATTCTTATGTGGAATCTTTATATAAGGCAAAAACTCTTTATCTACCGAAGTTTCAATTCTAAGAAAATTCCTTTACTTCTACAAATGTCGATCAAAGCTCGGTCGCCCAGGCACCTCTTATTAGTTTATGAATGTAATGTATTTCGTTACTTCCACAGTCCACAGCATTAAGTGAAATGTATTCGACTTTTTAACATACACCAAATGTACCAAAACTCACACTAGTGGTAACCATAAAAGAGTGCCACTATCCATAGAAGAGAGGTAGGGCGCATCAAAGCATCCCGGCTGGGGTAATACCTCCACCTCAGAGAAAGTTATAAAGAACAAATTCTTTATGGGTTCGATTAATATTTTATTTTAATTTTAATAAAAACCGCAATCGCGTTTTTTCTCCACTCCCGATGGTTGACTGGTAGAGAATGCAATTAGCATTAAGTCCGCCTTTTGAACCAACTGTATTGTGGTCAATAAAGTATTAAATAAAAAATAAAATAAAAAAAGTTGCAACCAAATAACAACTACCAGCACCAACACCAGTAAGCTCCTAAGGAGCTGCTGTGCTAGCAGCAGAAGTGGCATCGCGCGAGTGATAATCAATGTATTACAAACGTTTATAGGCTACTGTAACCGCATTACATCAGGTGGGCCGTATGTTGTCTTTCGACGTTGTATAAAATAACATTGTCTTTTTCACAGAAAAACACCTCAGTTGAGCCTGAATATGAGACTTCAAGCCAAACCATGGTATAGTAACGTGTCAATAGTCTCCCTGTCCATCTTCAGGGTGCATCTTCAGACCCTCTTCACCAAGTGTAATGTATTTGACACGTAAAAATAAACAAAATGAGCCCAAACTCGAGGAGAAATACGAACCAGTGTTTTTAAATGATTATGTTAAAACTGTTCAGAGCAGCGATAGCCTAATGGATAAAGAACTAACCTATTGACCAACTGGCCACCGCCGGTTCGAATCCTGACATGTACGTATATATACGTATGTTCGTATTTTCGGATTTATGCACATAATAGCGGGGGGGTCAATTGCCAATCGTGATCGCGATGATCGACGAGATCGTGGGTTCGATTGAAATACAGGTCGAACATTTGTGTGCATGATCATGCCTGTTTATCTTAAGGTGCTCTTACACGGGATTTTTTTTTATAGAGCAATCACAATAAATTGCGGCAATTGTTTCGGGAACATTACTTCTAATTGCTCCGTATATTCCACATTTCTCAATGTCGCGAATATGAGTTGCTGAATATCCAACCGGTTAGAAAATTTTTAGAAATATCGTATAAATAAAAAATATTATATTTTTTAGAAATACCGTATCTCACCAGCAACTTGCTACATGTTGCCATCGCCCTAAATTGCTTGATGTGGTCGTGACGTCATAGTTCGCGAGTATTGACCGGAATTGAGCAATTTTAGTTGCCCGTGTAAGCGAACCTTTAGTCCGAGTGTTTTTGACGACCTCGGTGGCTCAGTCGTGAATGACGTGACTTTGACACCAAAGCTCGTGGATTCGAAAAGAGGTAGGGCGCATCAAAGCAGTGCGTCTGGGGAAGTACGTCCACCTCACAAAAAACCGCAGCCAAATAACAACTCCCTAGAGAATTATTGTGTTCCTGCATGTATGCCTCCCGACGTTGTATAGAAAAAAAATGAATAGGCCAGACAGCATACCGGCAGTAAAGCTGAAGTTGTGTGCTCCGAGTTGTATTACAGTACTGTTTTAATTCTGTCGTTCAACACTGTTTAAGCCCCGTCTACATGCCAGAAGTTCGACTGGTGATCTTATATCTTTCACACACCAACTTCAGCTATTATTGAGAGTCAAAGGCTTTCAGTCTAGATATGGCAAAGGCGTTCGATCGGGTCTGGCATCTTCTATCGAAGTTGCCATTATACAAACTGCCCGAAAGTTTGTGTCCAAGAAGCTGCGGTACCTGTACCTGCTCCGAATCTGCTGCATATCACTGATATGTTACTAATTCTTGGCATTCAATGCTGACAATAGCACTGGGGAAATTTGCTACAGTTGTGCTAAAATCCGTCGTTGCCTTGTGAAGGAAATCGCGATAAACTTGTATCTTTAATTGAGGCAGTAGAATGTGATCCAATCATCCATGAAAACACAAGGCCAAGGCCACGAGTCAAGATGCAAGTCCATCTCCTCGTTCCAGAACATATCTGTTATCAACCCCAAGAGCGTATCGGTGTAAGGATCTCCAATGATGTTCAGTACGGAAGACACTTGGAGACAAACGTCAAGCTGGCGTTCAAGAAACTTAGTATGCGTTTCAACAGAGCAAAACAGTACTTCAGTTCGGGGCAAATCCATAATACTCGTATATAGGTACACATCTCAAGTCAGATAGTAAGGTCATAAAATATGTGTAAAGAGATCCCTGTGTTTACATTGTATAACGGGTTGTGTTCCAAAGAAATGTTCGATATGATGCCGACAGTTTCCTTCTGCAATCACGTTATTAAATCGAACAGCTATTCCAACAATTAGTTTAGTCAATCGGAAATCAAAGGATCCGTTCAGTGATACTGTACGACAACCAGGATACCGTTCCTAAAGGTATTGCTGAAATTTCGTGTTTTGTGTGGTTTTAATTTGATATATATAATAAAAGACACAAATAGAAAATACTATTTATTGGAATTGTTTTAGTTTTAACCTATTGCTACATTACTTCTAGTATAATGCAAATGATTGCGAAACCATTTTGCAAGGAATTTAAAACTATCTCTTCAGTCAAGGAATGTATCTCTGCTATCACAGATGCTATGACGGATCATTTGAATGTTAAATTATTAAATCCGCTTAGTTAAGAATTTCGGGAAGGTTGATAACAGGGGTGGGGAGAACGGGTGTGCCCACAATTACGGGCTCGGGAATGATCACCGGTTCAGGGACAATCTCGGGCAACACAGGGGTGGGGAGGACAATCTCGGGGTTGACTCCGGGCAATACAGGGGTAGGGAGGACAATCTCGGGGTTGACTCCAGGCAATACAGGTGTGGGGAGGATAATCTCATGGTCGACTTCAGGCAACACAGGAGTAGGGACGATGATGGGTCCAGGGATAATGGGGACATCGGCAATGACGGGGGGAACGCCGGAAACCTGCTCCTGGTTGATGTTCAAGATGATCTGAACAAGAGGAGCGCTGCTGGCTTCAGGGGCAGCAACGGGGCCAGGGACTACAGCGACTGGGCTAGGGTCAATGACAACTGGGCTAGGGGCAACGATAACGGGAGTAGGGTCAATAGCGACATCGGGTGTAGGTTGAATAGCAATACCGGGCGGTAGGATGGGAGTTTCGACGATGGCGGGTCCAACGTGAACTGGACTGACGGCACCGATAAGTTCCATCAGCTGTTGTTCAAGGAGAGCGACGGTGGCTGGGTCGGTGCTAGGGCTCTGGATTGCGGCAATAATCGCTGCCAGTTGAGCGTCCTCAGCCAAGTGAGGCTTGTTGACTGGGCTGGCCGCAGCCACAGTAACCAAGGCGACGAAAGCCACGAAGAATTTCATTTTGAATCTGTAATGAGTTACATAAATATATTTTTGTGAAATAAAACTTCATCTATGTACCTGCCATTATATGTATACGCCTCACCTACAATGTTACTTGTTACTTTGCTATAAGTAATATTTGTAAGTTTGTAGTACAAAAAAACGTTGGTCTCTGGTTCGTTCGTTGCAATTGTTCATAGGCTACGGAGCTTACCTTAACTTGATTGTTACACTTCATAAAAAGCATATGTGTACTAAATTCCTCTAAGGGAAAATTCAGACTAAATAGAATAGACAAAGAAGTTATCGTTAGTTCAATGAAAATGCCTAGGTAAATAGGTCTTCTTGGGTTCCTGCGCTACCTTAATTGCTCCTTGATGACAATTTGCGAAGGTATCAGTGAATTATAAAAAAATTATAATAATTACATTTGTAAAATTATTAGAAAATGCAAAATATATTTCAACGTAAATATCAAAGGATAAAAAATAAAATGAAATATGTTTATTAAATAAAATAAATAAATTTCTCTCTGCCTACCCCGCGAGGGATTTGGCATAACATACGTAGGTACATAAATAAATTTTACTATGTAGTTACATATTTTGTCACTTACATGTTACGGCCTTTATTCCGATCCAACTGATGACGTTCAATACATACAACTCTCTTTATATATAAAAAATCGATAGATATACAACAGGAATTATCAAATTAAGGAGATAATATGATAATTTCAATTACTTGCTGGTGCTATAAATTTCGAATAAATTTGATAGATTATATATTATGATAATAAATATGTGAATGCGTTGTATATTATATTTTGCATGTCATAAATAACAAGTAAAGTGCATAGTAATCAAGTAGCTATTGTACGCCACCAGTATCTGTAAATAAATAGGTACCTACAGTGTACTTAACAAAAATAAAGTAAAACAGGATTTCCTGTCTGAAGATTTTCAATTCCCTCATCGTCGAGATCAAAATGCCTTAGGCATGGAGCAGAAGCATGGTCGTGTCGAAAGATGATAAAACCTTATTGAAAAACTACAGAGCCATCTCTCTTCTGACTAGAACGTACCGAGCAAGTCGATTTCCGAATAGATTTCTCAACATATACATACGGTGCAGCAGATTATACAGAAGAACGAAGAACGTAAACTATCACTAGATTATGACTTCGATTCGGTTGGAACATAGGGCAGTGCTCCAGCCTCTCCAGCAGTACCTCATTGGTTATAGTTATGTCGACCCGACTATAAGAACAGAGCACGAAACCTATCCATCCAATTGCAGAGAGGCGTGTGACAGGTAGACGTTATTTCCCTGAAAAGGTTCACTGCTGCATTGGATGATGTTTTCAATCTAGTCGACTAGAAAGAATGGCATCAACATTGCGCTGGCGGCTAGTATATCACTTACAAATTCAATTAACCGATGATAGTAATCAGTAGTAATCATGGCGGAATCACTGGAGGACCTGAGCACAATGCTCGAAGACCTCGACAGAGCATCCCAATGAGCGGGTCTTAAGATCAACATGGACAAAACGTAGATCATGTGGAATGTACATGTTGTACCAACTCCAGTTTCATTTGGGAGGTCAATTCTCGTAGTTGTTGATGAGCATGTCTACTTAGGACAAACAGTCCAGCTAGGTAGGTGCAACTTCAAGAAAGGGGTTTGTCATCGCATTCAACTCGAATGGGCAGCGTTTGGGAAAATGCGAGAGAAATACCAGTGTCTCAAGACGAAATTCTTCGGCCAGTGTGTGTTACCAGAGGTGGCTTAAATGTTGTCCCTTACTATGGGCCTCATACGAAAATTCAAGGTCGTACAACATGTAATATAGAGAACCATGTTCGGGTTTCTCATCGAGATAGATTTAGAAATGAGCACATCGTTAGTAGAAATGGAGTTACCGACGTGGCTCTAAAGATCATCAAACTGAAGTGGCAGTGGGTAGACCACATAGCTCGAAGAACCGATGGCTGCGGACGCAGTAAAGGTTTTCGAATGACTCCCACGAACCGGAAAACGCAGTGTAGGGGACACCCATCATGTGGGCACACTATGGATTGACGATCGTGTGAAAATCGCAGGGAGCCGATGGATACAAGCGGCACAGGACCGATCGCTGTGTATGTTAAAGGCCTATGTTCAGCAGTGGACGTTCTTCGGCTGAAATAATGATGATGCTCAGTAATGCAGATTTATATTTCTTATTGAATCCTTTCATATTATATTGATTTCAGTATGGATTTCCCTATGGTGTACATCGAAAATTTGTTGATTTGGACCCAAAACTTTGCGTTGTCCTGTCAGAAAAAAACATAGAACTGGATTGGTGTGCATCCAATTGTTAATCTAAATCATTCAAGGACCCACCCAAATACACGCAAAAAAATATCGAAATCGCGCGGTTCACTGGAGGACTTAAGTGAAATACGCAATCATGCGCACCTACGAAAGCATATATAGAGACAGTACTATTTTGAAGCTTCATTCACAATGATCATTCAAGGTCCACTATCAATTTAAGCATTTTTACTGCAGGTGCTCTCCATCAACTTTAGAGTCAATGCCAAACTCACGTGCACGTGATGCACCCGCCAATTAACTAAGGACAATCAGACAATAAAGAGTTACGGTGCATCAAATCAGCCCGACTGTGAAAGTAACTCTATCTCACAAAACTACTACCAAATAACAACTCCCTAAAGGGTCGTTATATTCTGTAAATAACGTTATCAGTAAGTTTTCGTAGAGCTGCCGTGACAGCAACATGCGAGCGTTGTATTGCGATCGTTCATAGGCTACTAACCACTGTACACAGGTACGATGATGACCTTTACCTGCTTTCATACTGCACTGCAAGTTCCGTCTTCGTGGAATAGAGCTGTGTACTCGGTGCCCAAAAAGGGCGATAGATCGGACTCATCTAACCGCAGAATCTGTTCCCTCCAAGACGATGGAGTGTACATACATGACTTGTCCACGACTCACAACTTCTGCCACGGCCACTCACACTCATATTTTACAGGGTCGACAACGCACGAGTGACATCCCCAACGTTGCAAGTGTCCATAGGCTACAGTAATTACTTACTATCGGACAGGCCGTAAGCTTGTTTCCAACCTTAGTAGTATAGGGAAAAGCAGATAATTTACCATTATGTCACATATTCGCAATCATACATTTATAGATCTTATTCTCTGCAGACAATTGTCCAAATACATGATGAACAGCTGAGTCGAGAGCACACAGCCCTGTATAACTATACCTATGAGACATGTCTGACTAAACATATGAGAGTGAAAAGGAACATGTAGAGTGGCCTAATAATATGGTCCCCGCTGCGTTTAGAATAATACGACCAATTCCATAATTTGTGCGAAATATAGACTTCTTCATGAAAGCTCCCATGTCAAAATTGATCAGGAGATTATGTAGCCACGCAGAACATGGATTACGTAGTATCTACTGACATGTTCAGTTGGCTACATTGCCGTACACTTGGAATGAGGAATTTGTGATTTCGTGTTTTGCATTGTAAAAATAGTTTCGTGATTTGCATTGGATGATGCGAATATTTCTTTTTATACAACGTCAGGAGGCATACAAGCATACGGGCCACCTGATGTAAAGCGGTTACCGCAGTCTATAAACACTGTTTTCGTTTACTGTGAGGTGGAGGTCCTACCTCTCTTAAAACATCCAGACCATGACAAAAAGACATGTTCATGCAGATAAATGTTTGTCTTGTGTGGGAATCAAGCCCACGAGCGTTGGTGTCAAAGTCGCGTCATTAACGACTGCCCCACCGAGCTCGTTTATTGAATAGTCGTATTGAATAGTAATTCGCTAAAGTTGAATTAAAGTTTAATATTGAAATGAGATAATATCATGCGCTAAAATGTATGTGATATGGAGCTAGGGCATCTAGTTTAGAGCATACAGCACTGCACCGCTCACAAATCGACGACGCATGAAAACAGTCCTCAGCCACTAAAACATAGTATTAACTTACTTACTAGTTTAGCCAATCGGAAATCTCTGAAATACCGCTGATTCGATTTATAGAATCGCATAAAATTGTGCCACCCCCTCTCGTCCAGTGGATGCCGTAGGAGTCGGCTGAGAGAAACACATAACCTGCTGATGGGCAGCAGCGCCATCTTGCGATTACCAACCCGCCTGCCAAGCATGGTGATTATTGCAAAAACCCCCTTAAATATGACAGATACTAGTAATACACGGCCCCTAGTCCCCGGCGGCCCCATTATTCCGCACTATGGTAGCGGTAGCGGTAACCGCGGCGGGGCGGGGAGTGCGAAGAATCCCCGGCAGAGTTCTGATTACCAAAAACTACGACGACTGGATCTGGTAGCATATAACACGCACACATTGAGGACTGATGAGAAAATAACAGAGCAGGAAGAAGAAATAGTAAAGTTGCATTGGGATGTCATTGGATTATTAGAAGTCCGACGAGAGGACGAGGACACGATAATCCTTCAGTCCGGCAACGTGTTCTGTTTTCGGAAAGGCGATCAACAGCCCCAAGATTGTGTTAGATTTATCGTCCAGAGTTCACTCCGTAACAACATCTTGTCGATCGGGAGTATGTCGAACAGGGTAGCGTACCTTGTCCTTAAAATCACCAAGCGATACTCGCTAAAGGTGATACAGGTCTACGCGCCGACCTCGACACACCATGATAAGGAAGACAGTAGTTAGTGACAGGAAGACAATGTTTGAGGATATCTCTAAAGCCATACATGCCTTTAAGACCTACTACACGGTTGTTATGGGTGATTTCAACGCTAGGCTAGGCCAGAGGAGTGGGGCAATTTGGAATAGGGCAGCGTAACCAAAGGGGACAGATGTTGGCCGACCTCATGGAGAAGGAGGGACTCTATGTAATGAATTCCTTCTTCAGGAAGCCACCACACAGGAAGTGGACCTGGATGAACCCTGACGGTTTCACAAGGAATGAGATAGACTTTATCTTCACCACAAGAACAGAGATATTCAATAACGTCTCTGTGATCGCTAGAGTGAAAACTGTTAGCGTTGACCATACGGTGAGAATCTTGAATATCGATGTCAAACTGGAACGGCCCCGCGTGTAGTAGTCTACTCTAAGACCTTAAAGAGCCCATATCCAATACTTAAACTCCAAAATCGCTTTGAAGGCCTAGTAGTAGCCTGCGTCTCCGTCGACGAGCTAAATAGCGATCTGATAGAAACGGTCCATGCAGTTGGAAGTTCTTTAAGCCCCACCACACAAACAAATCACAGAAGCTTTCAAAACAAACCCTCAGACTAATGGAAATTCGACGAGAAATGAGATTGCAGACTTCAGTGGATGCGTCCTTGTATTCAGCTATTCAGGCAGATTTCGGTCTCTTTGCGACGCGACACTTGCCTCTTCCATACAGAAAGTATTGAAGAGACGATTAATCAAAATAAAAGCTTCAAAGTGTTCGCAAGGTCCATTGGTCGAAGCCAGTTACCGCATCTAATAACCATGAGTAGCGACATTGTCTCGTCCAAACCAAAGATCTTGAGGGAAATTGCGAGTTTCTATTCTTAGTTATACACCAAGTCACCAGAACCCACTTCTGGTTCGATGTTAAACATAAGAGCCAAATGGACCCGACACTACACCGAGGATATCCCGGACATCAGCCTGTACGAGATTAGTATTGCTCTTAAACAGCTTAAAGACAGCAAAGGTCCAGGCGACGATCACATCGGAACTTCTGAAAGCGGGTGGAAAACCAGTGCTTAGAGTCCGTCATCCTCGAGGGCAAAGCGCCACAGGCAAGAGGCAGAAGCGTGATGGTGTTGTTTTTAAGAAGGTTGACAAAGCCTTATTGAAGAACTATAGACCCATCTCTCTTCTGAGCCACGTCTATAAGCTGTTCTGAAGGGTTATCACGAATCGTCTTGCACGCAGGTTTGATGACTTCCAGCCTATCGAACAAGCCGGTTACCGGAAGAGCTTCTCAAGCATAGACTACATCCATACCTTGCGGGAAGTTATACAGAAGACTGATGAGTATAACCAGCCACTATGCTTAGCACTATGTATGCAACTGGACTGGAAAGGATACGGCATCAATATCAACAGCGAGTATATCACACACCTTCGATTTGTCGATGATATAGTAATCATGACGAGATCGCTGGAGGACTTGAACACAGTGATTGAAGATCTCGACAGAGCATCCCAACTAATAAGTCTTAAAATGAACATGGACAAAACGAAGATCTTGTGGAATGTACATGTACCAACTCCAATTTCAGTTGGGAGGTCGGTTCTCGAAGTTGTTGATGTCTACCTAGGACAAACAGTCCAGCTAAGTAGATCCAACTTTGATAAAGTAGTCTCTCGTCGAATCCAACTCGGATGGGCGGCATTTGGGAAATTGCGAAAGATTTTCTCGTCCAAAATACCTCAATGTCTGAAGGCGAAAGTCGACCAGTGTGTTGGGTTGCCAGTAATGACTTACGGCACAGAAACGTGGTGGCTTACTATGGGCCTCATACGAAAGCTCAAAGTTGCACAGCGTGCGATGGAGAGAGCTACGAGATAAACTCAGAAATGAGCATCCGCATCCGAGTTCCCCCCACACACACGCACGATGGGCCGACGATCTTGTGTGGATCGCAGGGAACCGATGGATGCAAGCAACATAGGATCGATCGCTGTGGGAGCCCTAATAGGTTCAGTAGTGGACGTCCTTCGACTGTGATGATAAAATGGAGTAAATAAATACAAGTGCAAGTCTATACATGCGAGCAATATTCCATATGAGGTTGGTCCATCATTCTCAAATGTGTTGATTAATGAAATATTGGAACATAAAATGCCGTTTTGCTTCACCTAGTATACTAATTTTCTTGGGAGCCAACTGGTTGTGAATGAGAACTCTGAAGAACTCTGAGTAACTGCGAAATTGAACGTAACCGGTATCTCGACATTTAGGATACCGAACCTCTGGGTTCAATGCTGAAATTTCACATAATATTGGCACCTTCCATCATAATCTCAAGTATATAATAGGTTCCATCTATGCAGTTTTATTTATAACTAAAGTCACAAATAGGAAAAACTCTTTATTATGATTGTTTCAGTTTTGAGTTATTGTTATATTACTTCTGTGTTACAATGCTTTCGTACAGTGATTTCGTAATAATTTTACAAGTAATTGAAATTATTTTGGTATTGCAAGTACTATGGAGGAGCATTAGAATATTAAATTATTAAATCCACTTAGTTGAGGATTTCGGGAAGGTTGATAACGGGGGTGGGGAGAACAGGGGTGCCTACAATCACAGGCTCGGGGATGATGACGGGTTCGGGGACGATTTCAGGCAATACAGGGGTGGGAAGGACTATCTCGGGATTGACTCCGGGCAATACAGGGGTGGGAAGGATTATCTCGGGGTTAACTCCGGGCAATACAGGGGTGGGGAGAATAATCTCATGGTCTACTTCGGGCAATACAGGAGTAGGGACGATGACGGGTCCAGGGATAATGGGGACATCGGCAATGACGGGGGGAACTACCTGTTCTTGGTTGATGTTCAAGATGATCTGAATAAGAGGAACGCTGCTAGTTTCAGGTGCAGCAACGGGGCCAGGGACTACCACTACAGGGCTAGGGTCAATGACAGCAGGACTAGGGTCAATGATGACGGGAGTAGGATGAATAGCGACATCAGGGGTAGGTTCAATAATAATGCCGGGAGGTTGGATAGCAATACCGGGAGGTAGGATGGGAGTTTCTACGATGGCAGGTCCAACATCAATTGGGCTGGTGGCACCGAGAAGCTCCATCAGATGTTGCTCAAGGATAATGGCGGTGGCTGGGTCAGTGTTGGGGCTCTGGATCGCGGCAATGATCGCTTCCAGTTTAGCGTCCTCGTACATCTGAGGTTTGTTGACTGGGCTGGCCACAGCCACGGTTACCAAAGCGACGAAAGCCACGAAAAACTTCATTTTGAATCTGTAAACAATGTTATAAATCACAATAAATCATTTTTGTGAAATAAACCCTAATTTTTATACCTACCCTTACTTGTATGCCGCACCTACTTCTTTATCGTAATCACCTTGAAAATATTTTTTAACCACAACTAATGCCACCTTTTTGCACGTTGTTGTAAACATATTGTTAAATTATAGTTAATAATTTTGTAGTGCAAATATTGCAAAATTGCAAGTTTGTAATGCAAATATAACACAAATATGTTCATAGACCATGATGGTTACTGCTTACCATAAGATTTTTTCCACTTTAGTAGTATCTGCATATGTTGCAAGTGGTATTACTGCCATGGCGTTGAATTACGATTTAATCATTATTATATTGGTATAGTAATATATGTAAACAATATTTCAGCAAAACTAACTTTTCATGCGAACAGACGTAATGTTTGTAAATAAATTTATTGAATAAAAAAAAACGTGTGCGTCTCAGGACGCTCGACAGAAGTGATAACTTAAACTAATCTACATATAATTAAAGCTGCCGTATGCGTGAGAGAAAGGAAAACCAGACAGGCTGGGGCCGTAACGCATTACGTAACGAAGAGGTTTACCTCCCATAAGAAATTATCACTTCAATAAACAATTAGATTATAAATAATTATAATAAATAATTAATTATTACTTACATGTTATGGCTTTCAATCGAATCCAACTTCTACAGTTCAATACACATAACGCTCTTTTTATATTAAAGATTCCGTATGTGTTATCAATATATGGGGATTAAAACATGATGAATTATACTTACTGGTACTATAAATTTTAACTAATTATGTATGTCTAAATTGCCGCAATAAATCTATGATTACTTTGTATATCTCTATCTTGACTATCATAAAAACTAATAAATTTTGAATTTAGAAGCTCATGTGAAATCTTCACCTTAACCCCGCGGGTGATCCTGTCAAGTTTGGTAGCGATAGAATCACCCGTGCGAGAACACCCAAAGTCGGGGCGGTTCGCTAGTCTAAACTAATATTATGAAGAGAAAAGATTTGAGTTTTGTATGTTTGTATAGATAAACCAATAAATATATAATATAATATTTAAAAAATTCTCTCATATATTACTTACATATATAGAAAATTACAATATCAGTAGGCTGATTCCACTATAAAACTGCAGCTGCACTGCAGCGCGGCGTGTGTCAAAATGCGTACATTTTGACGGTTGGTTAAGCGATTAACAGTAGTGACGTTTAACAAAACGTCAAAATGTACCCATTTTGACACACGCCGCGCTGCAGTGCAGTTGCAGTTTTTTAGTAGAATCGGCCTACAGCGCGTAATGGGCTATAGTTTATTTTTTTTAATTAGAGATTCTCACCTTTGCAATAGTAAAAATTGTAGCCCAATAATGTATCAATTATTAAAATAAGAAGAGGCATGCTCCGTTAGCTCGGACATGTAGAAAGAATGCAGGGTGAAAGAATGACGAAACAGATATACAATGCAAAAGTGGAAGGATGTAGGAGCTGAGGAGGGCCAAGACTTACCTACCATGATCAAATTGGTCGTGTTCTATCAGAAGATGATGTCAGAAGCCCTAGAAACCGGCGATCGTGCATGAAAAGAGGAATGAATGTTAAAGAAGCGAGTGAGGTATGTAAGGATCGAGTCACGTGGCGCTTGGTTCTCTCTGCCTACCCCGTACGGAATTTGGCGTGAAGTTATAGATAGATAGAATAATGTATCAAAAAATTGACTACGAAAGTCATAATTTGGCATGCACTGCGAAAACTATTGATGATACATGAAACAATAAATTTAGAATACTCATCATCACCCACAAAAATGACCGCCCGGCTATATGATTAACTATAATAGTTAAGTAGCAAGAACTGTTTCTGATCAAATTAGTCAATCAAACACAAGAACATCGAATGATTCGTATCACGATATTAACATTACTTAAGTCAGCTCCCAAGGAGTTGCTGTGTAAGCAGCAGAAGAGGCATCGCGCGAGTGATATATATATATATATATATATCACTCGCGCGCATATATATATATATATAATATATATATCGCAAGCGTTAATAGGCTACGGTACCCGCTTTACATCAGGTGGGCCGTATGCTTGTATACCTCCCAACGTAGTATAAAAAAAAACTTATCCTTAAAAGTAAGAACAGTACCGCGGTGTGAGCAAACAGCCCTACTCTTCGCCCATTACTTACCTACACATTTATTTTTTTGTAAACTAGAAACAAATGAATAGTAGTTTGTATATTAATTATATACTGACAAGCTCGGCGGTAGAAAGCTAGAGGTGGCTAATTTATCACAATAGCTTGTGGGTTCGATTCCCACAAAAGACAAATATTTTTGTGCATAAACATGTCAGTTTATCTTAGTGTTGCTACATATTATAAATGCCTATCTATTTAAAATGACAAAGTATTTACTTACGATTATCAATTGTTTAGCACCCATAGCACAGATTCTGCTTAATTTGCGACTAAATGGCGCTGTGTAAGTTGTCCGACAATATTTATTTATCTATATTTATTTATAATAGTGGTCGACTAGTGGTCGAAATTTGACCATAATTCATTTAGTTTTTAAGTTTGAACGATTGACTAACTAATATGTAAAGCACAAGTATCTATTAGACAAACTATGACCATAACACTATCATAATGATGATTATTTTTGACATTCAGTAAGACTATTAATCTCTTCTCAGTTTGACCACAGACTTAAACTATAAACAAAAGAGTAGATGTATATTAGGGTACATATGTATTTGTATCTCAAACGCATGGTAGTGTGTTTTTTACTGATTTTATGTATTTTCCAAGCATTATTATAAAAAAATTTTTAGCAATCTGTACTTCTCTATATAAATTGTGCCAAATTTATACTCCTTCGTCCAAACCGAAACCAACTAAAACCGCGTGATTTGATTCAGAGAAGAACTAGGAGATTTGTCGACAATCACAAGCTTTTTTTTATTATTATTTTTAGACCACTAAGGTGACAAACAAGCGTACGACCTGCCTGATGGTAAGCAGTTACCATAGTCGATGGCCATTTGCATCACCAGGGGTGTCACTCTTACGTTGCCGACCCTTTAAGAACCTTTAAGAAACCTTACGATTTTCTTGAAGAACCCTATACTGTAGTCCCTTGGGAAAACCTCAGCAGGGAGCTCATTGCATAAATTCGTCGTTCTTGGTAGAGAACTTCTCTGGAACCGTACAGTACGCGACCATTGTAGTTCTAGTGTATGAGGATGAACAACAAGCTTACACATACTGTAGCCGTGTAGTGACGGTGTAGTATTGAGTTTTTGTGTGTTCTACCGATTGTACAACGGGTTGTATTCTAAAGAATTGTTTGATAAGATGCCGACAGCTACTTTTTACAACCGCACCACTCGCCGACAGCGGGAAGTTCATCCTCACACACTGGAACCTCAGTGGTTGCGCACTGTGCGGTTCCAGAGAAGTTTTCTACCAAGAACTATTAAGTTGTCGAATAAACTCCCAACTAAGGTTTTTCCTAGAGATTTTTATATTAGCTCAGCATAGTGGCTCCGCTTCGCCTGATGGTATGCGAATAGAGGGGCCCACATGGCAGCGGCAACTGACAAAGGACTACAGTGTTCTGTCAGTTGACGCTACCATGCTGGCCCACAAGGTGCTTCTTCACGCTCCGTTTGAAGGATCCCATATTGTAGGAAGGAGGAAACACATGTGCAGGCAAGACGTTCCACTTTTTAATAGTACAGAGTAACAGTAGACAGAGGTAGGAGTTGCCGAACTTTTTAGTACGAGAAGAAATGTCCTCACGTGTAGTTCTATGATGGAAGGAAGAGGGTGGGATAAGGGAACACAGTTCCTCAGAGCATTCACCATGGTACAGGCGGTAAAATATGCTTAGCGAGCCAATGTCCCTACGAAGTTGCAGAGACTACAGTATAGGGTTCTTCAAGTGAGGCGTGAAGAGGTTGTTACAGGGTCAGCAATGCAAGAGCGACACCCCGGTATTGCATAATGTCCATAGGCTACGGTGACTGCATACCACGAGGCAGGCCGTAAAAAACCTCATATGCATTCACAAGACGTGGTGAGAATCATTCCACCGATCAGAGTCTATCCTTCGGTTCTACATATATAATACCGTGTACATCTTTCTCTTCTTCTTTGCGTTATCCAGTTTCCTAATCCATTAGGATTGGCGAAGACCGGTTACCTAAGAATTTGGCGGAGATACTGATTTATATACGCGTCTGCTGTCAGACCTCTACAACCAAGAGCAGTAGTTCCCAAATCCCAATCTAATCTTCACATTTTTTGTCGAGCTATAGGAATATGGTAGAAATGTCAGGGGGTCCACCGGAACCAGCTAAATATTGAAAGTGGTCTATGAGAAATAAAGTCTGGGAACCTCTGGCCTAGAGGGAAAACCAGATCATTCTTAGGTAAGGTCACGGTCACGTCATTCGAAATATAATTTCTTCGACGTGCGGGTTTCCTCACGATGTTTTCCTTCACCGCTGAGCTAGTGATAATTACAAATACGAGTATTTACATAAATCCGAAAACACGAAGTGGTACACGCCGGGATTAATACCGGGGACCAGTTGGTCACTAGACCGGTTCTTTATCTACTAGGCCGTCACTGATATACTCAATAGCTGAATAGCTTTTACTCCAACGTTGGTAAGAATCTAGCTGAACGTATAGTCATACCACCAAACAGTACTGATCTTCCGCATATCTTACACAACTTGCACTCTTTCGGTCTCCTTAATGCTGACTGTCATGAAGTTCGTAGCATCATAGCAAACCTAAAATCATCAAGTGCCCCAGGCTGGGATAACATTAGTACTAAGTTTGTCAAATTAGCAAGTGATCTTCTGACTCCAATTCTGACACATTTGTCTAATCAATGTTTTAAACTGGGTATCTTTCCTCGTTCACTCAAGAAATCAATAATACATCCTGTACACAAGGGTGGGAGCAGAGACGATATCAATAATTACAGACCCATATCTGTGCTACCGGTCATTTCTAAAATTATTGAAAAACTGTTAAATACACGCCTAATGAATTACCTCGAAAAATTTAACTTACTATCTAGGTCTCAATTTGGATTCAGATCAGGTAAAAGCACTGAAGATGCGGCTGCCGCCTTTACTAAATTAGTTTCTTCAAAATTAGACAATGGACAAAAATGTCTATCAGTATTTTTAGACCTAAAAAAGGCTTTTGATACCGTCTCCGTTCCCATTCTTGTACGCAAGCTTGAAATCCTGGGTATTAGGGATACATCACTAAAACTTTTCACAGATTATCTGACGGATCGGACTCAAAAAATCAAAATCGGTGATTTCACCAGTTCTGATGCTTGCATAAATTATGGTGTCCCTCAGGGAAGCGTGCTTGGTCCTACGCTATTCCTGATCTACATAAATGATCTTTGTGAATTAAGTGGACTCGGCGGGCAGTTATTTGCTTATGCTGATGACACCGCTATAGTGTTCTCAGGAAAAACCTGGAAGGAAACGTTCAAACTTGCGGAACGCGGATTAACTCGCGTTGACAATTGGAATGTAATCTCCTCACTTTAAATATATTAAAAACCAATTATATAACTTTTTCGATTCGGAATTCTTCCCAACCTCAAACAAAATTGCTAAAAATACATTCATGTCTTTCAGACTGTAACTGTCAACCGATCCTAAATGTTAGTTCAACCAAATACCTGGGGATAATCATTGACCAAAACTTAAATTGGTCCCTACAAATTAATTTAACAGCTTCTAGAATTAGAAAGCTTTCTTGGATTTTTAAGACCCTTAGACATGTAGCTCACCCTATACTTCTTAAAAGAATTTACTTTGCCCTTGCAATCTATTACAGTTTATTGTATTTCTATCTGGGGAGGTGCCGGGATAACTAAACTTATCGAAGTTGAACGGGCGCAAAGATCCCTTCTTAAATTGATGTCTTTCAAACCTTACCGTTATTCTACTGAATCCCTCTATACTGAACTGAATGTGCTAACAGTAAGAAAACTCTTTGTTATTCAATCCGTATTACGTCAGCATAAATTAGTTGGATACGATCATACTATTGCCTCGAAGAGAAGACAGGAGTCCTTCATGCATGTCTATTCGGCTAAAACCACGTTTGCATCAAAACAATTTTACAACATATCTGTATATTTGCATAAGATAGTAAATAGGAAACTGAACATCTATAATAAAACTTTGTATTCTTGTAAACTTATCTTATCATCCTGGCTAAAAACGCTGACTTATGAGGAAACTGAATCTCTTTTGGAAATAATTAAATAACCGACATACAATGTTTAATGATACGACCGGCTTTTATTTTATTTTTATTGTTATTGTTCTTTTAATTTTTATTTTTCTATGTTTGTCTTTATATTTCCATACCTATCTGTATGGAAACCTAATTTACCCATCCAATAACTTAGATAATATGACCTTTACTATATTTTGACAGGACATACAATACAAGCTTACGTAGGTTACACAGTCCCACAGAAACACACACGCACACACACACACCCACATGTACTCACTTACGAAAGCACGCGTGCACACACAGGGTCACATTCTCACACACAAGCAACAACAGGTCTGTTTTCTTTGTATAAAGTCATAGTATATATTATATAGCATATTATTGTAATATAAAGAGCGGGACTCGCCAGATACAGGTTTATATAACTTAATTGGTGAGTCCCAGAAACCTGTTTGTAATGACTATATAGCATTGAATAAATGAATTATGAATTATGATATAACCGTGTACATACTGTACATCGTCCTAACTTGAATAACGTCATTTGGCCTACGCCTGTAGGTGTATTATTGTGGCATTTTGTTCATATCATATAGCTGCATAGAGCATGGGAGCGCAATATCTATTGCAATTTACAGTTGTCCACATCGCTTCACTTTTTTACGACAGATCACTTCCTGTTACTGAAATGAGCGATTTCAACAGTTTCGTTGCTCTGCATTGAATGATGTCGTATGAATTGTATTGAATAGTAGTACATGGGGCATACTAAAAGTTTTGCACTTCTGGCTAATCGGAACTTGAATTTGAATTACGAATGTTATATTTTTTGAAAAGTTGCAACCTACTTAGTAATAAAAAAAAACAATTGGCGGGAAATCATTTGTCAATTATTTTTTATCACACATCAAAGTTTTACGTACGCAACGAAAATGGAATTGAGTCGAAAAGATTTTAGAGCGATGATTTTTTATGATTTTAAAAGTTCACTCTCTCCGCAAGACTGTGCTGCTCGTCTTCAAAATGCTTTTGGGAGAGAAGCACCTTCTCTGAGCACCGTGAGGCGATGGTTTGCAGAATTTGAGAGAGGTCGAGTTTCTTTACATGACGAATTTCGTGAAGGACGGCCTTCAACTGCCGTCAACGTAAATAATGTGGCTACTGTTAAGCGGCTAATTGAAGAAACCCCGCGGATTACCTATGAGACAATTCGAGAACTATTGGGGATTGGTATGAGCCAAATTCAGAAAATTTTACACGAAGAATTGAAAGTTCGGAAACTTTGTTGTCGTTAGATCCCTCACGAACTGACAGCGGAGCAGAAGCGGGCTCGCGTGGAATGGTGCTCACAAATGCTACTGAAGTACGACCACGGATATTCTAATGCTGTTTATGACATTGTCACATGAGACGAAACGTGGATTTATTGTTTTGAACCCGAAAAAAAACAGCAATCTTGTGAATGGGTGTTTGAAAATGAGAACAGGCCAACAAAAGTGAGGCAGGCGAGAAACGTTGGTAAAAAATGATCGCGTTTTTTTTCTCAGCTACGGGTCCCATCCGCACAATTCCACTTGAAGATCAAAAGAGTGTTAATGCCGAGTGGTATTCTACCATTTATTTACCCAGGGTGTTAGAAAAAGTTCGCGAAAGACGATCAAAAAGCCGCGTTCTCCTACATCATGACAACGCTTCTTCACACACGGCCAACAAAACAAAGTCATTTTTAACTCCCGAAAAAGTACAACTCGTTACCCATCCTGCGCATAGCCCCGACCTAGAACCCTGTGATTTCTGTATTTTCCCCAAAATCAAAGATTTGATGAGAGGTTTCACTTTTACCAACTCCGAACAGGCAGTGATAGCGTTCAATCAGCACGTAGAAAACATGCCTTCAGATCTGTGGTCCTCCTGTTTTAAAAAATGGTTCGATCGCATGAAAAAATGTTTAAAATGTAAAAGAGAGTATTTTGAAAAGCAATAAACACAATATTTTGGTTATAACATGTTGTTTTTTTAAGTTACGCAAAACTTATAGTGTGACCTACGTACCTAACCTGTTCAGAATATTGACATATAACTATAATATATAATATTATATTTCATGTAACATAGATTCCATCTACACAGCTTTATTTATAGTAAAAAACAGAAATAGGAAATAGGTACTTTATTATGATTATTTCAGTTTTGATACATCGTTACATTACTTCATGTTACTATAACGCAAATGATTTCGAATATTTACAATTTTAAATCATTTTTGTATCTCAAGTACTATGAAGGTCATTAGAATATTAAATTATTAAATCCACTTAGTTGAGAATTTCGGGGAGATTGATAACGGGGGTGGGGAGAACGGGGGTGCCCACAATTACGGGCTCGGGGATGATGACGGGTTCAGGTACAATCTCGGGCAATACAGGGGTAGGGAGGACAATCTCGGGGTTGACTCCGGGCAATACAGGAGTGGGGAGAATAATCTCATGGTCTACTTCGGGCAACACAGGAGTAGGGACGATGATGGGTCCAGGAACAATGGGGACATCGGCAATGACGGGAGGAACGCCGGAAGCCTGCTCCTGGTTGATGTTCAAGATGATCTGAACAAGAGGTACACTGCTAGTTTCAGGGGCAGCAACGGGGCCAGGGACTACCAAAACAGGGCTAGGGTCAATGACAGCAGGACTAGGGTCAATGATGACGGGAGTAGGATGAATAGCGACATCAGGGGTAGGTTCAATAATACCGGGGGGTTGAATGGCAATACCGGGGGGTAGGATGGGATCAACGATTGCGGGTCCAACGTCAATTGGGCTGGTGGCACCGAGAAGCTCCATCAGATGTTGCTCAAGGACAATGGCGGTGGCTGGGTCGGTGTTGGGGCTCTGGATCGCGGCAATGATCGCTTCCAGTTTAGCGTCCTCGTACATCTGAGGTTTGTTGACTGGGCTGGCCACAGCCACGGCCACGAAGGCGACGAAAGCCACGAAAAACTTCATTTTGAATCTGTAAAGAATATTATAAATCATTTTTAGTGAAATAAAACCTTTATAAACGTATGCCTCACCTACTTACTTCTTTACCGTAACATTGTCTTCAAAAGATGACTATTATCTGTATCTAATGCCGTCTTTTAGAACATTGTTGTAAACGTATTATAAAATACTAGTTAATCATTTGCATGTTTGTAGTGCAAATATAAAATAACGTCTGATGTTGCAAATCTTCATAGGCTATGGTGACAGCATACCATCAGAAAAAGACTGTCAGTCGTAGGACTGCACGTCAGAAGTGAAAACTTCTTAGCTTCACAAACTTGTAAACAAAACTTTTAGGTTGTTAAGAAAAATAGAACGGTCACCCGAGGCATAGTAAAATCAAACAAGTAGGCCGACTCGACCCCTGAGCGAAGGGTAATAGCCTAAACACGTAGGGATGTCGCTTATAGTTGATACAATCGTCAAAAATGCAAAGTCTACCTATATACAAAACAATTTTCCCCTGTAGGATTTTTTTAATTTTTTTTTTATCAGGGATCTATAATACAAAGTTTATCTTAATTATTTTTTGTACATAGACCAGGAGCTGACATTGTATTGAATTGAATTGAATTGAATTGAAAAGCTATTGTATTGAAGTTATATACTCCTTTAGGCACGTTATGAAAAAATGATGAGTGAAATTTTAAGATACTGTAACACAAAAGTAACAGGTTGAAGCTGCCCGCTAAACCGCTCATTAAGTCACGAAAATATGCTCAAAGCTGCAGCCAAATAACAATTCCCTGGAGGATTATTGTGTTCATGCAAGTGAGTGACGTTATTACCTCACGGAAAACTGCAGCCATATAACGTCATGTAACGTCACTCACTCGCCTGAACACAACAACCGTCCAGGGAATTGTTACTTGGCTGCAGATTTCTGTGAGGTGTTAACGTCACTCACTCGCATGAACACAAAAATCCTCCAGGGAATTGTTATTCGGCTGCAATTTTAAGCATATTTTTCGTGAGGTAGTAACGTCACTCACTCGCATGAACGCAACATCTGTCCAGCGAATTGTTATTTGGCTGCAGTTTTCCGCGAGGTAGTAACGTCACTCACTCGCCTGAACACAACAACCGTCCAGGGAATTGTTATTTGGCTGCAGAATTCTGTGGGGTGGTAACGTCACTCACTCGCATGAACAAACAAGCATACGATCCACCCAATTTAAAGCGGTCACTGTAGCTGTTTACGCTTGCAATACATTAAGTATGCCTCGCGTATTGCCACTAACACGGCAACTCCTTAGGAGCTTACTCGTGACGTCACTTAGGTGAACACAACATCCCTCCAGGGAATTGTTATATGACTGCAGTTTTCCGTGAGGTAGTAACGTCACTCACTTGCATGAACACAACAACCCTCCAGGGAATTGTTATTTGACTGCAGTTGCCTATGAGGTGGTAACGTCACTCACTCGCATGAACACAACATCCCTCCAGGGATTTGTTATTTAATGATGCCAGAGAAGTATAACTTCTCACGCGCGTACATAAGTACACGCAGCCATTGTTTTTTACACTAAAGTATTTTTCACTTTTTCATTTACTACACTTATCAAAATTATAATCTTTATATTCGGAAATTTAATATTTTTACAGTAGCCTAAATGATAGGCATTAAAAGTGCTTCTTTCTGTAGGAAATTTGTGATTTTATTATATTATATAATATATTTACAAAATTACATATTTGATACAAAAAAAAACAATATTTCAGGAAAACTAACCTGTCATTCGAAGAAAAGTCAACTGAAATATATTTATTCGATAAAATAAATAATTGATTTATTAATATTGTAATTAATTTTATTAAAATAATTAATTTTACTTACATATTATGGCTTTTAATCCAATCCAACTTATGCAGTTCTGTACATATTACTCTCTTTTTATATCCAAGATTCGGTAGCTGTTATCAACCTTTATTATTAAGGGATTAAAAGATGATAATTTCAAATATTTACCGGCGCTATAAATTTTAACTAATTATAAACGTCCATTCTGTGGCAATAAATCTACGATTATTTGGTGTGCTGTATCTTAGATATCATAACAACAGTAAAATGTGAATTTAGAGACTAATGTGTGCCATATAAATTACAGTTTAGCTGCAAAAAGTAATTCTATGTTGAGTATACAGTAAACGAAAATCAATTTTAGAGGAATGGCACAAAAAATCAAAGAGTAAACTCGTCCATGGAAGTACATTATAAATATTAGATACAAAAATGAATGCGTGTATATGTGTATTTTCCGCATTAACTCGAAAACGTCTAGATGGGTTTTGATGAAATTTTCAGGCTATTTTAACATTATCCCATCGGGCGATCCTGTGAAGTTTGGTAGAAATCGCGTCACCCGTGTGAAGACGGGGCAGCTCGTTAGTATTTTATAAGATTAAATAACATGTTCACGTAGTTGGCACCCACTTGATCCCCGCTTTATATGACATAGTAGACTAGGACATAGGGTAGAACCTATGCATATACTGCCAGATCGAAGCAAAACACAGCCAAAATAAAAAATTACTGGCCCTTTTCCAGTGACGTGAGTTTAATATTACTAGTTTTCTCCCCAGTTGTCGAAATTTGATCATAATCATCTATATATAGATAAGTCAAATAGTGAAAAAAGGTGAAAATATGCAAATTCGTTTCCATACGTTTTCCATAAATATTGTACAAAAAAAAGGTAAAAATATATTTTTTTTTCTACTACTAAAACTCGTCAGTACCTATTAAAAAAAGAAAATCGGTTGATAAGCAGAGGAGAAAATACCACTGAATTATTTTTTGTTGAACTATTTACATGTATGTCGTATTCGTATGATTTTTCGATCTATACGATAATATGCGGGGTGGGTAGTTGTGCAATGAGAAATCCAATGCAATTCGTGTCACACTATAATTTTAAATCAACACTTGTAATCAATGTTCAGGAAAATACGATACGAGAGGATAGTCCCAAGACGTCGTCACTTGCCGCAGTTTGCATATAACTCTCCATTTCTCCCAGTGTTGACCTCTTGATTCTACCAAAGCGCGCCATCGATGGTCGATGTCGCGGTGGATGGAAGTCGATGGTTCGCTCGCTTTCGTTTCATTTTAAACATCCATACTCATGACCGGATGCGACATATAGATAATTTACAGTACCAGTAAGCCAGAAATTTTGTAAACAAACCGACTTGTACTAAGTTATACGAAGCATAAACAATCTTACCAGTTTAAATAACACGACTACAAAATTAGTATTAGGACACTAACGAACATTTATAGGTAGGTATGGGTTATACCACAACATTACGAAAAACTGTCGTTTAGTATTGTGGTACCAGAAGTATAGGCTTACAACATTTGGTCCACCCGCCATCTTGAATGACAAGTTCCTATCTTGACTGTTAATAAATATTTTTTATTCAGAAATTTGTAAATTGATAGATAATGCTAGTATACCGTTTTATTATTAATGTAACAGAAGATTCCTCTCAATATTCTGAGAACAGGAGTGGTTCTAGTGAATAACACTGAGAAATGGTTTGATATTCTTTCTTACATTTAATAATAAATTAAATACCCGTACGTAAGCCAGTGCTTTTATTTTAAACTTCGGAAAAAATGTTCAGAAACCCTGATGTTTATTTACAAAATTTATATTTTATCGTGGCGCAGACTTTAGTAAGATTGACAGACATTAATACCTACTTAATAAAATTAGTATTAAATATATCTGAGAATCTAGTGTATAGTCTTGTGGATTAACCAACTTGTCCTGATTTGAACGCTAGTGCACTAGCATTGAATTCATGTTTATAGATTTATGTACATATTTGTAACTATTTCTACCATACCTGCAAGAGATCTGGCGTGAAGATATACATACATACAATACATGCATACTCGCTCGGCACTGAAGGAAACATCAATAAGAAACCCGCAAGTACACAGCTCTTTCGAAATATATTCTACATCATATTTCGAAATATCTGCGCCTAAAATAAGGATTTAGGAAGGAAACTGGATTGTGGAGGACTGACGACAATGGCTGTGTGTCAAAATATCTTCGTCAAATCATTAGGCATAGGTAGTGGCCCGTCAGTCCAACTTCTCACCAATCCTAAAGGATTAGGAAACATAATAACGCTAGGAAGATACATTGTTTCTATGCCGTATTAAATTGAGCTTAAGTCAAAGTGTAAACAGAGAAAACATTAGTTTTCGAACATACGAATCCGTAAACGAAGGCCAAGTCTTTTCTACATGCCTATAGTATATGTTAATAACAGTCTCCTTGTTCGTAGAACGCATAGACTAGAAATACTTTTTCTTCTGTGAATTAAGTGCAAAAACTACTCGGTCCAGGTTCACCCATTTTCACCAAGAACAACGCTCCGATAACAAGAAACTTAACAATAGCAGAATATGAAACGTAACACTACTATATAAGTTAATAAAAACAACAACTTTAACAAAACTAATTAAGAAATAGTGACAGCCTCCTGTGGCAAAGCGGCCGAAACGCTCGCGTCTATGTCTATCTTAAAAGTAAAAAATGGCGAATATAATCCGGATAAATGCAAAAGTTATAAATTCTTCATACTTTGTATATTAAATTAACTGTTCGCATTCACTGGGAACAATAATAAGGCGTCCATGCTTTGAAATTCACTACGATAATAGGTATTTTATATTTAATTTTTTTTTTATATTAGTTCAGCATAGTGGCCCCTCTTTGCCTGATGGTAAGCGAAAGAGGAGCCCAAATCGCAACTGCAACTGACAGCATACTACATCCCGCATCCTGTCAGTTGACGCTGCCATGCTGACCCGAAAAATGCTTCTTCACGCTTCGTTTGAAGGATTCCATATTGTAGGAAGGAGGGAACACATGTGCAGGCAAGGCGTTCCACTTTTTGATGGTACGACAAAGATAGGAGTTGCCGAACTTTTTGGTACGCGAAGAGATATTCTCAACCGTGGAACTATGACATCGCAAGCCCGCACGTGTGGTTCTATGACGGAAGGGTGAGGGTGGGATAAGGGAAAACAGTTCTTCAGAGCACTCGCCATGGTAAAGGCGGTAAAATACGCTTAGAGAGCCTATGTCCCTACGGAGTTGAAGAGGTTCTAGGCTTTTAGTGACCTCTCCGTCGTCAATTATGCGGATAGCCCGTCGCTGCAACCTATCGAGAGCCTCAAGAAGATACTGTGCGGAGCCGTCCCAGAGATGCGAGCAGTACTCCACGCAGGCCTGTGTCTTATAAAGCAGACAAAGTTGGTCCGGCGTGAAGAACCGGCGCACCCTGTTCAGGACTCCGAGCTTTCTTGAGGCTGTTGAGATAAGGCTCTCGATGTAATAACGCTGGTTAAGGTCGCAATGAATACCCATACCCAGCATGTTTAGGCTATCACGCATACTGAGGGAAGCACCCTGAAGACTGGGAGTGGGAAGGAAGGGGGACATTTTTGTTGTAAACGCGCAAACCTGAGTTTTCTCGGCATTAAACTCAACCAGGTTATTGGAACCCCATTTACTAATGAGATCCAAAACCCGATTCAGTTAAACGACAAGACTCTCACGCCTCTCACCGATTTCTGTCCGACCAGCACCAGGCCGACCGAAATATCGCCCATGGACCGTACTGTCATCTGCATAGCAATGAATATTACCAAGTGGCAGCATGTCATTGATATGCAGAAGAAAGAGGGTGGACGATAGAACGGAGCCCTGTGGGACACCGGCATTCACTGACATGAACCGCGAAGCGCATCCATCTGCAAGGACGCGGATTCTACGGTCATGCAGGAAGCCAGCAATCCAATTACAAAGCTGGAGGGGCAGACCGTATGCCGGAAGTTTGGAGAGAAGTGCTTTGTGCCAGACCCGATCAAACGCCTTGGCGATATCTAGGCTGACTGCCATGGATTCGCCATATTTATCGATTGCCTCCCCCCAGAGGTGCGTCACATACGCTAGAAGATCACCCGTTGATCGTTTCGGTCTAAAACCATACTGACGATCATTGATTATGGAGTGATCTTCTAGGTAACGGATCAATTGTTTGTTAAGGATCCGTTCCATGACTTTGCACAACACTGAAGTTACGGCAATGGGGCGGTAATTCGATGGGTCAGAACGGTCTCCCTTTTTGGGGACCGGCTGCACATTAGCCTCTCTCCAAGCATCCGGAACGGAACCGGTCGAATACGAGAGGCGGAAGAGGCGCGTCAGCACCGGAGACAACTCCGCTGCACATTTTTTAAGAACAATCGCTGGGATACCGTCAGGACCACTGGCTTTTCGGACATCGAGTGACTGTAGTTCAAAACGCACATCGCGCTGCCTGATGTGGATATCAGACATAACGGATCCACTGGAAGGTATTGTTGGTGGTTGCGTGCTACAGTCATCGATCCGGGAGTTAGCCGCAAAGAGGCTGGCCATAAGATCAGCTTTCTCCTGCGGCTGATGAGCCAGTGAGCCATCAGGGCATCGCAGCGGTGGCAGCGAGGGCTGGCAGAAGTTGGCCTGCACGGCTTTGGCCAGTCGCCAGTAGCTACGCGATCCAGTAGGGTGCGCCACTAGTTCCGTGCCGACTCGTGTAACGCGCTGGGCGTCCGCTCTTATGTATGCTCTCTTGCAGATCTTGGTGGCAGTGTTGTAGGCTGATTTGAGTGAGTTAGTATTCGGATCTTTAAGGGCGCGACCCCTGATCCAAGCGCGATACGCCGCCTGTTTGTTACTAACGCGCTGCCCCCATGGGACGGAAGCAAAGTAGTCGCGCATACCGTCCCAATCTGCTGACGAGTAGTGCCAGACACGCCGCCCAACCTCTGTGGGTTGTGGCGGAATCACGCTTGGCACTGTGCTGGATACTAGGCAGTGGTCAGATGTGCCCAGGGGCGCCCCGACCTCAACCCGGTAGCCAGCAGGGTGGGTGGTCAGCAGTAGATCTAGCAGAGAAGGCTCCTGACCAGCAACATCAGGTATTCTGGTGGGTTGGTGCACCAGTTGCGTCAGGTTGTGCGAAAGAGCGAACGCGTGGGCGGTCCTTCCTGCATGGTTAGTTGTGGAGGATCCCAACCAGGAGTCGTGGTGAGAGTTAAAGTCCCCCAAACATACCATCTCTGCAGTAGGATACCGCTCCTGCGCTTCATCTGCCGCCCGACTCATGTACTCAAAGAGCCGAGTTGTCTCCGTGTCCCTAGTATGGGGTCGGAATAGGCACATGTAAATACGGCTCTGAAGGCCCAGGTTTACATGCACCCAGAGGACAGGAAAGGAGGAATCCTCTAGGCAGCGCAGACGGCGACAACATACATCCGAGCGGACAAACAAACAGACCCCGGCTTTAGCGAGGAAATTCTCCTCAAGCACATAACCGGGATACTGGAGGTAGGACGTGTCCGCTGGACGCTGAATCTGTGTCTCCGTCAGGAAGATCATGGCGGGCCGTGCCGTCTCTAGGTGTTGGTGGACGGCATTAAGGTTAGAGTGGAGTCCGCGGATGTTAGCGAACTCAACCTTGAACAGGGTGGTGGGGGAGTGCACCGCTGTTAGACCATCTTTTCCTATTTGCGCTGTCATGAGTAATGTAAAGAACGGAAGCGTGAAGCGGGAGAGAATTGCCACGACATTGGGGAAGAAACGCGGTGGACTGTTTCTCCATTAGTTTGTCAACAAAGGAGCTGTGCTGATCCGTCGGACGGAAGGGCCCCCGAACCCCCCCCCCCCCCCCCCGGAAGTAGTCGCCGGGTCCCCACCATCCGGTCACCAATCGGCTCGACGATCTACCCCGAGATTATGCGCGGTATGAAAGGGCACCCTCTCAAGGTGGTTAGTCTTGATTGGGCCCCTGTACTATACCGCGGGCGGCTAGCGGAACAACCGTTTCAACGGGTCTTCCTGGCCGACGGGTCAGCTCAGTCCTTCTGACAATGGATAGACAGAATCCACCACTGTTCCCGCAATATCGCGTCAACAATCCCCCGAGCACTGGTTATACACCAGCTGATCCCGAAACGCGACGTACTCATAGGTACGCCACTTCACGGGTGTTTCGCCGTGTGTACGGTGGTAGCCACCCAGGCGGGTATTTACCCTACCACCGGCTGAGATGCTGGAACGTCAGGAAATCCCATAGTCGCCTCTTACGACACCCAGGGGAAGAGAGGGGGCGGTGATTTTTAATATTCTTTCTCCGTCACCGCACGGATAACGCTCACAAACTGACAAAATTTTACGTATAGAGTACTTATTTAAATTAACGTCATGTTTATGTGGTTTAATGAAAACATGACGGGATTTGTTATCGCAATTCCATTACTAAAAATTATAAAGTTACGTAATAATGGCCTACAAAGACGAAATAGAGCAGTCCTCGCGGATTTTTTTTTATACAACGTCGGGAGGCATACATGCATACGGCCCACTTAAATTTTTCAAGAATATATCTATAAGAAGGTAAATTAATCAATCAATAAGAAGAGCACTTCCACAAACGTCACTGTGAAAACAGACGAGAAAAGAATAATAACAAAAAACAATTTTTGGGACTATGAATCCGCCACCTACCCTTTGTAGTGTAATAACTTTTTGAAAAAAGTATCTTTTAATGTGGCAAATTGTAACAAATGTATAATAAAATGAGGTCGACTATACTTGTTTTCTTTTCTGTTTTTATTGCATGTGAACCTGTGTGCAGGTGAAATCTGATATATAAATATACACGTTTTTCAATAATTCCAACCCACTGTTTCGTATAATGCAAAACAAATGGACAGACAGCATGGACTGTTACAAATTAGGAATTGGATCCCGTTAGCACCCATAAATCCCTACTACTAGAGTATGTATGAATAACTCCCCGCCAAATCCCTGCGGGCTAGGCAGAGTGAACCGAGCGCCACATGACTCGATCCTTACATACACTCACTTTAACATTCATCGCTCTTCTCATACTACTACTACTAGAGTGATCCTAAAATTATCAATTTGGCTTTCATTCTATAACTACGCTAGTTAGTAACGGTGATTATTTGTAGTACCATATTTATTTATTAATAACAAACATAAAAAATCATATATTCTGAATGAAATGTTTATTTGTGTCAAGTCTCTATTTATCGTAAATCCATTAATCTACAACAACAAATAATTTTAATATACTATTTAAGCACTTTCGCAATAATACTACTAGATAACGTCACAGAATATTTTATGACATCTTCAAATATATTGAAAATAAAAATTCATAATTACGCCTTCTGTGGACGTACAGATAATGTAGCAATGTTAAACATGAAAAATTCCATTCAGGAACGATAGGCAGAATGTTTTCTTGGGCTCCGAACCAAAACGGTTAAAGGCTATGTTGCATTGGCACGCTTTTCATCGCTACGCTTGCGCCACTATGCTTCTGTTTTACGTACCACGTCGGAAGGGTAACAACGTACGGCCGACTTTATGTGAAGTGGTTACCGAGACTCTCCATCGCCAGAGCCTACTTTGTTAACAAGAGGGGCCTTACCTATTTGTTATTATATTTGCACGTGCAGACGAGGTTTACTTTGACTCTAAAGATGAGCTACTTACACCCAAAACTCTTCAAAACTTCCACTTGGCTTCTCGATAGCATGCTTCCCCTCGCGCCATTCACTGCCATCTTCTAACCTAGTCATCCAACCTAGGTTACCTAGATATTGCGAATTTTAGTATTATCTTCCAACCAGGGGTTACGGATATGAAATTCTTTCGGATTATATGTTAGTTTCGGATAGTTACCTTAACCGCAAAACAAAATGCATTAATGACGTGTAGGTAAATGATGTAGGTAAATGACTTTATTTCTACGTTATCATTTGGTACATAAAATTAATCATGGAAGTAATTATTGTAACTCCTCATTTCAAGACTTATCTAAAATATAAAAATTGTATTTTCTGTTATTATTATTTTTTATACGACAAAGGTGGCAAACGAGTGTACGGCCTGCATGATGGTAAGCAGTCACCGCATCGTATGGACATTTGCAACACCAGTCACGCAAGAGTGACAGCGTTGCCGACCCTGTAACAATTTCTTCACGCCTTTCTTAAACAACCCCATGTTGTAGTCCCTTGGGAAAAACTCGGCAGGCGAGCTCATTCCACTACTTAATAGTTCTTGTTAGAAAACTTCTCTGGAATCGCATAGTACGCGACCATTGTGGCGCCAGTGTATTAGAATGAACTCGCAGCCGTCGGCGATGTAACCGTGCACTATCGTGTTGTTTAGTGTTAGTAAGAGGTAAATGGATGGCCGACAAACACACACATGCCTTTATTTTAAAGTTGGTAAATAGAGACTCTATAGAAATAGTTGTTAAAGCCATACTTCCCACGATGTTACGCTTCCTAGTAAAAGCCTAATAAATTAACAAACTTATTTGTGCCACGCAGTATGGTCGATAAAAAACTAGGGGACTTAAAAGCAGGTAGGAAGTTCAGTTGGAGTCAGACGATGGGGAGGGCAGAGAGCAGTTGGACCGGACCTAGTTGGAAGGTCGATTGGGAGGTGTGTTGTGTCTAAGATCAGGGGGTGTGTTACACGGTTTCTGGAACAATTTGTGATTTAACAACAGATTCGGTAATGAGTTTCGCGTAAGATGTTTTAATCAGAGTCAAGTTTTTCAGTACATTTTATATCGATTGTTACTGTAAGCTTTATTAAAATAGAAAATAAAAATAAAAATTTGACTAGATAGACGAGACAGTATCAGCGATCATGCGTCTGTTATTCGATAGCAGTACCTACATCACATCATGCGAGAGCTAAATTCTTAATCCGGTTGAACAAAGCTTAGTAGCATGTTTATATATCGTATTTCTTGAAATTGTTTGTGTTTTACAGCTTATACATTTGCACTATGATCGTTTGATATTATTTTAATTTTTCACAATGTAGGTCCATAACAAACAATGAATAGCGTACAAATTTAGTATATTATTTGCTTTGGCAATTTAGTTTTTAGGATGTCTAAACATCGGAAGCGAAACTACAATAATTTTATAAAGGGTTAGGATAGGGAGGTTTTTTTTTTTTATACAACATCGGGAGGCATACAAGCATACGGCGCAGCTGTTATAAAGCGGATACCGTAGCCTATTAACGCTTACGATATATTATATTAATAATCACTCGCGCGACGCCTCCTCTGCTGCTTACACAGCAACTCCTTAAGAGCTTACTGGTGACTCACACAACAACCCTCCAAGGAGTTGTTATTAGGCTACGGTACGAAAAGCGATACAGGGTTAACAATGTTTTGCTGGAGCCTCCTTTTAAGCAAATACGATGCATATGTTAGGAGATTTCGCTCTCCTTATGTCTAAAATAAACATATTCTTTAAAAACTGTGTCTGTGTATGCATATGATATACAAACCTCCTCATCAATACAACATGTAATTCAACATATTTATGAGACAAAAATTAAATAGAGAAACACAAAACTAGTGGTATATGAAAAGATAGTTGAAAGGAGAATGAGAGTGAAATCCAACAAAATGCTGTGGGAAGCACAGGGAGGATTTCAAAATGGAAGAGGATATACTTTTGGATAGATCTTGTCTAAAACCTATGTGTAAGTACGCATCAATGTCATCATAATCTAAAGTACCTATCCACTTTGTCAATTTAGATTTACATTCATGGTGAGTATTACAGTAAATATTAATCTCTCTATTTATATTGCTGAATAAGGTCCCAGAACGAATATCATATTGTCTGCTAGTGAATACAGTTTTAGTTACAGATACGTGTACAACATCATATTTCCTTCTTTTTCTTTCTTTCTATTGTAGATTTATATGTAACTTTTTTATGTTTTTAGGTAATGATTCTCAAGAAATGTAATTTACGAACTGATAGTAAATTACTTATTTGATATAAACTAGTAGTAGAAAATTTCGGTTTTTTATAATACGTACATCATCTTTATTTTTTGAGCCCTTTCCACGTCTAGAAAGTTTGCCTTTGCAGCCCCACCCCATGTCGGTAGACAATACGAAATTACCGAGTGTACCAGATCAATGCATTTGGTAGGTTATCACCTGTCAAGTTTTAGAAGGTTTTTCGGTGGTTGACAGGATTGGGTATATTTGTTAGTGCTAAGTGCCTCGGAGATTTAAATATCCATATAAACTTCCGGATTCGCTTACCAATTTGATCTATTTGAGGGTGGTGCCAAGACAATTTTTGTCTATACTTTTTTTATTTATTTATTTTATTTTATGCACTATGTACAGAGTTTAACATAAGCCTGAAATATATAGACCCTGTAAGGGTATTGCAACATAATATAAGTTATTCTATTAACATTATTTCATCAAAATTAAATAATATTTAATTATTAACAACAATTAATATTAGAAAATAATCAGAATTATAATATAATAGTAATAATTCAATATGATGTTCACTATAACTTAATATGATTTATGCTGGTTATTTATTTATTAATTCATAGCAGCCCAACATATTTATTTTATTCTATGTCATACATGTCATAATACAAGTATGTCTCTTCTTATTTCAAATGTTTTATATTGTGTTATCCTTCATAAATTCGTCTATGTTATAGTAACATTTATTAATTAATAGTTGTTTCAATTTTATTTTAAATATTGTATCTTTTAGCTCAGTTTTTAATATGTTTGCCAATTTATTATAAATACAACGGTACTGTGGACTGCTCTTGTATAATTCCATTTTAGGTGTCGGAAGTGCCAATTTCCTTTTACGTCTCGGATTTTTGTCGCATATATATAAATTGATATTTTTTTCTTACAAACATTGCTATCTCCAATATATAGATGGCAGGTAAGGTGAGGACCTCGAATGATACAAAACGCGGTCTGCAACTATCCCTTCGCCTTATATTTGCGATAATTCGTAAGCATTTCTTTCGAAAAATAAAAAGGTCTTTGGCGTCTTTGCTATGGCCCCACATAATTATGCCGTACCAGAGCCAAGCGTGTGCATACGCGTAATATGCTGTTACTGCTCAATTCCTCTTGGTGTAACTTTTACATACATCATACTCTACTATATATACTCTACATATACTCTAAGGGCGTACGTGAATTTAGCTAATTTTACTATGATATTTTCTATAGGTATGCTTTTTCCAGTTCAGATGTGAATCCAGTATTGCCAAGATGTTTACAGTCATCTATGTCTAACGTAGCTTTTGTTATTTTTAGGTCTAGTGGTAATTTCTAATAGGGTTTAAACTGGATTAATTTCATTTTACTGTGATTTATTTCGAGGTTATGAAATTCAAGCTATTGTTTGATACAATTAAATGTTTGTGTTCTTAAGCTGTTCCTACTGAGACAGTTATTAAGGATTTGAATAGAGAGATATGTCATCAGCGAACAATATACTTAGTGTGTTGCTTACTTTGGGGAGATCATTGATACTCGTATAAATTAAAAAGAAGATTCAACCTAAGACACTTCCTTGTGGGATCGACCAATTTGTTTTAGTAATGTCAGATCACACTTGTTGTATCTCACCCGTGTTTTCGTCTACATGCTCTATCTGTACGCATTGCTCCCTGTCTCCTAGATATGCTCTTACCCACTCATGGACATCGCCCCTGATGCCCACTCCATTTAGTTTATATAACAGAATTTCGTGGGACACTCTATCATAGGCCTTGGTCATATCAAGCAGCAATCCAACTGCATAGTTTTTGTCTCTAATATATGTCACTATTTCTTGCATATACTCGTACATATACTTAGTCTGGCCATAAATACTGTTACAATTAAAAATAAACAAAATATTGCATTTGAATTTGGAATCTGTCATTTTTATATGATTGTTCATTGTGTTTTCTCATTTTGGCGCCAATACATTATACAATATTTTGCGATATTAAAATGGAGTGGGTGATAAAGAGAACCGAATCGCTGTGATTGCATGACACAAAGTAGGTATGGAACCAAATGCAAATTTTAAAACTCTCCATACGCTTGGCATTAGTAAAATGTTTGTGTACCGGGCTATTAATATGTACAATGAGACCTCCTCTGTTTGTGACAGAAAAAGATCTGGCCGTCCACGTAGTGTTCGTATGAAAAAGGTGGTCAAAGCAGTAAGGGAAAAATTCGAAGAAATCCTGTCCGAAAGCAAATGATTTTATCTCTATAGATGAAGATAGCGCATAGAACCATGTCGCGAATTTTAAAATATGACTTAGGATTTGCAGCCTATAAGAGACGTACTGGTCATTTCTTAACTGATAATTTAAAAAAGAATAGGGTGGTAAAACCGAAACAACTACTGAAGCGGTACGCAAAGGGAGGTCACAGAAAAATTTTGTTTACGGATGAGAAATTTTTTACCATTGAGCAACATTTTAACAAACAAAATGACCTTATTTATGCTCAAAGCTCTAAGGAAGCTTCCCAATTAGTTGACAGAGTGCAACGGGGGCACTATCCGACTTCAGTGATGGTTTGGTGGGGAGGCACAGGGTATTAGCTATGAAGGAGTGACTGAGCCATACTTTTGTGAAAAAGGTATCAAATCATCGGCACAAGTGTATCAAGATACCATTCTTGAGAAGGTATGAAGCCCCTTAACAACACCATGTTCAATAACCAAGAATGGTCCTTCCAGCAAGACTCGGCGCCGGGTCATAAAGCTCGACCTACGCAGTCTTGGTTGGAAACGAACGTTTCGGACTTCATCAGAGCTGAAGGCTGGCCGTCGTCTAGTCCCGATCTTAATCCGCTGGATTATGATTTATGGTCAGTTTTAGAGAGTACGGCTTGCTCTAAACGCCATGATAATTTGGAGTCCCTAAAACAATCCGAACAATTGGCAGTGAAGAATTTTCCCATGGAAAGAGTGCGTGCTTCTATTGATAACTGGCCTCAACGTTTAAAGGACTGTATGGCAGCCAATGGCGACCACTTTGAATAAGCTTTTTATATTTTTAATTGTTTTATATTTATGTATTAAACTAACACACTGTAAAAGTAATAAATGTTATTTGCAATAGATTTTTTTTTTCTTTGTTTCAGCATTTATGGCAAGACTAGGTTATACAGCTAGGATCGTTGATCGCTTTTCCCGAAAGCCGTATTGGTCCTTATCTAGTATATCATACTTTTCTGAGAAATTACAAATTCGGTTCGCCATTGTTTTTTCAATTATTTTCGCAAAATTTGGAAGTAATGAAATTGGTCTGTATTGGCGTATGTCTGTTGATTCTCCGTTTTTAGGGCAGGTTTGATAATTGCAACTTTTAGTCTGGAAGGGAATTTCTTCTCCTTATACGACTGATTTGTTATCTTCGTTAATGGAGGTGTTAATTCTTTCGCGCAAGTCTTAATCAAAGTGACAGGCAACTCATCTACACCGCAACTATGCTTATTAGGGAGAGTTTGTAGGATTTGTGAAAGGTGGTGAAGATTACCGGCTCACCTCTTGATATGTGTGCTGCAAGTTTGGTTTAATCTATTAACGGATACAAAATATTAGTTTAGTAAGTTATCGTCGAAATCGTTTCTTCTGTGCTTATTTGGGATTGATCTAACAAAGCCTGTTGCGATGGCGTGCCGGTAATTTTTTGCTGTCTGTTGTTATTTTCTATATTTTTTCCGTTTTATTTTTATTTATTAATTCCCAACACGTTCTACATTTCCATGATAGTTTGTTTTTTGGTGTCATTATATATAATCGCTGTGGATATACATCAGCGCATAGTAGACACTAGACAATATACTTTTTTACATTTATTACATGTTAAATATTGTTTTCCCAAGTTTGGTTTCTTACCTCCAATTCATTTACATTGTAGCGCCATCTTTTAGTACAAGCTGACGCAGGTCTAAAGATACCGCTACTTTCTCACGAGATGTCGCCTTAGATATGCCTTGAATACAATAGTTAATTACTCGCACCAGAGATGTTGCTATATGATCTCGCTGTATAATCATCTCAAACATATACTCCGGTGGTGTTGCTATTCCACGAACGATGGCGCTTTTTTAATGTGTAGAATAGTGGATCTTAATGCACTCACATTTAGGTCGAGATTTGTAATGTCAGTATTTTTATTAACTTAATTCGAAATTCACTAACCGTCACTGTAGTTGATTTTTTTTTCATTTTAAGTCAATAAATGTGCTGTTTAAACACTGTATAATATTAGTTTAGAGTTAACTCGATATAATTCGCACATGCACAATTGGTTTTGACAGTTTCTTGAAGATTAAATCAATATATCATGAGTCTTAGTACACTTTCACTTTACGAAACTTAAAGTAATTTTTATTACTTCTAGAAAATAACATTTGCACTTGCTTATTAGTCCATGAGTCACACATTTATTGTATAATTAACACTTATTATACTATTTTTAACTAATTATAGGAATCGCACCTAATATTCACATGACGCGTGGCGCCATCTACTACTTTATTTATGATTGGACAGTTACATAAATAATTTAATATATTACTACGTTCATATATGTTTTGTTGTCATAAATAAATAAGAAGTATATGAAAAGATAGTTGAAAGGACAATGAGAGTGAAATCCAATAGAATACTGTGGGAGGCAAAGGGAGGAATCCGAAATGGAAGTGGACGTACTTCTGGATGGATCTTGAGAGAGCATTTGACATGGTTATGTGAAAGGAAGTATGGGAGACATTGCCGAGATATAGGGTTAGTGCACTCTTCCGTACTGTGCAGTCCACGTACAAGAATTGTTCAGCACGTGTGCGGCTGGTTCTACGAGTATGTCAAAATTTGTGTCAAGCACGGTTGCATGCTGTCTGCTCGGCTGTTCATCCTGTATATCGATAGTTGCCTGCAGAGAATAAAGTCAACGAATGCAGGATTGTACATGGGTGGCCTAATACTGAACTGTTTTCTTTTTTGGCTCGGGTTTATCACTGTTACGTCCCGTTGACTGCTTTATATTTGGGATGTCGTTTCTTCGGTAAATTAACGTTTTCTCTCGCGAGTAATAAATATATTTAAACATTACATTTCTTCAATCACTATATATTAACCACTAGCCAACCACTATGAATTATGAAACGTTACTGTTAACAACTAATTGTAACAATTATATTTATCTCTTACATCTCTGAAACATTCTTATTTATTCTTATACACGAGGTCTATCTACATAAATTTATCGCGCTTATCAATCGACACGTTCTGTGTCGGCGCGATACAGACGATGCTGTGTTATTAGCAGGAACACCAGCTGAACTGCAAACAATAGTAGTAAATTATATGGAGAAGGGTAAGCCCTTCTCCATATAATCTACCGAATGCGAAGAAAACAAAGATGACAAGAGACGAAACCAGAACCAATGGAAGGGTTACGGTTTATGATGAAGAATTGGAACAAGTGGATGAGACTGTGCATCTTGATACGCTATCCGAAGCGATGAAAAGTACACCGCTAATATGGAAAGACCAGCGAGTGCTGGGAATAGTGTGAATGAAAAGTTGGGAAATTTTCATGGCAGTAAAAGCTTGAGCCAGAAGGCTCCAACGCTAACTTATGGACGCGAAAACTAAGTAATGTAGAAAGAGCATGAAAGTAAGATAAACGCGGTCGAAATACGAGCGTTGCGCAACCTTTTGCATAAACCGCGTTCGTTGTTAAAATAATATTAGAAGGTGAAATTAAAACCCCTAGAAACCAATGTACGTGATTAAGAAGAGCTATGAATCTTGAAAGAAGTTAATGCGATGCCTAACTCTCTGCCTACCTCGCAAGGGATTTGGCGTAAAGTAATATATCGACGCCCAAAGGCACTTTATAAATTGCCGCCAAGTTGTAGAAAAATGTCATATGATTTCAATGTACCGTTTCCCAAATAGTCCTTGATTTAAATATTTCTTTCACGGGCAACTTTTCCTTCTAGCCAATTTTGAAAAACTTCAGTATGACTCCTGTATGTATTTACCTGTTACATTATATGTCGTTATTTGTCTGTGTATACCCATTTTTTATTTACCCGACCGGAAAGCACTGGATCACTACGTTGACTTCATAAATAACATAATACGACAATAAATTTATGGCGTAAACAAATACGGGTATGTACCAGTATGAGAGACGTGAACAGATGGCATAATTATAAAGTATGATTATGATCCTTAAATGTACGAGTATTTAATATAAAAATGCTGTCTTAATTTACCTAGCACATGTTTTAGGAGTCAAGTGGTTTTGCACGTTAAGTAACCGCGAAATTAAACGCAGGATACAGAATGCTGAAATTTCACATAACTGTGACACCTCCATCATAATCTCAGATTACCTCAGAAGATAGGTAACGTATGTGTGCTTTTTGCCGTGTTTATAAAAAAAGACACAAATAGGAATTATTGTTTATTATGATTGTTTCAGTTTTGATCCATTATTACATTAATTCTGTGTTCCACTAATGCAAGTGATTTCGTCATCATTTTACAATAAATTTAAATCAAACTGCTACCAATGGTGCTGTGGAGATACATTTCAATATTAAATTATTAAATCCGCTTAGTTGAGGATATCGGGAAGGTTGATAACAGGGGTGGGGAGAACGGGTGTGCCCACAATTACGGGCTCGGGAATGATCACGGGTTCAGGGACAATCTCGGGCACCACAGGGGTGGGGATGACAATCTCGGGGTTGACTCCGGGCAATACAGGGGTAGGGAGGACAATCTCGGGGTTGACTCCGGGCAATACAGGTGTGGGGAGGATAATATCATGGTCGACTTCGGGCAACACAGGAGTAGGGACGATGACGGGTCCAGGAATAATGGGGACATCGGCAATGACGGGAGGAACGCCGGAAGCCTGCTCCTGGTTGATGTTCAAGATGATCTGAACAAGAGGAGCGCTGCTGGCTTCAGGGGCAGCAACGGGGCCAGGGACTACAGCGACTGGGCTAGGGTCAATGACAACTGGGCTAGGGGCAACGACAACGGGAGTAGGGTCAATAGCGACATCGGGTGTAGGTTGAATAGCAATACCGGGAGGTAGGATGGGAGTTTCGACGATGGCGGGTCCAACGTGAACTGGACTGACGGCACCGATAAGTTCCATCAGCTGTTGTTCAAGGAGAGCGGCGGTGGCTGGGTCGGTGCTGGGGCTCTGGATTGCGGCAATAATCGCTTCCAGTTGAGCGTCCTCAGCCAAGTGAGGTTTGTTGACTGGGCTGGCCGCAGCCACGGCAACCAAGGCGACGAAAGCGACGAAGAATTTCATTTTGAATCTGTAATGAGTGACATAAATCTTTTTTGTAAAATTAAACCTCATCTATATACATGCCCTAATATGTGTATGATTACATTTACCCATAATGCCGTCTTGTTGAAAACATAATGTTAAATTGTCAGTTACATTTGTAAGTTTCCTGTGCAAATATAACACATTCTATCCACTTCTGATGCTGCAAATTTTAATTGTCTACGGTAACTGCTTACCATCAGATAAATCGTGCCCTTATTTTCCACTTTAATGGTATAGAAATCAATCTATATCTTGTACTAATTGTTAAATTCCTCTACCGGTCTACACCACTTTCACATGGAGTAGAAAAACAAATGAATGAATGAATGAAACCTAGGTCTACATGTGGTAGAGCCTAAGATGTGAACCAGCCAGTGAATGTGACTACCGTTAAACCTTGTGAACATGTTGCGATGGTGGCAATGAATTACAATGTAATATCTATTACAGTTGCATAGTAATATATGCTAACAATATTTCAGCAGACTAACATGTCATGCGAATACATTATGAAATCTATTTATTCTTCAAAATAAATAAATAGCTATTTTTTATATAATAATTAATTCTATATACTTACATATTATAGCTTCTAATACGAACCAACTTATGTAGTTCAATACATATGTCTCTCTTTTTATATCCAAGATTCGGTTGCTGTTATCAATATTTAAAGATTAAAATATGATAATTTAAAATTACCGGCGTTGTAAATTTTGACTTAATTGTCTATGTCTATTTTGCGACAATAAATCTATGATTAAATTGTGTAGGTACATACTCTATCTTAGATATCATAAAAACGGTAAAATTCAAACTTAGAAACTCATATGCCAGCTTTATCTATGGTGTGAAAAATTTGATATGTATTAGTGGGGGATAAACAATGTCCTTTGTTTATGATTATACGCACCATAGATATACGTTTAAAACTAAATATTAGGGAACAATTAGAAATTATTAAACATAAAAATTCTAAAATTACTCTTATGAACAAACAGACTGACCTAAGCAACATTCCTCTATTGAATATTTTTTCACTCACCCCATCTACCCCACCCTCAATTCAATATAAGGGACCGCACTGCGAAGGATTTGTCACTTGTAGCATGTTATTCTAACGATTAACGTCTACAGCGGTTGAGGATGCCTCGTGGAAAGGCGAAACACGTGTCGCAACGACGACCAGGCCAGTCGTGGCAGCGACAGTGTGGGGCATGTGGTTTCTGTTCCAGATGGCGGGCGACCGCAGCAGCCGATGGAGAGAATACCAGAGCAGCCATGGCAGCGTCGGCATGTTGCATCTACTAACGGTAGTAGTAGTAGGTAACGGTGGGTCCCGGCCGGCGCTAGGCCGCATGAACTAATTGGTTGCGGAAGCACACAAAGCAGGTTACATCAAATTGCATGTAAATTTGACTTTCGCAAAATAACACCTGAATCTAATAATTATTTACTTAAATGCCTGTAATAGGAGACTACACTCTCCTTTATTTCTAAAATAAACATAATCTTTTAAAATGATATTGGGGATTGGCGTCTGTGTATTAATATGCCATATAAGCATGCCACCATCAATACTACATGTAATTCATCATATTTATGAAACAAAAAGTTAAATAGAGCAACATAAAACTAGTGCAACAACATGAAAAGATAGTTGAAAGGAAAATGAGAGTGAAATCCAATGGAATGCTGTGGTTGGCACAGGGAGGATTCCAAAATGGAAGAGGATGTACTTTTGGATAGATCTTGTGTAAAATCTATGTGTAAGTACGCCATAATTTAAAGTACCTATCACTTTGTCAATTTAGTTTTACATTCATGGTGTAACTCATGATGTAAGTAATACAGTAAATATTAATCTCTCTATTTATCTTGATGTATAAGATCCCAGAAAGAATGTCATATTGTCTGCTAGCGAATTCAGTTGTGGTTGACAGGATTGGGTATATTTGTTGGTGCTACGTGCCTCAGAGATTTGAATAACCACATAAAATTACGGATCGCTTACCAATTTGATCTATTTGAACCCTCAAATAAATCAAATTGGTAAGCGAATCCGGAGTTTGCTAGCCAAGACAATTTTTGGTCGATCAAGGTACCAGGATGTTCAACACTATATACTTTATTTGTGATTGGACAGTTACATAAATAATTTAACATATTTCTACATTCATATATGTTTTGTTGTCATAAATGAATATTAAATATATGAAAAGTGAAAGGAGAATGAGAGTGAAATCCAATAGAATGCTGTCGAAGGCACAGGGAGGAATCCGAAATGGAAGGGGATGTACTTCTGGATGGATCTTGAAAATTATTTGACATGGTTGTGCGAAAGGAACTATGAACTATGAAAAAATATTGCTGAGACATGGGGTTCACAGTGTTCTTGTGGGGACACAGTAGACGCAAATTGTTGCGTCAGCAGTTTTGCGATGCATATTGGGCGAATGGAATAATCCACCAGTCGCGCCGTCGCCCAGCAACTGAACGGATGTACAACCTGTACATTGGTGACCCCCGACTATTTTTGTGAACTGTGTCGGTCGATACTGAAGTGAAGTGCAGCTACGAGTGGTTGGACGCTGTGCGACTTCCGGATACAGTACACCTCCGGTCAATAGCAAGCGAACATACACAGCTCAGCGCCGCCACCAGCATGCAACCACGCGTTCAGTACCACACTGCCACCAAACGCGGTGTTCAATACCGCGCTGCCGACATCAAGCGGGCGCGGGCATGCACAGCAAAGTACCGCACCGCAAGTAAGCGGGCTCATCTTTAATTAGCAGGTCGTCGTCGTCAGTAACCGAGCACGAGTCAAATGGAAGATACCAGTAAAACAAAAGTGAAATTGTGAAAAAGTATAGTGATTTATTTGTGAAATAGTGAAAATGCAAAAGCGTAAAAGTGATTTTAAAAATAAATAGAATAACCGCGAAAGTGTATATAGACTGGACATTAGTGCAATATCTTCGACTTAGTATAAGCGAAATGTTCATGTAGAATAATGTAGCGTTAAGCGGAGTATTCCCAGTGTGCCACTAGAGACACTAGATTATTGCATTAAAATGTTGGCATAGACCTAAGTCGTTGACATTTTTGGAAGACGCTGCATGTGAGATTATGAAAATATGCTCGTTTTCACAGACGCATACGCATACGCTCATCTAGCCGACATGGGGTATCTGCGCTCGTTTCCACAGACACGAGGTACGATACGCTCATCTAGCCGACATGGGGTATCTGCGCTCGTTTTCACAGACACGAGGTACGATACGCTCATCTAACCGACATGGGGTATCTGCGCTCATTTTCACAGACACGAGGTACGATACGCTCATCTATCCGACAGGGGGTATTTGCGCTCGTTTTGAAAGAAGAGTATGAAATTTATTGGTATATAGATACCTTCGTAGGCGACAAAACTTAGTGCATACGAATCATAAATTTTTGTCGTCCCAACACGAAGTATGCCACATAGCGCGTCTGTTAGTTCAGTTTTATGTTTGAGTATGCAACGACTTAGCGGTATAATACTTAGAAGCGTAATACTTAGCGGCATAAGCAGAGCAGCTTATGAGAATCTAGGCAAAATTGTATGCAAAGAAGAGATTAACGGTAAATATTGATATCATGTAGCATTTTGAAATTGACTCGTTCATTCGATGTATTGAAAATTCCATGTATAGAAAATGTATTATTATGTGTGTTCTGGAGATACAAATAAAGAATCTATCTATCTATCTAATATGTTTTGAACTGAATATGATGTAACTTGTTGATATTTGTTATATACCCCTCCGTACTGTGCCACGTACAAGAATTGTTCAGCATGTGTGCGGCTGGTTCTATGTCAAAATTTGTGTCAAGCACGGTTGCATGCTGTCTGCTTGGCTGTTCATCCTTTATATCGATAGTTGCCTGCAGAGCATAAAGTCAACGAATGCAGGATTAAGCATGGATGGCCTAATAGTGAACTGTTTGCTTTATGCAGACTGTTACGTAATTGAAATATTTGGTTCGGGGTTACCACTGTTACGTCTCGTTGACTGTTTTATATTTGGGACGTCGTTTCTTCGGTAAATGAACGTTTTCTCTCGTGAGTAACAAATATATTTCAACGCTATCCGAAGCGTACATCGCTGATATGGAAAGACCAGTAAGTGCTAGAATAGTGTGAATCAAGAGTTGGGAAAATTTCATGGCAATAACAGCTTGACCCAGAAGGCACAGCTATACACGACGCCGCGCCGGCCCCAACGCTAAATTGCGGACACGAAAACTAAGTAATGTAGAGAGAGCATGGAAGAGGATAAACGCGGTCAAAACGCGAGCGTTGCGCAAAAATTGTGATGTAACACTTCTAAACCGCGTTTGTTGTTAAAATAAGAAGAGGTGTGTTCCATTGGTTGGGACATGTAGAAAGAATGCAGGAAGAAAAAAATACGAAACAGATATACAACGCTAAAGTAGAAATATGTAAGAACCGAGTAAGGCCAAGACTTACCTATTTGTAGAAACAAATGTCATATGTTTTCAATGTACCGCTTCCCAAATAGTCCTTTATTTAAATACATGTTACATACGAGTATGTCGTTATTTGTCTGTGTATACCCATTTCTTACTTACCCGACCGGAAAGCGCTGGATCACTACGTTGACATCATAAATAACATAATACGACAATTAATGTAAATGAAATGGAGTAAACAAATACAGGTATGTCCCAGTGTAGAGACGTGAACAGATTGCATATAAAGTATGAAAATGCTGTCTTAATTTACCTAGCACAAGTTCTAGGAGTCAAGTGGTTTTGCACGTTAAGTAACCGCGAAATTAAACGCAGGATACAGAATGCTGAAATTTCACATAACTGTGACGCCTTCTATCATAATTTCAGATTACCTCAGAAGATAGGTAACGTATATGTGGTTTTTGCCGCGTTTATAAAAAAGACACAAATAGGAAATACTGTTTATTATGATTGTTTCAGTTATGATCCATTATTACATTAATTCTGTGTTCCACTAATGCAAGTGATTTCGTCATCATTTTACAAGAAATTTAAATCAAACTGCTACCAATGGTGCTGTGGCGATACATTTCAGTATTAAATTATTAAATCCGCTTAGTTGAGGATTTCGGGAAGGTTGATAACAGGGGTGGGGAGAACGGGTGTGCCCACAATTACGGGCTCGGGAATGATCACGGGTTCAGGGACAATCTCGGGCACCACAGGGGTGGGGAGGACAATCTCGGGGTTGACTCCGGGCAATACAGGAGTAGGGAGGACAATCTCGGGGTTGACTCCGGGCAATACAGGTGTGGGGAGGATAATCTCATGGTCGACTTCGGGCAACACAGGAGTAGGGACGATGACGGGTCCAGGGATAATGGGGACATCGGCAATGACGGGAGGAACGCCGGAAGCCTGCTCCTGGTTAATGTTCAAGATGATCTGAACAAGAGGAGCGCTGCTGGCTTCAGGGGCAGCAACGGGGCCAGGGACTACAACAACTGGGCTAGGGTCAATGACAACTGGGCTAGGGGCAACGACAACGGGAGTAGGGTCAATAGCGACATCGGGTGTAGGTTGAATAGCAATACCGGGAGGTAGGATGGGAGTTTCGACGATGGCGGGTCCAACGTGAACTGGACTGACGGCACCGATAAGTTCCATCAGCTGTTGTTCAAGGAGAGCGGCGGTGGCTGGGTCGGTGCTGGGGCTCTGGATTGCGGCAATAATCGCTTCCAGTTGAGCGTCCTCAGCCAAGTGAGGTTTGTTGACTGGGCTGGCCGCAGCCACGGCAACCAAGGCGACGAAAGCGACGAAGAATTTCATTTTGAATCTGTAATGAGCGACATAAATATTTTTTGTAAAATTAAACCTCATCTATATACATGCCCTAATATGTGTATGATTATATTTACCCATAATGCCGCCTTGTTGAAAAGATAATGTTAAATTGTCAGTTACATTTGTAAGTTTCCTGTGCAAATATAACACACTCTATCCACTTCTGATGCTGCAAATGTTAATAGACTACGGTAACTGCTTACCATCAGATAAATCGTGTACTTATTTTCCACTTTAATGGTATAAAAATCAATCTATATCTTGTACTAATTGTTAATTTCCTCTACCGGTCTACACCACTTTCACATGGAGTAGAAAAACAAACGAATGAATCAATGAAACCTAGGTCTACATGTGGTAGAACCTAAGATTGAGACTGGCTGGCAGTGAATGACACTACCGTTAAACCTTGTGGACATGTTGCGATGGTGGCAATGAATTACAAATTGATAACTATTAAAGTTGCATAATAATATATGCTAACAATATTTCAGCGGAACTCACATGTCATGCGAAGACATGTGAAATCTATTTATTCATCAAAATAAATAAATAGCTATTTTTATGTAATAATTAATTATAATAATATATTACTTACATATTATGGCTTCTAATACAATCCAACTTATGCACTTCAATACATATAACTCTCTTTTTATATCCAAGATTCGGTTGCTGTTATCAATATTTAGAGATTAAAATTGATATTTTAAAATTGCCGGTGTTGTAAATTTTGACTAAATTGTATATGTCTATTTTGCGGCAATAAATCTATGATTACGTTGTGTAGGTGTACCTACTCTATCTTAAATATTATAACAACGGTGAAATACAAACTTAGAAACTGATGTGCGCCGTAAAAAAGTTCAATTTAACTACAGTAAAAAAAAAAATATGATTTACATGAATTTTACAAACGTAATCAACGAACAAATTTATTCTAGCTAGTACTATAATAGTAGGGTGGGATAGGGTCAAGCTGCATTCGTGAATCTACGCAGAGATTGAAACAAAACAGAGCCTCGTGTGTAAAACAACATTATGCTGAGAAGGCTCCTTGTTGGCAGCCATTACGATACACATATTTTTGTATATTTTCACCAATTTTTCTTTGTTAGCTTTTTATTGTGTGTGTGTGTGTTATCAATCGTTATGCCAATATATACGAGTATTTCTTTCTTTCTAAATAACACCTATTCGGCATAGGTAAAAAAATATTGAAATAGGCCCAACACTTTTCCCAGTTCTTCCAAGTTCAAAAATTCCAAAACCTCAGTTTAATATTACTAGTTTACTCCCCGAATGGTCAAAATTTGGCAATAATCATCTAAATATTAATATGATTGCAGTGACAGTTTCTTTTTCTCCTTTGATTGTCAATCGATTTACTTTATTTTGTTTAGATATTGACTATAGCGCTATGATTAAAACGAAATAACAAAGATACATGACTAGCCTCTAGCGCGAGAGAGTGTCATGCCATTTGCTGTCATGGCATACGGTTCGATTTTACTGCCAAGGCGAGCAAATAGATGTTTCACATCAAAAAAACATCTTTGTGAAAAAAAAAGTTGAACTATGAAAGTAAATTTTAAATTTCGTGAAAAATAATCTTCAAAATATGTTTCTAACATGTTTTTCTACTGACTTCATTTTTATTGCTAATACTAAACATAATTAATAGCTACATAACCAAAGAAAATAGATTAACATACAGAGGAGATAAATGCACTGAACTGTTTTGCATTTAGCTATTTACATATACTTAGGTAATTGAATAAGATTGACATCGAAGATGAACAAGCCAAGTGTTAAATGCCAAATTGAATTCCAAGCAAAACCAGTTAAATAAATATTTTCGGACAAATTACACACCGCCAGCATGCATGCAGCAGTACCTACCTACAGAATGCTGAACAGGCTGATCTCTAAATGCGGCGGCAGCTCTTTTTAGGGTAGATGTACGCCAATTTAATACAATTCGTATTAAAGAAGCCATAGAACGGAACCAAGCTTTTATTCTTTGAGAGAATTTGGTTGCTAGCTATTTTGACTAATAATAATAAAAATGCGCAAAATATTGATATGTAATGTAATAATAAAGATTTTTTTTTCTACTATGACAAATAAATAATTAAAATAATTGATTATATTGATTGCAAAAAGGAAACTGTTATTAGATATACGACGAATTTAAAAATGAAATAATTTAACATTGTCTATTGCCTTGTACTTAAAAATATTTGCATGCCTTTAGAATATAAGGTGAAAATACTGTACCTGCCTACTTGTAACATCTTTGTAATCTGTTGTATGTTCTAGCAAATAAAAAGATATTCTATTCTATTCTATTCTACAAGGCTCCAAAGTTTTCGCCAAAGATCTGTCTATTGGGCAAAGTCAACTGACGAAGCTGAAGATCGACACTGGCGCCATTATTTCTACGAAATCTGAGATTCTGAGTGAGATGAAAAAGTTCTATGACAGCTGTACACATCCTCGGTACGGCCAGGCAACGGTGCTAATAACACAATAGCCTAAACTGACCCGACACTATACCGAAGATATCCCCGACATCAGTCTGTTGTACGTGATTAGTATGGCTCTAAAACAGGTTTAAAAAGGGAAAGTACCAGGTGAGAATGGAATTACGGCGGAGCTTCTGAAAGCGGTCAGAAAACCGGTACTTGTAGTCCTTCAAAAACTATTAAATTTCGCCATACACTCTGGTAAAACACCTTCACCTTCACATTGGGTACTGGACAACAGATACACATACGTAAATACGTCTTCTTTTCATATAAATTCTATATACCGCCACTCGAGTTAGTTTTTATCTTGCACAGTAGTATAAATTCCTAACGGAAGCCGAACTTCAGTTGGCCGATACTAATTATCTGGTATACGAGCAGTATTACCGTTTTTACGATATAGATACGAAAACAAAAAGGAAACGTTATTTCATTATTTGTTTAATTTTCTATCTTTACAGTAGACCCGCGGTAATTCGACAAACATTTAGCAAGGCAGTGTCCGATTGTCCAATTTATCAGACAATGGAGTCATGCCACCATGAATGAAATAACCTGTGGAGAACCCATGACACCAATATTAAGTAGTAATTCACCGGTGCGGGTCGAGGTGTAAAGTAGAATGCCGAGCTCTTATTATTATTATTATTTTTATATATCTTATTCGCAGATCAATATCACGGCACTTACCCCATTGGTCATTAGGCTCGAATCGAAATATTTAGATGCTAGAACACAACACTTTTTTAAGCGCAGTTATGTGTTTTATTGGTGTGTGACTGACACCGACCTCTCGTAATATGGAACTTTTGCAAAAGTAGTAACTCATATGACGACAAATCGTAAAAATTGTGGCTTAAAATCTAGACTAAACAGACTATGTATAGGTAATAGGTACATTGTAAGCAATAAGTCAACATGAGCAGTAATAGTCCAGTGGAAAAAGATTCGACCTAATTATCCGAGAGTCACTGGTTCGAATCCTGATTTGAGCATGTACTTCTAAATTCGTGTACTCAGATTTGTTAACATATTTGTTAATATCACATGCTCGACGGTGAAGGAATATTGTGAGAAAACACGCATATCCAAGAAATTATATTCTGAAAGACGTGTGTCTAACCTAAGAAAAGTCTGGTTTTCCGTCTGGATGTGCCGATCTGAAGGTATATTTAGGTTAAATTTTCGCTAAATCCTTAAGCTTATGTAGCGGATCCCACCAATCCTAATAGATTGGGAAACGGGATAACAAAAGCAGAAAGAAGCAATAAGCCTGGCTCCATAAGTAAACTGAGCAATCGCTCGAATAGGGTTTTGTGTAGCCCGAAAATGTAGGGCGATTTAGCTCAAACCTGTTGTTAAAATAGCATTAAAAACCAGTTGAGAATGCGCAAGCTTTCATTGCCAGAGGAACACCTGGCTCGTCAATTATTTAACAATTCAATTTTTTTTTTTATTTATCGGCCATTTTTTACCATGTTCCTTAAGAACGTTTTTATGCTGAATCCGAATCTGAAGTCAAAATTCGAATATTCGAAAAAGCGACAGACAAACACACAGACAAACGCACAGAAAAACATGTATATTTCATATAGGAACGGTGTTCCTGATTAGAGAAACGATTGTAATTCGGATTACTGTTCTAAACTGCAAACGGACTGTTTGTTTTCATTTTTTGTCGTAAAATCTGATATACAACACATTTATTAAAAATTCCAACACTGCGTCGAATGGTTCAAAAGAAACCGACGGAGAGCTCAGGCCGGTGGCAGAATAATAATAGGACCCCGTTGGCCCTTGTATGAACATCAATCTGAATTATTTTACAGTCTTCCTGATGTAAAGCGGTTAATGTAGCCTATAAACGCTTACAATACATTAAGTATTACTCGTGCGATGCCACCTCTGCTGACACAGCAACTCCTTAGGAGCTTACTTCCTAATATTCGATATAAGGCATCCTGCTCTCCAGCACTTTGAAAAAACTATACAAAATACATTTCTGGGGTTTATTAACTTTATCGTGTAGAGTTTGTAATTTAGCATAAAACAAAAAATGCGTATCTGAACTAGGTAGGTACGTATTGAGCTACGCACTGACGGCAATGTATTTGTATTATTATTATTTCTAAGTAACAAACATTAAAAACACGTAATTCCTGAATGAAATTTTATTTATCTGTCATATTTCTATTTATCGCAAATCCATTAATCCACAATAAGAAATAATTTTCATATACAGTCTAAACACTTTAGCAATATCGTCGCAGAATAGGGTAGACCGAGGCGAATCGGAACAATGGGCGATTCGCGGATCAAAATAAGAAATTCGTTGATATTTTGAATAACGCGTTCACACGAAACGCTAGCGACTGGCGTCTTACGTCCATCCGTAGTGTTCCGATGCTACACTACGGACACTGACTTAGCTTAACGACTGTCATCTATCGACAACAGCCGGGACCGACGGCTTAACGTGCCCTCCGGAGAAACTCGAGATAGATAAACCCATCCATAGACAGGCTGCGGTCGACGTTGCTTCACCTGCGTGTTCGGTTAGAATGACAAGCGCAATGACGCCATCGAGCTCTCCTAAGGAAAAAATCCGAAAACCGTAAATTTGTAATACATCCATTTTTTTGCGAGAATTTATTTGCGTAAATATTTTTTTACTGAACCCACAGAGCGCGAGTTGGGCTCGTACTTGACGGCTTTTTACTATGGTGCCAATTTTCAGTAATAATCATGCTGGTCGTCCAGTGGGTAAAGAACCGGCCTACTGACCAACCGGTCCCCGGTTCGTATCCTGGCATATGCTACTAAATTTGTAAAGCTTGCTCGGCGGTAAAGGAAAATGTCGTGAGATCAAGAAATTATATTTTATGAAGCCGTGTGACCTAACCTAAGAAAAGATCTGGTTTCTCGTCTTCATCTCAGGTGGATTGGGGATGAGTGACGGTAAGGTAGACGGTTTAAGGGAGGTAGGGTGCATCAAAGGGGGAAGTGTCTCCACCTCACAGAAAACCGCTCCCTAGAGAGTTGTTGTGTTCCTACGTGTGAGTGAGGTCACCAGTAAGCTCCCAAGGAGTTGCTGTGTAAGCAGCAGAGGAGACATCGCGCGATTGATCCTACTAATATTATAAATGCGAAAGTTTGTATGTATGGATGGATGAGCAATCGCTCAAATAGGGTTTCTGGTCTGACTATATTAACGATAAAAGTGCCTGGGAGTGAGTCGATCCAATTATAATGTAATTAATAAAATATGTAAATTTGTTTGGATACCAAAAGAGGGATGCCTGAGTTTTTTGGCAGTATTTTTATCAGTGCTCACCTAGTCATAAACTGCACGGTAGGGAAAAAAATTGTGACGATTCCAAACAAATGTAGCCATTTTTACGGAATAAAAAGATTTTGACTTTGACTTTGATGTTTGTTGCTGTTTCACGCTTAAACGGCTGAACGGATTTGAATTTGGCACGTAGATAGATTATGATCTGGATTAACACATAGGCTACGTTATTTGACTCCACGCGGGCGGAGCCGCGGGTGATACTTAATATATCGCAAGCGTTAATAGTCTACGGTACCCGCTTTACATAAGATGGGCTGTATGCTTGTATGCCTCCTGACGTAGTATAAAAAAATCTCTTATGTATTTATTTTGTCTTTGTCAAGCTAAGCTAAGCTCCATGTAAAAAATAGTAACTTCGCAAAATCCTTGTGTAGCGGACCCCGCAATGCTAATTGGATTAGGAAAAGGAAAAACGCTAAGAAGCAAATGCTGCGTAAAATTTCAAACGAACATCTTTGCAGGTGAATACGCGAGCAAAACCTAGTTCATAATCGTAACAGTAGATATGAAATTGTGGAAACGTCTGATCTCTATAATCCACATAATATATTAATGGATATAGATACGTAATTCCTACTTCCTGTTCGATATGTAACTATGACTGCTACTTGATATCATAATTAGAAACATAAAGATAATCCGTTGTATGATGTGCCGTATGGAGAGATAATAAATAAAACGTGTACGGTCTCACTTATTTTTTCCTTCAAAGTTTGTTTATTCGGAAATAAAATAAATGTATGTGTAGAAGATTAATGTCGTAACTCGATGCCGTCGTTGCGCGTGCCATTCTAACCGAACACCCAGGTTAAGCAACGTCAACCTCAGCCTGTCTGTGGATGGGTTTTTCTATCTCGAGTTTCTCCGTGCTTCCGAGGGCACGTTAAGCCGTCGGTCCCGGCTGCTGTCGATAGATGACAGTCATTAAGCTAAGTCAGTGGCCCTCGAGCGGCTTTGAAAACACTGGCCTCCGCCAATCCGCATTTGAGCAGCGTGGTGGAGTATGCTCTAAAGAGTTTATAAGTACAGATTGTATTTGACTAGTATTCACTTTTAGACGAGTTTAGTTAAGAAAATATATGCAAGTTGTTAAACATCATTTGTTTGTCGAGCTTCGTGAGTATGTAGCTACGTCTAGTATGGAGACCTTGAACTTAGGTTAGTGTACTTAAGCAGATGCTCAGACTATGTGACCCTTCAAGAAACCCTTTTTTTAAACTCTCCCGCAGAAGGCAGTATTATAGCTACTGCGAAGCAGATTTTCGCTAGGCTAAATTGTTGCTTCGAATTGTTTGTCGCCAAACAGTGCAACTATGACAGTTTTGGTACGGAGATATTATAAGAAATGGAGAATAGCGTTAAGCAGGCTGTATACCCAAAAGTGAAGCCGCACATATAGCTAATAACAACTGGTTGGAAAAAGGAGACTGCAGGAGAGAAAGGTGCCTTATACAATGTACATAGCGAATAACACTCGAAAAGAGAATTTAATATTTTATCCAAACATTTTTTAATAATTTGAAGAAGTCCTGGAAAGACTTAAACTAATGTATTAAACTACCGGCCGCTAATGTTAGTGGGGATGGACGAAATAGTTTGAACCTATATTATTGCCCGCATTTTGTTTCTCATATAATGTAACAAAGAAGGTAAGGAATACTTGCAACCTATTAGTTCGGATCAGAAAACGTGGGATCACAACTGTTCAATTTGAACTTTTTTTTATTTACAGCGTCGGGAGGCATACACGCATATGGCCCACCTGATGTAGCCTTTTAACGCTTAAGTATCAGCGATACTTTAGGGTAAGAACTACATGTAATGTAACAGATAACAATGTACCTACTTATGATCCACTGAATTTTTTTAGAAGTGGCCATTATGAAAAGTTGCGATGTAAAATTTATTTAAATTTCAAATTAAGAACTTTTTCGCAAGCTGTCGGTGCACATCGTACAGTATCGCTGATACTTAAGCGTTCATAGGGTACGGTGTACATCAAGTATCAGCGATACTACTTATATTGTTAACACAACAACTTCTTAGCAGCTACTGGTGACGTCATTCACACGCAGGAGCACAACAACCCTCCTAAGAGTCGTTACTTGGCTTTGGTTTTCTGTGAGGTAGAGGTACTTCCCCAGAAAGATAAATCTCTTAAAATGTTGTCTTGCTTTATCTAGAGCACCAATGTTTTTAGGAGCCAACTGGCTTTGCACGTTAAGTAACCGCAAAATTTAACGTCACTCGATACGTTGACATGCAATGTACAGAATACTGAAATTTCATCTTCCATCGTAATTTAGGTATCTAGGTCCCTAGAAGATATGAATCTATAACTTCACGCCAAATTCCTTGCGGAGTACGCATACCTCTCTCGCTGGTTTAGCATTCACAACTCTTTCATGCACGTTCGCCGGTTTGTAAGGCTCCTGACATCACCTTCTGATAAAACACGTTCAATTTGGTCATGGTAGATAAGTGTTGACCTCCCTCGGCTCCTACATCTTTCTACGTTTACGTTGCATATCTGTTTCGTAATTATTTCTATGTGTCCGAATCAAAAAACATGTCTCTTCCCTTTTTAACACCGACACTCGCTTTAGGGGTGTAAGTGGCTTACAACAATCTTTGAGCTAAAGCCACTCTCATCTGCACGTGGTGCACCTTGCCGATCAACCGACGAGGCTCTGGTGAGTCGCCAACTCGCCTGCCCAGCGTGGCGACTTACGAGCACTTTCTCCCCAAATTTAAATGAACATACATGTGAGGCACCCAGTACCCGGCAGCACCGCTATTCTGGGCCAAGGTGGCGGTCTCGGTTACGGCAGGGCAGCGGGTGCTAAGAATCCCCGGTCGGTAGGCAGCCACTACCAATTGACCATAGGCACATTCTACTCAAGGACTCTGAGACGAGATGAGGATTTGAGAGAGCTGGAAGTAGATGAGGTCAATCAAATGGAACATTTTGGGACTGTCGGAAGTCCAACGACAGCGGGGGGATACCGCGATCCTGGAATCTGGCAACCTCTTCTACTACTGTGAAGGAGACCGGCTCTCCCAGGGTAGCGTCGGATTCCTTGTTCACAGAACCCTCGTCCACAACATAGTGGAGATCTCCGGTGTGTTGACGAAGGTAGCATATCTTGTGCTGTAGCTTACATATATACTAAATGCATTGAAGATGCAATAGTGCGCAACAAAGGGCTAAAAGTCTTTTCTCAGCATTCTGGTAAGGCGCAACTGTCGAGGCTCAAGCTAGAGGATGGCCGTGTCGTTTCATCGAGACCAGACTCGGCGGAGATGGAGAGATTCTATTGTAAACTTTATGCTGCTTATGCACCTGTACCAACATTGGCCGCTCGTGAAAGTGATCGCCCAGTCCCTCTAACCCGACACTACACCGATTACATTACTGACATCAGCATGAATGGGATCAGGATAACCCTTGAACAGCTAAAAACTGATAAGGTGAGGGCGGAATTACAACGAAACTGTTGAAAGCAGAAGGAACTCCGCTTCTAAAGGAACTACAACATCTGTTTAATTCCGTCATTCACAACGGGACCACATGTTTGGTTCTTTTGTTCTTCAAAAAAGGTGAAAACCCCTTATTGAAGAACTTTTGACCTATCTCGCTCCTGCCTCAAGTGTACAAGCTGTTTTCAAGGGTTATCACGAATCGTCTCGCTCGAAAGCTCGATGATTACCAGCCACCGGAGCAGGCAGGATGCCTCATGGCGAAATACATGTCGCAGAGACGACCAGGCCAGTTATGTCAACATCGGTGACGCGTGCATGCGGTTCAGTTTTCAATCGCGAGGACGACCGCAATAGCCGAAGCAGAGACAATCGAAGCAGCCATGGTAGCGACGGCATGTTGCATCTACTACGGCAGTGGGTGGGCACCAGCCGGCGCTAGTTCGAATGAAGTAATTGGTGGCGGAAGTACACGAAATAGATTAGATCAAATAGCTAGTTGAAACTACCCCTAAATACTAATTTAAAATTCCGCTGCTAAGTCAAAGAAAATTACTTAATTGCACGATCTAGTTAGCTACTTAATATAAATTATAGACTATAAAGGAGTTAATGTATACATTTATTACCGTCTCTTAATCAGCTGTCCACCACACTCTAACAAAATTCTTAATTTTTCAATGAATTGTTAGAAATTGCTCGATGCTAGAAGGACGCATTTCTTCTTCATTCAATAACTGGAAAAGATGACCCCCTGACACAAGACACGAGTAGGAAATAGAGTTTATTATGATTGTTTTGATCCATTGTTATGTTAATTCTGTTTTACAGTAATGCAAGTGATTTCGCAATAATTTTACAAGAAATTGGAATCATTTTGCTAACACAGGTATTATAGCCGAACATTTGAATATTACATTATTAAATCCGCTTAGTTGAGAATTTCGGGAAGGTTGAACAGGGGTGGGGAGAACGGGGGTGCCCACAAATATGGACTCGGGAGTGATCACGGTTTAGGGACAATCTCTGGAACCACAGGGATAGGGAGGACAATCTCAGACGACGATGGGTCCGGGAACAACGAGGTCATCGGTAACAACAGGGGGAACGCCGGAAGCCTGCTCCTGGTTGATGTCCAATATGATCTGAACTAGAGAAGCGCTGCTGGTTTCAGGGACAGCAACGAGGTCAGTCACAAATATGAAATATGACTGTATGGATAAAGGGTAAACGCCAAGAAACCAAAAACGAATATTCGAAAGAAAGAAAATACCGAACGCGAGAATTACGTTTGATGTAGTGTTGGAACAAATGAATGAGTTTGTATATCTTGGCGCAAAAACAAAAGCGCAACCAACATGTGAGAAGAGGAGTAAGTGCAGGGATTAGTATGACGGAGTGTTGGGAAAATTACTTGGCAGGAAAAGTTGAGTTGAACAGTTCGCTATACACAGTGTGGTGCTAGTCCCAACGCTAACGTATGAAAGCGAGAACTGGGTATCGCTGAGTGAGCTTGAAAGCAGAATAAGCGCAAAATCTGGGATGTATTTGATTTCGTAATAATTGATAAGAAAGAATGATTAGCTGAAATAGTTTGTTCGATTTATGTGTAAAAAAGATTTTCAAATTTGATTCTGATATTATTTTTCATGTTATAATAATCTAAAATGTTACAAAATGTTTATAGTATAGCAGAATCTGTGTAAATAAAAACAAAATTATATCGTTACATAAAAGACTATATGAGAAAGATAGGTAAACATGAACATCGGAATTGTAACTCTAGAAAACAATTAAATTTCAACAGCTGTTAAACAAGTAACAATATCCCTTACATACATCACCACTGACTTTCTTAATTCATTTCCACATGTTTTTCTCGCAACTCTTTCAATTTACACATAGGTATTCAATCAAATGATGTAATTAAAACTTAAAAAATACATCATAATCGGACCATCTGTTTAGAAGGAGTTCAATGCCATACACACATGCAGAAGAATTATATATATAAAGATCAAATTAAGTTGTTGTTGTTGTTGTAGAAAACTTTATTGTACAATAAATAACAACAATATATTACATGATTTGGTTAAAAATAGTACTGTACAATGGCGGACTTATCCCATTTGGGATCTCTTCCAGTCAACCATAGAGAACCTGAAAGGAGATATAAGCTTAGCGAGGGTTAAGGAACAATGTAAGTAGATACTAAGATCGACAAAATAGGTACATAGATAAAAATACTGGTATATACAAGAGTGGTATAGAATGTTTATGGTATAGAAGTTTACAATAACATCTTTAAAATTGGATAATTGCTCAAGATTGGCTGGTGCTACTATCAGTTCTGTATCAGACTAATCGAATCAGTGAGCACCATAAATGAAAATTTCGCGCGTCATCTATCATGCACAATAGTAACGCTGTAAGCGTGCTCGGCGCGTGAGCCTTTTCCGGTAAATTGACAATATTACAAACAAATTAATTTTTCCAATTTTGTCTACATAATCATATAACATCAAAATTGGGTCATCGCGGTCACATAGGTGTGCATTTGCGCTTTGCCTGATGCTGGAACTACTTTACTTCGCGCGGTCCTCGGCATCCCTAACTATGAGACCATTGGCACGCATCATTACGATGTCAAGCCAAGATTTCTTAGGCCTGCCCTTTCTACCGCGGCCCAGAGGGGGCAGCGTGGCTAGATATTTGTTCCCCACGTAATTTTCCGGTTTTCGTAAGACCTGGCCATACCGGCATAGGCGACGACGCTCTTGCAGTTTATTTGCTATGTCTCGGCCATGAAGGCTGCCGCGACTGCGGGAGTTCTTTATACTTCCGTGTCACTCCGCACATCCAGCGCAGCATATTCATCTCCATGACACGCAGCTCCTACTTGTGCCGCTCATATACAGGATACGCTTCGCTGCCATATAAAAGGACAGGCCTAATGATAGATTTATAAACCGGTACCTCTGCTATAAGCTTAACTGGCATTTTGGGGTCTCAAATGACACCAGCCACCTCATGCCACTTGGCCCTCGCCGCAGAAATATGCCCCTTGACATCATAATCGATATCATCGGACGCGTGAAGAACAGATCCCAAGTATCTACACCGATCTTGTAATCTGTTATGTGTGATAATAATAAAAATAAAATAAAATAAAAAAAGATCCGTGCACTCTACCGTATCTTCGTCACACCATGGGACCCCGTCGCTTTCCAAGCTTCCATTGGGACTCCGTCGGTTCCGACTGCCTTCCAATTCTTCATGCGACGAACAGCCCATTGGACTACTTCAGGCGTTATAGGCGCTCTATTCCCTGATTAGAAAGGCGAGTCGATGGCTACACCTCTTTATGCCGCTTGTTCGCTGGTGACAATACGAGCACAATCTCTCCTTCACCGCGCGGTCGTCGGATGACAAATTGTCGCAGAGGACTCTTTCACAGCTCCGCATGGATATATACTATGCCGCTTTGAACCTGGAACGTGCTAACTTTAAGATGAGCTTGTGCCCTTCAGATGATTCCAACTTATCATACAGGGGTTGTAAATTGTCTCCGTCTAGCTCTGGCTATAGCTCTTTTTGCACTACGTTCGCGGCCCTGTACACGTCGTGATCTTCAGGAGATCTGGACTCTTGCCATTTTTATAGAGGGTTTTCTTTACCCTAATCTCTCTCTCTGGACTGTGCCGTTCCACCATCAAGTCTCCTTGTCACACTTGCGCCGACCGTTGATTGTGCCCAGCACTCCCTTCCCCGCTTCCGATGGCCGTCAGAATCCTATCCCAGTGGTGCTGGTCTGGTTCACCGTCAATACCGGTGCACTTATCGCCGGTAGCTTAAACTAACACCTGGGATTTGGCTTCGTCATGCAGCCACCATCGGATTTGACATCCGCAGTGCTCAAAGCGCCTCTCTTTGGGCTTCACGCAAATGTCCATTACAAGAAGTCGATGTTGTTTGCATGTAAATTTGACTTTCGCAAAATAACGCCTGAATCTATTAACTAAATAATGCTAATAATGTTCCTATCAATATTACATACAATAACACAAGTATTGACGAAATAGAATCTACTACGTTTCTTAGCATAACTGTTGATAACCTATGCAATTGGAAAGGTCATATAAAATTACTTTGCCGCAAACTGGATAGATTTGTTTACGTGCTGGGAAGAGTTAGATGTCTGGCATCAATTGAAATTGCTGCTGGCTATAATGGCTTACCATGGATATTATTATGTGTCATCGTTGCTTAGATATGGGGTAACTCCGTCGAGGTGTCAAGAATATTTATCTGTCACAATCTGGCTATCTTTGGCCCAGTTTGCACATAAAAAGTTAGACCAATGTTTAAAATAATACGTTACTCAAAAAGATACACTTATTATGGTGGCTTTATGTAGCCTACTTCCATAAAATTTACTCATTTACCAATAATCTCTAGGAAAATAGTTTCAAAAAATCCATTTAACCACTGGGCCAATGTTAGATTGTGAGTTGGGCTTGGATTGGCCCAGGTCCCAATTGTAGGTTGTTTTTGCTTATTTTATTTTATTTAAAGCATTTTGCTAACATTGGCCTGCATATTTACCATAAATACTACAGCTGAGAGCCATAGACAATAATTATGTATACATTCGTTTTCATTTATTAGTACTAAAATGGGTAAATAAATTGTTGCCATAGGAAAATCAACACAGTTTTTATTCAATCTTATTTTTTTGGTCAACAATGCGTTTTTAACTTATTTACTGATTTACCATATAGCTAAGACAATGAAAAAAGTATCAAAATAATTAAAATTTTATTTAATCCTACATATCATGGGGTTAAACTTTGAAAAATTTCCATTCCATTCCATGGCCAGGAAGTCGTCTTATATGATAAAATACCTTTCTTTCTTTGAATATTAATGTCATTCAGCATTCGTATGATATTTGTATCATTCATTATATAAAACTGAGCCACCAATCATCTGAAGTTCCAGTCTACCGTCATGTACTTCGTATGTCTCTATAGAAAAAAAATCCTCCTGTGCTATATCCAAACCACATTCTTCTTCATGTGTTATGTCTCCTTCGTCTGCCCTTTCTTTACACTTATCGAATATATCTCCTCCCAATATTTTGAGAATTTTGAACTTTGGCCCGGGCTCAAGTTACCCTTATTCACCGGTAATAATTTACCTGTTCAATATTTATGGCAATATCATGAGAATTAGCTAATTAACTCTCGTAATTTTTGAAAGAAATGATAGATAGACACATATGAGACACTTTAAAATAACACTTGCCTCCTTAAGTATTCAAATGACAACACAGCAGACAACTTTTTGGCGCTTTCGTAACAAACCGCTCTATTCACACCACAGAAAAAAGCAACTGACGTCTCAACAATGATAGATGTTAATTATTTGGCAGAATCTGAGCATTTACGAAGATATATTAGAATCGATGTTTACAAATCTAGTTTGAAATACATAAAATCATAGCAAAAAAAAATCTATAATATGCATTTGAAATTTTGGGCCAATTTTATATTTAAGGCTTAAGTTACCCTGATCGACTGTATTCGTGCCATATATAATGTAGATCCAATGAACAGTTGTAAACCTTTGTTCATAAAATCGAATATTTTACCTCTTTCGTGTCTTTATATCTATGAAATTGGTTTTTTTGTTCAAAAATATCAATATTTGTTCATTAGACATGGTGATTGTATATCTTCCAGAAGTAGACATAAGGATAGATTACTTGTACCTAAGCAGAGGCTTGCATTATATTCTACCAATGTACATTGCATGGCTATAAAAAAACTTAACCATTTACGGGCCAATTTCAAAAGCTGGAGGAGAAGGTCAAGCTGGCGTCGAAAAAACTTGGTGTGCTCAACAGAGCTAAGCAGTACTTCAGTGCGGGGCAAAGACTTATATTATATAAGTCTCAAGTCAGACCGCACTTGGAGTACTGCAGTCACCTTTGGGCGGGAGCTTGGACCGTGTGATTCGATTCAGAGACGAGCTGTGAGAATTGTCGACAATTCTAAGCTTACACACGGTATTGAGCCCTTAAGTTTAAGGAGAGACTTTGCCTCCCTTTGTGTGTTCTACCGATTGTACAACGGGTTGTGTTCTGAAGAGTTGTTCGAAATGATGCCGACAGCTACTTTTTATAACCGCACCGCTCGCCGACGGCGGGGAGTTCACCCTCACACGATTAAACCGCAATGGTCGCGTACTGTGCGGTTCCAGAGAAGTTTTCTTCCGAGAACACTCAAGCTATGGAATGAGCTCCCAGCCGAGGTTTTTCCAAGGGACTACAGCATGGAGTTCTTCAAGAAATGCGTGAAGAGGTTTTTAGAGGGTCGGCAACGCATGAGTGACGCCCCTGGTGTTGCAAATGTCCATAGGCTACGGTGACTGTTTAACATCAGGCAGGCCGTATGCTTGATTGCCACCTTAGTGGTATAAAAAAAAGCTTAAGAACTACATTTAAAAAAAAAATACATAAATGGCTTCTAAATAAATCTTATATACTATGAGTGAATATCTGAATGAAAAATTTATCAATGATTAATTAATTACACTTTCTTAATTTTAGAATCATGTAACTATTTAAATTGATTACCAAAATATTTGCACGCCCTCACGAGGGTAGAATAAGTTGGATTTGTAATTTTGTAGCGTCTTTTGTACATTATTTTTGTAAATAAATTATCTTATCTTATCCTTCGAACATCTTATAAAACCAAGAAAATTAAGCTGATTACGTAATGTTAAAAGAAAAAGATAGCGAAATCTTTTTCTTTTAACATTACGTAATCAGCTTAATTTTCTTGGTTTTCACCTCAGTCTCATTAGATCCCTTTACTGTGTGTATATTTATAAAATGTATATATCATTTAGATTAATTATGTGTATTTGAGTATATATAACTTATGTATTTATTTATGTATATTTATATAATCATTTTTATTTTCCTTAAGTTACATTCTGCGCCGCCCTACCTTGTTTCCTTATTTCTCCTCTACCCTAAGGTTGTCTGGACGAGATCATATCGCGATAAGAGCGCCGTTGTACTAGTACTTTATTGTTTTTGTTTTTATGTATTTTCTTTTGGTACAATAAAGTGTATTATATTGTACGTGTACTGCACGATGACCAGACCTGCAGCCACATACGTCCGGAGAATATCCTCCCCTTCCGGGTTACAACTACCGTATCCAAACCCACCATAAACATGCCCGAACTCCCCCCACTCCTCACCAACGTGACCGATAAGATCGCCACCCAAAACGATCCCCAGTGCCAATGGGATACTACGAAGCACTGTACCGAGTTGGCCCCAGAACGTCAGCCTATCGGCTTCGCTACAACCGGCCTGTGGCGCGTAGACACTTATCAGATGGGTCACAGTCCCATTGATAAGCAATGTCACGGTCATAAGCCGGTCACTGAAGCGATTCTCCTCCAAGATGTCATTTTGAAACACCTCGGAGAGCACTATGCCTACCCCTTTCTCCCCACCATGTGCACACGTGCAGATCAGTTTGTAGCCATTCCAAATGAACCGGAATCTGCAGCCTTTCCACAGAGTCTTCTGCGGGAACGCCACGGCCACCCTTCGTGAAACTTATTCTGTTTCTTTTCTTGCTTTCCATATGATTTGACTTTTGTGGCTTTCACGGTAGCGACTGTCGTCTGACCTACCAACCCGGTAGGGAAAGGCTGCGCCAGAACCTCGTCTGTTGATTAGAAGGTGCACCGACTAGCAGGTAAGGTTGGATTGGGCCCCGAAGATGTAGGTATGGCCCCCATACACCCACACTAAATATTTATACCATAACGAAATATATATACCACCTGTTTATTGTTATGCCAAAAATTGTTTTAACATGTTCATAGCAGCGAACTGGTTCATAGTAACATAAAACCTACGAATAAATTATTTATTCGTAGCATAAAACCAAATAGGTTCTTAACCTAACGCTATTAAGGGGTTGCTTCTGAAAACTTTATGATTTGGCTTGTTCAAATTTTGTATGTATGTATGTATACCTACACGCAATGTCCCTTCCGGGGTAAGCAGAGAGAACCGAGCGCCATAAGACGCGGTCCTTACACACTTCTCTCGTATCTCTAACATTCATAGCTCTTTTCATGCACGCTCGCCGGTTCCTGGGTCTCTTGACATCACCTTCTGATAAAACACGACCAATTTGGTCATGGTAGGTTAGTCTTGATCTTCCTCGGCACCTACATCCATCCACTTTCGCATTGTATATCTGTTTCGTCATTATTTCGTACTGCATTCTTTTTACATGTCCGAACCAACAGAGCATGCCTTTTCTTATCTTAACACCGACACTCTCTTTCGGACCAACTCTCTCTCTCTCTTACGTCATCATTACCGATTAGCACCGCATTGTGTACAGCGAGGTGAGCCTTCTGGCTTAGATTTCGGCTGCCTAGAAGTTTACCCAACGCTCCATTCACGCTATTACCTGCACTCACTCGGCTCTCTACATCAGCGGTGTACCTTTCATCGCTGCTAAAAGCGGTTCCAAGATACACAATCTCATCCACTTGCTTCAACACTACATCATCAACCGTAATCCTAGTATTCGTTCTGGTTGTCTCTCTTTCAAATACCATTCTTCATCTTCTTCGTCACGTTCAATTGTAAGCCTTTCTTCATACAATCGTGATCGTGGATTGTGATTCTGCTAATGCGGATGATCGTTCTTCAAATTACTCTGAGAAAACGATGTACTTAGCATATAATAGGAATAAAATATAATAATTTTAAGTGGTACGTTTTTCTAGTGCTCATCGCAGCACTAGAAAAACGCTATTATTCTCATAAAAACTATGTATACACGCCGAAATTGTAACAATCTGACTTACATTAAACGTTGTTATTGGTTATTAGCATCTAATATTATTACGAACATTAAGTGGAAATTAGATTGAAATTTAATGTTTTGCATCAAATTATCGGCGCTATATGCATGTACCGACGAACTGTTATATTGTGAAACTATTTACCGTATTTTCCTGCAAATTAATTATTTGTATGCCAGAGAGAGCTTTAAAGTAGACAACAAGCGGTTGAAATACGAGCATTCTGCAAAGTTTACGTCGAAACTTATATAGATAAACCGTATTCGCAAAGGTGATAAGAGATTTTTTTTCGAGTTGGTCTGAAAAACAGTGTTAAGATAAGAAGAAGCATGTCCGTTAGCTTGCAAATATAGAAAGAATAAAGAAATAAAGAAGAATGATGGTCTGAATGAAAGTGTCGGTGTTAAGATAAGAAAAGGCATGCTCCGTTGGTTCGAATATGTAGAAAGAATGCATAATGACGAAACAGACATGCAACGCGAAAACGGAGGAATGTTTCTATATGCTTCCGTTTTAAGGGGTGGTCTCAACTACCACGTTGAAATTGATCGTGTTTTTATAATAAGATTTTATCAGGAACCTAAAAACAGGTAAGCGTGCTTGACAAGTCTCATGAAAAAAGCGAGTGGGGTGGGTAAAGAATGCGTCTTGTGGCGCTCAAGGGGTCTGACATAAAAATATAGATAAATAGGTACGTATTATACGTTTTTATCCGATATCTTTAGCCGTTTGGAGAAAAAGGATCTTGGGAAACATGGCATGCCAGAGGGAGGACTAAGTGTGGAGTTCCATGGCTACTGCGAAGCAGACTGTGGACTAGATTGTTGCTTCTCCTTCTACGCCGCCAAGCAGAGCCACTATGACGCTTTTAGATATTTATTAGATTCGTTATTTTGCGAAAGTCAAATGTATATGCAATTTGATCTAACCTGCTTTGTGTGCTTCCGCTACCAATTAGTTCATGCGGCCTAGCGCCGGCCGGCACCCACCCAACACGCTGCCATGGCTGCTCCTGTGGGTGGATGCCGGCCGGCGCTAGACCGCATGAACTAATTGGTGGCGGAAGCACACAAAGCAGGTTAGATAAAACTGCATATAGCTTTTAGATATATTATAAGAAATGGAGAATGGCATTAAGCACACTGTGTCCGTAGAAGTAAAGCCGCCCATGTAGGAGGTTTGAACGAACACTGCAGGAGCGAAAGTGCCTTTAATAATTAATATAGCAAATGACACTCGGAAAGTGAATTTAATATTTTTACGAAGGCGAAACACGTGTCGCAGCGACAGGCCAGTCGTGGCAGCGACGGTGGTGGTGGGGGCATGCGGATTCTGTTCCAGATGGCGGACGACCGCAGCAGCCGAGGTAGAGACTACCGGAGCAGCCATGGCAGCGTCGGCAGGTTACATTTACTAACAGTAGTGGGTGGGTGCCGGCCGGCTCTAGGCCGCATGAACTAATTGGTGGCGGAAGCACACAAAGCAGGTTAGATCAAATTGCATGTAAATTTGACTTTCGCAAAATAACGCCTGAATCTATTAACTATTTAATATATTTCCATAGTCATCATGTATTAACATACTTCTTCTTCTTAGCGTTATCCCATTTCTTAATCCATTAGAATTGACGGGGACCGGTAACTAAGCCTAAGGATTTGGCAAAGATACTGATTTTGACATGGAGCGACCGCCGTTAAACTCACACAACTGCCACCACCTGGATAATCCACAACCTGGGAGACCAGGTCACACATCTTTAGACATATAATTTTGACGAGCTCAGTGGCTCAGTCGTGAATGACGCGACTTTGACATCGACGCTCTTGGTATCGATTTCCACACAAGAGAAGCATTTGTGTGCATGAACATGTCTGTTTGTCTTGGTCTGGATGTTTGAAGAGAGGTAGGGCGCATCAAAACAGTCAATTTGGGGAACTGCCTCCTCCTCACAGAAAACCGCAGCCAAATAACAACTGCCTAGAGGGTTGTTGTGTTCCTACGTGTGAATGAGGTCACCAGTAACTCCTAAGGAGTTGCTGTGTAAACAGCAGAGGAGGCATCGCGCGATTGATACTTAATATATTACAAGCGTTAATAGGCTACGGTAACTACTTTACATCAGATGGGCCGTACTGTATGCCTCCCGATGTTGTATAAAAAAATATACAATTTTTGAACGTGCTGGTTTCCTCACTAGGTTTTTTTAGGTAATGATAATTACACATGCATATAAAAATCTCAAAACACGAATATAGTGACAAATGCCAGGATTTAAGCCGGGGCAAGCTGCTCAAAAAGGCTGGTTCCTTATTAACTGGACGATCACTGTTATATAACTTAAACCTATTGTAATCACCGACCGCTAATGTCATAGGGATGAAGGAAATGGCCCGAACATATATTATTATCTTATACTAGGTTTTCGCGATTGTTACACATTGGATTAAACAATTTTAACGGAAGTATCGCGTGTTTTATTTATTTTGTTGAACCTGAGGTTTCGAATGCTTTGCAGCGTCCGTGGTCGCAGGAAGACTAAGGTGACAGTTGTCTTAATTAATCCATCCATGTTGGTAGATGTAATAATGGATGGATTAATTAATCCATCCATGTCGGTAGATGTAATAATGGATGCATTAATTAATCCATCCATGTCGGTAGATGTAATAATTGAATAACCAATGTAAGACAAATGTCACCATAGTCTTCCCGGATGCTGCAAAGCATTCAAGTCAGGTTCAACAAAATAAATAAAACACGCGATACTTCCGTTAAAAATTGTTTAATTCAATATATTATTACTTTTTGTTTCTCAAATAATGTAACAAAGAAGGCAAGGAATACTTGTTACCTATTTTTATTAGTTCACTTGTATAAAATGTAACACTGTACCTACACTAACTGGTGCGACTCTCAAAATATTGATTCTGCAGTATATACGAGTATGTATGATTTTTAATTAACCTTTTAGTCAGTTCGTCTCTCTTAGGCTTCCGCTATCTTCAAGAGTGTACAATCGGCGACAACAAATATACCCCCGAACGAATAAGCACGACGCACAAACGTAAGTAACGTAAGTAAGATGTATCAACCGGTGAGGATATTTGTGTCTCTGTGAGGAAACAGAATGGCCAGCCAGGCGGTCTCCAGATGGTGATGGACCACGTTAATGTCGAGTGTAAACCTCTGATGTTGCAAAAATCCACATACGTTATGGAAGGGGTGATCACTGCATAATCACTTTTCTTTCCTTCTCCGACACGACCACTGCAACAGGGACTTCGCACAGTAAGGATTGTTAATCCTCGGTTTCGGGAACCCTACTAACCTGCGCCCGAGGAAGCACCTCCACCTCACAGAAAACCGCAGCCAAATAACTCCTTGTGTTCCAGCGAATGACTGAGGTAAGCTACTACGTAGTTAGTTACTGTGTTAACAGCATAGGTGAAGAATAATTAACGTGTTGCAAGCGGTCATAGGCTACGGTGACCGCTTCACATCTGGCGGCCCCTTATGCTTATATTCCTCACGACGTTGTATAAAAAAAAATGTTTTTATTGTTAATGTTAATTGAGTGAAATTTCCAAGTCTGAAAATTCTTTGGAACTATTACATAAATATATTCATGAATATGTGCACATAAATATACATAATTATGCACATTTATGTTTACGCGTTTACATTTATTTGCTACGAGCATGTGAACATGTTTCCTATTTTCCTTCTTGGCGCGTTTTGTTGTATTAGCACTTAATATTAAATATTTTGTCTTTTTAGTGTCTGCTTTACGTAAGCATGATCTTTGCTTGTCTAATTTGAATATCTACTTCTAATAGTTCATTTACATTGTTAGATAGCAAGCGTTAATAGTATCCACGGTACGCCTACATTATATTATATGTACCCGTTGCGTAGAGAGGATAGCAATACATATTTTATTTTTATTACTTGTTTTAAACTCATAGCCTAGTTTTTAACACCCCGTTTGCTTAGTAAAGATCGTCGGAATATCTATTCTAACAAATAAATTAGGTATTCCTTCAAGGATATTTGCAGCGTCACGTATTACCTATCAGATATACGATACGGCGTGTTAAAAGGAGCAGATATGATCTTAACTTCCGGCCTATAGATAGGTTACTAAATGAAAACACTGGTATATTTTCGTTCTGTAAGTAACTCAAAGGTCAGAGGTTCGGTTAAAAGAACACAATAGCCATATTATTACGTTGAGAAACGTAAGAACTTATATTGGTGTATTAGACCTGTCGATCTAGCTAGAAGATACATGAAATACAATTGTATGTAATAGAGATGAGCATGTTCGGGTAAATGTATGGAATGATGCTAATGGACAAGATACGGAATGATTGTGTAAGAGGTATCATAAAAGTAAACAGCTGGAAAGGTGAAAAGTAACCATTTTTATTGATATGGGCACGTAATGAAAGCGAATAGAGACATGTAACAAAATTCGTGATGAGTATGAATGTCGGTTGACGAGCGAAGGAATTGAATGAATTGAGTGAACTGAGAATGATGATATAAATGAAAAATGGGAAATTCTGTGACAGCGGGTCGTGATGAATGAACCAGGATCAGTAGGGGTATTCCGATTGACACGGAATGCCATATTTGTCACGAAAACGCAATCTTTACATGATACACGATTCATACATTTGTAAAATACGACATTTGACTCAAAATATTCTCGCGGCTCTGAAAATTTTCCCGACGTGCAAATTTATTAACAGTGAATTGCAATAATTAAGTAATTTAAGCCGGCAACGCATGAGTAACACCCCTGGTGTTGCAAATGTCCGCAGACTATGGTGACTGTTTACCATCAGGCAGGCCATATACCTGTTTGCCACCTTAGTGGTATAAAAAAATTAACGATTCACTCATAAAGTGTAATAAGCTAATTAGCACTATTATTTATAAATTTTAAGTGCGGAATATTCTGCAAACTATACATAATGCAATACCTAAACCTCTCATGCCAATTTCACTTTGATTTACATAATGTGGAGAAAATACGAGATATTCCTCGAAATAAATGTGACATTAAGAAGATAAATTAGAGCCAAAGACAGTGAAATGCAAAGGCAGTTTTCCTTAAAGCGTAACGCCTGTATTGTGACGTCTCCAATCCTTATAAGTACCCCGATTTTATGTTCACGTATAGGCTTACGCTTGAATTGGTTATTTGTGTGTGGCGACAACTGATGGGAAATTTGGCCAATTAAAGTAAGTTCCGATTAATTTAATAGGGGTGAGAGAGTACTTAAAATACTAATAATATTTAATTACCACATACATATACAAAGTAATAAAAATCATTAGAATTGGACATTGATTGTATGATTTTCCGAGTATTTTTAACCATCTCGGTAAATGGCTAAAACTTACTTCCCGTTCATAGAGATGGAGAGTTCTCACCCTCCGACACGCGACTTCCAATTCCGAAAAACGAGAATTTTCCGTGTCTATGTGACCCTGTCTATGTGTCCGCTGGGCAGGCTAATGTGATGGACACCCGGTATGTCAGAAAGGTTGTTTTGAGATGATAGAGGCTGATGCAACTTATTAATGTGGACTTTTATTACATATACAACGTCGGGAGGCATACAAGCATACAGCCCACCTGATGTAAAGCGATTACCAAAGTCTATGAACGCTAGAAATACATTAAATATCACTCGTGCAATGCTACCTCTGCTGCAAAACACAGCAACTCCTCAGGAGCATACTGGTGACCTCACTCACATGCAGGAACACTATAACCTTTCAGGCAGTTGTTATTCGGCTATGGTTCTCCGTGAGGTAAAGGTACTTCTCCAGACGGACTGCTTTGATGGGCCCTACCTTTTTTGTTATGTAACGTCGGGAGTCATGCAAGTAAACAGCCCACCTGATGTAAAGTTACAATAGCCTTTGAACGCTTGTAATACATTAAGTATCACTCGCGCGATGCCTCCTCTGCTACTAACACAGCAACTCCTTAGGAGCTTACTGGTGACCTCACTCACATTGTTATTTGGCGCGGTTATCTGTGAGGTGGAGGTACTTCCCCGGAGGGGCTGCTTTGATGCCCTACTCCTCTCTTAAAACATTCCAGACCAAGACAAACAGACATGTTCATGAACACAAATTTTTGCCTTGTGTAGGAATCGAATCCACGTATGATATATCGTTGTAGGGAAAAGCGACTGATATTGAAACTATTTTTATGTTACAAAAGAGAGCCATCCGCTCTATTGATAAGATAGGCTACAGGGGCTCACTTAGAGAATTGTTATTAAAAAAATATATATCCTCACGGTTACCTCTTAGTATATTTATGAGAACATAATGTATACTCGTAAACATACATAGTAATTATCAAAATTTTGTGAAAATCTTAGAAGTTTGTCCTTGCCTGACAATATGTTCAAAAGGCACATCAAAAATAGTCTATGTAGAAAGGGTTACTGTATCGACGAATATCTAACTGACAGAGATGTTTGGAAATGATTCAGCACGTGCATTAACATATATTTAATTGTACCACTTGATATCACACTCACATATATTTAATGTAATATATATTCATGATTTAAAAAAAGCCCTATACCTATTAGAAAGTTTCTTTTGACATTACTTCTACGTCAATGCCATTCGAAATGCTAGTAGATATTTTAAATGCTAGTAGATGAAAAAGAGAGACTAAAGCTATGGAAAATTAATAATGATTCTTTAAATGATCTAATTTAAAGAATGTAAGACGTGTCTAAGTGCCCGTAAGAGCCTAATGGAAAATAAATTATTTTTATCTTTATCTAATGAGAAAAAATGTCCAAAAGGTATAAGAAGGATCGTACATACGGTGGGACCAAATAGTTAATAATCATAATGTAGAAAAGCAGGCATTAGTGTTTAACACGACCCGCAATTATTTATATTTTTTTGTCTAAAATCCCGAATTATTTTTTCCCAAAGACATTTATAGATAAACTAAAAAGTAAAAACGTACCTAAATACAAATTATAAGTTTTGAGAACGACTCTATATTTTTACGTTCATACATATACTAAGACATGAAATGTTCTCATAAATATACTGAGAGGTAACCGTGAGGATATTTATTTCTTTGAATGGTTCTCTAAGTGAGTCCCTGGAGCCCATGTTATAAATAGAGCGGATGACTCTCTTTTGTAATAAAAAACAATTTCAATATCAACCGCTTTTCCCCACAACAGTATACCATACGACATAATGCTGTGAAAGTAACTGAAATAGATTAAGCGCGCAGTAGCCACATCTATCCATATGCGGCGGAGCTGAGTTTAGTTTATTTATGTGGTGCCCCCACTGAAATTTGATTAGGTAACGAGATAACGATATGAAAAAAAAAAGAGTTTTAAACATAAAATAATCTGTAATTAATATTTAGTAAATTATATTGTTTATTTTTCTTCTTTTTCACATTCAATTTATTTATACGTTTATATTGTTATTTTCATTTTGTATGCCAAAGTTTTGGCGGTACACGCTTTTACTTTAATATTTGTTATAATACCTTTGTACCGTGTATACTTGCGAAATAAAATATTTATACGTTAGATATAATATGTTTAAAAACTTTCGGCCGCTTAGCGATCAGGCACTTAGTACATAAGTAACTATTCTTATTGAAATCTCACAACAATATTCATTAAATCATAGAATAATTAGGACAAAGATACTGATTAGTGCATCGCAAGGCTACTGCGAAACAGGCATGATCTGCATATGGAAATTAAGTTCAAGGTTCCCCAGAAAATTGTGTTACATCATAGTGTTAACCTTACGGCCATTATCACTTTATTGCACACTTTACTTCAGGACATCGAAATTGCGTAAATCATTCGACAAACAATTTACTAACACGTCGACGCTACGTAAAGAAATATACAGCTCACGAAAAAGTAATTACAATTTTGAAAAGGGGTCGATATAAAATACAATAAAATAAGAAATCGGTTAAAACGCAGAATATAGCCCATGTAACACCGGTGACATTATAAAATACAAAACCAGCCAAGCGCGAGTCGAACGCGCAGAAGAAAGGGTTTCGTAGTAGCATAGGTCATACAACTTTTGTTTAAATATCAAGATATTATTTTACTGTAATAGTTGTATACAATTGCAATGACAAGCCTGACCACTTCCTCTTCAAATTGTCATATTATGTTTTTTTCTACAATATCGGGAGGTATACATATATATATATATATATATATATATATATCTTATGTAAAGCAGTTACTATGAACGCTTGCAAAACATTAAGTATCACTCGCGATGCCACCTCTGCAGTTAACACAGTAACTCCTTAGCAGCTTACACACACACAGGAACACACCAACCCTCTAGGGAGTTGTTATTTGGCTGCGGTGTTCTGTAAGGTAGAGGTACTTCCCCAGACAGGCTGCTTTGATGCGCCCTACCTCTCTTATAAAATTATATGTGTGTATAAAACTACATAATAAAGTGTCAGGTTCGCTAAAGTTTCTAGCAGAGAATCAGTTTAAACACAAATTATCATGTTAGCTGTCTACGAGTATGTATTTTTATAACATATATAAGAAAAAATTAAGAAAATATAATTAAATATAAGAAAAACTTAACATTAATTTGTTACTACTATATTCTTTACGTTTTATTTCATTTATCCATAGTTTAATTGATTGCATGTTTAAGTGGATAATTTATTTCAATTTTAAATACAACGTATAATCATAATTTAACTATAACAATATAAATGTTAAAATCATTATCTTCCCCAAATCCTTAGGCTTAGGTAGCGGACCCCGCCATCCCTACAATATAAATACTGTATAATAATTTATACTATAATAATGTGGTTACATTAATTTGTTAAACTGTAGTATTGACATTTGTACGAGACCCTTCGATACTACCCATATACGTAGAATATGTATAATGATAGGTAGGTACTGGTGGATTAATCCTCCCCCCCCCCCCCATCCCGTTATTAGTTATTGACTGGAAATATGAAAGACTTGATTGCAGTATATAGGCCGGTGGTAAGGCTTTTTATCTTCCATACTTTTGACCCTTTTTCATACAAAACTTAGTTTCTAAACACTTTAAACCTAAGGGGCAATGAGGACACGACATGGAAAAATATTTAATAAGGCAACTATCTATCTATGTGCTTAATCTCAGAATACAGAATCTGAGTGCTTAATCTAACGTTACAGCCGCGACCACTAAATCTGTTTATTTACATATGTGGTCGCGGGCAGTCCTATCTTGTACCTACATAACTATCTTAAGGAACTATAAACAGACATTTATGTATTTACTTAAGTGAGTTACCTACACAGTAAGTAAACATCGACGTGGTAATAGTCAGTTATCCTGCGTGACAACTCTTACTTATATCTCATACTACAGAATACATAATGAACATTACACTTATATCTGTCTATTCAATATTTGCGCACAAATAACAAATGACGCGGATATCTCTCTATTTACATAATCGCGAATAAAATTCAAATAAAACTGTAACACCTCATTGTACACAATTTCAACAAATTAACAATTTCTGATCCCGAATCTGATTGGAAAAGTTGTTATGGCTGGGCCCATCGTATGTGATTATTTATAATAAATAATTGTGATGTGTATTACATTACAAAGATTTATTAGAATATATATGAAACTCTATTGTCCTAACAGACTACACTTAATCGAAATACCTATTTAAGAGACGTAGAGCGCATCAAAGCAGGCCGTCTGGCGAAGTACCTCCACCTCACACCGCAGCCAAGTAACAACTCCCTAGAGGGTTTTTGTGTTCCTGTGTATGAGTGAGGTCACCAGTAAGCTCCCAAGAATTTGCTGTGTAAGCAACTGAGTGATAATTAATATATCGCAAGCGTTAATAGGCTACGGTACCCGCTTTACATCAGGTGGACCGTATGACTTCCAACGTAGTATAAAAAAAAAATCGGCCAAGTGCGAGTCGGACTCGCGCACGAAGGGTTCCGTACCATTATCTATAAAAACAGCAAAAAAAAAAAAACACGTTTGTTGTATGGGAGCCCCCTTAAATATTTATTTTATTCTATTTTTTAGTATTTGTTGTCATAGCGGCAACAGAAATACATCATCTGTGAAAATTTCAACTGTCTAACTATCACGGTTCATGAGATACAGCCTGGTGACAGACGGACGGACGGACGGACGGACGGACGGACGGACGGACGGACGGACGGACAGCGGAGCCTCAGTAATAGGGTTCCGTTTTACCCTTTGGGTACGGAACCCTAAAAACCTAATAAGCAGCCTATTCAAATTTCGTCCTATATACCTAAGACAATTCTCAATATGCAATTTGATCTAACCTGCTTTGTGTGCTTGCGCCACCAATTAGTTCATACGAACTAGCACCGGCCGGCACCCACCCACTTCCGTTGCCGTCGCTGCCATGGCTGCTACGGTAGTATCTGCCTCGGCTGCTGCGGTCGTCCACGCGATTGCCCGCCATCTAGAACAGAAGCCGCATGTACCCGCCACCGGTTTGCTGCCATGACTGCTCTGGTTAGACAGATCGAAATAGAATGGTGTGGATTACCAGAGCAGCCATGGCAGCGAAGGCATGTTGCATCTACTAACGGCAGTAGGTGGGTGCCGGCCGACGCTAGTCCGCGTGAACTAATTGGTCGCGGAAGTACTCAAAGCAGGTTAGATCAAATTGAATGTAATTTTCAATATTAAATGTTAAAAAATATTTTCGACAATACACGTTTCCCACACGTATACCATTAAGAGGAACACCTTCCCTCTTTAGGTGTAGAAACGTTATTTTATTATTATTAGTTGTATATTTTTATTTTCACTTTGCTCTCACTTTTTTCACTATGTAACTTCATAGGCGATGGTCGTGACAGACAGATAGACATAACGAAATTATAATTTTCTTGTTTACTACGGAACCCTCAAAATCTGTACTAGCTATGCACTAAAATGGTAGCTATAACTTAACGATAAATATTTTTGTTTTGTATCGGTGAGTTAGGAAATAATTTTAATTTTATGTGAATAATTCACGAAATACACAAAACAGAGCTTTTATCTGAATAATCTTTAAAATAGAGTTGAAAAACAATGATCTAATGATGTGCGCCAGACGTCAATGTTCAGAGTCCAGTCCCAACAAGGTCTTGTTAGTGTTGAGCAAACTATTGTCTGCACATAACACGCAACGTAATATTGTTTGTATATTTCTAAAATTCAGATATCTGTATGTTTGTTGCAAAATACCCTTACTTATTTCCTTAAAACGTGACAGTAAAACAACACTTGAGAATAAACTTCAGGTTCCAATATGGTCATTCAAATCGACTGATTAGAAGATTTAGTACATAAAGCATGTTTAAAAAGGTTTCTTCAATATTTTGATGAATAAAGGTATTATACAATAAATGATTATTCGGTTCATAATTGTGCATGAAATCTCAAAACTGACAACTATGTCAATTTAATTATAATAAGAATTATTTTATCTATTCGTGAATAATATTATTAACACATTTGGAGTAATACGAAGCTTCCATTATGTAATTAGATTAATATTTTAAATTGTTTTAGAATATTTTACCTAAGAGCGTGCGTGGTTGATGAGTGTGGAAGAGAGAAGAGAGGTATGTTTGGATCGGTGCACCTGGCGTTCCATAGTCTCAGCCTATCACAATGGGAGACAGGCGTGATAATATGTATGTATTTTACTACTTACACGCTGATATATTCGGTAGAAAATGTATGGTTGTCACTGTGTTTACATATGAATTTCTTATATAAACAATCAGAACAGAATTCAGTAGATAAAGGTTTTCATTCTGTATTCATTGTTTATGCAATATATTCACACTTTTTGAATTAAGATAAAACATTGATTGTACTTACTTGGTAGAAACTTCTTCATTGTTTGACATGTAATGTGTGTGTAAAAGTAAAGTGTTGAAATAATATAACTTTGTTTGTTTCGTTGTATAATCTGTATTGTACTACAAGGAAAAACAAAATACAGCTAAAAAAATATTGTTTGTACAATGGCGGACTTATCCCAACCGGGATCTCTTCCAGTCAACCATAGAATACCTGATAGGAAATGTCCATTTAATGAAGTAGGTAATGAGCACAAAATCATTCACACTATATTAATAAACATACAAAATTTTCTTCTAACCTTCGCCATACATGAAGTCGACGCCGACAGTCGCAGTAGTTAGATAAGTAAATATACCGTGGCACTTGCTTTGCGAAGTTTTACAAAACTCTTTCTTTATCAAAACTATAAATAACATTATTATCTTATGACAATGTTATTTATAATTTTAATATGTTAAAAGAATATATACATATAATTTATATACTGAAAATTATGCTATTATTTCTATTTATATATAATAAATAAAGAAAAGTAATTTATTTCAAGCGACACGTTTTATTTAATGAAACTTAAGCAATTGACAAAATTTAAGTCTAACGTCAAACCAATCTAAGAAATGTAGGTTCCCTCTGTCTCACATATCTAACAGATATTTTTGCACAAAATTATTCAATGACATATTCATAAGACATAAGTATCACCTATTCAAATTGTTTAACTTTAAGACATGAAATTAGTACGTAATCATTAATGAAGACGTCATAAATAATGTTGTAAAATAACATGTAATCATTATTTTGAGCGGGGCTTTTCTCCGTATTAGATATACCAGCCCCATCGTATCCTAAGATAAAGAGAACGCAGTGTTGAGAACTGGTAATAAGTTCACAGAGCATTCTTACTGCCACTGACGTACATTTAGCCAATATGTATTGAGCTAATCCCACGTCGTTAATATTTACTTTTAATTTCCCATAAGTGAGCCTCTCTTTTGCTTGTACTTGAATCTGTTATATTTAAAATGTATTTAGGTTTTATCAACAACTTAATTAAATTGATAGAAAAACAAAAACGACATCAGGAAACGCCCTAGGGAGAGCCCTACGTCTCCCTCCCCCTCTCTCTTTCGAGATCCATCTAGAAAAAGAAACAATTCAGCCAACCATCACTGTTCACAAATTAATTGTGTCTCCTTGGATCCATACCCATAAAGATGAATCCCGATCCCGCGGACCTCCTTGAAATTGCTTTAACCACTTTGATTCATGTACTTCATCAGTTGGTGACCTGAAACACATTACTTTTAAAATTTCTAACATGTTCGCGTTAGATGCCTTAGCATAACAAGTAACATTTCTGAGACATACTTAGGGTAGACGGGACATTTAACTCGTACCTATCCTGTCCTTGGGTACGAATATTTGTCGGCTTGGGCCATTTGACGTGAGATGGCTGGTCTCCTGTGTAGCCAGAATTAACAGCGGCGACCACAAAAAGGCAATGAACAGTGAAGTTCATTGCTGTCCCGGGGGTTAAACTACAGCTGCCTTGGAACTCACAACGAATTTAATCAGAAGAAATTTGTAGGAGTAGGAAGTTTTGGAAATGACTTCCCCTCTTGGCAAAGTGAGAGACAGCAATATGACAAATAAGGCATTTAAAAACCTCAAAGAGATAGCTAGTCAAGTGAAGGTCAACTGCCGTGCACCACGATTTATCAAATATCTAACACTATTGGGACCTAAACTGTGAGTTGTTACCTAACACATCGATTCCAATAATATAGAACCGCCGCAGAACCGCCTAAAGGCCTGGTAATTCTCCCTTGTTGCCACCAAATCAGAATAGTATACTACCCCGGATGTGATGCGCAAGGAATTTAACATATCGTTCCGCTCCCGGCGCCAGAGATCGCACTCCCAGAGAACATGATGTGCTGTTTGCTCGAATTCATGATTTGTCGTAGAACACTCACATAAAGGCGATGACACAAGTCTAAACGAAAAGAGCTTCGCCCTAAAGTTTCCATGCCCTGTTAAAAATTGCGCAACAGGATGATCCACTTCTAACCACTCTTTACTTATTCTGTCTCGCACTGATTGAAAGAACAGATACAAGTGGCGTCCTTTAATAGAAGTTTCCCATCTTTCTTGCTATTCAGACAGCAAAGTTTCAAGTACCTCGTCAAGTGGTTTGAACAGTCTAAGTATTTTATTATGATCGCGGTGTTTTAGAAAATCAATTTGCATGTTTTTAGAAGTGTAGTAATTGAAGATTATTGAAGCGAAACATTGAAGCGCGTCGTTGTATTTCCAAGTCAACTGGTAACATGCCTGCCAGCACTGGTAGTGCCTCGGTGCTCACAGTTCTATACGATTTACATAAAAATATTAAAGCGAGACGCTGACTTTGCAGTAACTTACGACGCGCAGCACCTATGGTAGCCCTATCAGCCCACGCAGGTGAACCGTACGTAATACATCCTAAATATGTGGTTGCGTAAATAATTTTTAACGTTTTAAAAGTTAAGCCCCACGTCGAGGTGGAAATTCGAGTTAACGCATAAAAGTTCTTTTTGGCTTTTTCTCCAACTTGCTTTATGTCTTCAATGTAATTAAAATCTTTGTCTAACAGTAATCCCAAGTAACAAACCGAGTTTTTATTTGCAACTGATACTCCATTGATATGTAATCGCGGCGTAACCTGTTAATTTCCCTTGAGTAACAGCTGATATGTTTTGCGGGGCGCGAAATCGAGACGGTTACGATAACCCCAATCTGAAATGAGGCCAAGGTAAGTACTGGCTAGTTTTTCTATACTTGATCTGGAGTTAGCTTTCATTAATAAGTGGCCGTCATCGGCGTAGCCAGTTAACGAGCACCCTACGGGCAAGGGTAGGCTAAGAGAGTCATCAAAACCGATATTCCAAAGATATGGCCCCAAAACCGAACCCTGAGGACATCCCTGCGTAAGCACCTTCGAGGCAGCATAATGGCCAAGTTTTAATTTAGTTGTACCATTAAAAAAGTACGATCGAATAAGGGAGTATATGTTGCTATAGCAACCTCTCGCTTTTAGTTTCAGCAACAAAATTGCCCACCAAGTATTATCGAAGGCACCTGAAATGTCTAAGAAAATACCTACAACGTATTTACTATTCGAGAGTTCCGCAATTTTACGCACTGCGTGCCGCATCAACAGTAGGCTTGCCGATGCTAGCCGTAATTAAAATTAAAGAAGCCGTATTGATTTTTATGAAACCCAAACCAATAGTTGACCAGAGTTGCTGTGTAAGCAGCAGAGGAGGCATCGCGCGAGTGATAATTAATATATCGCAAGCGTTAATAGGCTACGGTACCCGCTTTACATCAGGTCCGTACGCTTGTATGCCTCTCGACGTAGTATAAAAAAAATGAATATGCTCTCTTTGTGTGGTAAAGTTACACAGCACACGCAAGAACACAACAACCCTCTAGGGAATTGTTATTTGGCTGCAGTTTTCTATGAGGTTCCCCAATGGGCTGCATTGATGACCCCTACCTCTCTTATAAACATTCAGACTAAGACAAACAGACATGTTCATGCACACAAATGTTGGTCCTGTATGGGAATCGAACCCACGAGCGTCATTATCAGCAGACCAAATATTATTCTGTCTACAAAAAATCCTTTCTAAAACACAGCATTGCCTTCGTAAAACGCATTCACCACCGATACGGGGATCAAGGTAAAGCCGATGCTCCTAAGTTTGTATTTAATTTAAAAAAAAATAAAAAGTCCCAATCTGCGAGATCTGCCATGCAAATCTCTAAGCGACTCGTAATGACTGTGTGCGTCGCTGTGATCACAGATGTCACAGCTTTGACATCGTCTACTGCGATCACGGCTTTTTATTTGGTATTCTATAAGGCTGTAAGCGTACGCGAGGCTGTTTGCCTTGTAGAATTCCAATTCCAAACGCAGCCTTGCGGCGCTAGTGTCGCACAGCCATGAAAAGCGACACTTAGGAATTGCAATTTTGTGTTCAAGGCTATAACAGCCGATGTTTCCGAGGATGTAAGGATGTTTGCTCTTACAGAATTGCATGGCTGGGCCGCTTCAAATAAGTTTTCTGACAACTTAACTTGTGCGGACTCGGTATTATGGTGAAAGGCGGCAAAGCTTTTAGGACGTCTTTCGCGGATCTTTTCTAAGACTCTAAGCGAACAAGTACTTAGTAAGTACCTCTGATATACCAATCCCAGTAATGCCCTGATATGTGGAAAAAAAATATATGTGCATTTCACACGCGATTTAAAACCTTAAAGATAATGAGACTAATGTAGAATTTCAGGAGTAGAATAATTGTAGGGCGTATTTATGATGATATTGATCATACTTGAAAAATGTTTTTATTAAAATAATAAAATATTTATGTAAATAATACACGTGTACAATACACCATTGTTTTTACGACGCCTTATCTCAAGCTTCGTAATACGCAGGCGCGAACACACATACTAACACACGTACAACACTGGGACTCTGAAATAAACACTGTTTAATGCCATCTATCTCATTCTCTTGCACGTTAAATCCTATAGATGTATTTTTAAGGCATACGGTCCACCTGATATAAAGCGGTTCCCGTAGCCTATGAACGCTTGTGATTCATTAAGTATCATTCGCGCGATGCCTTCTTTACTACTTACACAGCAACTCCTTAGGAGCTTACTGGTGACCTCACCCTCACGCAGGAACACAACAACCTATAAATCTAAGGAGTTGTTATTTGACTGCAGTTTTCTGTGAGGTGGAAGTATGGCTTCCCCAGACAAGCTGCTTTGATCTGCCCTACCTCTTAAAACAATCATACCAAGACAAACAGACATGTTCATGCACACAATTGTTTGTCTTGCGTGGGAATCGAACCCACGAGCATTGTCGAGCACGAGCTCGTAATATGTGGTAGATTCTTTTTACTGTCGCTTTTTCATTTCATCGAGTTACAAATCACAACGATGCTAAAAAAATTTTCTCTTTCTCTTTATCTCCACCAAACTATGCTATCGTTCTATGACATCACTCTACATGTAGTCATTTCTGGTCTCCAGGTCATGGTATCCATCGAGCGAACATCTTCCGTACCTTAAGTTATACAGTAAGTATTTGCTGTAAAGTGTTTTTATTTATCTCAATTAATTGACGTACGGTATCAATAATAAATCGATGAAAGAGACATCCAAATAGTTAACACAGTGAGCTTTAACGCTGAATAAAACGGACTGATGGGGTCAATTCTACTATGGGGATGATTTACCCGCTGCAACTATATCAACAAAAAAGTGGTACAATTGTACCCATAAAACCATTTAGTTAAAAAGACTCAATTGAATTTCGCTACTGCACAAGTCAAAGTCGTATGTCATTGTAATGAGTCAAGTGCAAAAATCTAAAGTAGAAAAACCGGTCAAGTGCGAGTCGGACTCGCCACGAAGGGTTCCGTACCATAATCTATAAAAACGGCAAAAAAATCACGTTTGTTGTATGGGAGCCCCCCTTAAATATTTGTTTGATTTTAATTTATTTATTTATTTATAAAGTGGATATATAACTAAATATTCTGTGAATATTTCAAGCGTCTACCTGTTGCCGTTATCAATATCGAGCAAAAAATATCTTGAATACATAACAATTTGGGAGCAAAAATTCCTGTGGGGCGACACCCGCGTGAGTTTCCACAGGCATTTGTTTGGACCCGGATTTTATTTATATGTTAGTGATCGGTCGGTCTCACATAATATAATGCTTATGAGGCCGATCGAGCCTAGACAATGTATTTCCGAGACGATGTACTTCACGGCGTAGGGCTTCTGTTTCAGCAGAATCGCGTCTCACGTAGGTCGCGCGACCCGTCGCGACGTCGGGCGTCGGGAGATCTGGAGGGTGGTGGTGAGATCTTGCATAGATAACATTTCGAAAGGCCGACGTTATTATGTCAGTTTCCTTCTGACTAAAACACCGCCTAGGGACTGCCTTTAGCCGGGCGGGCCATAAAGGCTTCATCTGAAGCGGTTGCCCCAGGGGAACGGGACGACGCAAGAATTCGACTTATTTCGAAACCAAAAAAATCCCGTGCGTAAACAAAAAATCTTAGCTCTTCAGATGGGATTAAGCAGAACCACTGTCAAAAGAGTGTTAAATAGACCTGGGACTACGAGCTTATCGTGAAAAACAGGACATTGTTTGAACGAGCGTTTGAAAAAAAATAGGATGGAAAGATCCCGCGCTTTGTTCCGGCGGTACAGGGAAAAAAATACCGCGAAATTTAGTTTTCAGATGAAAACATTTTTACCATCGAAGAAAGTTACAACAATCAAAATGAGGTGTATGCCCACAGTTGTGAAAAAGCGAGCGCGCGTATTCCGAGGGTCCAGCGAGGGCATTATCCGTCATCAATCATGGTTTGGCTTCGAGTCTCATAAACCAGTGCCGTGGCTTACCAAAATACCGTCCTAACCAACATAGTAGAACCTCTTTCTCAAACAATGTTCAAAAACAGACACTGGATATTCCAACAGGACTCTGCACCAGCTCATAAAGCACGAAGCAATCAAAACTGGTTGACCGCCCGTGGAATTGACTTCATCGGGCATGAAGACTGGCCCTCTTCTAGTCCAGATTTAAACCCACTGGACTACAAGATATGACAACATTTGGAGGAGAAAGTCTGCGCTAAACCTCATCAGAATTTGGAGTCTCTCCGAGCATCTCTGGTTAAAGCAGCGGCAGAAATAGATATAAATGTAGTGCGTGCTGCGATCGATGACTGGCCGCGTCGATTAAGGGCATGTATTCAAAATGGAGGAGGGCACTTCGAATAATGTAAATAAAATTTTATTGTACATTTAATTACCTTTCATTTCATATATAACTTTTATATAATTATCAAATCATTAATTACATCAAAAGTTTTTGACAGAACTTATGACTACTAACAACTACTAACAACAACTAATAACTGACTAGGTATAATTTATCGTCAGGTAAGAATAAGGAGAAACCCAAAAAATGTTATTAACAATGGAGATAAAGTTCAATAGGTAAGAATAAAAACAAACTAAAAATACATTATTGACAATGGAGGTATGACGACAATTACTAAAACGACAATTTAATAAAACATTTCAGGGGCGAACAAACATATTTTTTTCATCACACTTGTTTCTAGACAGACTCGTAACATTACATGCTCACAAAGAGTAAAGCATGGCCTTCATGTCGCCTACGGGCGTAATAATATTTCTCAAATTACGTCACATCTTACTCGTACCTATATGTAAAACCACATTTAAAAGATCTCCCGTTTAATGTTGACGTCCTACAAGGAAGTATCTGAGGGACCAGCAGTATTCCTGATATGTATCATTGATCATTTATCTACCATGCAATACAATTATACCTACTTTGTGCATGTGTGTGTACCAATTACAGTATATGTTTCATCATCCGATGGCAATATATACTGAGTACGTGCTGAATATTATATTAGACTACAAACTAAAATAACAACAAAATATTGTTTTAAAACAACCTTTTACTAAACTAAAAAAATCTAACAAACAGTTTTAACATGAAGTAAAAAGTCAAATGCAATTTTTTTTTTAAGTCACGATTATGAAATTACAGGTAACAACTTACTGAGATTACTGAAGCAGCAATTCCTCACTAATGGATATCTTCTCTAAGGTGGACGCACGACGTCAGTTTTTTTTTTCTTGCACCCCTGCCATGGCAAGGCTCTTTTTATTACAATTATAATTTACATTACAAAATTTACATATATCAACTATAAATAAAATAAACACATTCATCCATCACATATTCTCTTTCATTCCACAATTCATCTTTCATTCATCATCTTTCAGTTTTATTTTCTAAAAAAAAATTCTTTGGGCCCATTTTAGAACGCAGGTAAAACGATTATGTCTGTTTTCAAACTTCCCTCCCCATATTGCGTCGGTCCAGCCACGGGCGACAGAGAGCTTCACAGCTCCACCTAGCCACCGCAATCCCATCGGCTTACAGAGCATAGCCGAGGTATACAGCATTAGTCCTAGGTGGAGCAGCTCTGCTTGTTACGGTCAATGACAACCATGGCTAGACCGACGCAGTATTTTAAAAATTTTGTTCGAGTTTTGCCCACCACTAATTCGGAGACTGTAGTTTCGGTGACCCGCACTCCCAACTTCTGCTCCAAATCGTACCTCTGCTTGGAGAATGCGGGACACCGAAACAATATGTGCTGCACTGTCTTACCGGCTCATAATCTCCCTACCCGTAACGAAAGTTGCCTGGATCACGTACTCCTAAAGTCAAAATCATCAGCCATTACTCTAGTTTTAAATACAACAGTCACGGACCACAACGCTGTTCTACTATCGCTTGACTTGAACACAATCAGTCCCTCAAACTCTACCCGAACTGTTATTAATCAAGAAAAATTGACGGCTCTTGTAAACGCAATCGATTTTAGCCCTATTTACGAAACGAAATCTAACATCTCTACTCAACACCTCGATAGTAGCTTGCAGTAATACATACAAAACCTCCCGACGTAAAAAAATTATAAAGCCATGGATTACTCCCGGAATTTTGCGCTGTATCCAAAATAGAGATAGACTACATTCACAATTAAAAACATCGCCTAATAATGAAGTTCTTAAAACCACTTACATTCGTTATTGAAAATTTTGTAACAAGTTGCTTAAAAATCTGAAGAACCAATATGAAAGAAAACTATTAGTTAAGGCAGGTACGGATTCTAAACGCACATGGAAAATTATTAACGATATTATCTATAAAAAAAGTAAACAAAATAACCCAAAAGAATTATTAAACTGTAACATAACTCCTGAGCAGTCTGTCTCCGATATAAATTAATATTTTGCAAACATAGGGTCTAGAATCGCTAGTAAAATACGCAGGCGACCGAAACCCCCTAACTTCACAAAGTTACGTCCCCCCCACCCACAAAAAAGTGATTCTTTCGTTCTCGAAGACACCGACGAACAGGAAATGAGGCGGCTAATAATGGATTTGCGCGATGACTGTGCTACGGGCTAGGATGGTATCTCATCGTCATTTTTAAAGCAGTTTCTCGATCTCATATCTGGCCCTTTAACACACGTTTGTAAATTAAGTCTGGCTAATGGAACTTTTCCGCGTGCTTTTAAAAAATCCGTAGTTTATCCGATTCACAAGGGTGGTACTAGAGACTGTATCGATAATTATCGTCCCATATCCATCCTGCCGGCTATGTCGAAAATATTAGAGCGCATAATCAATAATAGACTAGTCAAGTACCTCGAAGACACGGGACTGCTTTCACCGAATCAATTTGGTTTTCGTGCAAAAAAATCTACAGCTGATGCTGTCCACGAGGTCACTGATTTTATCGCCAGTAACTTAGATACAGGAAAGAAGTGCTTATCAGTCTTCCTCGATATGGCGAAAGCCTTTGATACGGTTTCTTTTCCTATCCTTTTGAGGAGACTGGAGAGGTTGGGAATTAGGGGGATGCAGCTGGAGCTTTTCAGAGATTACCTAACGGACCGCCGGCAATGCGTTTCAATTGATAGTGTTACTAGTGAGGAAAAGCCGGTCATTTTTGGCGTCCCACAGGGAAGTATAGCCGGTCCGACCCTTTTTCTTTGCTACATAAACGAGTTAAGTGAACTATCACTTGAAAATGGTAAGATTGTTTCTTTTGCTGACGATACTGCCCTATGCTTTACTGGAGACTCTTGGGCTGACGTTTTCCAATCGGCACAAGAGGGATTTGACACTGTAACGGAATGGCTCAATCAGGACTCCCTTTCTCTCAATGCTGAAAAAACGAAATATATTACTTTTTCTATTCGAAATAATACTCAACCCCCTCCATCTCATTCTCTAATAATGCACACATGCGACAACCCTTACGATATTGCTTGCCATTGTACATCCTTGCAGAAGTCTAACACCGTTAGATACCTGGGAGTAATCGTAGACCAAAATTTAAATTTGACCGTATACTAAGTCTAACTGGTAGAGTGCGCAAATTAATATACATTTTCAAAAACCTCAGACACATTGGGAATCTTCGAAATTTGAAAATGGTATATTTCGCACTTTGCCAATCTTTATTACAATATTGTGTTACGATTTGGGGTGGTACAAATAAAGTTACCATGATTCATTTAGAAAGAGCAGTCAGAGCCGTGTTGAAGGTATCATTGTTTCTACCCATACGCACCCCGACGGTTGATGTATATCAATCGTTCAAAGTGCTTACTGTACGTCAATTATATATACTCAACACGGTTCTCAAAAAACACTCCCAGGTACCCATAAATCCCAACAAAGATAAACGAAGAAATTATGTAGTATGCCAAATACCAAAAATTAAAACAAAATTTATCAAAAAATTCTTTCCTTACAAATGGCTCCTTTTTATATAACAAAATAAACAAAATTTTAAAAATTCATTCTTATTCCAAATACAATTCCAAAGCAAAAACATCTGAATGGCTTCAAAATCTTTCCTACAACGAAACTGAGAAACTTTTGATGAGTATTTATTAATTGTTATTCTTATTGGAGATAAATATTTCCTTTTCATTATTGTGGAATGCTTGTTGTTGACACGGACTTATTATTGATGCTGCAATTGTGAATTTGTTGATATTGGTTGTGCACTACTCGCAGACTAAGCTGATGCATAATTTTTAAGCCTTAATTTAAATTTTATGTTCATTGTACTATATACTACAAAGTTCTCTCTGTATGTTACACCTGGGAAGGATTGTGCCATTTGAGATACAGTATTTTCATAATACTAGTTCAGATGGCACACACTGAATTAAATAACTATAACTACATCGTATTTCGTAGTCCTTGTAGCACGGCTTCGAGCAGGTCATGCTTTATGCTCGAAGTGTGTTTGTAACTCTTATTATATGCTGCATAAGAACAGCATAGGGTCAAAGTATTATGCTTGACGTGCGCTTAGCTGTGCTGTATTATTACTGTTTTAGTACTGTATGTGAATAATTTATAGTTATAATGTGCTGTTGTTATGTATGAAATAAATAAATAAATTACATAGTGATTGACTGTCTGGTCCACGCCGGGCTCGCAGAAGCACGATGGGTTATCCGTGCACTTGAATCTGTGCAAGTACGCGGAGAACCCACCATGCCCCGAGAGGACCTGCGTAGTGATGCTCGACGGCACCATTTTACCCACGATGCCGTACGCCGCCGCCGCACTCGGGAAGAACATCTTCGTTGTCGAAGCTGTTGTTCCCGATTTGTATCTCCTGTCCCATTCGTCAATGGTCCCCTTGTGGATCATACCCTTGACGAATGAGACAGGGCAGCGGTCGTAGTCTGGCCGCTTCCGCAACCCCAGTGCGGCGCTCCTGGCGAGTTCATCGGCACGTTCGTTCCCCTCCAACCCCGCGTGTGCCTTGATCCAGAACAGCGAGACGCTCTTACCCTGGCTTTTGCACAGTTTAAGAGCGTCCCGTGTTTGCACCGCCAGGGGATGGGGGGACTCGACGTTCGCCACCGCCTGGGGCGCCGCCATGGAGTCGCTGAAGATGCCAATACTGGGTCCATCGCAGCTCAAAGCGTACTCGGCCGCCGTGCAGATAGCCAGGAGTTCCTCCTGGTAGACGGTACAGTAGGACGACAAAGCAAGCTTGAGGGCCTTGGTTTCGGCGTCGCCGTTCCATATGGACACAGCGGCGCCAACCCGGCCCTCAATCTTGCTGCCATCCGTAAACATTCGCAGGGCAAAGTTGGAGTGTGCCCTGCATTGTTCCTCGTCCACCAGGCTGCCGAAGGCTACCGCACTGCGGCCTCGTATTTGCCCTTCTGTTCGAGGTACGAACTGACCACCATTTGTCTCCGGTCCGGCGCTGCGTTTCGGATTCTGCGTCGCTTGGTGTTGGTTTGCCTCTTCAGCTCCTCGAGTTTCTCCACCACGGCAATCTAAATGAATCCCCACCTTTCAGTTTGGGCATCGCTGCCTGGCAGGCCTCGGCTATGGCTCGGGTATACCCGTCCACGATTACCTCCAGGTCCTCCCACACCTGGACCGCCTCAACGCTCTCCACATTCAGGCGGTCCCTCCGCATGATTGCTGCCAGTTTCTCGCGAAACTGACACCAATCCGCTTTCCTGGTGTTGAAGATCCTGGTGGTCCTCGCCACGGATACCCCTTTCGCCCGTGCCAAGTTGATTTCAAATAGAATGCCGTTGTGGCCAGAGGACGTTAGGGCCTCGGAGACGCGCCAGCCATCCACCAGGCTCAGCATATCCTCAGAGCAGGCCGTCACGTCGACATGGCTGCTGTACCTCTTCCCGCCTCGAACGGTATCGAATGTCGGGACGTCCCCCGAATTAAGTATCTGGAGGCCCAGCTCCCCTAAGGCTCCAGCCATCATCTCCCCCCCTGGAGTCCTCTTGGGAGCTGCCCCACCAGAAACTCTTCGCGTTGGCATCCCCGCCTATGACCAACCTTCCAGGTCCGGTTTCACGCTCAACCTGTCTAAGCTGCTCCAGGTATGGCTCCATGTGTTTGTCAGGTTCGAAGTAGTAGGAGACCAGTGTAATCTTCCACGATCTCTGTCTCGATGTAATCTGCACGACGTCAGTTGGATTGCTCCTAATTACCTAAACATCGGTCTTCTTCTTCTTCTGAGCGTTATCCCGTTTCCTAATCCATTAGGACTGGCGGGGACCGCTATCTAAGCCTAAAGATTTGGCGTAGATACTGATTTTTACATGCAGCGCCGAGCAAGTGATATTACAAATATGTACATAAATCCGAAAACATGATTAGTAGTACATGTTAGGATTCGAACCTGGGGCCTATTGTTCACTAAGCCGGCTCTTTATCCACTGGGCTATCACTGCTAAGTTACCTAAATACCTCTTATACGCTGACTGATTTATATTATAGCGGAGTTTGATTTAAAGATTATGATATACAATCTTACTACTCCAAACATGGTAGGTTAATAAGCCGAAAACATATTAAATGCGTGCATGTAATAAAAACGTAGGGCCAAATATGTAGGTATAATTAGAGCATGTACCGCATGGAATATTTTTTGAAATAGCGATACAACTGAACTCTAATATTAATACAGAATCCAACACAATCATTACTAAACTTGCCCCTATCCTGTGCTCATATCACTTTCTAGCGCGTAGGCAGAGAGATTAGCAATGGCTACTTTAATAAATAAAATAAAAATAAAAAATAAAAATAAAAACACTTTATTGCAGACTTTGTGGTCCATATTTTGTTAGTTACAGAAACTTACAAGCTACGTTAGTTTTATTTAAAAATAGATAAATCAATATAAATTAGGATTATTTCAAATATATATATATTTAAAATAATCCTAATTTAAATAATACCCGCCACGTCCCCTGGAGGCACTAGGTACAACAACATGAGTCAGTATCCAGTGCCTCCAGATGCGACAGTCAGGTTTGTCTCTAACAACTTCCAGGATGCTATTGGCGCTCCCGCGAACTCTGTGCATCAACGATGCTATTCTTCCGCGCAACACTGCATAAAAATCATTGGTGTGCGCTATAGCGAACATAGTTTAAGGTTATTTTTACCTCTGTACTGCAACGTGCAAAGCTTCGGGCCAACATATTACACCGCACTGCCAATGCTCTCCTTTCCCTCTCCATGTCTTCGTCATCCCTCAGATCTTCTGTAACCACATGTCCCAGATATTTAAAACGGTTAACTCTCCGTAGGATATCCCCATTTAGTTTAACCGGTGGCACATGACTAGGTTTTTTAAGTCCCGCATTAAAAATGAGCATTTCGCTTTTTTGTACATTATATTTAAGGCCATGTGGTTCAGCATACTTTTCACATATAGATACCAATATTCTGAGGGCTCTTATAGATGGGCATAACAGAACCATGTCGTCCGCATAATTTATACTATTCACAAAAAGCCCTTCAATTGAACACCCGACCCTGGCCTCACAGAGCTCAATGATCAGCTGATTTATGTACAGGTTGAAGAGCGTAGGCGAGGTCAGACCTCCCTGTCTCACCCCACACTCCAGCCTGTACTCATCGGAGAACTGTCCAAGCCACCTGACCCGATTAGTCTGATGACCGTACCAATATTTGAAGATATGTATCAGCTCCACTGGCACTCCAGTGTCACGTAGCTTAGTCCAAAGTATATCATAACTAACCAAGTCAAATGCCTTTGAGAGATCAAGGAAGGCAGCATATATTGGGGTGTTCCTTTGAGTATAGTACCCGACGGTATGCTTCAACGACAAAATTGCACACTCTGTTGATAACCCCGGTCTGAAACCAAACTGTGCGTCATGCAGTTTCACATGACGTACAAGATGTCTCTGCAGCAAACCGTCAAGTACTTTAGCTGTGATAGTAGCTAATAAAATCGGGCGATAATTGGTTTTATCGGAGATATCCCCCTTTTTATTTTTAATTATGGGCACAACCACTGTCCTCATGAGTGACTCCGGCAAATAGCCATGTCTCATGCAGACAGACGGCTTTAAGACCAATGCTTGTAAGTTAGATTATTTTTTTGTTAGATTCTTAGAATGAACATACTTATATGTTTGTCTTGGTTTGGTTACTTTTAAGATAGGAAGCGCGCATTAAAGCAGGTCGATTAGATAAATTCCTACATATAACAACTGCCTGGAGGGTGGTTGTGTTCCTGCGGGTGAGTGAGGTTACCAGTAAGTTACTTTGTTAGAAGCAGGGGTGACAACGAGTGAGTAATACTTTCTGTATTGAAAATGTTCATAGGCGAATGTAAAGTGGTAACCTAACCACTATACATCCGGTAGTTTGTATGTCTATCGACGTTGTATAAAAAACCTACTCAATTGAAGATTAAATTATAAATGATGATACCTTATATCCATCTTCTTCCCACTGTTTTCCCGATTCCTAATTCATTAGGATTGGCGAGATCCGCTATCTAAGCATTTTGTGAAGATACTGATTTTGACATGGAGCTACAGCCGTCAGATCTCCACAACCCAGAGGATAAACTAGACCTTTCTTAAGTTAGGTCATGCGTCTTTTGAAATATAATTTCTTGGACGTGTGAGTTTCCGATATCTTCCTTTATCGTCGAACAAGTGACAATCACAAATAGTACATAAACCCGATTAATATGATTTTAGTAGTACATGCTCACGCGAGGATTCGAACCAGGAATCGTCAGTGAATATGTTAACACTCCTTAGTACTAGAGGTAACACCTTATGTCCATATACGGGAAATATTTCAATTTAGGTTTTTTCGTAAAAACTCCTCGCTAGTGAAGCCGCTATCAGCAGCTAGTCAGGTACTAATTGAATTCAGTAGTTATAAATGTGGTAACCAACAAACAAAGACTATTTTATTTTCTATGCATTACAACCAGCTAACATAACATCATTAAAAATGGCAAAAAGCAAGGTCTCATATCGACAATCTAAAATATATATATAGTTAAATCTGTGTAATTTCACGAAATTTCGAATCAAATCCTATGAAGGATTTCCTCCTCCTATCCTATTAGATCTAAAACCATTAAAATTATCATGAAGTAATGTGAAAGTCAAGGTCAAGGTCCATTGACAACATAAATTTGTTTGTTAAGTTTGCACATTCACAATGGGGCCGTCCAGCCTTCAGAACCCGTTATATACCTTTTCCCATACATTTCGCGGTCATATATGACCACACGGGTTTCGAAGGGTTAATCACGTGAGGCTCAAAAGAGGGGGTTAGGCAAAAATCACGAAATATCACAAGAGGGGAGGGGGGTGTAGTAAGATATCACGTGTATTGATTTTTAATAACCTAATCCGAGCAATAATAGTCTAGAGGTGCACAATGTTCTTCCTTCACGCATCCTCACGAGACCATTGATCGGTAGATCGAGAGAGATTCTCTGCGTAGTGCGCGAAAATGACGCCGAGTTCATGTACTAGTACAATATATGTTTTTCGCTTGGTTACACCATTCCTTTAATATTATTTTTATGCCAGTCAAAAACAGGGGAGATAAAAAAAGCTAAAAAAACATCACGTGATTAATGGACGGCCCCAATGACTAATGAAACATATACCTACGACGATTTTAAAGGTAAACATAGAACCATGAAATTTGGCAAGCAAAGTGTTAGCACAAGGACAATCCAAAAGTCGTCACCTTTATACTTACATCAGTCTATCTGATTTCAAGAAATATAAATCTAAACACATTGGGTACTTACTATCACGAAATTGGCATTTACAGAAAAAAAAATAGCCAACATTTACAATTAGGCATATGAATTATTCGAGCTCGGCGGCTCAGTAGTGAATGACGCGACTTTGACACCAACGATCGTGGGTTCGATTCCCACACAAGACAAACATTTGTGTGCATGAACATGTCTGTTTCTCTTGGTCTGGATGTTTTAAGAGAAGTAGGGCGAATTAAAGCAGCCCGTCTGAAGAAGTACCTTCACCTCACAGAAAACCGCAGCCAAATAACAGCTCCCTAAAGGGTTGTTGTGTTTGTGCGTGTGAGTGAGGTCACCAGTAAGCTCCCAAGAAGTTGCTGTGTAAACAGCAGAGGAGGCATCGCGTGAGTGATACTTAATATATCGCAAGGCTACGGTAACCGCTTTAAATCAGGTGGGTCATATGCTTGTATGTAATGTGTACCGACGTAGTATATATTTTTTTTTTCTAGAAGTTTCGCTCGATGACTAAACGGCGGTTATCTTTTTGAGATTGTTTCTGTATTGTCCTGTTACTATTTTTACGTATTATAATCTCTTCAACGAGTTGAGAATAAACATATTTTGCCCTTTTGTTACACATTGTTTTGACGAGCTCGGTGGCGCAGTGGTTAGTAGGTAACGTTACTTTGACACCACGCTTGTGGATTCGATTCTCACACACGACAAATATTTGTGTGCATGAATATGTCTGTTTGTCTCTTCTGGGTGCTTTTATGAGAGGTAGGGCGCATCAAAACCGCTCTCTCTGGGGTAGTCCACCCCACGGAAAATCGTAACCAAATAACAACTCCCTGGAGGGTAGTTGTGTTCCCGCGTGTGAGTGAGGTCACCAGTAAGCTCCTAAGGAGTTGTTGTGTTTGCAGCAAAGGAGGCATCGCGTGAGTGATACTTAATGTATTATGTATTACATACTTAATGTATTACAAGTGTTCATAGGCTACGACAACCGCATTACATCAGGTGGGCCGCATGCTTGTAAGTATCCCAACGTTGTATAAAAAAACTTGTAGGTATACAAAAGATATTATACCTACGTTTGTCACCATTAACTTTCGACCCGATTTCTTGTTTCTGACAAAGGAGAATGGGCAGAAATGTATGGAATCTGGGACCACCCTCCAATAGCAACAAGATGAACATCGTTGGATAGGTCTTTTCATTTGGAACAACAATTGTTATTAGAGCTTTGTTGTTAAAACTGTCTGTTCGGAGTTATGAGACCAGAGCCAAAGTCAAAGTCAGCTGAACACGGTGCCCTGCTGACTACCAAACGAGGCTCTGGCGAAAGACAAGTAGCTCACAGCGATAGCCCGACTGGGGAAGTACCTACATCTCACAGAAGACCGCAGCCAAATAACAATCCCTTGGAGGATTGTTGTGTTTTTGCGAGTGAGTAAGGTATCCAGGAAGCTGAAGACGGTAGCAACGCGTGGGCGTCGCTCATTGTGTTGCAGGCGTTCATGGGCTGCGATAACCGCTTCACATCAGGCGGACCGTATGCTTGTTTGGCACCCAACGCAGTGTAAAAAAAGATAGTATTGTCTTAGGTTTTCGCGATTGTTACACATTGAATTAAACAATTTTTAACGGAAGTATCGCGTGTATTATTTATTTTGTTGTTATGTGGTCGCAGGAAGAATGTAAAAAAAGATACAAAAATAAAGCTGAATTAAATAATAAAAAAAAAAGCAAAAAGTACACGGGTATAAAAATATTAAACATAATTAAAAAAATGTCTTGACTCCAAACGAACAGTTGTAACAATTGTTACATAATTAATTGTTAATGTTGTTAACATAATACTCGTAATTGTTATTTCAATTGAAAAGACCTATCCAACGACCCGTTGTTTCTGTTATCTATGCCAACGACATATATTTTATTGCTATTAGAGGAGAGGGGAGGGAGGAGGGTCCCAATCTACCCATTCTCCTTTGGAAGATAAAGGAACATTTTTTTTTTTTTATATATATACAACTAGATTGGCAAACAAGCATGCGGCCCGCATTAGATGGTAAGCGGTCACCTCAGCCTATTAACGCTCGCAACACCACGGGGATGTTACTCGCGCGCTGCCAATCTTGTGACCTAAGGATGTTTCGTCACAGTATCCAGTAATTTCTCTGCCATATGTCACCCTTCAAACCGGAACACAGCTATATAAAGGCGGTAGAAACTTGGTATTTAACTGGCCACCACACTAAACCTAACTTACAAAAAACTAAACAATTGTCTAAAATACTGCAATGTATTGAACTGTATTTTAATTTTCAGTATTTTAGACGAAAATAAAGTTTTTTTTTTTTGCTGCTTTCCATTTAAAAATTGTGGCACGGGCCTCTCTGTGTGAGAATCTGACAAGTGCTTGACAGATTTCATAGGTATTTATTATCTGTCACGAAATCAGCCATGATAACACAATCTGTAAAGATTTCAAGCCCGTAGGTAAAAAAACGCCATAATGTAGGACTGCGAACATCGTAAGAGTATGCGATGAATAAGTGATTGGATCCCAAGAGAGCAGTGATGGACTAAGTGGATAAAGAACCGGCCTAGTGAACAATAGGCCCCTGGTTTGAATCCTGGCATGTACCACTAAATTCGTGATTTCAGATTTATGTAGGTACATATTTGAAATTACTTGCTCGGCAGTGAAGGAAAATATCGTGAGAAAAGCCGCAAATTCAAAAAATTTTATTTATGAATGCGTCCCCTAAAGTAAGAAAGGGCTGGTTTCCCTCTGGGTTGTGAAGGTCTAACGGCAGTCGCCCATGTAAAAATCAGTATCTTCGCCAAATCCTTAGGCTTAGGTAGTGGACCCCGCCAATCCGAATGGATTAGGAAACGGGATAACACTAAACACATTATAAATAGTCCATTTTGTATGATTTTAACCAAATTCATAAATCAATGATATCTTTTATATACTCGTATATTTTTATGTATGATCACCATCATGAGCCAACATCTTAGAGAAGATAACGCTAGAAACAAGTGATTGGGTCCCGCTTACATCATTTTCCTACACTATACCTATTAATGCCTATCTATTTAGGCAACCTTCAATAGGTAAGCCGAGCAAAGTAATTTAATATATTTGATAAAAACTCGTAATCACGGAATTTTCAGCTAAAGCTGAAATTTAATCTTTGAGATGATGCAACATAGACGATAAGGACAGAATAGTTCTTGTCAAGCAAGCTATAACAGACCTTATTGTTCTGTTTTAAACAACGCCTGATGTAAAGTGTTTACTGTAGCCTACTAACGCTTGTAATGTAAGAAGTATCGCTCGCGCGTTGCCACTACCACTGCTAACACAGCAACTCATCAATCAAAATCGTCAAGTTATTTTTTACACTAACTCGCCGAAACACAACAAACTACGAAGGAGTTTATTTGGCGCGACCTCTCTAACAATACATCCATAATAACAATACACCCATAGAAATAAAAATACGAAACATAAAGTTGAGCACCATTTATAATAATTTATTACGTAATTCCATCGAGCATCGAATTCATAACATCTCTACGTGATTACTATTAGCCGCGCAAACGAATGCCGCCATTAAAAAAATCGTAATTCGTAAGTAAAATAATTTGTTTTGACATTATTTACTAGATGATGGAATACATACTTTTATGGTTGAAAACTTCACCTGTACACCAAGTTGTGTGTACATTTTGTGTAAGTACACCAAAGTAAATATTTACCGAGACCGATCTTTCTTCAAGCAAAAGTGCTAAAAATTACGATTTTTTTTCAAATGGCTGCGCTAGTTTCCTGTGTCTTAATTAAATAAAGACAGATTGCATGGCATAAGTTATTTTATAAATTGCCTACTAATTTTATATACATGAACAATCCCAGAAACAATAACAATCATCGCGTGATAGAACTAATTGCAATAGAGATCTATAAAATTGTTATGTATATAGGTATATGACCATCTCATTAGCACACAGTTTAAAGTTCATACGGCATAATATATATCTTTAGAATTTATTGTCCGAAGATAATGAGATAGTGAAACGGTCGACATAGTTACATTATTATATATTTTAATTTGCTTATGACTTTTGACCATATAATTTACTCCAATTTAGTTTCTGAAATACATGTAGACATCTTTTGACTTTGGTGATAAACCTCACTCTTCTTAAATAAATGTAGACATAAGGCTACAACTACACATTTTGATTTGATAAATTTATAAAAACCACTTTATTTCTAAAATACCTACGTGTACAAGCGAACATTTAGTACAGTGATTTTTTAAATCTCTTTATTTTTAAAATACGTAGAGATATGTGTACAAATGGAAATTTTTTATAGGTGATTTTTTTAAAAACACTATTTTGAAATGCATATCCAGTTATGTAGTTATTCTATAGAATAGTTACGTTATAAAATAAAATAGTATATTGCCTCGATTGCTACGGGAAATTAATCTTTTTATTCTATTACTTTATAAAATGTTTAACTATGGAAAAAATATCTGCTACTGAATTTAAAAATACTTTAGACCGATAAAATTTTAATATAAATGAGATAGATATATTTTTTGCTATAATAGCAAAAGCAGGAAACGGACCACCTGATTGCAATTAGCTACCAGCGCCAATTGACACCCTCAGATTGAAAGGATCTGCCAATGGGTTACCGTGCCGGGTCCTCAGAAAATTATTAACCGCTCTTGAAGATGCGCATGTCATATTCAGTGAAGGATTCAGTAGTGAAGGGAAGTTAGTTTCAGGTTAGTTTCTGTTTATACGTGCGTCGGAAAAAGCGAGTTTAAACAGTACTGTACTGGTGAGTCAGGCTTGAAGGTGATACGAGTGAAACCCAATTCTAAGGCTGATGATACGATGGAGCAACTCTGAAGAAGGCACTGTAAGGGCATCTCAACAGAACTCTCTCCATTATAAATGCGTTAGAAGACGTATAGTGATCGACCGACCAACATTTCTATGCAGAACGAGTCTGTTTGCATCCCAGCAAGTGGATGGTATTGGGATAGGTACTATCTTTGTTATATTTGCCCTTTACGAGCGCGAATACTTTTCTTTGACGGTTTTTTTTTTTGGATCAAGACACACGAATGACAGCCCTGGTCTCTTAAGTGTATGGCTATGGTATCCTATCATGCAGCCGTATGTTTGTTTTATATTAATTATTTATAATAATTTTAGTGATATAAGAAACCAAACTAATACGAAACGGAGTTTTAAACTCGTGTCAAACTACATAATTATTTTTCAAACTTATCCAGTGTCATAAGACCAAAACTGCGAGATTTCTACTTATGAATACAGACCCTGTATAAATTAAAATAAAGATGAGCGTAACACATCGACTAAAGAAATTTTCTACTCATTTAAATTACAAATTCAATATTATGGTAGTACGAGTAGTATTGCCATAAAAGATATCTTCAATGTTATTAGGCCATAAAGACTCTGGAGTCCTTTTAGAGCTCGCCTAAAATTAATAGGCACTTAAAGCAATTGGTCATTTGAAATAACTTTTTAATAAACAAATCGTAGCTACATTTAAATTCTTAAGTCTTTAAGACTCGTTCATTTTCTAGTTCCAAATTAAAAACATAAAGCAAGAGTAAATTATTAATCGTTAATTGTCATATTTGTGTATCATAAATCAACAATTTGTAAGCAATTAATTTAGTAGATGCTAATAAATTTTAGTCTCATTTTGACAGAGGCTTTTGAAGACTAGTCTGATTTAAAGCTATGAGTTTCAAAAACTAAAGAGGTATTTGAGCTATTAGGCACTGAGGTTGCGTAAACTTAGATAGGTACTTTTGTTGCTTAAAATTTACAGACATGGGACGTGATCAGAAAATATTCTTGTAAGGTGGATGTAGTCGTACGAAGCAATAAGATTTTACTACAACTGGTACTGGTCCCAATGACCGAAATTCGACCGTTATCATTATTGATAATTTGAGCACATATCCAAGTTTATTTTCTATTGTTTCCAAAATATTTTTATTGCTTTTTGTTGTTTCCATATTTTTGTTAAAAACCTTGTCAAATGCTATAAAAAAAAGAAAATATATTCACGAACAGAGAAGAAAAATGTACTGAACAGTTTTATCGTATCTATTTATATATAGTTATAGTCCCATGTTAGTAAGAACAAGGCTGCCCAATGACTTTAGCCAGTGGGCTATTAATTGGAGTCATCAGGCAGGCCACCTTCTGAATGTTACTTGCGATTTGACCTAACCTGCTTCAACCGGCACCAAGTAGTACATGCCGGCACCCACCGTCTACCGTTAGTAGTGGCCGAGGCAGAGACTACCGTAGCAGCCATGGCAGCGACGGCATGTTGCATCTACTAACGGTAGTGGGTGGGTGCCGGCCGGCGCTGGTCCGCATGAACTAATTGGTGGCGGAAGTACATAAACCAGGTTAGATCAAATCGCATGTAAATTTGACTTTCGCAAAATAACGCCTGAATTTATTAACTATAAAAGTTACTTGTCTACATACAGGTCATTTACAATATCTCAAGCTGGCATCTTTGCCTTGAGTTCCATAAAATCATGATTATATCAGGGAATTGAGTTCAGTTCGACATTGTAGTTCTAAACATATTCATGTAAACCATATAGTCATAATAATATTTCTACCTCACATTCATAAAACATATTTCAGAGAGTTTGCAACTCATAATAGACAATTCTAAGTCAACCATCCAAAGTTTACTATGTGTGTACCTATCTATTTAAAATTGATAGCAAAATAAATAAAAGCCAATAAAGTATTAATACAATTTGAAATAAATAAATCATAAATTAATATAATATTCATAATTCAAATGGAAACTTGTTTTATTTGTTTGTCACCTCCTTTCACCCCTGTTAACCCCTTTGAAATATCAACCATTTACCAATGTGCCCTATGAGATAACTTGCATAAATGATAGATATAACAAACAACATCGAAATATTGATAAGTGAACCACCAATAACTATTAGATCTGTTTTACTTTGCATAAAACTATACATTTTCAATATTCCTTTATAAAATGACTTCAATGTTCATAAATGAAATATATCTAAGTTTGTGATTCTGCAGTTCAGATTTACATTAGAAAAGTACAAGATGTGAAACCTGTACCACTAAAAACAATTGATCTAGTACACAAAGTATAACATCACACAAAATTCACACAATCATGTAAAATTTACATTTACTAATAAGCACTTGATTCTATGATAACCCATATCAGTCCAGCACCATACACACAAAATAGTCACACTATAATTAAATAAATACTTTAAGCTTTTCTATCATATGTACGTCGTCTTTGGTCATCGATTTCTAAGAGGTAATAAGTACCGGGAAACAGTACTTCTATTGAGCCAGAAGGCTTGTATGGAGCAGTATGATAGTTTTTGGTCCGTAAGTCCATAATATCTGAAAACATACTAGGCTCCACACTCTCACGTTTATCAAGGAGGGATAGTGTTTCTTGTAGTGATGTAACCATTTCAGTTAATTTATTAATATCAGTACGAATACTAATAGAGTACATTGTCGATGCGAGCCCTGAACCATATGAGAATAATCCAAATTTCTTTCCAACTAACTGTTCTGGTGACTTACTAACCAAATATGAAAGCAAACCACCATACAATGATGATGTGTACATGTTCCCCAAATTACGAGCTACGTAAAGAGAAGGCATAGTTTTCTCGTCAAATAAGGACTGACTATAAGTCATAAAAGCCTTCTCAATGTCCCTATCAAAGTATGTGTCTTCTCTCTTACAATTTTTAAATGATGATAAACCGGGAAAATGCTTTTCACACTCCTCTTGCGATGCATTTAAGAAATCATTGAAACATATCCTAGCTAGTGATTTTTGTACCAGTTTGCAGTATGGTGAATGGAACAACATGCCGTCTAAGCTTAAAAGTCCTTTGAAGTAGGGATCACTCTTTCTCATTTTCTTACAAAATAAATTATAACAACTATCTAAAGCTGTGAGGTAGCATTTGATTGAGAGTTTTCCATCAACTAATGGGAATTCTGATGACAAATCAGGCTTATAAAAGTCATATGCATGTGTCATGTATGAAGCACGTACACCACGGTCCATCACCAATGGGGCATCGGGCCCGATGAGCATGGCCACTGCTCCAGCACCGCCTGTAGGTCTTGCAGGTCCTTTACCATACACTGCTATGTCACCAGCTACAACTATAGCATTCCTGCCATCCCATGATGAAGACTCCACCCAATTGACAGCATTAAAGAGAGCTGCAGTACCACCATAACAAGCATTTGTAGTGTCTATTCCTTCAATATCTGTGGCACCTTCTTTAGCAAATAAGGTCATTAAAAAAGTTTTAACACTTTTACTTTTGTCTATAATTGTTTCAGTTCCAACCTCCAACCGGCCTATTTCATGAGGATTAATGTTATTCCTCTCCATGAGTCTGTGTAGAGCCGTCATGCACAGCGACTGTATGTCTTCGCGGTCGGAACAGAAACCCATTTTGTTCTGACCCAATCCAACTGTGTACTTTCCAGGAGACACTCCATCAAATTTCTCTAATTCTGTTTGGTCGACGTATTGCGATGGGAAATATAGCTCCATGGCGAGTATACCGACATTTTCGACTTTTCCACCCATCGTTGATAAGATACACGATATACTTTCACGGTCAAGCGAGTACGTAAGATTTAAACTTTGGTTAAGTGGAGCGACGTGTTAACGGAGTTGTTATCGACACGAACTGATGCTCCCCGCCGCTCTCAACGAAGACTCGTCTGGCGTCTACGTCAGCACCGACGTTACCGGTTCACCATTGACCTACAACAGCCAACTTTCTTTCAATAGTACATAGTTAGCGAGCCGATTACACTTGACGTCGAACACTCGTGGATGACGAACGTTTGAGACTATATTTTTTTAATTATGTAATATATTGTATAAAAGCACGTGCTTTAATTGAAATATCTTATACTTTGTGTTATTTTAGCTTGCATACAATAAGCGAGCGGCAAATAAATTTTGTTTTGTACATTATTGCCGAGCTTGTGACTTAATCGCCAGTCATACAAAAGAGATGTCAAAATCAAAAGTCATAACAAAGAAACGTCAAAGAGGATTCGTTCAGAAGTAACAGACCTTGAATTTACGCGTCATGTCATGAAACAATGAAAATCAAATAACAACAGCAAAACAAAGCAATGTTAAAGTTCCTTAATCGATTTGTAATAGTTAGAAACATATATTTCAACAAATGTTCATCTTCAAAATATATATCATTTTCTATCCTCAGGCTACCCTAAGTCATATCGTAAACCAGAATCGCGCGCGCGCCTACTCTACGCAAGCCGACCATACCTACTACATCCTTACAATATTTATGTTGATATAGAAGAACTAATGTTACGCTTAACGACCATTTAACTGTACATCTGTACATATCTCATGGATATAAAGTTTAAACAAATTAAAAGTTAGGTACTTACCTAATTTTAAATCCGATGTACAATTTAAATCCGATGTATAAACAATCCTCCATTTTGGTGTGAAAATAAGCCTCGGACTCAGAGCGTATTTTCTTCCACAATTACATGTCATGAACTTTCCCTTTACATATTATCGTTACACTGTTGCCAGTTTAAAATTTACGATTAGCTACAGTTATTACAGAACTAATATAAAAATATGTGCGTGAAGTTGCCCGCCGCGCACGGACTTTCGGTTTGTTAGCCGCGCGAATCACCTGTTCAATTCGCCTTTATGGCGATCCTGATGTTGTCCACGCCAATGACAGTGCTTTCTTTGTAAAAGCCAGTGTTCATCTCAGTACATGGCTATGTTAAGTAGGTGAGTGAATCACCTGAGTTGCTCGCTACTCGTGCGTCGCATCAAGGTGACACTGTCGCGATCGTATTTAAATAGTCACTTATTTTTTGTTACCCCTATTAATAACATACATAAACTCTGTAGTAAATTAACTAATCATGATATAATAAAAAAATCATGATATAAAAATAATAGGATATTATTTATTTTGGAGTTATTAGTGAGGATTTGATACAATAAAAAGAATTTTTCTGTTTTAAGTGTAGGTCTCAACGACAACGTCGACTGCAGCTGTCTATAGGTGGGTCTATCTATCTCGATTTTATCCGTGCTTCGGAGGGCACGTTAAGCCGTCGGTCCCGGCTGTTGTCGATAGACATATCCGGACTCTCTCTCTCGACATTAATAAATCGAGTGGGCCGGATGGTATACCGGCAATGGTACTGAAGCTGTGTGCTCCTGAGTTTTCGTGCTTTCCTACTCCACTGGGCAGGTCCCGACTTCATGGAAGACCGCCAATGTGTATCCGGTGCCTAAAAAGGACGGTAGATCAGACCCATAGAATTACAGACCTATTGCCATACCTCTCTCTAAGATGATGGAGCGTGTGATTCCTAGGATACCTAGAGGATCACGACTTGATCAGCGACCGTCGATACGGTTTCCGCCACGGTCGCTCAACTGGTGAACTTCTAGTGTATCTTACACACCGCTGGGCTTTGGCGATAGAGAGTCAAAGTGAGGCATTGACTGTGAGCGACTATGGCGAAGGCGTTCGATCGAGTCTGGCACCGGGGTTTTCTATCGAAGTTACATACGGGCTACCCGAGGGTTTGTGCAAATGGGATGCCAGCTTTTTATCCAACAGATGCATAAAAGCCGTGGTTGACGGTGGATGCTCCGATAGTATGGATATCAATGCTGGCGTCCCTCAGGCTTCTGTACTGTCTCCGACGCTGTTTCTGCTGCATATCAATGATATCTTGTCAATTGATGGCATTCATTGTTATGTGGACGTCAGCACCGGGGACACTTATTATACAGGCCGTGTAAACATCCCTCGTTCCATTGTGGAGGAAAGCCGCGATAAACTTGCCTGAAATGGATGGTACTTTGACTAAAGTATCTGACTGGAGGCGGCTTAACTAAGTCGAATTCAACCCCATGAAAACATAAGTTTGCGTGTTCACCGCTAAGAAAACTTAATTTGCCGTGCCGGTCCCTAAATTCCAGAACACACCTCTTACCGTCACCAAAAATATTAGGATGCTTGGCGTCGAGATCCCCAGTGAAGTCAAACTGGCGTCCAAAAAACTTGGTGAGTTTAACAGAGCAAAGCAGTACTTCACAGCACGGTGCAATGACCTATGTTATATAAGTCTCAAGTCAGACGGCACTTGGAGTACTGCAGTCACCTTTAGACGGGAGCACCTGGATACACCAGCTTGGACCATGTGATTCGATTCAGAGACGAGCTGTGAGAATTGTCGACAATAGGTACTAAGCTTACACATGGTATTGAACCCTTAAGTTTAAGGAGAGATTTTGCCTCCCTTCGTGTGTTCTTCCAATTGTACAACGGGTTGTGTTCTGAGGAATTGTTCGAAATGATGCCGACAGCTACTTTTTATAACCGCACCGCTCGCCGACGGCCGCGGCGGGGAGTTCACCCTCACACGCTGGAACCGCAATGGTCTCGTACTGTGCGGTTCCAGAAAAGTTTTCTTCCGAGAACTCTCAAACTGTGGAATGAGCTCTAAACAGAGATTTTTCCAAAGGACTACAGTATGAAATTCTTCAAGAAATGCGTGAAGAGGTTTTAGAGTGTCGGCAACGCATAAATCACACCCCTGGTGTTGTAAATGTCCATAGGCTACGGTGACTTTACCATCAGGCAGGCTGTATGCTTGATTGCCACCTTAGTGGTATAAAAATAAAAAGGCTACAGTAGCCACTTTACATCTGGTGGGCCTTTTGTACAACCAAAAGGCCCACCAGATGTAAAGTGGCTCCTGATATTGTATGATAAGAAACCTTTCAGATGATCACAGCCACCGACTTTCTATAAGGGCATTGTGTTCCTGCGTGAAAGTAAAACCACTTAAAAGCTCCCGACATTGCCTAAGAAGATACGATATGCGATACCACTTGCCTTGCATGCGGTCATGTGCTACGGTAGCTGCTTCAAATCAGGCGGGCTGTAACAAGTGTCACCTGAAGTAGAGTAAAAAGGTGACATTTAAATTATACACTTCGGACGGACGAGCAGATGGAAATAAAGAAAATACAAATTTAACTGCTACTTAATTCTTTATTTATAATCAATTTTACTTCTATTCTGTTACCTTCTAGGCTCTCGGTCTTCCTCGGTGTAAACTTGTAAAACTTGACTCCTGAAAACACAAGCTTAAGTGAAGTAGATGTCTATTATATCTTGACGAATTAGGTGGCGCACTTTGACAGCAACGCTCGTCGTTTCGATTCCCACACAGGGCAAACATTTGTGTACATGAACATATGTGTTTGTCCTGATCTCGATACTTTCTATATAGGTAACTAGTCTGGCCATAAATACTTTTCCGCAGAAACTTTTCTTTTTTCAACTATTTAATTATTTTGAATGTGGAACGCGTTTATTATATTGAAAACTTCTTTTAATTTCACGATGTTTGATATATTGTTTTCGTGTTTATTATCAAATTACAATATGGAATGAGGTGAGTATGGCAGTGATTAGTATGGAGCCATCGGTCATATTCAAGATACTTCAAAAGCTTGGTATCAGTCGTATGTCGTACTATCGACAAATATACAAACACTTCGTCTGTTGACAACATAAAAGATCGACGCGACCGCGTGCTGTTACAACTACAAAGGCTGTTGATGCTGTTAAAGCCAGAATTCGCCGAAACCTCTATAGGAAACAAACAATATATTGCGATCAATTAAAATTCCCGCTAGGCCTCTATCGCGTAAATAAAAAATACGACTAAGACGAATAAGACGTGAACCTCGGCGCTTATCGTCGATATACAGGACATGCCCTAAATCAATCCCTACAGTGGAAGTGAGTGGATCAATCAAAACGCCTTCTGTCCCGATACGCAGGTGAAAAGCAAACAATATCATTTATACTGATGAAAAAAAATTCACGATTGAAGAGCACTGCAACAAGCAAAATAACACAATGTACGCACAGTTCTAAAGAAGGTCGGAAAGGTTCAATGTGGTCATCATCCTGTTCTGGCTCGAACTAATTCCGGACTTTACAATAGCTGAAGACTGGCCTACGTCTAGCACAGATCTTTAGATTTCAGTAGGACTCTGCACCTGGTCACAAGGCACAAACTAGGACATGGCCTGCTTGAAACGACATTGTCTCTTAAGAAATCTCTGGAGCAAGCAGTGGCTAAATTTCCCATGGAAACAGTGCGCAAATCCATAGATTCGCGGCAATTTCGTATAGAAACATTTTTTAAAGTTTTTTGCTGAGACTTCCATAAATATGTACATGTAAGTTTTAGATTACATTATTAAAAAAATTCTTCCCAGAAGGCAGTACAAAATGCTTTCACACAGTTTGTCGAATCTATATCCCTAGAGTTCTATCGCAAAAGCGTTAAATAAACTCCTGATTAGATAGCAGCAATATATAGATAATGAGGGTAAATATTTTCTTATTAATTATTTTGTCTACAATATTTTTTAGTAATTGCGTTACGAACCTGTAGGATTTACTCGAACTTCGAAATCCTCATCTTGTTCTAAACGTCTATTATTTTCCTCTTTGTACAAGTCCTGCAAAAAGAATATTATAGATAGATAGGTTAACTTATTAAAATGGTTTATCTTACACACTGTGCAGTGGTTTTTCGATTATCAAATACGGAAACCTAAATATATACTACATGTTGACCTGGGATGTAAAATATCACTGTATAACATAATTTTCGGCATTGTAAAATGTATTCACTACTTTTTGGGTAAAGCGTGGACAGACAATAATTTTAAATCCTATAACTTTAAGAGAGCAATTCTTGCGATATATATACATATATTTCGTATATCTCGGAAACGCCTCAAGTTTTATATTTAGATTTATTTGCTTGTCAACTTTATCTATATAGGTTTATTTAACGAAAATAAGGGATTTTATGTCGTTTAAAAAAAACGACATATAAACACCGAGCAAAAGTCGATTGTCCTGGTACAATTGTTGAAATCACTAAAAAATCAAGCAATTTCCACACGTTGATAAATATGTTGTCAATGTTTCTGTCAATTCTGAATGATTTTTAACTCTAAAAATCAGATGCAGACATGGTCACTTAACAAATTAAAGTGATGAATGTGCGTTGGTATAAATTGACATACACAGTGTTCCCAGATATTGTGATCCCAGACTTGAGCGACACAAACAAATGGACATATGTATATGCTGCGCTGGATGTGCTGAGTGCATCCGTGCATTCGCGGTAGACTACCGCGAATGTCCGTGATATAACAGACAAATTGCAAGAGCGACGTCTATGCAGGTACGGCCACGTTTTACGAAAACTGGCAAGTTACATGGGGAGCAAAAGTCTAGCCATGCCACCACCGCCGGGTCCCGGTAGAAGAGGCACAATACAATGCAAAACTCTTTATTGCACCAACAAAATATATAAATATACATAGTCTATATAAGAAAGTACAATAGGCGAGGTAGGCAAAAGAATTACTCGCTTGACGTCCTGAGTCATCCACATGGGATGCGAAGAGCGTGCGAAGTAGAGAAGTAGAAGTCGGAAAGCGGAAGGACGCGACTGGGATTAATGCTCGGATGATGAGGTCGATAAACAACTTGTGTTGTCTAACCAATAACAAAAGATAAGTACCGTTGAACGTAGCCTGGCTACCGAGGGATTTATGGTTTCTTTATCTCGAGCTTCTTCGAGACTCATTAAGCCATCATTTCCGGCTGTTGTCGATAGATGGCAATCAAGGTAAATGGTCTTCAAGCGCCTTTAAAACACAGGGTTACTCATTTGTATCTTTCAGTTGAAGGGTCCCAATGAGGTAGGTATTTACAAGTTGATGTGGAGTGTACACCTACCTGGACGTCATAGTCCTGGTTGGGCAACGTCATCTCTTTGAAGGTGAAGGAGGCAGCGTATGGAGCTCCATCCTCTCGCTTACTTACGAACGCCATTGCATACGAGCCATCAGCCAGCTCACGTTTCCAGATCTCGATCTTTGATTTCTGAAAATAACATTATTAAACAATTGTTAAATCTTATTCTACTATGAGTATTTTATGATTTAAATTTGATCTAACCTGCTTTGTGTGCTTCCGCCACCAATGAATCTATCAACTATTTTATGATTATTTACACAATAAAGTTTCACGGACAAATCATTTGAAAGTTTCAGTTTGTCAATCCAATGACGGAACTTCCTGTAGAGTTGTGTGAGTGAGGTTACCAGTGAGCTTCTAAAGAGTAAGCAGCGGAGGTAGCACCGTGCGAGTGATATTTCCTGTATTACAATCGTTCAATCGTTCTTGAGGTACGGTAACTACTCTACTACTCATAGGAGACAGTTCGGATTTACGAGAGGTTGTTCAACTATAGACGCAGGGATTCATTTGCTTAAAAGTATATTCGCGGCATGGGAAGGTTCGCAAGATGCCTTGGGAATTTTCTGTGATCTGTCTAAAGCGTTTGACTGCGTGCACCATGACACTCTTGTCAGAAAATTACACCACTACGGTATCAGGAACAAGGCTCTCGAACTTCTGTCTTCTTATCTGGGCAATAGGATACAGAAGGTCGATGTTAATGGTAAAAGATCTTCGGGGTCCCCTGTAGTCATGGGAGTCCCACAGGGGTCAATTCTAGGTCCATTCTTATTTTTAGTATATATAAATGACTTACCTTATTATGTAAAGGATAAACATGAGATTGTATTGTTTGCGGATGATACCTCTTTGACATTCAAAATTAATAGACAGTTAGGTAATTATGACGAAGTTAACGATGCTCTCTCTAAAGTTATGCATTGGTTTAATGTTAATAATCTGCTTTTAAATGATAAAAAGACTAAAGTAATTAAGTTCTCAACACCTAATGTAAGACAGGTGACTACCAATGTACATGTTAATGGAACTAATTTAGCCCCTGTGGAGACAACTGTGTTCTTGGGTATAACAATTGACTCCAAACTACAATGGGGCCCACAAATTGAAAAATTATCAGGAAAACTAAGTTCTGCAGCCTATGCAGTGAAAACTATTAGACGGCTCACTGATGTTGATACGGCTAGAATAGTTTATTTCAGCTACTTTCATAGTATTATGTCATACGGAATTCTTCTTTGGGGTAACTCCGCGGACATTAACACCATCTTTTTATTGCAAAAGAGAGCCATAAGAGCTATCTACAAACTTGGTCCCCGTGAGAGCCTTAGAGAAAAATTCAAAGAAATAAATATTCTAACAGTCGCATCGCAATATATCTATGAAAATCTTTTGTATGTCCATAAAAACATAGACTCATTTTGTAAAAAGAGTGATACTCATAACGTAAATACTAGATATAAGCATAATCTTGTGTTACATGCAAGCCGTCTCCACAAAATAAGTAATTCTTTTATGGGGCAATGTATACGGTTCTATAACAAACTTCCCAGCAATATAAGAGAATTGTCAATAAACAAGTTTAAAACTACTATTAAAGCCAAATTGTGTAGCGGGGCATATTATAAAGTATCTGACTATATTAATGATAAAAATGCCTGGGATTGAGTCGATCCAATTATAATATAATTAATAAATTATGTAAATTTGTTTGGATACCAAAAGAGGGATGCCTGAGTTTTTTGGCAGTATTTTTATCAGTGCTCACCTAGTCATGAACTGCACGGTAGGGAAAAAAATTGTGACGATTCCAAACAAATGTAGCCATTTTTACGGAATAAAAAGATTTTGACTTTGACTTTGACTTTACTTTACATCAAATGTCCCGTATCGTATGCCTGTTTGCCTCCCGACGATGTTTAGTTTTATTTTTTGTACACACATGTAATTTTGTACAATAAATATATGACATACATACAAAACACTTGACCGCGCAGTGTTACTGAAGTGTTAGCACCAAAATATCTCCGTGATTGGAGCCTACAGTCTAATGGGATCCTCCCATTTAACCAATAAGTTAATAAGTGACGCGATCTTGATTCTTGAACTAGCCAATAAAAGCATCGCGTTCTACTTTGCCCCCCGACCCGTAACGCTTAATTAAGCAGTTTCATTGGTACTCCATTAATTATTTCCTTTATGATACAAAACGAATGACATTATAATTACCGACTTCGCGACCCTCAAGCCCTGTTTCCCAAGTACGTCCTGGTCGACGGCAATGATATCGGCGTTGAGCAGGATCTCTTTGAACTCCGGCCGCATGGTGGCAAGGTCCGCGCTCATGAGCAGTGGCGCAGCCATCACTGACCACACCGCCATTTGGACCCGGGCCTGGTCCACCGAGAGTCCGAAATTGCCTATTATCAACTGTAACAGATAATACGGGGGATGAAAATGGTATACCGACCGTAGCGGATTAACACGCTGCAACATAAGAAGGACACTTGTCAAAATGCTTCGTTATCCCGCTGCCAATACAGCACGTACGATATCTGTCGTGCTCGGTCGCGGAATGGTTGCAATGCTACTTTAACGCCGACGTTCATATGTTCGATTCCCATACACGACAAACATTTGTGTGCATGAACATGTCTGTTTGTCTTGGCCTAGATGTTTTTAAGAGAGGTTGGACGCATCAATGCAGCTCGTCTAGGGAAGTACCTCCACCTTGCAGAAAACTGCAGCCAAATAACAACTACTTAGAAAGAAACAAAGAAACTTTATTTGCTTCAAATATTGGTACATTGACGTTGTTATTAGACACTAGTTTCACAATATGTCGCCTGAATCAGACATGCAAATTAATTTAAACCAATCAAATTAAATTACTATATAACATTTACTTAGACAATCAGCATATCAATAATTATAATTTATCATTTAAAAATTGGGATATACTATAGTTACACTTGTTTACAAGTAGTTTTCTTATCCGTGATTTAAAGTCTGACAAGGGTAAGTATACTATGTTCTTTGGTAGTTTGTTAAATATTTGAATGGCCCTCGCATAACAACTACTGTAGTATAATGTTGTAGACATATTAATTAGGCAATATTAGTTTATTTGGGTATCTCCCTCGGTGGTTCTAGGCATACTTTTTTTTATCGAAAAGATTAATGTGAGTCTTTACAAATTGACACATTTCATGAATACTCATACACGAAAATGAGAGCAGATTTAACTTTATAAAATATGGTTTACAACATGTTTTAGGAGATAGTTTACATAAGGACCATATGCACTGTTTCTGTGCTATAAAGACTCTATCTTTATCTGATGAATTGTCCGATACTATTATACCATATCGAAGAGGATGTGTTCCTGCGAGTGAATGAGGTCACCAGTAAGCTCCTAAGAAGTTACTGTGTTAGCAATAGGGATGCTACTAATATTGTTCGCGTTCATAGGCTACGTTAACCACTTTACATCAGGTGGATCGTATGCAGTCAGAGGTTTCAACGAAATAATAACCCTAGTCGAGAATACATTAAACATTCAGGTTATTAACACCAATTTTGGAATTAGTGCTACTAATTTATGGTAGGCAACGCACAAAGGCACAAATGACGCACCTGGTATTGCAAGTGACTATATGCTACGATATCTGGTTGCCATGAGGCAGGTCAATCTCTTGTTTGCCACTTTGACTATGTTTGTTTGATTTCGCTTTAAAAAAATATTCCTATAACTGATAAAATCTTTTTTATTCACTCAAGATTAATATTGTTCCAGAGTGCAGTATAATTTAATTCGTAAAGGGTATATACATGTTCAATAAAATGTTTATTATGAAAGAAAATCTACATACATACCAATAGAGTTGTAACGCGAAAGAGAGTGTCGGTGTCAAGATAAGAAAAGGCATGGTTCATTGGTTCGAACATGTAGAAAGAATGCAGGATGAAAGACCGACAATATTTAAAAAAAAAAAAAGGATGAAAGAATGACGAAACAGATATACAATACGAAATTGAAAGAATGTAGGAGCCGGGGAAAACCAAGACTCACCTATCACGATCAAAGTTATCGTGTTTAAATCTGTCGAAACCGGCGATCGTACATGGAAAGAACAATAAAATAAAGATGCGAGTGAGGTGTGTAAGGACTAGAATGAAACAGATATTCGGTAACAATCCGGTATCCGGCCTAAAGGAGATTGCTCAACACCCATACATTGTTCGCCTAAGAACCAACAGTAACTTAAAATTACTTAACGTGAAGTAATATTACATGCATATCCGTAAGAAACAATTCTGACACTTCTGAGAATCAATTTATCGCAAATAATCTTAAAGATGTTGAATGTTTGGTCACGAAAACACATAGAAATAGTATTCTATGCGAAAACAGTACTGCTGCATATGAAGAGTTCAAATACCTACATGTTTAATTTTCTAATACGAGACTGATCAGCATGGTGCACCTTCATTATGTCCAAATAAACGTTTTTCTTTCTTTCTTCTTCATTTGTATTCGGAAAAAGACTTGAAAGTGCACCTTGATGTCTTGTGATAAGGTTATTTTTTGTCAAAGTCGATCGCATATCAAGCGTTCTACTTTGACACTGGCACCCCGTGCTTTTAGAGATGGTTTTCTGCCCTTTAAACTTGGTGAGTCGACAGTATTGACAGATACTACCGCTTTAGGCGACACCTCGATCGTGAAGCTTTAAAATGGCTCCGCCCAATCACCCCGCGCCCCTCAATTGACACTCGACGCTCGATTTGTAAAATTTGAAATTAGCGCCTAATAGGTAACCTGGGGTCAACGTATAGTCAATGCAAACGAACAGAAAAGCTACAGAGTCGCGTCACACTTAAATAAAATTTATAATATCAATATTTAATAAAAATTATTGATTTAATTATTATTTAGCTTTATACATACTAAACCAAACATATTTATTTAAGCTAGACGGAAAACAATAGTAATAATAGTAATAAAAAACTACAGAAACGTATTCACTTTTAAAAGTTTATTGAAAGAGAAATCAATGACATCGTTTTATGTTTATATCTCTATAAGTTAACATGTCTTGGTATCTATGTTGTTCTTACTTAGGTCTCGTCCAGTGGCGCCCTCATTGAATAAAAAAACATATTATAGCATAGAAGATAAACATTATGAAATCTTATGTTGCATTTATTACGAAGATAGTAAAGTATTTTTACGTCATTAAACCAACACTCAAAATATTCCACTATCGTTGTTATAAGCAAAAGTGCTAAAAGAGGCCGTTTTTTGGCAATTATGCCTATAACAACGAAAGCAAAACATTTCAATTGTTGGTTTAATGACGTAAAAGTACGTTATTGTATTTGTAACACACGCAACACATGACTTTACTACTCTTCCACGCTAAGATACGATATTTTATTCCTTGAGGCGCCACTGGACGGCATGTATCCCCCTTAAGAAGAATGAAACACCAGCTACATAATACAACATTGTTTATCGAGAGGCTAAAGCGGGCCATTTGTTGATTCGGACACATATGTTTAGTTAGCAGATACACCATCTAAACTGCAAACACTGGTCACAGCGATGAAAGACGACTGTATGGAGAAAGGCTTACTACTGAATGCGAAGAAAACAAAGATAATGGTATTTGAAAGAGAAGAATCCAGAACTAATGTAAGGATTACGATTGATGATGAAGTGTTGGAACAAGTGGATGAGTTTGTATATCTTGGATGCGCTTTCAGCAGGGATGGAAGGTACACCGCAGATGTGGAAAGACGAGTGAGTGCTGGGAATAGTGTGAATGGAGCGTTGGGAAAACTTCTTGGCAGTAAAATCCTGAGCCAGAAGGCACAACTCGCTATACACAATGCAGTGTTGGTCCCAACGCTAACTTATGGAAGCGAGAGTTGGGTATGGCAGAAAGAGCATGAAAGTAGAATAAACGCGGTTGAAATGCGAGCGCTGCGCAAAATTTGTGGCGTAAGGCTTGTAGACCGTATTCGTAATGATGATGTTAGAAATAGAGTTGGTCTGAAAGAGAGCGTCGGTGTTAAAATAAGAAGAGGCATGCTCCGATGGTTCGGGCATGTAGAAAGAATGCAAGATGAAAGAATGACGAAGCAGATATACAATGCAAAAGTGGAAGGATGTAGGAGCCGGGGAAGGCCAAGACTTACCTACCATGACCAAATTGGTCATGTTCTATCAGAAGGTGATGTCAGGAGCCCTAGAAACCGGCGTGCGTGCATGAGAAGAGCAATGAATGTTAAAGAAGCGAGTGAGATATGTAAAGATCGAGTCACGTGGCGCTCGGCTCTCTCTGCCTACCCCGCAAGGGATTTGGCTTGAAGTTATAGATGTTCGAGTGTCATAATGGCTGATAGCGCCGAGTAAACACAGGATTTTTTTATTTCGAATAAATAAGAGAAATAAAATTATCAGATTGAATTAGATTGAAATTGAAATAGAAAATTGGAATTTTTTTGCAACTCCCTCCTGGTGAAGATTCACAAGTTATTTTACACAGTTAGGTATAGCTCTGGTAGGGATCCTAGCTTTTTCCCTAAATATAATACACTCTCGAATGACTAGGTATGCGCTTTCACTAACAGTCAATTTAACTTCGCGAATTTTATAAAAAAGTACAGGAAGAACTTGACGGTTAGACGGTAATTTTGCGCCTATTATTTGATAATTTACGTCTCCAACTAAGAAAATACTTGATTTATTGCTTCTCAATTCCACTGCCATCTTATAAAAGTTAAAACATTACGTATTAATCACGAGAATAACTGACATTCAAAATTAATAGACGGTTAGGTAATTATGACGAAGTTAACGATGCTCTCTCTAAAGTTATTCATTGGTTTAGTGTTAATAATCTGCTTTTAAATGATAAAAAGACTAAAGTAATTAAGTTCTCAACACCTAATGTAAGGCAGGTGGCTACCAATGTACATGTTAATGGAACTAATTTAGCCTCTGTGGAGACAACTGTGTTCTTGGGTATAACAATTGACTCCAGACTACAAAGGGGCCCACAAATTGAAAAATTATCAGGAAAACTAAGTTCTGCAGCTTATGCAGTGAAAACTATTAGACGGCTCACTGATATTGATACGGCTAGAATAGTTTATTTCAGCTACTTTCATAGTATTATGTCATATGGAATTCTTCTTTGGGGTAACTCCGCGGATATTAACACCATCTTTTTATTGCAAAAGAGAGCCATAAGAGCTATCTACAAACTTGGTCCCCGTGAGAGCCTTAGAGAAAAATTCAAAGAAATAAATATTTTAACAGTCGCATCGCAATATATCTATGAAAATCTTTTGTATGTCCATAAAAACATAGACTCATTTTGTAAAAAGAGTGATATTCATAGCATAAATACTAGATATAAGCATAATCTTGTGTTATATGCAAGCCGTCTCCACAAAACAAGTAATTATTTTATGGGGCAATTATACGGTTCTATAACAAACTTCCCAGCAATATAAGAGATTTGTCAATAAACAAATTTAAAACTACTATTAAAGCCAAATTGTGTAGCAGGGCATATTATAAAGTATCTGACTATATTAATGATAAAAATGCCTGGGAGTGAGTCGATCCAATTATAATGTAATTAACAAAATATGTAAATTTGTTTGGATACCAAAAGAGGGATGCCTGAGTTTTTTGGCAGTATTTTTATCAGTGCTCACCTAGTCATAAACTGCACGGTAGGGAAAAAAAATGTGACGATTCCAAACAAATGTAGCCATTTTTACGGAATAAAAAGATTTTGACTTTGAATTTGAACAAATGAATACCGCGAGTACGTGCGGCACTGCCGCGCAACTTGTATGAACATGTTTCGATGTAATTCGGCACGGATTATCGTAATCCAAATAAGTTAAAAATTAATTTCCGAGTGTTTTAAAAGCAAATGAACAAAACTAAGACATATGCGTTAGAAAATAAAAACTTTGAAAAATAAGGGACACCCTAATATACATATATACAAATAGATTTTATAATCTATTCATATTTAAAAAAAACATGTGACAAATGATTTTCTTGCTGTTTCATAACTTTAACTTCAGTATAATGACATTTATTGTATTTTACTTATGTATACTCTGTGTTTTGTATTGTTGTACGTTTCCTTGTTATTTATTAAACTCTCAAGAAGAAAGAACCAGGACCATCTCTGATGTTGCAAAATAAATCTAATCCGTACAATAGTTCAATACTAACCACAATGTATAGAATAGATGATTTTTTTGTGTTTTCAGTGTTGGTTCATAGTAAATATTATTTGTTTTCACGAGTACCATGGGTATAAGTATACTATCTATCTATATCTTCACGCTAAATCCCTCGTGAGCGCCACATGACTCGGTACTTACACACCTCGCTCGCTTCTTTAACATGAAACATACCGAGTTTTTTTAAAAACTATCAAAATATACTATTTTACCAGTAATTATTTTAATACAAAAAAAAAAAAAACCTCCACTGGTTTTCTATCTTCTGATTGGATAAATTTCCAACGTAAACTAACCTTCACCTACGTACAATGTCTAAGTCGGAGTTCGGTGAGCTTATAATGGTTACTATGAGTTTGTCGTCCCGTATGACACTTACGTTAAAGTAGCATATAAATCGAGTAGTGATTCTTCTGGTGGAATATGTTTATTTAGTAAGTTTCTCCTAAAAAACAAAACAGCAAAAATATTCTATTTTATAAGTTTTTATTTTAATACAAAGAAATAAAGAGTCTCCACTGGTTGCTATGTGCTGAGAACGCGAACCTTATTGGTATAAATTTCCAACGTAACCTGACCTCCACCGACGTACAACTTCTAAGTCGGAGTTCGGTCAGATTATAATGGACAGAATAGGAGTTTGACGTCCTATATAGGTACGCGGTCAGCCTGTGGATAATGTATACCAATTATCAAATGTTACTGTTTATTCCTGCAAAAAATAACTCTTATTTAATTAATGCAGTTTTATATAGAGTTATTAAGTAATCAAAATTAAAAAAAAGTTTGAAGAGGAATTAAATAGCTTGGGCCAACCATACCTAGGAACTGTTCTAAAAACTAGAAATATGTCTACACAATGTTATTATAATATGTTTAATGAATATAATAATTAAAAAAAATAAATACCTTGTCTTGTTTGCCTCCCCCATTCTACGAACATTTTCTTTGTATTTTTATTCTATATATTTTCTTTTTAGTGTTCCCCATTATTACAACAGTATAATAAATATATATAAACCTATAATATTATTTACTACTTATATCTAATAATAATACACTTACGCTAAATACTATAATATTGAATATTTACAACTATTAATTATAAAAACTTCGGTGTCGCGATGTAAATGGAGCGAGCTCGAGCAGACAGTCGACATAGGTCTCACCTCGAAGCGGGCTGCAGCCGGACTGGCTGGATGTAGTTAGTCAACGCGTTTATAAGTCTCATTACCGCACAATAAGGTCGAAAACACGTAGCACCCAAGACGAATGTGATCGCTTAGAAATTGTCAGAAACTTAAAATATTTTTAAAAAATTTCATGTTTCACTTATCAAAATATGCAGCAAGCATATTATAAACATAGATATTACTAATAGATTTAAGTAATTTTGAAGCGTATAAACAGAACAACTTCGTTGTAATTTCAAAAATAATGAATTTCAGGAGGTGTTTTCGAAAGTAATTATTATCGAATCAATTTTACACAATCGCGTATTTGAGCAAGCAAATTCAAGATAAAGAAATGAAGTTATTTATATTAAAATCTTAGATCCGTCAGTTTAGTCATTAGCCTATACTATTCGATGAAAGTTGGTCTAATTTTTCGATGTGTCGCCTTAATTGCAGTCCGTATGGGGAAGCTCAAGCGCAACGCTCAGCGTACTATGGAAAGAACTGTGTTCGGGATTTCTCTGCGTGATAGAATCAGAAATGAGGATATCCGCAGTAGAACCAAAGTAACCCACATAGCCCACAGGATAAGCAAGCTGGGCTGGCCACATAGTTCGTAGAACCGACAACCGCTGGGGAAGTAAGGTTCTCGAATGGCGTACTGGTACACGCAGTGTGGGACGACCCCCCACTAGATGGAGCGACGACCTCAAGAGGTTTGCAAGGAGTCGATGGATGCAGGTGGCACAAGATCGCAGCACAGGGCAGTGGACGAATACAGATCACCGCTTAATTATTATGCATACATTTTTTGTTTATTTTGGGGATAAAAGTTTATTTTGTGATAATAACGACACTTAAAATAACCTTTTTTAGGGTTCCGTACCCAAAGGGTAAAACGGAACCCTATTACTGAGGCTCCGCTGTCCGTCCGTCCGTCCGTCCGTCCGTCCGTCCGTCCGTCCGTCTGTCACCAGGCTGTATCTCATGAACCGTGATAGTTAGACAGTTGAAATTTTCACAGATGATGTATTTCTGTTGCCGCTATAACAACAAATACTAAAAAATAGAATAAAATAAATATTTAAGGGGGCTCCCATACAACAAACGTGATTTTTTTGCTTATTTTTGCTCGATATTGATAACGGCAACAGGTAGACGCTTGAAATATTCACAGAATATTTATTTATATATTCATTTTAAGAACAAATAATTAAATTAAAATAAAACAAATATTTAAGGGGGGCTCCCATACAACAAATGTGATTTATTTGCCGTTTTTATAGATAATAGTACGGAACCCTTCGTGTGCGAATCCGACTCGCACTTGGCCGATTTTTATAGAGTTATTTCTATTAGCTACCTCATTAAAGCAATAACCAGAACGTGTCAGCTTCGCGAGATACAACTGACTCTGTTTCTTCCCTTCTACTTTTTTGACCGGTGACGAACATTGAACTGCTGCTATACGTACCAACGAAGCTTCGTTCATGTAACGATGTGCCAAACGGCTATATTTGGCCGCATATCCGGCTACAAGGTCGGCCGGATATCCGGTATCCGGCAAAACAGCTATCCGCTTCGTCTCTAGTAAGGAGCGCGTGTTATAGCGCTCGGTTTATTCTGCCTACCCCGTAAAGGACCTAGCGTGAAGATATTATACAACCTAACGATATTAAATATAAATAATAGTTTTCATTTTAACATACCATATCAGGGTCGTTCCAATGTCCCGGTCCAGCGAACGAGGCGAACCGGTCTTGGTTGTCGCCGAACCAATCCATGATGGTAACCACAGAAGACCAAGAGTCGTCGATGTCGTCGTAGTTCCTCCACAGATTGCAGTGTTCAGCTAATGCCGTGTAATTAGGCTGTAATAATACATTATTAAAAATGAGTTGGCGTGCAACTTTACGCCTATTATTGGGAATTTTCGAAAATGTTTTCCTAACGGCCGTACGGAGATCCACGAGGTCGCTCAGCGTGCTGTGGAAAGAACTATGCTCGAGGTTTCTCTTTTTTTTGTATGTGCTCAGTATAGTGGCCCTGCTGATGGTAAGTGAAAGACGAGCCCAATCGCAGCGGCAACTGACAAAAGACTACAGTGTCCTGTCAGTTGACGCTGCCATGCTCGCCCGCGAGGTGCTTCTTCGCCCTTCGTTTGTAGCGTCCCATGTTGTAGAAAGGAGGAAACACATGTGCCGTCAAGGTGTTGTATTTTATAATAGTACGACAGAGAGATAGGTGATGCCGAACTTTTTTGTTCTAGAAGAAATGTTCTCGATAGTGGAATGATAACATCGCAAGCCTGCACGTGTGGTTCTTTGACGGAAGGGAGAGGAAGAGATAAATGAAAACAATTCTTCTCTGCATGATAGAGCAGTGATAGCTCAGCGGGTAAAGAACCAATATATTAACCGACGGTCCCTGGTTCAAATCCTAGCCGGGGCATGTACCATTAATGATTTATGTATATATTTGTAATTATCACTTGCTCGACGGTGAAAGAAAACGTTAGGAGGATATCCGCATGTCCAAGGAATTATTTCAAAAGACGTGTGATCGAATCTAAGATAGGCCTGGTTTCCCCTCCGGGTTGTAGAGATCTGACGGGAGTAGCTCCATGTTAAAATCCGTAGCGGACCCCACCGATGCTAATGGATTAAGGAACGGGATAACCGTAGGAAGAAGAACCTTGAATCAGAAAGTAGGATACCAGCAGTAGAACTAAGGTAACCGATATAATCATGTGGCTAGCCACGTTGCTGCTGGGGAAAAGGTTATCGAATGGCGTACTGGTACAAATACACGCGGTAGGGATGACCCACACCAGATGGAGCTGCGACCTCAAAAGATTTGTGAGGAGTCGAGATTTGGAAGCAGGATTTGTAGGAAGTTGATGGAAGCAGTCACTGTCTTAAGGATTATGTTTACCAGTGGACGAATTTGGACTGAAATGATGCCTTAACGAATACCGGCGGTACCTCTGTGTAGACTTTCACATTTGGAGATTTCAGCGGTTTGAATTGTGAATTTGTACGTCAGTCAGTCAATATGGAAGTTCATATTTAGAAGAGTAAAAGTTGTGCCAGTTCAGCGCGACGCCACTGTACCAAGATCGCATTTTGTCGCAGTGCACTAGGTCCCATATTGCTCCGAATATCAATAGCCCAGTTTTTAGCGTATAAATATGTAAATTATTCGATAACTATTTCGAAAACAATCCTCGTCCCCCAACAACCCCCCAACCTTGCCTCACCTCATAAGCTAGTAATGTGAACCAAATCACTTTTTAATATGTATGCTCATGAAGAGTCTTCGAGGACGTTAGGTAGCGCAAACTGTTGTAAAAGTTTTTGCCTAGAATGTTCTACATTCTCTTAGACCAAGCACGACGTTAGCCCGACTGGGGCAGTACCTCCACCTCACAGAAGACGGCAGCCCTGCAGGGTTGTTGTGCTCCGCGAGTGTGTTAGGTCACCAGAAGACGAGGAGTTGCTGTGTTAATAGCGAGGGTTCTTTTTGTTGCTAGCGTTCATAGGCTTCGCTAAGCGCTTTACGTCAGGCGGACCGTGTGCTATTTTGCTATCCATCGTAGTATACAAAAAAACGATAAGAAAATAAACTTTTTTTTTTATTATAACAAGTTACGCACTCAGTTAATTTACACCCGGCCAGAGAACAGCTTTAGTATGAAACCTCTATCTATCAATTGCTACTTATGTCCAAACATCAACCACTTTTAGTAGGTACCTAGACCCGAAGCAGCGCTGAACAGACATACGAAATAAAAATTATGTTGCCAAACGCTAAAGGACTATACTAAAAAAACTAAAGGAACAAGTGCGAGTGGGACTCGCACACGAAGGGTTCCGTACCATTAACTATAAAAATGCAAAAAAAAAATCACGTTTGTTGTATGGGAGCCCCCTTAAATATTTATTTTATTATATTTTTTAGTATTTGTTGTTATAGCGGCAATAGAAATACATCATCTGTGAAAATTTCAACTGTCTAACTATCACGGTTCATGAGATACAGCCTGGTGACAGACGGACGGACGGACCGACGGACAGCGGAGCCTCAGATTACTGATTCTGTTTTACCCTTTGGGTACGGAACCCTAAAAAGGGCCAATACATAACTTTAAATTTTTGTTAAAATTATTGATACAATTTTGAAAATATTTCACTTAAACACAATAGAGGTAGAGCGCATCAAAGCAGCCCGTCTAGGTAAGTATCTCCACCTAACATAAAACCGCAGCCAAATAACAACACACTAGAGTGTTTGGTGTGTTCCTGCGTGTGACTGAGGTCAGCTGTAAGCTCCTAAGGAGTTGATGTGTGCTGTGTTAGCAGTAGAGGTGGCATCGTACGAGCGATACATAATGTATTGCAAGCATTCATAGGCTACGGTAACCGCTTTACATCAGGCGGGCCGTATGTTTGTATGCCTCCCGACTTTGTATTAAAAAAAAGCTTAATTATTCGATAGCATGACAGGTACTAAGTCTAATATTTCTTTTTCTTCATTCATGTAAATCAAAAAGTATTGTACCTATTAATGTATTCAATTACTATCTTTTTATTTTTAAACCTCTTTACAAACAAGCGTGCATGCAATTCTGCTTCAATAATAATGGCTTTACTTACAAGAATGTTGTTGGGTTCCATGTACGCTGGCCAACTACACGAATACACGATAGGACGCCCAGTTTCATTTAACATTTTGCCAAAATTCGAGTATCCTGCAATAATAACAAAATAACCATTTAAATAAAACTATATAAATCTATTCTGCTCTATTAAGCTGATCGTGTGTATCTAGTGAAAATTAAAAAAATATATACATATAGAGTAAATCTGTCTAATCGTTTAAGTTTAAGCAGGCCGACTAAATGACCATCTTAGGAACTCTTTTGAAAACTTTTCTTCTGAGCGAAGACCTCAGTCAAATCCCTTTCCCCTTACAATCCCTTACAGTTTTATCATTCCCGTCATCGAATGGTAGGTCCAAAGAAAGATTGTTATTAGCTATATAGAATATTCTTCTTAGCGTTATTCCGTTTTCTAATCCATTAGATTGGCGGGATCCACTACAGGACCCTAAGGAATTGACCGCCTAAGGATTTGGCGAAGAAACTGGTTTTTAAATGGAGCGACTGCCGTCTGACCTCCGCAACCCAGAGGGAAAACCAGATAATTCTTCAAAAGGTCACACGTACGGCTTGTAGACCGTATTCGCAATGATGATGTTAGAAATAGAGTTGGTCTGAAAGAGAGCGTCGGTGTTAAAATAAGAAGAGGCATGCTCCGATGGTTCGGGCATGTAGAAAGAATGCAAGATGAAAGAATAACGAAGCAGATATACAATGCAAAAGTGGACGGATGTAGGAGCCGGGGAAGGCCAAGACTTACCTACCATGACCAAATTGGTCGTGTTCTATCAGAAGGTGATGTCAGGAGCCCTAGAAACCGGCGAGCGTGCATGAGAAGAGCAATGAATGTTAAAGAAGCGAGTGAGATATGTAAGGATCGAGTCACGTGGCGCTCGGTTCTCTCTGCCTACCCCGCAAGGGATTTGGCGTGAAGTTATAGATTATTAGCTATATAGAAGTCTCGTAATAAAAAGATTATAAATGTAAGATTGTGAGTAGTTGCTGCATTAGTAACCGGAGGAGCAACTTCTAAACGATAATCTTTATGTTACAAGCGTGTATAGGGTACGTCACGAGGGCCATTGTTTGATGCGATATTATAACAAGAATTACTAGTAGTAGGTAGTAGATTAAAAGAGGTAGGACGCATCAAAGCAGCCCGTCTGGGGAAGTACCTCACAGAAAACCGCAGTTGTTATATTGAACCTGGATGATTGTTGTGTTCCTGCGAGTGAGTGAGGTTACTAGTATAGTTATAGTAACCTGCAGAAGATGGCAGATTCCAGCACATGACATTAATATGTGTGCATGAACAGGACTGTTTGTCTTGGTCAAGGCGTTTTTAAGAAAGGTAAATTTTTGCATCAACGGAAATCGTTATGAAAAGTACTTCCACCTCACGGAACACCATAGCCAAATAACAACTCGTTAGAGGGTTGTTCACGTGAGTGATTTTAAGCTTCTAACGAGTTGCTGAGTTAGCAGCAGAAGTAGCATCGTGGGAGCTTTGTACAAAAAACTAAAATAGGAAGTTTACATATGTATGATGATACATATATGATGATTACGGTTAACCAACCTTCTTCCATGTCCTCAGTCTTGATGTAACAACCGTCCAACTTGAGGTAGTCAATCTCCCAATCGATAAATGTGTCGATGTCAAGTTTCTCGTGGCCGAGCACGCCCGGGTAGCCCGCACATGTGCGGTTTCCGTAATCCTGGTACATTGCGAATTTGAGACCTCGGCTGTGGAGCTAGAATTCAATAATACAATAGGGGATTACACAACATTTCAAAAAGCCATTTAAATTAATCCTAATAGATATTTATCATCTTAAAAAATATCATTTTAATTAAAGAAACCTTTAAATGACCCAAAACTGTTTTAATATATTTTTTTAAATGCTGCGTAAAAATCACGTGACGTCATTAGTGTGTAATCAAATTACAAAGCCGTAAAAACTGTTATTTTATTCATGATATTAAAGCTATTTGAAAATTTATAGAACTTGCTTAACATGTTTGTAACTTATTTTGTTCGTAATCAATTAATTGCAAAAATGGCGTAATAACTTTTGTGGCTCCGAGATCAATGAGCCATTTAGGTAGGTACGCTGCATTTTTAAATAAACCTTTTAACGACCCAAAACTGCAAAATATTTGTAAAGTTATGCAATTTTGCAGCTTTATCACCATATGAAATAGTGAAATAGTGATAAGGCTACAAAATTGTAAAACTTTTATATATCTAATTACTGATGACAATCGTATTTAGAATTTATATTACTTGCATGATACTGAAATGCAATAGCGGGATGCGTTTCTGTTAAGTTTGTCTTATTGAGTGTGAAATCAGTCCCATTATAAAATAATTTATTCTTTCTCGAAATCTCGTTACTGCTCTCACTGTAGCAACGACTGTTAGCATCGTATCAGTCGAAAACATTTTTGCATTTATTATTGTCAACCGTTTTCACGAGTGTACATACACCTCCTGTCAGGATTGTATTACAATTCTACAATAATACAACTGATAAGCAACCTTGACTGCAGTGTGTCCATGGATAAGGCTGTATAATCTCGTACTTAAGCGCGTTAAACCATCGATCTCTGCTATTGCCGACAGTGTGCTTCGGGAGGCTTGAAAAACTGACGGAGTTTGCTCTAAAAACCCTTTCGGTTAATGAGAGACTCATACCATCCTCACCGCGCTTGGTGTGGCAACTCAACTCCACTCGTAATGAAAATTCTGTGTTTATTCAGCTAGTTTTTCAAAAGAACTGCTTGCCAAAATAGGCCTTTATTGAACAGAATTATGTAAAATTGCAGCGACAACACAAGTCTGTCCATATTTTTAACATGAAAACTTTGGAATAAGTAATTTTCTTGAAAAGAAATATGCAGTTTAAGTGGGTAGTGTACGAACGAGTGCAAAAGAATTCGTAATCATGCAAAATCCACTTTTCATTGTTGGCGGTAAGAACTTAATTATTCTGAACATAATGTGTATTTTCTTTTTTGTAATATGGCGCGAACGAAGTCATGGGTACAACTACTCAAAATTAAAAAATACCCACATATTCTGACAAGGCCTTCATTCCGGTGGGAAATCGTTGTCTATCGGGAACCATTCGGTCGTCGCTGCCTCTTTCCTTTTCTAGCCAGCAGTCGTCTATACCCACATAGTTGTATCCAGCCGCCAAGTAGCCATCACTGATGAGCAGATCTGCTGTTCGTTTGATTAGATTTTCACTGAAATGATTCAGTTAAAGGTTATCTTTATTTCATACTTTTACCAAAAATACGGCTAACTTAAATAGCTAGTATATTTGATACTAAAATTGAGAATGCTACTTGAACAACTATTTATTTCAGAAAAAGTCATCTACCTAACAAAAATTAAAGAGCACGTACTAAATACGAAGATACTAATTTTTGACATGGAGAGACTGCCATGCCGTCGGATCTTCTCAGCCTAGAGGGAAAATTTTCATGGGTCACACACATCTTTCGAAATTTAATTAGTTGGACGTACGGGTTTCCTTAAATTATTTTCCTTTAGCTCCTAAATGATAACTGCAATATTATATTAATAGTACGTGTATTAATATACCTATATAAAGATATACTCGTCTTAATGTGCATTCATATGTACATTCAAATCATCTTCACGTAAGAACGTATCGACGAGATTTCTCGAGAGACTCCGGGAAGTATCACTTGCGTTCTTTTTTTATATACTACGTCGGGAGTCATACAAGCATACGGCCCACCTGATGTAAAGCGGGTACCGTAGCCTATTAACACTTGAGATAAGTATCACTCGCGCGATGCCTCCTCTGCTGCTTACACAGCAACTCCTTGGGAGCTTACTGGTGACTACACTCACACACAGGAACACAATAACCCTCTAGGGAGTTGTTATTTGGCTGCGGTTTTCTGTGAGGTGGAGGCACTTCCCCAGACGGGCTGCTTTGGTGCGCCCTATCTCTCTTAAAACATCCAGACCAAGACAAACAGACATGTTCATGCACACAAATGTTTGCCTTGTGTGAAAATCGAAATCACGAGCGTTGGTGTCAAAGTCGCGTCATTCACGACTGAGCCACCGAGCTCGTCAACATAGCACTTAAATGTTATGTCCATCTTAACTCCTGTCGAGTTCATGCCCTGTTCCCCGTAGTGTTGCAGTAACTAGTCGCTATCAGTGACATCGCGCGCTTGTATGCTACTTTAGTTGAATAAATCCCGGTACATAAAACATGTAATGTTTAAGGTTACCTGATGCATTCATTGGGATACTTCTTACAGTCCGTAATGCACCGAAACCTTTCCCACGAGAGCCAGCCCATCGGAGGTGTCAGCGCCAGTCCGTTGCCCAAGGCTAGCGCCGCTGGCAGAACGGTAGTGACCACCAACCAAAGAATTAACTGTAAAAACGCAAAAGAAAACCTGTGATTATCGCATCGCATTAAAACAGCCCGAGTAGTGTAGAATACCTTCACCGCACAAAAAACCCCAGGCAAAATGCAATTCCCTATTGTGTTCCTACGTGACTTCAGTTAGCTCACGACATCGTCAACAACAGCCCGACTGAAGAAGTACCTCCAACTCATAAAAAATCGCAGCCAAATAAAAATTCCCTAGAAGATTGTTGTGTTCCGAATGAATGAGGGTACCGAAAGATGTTGCTTTGTTAGCAGCAATGATTTTATTTTTATACTACGTCGGAAGGCATACAAGCATACCGCCCACCTGATGTAAAGCGGGTACCGTAGCCTATTAACGCTTGCGATATATTAATTATCACTCGCGCGATGCCTCCTCTGTTGTTTTCTGTGAGGTGGAGGTACTTCCCCTGCTACTTTGATGCGCCCTTACCTCTCTTAAAAATGATGGCAATGCGCGAGCGATACATTCTATATTGCAAGCATTATATGGTATGGTAACCGCTTTATATCAGGTGGCCGTACTTACATATCTCCCGGCGTTGTACAAAAGAAATCAGATTAGAGCCGAATGTTTAGTGATTGGAAAGTTTATTGGTTTTATTTCTATGAGCGATTTCATGACTCATTCTATCTTCCAAGCTAGCTGTCCAACTTAGGTTGAATGTTGGGTATTCATGTGCCATCTTCTAACCTACCTCGAGTTGTACAATGGGAATATTATATTTCAATTATTTGTGTTGAAGGCTAGGAAGGTGGAAATGAGTCGATGTCGTGGTCTTTGAGTGTATAATAGCAAAAAAACGGATAGGTTTGTACTACTACTATTATAACTTCACGCCAAATCCCTTGCGGGGTAGGCAGAGAGAACCGAGCGCCACGTGACTCGAACCTTACATATCTCACTCGCTTCTTTAACATTTATTGCTCTTCTCATGCACGCTCGCCGGTTTCTAGGGTTCCTGACATCACCTTCTGATAGAACACGACCAATTTTTCCTTATGGTAGGTAAGTCTTGGCCTTCCTCGGCTCCTGCATCCTTCCACTTTTGCATTGTATATCTGCTTCGTCATTCTTTCATCCTGCATTCTTTCTACATGTCCGAACCAACGGAGCATGCCTCTTCTTATTTTAACAATCAGGCTTGTAACAATCTAGATAATGAACGGCTTGCTTGCAATATTATAGCATACCTACACCTGCAACACACTACTATGCCCTATCCGACTTTTACCAAAACGTACTGCGATTACAGCATACAATGGTTACATAGAGTCAGTATTAAGATATGATTTGGTGATTTGGGGCAATGGTATTGGTTTAAATAAAAATTTTATTGCCCAAAAAAAATGCTTAAGAGCTATTTGCGGTGTTCCTCCTTACATATCGTCTAAGCCATTATTTAAAAGGCTTAACTTCCTGACACTTTCTAGTATTTACATTCTTGAAATTTGTAAATTTGTAAAAAACAATATGAATCTGTTCACACCAGCCGCGGAAGGATATGCAAGAAATGGCAGCAGACTAGTATATAATCACATACCAAGGACAGAAATGTATATGCGAAATAGTTATAGCATGTGTATCAAAGTGTATAACAAGTTACCCGAACGCATTAGAATTTTACCTTTTAAGAAATTTCAAAAATGTTTAACTGACGTATTGTTACAAAAGGCATATTACTCAGTAAATGAATATTTAACTGACATAGATTTAGTTTGACATAATGGTTAATGGATCTATAATGACATCCCAATGTAATCACAAGCATATGTTTTGCATGCTATGAACGTAGCTGAATAAGTTGACTTAAGTATTGTAACCTAACCTAACACCTATTGTACCTTATTCATGAGCAAATAAACATTTATCATTATCATTTATCATTACCATCTCGTTTCCTCGTAGACCTAAGGATTTCGCAAAGATACTGTTTTTGACATGGAGCGATAAAAAAATGATTTTTCTATGTACTACATTTAAAAATTGTTGGTTTGGTGTACCTTGAAAACAAAAATGTTACTGTTACACTTCTTTATACTATATCACTATCGATTCAAAATCTGTCAAAATAAAAACTTATTGTTTTATCATAACGATTTCTGACATAGTTTTATTATAGCTAAATAACTAACTGAGCTAATTCGCCATTTTTTCCAAGTAAAGGTTATTTTCGACGTCATGAATTTCACAGATAACATCAAGTGTGGATTTCTTAATTATCTCTTAAATATAGGTATCGCTACATATTTAAGAGAGAATTTAGAATTTCTACAGTTGCCACCAGTGAGACTACTGGCAAGTTGGGCACGTTTTGTTTTTATTTATACAACATCAGGAGGCATACAAGCATATGGCCCACCTGATATAAACTGGTACCGTATCCTATGAACGCTTGCGATACAGGAAGTATCGCTTACGCTGCTGCTAACACAACAACTCCTTAGGAGCTTACTAGTGAATGACAACTCCAGGGAGGTGGTATTTGGCGGCGGTTTTCTGTGAGATAGAAGTATTTCCCCAGTCGGACGACTTTGAAGCGCCCTACCTCTCTTACAAACACCAGACCAAGACAAACAGATATGTTTATGCATACAATTGTTTGCCTCGTGTGGGGTTCGGACCCACAAGCCTCAAGTGTTGTGTAGTCGTCAAGTAAAAAAAGTTTTATCAACGATTCAATCACTCACCGGTAGAACTCGTCGGCCAAATAAAAATACAAATCTAATATTTCTAGTAACTTGCAATGTTCAACTATGAAAAATGTTGCCATAAAATTAATATTAGTAATAAATATTTATAGGCAATTAAACGTTGTTTATTATCCTCGTAACCACATTAGTCACAAACAGTAGCAATGTTTTTGATCCTAATGCGTCGTGATAACAGCATTTATGAACCGCGTTCTATTTTGGACCAATAACAACAATATTATATATATATATTAAATGGAGCCATATATAGATCACGAATCGCGATCACGGTAGCGAAATTTGTCTATGATACATTGATGACCATTCTTTATAGAAATTTATAATTATTCATTAATCATGATGTGAGCTTGAACTACCAACTGATAGTGTTGTAATGACTTGTATAAATATTTCGTCATAAATTAACAACTCTAGTTCTTGGTACTAAGTATAAGTTGTAGTACTAGAAATGTGAAAAAATAATAGTTTAAAATGTTTTTTTTTTCCATTAAAATCGATTTTAATATGCAATTTTAACATTATAAAAATCGATTTACAAACGATAATTTTTTTTTAACCTATTTTTTTTTTCATCAGCAACCCCCGACCTTGCGTCCGGAGCCCAGAGCGCGAATTACTATTAGATCCATCAATATTATATTAATACTATCTGTGCGTCTACAATGGCACCCCTTCTGTGCTTGAAAACAGTTTAGTTCATTTACCTAATAAACCTAATCAAACTCTCACTGCATGCCGTTACTGCCGTTAGTCACCGAGCCGTAGGTACCTATTATTTTTACGAGATTCGTTTGTTATGTCATTGATGAAATTTCATTTTTTAAACCACATATATTTGAAAGATTTTTGTGATAAGTGTTGTGTTTTTGCAAGTCATGTTTTTTGCTGTTTGTAACAATGTCAACGCTAAAAAGCCGCCGAGAAGTCGGTGTCAATAATATTTTCATATTGACAATAAATCTGGCTTCTCTTCATCTAAGCATCCTTGTGTGTTGCCATTGATTTCAAGCGGAACCGTACGTGACCCTTCGATGCGGACCGTATGGGAGTCAAGATCGTTCAGCGTGCTATGGAAAGAGCTATGCTCGGGGTTTCTCTGCGTGATAGAATCAGAAATAAGGATATCCGCAGTAGAACTAAGGTAAACCGACGTAGGTCACAGGATAAGCAAGCTGAGCCCCACTAGATGGAGCGACGACCTCAAGAGGTTTGTAGGTAGTCGATGGATGCAGGTGGCACAGGATCGAGACGAATGGCACTCAAGAGGGGAGGCCTATATGATGATGATGATTTTAAGATTTTGTGCTTAAAAAGGTAAAAAGAGCCACCAAACTATCGCAACGCTCTTTCCACACGTTAACGCGGGCGGAGTTGCGGGTAGTGTCATTCTCAAACAGAGGGGTGGTAACGCGCGACTGATGCTTCGTATACCACGGTAACGATTTTACATCAGGTGAGCCGTACGCTTATTTGTCTCCTGACATTGTATAGAAAAATACTGGGAAATGGTGTGTGGGAATTTATTTTCACACACTGGAACCACAATGGTAGCACCTATTGTGCTGTTCTAGAGAGGTTTTCCTTCGAGAACTATTAGGTTGTGGAACGAACTTACTGCCGAGCTTTTTCTATGAGACAACAGCATAAGATTCTTCAAAGTGACGTAAAGAGATTTCTACAAAAATACAAAATACAAAAAGGAAAAACACAAAAAAAAAAAAAAAATTATCATTAGGCCCTCGCGGTCACTTACACACGTCTTACATTTTTAAATGAAATCTTATTGTATTTTATTACTTTCCCATAGTTTTCGTTTTTATTTTTAAATTACCAGCATTTCCAAAAAGACCATTGACGTAGAATGCCGAAACTTGTTAATATAGGTTTTTTTTCAATTGCTTACAATAACAAAGCCTAATTAGTAGGTATTTAACCTAACTAATACATATTAATTTATGACAATAGTATGGCGGCCACGCAGCGAATGCTGCATCACAGTCAATTGTGCCGTAGCCCTGGATTTTTAGTGGGACTAAATTCATGTCGGCACAGACGCCATGGCCGAGAAGTAAATAATAGGCGTTACTAACACCTTAGATATTAATGCAGCACTACACCTATTATGTTACTCCCCAAACAATTACATAAGGCCTCTAACACTGACAGGGTCGACAACGCTCGCGTGACGGCCCTGATGTTGCAAATGTCTATTAGGCTACTAATATTTCTTCACTATCAAGCCGGCCGTACGGTTGTTTGTCACCTGTTGTTAAAAAAAAATAAGTCCAGAAGCTTCGTTAAATAGAACACAGTCGATTAACTCCTCTATTACTAAACGTAAGCGTTGTAACCATCTGACGAAGTAAAAATAAAGTAAAAAACTGTTAATTACTTTTTATAAACACCGACTATATGCATATAAAAACAAGACTTAAATGTGTATTTTTTATAATTACATTACTCTTTTTTTATACAACATCTAGAGACATATAAGCATACGGCCCACCTGATGAAAAGTGGTTACCGTGCCGTAGTGTTTATAACTTACGCGTTGCCGCCCCTGCAAATGATACAGAAACTACTTATGAGCTTACTGGTAACCTCACCCGCAGAAATACAACACCGTTGTTATTTGGCCGCGGCTATGATGCGTCCTTCCTCTCTTGAAAACATTCAGATCAAGACAAATAGACATGTTCATGCGCACAAATATTTGTTCTGTATAGGAATCGAACCCTGATAATAAAGTAGAATTCTTAACCATTTCGCTACCGAGCTCGTCAAATCAACTCATAGATTATAATTATAATAAAAGTCCGTTTAGCACAGCTGTAGACACGAATATGTCATCAATATATTTTTTTAGAGGGTCGGCAATTTATGAGTGACACCCCTGGTGTTGCAAATGTCCATAGGCTACGGTGACTGTTTACCATCAGGCAGGCCGTATTGTTGATTCCCACCTTAGTGGTATAAAAAAAAATCATAATATATCTAATTTAGAGGGGTATATAAATGTACTTCGTACAAATGTCACGTCGACGACTACACGAAAACGTCTTTTATTTTAATTAGTTATTATTTTAATTAATTTTACTTCACTCAGTATTTCATTCTTCTTATATATCGTCTGGGCCGTATGCTTGTATAGTCATATACAAGCATACGGCCCCCCTGGTGTAAAGTGCTGGTAACCTATGAACGCTTGCAATACGTTAAGTATCACTCGCGTAATGCCACCTCTGCTGCTAACACAGCTACTCCTTAGAAGCTTACTGGCGATCTCACTTACACGCAGGAACACAACAACCCTCTAGGAAGTTGTTATTTGGCTGCGGTTTTCTGTGAGGTGGAGGTACGTAAGACGGGCTGATTTGATGCGCACTACTCTTTTGAAGCATCCAAACCAAGACAAATAGATAGACACGCACATGCACACAAATGTTTGTCTTGTGTGGGAATCGAACCGACGAGCGTTGGTATCAAAGTAGCGTCATTCATGACTGTGTCACCGAGCTCGTCAAAACTAAATATGATATATCACTTTTATCCGTTATTTTTATAGTAAACTAGCTGTGCCCGCGACTTCGTCCGCGCGGAATAGTTATTTTTTTATTATTTATTTATATTAATAAAAATAAATAAAATTTCAAAAATAAAAGTAGCCTAAGTTACTCCTTATTACATCAGCTATCTGCCAGTGAAAGTCTCATCAAAATCCGTCCAGCCGTTTCAGAGATTACCCGGAACAAACAGACAGACAAAAATTGTAAAAAAAAAATTTTGGTATATGTACTGTGTATACATGCATATGCATTTAATAAAAAGCGGTTATTTTAATATTACAAACAGACACTCCAATTTTATTTATCTGTATAAATTATATCCATCATTTTGGATTTTTTATCACGTAAACTAAATCATAATAAATTTCAGTTACATAGTATATAAATATTATGTTCGCCAAACTGTTATAACAGTTTGTTGGCCAATTTAAATACTCGTACTGATTACATAGAGAGAAAAACAAGTACGATGGCTCAGGTCAGATTCGATTGATGCATGCAGTACATTATCTCATACTACACTACGTACATTATTATTATAACAGGGGTTAAAGTATGAAATTGCCGTTTAATAGTAATAGATATTTTGAATTGACATTAAACATTCATGGTGTGAGGTTTTCGAGTGACACATTTTTCACATGATATTATTTCTTTTTAAAAATGTGAGAAAGATGGATACTTCGAAAATTCGAGTAATGTTTGAATACAAGTGCCGACGCGGAACTAACACGGCAGAAACGGTTCGCAATATCAATGCTGCGTTTGGAGAGGAGACTGCTAATGTACGCACCGCGCGTTTTTGGTTTAAACGCTTTCGTAATGGAAACTTCGACTTGAAGAACGAACCACGTGGAAGACTGCCCACACAGGTGAATAACACTGAATTGAAGGAGATGGTGGAAGCCGATCCGAGTCAAACCACCCAGGAATTAGCTGTATGGTTTAACGTTACCTTGCCTACAATATTGACTCATTTGCATCAAATCAATAAGATAAAAAAATATGAAAAATGGGTGCCTCATGATTTGACTGATCTGCAGATAGAAACGCATATTGAAACTTCTGTTGCCAAGTTGAATCGGTACAGAAATGAAGGAATATTGAATCGAATTGTGACGAAAAGTTTTTAAAACTTTACGATAACCGTAAGCGAAAAATGCAATGGCTGACTCCAGGTCAAACGCCGCAACATTGCTCTAAAGCAAAGCTTACCAATAACAAGGTAATAGTAATTGGTGGCCCCTTCATGGCGTTATTCACTGTAGCTTTCCCTTCTGGTCAAGCAATGACAACAGATGTTTACTGTGCCGAACTTCGAACAATGATGGCGAAACTGGCAGTGAAACAGCCCCGACTCGTGAATGGATCTTCACCATTATTGCTCCAGGAGCTGCTGTTAGAAATCATACATCATCCTCCGTACTCGCCAGACCTTGCTCCAATTTTTTTGTGATTTGGACAATTTTCTACGTGGTACAAAATTTTCTTCCCAGGAGGCAGTACAAAATGCTTTCACACAGTTTGTCGAATTTAGATCCCCAGAGTTCTATCGTAAAGGCATAAATAAACTTCCGATTAGATGGCAGCACTGTATAGATAATGAGGGTAAATATTTTAATTAAATAAATATATTACATCTAAGAAAAAAAACGAGTTTTAATTTTTCAATAGAAATCGTAAATTTTATACTTTAACCCCTAATTGAATAAAGATTAAGTTCTTGTTTTTCACCAGGATTACTCCCTGCATAAAATGCTTTCAGATAATCTTACTGTGATAGATATTCAGAAGCAAACATTTTAGCTTATTATCTGATTTGTTAATATACGCTGAATAGCTCAGGTATTGTGTGAGAAATGGTCATAAATGCATACATAGCCTGCTAACATCATAGTCCTCCTTTTGGTATCTCCGTAGTCCGGTATTAAATGGAGAAAGTTCTTGTTTTGGGGTCAACCAGCAGCATGTAGGGTGTGTGCGTGTGGTCCATTACTTATCAGCAATCCCTCACAACGGTACATCTCGTAAATAGTTATGCAAATAATGTGGATTCTTACAAGAATACACAACCGAACCTGATCAAGAGTGAATCATTGTCTCTTTCATTCTTATAGTAATAGAGGGTGTTAGAACTACGGGCATTGACCGTGGTTGCCAGCGAGGGTCACAGAACAAATAGATCACTGAACACAATCATCAAAACATAAATGATCAAATAATGGAATAAATAGAGACCTTGATCTTGACCTGGTTATAGTGATTTCTAAATCAATAATGAAATTACTAAAAAGGTGGCGCAGGGTTAGAAACGCTACTTTGACACCAACGCGCGTGGGTTCGATTCCCACACAGGACGAACATTTGTGTGAATGAACATGTCTGTTTGTCTTTTACTGGGTGTTTTTAAGAGAGATAGAGCATATCAAAGCAACCCGTCTGAATAAGTACAGAGGTACTGTGTTATTTGTGAGGTGGACACTCACAAAAAACACCGCAGCCAAATAACTACTCCCATGAGGGTTGTTGTGATCATGCCAGGGAGGTTACCAGTAAACTTCTTAGGAGTACCTCTGTTAACAGCAGAGGCTGCGGTCTTGTATTAGGTGAAGATACTAGTAGGGTTGCTTCAATGATCCCTACCTCTCTTTCGCCAGATACTCGTTTGTTAACTAACAAGGTGCACGATATGCACGACTAATCAAGCTACGGTAACCAACATACGTCAGGTGGGCGGTATGCTTGTCCCGATGTTGTGTAAAACAATACTCCTTCAATTGAAGGGTGCCTTGCTTTTACGTTTAATACCTAATTAATAAGTATGAACTGGGTTTAAACTTAATTCTCCACCATTAGCCATTGTTATTAATATCTGTTTATAAAGCAGTCATAGCCCAGTGGATACGGAACCGGCCTATTGACTAACTGGTCGCCGGTTCGGATCTTGGCGTGTAAAACTTAATTCGTGTTCACGGATTTATGTACAAATTTGTAATTATCACTCGCTCGGCGGTGAAGGAAAACCCGCCCATCCAAGAAATTATATTTCGAAAGACGTGTGATCTTACCTAAGAAAGATCTGGTTTTCCCTCTGGGATTCGGAGAACTGACGGCAGTCGCTCCATGTAAAAATCAGTATCTTTGCCAAATCCTAAGACTTAGGTAGCGGACCCCGCTAATCCTAACGAAAAAGGAAACGGGATAACGCTAAGCAGAAAATTAATATCAGAAATAGTATTATCATCTAGTCTTTCAAACGTTTACTCTATTGATGACAAGAATAAATCTCATAAAGGGATTAATTTTATATTAAGTTGTATAAATTTTACAACAATAAAGCAATTTAAAATATATTATAATAAAATTCTAATAATATTAATATTTAATAAAGTTATTGAAAATACAGATAATAAGTACTAAATAAATCAATTCAAATTGTAGACATATTTCACAGATACAATATTATCTACTCAGGTAATAAATAGCAAGGCAGTAATTAATAGCACTTATTTTATGTCGCATTATTCAAAAGTATTTAATTTTGAAAACTATGTTCAAGATTAAATAGATATGTACCGACTTTAGACTTATAAACAACAAATGTATTTACCCGCCAAAAAATTTCACCAAAGAATATAAAAGAGACTCACCATGACGGATGCAAGAAATAAATGTTTCTAAAGGTTACTACTACACTGAACTCGAGACGTCCGTTTTGTCCTAATAGAGCGTGAACATTGCACGCAGCCTACCTACTGCGTCGGCTATATTGTCCATGGAGATAAGTCTAGGATGCAGGATATCATTAAGTTGGCATACTTACATTCTTTAAAAAAATATATTTACTGCTAACAAAATTTTTAAAAATCCATTTGAAAGGTAAAGCGTAATAAAATATATACTTAGATATATTTTTGAACATAAAAACGTCTGGTTGGTGGTTTCTGAGCCACATTATATATAAATATTGTTGTAGCGTTGTTAAGGATAACATAGGTGTATGTCCTTTCCTTATTCCAAATCCTAAGCGTAGTTATGCATGTTAATATATTACATTGGCGATTTAGGATCGTGACTCTATCAGTAGGACAAGTAAAAATGACAATATTTTTACTTTTGAGCGAGTAAAGCGAATGAGAAGGTATTATAACCGTGTTTTATTTTTCAATTTAATATTTTGATGGAAAAGTGTACTGAAGCTTTAATAAAGTCCAAAAATGATTGTATAAATGTCTATCGGTGTGTACGTTCTTTGACAACATTTTTAACTAAATCAATAATCAAATCTTGATGATATTTGATAACTATGAATATATAATTTCGCGTCTGTTCGTTGCTTTGTAAATATCTAGAATGTTTTTCGAAAAGGTCACTCCCTACGTTGCATGCGTCATAACTGCGGTAGTCGCTTCACATCATTCGGGCAGTGTTTTTATTTTTTCCCTGATGTAGAGTTAAAATTTGTATGAAAAATGTGGCAATTGCATCACGATCACAATAAGGGATCATAATGAAGAATGTGGGTGTATCTTCTTTTCTTCTCTGATACATGCGTGGACAAATCAGCCAGATATATAGTGTGTGTGTGCTTGTACACCTCCCTAACGCATGTTCACTCACGGATAGAATACGAGTGACTCGAATGTTCCTTCAATTAAAGACCTAACATACTCTGCTATAGCATCCTAAGTGCACCATTGAAAGTAAGCGAAGTCCAGTATTATCAAGCATTGCAAACCATCGATATGACGATGATATAACTGACGAGCTCGGTGGCGCAGTGGTGAAACGCGTTGTTACGCTACTTTGACACCAACGCTCGTGGGTTCGATTCCCACACAGGACAAACATTTGTGTGATGAACATGTCTGTTTGTCTTGGTCTGGGTATTTTCTATATATAATAAGTATGTATTTACAAAAAATAAATGTATTTACGTATGTTTATCAGTTGTCTAGTACCCATAACACAAGCTTCGCTTACTTTGGGGCTAGATGGCGCTGTGTAATTTGTCCGACAATATTTATTATTATTATTATTATCGATATGTCTTAACCTCTGTTATGTAATGATAAAAGCTGGACTCGTTAGTATTACGCACTATCCGAACGATGATACTCAAGTTAAATAAACTTCTACAAGGAGGGGCTTCAATCGATGTGACTATTGATATGCGAGTTTTATAATCCATTCTCAAATTTGTGTATCAATAGGCAGTTACGTAATTGTATTAGTCATTATCTGACTATTGAACTAATTAAATAATAACTTGCTATTGCACTGTTTCTATTATTGTCACATTACAAAAGACACTACTTAAGGTATAAGTATCATAATTTATCCTTTCAGCAAATAGATTTTAATTAGCCATGCTGATGGTTTGTTACTTTCCAGTGAGTGGTTCAAAACGATTGTGATCATGATACTCGTAGTTTCAAAACATGTTGAGAAGCATTGTGTTTCAACAACTCAAGTTAAACAAATGATCAAAATATATGACATAAAATTGGCAAAACTTTACCTATATCTTTTTTTGCAAGCGTCTATAAATGTTTTTTATATAAAGTTAAATCATTTAATTAATGCAATTTTTATACAACGGTAGTTTGGCAATATGTGAACCCTAGATTTAAACCAATCACAATAACTTCCCCAGACATAAAAAACTAGTAAACAGTAAAATGTATTACACAAGAAAGTTATGTAGATTCCCCTACTCTATTTATTTTATCCTTACTGTCGGATAACGAATGATTTTTACCCGAAAGGGGATTATTAGTAAATACAGTACAAGGTTCTTCAAAAACGGCGTGAATATGTTTTTACATGGACACTAATGTTGCAACTGCGCATAGGCTACGGTATCTGCCTACCATCGGGCAGGAAATATGCTTGTTTGGCACCTTAGAAGTACAAATAAAATTAGAAATTACTACTACACCAACTCTAATTCATCCCACGACAAGGATACCCTGTAACCAAAGGACTTTAGAGTATAATCCACCAAGCCGCTCAACTGCGGATTGTCCGAGGCCAGTGTTTTCAAGCAGCCCGAAGGTTTGAAGACTGACTTAGCTTAACGAATGTCATCAATCGACAACAGCCAGGACCGACGGCTTAACGTGCCCTCCGAAACACGGAGAAGCTCGAGATAGATAAACCCATCTATAGACAGGCTGCGGTCGACGTTGATTAACCTACGTGTCAGGTTAGAAAGACACGCGCAACGACGCCATCGAGGTGTCAAGTTAGAAAAAAAAGTTGAATACATAAGTATAATTTGTTATCAAATCAAAACTAAATACCTAAATTTCCAATGTTAATACAGGGAATGTTTACACAGTCCGGTATTTTCATATTAGGATTATCTTCAAGAATTGTCTTATCGTCCATGACCTACATTCCTACTTTCACCACAACACATGTCTTCTACAAAGACACAGCATAACTACCAATAATAGTCGCCTATCGCAAGATATCTTTCTACTCATAGTAAGCAAATGGGCCAACTCTGCATGATGTCGTACCACTATAGTAGCTATAGCAGTGTCCAAAGATAACATTCGAATAGAACACAGTGAAAGCGACTTAAACCTTAAATTATTCATCATAGACCTGCTTTAACGGTGACACGGAGACAAACAAACCTGTCTCAAGTCGTTGCTCCCAATATATGATGATTGATCAGAAACAATAAATGACAGTCAAATAGTTACATTTATTTGCCTACTTTATCACACCAGACGAACGTTACCTAAGAAATGTCTGGCTTTCCCTCTGGGTTGTGGAAATAGATGAAGCATCTAAAAATCCGTATCTTCGTCAAATCCTTAGACTTAGGTGTAGTTCAGTCTCATACACACATACGAAATAATTATATATGTACCTAAATCTAAACAATCCAGAGACAATCAAACCCATCAAAAGAAGTACAGGACATACGCGTACAGAAAAAATATAGGTAAAGGAATGTATATAAATCGGACGAGCTCGGTGGCGCAGTGGTGAAACGCGCTGTTACGCTACTTTGACACCAACGCTCGTGGGTTCGATTCCCACACAGTACAAACATTTGTGTGAATGAATATGTCTGTTTGTCTTGGTCTGGGTATTTTCTATGTACTAGGGGCACACTAAAAGTTTTGCACTTCTAGCTAATCGGAACTATTTGAATTTCGAATGTTATATTTTTTGAAACGTTGCAACCTACTTAGTAATAAAAAAAAACAATTGGCGGGAAATCATTTGTCAATTGTTTTTTATCACACATCAAAGTTCTACGTACGCAACGAAAATGGAATTGAGTCGAAAAGATTTTAGAGCGATGATTTTTTATGATTTTAAAAGTTCTCTCTCTCCGCAAGACTGTGCTGCTCGTCTTCAAAATGCTTTTGGGAGAGAAGCACCTTCTTTGAGCACCGTGAGGCGATGGTTTGCTGAATTTGAGAGAGGTCGAGTTTCTTTACATGACGAATTTCGTGAAGGGCGGCCTTCAACTGCCGTCAACGTAAAAAATGTGGCTACTGTTAAGCGGCTAATTGAAGAAAACCCGCGGATTACCTATGAGACAATTCGAGAACTATTGGAGATTGGTATGAGACAAATTCAGAAAATTTTACACGAAGAATTGAAAGTTCGGAAACTTTGTTGTCATTGGATCCCTCATGAACTGACAGCGGAGCAGAAGCGGGCTCGCGTGGAATGGTGCTCACAGATGCTACTGAAGTACGACCACGGACATTCTAATGCTGTTTATGACATTGTCACAGGAGACGAAACGTGGATTTATTGTTTTGAACCCGAAAAAAAACAGCAATCTTGTGAATGTTTGTTTGAAAATGAGAACAGCCATGCAATTCTGTAAGAGCAAACGTCCTTACATCCTCGGAAACATCGGCTGTTACAGCCTTGAACACAAAATTGTAATTCTTTGGTGTCGCTTTTCATGATTGTGCGACACTAGCGCCGCAAGGCTGCGTTTGGAATTGGAATTCTACAAGGCAAACAGCCTCGCGTACGCTTACAGACTTATAGAATATCAAATAATTTAGCCGTGATCGCAGTAGACAATGTCAAAGCTGTGACATCTGTGATCACAGCGACGCACACAGCCATTACGAGTCGCTTAGAGAATTGCATGGCAGGCCAACAAAAGTGAGGCAGGCGAGAAACGTTGGTAAAAAAATGATCGCGTTTTTTTTCTCAGCTACGGGTCCCATCTGCACAATTCCACTTGAAGATCAAAAGAGTGTTAATGCCGGTATTCTACCATTTGTTTACCCAGGGTGTTAGAAAAAGTTCGCGAAATATGACCAAAAAGCCGCGTTCTCCTACATCATGACAACACTTCTTCACACACGGCCAACAAAACAAAGTCATTTTTAACTTCCGAAAAAGTACAACTCGTTACCCATCCTGCGCATAGCCCCGACCTAGCACCCTGTGATTTCTGTATTTTCCCCAAAATCAAAGATTTGATGAGAGGTTTCACTTTTACCAACTCCGAAGAGGCAGTGATAGCGTTCAATAAGCACGTAGAAAACATGCCTTCAGATCTGTGGTCCTCCTGTTTTAAAAAATGGTTCGATCGCATGAAAAAATGTTTAAAATGTAAAGGAGAGTATTTTGAAAAGCAATAAACATAATATTTTGGTTATAACATGTTGTTTTTTTAAGTTACGCAAAACTTATAGTGTGACCTACGTATAATAAGTATGTATTTACAAAAAAAAATGTATTTACGTATGTTTATCAGTTGTCTAGTACCCATAACACAAGCTTCGCTTACTTTGGGGCTAGATGGCGCTGTGTAATTTGTCCGACAATATTTTTTTATTATTTATTTATTAAATAGTCTGGCCATAAATACTGTTATATATAAACTTTTCTTTTTTCAACTCTTTAATTATTTTGAATTTGGAACGCGTTTATTATGTTAAAAACTTCTTTCGATTTCCCGCCATTTTATAAATTTTTTTCGTGTTTATTATCAAATTACAATATGGAATGGAGTGTTAAAGAAAACAGGATTGCAGTGATTGCCTTACACATAGTGGGTAAGGGGCCATCGGTCATATTCAAGACACTTCAATTTTGCTTCAAACTTGGCATCAGCCGCATGTTCGTATATCGTACTATCGACAGATATACCAACACTTCCTCTGTTGAAGACCATAAAAGATCAGGGCGACCGCATGCTGTTAGAACCACAAAGGCTGTTAGTGCTATTGAAGCCAGAATTCGCCGAAACCTCATTAGGACACAAAATAACTTTACACGAGAAATGAACTTTCCCGCTAGGACATAATAAAACAAGAATTGAAACTCGGTGCTTATCGTCGATATTCAAAACATACCCTAAATTAACCCCTACATTTGAAGAGAGTAGATCGATAAAAACGCCTTCTGTCCCGATACGCAGGTGAAAGCCACAGAAATATCCCCTTTACTGATGAAAAAAATTCACGATTGAAGAGCTCTACAACAAGCAAAATGACAAAGTGTACGCACTTTTCTAAAGAAGTACCCTAAGTTGTCGGAAAGGTACAACGTGGTCAATGTCCTGAGTCTGTAATGGTTTGGTGGGGGGTGTCTTATCAAGGAGTCACAAAACTTCATTTTTGTGAAAAAGGAGTGAAGACTTCAGCCAAAGTGTATCAAGAGGTTATCTTGGATCGTGTTATGAATCATCTCAACAATACACTTTTTTTAAATGTACCGTGGACTTTCCAGCAGGCCTCTGCACCTGGTCACAAGGCACGAACTACCCAAGTCTGGCTGGAAACCAACGTTCCGAACTGTATAAGAGCTGAAGACTGGACCTCGTCTAGCCCAGATTTAAATCCCTTAGACTACAAATTATAGTCAGTTTTAGAGAACATGACCTGCTCGAAACGACACGCTGACATTCTCGACAAGAAATCTCTGGAGCAAGCAGTGGCTAATTTGCCATGGAAACAATGCGTAGATCCATAGATTCGTGGCCAGACAGATTACAGTCCACTTAGGGTATCAAAGCCAAAGGCGGTCATTTTGAATAGAATTATTTTTATTTTTTGCTGAGACTTCCATAAATATCAAGCTTTATTACGAGTAAGATTACATTACTTCATAAAATAACAAATGCATATTCATTTGTAACAGAACTTATGGCCGGACTATGTAGATATGTAGTAACTACATTTATTTTAACTTAACATTTATCACCTAGTAGAATGTTCTAATCCGAACATTATATTGTTTATTTTAGTCTTGCACGAAACCACTATATTATTATGGAATAGACATACTTCGTAACGGCTTTTTATATTTTTAATGTTCCGTACGTTACAATAAAAAACGCAACATTTGTTGAACAGTATCACTCGTATGTGTTTTGCCACAGCGCCCACAGCCAATTTGCTAAATATACTGGGCTGATGATAAATTTGGTACACATTTAGACACACGGCAGTGTATAAGCCAAGTTCGGAAAATAAAAGGGCGACACACTATTTCGGTCACCTTATTAGTTCAAAAATATTATAATAATGTATTTTAAATTTTATAGCCTATGGACATTTACAACACCAGGGGTGTCACTCATGCGTTGCTGACTCTCTAAAAATCTCTTCACGAAGAGATTTTTAGATAGTCGGCAACGCATTCTTTCTTGAAGAAACTCATTCTGTAGTCCCTAGTATTAAACATAATAATAATCTTAATATTAAAAATTTATCTTTAACTTTATCTCCAAAACTAATGAGCCCGATTTTTTTTAAATACGGAAAACAGTTCTTTACAGGAAACCCTATATTATATGAAGCTATATAGGTATATACAGACGAGCTCGGTGGCTCAGTCGTGAATGACGCGTCTTTGACACCAACGCTCATGGGTTCGATTCCCACACAAGACAAACATTTGTGTGCATGAACATATCTGTTTGTCTTGGTCTGGATATTTTAAGAGAGGTAGGGCGCATCAAAGCAACCCGTCTGGGAAAATACCTACAACTCACAGAAAACCGCAGACAAATATCAAATCCCTAGAGGGTTGTTGTGTTCCTGTGTGTGAGTGAGGTCACCAGTAAGCTTCCAAGTAGTTGCTTTGTAAGCAGCTGAGGAGGCATCGCGCGAGTGATACTTAATATATCGCAAGCGTTAATAGGCTACAGTTCCCGCTTTACATCAGGTGGGCCGTATACTAATAAAATAATATACTATAAAAAAATACCAACAAATAGTGGATTAGATATAGATATTTATATTTGAACAGAAACACACTTTTAAAAAAAATCATAATTTCTAGAATCTAGATCTCATCCCCAACATTGTTATCAATAAACATGAGATTTTTTAAGTACAGGGGCAGACCGAGGTCAATCCTCCTTGAATATCGATCATTTTTCACGGCTGTCCTCTTATTGAGTAGTTGGTAGTATATCCAATTTAATTCTGTGACCTACCTGTGTAACTTAAAACACAGTTCTTCCATAGATAACAGAAACAACGGGAGATGTGACGAGTGGGCGTGGTTGGTGTCGCCGCAATATGCTCAAAACGAGAACATTGCCAAGAACAGTTAGTTAGTTGCAATCAAGTTCGATTGAGATACGTTGCTCCTTGTTTTAGCAAAATGCCAAGTTGTGCTGTTGCCTTTTTGCAAAAATAGAAGTGCAGTGGTTAACTTTAAATAAAATGGAATCACTTATCACCTATAAGTACAAATAATATTACGTTTTATAAGCATAAATACAGAATTAATTTCAAAAATTCTCTGACGCCATTTCTACCAGGGCCTTACCACGATACAAATTATAAATATCAAATTTCTCATTTTTAAATCATACATTGCTTTTCTACCATTACGCAGTCGCCACCGCTCGTTTACCAACACGCAATGTAAAGCGAGTAATATTATTCGTTCACTGTGTGTGCAGTTTCGAGATACGGCCGCTTGTTTCTGCCGCTTTATAAATGTAGTAGTGCGTGCTTACTTGGGTGTTGTTTTAATAAACGTCCAATGACAGCATCTTAACAAATGTGTGTCGTTGTACTTGTGTGCGTAGAATGACATCTTTTATTTATTTAAGTGTGTGAGTGTTTTATGGTATGGGTGAAACTAGGCGACAACCGTCCCGGTGTAAATTCGCGAGTAATATTATTCGTTCACTGTGTGTGCAGTTTCGAGATACGGCCGCTTGTTTCTGCCGCTTTTTAAATGTAGTAGTGCGTGCTTACTTGGGTGTTGTTTAAATAAACATCCAATGACAGCGTCTTAACAAATGTGTGTCGTTGTACTTGTGTGCGTAGAATGACATCTTTTATTTATTTAAGTGTGTGAGTGTTTTATGGTAGGGTGAAACTAGCCGACAACCGTCCCGATGTAAACTCGCGTGGTATGTCACATCTCCCGTTGTTTCTGTTATCTATGAGTTCTTCACTCCACCAACCCACAATGGAACAGCATAGTGGTGTAAAACAAGTAATGTTATAAGGAAATGAAACCTGGGTGAAATAGATACGGGTTTATGACGAATTACATCTTTATTTCGATTTAACGGTGTCAATGTTAGATAACAATTGAAATCAATCACGATAACAAAATGAGGTCATGACGTAGTTTTTGCCCAAATAAATGTAAGTGTGTGCCTCCCTATCCAACCAATAATATCCTACTGATATTATAAATGTGAAGTTAGGGATTTATGGATGTATCTTTCACCGGAAAATAGTGATGGGCACGAAGATGGGCCGTGATGGGCACGAAGAACCGAGCGCCATTAGATGCGGGCATCACACGCCTCGCTTGCTTCTTTAATTTCATAGCTTTTTTCATGCACGCTCGATGGTTCCTATTGATCGTGGTGGGAAAGTCTTTGCATACTTCGGTTCCTACATCCATTTATTTTCGCGTTGTATATCTATTTCTCTTCTGTAAGCATTATTCAACATCCCTATATTTTCCGTCGCTGAAAATGAATTTTTGGAATTCAGAAATGAAGTTCTAAATGTTAGCCAATAAGTAGGCGGCGAACCTGAAATATAGGTAAACTAGTAACTTCTTGACTACTAACTTCATAAAATCACTAGGCTGGCTTTTATGTAAAGTGTTTGGCACACGTGAACGCTCATATTTATTTTTGTTACAATAAAAATAGTTTTGTGTACCTAGCATATGCGTTAGTGTATATTTGTTATGAAATATAAATAGACGCCGCGGCCCTAGCACTGCATGCTAGGGCCGCGGCGCCCGGGTCAGAATGTAGCTGGTTGACTTTGTTAAAAGCTTCTACTGACGCGTAAGTATCTGGCTGCGGCACACCATGCTCGTAGTTTTGGGCGTACAATTCCGACGTCGCAAGCGCCAGGCGAGACCACACTCTCGCGTTCTGTGATCGACGTTGGATTGGCGGCACCGGGTAGTTGCAGCGCAGGGGAGTGCAGTGATGATATAATTTGTCTCTAGGACAAAGATGTATTAGTATTCTCCACACAATTATCTACCTAGAGTTCCTACTTAATTGTGAACGAAAGCTGACGGCTTCATCAAGAGCCGCTAATTCAGCCTGCAATTCTAAGTTTGTTACCATTCGCTCTCGCTCAGCGGCACGTTAACCACTAAGCCACCCATTCGGAATCCCACATCATATTTCTCATTCTCTTAAGACAACTGTCCAGATACAGGACGAATAGCCGAGCCGACAGCACGCATCCCTGTCTGACACCAATATTGGTATCAAACCAGGGCGATAAGCTGCCATCCACTCTGACACACGCTGTGCAATCCTCATAGGTGGATTGCACAGCACGGAGCAGGTCACCATCAATCCCATATCCGGGCAAGATGTTCCAAAGATTCTTTCGCACGACCCTATCAAATGCTTTTTCAAGATCCACAAAACCGCAGAAAACCTTCTGGTCCATATCCAGATGCTTTTCCACGATGTTGCGGAGTTCATCATTCATCATGTTGCGCACTTCGAAATCCCCCCCTGTGCTTCCCCAAGCACATGTGCAAGCACGTGAGCCCTTACCTTTATACAAGGTCACATGAAATATATACTGACAGTGAAAAGAAATTAAATCTATTTAATTTAATGTAAAACCGATAAAAGAATCTATCTATTTACATCTAACCACCCTCAACTATGTATAAACGCAAGGGGTAAATACACACATCAAAAGTGTCTAGGGATCAACATATATTTTTGCAATAACTTTTCTCCTGATTGATATTAATTAAAATTTTCTTTAAGGATTCATCAAATAAAGTGTTTTCGTTTGTCTACAGTAACGATAAACCAAGTCACCTTTGCATTAATAAAGAAATTTGCCATTTTCATAATAAAGGGATTTTTGACATTTGAACCACTAACATTAAAGTTCGAAAAAAAGACTGAAATAACAGTTTTCTTTAAAATTTTATTGGGTAACTTAAACAATTAATAATCCGTGTTTCTACCGCGAACACTAACAACACAAGAACATCGGTTTGGCATACTCAAAATGAGTTCATCCAAATCACGCTGTGGAATGGCCGCCCATGTTCGTTGCAACAACAAAAAAAGGTCTTCTTGCGACTGGATACCCTCCATATTCGGCAGAGCTCTTCTCTGTAGCATATCCCATGCATGCTCAATCGGGTTCAAGTCTGGCGACTGAGCAGGCCAGGGCATGACATTGATGTTAGCTGCGGCGAGAGTCTGTCTTACAACTCTTGCGGTGTGCGGTCGTGCATTATCATGCATTAACTGAAATAAGGGACCGATTTGCACTTGTAGAGGAACGATGACGTCTGATACAATCGTCTCAGCATAAATTTGAGCGTTGAGGTTGCCTCTGATCCAAATCAACTCAGTTCTTCCGCCGATCCAAATACCCGCCCATACCATGATGGTTCCACCACTATAAGGATGGACTTCCTGGCAGGATTTTAATCGCTGTTGGCGTCCAGGGGTTCTCCAGTGTCGTATACGTCTTGTATCCGGTCTCATACCAAAACGAGACTCATCAGAAAAGCACACGAAACGCCATTGTTCTTCTGCCCAATTTCTGTGTTCAAGAGCCCATTGATATCGAATCCTACGATTGTGCATTGCTATAGGTGGTACCCTTAGCGGTCTTCGGGAATGAAGGTTCACTTCATGCAAGCGGTTTCTGACTGTTTGGTCGCTAATTAAGTTCCCTGAAGAGTGATGAAGCGTCACGGCTAACATCATGGCGGTTATTGTTGGAGCTCTTCGAGTTGTGATTTGAATGTGTCGGTCTTGTCTCCGTGTGGTGCAGCGATACCGTCCTCCATGGCGCTCAGCCACGGTACCAGTGCTTCGGTAACGTGTCCAAAGTCCTTTTTTTGTTGTTGCAACGAACATGGGCGGCCATTCCACAGCGTGATTTGGATGAACTCATTTTGAGTATGCCAAACCGATGTTCTTGTGTTGTTAGTGTTCGCGGTAGAAACACGGATTATTAATTGTTTAAGTTTCTTTTTTTCGAACTTTAATGTTAGTGGTTCAAATGTCAAAAATCCCTTTTATTATGAAAATGGCAAATTTCATTATTAATCCAAAGGTGACTTGGTTTATCGTTACTGTAGGCAAACGAAAACACTTTATTTGATGAATCCTTAAAGAAAATTTTAATTAATATCAATCAGGAGAAAAGTTATTGCAAAAATATATGTTGATCCCTAGACACTTTTGATGTGTGTAGTTATAGGTACTCGTAATAAGTAAAAATAGCAAGATATGCAATTAAGTCTATATTTGTATATAATCAAATATATGCAACACAAAACATTATAATTATGTTATATAAATCAGTTGCTTGTTTAAATCAATAGTGCCTTCAAAAGCTGAAGTACATAACAAATTGTATTTACTGCAAATCAAATTGCAAAAAAGACTTTAATCAACTTAGTATTATTTATCTTCCCACAACTGATTGTCATTATACTGAGCTAAATAACGACCTAATATTTTTATTATTCGTCACTTGATTTGTTTGAATGATCTCTCGGTGATAGAACGAAGCTTACTACGAAGCTCGCAAAGTTTATCATGCCAATCAAACTTTCTAGTCTCTTCCTGTTGTTTTTTGTGTTTCCTAATTGAGAGCGATTGATTATCTTAACGACTTTTTCTACTTTTTTCTCTGGTAATTAGTTTTTGTTCAGTAGAGGATGCCGCAGTACTCTTATGTATTCGATTTGGTGTTGAGGTTTTAGAGACAGAACAGAAGTATACCTGCCAACCCAGATCTTGTAATATTTTTATAGCTGCTCTCACCCTGGTTTTCGAGAACCTCCTGATTTTGGTGGACTATAAGAAAGTCGTCTAGGTATACGAGTATTTTGATACTGATACCAGATCTGCACAAGCCAGTTCGTCACAGTCGCGAAAACTTTTGGAGCTGAAGCTAAGCCAAATGGTAGATGGTGGTGTGGAGGAGTTCCCACTCGTTTAGCTTTTGAATGTAACAACAATGACACGCTCCGATATGGCTATGTGAAATTAATCTTGACTCAAGTCGATTTTTACCAACCAATCTCTGCTTTGTAGGAAATCTGGTAAGTTTATGAGTCGAAATTTTTCTGTGTGGACATGTTGGTTGAATATTTTCAAGTTAAACACTGGGTGTGATGAGCCATCGTTTTTGGGTATCAAAAACATGGTTGGTAACTTGGTGTTTGTGCGGCCCTCTCTAAAATTCCTTGATTCCTTAGAACTTCAATCACTGCCGACAAGTGTCGAGTTTGGAAGGTGGTTTCTTGACAAGGCATCATCGTAGGCGGTCTATTTACAAATAGGATTTGGTATCCTTGAATAGTTAACTGAGAGGTCGTTGTGCGGACAACGGGAGGACCGGTGGATGTCAAATCGCCACTAGCAGTGTGGGCGCAGCAGGCTGGCGTGGCGGTCAGGGAGACCCGGTGAAACGGTTGACCGCTGGCCGCCCGCAGGTTAGTAGGGTTCCCGAACCCGGGGAATACTTAATCTCCGCCCCGGGATGCTGAACCGCCAGCCTCTGAAAAGTCCCTGTTGCAGTGGTCGTGCCGGAGAAGGAGACCGGGCTGGACCCGGCTGCTGCAGCAGGGGGGAACCGGGGGTCCTTCCGCCCGCCGCGCCGCATTACTCGCACGGTACTGTGGTGAAAGACACCGCGCTTTTGTCTTTCACTCTGTCTGTTCATCGACCTCTAATTTTATTTACCCCATCACTCGAACGTGCGGGCCAAAGACTAATCTATATATATAAAAGGAGAAGCTGACTGACTGACATATCAACGCAGGGCTTAAACTATAAGGGTTAGAAACTTGAAATTTTGCACAGGAGTTCCTTTTATAACGTAGGGGAGCACTAAGAAAGGATTTTTGGAAATTCATCCCCTAAGGGGGTAAAACGGGGGTGCAAATTTAGTATGAAACTTTTCGGTTTTTGAAGTTATTCGAATGAAATTCAGCATGAAGGTCCTTTACTGAAAGGCATGAAACATGAGTAAAATATTTTTTTCATAATTCATCCCTTAGGGGGTTAAACAGGGGCGCAAAGTTAGTATGAAACTTTGCGGTTTTTGAAGTTATACGAATGAAATTCACCATGAAGGTTCTTTATTGAAAGGCATGAAACATGAGTAAAATATTTTTCTCAAAAATCATCCCTTAAGGGGGTAAAACGGGGGTGCAATATTAGTATGAAACTTTGCCGTTTTTGAAGTTATTCGAATGAAATTCAGCATGAAGGTTCTTTACTGAAAGGCATGATACATGAGTAAAATTTTTTTTCTAAATTCATCCCTTAGGGGGTTAAACAGGGGCGCAAAGTTAGTATGAAACTTTACCGTTTTTGAAGTTATTCGAATGAAATTCAGCACGAAGGTTCTTTACTGAAAGGCATGAAACATGAGTAAAATATTTTTTTCAAAATTCATCCCTTAGGGGGTTAAACAGGGGCGCAAAGTTAGTATGAAACTTTGCCGTTTTTGAAGTTATTCGAATGAAATTCAGCATGAAGGTTCTTTACTGAAAGGCATGAACTATGAGTAAAATATTTTTTTCAAAATTCATCCCTTAGGGGGTTAGACAGGGGCGCAAAGTTAGTATGAAACTTTGCCGTTTTCGAAGTTATTCGAATGAAATTCAGCATGAAGGTTCTTTATTGAAAGGCATGAAACACGAGTAAAATATTTTTCTCAAAAATCATCTTTTAAGGGCGGTAAAACGGGGATGCAAAGTTAGTATGAAACTTTCCGTTTTTGAAGTTATTCGATTGAAATTCAATATTAAGGAGTTGCATTGAAAATCATGAACCAAATGTAAAATATTTTTTCTAAACTAATAAGTATAAAAGATTTTCGTTTTTACCTACATTATCGGATTCGAACCTGTCGAAACTCTTCTATCTAACGGGCCGTGCGCGCACGGATGTGCCGCGGTCGACAAGTGGGCAACCCGAATGCAGAAAATATCTAACTGTTTAAAATTTAAAACCTCCCCGACAGTCCAGAAAGTCAGTTCGTCATTCGCCCTTTCATTTCAGACCAATTTTCACAAAACATAGCTAAGAACTCTCCCGACTAATACACCTTTCAAACAAAAAAAAACTAAATCTAAATCGGTTCATCCGTGCGGGAGCTACGATGACACAGAAAGACTCAGAATCACATAGACACACACACACCCTCACACACACACATGTCTAACTTATAACACCCCGTCGTGTTTTCGTCGGGGGTTAAAAACAGAGGCATAAATATTAGTTTCGATTAGTTCCAATTATTGCTAAGAGATGGCGCCATAAGCCATATTGAAACACGTTATAGTTTCTTTTGTAGCTCATTAACTATAGACCTCAGTGATGACTGATTTGATTTTGTCCGGTGACGTAGTAACAGCCCACTTGGGGCTAACTACATAGTCAGGTCAAAAAAAAGACTGATTTGATTAGACCCCCTCTCGGGGGCCCTTAGGCTGTCGTTTATAGTTAGTTTTTTAGGCTGTGGCGCCTCACGCCTACCAACTCAGCAAAAATCTCTGCTTCAATACAGTAACTCTGAAGCAGCCTACTGTATCAGCTTATTGAGTTAACTCAAAATTGCGCTATGCGCAATAAGATTGTACGCATTAGCACAGAACATTTAAAGCGCAACACGCGCAACAGTACTGAATCTCAGATCTCATGATCGCTTCACTCAACTCATTGACTTAGTTAGTGAGTGAAAGAGACAATGAGTCGACTCAGGGCTCAGTCGCTCAGTCGTCCGTCGTCGGTACTCAACTCAGTGTTGCGCTGTGTTGATTACACTGATACATTCGCGAAGTTTACTGTATCAGCACAATTGCGCGGCGCAGCGCAGTGTTACACATGTCTACTCACGCCCGCCTCTTCAGTCCGGTGACGTAGTAACAGCCCACTCGGGGCTTACTAAATAGTCAGGTCAAAAAAAAAACAAGACTGATTTTAATGTTCTAATTCGTATTTCGTACTTCGACGTAGGTGATCACTTTGATTATTATAACAAAAAAAAATTTGTTGCAATATTCGGATTTATTATTATTATTTATTCTATTTTTAGTACAGAGTCGGCAACGTACGAGTAAAATTGGTTTCAACGTTTTCAAAAATTCCACCCTTAGCGAGGTGAGGTGTGGTGAAAAGGGGGTTGAAATTGTGTTTGAACGAGACGCTAATCTATATTAATAGAAATGGAGTTCCTGTCTAATTCACTGACTCACCAATAGGTTCCTTTTGTAATGCATATGAGATATAAGGAAGATGTTTTTGAATTTCAACCCAGGCAGATATTTTTTCAAGTGGCTTGAAACTTTTATGTTTTTAAAATAGGCAATGTTGAGAATAAAGAGATGCTTTGAGTGTATACAGCCAGTATCAAATAGTTAATGAAAGCCGAACAGGCCGTGATATCTTCATTACTACACAAATAAGGATATTCGATACTTTTACTAACTATTTAATGCCGACTGTACTAAAAAATAAGAAGTAAAACTGCTGAAATTCCAAAATCTACGCGTGCGAAGCCGCAGGCATAAGCTTGTGTTATATAAGTCTCAAGTCAGACTGCACTTAGAGTACTGCAGTCACCTTTGGCGGGAGCACCTGGATACCAGCTTGTACCGTGTGATTCGATTCAGAGACGAGCTGTGAGGATTGTCGACAATCCTAAGCTTACACACGGTATTGAACCCTTAAGTTTAAGGAGAGATTTTGCCTCCCTTTGTGTGTTCTACCGATTGTACAACGGGTTCTGAAGAGTTTTGTCTTAGGTTTTCGCGATTGTTATACATTGAATTAAACAATTTTTAACGGAAGTATCGCGTGTTTTATTAATTTTTGTTGAACCTGACGTTTTGAAGAGTTCTTCGAAATGATGCCGACAGCTACGTTTTATAACCGCACCGCTCGCCGACGGCGGGTAGTTCACCCTCACACGCTGGAACCGCAATGGTCCCATTCTGTGCGATTCCAGAGAAGGTTTTTTCCGAGAACTCTCAAGCTGTGGAACGAGCTCCCAGCCGAGGTTTTTCCAAGGGACTACAGCATGGAGTTCTTCAAGAAATGCGTGAAGAGGTTTTTAAAGGGTCAGCAAAGCATGAGTGACATCCCTGGTTTTGCAAATGCCCATAGGTTGACTGTTTACCATCAGGCAGGCCGTATACTTAATTGCCACCTTAGTGGTATAAAAAAGGGGTATACAATCATACGGCCCACCTGATGTAAAGCGGGTACCGTATCCTATTAACGCTTGCGATATATTAAGTATCAGTCGCGCAATGCCACAATGCACAGCAACTCCTTGGGAGCTCACTGGTGACCTCACTCACACGCAAGAACACAACAGCCCTCTAGGGAGTTGTTATTTGGCTACGGTTTTCTGTGAGGTGGAGGTACTTCCCCAGACGGGCTGCGTTGAAGCACCCTACCTCTCTTAAAAAAATATTTACTTACTATTCTTTTTCCGTCACCGCATGGATAGATATAATTAGATACAAATCAAAATATATTTTTACTTGTTGTCCGACGTAATAAGAGTTACAATTGAATTTCGAGTGATTAGAATGATCTGCTTTTAGCTGTACTACAGTTTTTATAGGACATTTGTTTATTCAAATAATGATTTCTTGTCAGATTAAACCCAGGTAGAATAAAAAACATACACGAATGAGTATCCCGACACATTTATTGTTACTTAATACTAGTTTACCTTTTTAATCTTCAAAAGCTTTTTACAAATATAAAAAAACTGTAAAGCAATTTTAATAGATTTTGATTAGGTTTTTTTATGTCGGGTACAAAGGAAATTTCACATAATCGTCTGGCAACACTTCTCGTAGAACATAACGCGATTAGGGATGGCGATTCTTTTGGAAAAAGATCGATTTTTAAAACGATTCCAATCGCAATCGTAACGCACAAAAAGCGAGGTCTAAAAGATTGATTTTCTCTTCGAGTATTTACAATATTATTATAAACCCATTTTATGGAAAACAAGAAAGGCACTATGATAACCGATATCTTATCATTAAAAACAGAATACCTCAGTTCAGTGAACTCTGTAATTAAAATTTATTGTTACAATCATATTAGAGTCAAATCATACATTTATTTTACAAATTTATCTATTACATTAAAAAGTTTGAAATCGTAGTATATAGTTCCCAAAAGCTTAATGTCTAAGCTTTACAAAAACAACGATCTGTCATGTTTACTCAGATCAAAGCGGTTTCGCTCATCATTTGCGATGTTACCGGTAATCAAAAAATCACTCACAAGGTACAGATGACTACATTCAACCAGTAATTGTAAGTTTACGGTTCTCTCTATCAAAACAGAAAAAATCGAATCTCAATTTTTACCGTAAAATATCGATTCACTGATACGATTTGGTACTACATATCGATTTAAAATATATATAATTATTTTCCCGTGATATCGATTCTTCTATTCGATATCGGGTCGCATGCTTAAACGCAATACCACAACAACATTCCAAAACAAACGTATACAAACAAAGTAAACTGTGACGTTAATTTGAAAATGTAAAGAAAAACAAATGAATTTAAATGTAAAAAGCATTAGAGCAAAGAGGCAAACTTAACTTTAACTTAATGTTGTGCGAATTAATAAAAACAAACAAGTGATATCAATAGAAGTGAAATCGAATTTGTACAGGAAATCACTGCAGGAAATGGGCCCGTTGCGAACCGCAATTGGAGATTTTGGAATTATATGACTCAGTTTCTTATTATGATGGGTTCTAATTACAGAGAATTATTCAAGCTATATGATTTGATTCAATGCGGCGAAGTAAGGTAAGTAAATACATCTGTTTAAATTTTTTAATAGAATGAATAATTTTACTCATTCTATTAAAAAATTTACTCGTCAGTCTTTTGAAATTTACCTACATTATTAAGTATGTAAATTACAAGTTTATATTGCATTTATTTTATGTACTTCTAGCATAATTATATAACATAAATAAGTCGTATAGCAACCGTATCAGTCAAAAACGGCAGATGTTTTAAGGATTTCACAACTTGCGCGAGCAGGTGCCAGCTCTGAGTCATACTAAGTAATTAAGTCGTATTGTAGAACTTTTAGAATGGGAATTGAATGGCTTTTTTTATTTACAGATCCCTGGAGTGTTACTTAAATGACAATATTGTGGCAATTAATGAAATATTACCATGCAAAGGCATAGGTTTATTACATTTAGCTGTGGGTATAGACCCCCCTGAGAAGTCGAAAAAGTTTACCGAAATTATTTTAAAATATCAAGGGGATCCTAACTTGTGGTAAGTAATATTATGTAAGACTGCAAAATTAATGTTTATATTTTCATCACTTACATATTTATATTGTATTTGTAATACATAAAAATATCATAACTGTGAATATGGAATGATGATGATGTACGGAAACATAGGGGCTAGGTTCCAAGGTTGGAAAATAAAATAAATAAAATCACAAATAACAGATAGATATATATTTAAAACATAAAATAACTATTAAAAAAATATTATTAATAATTGTTATTGCTTGAATTATTTGTTTTGTTGGCTTTTATCAAAGAAATTTAGGCTTAACATAAATAATATATATTTTTTTTGTTTATATTACGACACCTACTTGTTCGTTTTGATATGTAAGTGGGAAAAATGTTGAATATTGAACAATGAACATTATCTTTTTTAAATTATGTGTAATTGTAATTTATGTGTCTGCAAATAATGATTTTTTCCGATGCTAATACAGGAAGTGGTCTCAATTTTTTCTTCTGCTAATACTGAAACTGCAAATAACGGAACTGCGAATTGGTTACTCGGTTATGTAATTAGCCTATTAATTGCTAAATAATGTATGGCTTGTTCTACGATAAGAGGTACTGTGGACGTCATCCATTATAAAATATTATTTTTATACTACAAGTTGTCATTTTATGCAATTGATCACAGCATCCTAACTAAAACTATTTTATAAGTAGCATTATGATTAAATGCCCAATTAAACTGCATTTTCCTGAAATTCCATATTTAAGTCTAAAAAAGTCTACCCTGGCCTGCCCCTTGGCGTTTTTACTTAAACATGCAGACAATACATATGTTCAATGTCGTAGTTGCTAAATTAAATTATATTTAGAACGAATATGACAAGTATATTTAAGTATCATAAGGGGTAAATACAACAATATTAGATTATTTTCAAAAAAATTCAAACTTCATTTTTGTCCTGCTTTTTTGCGTATCTACCCTGGCAAAGTTTGATCTGTTATTATAAAGAAAAGTATTAGACGGTCATATTTAAAATGGCTGTTATTTGTTAATTGGCGCAATGCGACAGTGCGGTACAGTGGTTTCGCAAGGTGAATGTATCTCTCCACTGGTAAGTCATAAAAGTTAAAAAATTCACTTAATTTATTTGCATTTACTGCCTAAATTCAATAATACTGTAATAGTTGAGGTGTGATATATGATTAACGCAATATTAACTTAGGTCAGTTAAAATTTTTAAATTTGTCACGAAAACGTCTCTCCCCTGCCGTATTTCCCCTGGCACGATAACTACCAGGGCAGATACTCTCTGACCAGGGAACATAATGTAGATCGTATATACATAGGCGTAAGGTGCAAATTAATTCAGATATAGCTAACTTACATTAACATTCTCAAGTAACTTTATAAATTCATATAGTAAAAGAAAATAAGTAAAAGTGCTTTTTAGGTGTGTTTTTGGATAATTTCTTTGCTACTGACCCGATTTTAATGATTTCTTTTTTATTTAATAGGTGTCTCTCGAGATTGGTTCTATAATATTGTTACAAATCATGGCACCATTAACACATGAAGAACGATTAGAGAAGAAGCGTCAAGCTGAGAGATTACGCTATGAAAGCATTAAAAATGATCAATTAACAAAAAGATAAGGAAAAATATTTAAAGAAGAAGGAGAAAGGAATAATAAAAACTGTCGATCAAATGACTCCGATACTGTCTGATGACTGCAATGAAGTCTTTAAGCTGCTTTTGCAATAAAAATATAAATTGTTTCATTTCATAACGCATCTCGTCTCCGAGTTGAGGATGTTTACGAACCGGATTCAGAGTGCGAGAATGATAAAGACAAATCAGCTGACAGTGAACAAATCATTACACCTTTTGGTGAAATGAATTGTTCACTGTCAGCTGATTGAACAGCAGCCGTCGACATTCAAAAAACATTGAAGAACAGCGACTTCATTCTGATCAAACGAGAATAAAAAATTGAGTAATGTTACGTGACTATATGTATGGGTTTGGAAGATGACGAGATTCAGGTAGTTTTCTGTAAAAAAGGGGAATCCAAACTGGAGAATTATTTAAACTTGATGAACAAGGATCTGATTGTCGAGACACTACACCAAATCTTATTTTAAAAGGGCACAGGATATTCTACTCATTAAAAAATTCGGTGGATGTGTTTAAGAAAGCTTAAGCATATTTTTACCTTTTAATTTGTTATGTTATTTCTTTTTAGTTTATATCATGAGTAAAACTAGTTGATTTAATGAAAGGTATAATATAAGTATAGGTAATATGAAAATTGTTCTGATTATCACTTAAAAGGCGCTAGTCTACTTAATAAGTATTGATAAAAGAATACTTTATTATCTGTTGAAAATACTATGTCAAGTTACTATACTTATATTTTTGTCACAGACACTAAGAAAGCTCTAGTTTTAGATATTAAGAAAGGCTGTAATATGAAAATGATACTCTGATTATAAGTTAAGTACAATGTTTAACAAAAGTTGATTTTATTTATTGTCTCTCCCCTGGTCAAAAAAATATCTACCCTGCCATGCAATTCTGTAAGAGCAAACATGCTTACATCCTCGGAAACATCAGCTGTTACAGCCTTGATCACAAAATTGCAATTCTTTGGAGTCGCTTTTCATGGTTGTGCGACACTAGCGCCGCAAGGCTGCGTTTGGAATTGGAATTCTACAAGGCAAACAGCCTCGCGTATGCTTACAACCTTATAAAATACCAAATAATTTAGCCGTGATCGCAGTAGACGATGTCAAAGCTGTGACATCTGTGATCACAGCGACGCACACAGCCATTACGAGTCGCTTAGAGAATTGCATGGCTGATCTTGATGTCTCTACCCTGCCCGACGTATTTACCCTGGCCTTATAAAAAGTAACTAAATATGTATAAAGTGAGTTGCCCTTACGTGAATATATACATAAAAGGTACTAAAATCGTAATATATGTGTTTAATCTTAAAACCTTCAACTTTTGACCTTAGCCGCATCTTCTATGGAGACAAAACCTCTTATCGTAGAATACCCCATATAGGTACTGTGCTAAGTTTCAGCAGAGAAAGACTAAGCAAAAAAGTCGTAATGAATAAGTATAACTAGTATCTTCTAAATTCTGCTAGTACCTATTATAGTTCATGTTTTAATAAATTTCTTGATTTGACTTTATTAGAGAATTTTTCAAAAATCGTCAATAGAAGTGAAAACAAAATCGTACAGGAAATCGCTGCAGAAAATGGGCCTGTTGCGAACCACAGTTGGAGTAAAATAAAAATTAATAATTCCTGATGAAACGCAACTTATGTCCTAATGAAAGAAAACTTACATAGTACCTTTACCATGAAAAAATCATTGGCAGGGAGAACACTTTCTAATTTAAAACATAAAAAGCATGGATTTCCTCAAATTAGAAAAAAAATATTTTTATTTTGCTGTTCCAGCAATGAAGATGGTATAACTCCAGTTCATATAGCGGCTATATGGGGCCGCGTGGACAACCTTAAACTTCTTATAGGCTGCGGTGGAGACCCCTCGTTGCAGGACCTTGATGGTCACTCTGCATTTGACTACTCTGCTAAAGAGGAGCAGTGGGAAGTGTATGATTATCTACATAATGTTGTAGATCCTCTCGACCATTCACATGTCTCTAAATGTGGATATACATTAGATTTAGGTAAATACATGTTCAAATTTCTGTCTATCCATGTACACCTTTACACTAAGTCTCTTGCAAGGTAATTCCAAAAATGTTCAAATAATTTAGCAGGGTGCACCATATGTAGTTTTGTATTGGATTGTATTGATTATGATGATCTGAGGAGTTAAGTATGATACACCTGGTATTCAAGTGTTCATATGCTACAGTAACTTCTTACTATCAGGCAGATTATATGCTTATTTACTATTATTTATACCACTGTATAAAAAATTGTTTATCTTTGATTTTTTACATATTTGTATGCTACCCTAAACTCGTAATGAAGCCTTAACTAAACTCTATTTTTTTTAAGTTTAATAGGTACCAACACTTAAGTGGGGAAATATGGCAAAGAAAAAGTAGCTATAAACATTGTTTACTTTTCCAGATAAAGTATTAGTGACAACAGACCAAATGGTTGCAGAATATGAGCCGGTATCAGGAAATCAAATAAGTAATGTGACAGCACCAAGAAAATCGGAGATGGTCCGTGACTGGTGTGAAAAAACCAGTTTAGTCATGAACAAGCTATATCCAACTATTTTGAATGAAACATATCTCCTAGAAAACGAGTCTGTACCGTGGAAAAGTATTAATTTTACCAAAAACATGACACTCGATCTCACTAACAGTAGATTAACAAGTGACCTGAATGAAACAAATATTAGTTTTAAGACATGCCTCTCTAAAAAATTGCCTTATGAAGCTGAAATAAGTGGTATTAAACGGTTAGAGATAACTGCTGATGAGTCAAATTATTTGACACAGAAAAATCTAATTAGTACATCTACCGCAACAAAAGACTTGTATGATAAAAGTCATACAAGTCTAAAGCATGACCGCATAAGTATTTATGAGAACTTCTCATTACCAGGATCTCCAAATAGCATCACACATATGAATTATAATACTAAAAGTAGTTTGAAAAAATCTAGGTGTATTTCTAGAGATGTAACAGATAGACAATCTAGTTTTAAGTCACAATCTCTAATATGTAATGATGTGACACAGTCTGAACTAGATAGAGCAATGGTGGTAGTTCAAAATAGAACAAATGAGTGGCTATCATCAAATGACAGTCTGACAAGACATGAAGACAAGGACATGAACACCAGGAGATCATCAGCCAGCAGTGGTGTGAGTAGCTACTCATCGGGAAGCATAGTTATAGCGAATATGCAAGAGGAGTATAAGTATGAAGACAAAGATGAAGATGTTGTCTTCATAGAGAAGAGATTGTTTGTTTCACCTATAGTGTAAGTATTTTATTTGTATTTCGCACTTTTAGGAACTACTGTTCTCTTTATATTACCTTTTTTAATACAACTGTACTGTACTGTACTGTGCAGTTCCAGAGAAGTTTTCTACTGAGTTCTCCAAGTTGTGAAATGAACTCCCAGCTGAGGTTTTCCCAAGGGACTACAGCATGGGGTTCTTCAAAAAAGGCGTGACCAAACTTTTAAAGTGTCGGCAACGCGCTAGTGACACCCCGGCTGTTGCTTACAGCAGGCCGTATGCTTATTTCCCACCTTAGTGGTATAAAAAAAACAGGTGGCTGGTATAAAACAAGCATAGGGCCTAACCGATGGTAAGGAGTTACTGTACTCTATAAACACTTGCAACTCCCGAGCTGTTACCGGATGCGTTGCTGACCATGTAAAAATATCTTGCTACTATTATGGTTCCAGCATGTGAGGACGGATTTCTCGCCGTTCGCGAGCGGTGAAGGTGTAATAGGAAAAAGTAGGAATTCCATTAAATAACTCCCCAGAACACTACTCTGAATCGGCACTTGTCTGGTCCACTTGACTTATGAATGTAGAGAGAGAGCAGCGCCCGCTGTACATCTCGCTGGGAAATGGAGATGAAGTTTAGTCTTTGAGCTACCAATCATTCTTATTCAGTTTGCATTTCAAATCAGAGATATTAGAATACCCAGCACGGCAGATAGCATTAGCACGCGACATGGTCCAAACCTCCATAAGAAGCCTGTGGAGATGGATGGTCTCTTTCTGAACTTTCTGACTCTGACAGAACCTCATTCTATAACAGGCAAATAACAAATCCCTGCAGGGTCATATGATTCGCAACACACGAGTTATACTCATTTTATTGCAATTGTTCATATAAATAGTCTATGGTAACTACTTCACATCAGTTGATTTGCTTACCTCGCGATCTTAGACGAACGCCAAAAGTTTCAATTATTAAAAAGACTAAATTATGATAAAGTAATATAAAGAATTAGAAAAATACACTTTTGATTTGGATAAAAAATTATATTTTACATACTAAGGAACAGAGTATGAAATTTACGTGCACGTATATTTAATCATTCTCAATGCTGCTTGGTACATGTTGTTAGGTATATTGATAATGATTCAACCAGTCATTATCTATATTCTTTCGTGAATACCCAGATTCAATACAATATTATTTAGATAAGACCATTCAAATCATTACTTCTAATATAGGTGTGTTAGTTAAATAGTGCCTTATTTTGTGACTTGGGTAAATAATGTGTAAAGTTTAAAATGAACTCGAAATTATACCTGGGCATCAACATAGCAGCAGTACTACATTGAACACTATTTTAGAAATAGAGCCTCAAAAGGAAAAATAGCTGTTTGTTACCATTGCAGCTAGACTTTGCCATTAAATTAACAATTACAAATTAAATTATATATTTTAGAAATATGACTGTATACTGCTTTGGTCTGCTACAACCCTTAGAATACCTGCCTTTAGCCCTATCACATTTATTTATTAAGACTAACTGAAAATTTATATAAAAATGAAACAAACATCATTTCTTCCAGTCTACCTCTTGATGAAGCAGCAGATATGGCTAATCCTGACCAAACCATTATATCGGTGGCCTCATCCCTTCCACCATCAGTGCAATATGACAACAAAACTTTAAGGGCAGAGTTGATAAAATTGGGATTCCAACCAGGCCCTATCCTAGACTCCACAAGGACTCTGTACTTAAAAAAGTTACAAGCCATCAAGAAACAGCCAATAATAGTGAAGAATCAGGAAAAAAGTGAGTTGGCTTTCTTATGTCATACTGACATTTTTGATACATTTATGTATACTTGAATTGATTGTAACATTTTATTATTTTATTATGGTATTCAGGAAGTTAAAATTGCCAAGTAATAATGCTGTTCAAATAATAACATACCAAGGTAATTTATTTGATTAATTAAATTAAAAGATAAGGCCAATGTATCTAGGTGGATTGGAATTTTATTTTGATGAAACTCAATATCTTCTCCTATATAGAAGACTGTAGATAAATGTCTGTCACACGCTTATTTGTTAATTTTCCGTAAACAGTATGAGAAATATAATTATAAATTCATAAAGAGTTACGAATGTTAAAGAAGCGACAGTGTCTTGTAGCGCTTGGTTCTCTCTGCCTACCCCGCAAGGGATTTGGCGTGAAGTTATATATATATATATTCCGTAAACAGTTCCTAAGGAAGTGCAGATTTAGCAGAGAGAATTATAATACATATATACTCGTATAATTTGCTTACTGTCACTTGGACAGTACGCTTGATTTAATTTTCTTAACCTTGTTCTCATGGATAGTTCATCAACTTGATCAATCTTGTCACGTTTTTCATGTAGATCCAATATTGTAATTCCCTCTTTGTATAGTATTCAAGCAGGGCACAAATATATCCCCAACATTAGATAAAGTAGCCATGTTATTATTAGTTAACTTTACTAAAGCTCTTAAGTTGTTATAAGGCTGCAGTTTTCTGTCAGGTGGACATACTCTTAAAAACCCGAAACCAAGACATGTTCATGCACACAAATGTTTGTCCTGTGTGGGAATCGAACCCACAAGCTTTGATGGTAAAGTGAATATTGCTAACTACTGCAGCACCGGGCTCATCAATTGAATCATTAAAAACAAATTTCGTAATTCAAAAACATATTTTCTAGTGTGTGAAAGTAAAAATTATCATAAAAAGGGTCATCATTTTTGTATAAAGTACATGTATGAAAAATATCTTTCAAGTAAAAGCAAACCAGAAATTTTCAGAGGTTTGTAGTAGTTGAACCCTTTATTATTCAATACACTATTAATTACTTTGATTAATTAATATGTAGTATTGATTTAATTATATGTTATTGTATCTTTGACGAGCTCGGTGGCTCAGTCGTGAATGACGCGACTTTGACACCAACGCTCGTGGGTTCGATTCCCACACATGGCAAACATTTGTGTGCATGAACATGTCTGTTTGTCATGGTCTGGGTATTTTCTATGTATAATAAGTATGTATTTACAAAAAAAAAATGTATTTACTTATGTTTATCAGTTGTCTAGTACCCATAACACAAGGTTCGCTTACTTTGGGGCTAGATGGCGCTGTGTAATTTGTCCGACAATATTATTATATTATTATTGTCCTTTACTGAAGCTAAGTGCCAGACATTTTTAGTCTGCCTGTGTCATATATACATATGTCTTGTTATAAAATCAGGCATTTCTCTACAAGCACTGCTCAACCTGCAAATGGTAACCCTATCGCGAAACTGCCAGTCTTTTCCGCTACTTCAGCTGATAATATGTTTTTGCCAATGAAGTACAATTTCTGTTTAATTCAATGAAGTACAATTTGTCATATGTGGCTAGATTTATATAGGTTAGATTACTCAAAGTAAATAATTCATTATAACAATTCCTATTATTATATAATTGTCGATGTATGATGTATATATTTATTGATAAGGTTTATCCGTTCATTACAGTCAGTATTTGTGGAAGTGGAATTATATTATCATTATTATCAGTAAAATTTTATGAAGTACAAATAATAACCTTGAATTGGGCAAATTTCATGGGTATTCACGATAAACTATATTTTTTAAATTACTTATCAACATGTGCCGAGCAAGTGATAGTCATCTTTTTGTGACATAGCAACATTCACTTACAAGAACACACCCCTTTGGGGAGTTATTTAACAGTCTTCTGTAAGGAACAGGAGGTAGCTAATACAATACAATATATATAAAAATAAAGAGGTATTATAGCTCCTGGGAATACCTCCCATTAGCTAATAAGCTTAAGTTAGTAGTACCACCCCTTAAGGCTTGCCGGTAGAGTGATTAGCAACGGCTGATACCCAGGATTATTGGTTTCAGTCCCACACAATACAAATATTTGTGTGCAAGAACAGGTTCGATTGTCATATTCTCAGTGTTTTATATATATTTATGTATTATCAATTGTTTAGTACCCATAACACAAGCTTTGCTTAATTTGGGTTTCGATGGCGTTGTGTCATTTGCCCATAGATATTTATATTTTTATTCTTACAACTTTCAGCCTACAGCATAGAATTAGAAAAATCCCTTCGTAACAATGACTGGACAAGCAACCTCACACCATACATCGAGCTAGAGAACAAGGCGCGCGCAGATTTCGCGAATCACACCAAGAAATGGCGGGAGGGGAGCACTAAGACTTCGTTCACATACCTGTTGCTTGACCCTCGAGTCACTGATAATTTACCCGGGAAGGCCAGCAACCAAGACCTACATACGTCATGGGCAACATTTATCAACTCAATATTCTATGTTGGGAAAGGTATGAAAAAAAAAAACGATATTTCCTAACATCAACTTTTTCTTATACCACTGCCTGTGTATAGGTCTTCCCTTAACTTAAGTAGGTTGAGGACTTACTCCACCACGCTGCTCTACTTCATATTGGTAGAGATCATGAAGGAAATGACGTATGGAGAACCGATCAAACGATTTTTCGTAGCAATTCAACTCACCGCTAAGGGTCGTGAGGTAAAGTAGGACGCGCAGCTCTTATTAAATTCAAGGATCAACATCGCGTCACTTATCGACTTGTTGGTTAAAATAACATCTCGTTGGTCAGTAGACTCGAATCGCTGAGACATTTAGACGCTAAAACTACGTTTTGGTAAGTGAGGGACCGTCAAGTAGTTTATTAGTTTGTGGTAGACGTCATTGTTTTCAAGCAACTTAAAAGCCACTGGTTTTTCTTAAAGGCATTAACCGAAATCTAGAGCTTAATTTTCTTTGAGCTAACGATATCACTGTACTGTATTTTTTTCTTTGCCAGGACATAATTTCCGACTGTGTATGGTGTAGATTATGTTGGCTTTTGCTGTAAGATGAAAATGAGCCATTTACGCTCCTTGTAAATGAGGTAGGGTGCATCAAAGTAGCCCGTCTCTGGAAATACCTCCACCTCACAGAAAACAGAAGCCAAATAACAACTCCCTACAGGATTGTTGTGTTCCTGCGTGTGAGTGAGGTCACCAGTATGCTCCCAAGGAGTCGCTGTGTAAGCACCAGAGAAGGCATCGCGCGAGTGATACTTTATATATTACAAGCGTTAATAAGCTACGGTAGCCGCTTTACATCAGGTGGGCCGTATGCTTGTATGCCTCCCGACGTAGTATAAAAAAAATGAAAATTTTGAGTTTCAATATGATTGAATTTTTTCACGCCTCCTCACTAATTCGATAACAGAATTAAATAATCTTGTTATAATGAAATAACAGATAGATGATCTAATGTTACATTAAACCACAAGTAGTAGTGAGTAAGTTAATAAAACCTATAAACCTATTTCCAGGTAAACGTTCAAGACCGTATTCACATCTCTACCAAGCTTTAACCCTTTGGAAACGTGACTTCACCACCTCGAAGGACCAGAAAGTCCAACATATCCTCGATATTTGGTCAAACAAAGTGGGCGTCATCTGCTTACACATATTTCAGAACGTCATACCTGCTGAAGCATACACATACGAGGCCGCCATGATAGATGTCCTAGGTCTTTCTAATTTAAAAAATCTGAAGTGTGGTAACTACTATGGTGTTACTGCTTCCTGGCCGTTGAAAGATAGACGTATGTTAGGTTTGTATTTATTGTATAAAGCGTTACAAATCTTCCTCAGCGAAGGAGAGAGACAGTTGAGACCTGATGACATTGATTGACAAGCTTTTGATGTACCTAACGTGACATTGCCAAATTCGGTACAGGTTGCCAACATTCATTGTCATACTATTTTATGACTTTGGATGTATGGATGACGGATTTAGCAATAAGGCCGCAATTGGAAAAAAATATGTGTGACAATTGTACACAGTAGAGAACTGAGCATAGACATTTAGTCTAGCATAGAAATCCGATTTAAAATGACAACTAAAACCCAGTTAATAGATTGAGGTGTTATTCAAAACCAAGCAATTTATCGAACGTTGTGTGGCGAAATCTACAAAGTAGATTAAATTAAATTGCAATAAAAAAAACAATTCTGGTTACGTGACTACAATGTTTCACTACGTTCATAACGAACGTCTAAACGTGTCCAGGCACGCGAGAATGTAACATACAGTAACAAAATATAACAACAAAAGATGTCTCTACAACATCACATAAACTGGGTCCTGTGCATCAAATGTACAATGTGCCCTTTTCCAAACTACTCATATACTTTGCTACCATTGCCCGTCCCGAATGGTCAATCTAGACCATAGACAAAGGACATGAGTAAAGTTCTGGTTGTATAGCTAGTGCTTACGTTTTAAGTTAGTGCTTTAAATTTAAATGTCACGATTCGATGCAAATCTCGAAAAGTAATCAGAATTATTTCTATTATATATTTTTTGAATAGATTTGTGCCCGTCACTAGACATATGTTTTGTCTAGACTAGAAGGTACTGATGTGATTTTATATGTTGGCTCTCTATATTTTATATTTTCGACTTAATGATTTCACAATGGTTGTGAATTTTATATTGTTGCAATCTTAGATTTCAACTGAATCCACCTCGCGAGTATTTTACAGTAAGTGTGTAATTTATGTAGTAAATATATAATAGCGTATTTAATGTAGATATCGTACTTCTATTTCTTTTTTTTTAAGCATAATAATAACTAATATCTGTGATTAGCGTATAATAACAGCTCATTTTAGCGTTACCTTTTTATTTTTTTACTATAGTCTATATGATTTGTGTATTACAGCTACCTAGTTAATAAATTATACATATTTTAAATTTCAAGATCACTGTTCAGATGGCGTCATTTTTGCAATGTTTTTTTTTTCCTAGCTGGTTAAACTATAGTAGTGAAATTTATGGGAAAGAATCGCGCTTTTTTTAAGTGAAGTTTTTAGTTTCATTTAGTTTGCTAAAATATGCAGTATTCCGCGTCTTTTCCAATTTATTAATAATCACACATTGCAATATATGAGAGGATATTAATTGGAAATTTAGGATGTGATTTTCATCAAGGTTTTATAATTTAATCAAGTATACTTTAGGAGTAGTGAAATCATATATCGTTTCACTCTGTACATATATAATGTGAACATCGCCTTCTTTAAAAATACTTTTATCATTTGGTCGTAACAAAAGCTTTAATATGGAAACATTTTACGCAATTAATATTCAGGGTAATTATATTAACTTTTAACGATATTATTTATTGGTATTTTGTGCAACGTATGTATTGAATAGATGTATATATTTTCAAGGGACCTACATTTGTTAAAAAGCAGCTATGTTGCTCGCAGTCCGAGCCTCCTTTAGTCAAATGTGGTTATAACCTTTTTTGCATTTTCTCTAGGATTTGACGATTTTAATACTAAATCCGTTATGTTAAATTTTAATACTGTTCAGAGTTTCAGATCAAACAATATCAGATCTTTAACGAAATTGTCGATTTTTGGCACTTGTTTAATGTGCATTGGCTATCTTCGTTAAGCTTAGAATTCCAAATACGTTTTATAATATAGCATTGCTATTAAAAATTTCATTGCATCTGTTTCTTTGATATCACTGTTTCTAGGACCACGGGAAAAATTGCGCATTATCTTGAATACGAGCATCTATAGTGCATATTTAGTTGGATCACTTTCTTTCTGGGGGCTAGGTTTCCGTTGTGGTACCAACACAGCACAGACGACACGCAATAACAACGGCGTGTATCGATCGCAAGCGAAGACGTTTTTCGTTTAATCTCTACACGTTAATGATGAGTTGAAGAACCTTACTACAACAGATTCATCTCAAACCACTTCGGAAATAGCAACAGCTTTCAGCGGAAGTGATGCTTATTCTTTTGAATTATTTTGAAAAGAAAAAGCTCTGAAAGTTGGTACCGTACGAGCTTACTGAACAAAAAAATCCGTCAAAGCTTACCTTTACTTGTGGAAAAGAGACAGACACACATATGTGGAAATCCTGAATTAGATTGTCACTTGATACAAAAAGTGGGTTTTGTATGACAATAGAAAAAGTGAAATATTGTAAATTATGATATGATGGAACGATAGAGCTCACTTTAAACAACTAAAGGAAAAATTTGACCCGATCGATCAATCCGATTTGTCCAATATGGTGATGAAAAAATTTTAATGAGTTCATCCATTCCCGAACCCTAGATTTTCAATATCTAAAGTAAATGTACTTCCATCAAGTTTCAAAAGTCAACTCCGATTAGTGAACATTATAATTTTTTTATAAAATATATATTTTTTTCTTTTCAAATAACTATTTTACACAGCTAAGGGCTTAAAAATAATATAGCAATAGCACAGCTGGCTATACACAATGCAGTGCTGGTCCCAAGGCTTACTTATGGAAGCGAGAGCTGGGTATGGCAGAGAGAGAGCATGAAAGTAGGATAAACGCGGCTGAAATGCGAGCGTTGCGCAATATTTGTTGCGTAACGCTTGTAGACCGTATTTGCAATGATGAGGTTAGAAGCAGAATTGGTCTGAAAGAGAGCGTCGGTGTTAAAATAAGAAGAGGCATGCTCTGTTGGTTCGGACATGTAGAAAGAATACAGGATTAAAGAATGACGAAGCAGATATACAATGCAATAGTGGAAGGATGTAGGAGCCGAGGAAGGCCAAGACTTACCTACCATGATCAAATTGGTCTGGTACTATCAGAAGGTGATGTCAGGAGGCCTAGAAACCGGCGAGCGTGCATGGAAAGAGCAATGAATGTTAAAGAAGCGAGTGAGGTATGTAAGCCTCTAGTCACGTGGCGCTTGGTTCTCTCTGCCTACCCCGCAAGGGATTTGGCGTGAAGTTATATATAGATAGCAATAACTATCTCTATATTAACGCCAAGTTCCTTGCGAAGTAGGCAGAGAGAACTGAACGCCACAAGATTCGACATTCATAGCTCTTTTCGTGCACGTTCGCCAGTTCCTAGAACTCCTGACACTACACTACCCTACTAATAAGACCCGACTAATTTTGTCGTGTGATAAGTCTTTGCCTTCCTCGTCTCCTACATCCGTCCACTTCCGCGTTGTATATCTGTTTCATCCATCTTCTGCATTCTTTCCCTTTCTTTGTTTGTTGTACTTTCTACTCTATCTTACGTCATGTTCACTCTTACTATACGCCCGGTGTATAAAAATTGCTACGGAATAATTATATTTCTACAAGTTGGCTGCAATTGCTATCGCTTTTACACAATGACAAATCGATGATTATTATTTATCTGCAGTTCATCTTCAGGTTACTAACCAATAAGCCACTAAACTCGTCAAATTTAATAAAATCGTATCATATTTTAGTCTACTTATTTTTGATGTCCAAAAAGACCGCACGGGAGCAGAACCTTGTATTTAAAACACTGTATACTATATGTAAGTTACTTCACATTATTAATATCATAATTGTAAGTATATGTATAATCGATCATGAATATTATAGTTGTATTTAAAAAAAAAGTATTGTATAAAGCCAAAGTATATGTAAGATTTATTTTAGTTATTTAATAATTTATACCACACATATCTTAGATTCATAACTTGCTGTCAGTTATGAACACAATCTGTATATTTTTAATACACATTAAGCTTTAATTTTTAGTACCTTGTAACGTCTGTCATTGTTTCAGTTACCAACGTTTATATGTTTAATATCGAAACGTGTGCGTAAACAAATACAATCGATTGCAATATATGTAATATTTTAGTATATGAACATATAGGTACCACGTTTTTTAATTTTTCGTAGTACTTTTGAACTTCTTATTTTTTACTCTCTTTTTCTTCGATTATATGCAAGCTCGATAATTTTAAGTCTTCAATTTCGTAACTGCTAGTGCATGAGAAACTTCATTGAACTTTACAAAATGAAGTGAAAATTGAGTGAAACTACAATTACACCAAGTTACAATTTGACATAATAAAGTATAAAATAGTTTAACTTTTTCACGTAGCCAATATCAAAACATTCATCATTTTTTTACGTGGCAATATCAAAATTAACGCTTTTGAATCGGACACAGTTCTAGTACAGATCTGGTTAGTCGATAAACACGCGAAGGTGTCTCTTAATGACAACAACGCCTACATTTATTTATTATTTTATGTTCCATTTTCTTATGTTTACACAGCGACAACTCACGTTAGACTTTTACAGCACTATTTTTATTACGTGTGACATTAGAACGTTACAAAGGTCAAACAGAGGTGTCACTGTGTGTACATTATAGATACAGGCATCTGGGAAGTGGCGAAAATAAGAATTACGGCCGCTATGTTGAAATGTAATTTGATTATCAGTATTTACTGCTACTGCTGCTGTTGCAGTGTCGACTACTCCGTGTGTTTGTTTGAAACGACGGTGACGTCACGTTTGACAGTTAATTTATTAGGTCTGTAAAATAAGGTTGATTTAACTAATGGAAAGTGATAGCTCAAATGAATTAAAGCTAAAATAATTGTTTAATATGAAATAATTAACTTATTCCAAAAATATATATGCATGTAATTCAAAACTAATATGGAAATATATGTAGGGATACAATTATGGCCGTTTTTATCTAATGACTGTATATGGATCATAAATTTGATCTTCCGGTCTACTTGTAACTGTGTGAATATTATATATTTTTTAAACAAATCTCATTTGTTTCCATTATTTGAACATACATTAAATTAATCATTGTCCGTAGTGTTGGAATTAACGAGAAAATCATATCAGGCGATGATTTCTTGTGAATGCTCTTTATCCTCAAGATTGCTCTGTTCGTCTTCAAATTGGAAAAAATGATGTGTTGCCAAACATGAACACAGACAAAAACAAATGGTGTGTCTCATATTTGCATTGCCAGCGCGCAAAAGTGCATAGGCATACAATCTCACCACTGGGAAAATACATGCCAGCGGAAGGTTTTCCCGTGTACACATTGACATAGTGGCCCGTCAATTACCTCTCAAAATAAGCGATACGTTGTCGCAATGATCGACCGATGCACATCTTAGCAGGAAGCAATATCAGATATAACAGCTACAAGTACAACCATACCTATGTTGTATAAAAAAGGTAAATTTGCAGATCCGCATTATGCTAACTTCGTCAATATTGACATTTGAATAGGTAGTTAATAACCTACATGGCTCGATACCAGAGTTTGGACCCACGTCACCTGTGTTACCATCGGTATAGTGACCAGACCACGGACGCAATGGCGGTGTCAAAAAATCCATTTCGTCACTAGGTGCTAAAAATTACGAAAATGGAAAAGTTCCTACTTCATAACGATGGAATATTCGTTAATTGTATTGTGTTAAATGAAACAGTGACAGAAATGTCTCTGCGTAGCGGGTTCATACAGTAAACCCTAGTCGGGCATATGGCTGAAGGGGTTATTTGCCTACCACTTGCAAAAAATCCTAATATTTTCCTTACCAATAATAATAATAATTTGAGCGTTTTGTTTTCAATAAAAGCAAAAATAATATAATACTACAGTAGTAAAATATAAATCCTCACAAGAACATAACACACTGCGTGTAGCTATATATGTACAAGATTTCTACCAACATATAGAGTATCGACCACACAAAAGTGGATTTTTGTACATAAATAATACCTATTCCACTCTTTCAACAATGTAGTATTTATTGAAGTTTAAATTGGCGAGGGTAGCTGGATTGTAAGCTGTATAAGCGTTTATTTGCATGACAGCGTTATTTTTTATAATGCTAGAAATAATAATATCGTGCTGCAGTGTACGTACAATTTTTATTTACATTTTATAATCACATTTTTTACCTTTCTATTTGCTTATTGCTATGAGAACATTATTCTGTGCACTCAACTATTTGAAACCTCCCTCAGGGTACGCGCGTCGATTAGATAAACAGACGTAATCATGGTCTAATTTTTGTTAATAAAATTTTATATAGCTTCTCAAATATATATAAATTACATTTAATAGGAATTGAGCGAACGAACTTTCACTACATTCATCAAATTTAAGAAATAGTGTTGACAGATCTATCACTCTCTTTCGTATTTATGAGATACATATTTTACATCCATCCGTCCCTTTCGAATTAATAGATATATTTCTGTCAAAATATGCTAGATTTATCGAAGTAAAAGGCTTAAAAATTAAAGGACTTGGTAAAGCGAAAAAAAAACACAAATTTTAAGAAATAATTTATCTTTATTATTCCTTTTTAACGTCTCGAATTCTTTTCTAAGAAAAATCAAACTTGGCTTTAGTTACATCAAAGAAATAAACAAATGTTCACATTATAATATACCGATGCATTATAAATACAATGATCAAGTTCCATGCCACTGGTGTTTACCATATAATATTAATGAAAGCGTAATGTTCGCGCGTTAGCGCTGAAAGAAGCACCCCGTCTACCATTCGCGACCGTAACAGTACCTTGTTAATGAAAACACACTACAAACATACAAATCGAGTACATTCAAATCGAGCCACGTCGCGTTATTTCAGAGGCGTGGTTAGACGCGGCATGATTTGACGAATGTGATAACACATTTGTCCCACCCATCGAGCACAGGCGTCTTTGGCCCTCGGGCACATAGTTTCGGCGTAGCTAGGATTTTCTCAACAGTGATATAAAAAAGTTTAGACATTTTATACAATGCCGTCGCATTGTTATGTCATCATTGAATTTTTTTCATTGAATATCGAATAGCACATATTTCGAGTCATATATTTCATAAATGGGCGTTGTTCGTTCAAAAGTCAAGGTTTAAGCACACAAGCGGTGCAGCATATATAGGGTCTCTATAGAATAAAAGTCGACGACCTAAATGTCTGACGAAGTAGAATAATAGTGAAGTGGTCCTATTGATTACAAGATACTATCGACAAACTATAGCCCTTCGATCGATATCGAACGCTGAACTGCCATACTAAACATAGACAAAAACATTAATATCTCTGACCGGTTGAGCTACTAAGACAGTATCTGCGCCTCGACTCTGCACGAAGGCCTCGGCTTATTCAAATGAGCGGCATGCCTTAGTACAATCATCGACAACACCTTTACTACTTATACTAACTTATATTGATTACTGCTACGGTCGAATGCAGTGGATGGAACTTAAAAGTAAACGATCAGTCTATGCATTCATCGACATGCAAGGAGCGTTGCGTATGAGATCATGTTGGCTACAAACTGCCTGTATTCTGTTCACTCGTGCAATGATTTAAGACGGGGGTCTCCAAATTTATTTCGCCAAGATAAGCTTCAATACGACATTACGTACGATTCATACATCGGACGACACTTGTAGTACAAAAGTGATTTTCAAACCATCATTATTTGCCTGAATGTTCCCCAGGCAGGTGAGTAGTCTTCGCGTTTCTGCGGTTTATGTTTTAACTGCATTATGTTTCACACATCCATACACTACTGCAGTGAATAGAACACGCACCTGTCTCGGGGAAGCCTCAAAAGTCATTGCCTGGCAATTCATATGTCAAACACATTGGTGATGATTCACACAACAAAAATGTAAAAAGCTTCTGTCGTATCGTGTTTCAATCAAATATTTATAGTATACCTTTTAAAAGAAAAGAAACATTATTTAGCTCATTTTAAAGGGTTTTTCAATCATGTTTCTGTTACTTGAAATCATTATCGTTACTTACCGTACTACAACGTAGTTTGTGGGATGTAGTGAACATTAACAAGTAAAAATAACTTAACAATCCATGAATGGGCAGTCTCTCGAAGCAACGAGGGAAGTCAGATAGGTACACTGAAAATCCAGTCCACTGTAATTTTCGGCGGACATTCAGAAGTTGGTTTCAAGAACTAACTAGGTTTTGTTCTTGGGACTAGTGGGCAGGAAATGCCCTTTACCTGGTCATTTCATATAAAATGTAGTTTAACGATGATCATTTGTTTCTTGTTTTATTTAAAAACATAATCGCGGTGCCTGCGCATTGATTTGTTTTACATTCACATATTCGCCACAACCGGACTGCAGTTGGCTTGTAAGTCGGGGGGGAAAGGCCACGTTATAGTAAGCGCAGTATTATTCCTGTACTCGTAGACATTAAAATGTTTGGAGACCCCTGACCAATGACATACTATGATTCATTAAGGGGAAAATATGTCAAAAAGTTCATTATTAAATATGGCGATGGAACAAAAAGGTCTGTTTTGGCTAAAGCTTTTGCGCACTTGGGTTCTTGTGCAATACTAAGTTTTCAGTAAAAAAAAAAAATACATATTGTAAGTCATACAAATAGCAAGATAGATAAAATCTAATATTCTGAAATCCGAAACCCAACACTACCACCCCCATCGCCGACTCGCAAAAGCGTAAAAATTTGTAAAATAGCCGACACTCTTTTATTGTTTTATACGAATGCAGTGATGTTCGTAAATGCTGACTAATACGTATAAATCCACACAAGAGCTACGTTTGGTATAATTTTCGATGTAGTAGCAGGCGCATATTCGATCAAATGGTACATGTGCATTTTCGCCCAAATAATCTTTCGAGCAGATGACAACTCACTCCGATGGGCTTTAAAACAGATACTTCGGTCAAATGAGTGTTAGCATTACATTACTAAAGCAGCAACATCGACATTGAATGTTGTCTATTATATAAAGAGATCTTTTCATATCTTGATAGATTAAAAGAGGAAAGAATATGGCTTGGTAGCAGTGTCTGCTATGTCCGAATGGTATAGTCTATACAATATCGTGACCATCTTAGCTCTTTATTTAGTTAAATGATTTAAATTAAAAATATTAACATCAAGTTATATCGTTTGTAATTTCCGTGAAATTAAAGAACACTTCAATCTTGAGTACGAAAAATTGACGTGTGACAAATTTCTAAAAAAAATATGACCTTTTTTGTTCCTACGCTTTACCGTGATATATTCGGTAATTATTATTTTGTGCCAATAGCCTAGCAGCATAACTAATGTTTAAATAATTAAATACGGGAAATGTCACAAATACATATTTATACAGACATAACAGACAATAATTATTATTAATTTCAGTATTGAAGCACTCACGTTTTTTCTTCCTAGCGTTATCTATTTCCTAGTCCACTAGGATTGAAGGAGTAAGTTACATAAGCCTAAGAATTTGCCAAAGATTTTACATAGAGAGCCTGCTGTCACACCTACATCCCAGAAAGAATATCAGATCTTCCTTAGGTTAGGTCGTTTTATTCATAGACAAATGAACTGCCACACGTGTTTGAGTAATCGGCTCAAACGCGTGTAATAACTGTTCATTTGTTTGACATTGTTTTTAGCTAATTGTAAAATCAAATATTGTTCGCTTAAAAAATGTATGTGTGGTGGAAACTACATGTTTAGTTAGCACACACTAGACTATTAGCACAAATGGCACGCCCGTCAACATTGAAGGCTATATCTTAAAATTGTAAAACAAACGAAAATCTGGAAAAGAACACATTTTAGAATTTATTAATGAAAATTAATAGAACAATAATAGTAGAGCGGTTTTACACGTACCTTCAGACTCGAGACTAACAAACGGTCTCAACAGCGTGTATTGTTTTACAATTTTAGAATACACGCCTCAATACTTATTGACATCAAGTTACACATTTGTATCTACACGTAGGTATGACCTTATTACAATCATTATGACCCATTTTTTATTTTTACCATTCTACACGCTTACATGCCTACAACAAATAAGTAATTATGGTCAATGAACATCTTCCTTCTATGAAATTAAACAAAATCAGTCACTGGTTGTTATTTGATATAGAATTTCATGATTTAAATCCATAGATATTTAGGCCCCGCATTTATACAAATAATGTTTTTTCGTTAAATATGAATTATGAAACAGGTACATGTGTACATTGACTAAATGTCATGAAAATAATACCATACCACTATAATTAGTTATCCGAACCTCTAATGTGTTAATGTCTGTTCATTAATATAGAAATGCTGTTCATCGAATATATCATTCGCGTCATCACTCGAACTTCGTAACACATAACATACATTAAGAGTAAACAACGATTTGTTCGTCTTCTCGCCCGAACAGCATGTAACAGGAACACGGAAACTCTAAACTCAAATTGAATCTCTCAAATCAAGCGCTTGGAAGACTGTTATCATATTGAATATTAGATCATTGAACATTAGATCAAACATTCGGAACCATCCAACGAATACGGGAGTCGACGCAAGAGGCATTTTAAGAAATAGAATGGCAAAGATTATCATTCCTGATTGAAATAAGCTCCTGTGTGGATGGTCCCAACAAGAAATATTAAATGCATACACCCTGACGCGAAATTAATTGAACGAAATATATTACGTGGCAGTCCATTCCATACACGGTTCCATACACGATCGCTACAACAAGGAACAGAAACCGTGCATGGAACGGCCCCTAACTACTGCACAGTACAGAAGGTACAGGAAACACTAATCCCTTGTATGAGAATATCGGACTATGAGATTTTTATTACCATAATCATTAAAAGCCAGACATACATACACGTACAGCGATGTCAAACACACCACGACTCTATAAGATGCTCTCTACATTAACAATAAGTCATTCCCCACTATAATCGAGACAGAGTACGTTTGTGCACGCTACGATTCATATTGTAATGATCACATTGACGCATTAAACTTACTCGCTTAATATTAACTAACTTAAGTTTACAACTAGGTACGCTTGCTTTCTTTGTGGAATGCAGTATTCATAAATAAAGATCTTACTACGCTGTATTCGCTCGATTAACAAATTTAAGGGGGGCTTCCAACATCAGTACAATGCCCAAGATGGAGAATCGGAGAATTCGATGTTTATTATACATTACACCTTATACAACACTAACGACGTAATTTAATTTACAAATAACACTAATATTTACAAAACTAGTTTGTGCTTCCACTAGTAAACATATAAAACAAATTAGATATAAGTAGAGGGCGGTCGGTCCGCAGCGCCCCTACTGGGTACACTCGTTCACAACATCCAAGGGGAGTCTTCGATAACACAACACTCGTTTCACTAAAACAACTCAGGTAACTATCTGTTCGGACACATAACATTCAAAGCGCACATCACATTCACATATCGTGGGTTACGCGAGATCACAGTGTTTAAATTATGGCTACTGGCATAGGTATTAAGTCCAAACGAAAACGATACACATTTTTCACAGTTCAACGCTGTCTTTGAGTCACATCCTTGTTTCAAGTTCGGTTTTGCCCAGAGACGGGCAACGGTACGGTCCCAAGCGTCGTATACGACGCGAGGTTAGGGTCGTGTCCATTAAGAGTCTGGTTTCTCTCATTTGGGTGGCGTCGGGAACGAGTTCACGACCGCTTGGGTGCTCGCGAGCACTGCTGCCGCTGCAACACAGAACCTCCATTACTGTTAGCTCTCATTCGAGACATCTCTCTATGGATAGCTACACGGGCTGAGCGGGCCCGGCCCGCTTGTCTGCCGTGTGCTATCGAGCCCCTGCAACCAATATTACATGCTCATTATCAATGGCTGGTAGTTGAGGGGTCAATACATACAGGGATCGACGACCTCCTACACTTGGAGTCTTAGTAGTTCACCGTTATGTTTAGTGCTAACATAAAGTGCACGTGGTTCACTCTGCCGGTTATGTCTGGTATATTCCATTAATCACCCGCCAATCACCCATAGAAAGCTGTAGTTGAATAACAAGTCCCTTAAGGGCTCGTGTCTCTGTTAGTGAGTGAAGTCCCCAGACGTCTTTGCGTGAGTGAAGTTGTCGGAGGTCATGCTGCGCTAGCAACGGAGGTGGTAACGGCCAATGTTACAGTAACCATGTCACGCCCGGCAGAGTGATTACCACTACATTGGTCAATGTTTAATACAGTAGTAGATGAATAAAAAGCGAAATACCCTAATGTTGGCCTTCATAGGTGCTCTCTGGGGGGTCGGTTTGGCCTCGGGATTTTTGACGATTTACTACTGCATGGTGTGATACTGACCAGGGTAAGGCGGTGGGTAGAGCGGGTACCCGAGACCGACGTGCGTGTGGTGGTGCGTGTGCACATGACGCTGCGGCGGCGGCGAGCGCGGCGGCTCCTTCGGCGGCGGCGGCTCGGTGCGCGGCGGCTTGGCCGCAGGCTTTGCATGCTCCTGTAGCTCGTGGATCTTGTGCGGCGCGTGGGGTGCGCCGTAACCGTACTGCGCGCCGTGCCCGGGCAATAACTCCAGCTTGCCCGGCGCGCCCGGTCGTGACAAGTCCTCAGGCGCATGGTACCTGAATAACAGTCACGCGTATATTATCTACGATACTGGAGGTCTTCTGTAGAATTAGAATCTGTAATGTCTGTTGGTACAGTATTTATAAACAATAGGTAAACTAGCACCGGTCTTTTTTCCGGCGTTATTAGATAGAAAATTTTAACCAGACGCTCCGATGCATAAGTTCCGTCTTATTGCAAACTTTGCTTAGAAATTTAATCTTCGTATCGAAAAGAAACTTATTAAACTATTTAAAGTGACTTGACCTTAAGAGCCTTAACAAAAGTTAAAGTTGTGTACCTGGGCACTGTCCATCCGCCCCCGAAGCCTCCGACCAGCATGGGGCTCAGCGGCGCGCGGTACACGGGGTCGAAAGGCAGCGCGCCGTAGTGCGGCGGCTGCATATACGGCGGGAGGTAGTACTGCGACGTGGGCGGCGGCGGTGGGCCCTGTGTCTCGGTCGTAGGCTTCTGGCCTTCTTGTTTCACCTAGAAATTAATAAAATAGGACTTTCATGGGTAGAAAAAAGCACTTTAAATCTTTATCCCTTTGAAACTTTAATCAACGTTATTCTTGCCGAGGTGGGAGCCTAAAGTGTACAAATAATACGGAACGGAATAGGGTACCAAGAGAACTATAGAAAAGCAGTTATGGTTGAATTTTAGACTGAGGAAGTAAAGTTTCTGTGACAGTTCGTTGATTATTAACTGATTATTACCGTGAGCGTAATCTGTAATGATAATATGCGGGTAACAATACAATTGGATGAGATTCCATATTTTCAACGGCGGTAGTGACCGCAGAGAGGTTATCCTCGCCGAAAAGGAGAAAATCTTTTCATAGAATGATATTCGTTTGTAACAGGACACGATACTTGAACGCAATAAAATTCATCGCAGTATGAATCTAAGTGATCCTTGTTTAAACCTCTGCAACGTGGACGATCTTGAACAGTAAAGAAATTTATTGGTCTCAAAGAGAATTAGCAGGTGCGTTGATATATTCGAATTGTCGAGCGAAGAAAACGTAACCACCGTTCAAGAACTAAACAATAGATGAAGAAAGTTGTTGCAGTGTGACAACTAAGTATTCTGCTTATTCGGAATGCCAGGTAATTTTCAGTCACCGAAGGGACGTTACAAGTTTGATCACATGGCCTCTCAGATTGAAAAAAAAACCGGACCTGTAAACTATCGTAATGAAATCTAGATATAGTTTTCCCGTGTATCCAGGATACTCAAAGGTTGAATACCTGTATTTACAGACCTATTAGTTTTAATTTTTTATTATTGTTAAATGTGCTAGAGTTGTTTCAGAGCCATTTTAAAGCGATAAAAGAATCTGTCACGTGAAAATTTTGCCTAGGATTTCGTCGGCCTACGGCGACCTACTCATCACTAACATATGGACTGAAACTAGACACTATTGTAACAATAATGCGACTTGTACAAAAATAAATAGAAAATGGTAGAGTCTTGACCTTGACTTCTTCCTTGGGCTTCTCATCCTTGTCCTTGACGGGCGGCTTGTGCGTGAGATGTTGGGGCCGCGGCGGCGCGGTGGGCGGTGCTGGGCCAGCACCGGGACCCGGGGCTCCGCCCTGAACTGGACCGCCACCTTTCGGATCGCCGCTGCTCTCTTTTCTTCTCTGCTCTAAGGTCATGTAGTACCTGAAATACCATAAATGTTGTAGTACCTCAACGTCAAATTATTTGTTAGTAAAAACCCCAAACGTGTTCTCTCCGCTCTCAATGATTGACTGCTGGAGCATAAAATCAGTATTAAGTCCGACTTTTATACCTACTGATTGTGGTCACTAAAGATAGTTTAGCGCAGTGATATCCCAATAAACAAAGAACCGGCATATTGGACAACTAATCGCCGGTTCGAATCCTGGCATGTACCACTAAGGGGCAACGCAAACAGAAGGCGATAAGGCGAAGGTACGGTACAGATACGGCACGGATACGGCGCAGGCGCGATATCTGCGCAAACAGACGCGGCGACGGTACGGCACAGAGTATTATTATACAAGGTGCTATTTATTGGAAATAACACTTATTGCACATCCTTTCAGATTTTTTTCGAATTAATATTTTCCTCCTTTTGTATCATATAATTCCAATCAATTTCTAAAAGTGGCAGATGGATCATTAGTTTGTGATGCTATCGCTCTAGCTACTTACTCCTTTTTATAGAATATGATCGTGAGTACATGTGTGACGATGATGAGTGAATGTTTAATACTTGAATTGGTCCGTAGAGTAAGTGAGACGGAAGCAGGATGGGCAGGGTTCTCGCTTGTTCGCTCTCTCGTTCTTTCGCTGGCAAGACCACTATTTACATATGCAACATGCATAGGTACCTATGTTTGCGCTATGATTAGGGATGTAAGTGGTTAATCAACATCTTTGAATCAAAGTCAACTGCTGACTGACAAACGAAGCTATGGCGAAAAGAGAGGTAAGGAGCGTAATTGTAAGCTGCTTAACAGGGGAAGCACCTCTACCTCACAGAATACCGCAGCCAAATAACAATTCCCTTGAGGGTTGTTGTGTTCCTGCGAGTGAGTGAGGTCACTAGAAAGGAAGGAGATGCTGCGTTGGCAGCGGGGGCGGCGGCATTTTAAGGGCGATATTTTAAGTTGCGAGCGTTAATATGGCTAGGGTAGTCGCTTCACATCAGGTGGGCCGTATGCTTGTCTCCCACCCGACGTAGAGTAAAAAAAATATATGTAACCACAATGTTTGCCTTTAAGTGCTTTAAAATATTAAAAACAAAAGAAATTCAATTACATCGGATTTTCATGTAAAACCATGGATCGACTCATATGGACGAAAATTTTAAGTTTAAAATATATCGCTTCGTATCTTTGTTCATACTGTATACAACGCGAGACGCCGCTTGCGCCTTCCCGGTGTCGCATCTGCTGGCGACGTGGCGGGGGGCGAGGGACGGCGTACCTGCGCCGTCCGCTTGCCGCCTTCAGTCACGATTGTCACGAACAGATAAGTTGAGCAAAATGCACGTCGATTCGTATACAGGATGCGTGACGACATTGAGTTTAATATTATGTTTTGCGAATTAATTGAGCAATACCCAAATATCTACGACTACACTAAGACAGGGTACAGTTTATAAATTGACATTTTATAAATTGTGCGAAAACGATCAGGATATTTATATAAAGTTTCCATTATCGTATGAAACCTGTGTTCTTCTGATTCTCTCCACACTGGATGTATCCAATACCTTCTTGGTCTTTGCTGTAAATTAATAATCTGTAGCAAAGCCAGTGCATCTTCATCTTCGTCGGAAGAGGAATACATGTTACCTCGTCAACATCACGCTTTATAATGACATAACTTGCCGTACCGTCGCCGCGTCTATGTGCGCAGATGTCGCGCCTGCGCCGTATCCGTGCCGTATCTGTACCGTACCTTCGCCTTATCGCCTTCTGTTTGCGTTGCCCCTAAGATCGTGTTTTCGGATTTGTAATTATTACTACCTCGGCGGTGAAGTAAACCATGTCGAGGAAACCAACAAGTCCAAAAAATATATATTTCGAAAGACCTAGTGTGACCTAACCTAAGAAAGATCTGGTTTTTTCCTCTGGGTGGTGGATGTCTGACGGTAGATGCTCCAAGTAAAAATCAATATCTTTGCCGTACCCTTAGGCTTAGGTAGCGAACCCCGCCAAACCTAATGGATTTGGAAACGGCATAACGCTAAGAAGAAGACTGTGGTCAATTAAGTTTAAAATAAAATAAAAATTATGCCGGGTCGTAAATAACGGGGCACCAGCCCCGATGTGAAGCGATTGCCGTAGCCTATTGGAGATTGAATTGTTATTTCACTAGAACTTTCTGTAAGATTTCTGTATTCGAATGAAGATGGTTCAGGTACATTTTGTTCACATTAAGTACTAACTTAAGAACAGGTAATTTGATACCACAATCAAATATTTATATACATATTATAGTAATCCCAAACGGAAATTTATAATTCATAATCTAACCTTCGTAACTCGTCCTCCCGCGCATGCGGCGGCCGCTGGAAAGCGTAAGGGCCCATCTGCGCCTTCATTTCAATGCTCTCTTTCAGAATCTGGTGGTTATCGTTCGGTCGCGCTGGGTTTTCCTTCCCCTCAGGTGGTCGGGATTGTTTACTCTTGTCTAGAGGACTGGGCGTAGTCTTCGAACGGTCGGACTCCTTCGCTTTGTCCTCCATAGTGCCCCCAGGCGGAGGTGCCCCCGGCTCTACGTTGTAAGGAAAATTTGGTACATAGTTGTACGGATAGAAGTGCTGTGGAAGAACTTTTTGAGGTGCATTCTCGGCTTTACCATCCTGGAATGTTGATAAAAAAAAAACATGATTTGAATTAATATCAATTTACCAGGCTATAAATAAACAATTTGATGATATGATTGTTATAACTTATACGATCCGAACGTACAATATATATATACATATATAATACGATCAATATGTTGCCATCATGCCAGTGGACACACACTGTTGAACAGTCTTTCAAATTGCTGTTGGATTTCAACAGGGAACCTTAGTACATAAAGTCCATCTCGCCTCCATACGCCAGCGAAGTTGATCAATGTGGCCATATTTGTTAAACGAGTGGCCGTAGGCCTGCCGCGGCTCCCTGAATGACATTATCTAGAAGGCTGTTGTCACCATCAACGCACATTGCTCTTTAAACCTCAGGGAATTACGTGATGATGGCAAGAGACCTGTGGTATGTCATACTTTGGGCACGAGGACGCTAGTGTGGGACGCGGCTTGTCTGGACACATTGACACCTCACAGAAAGTGGGAGCACACTCGGGCTGGGACTGCGTCCGAAATTAATAAATAGCGCAAATTGAATGTCCTAAGACAAGGTATGCAACCTTATTAGTACCGTTTTCGGCTCACGGTTGCCAGCTGCGAGTGTTCATGAAGGAACCTTTTCGCGTTTAATAATTGACACCATGGTCAACAAGGATGATTCTTTCTTCGCTGGTGTATTTTTGCCACCATTTCACACGGGCAAGATATATGCCTCTTAGTTTGTTTGTTAAGTAGTTTATTAAACTTCAGTCTTAGTCCACTACTTGTAATATACATAGATAATTCCTTCTAAAGACAAGTTGCATTACGATAGCTACAGAGGCAATGTCTTTTTGTTGTGATTGAAATATGAAAACACCAGCTTTTGATAGGACTTCGCCAGGGAATCATGATTAATTCGTAACTTAAAATGTAAATTACCTTAAGGTCTGTCTTCGAGTCCCCTTTGCCCAGGTCCTCCTTGTTTTTATCCCCAGAGGGCGGGGGCGCCGTCTGCGGATGCGTCGGTGGTAGGTAAGGGGGCTGTCCGTAGTACTGAAATATATCACGTATAAAATTATTAATCAAATAATTACAGAATGCTATGCTAAACAGTAAAATGAGAAATAAATTTAAGTCTTTTATGAAGTGAAGAACTTAGGATTATATAATGAAAACAGTAGAGCAACACGACATTTACAAGTGTACAGGCAATTTGCTCTAAACTACTCTATGCGCTAGTCTAAATCAAATTACCCGGAAATATGAGTTTCGCAAAATAACTAAATCAATTAACTAAAAATGTAAATAAGTAAAAAATCTTTAGAAGAAAAAAATAATAACATCAAATAGTCATGGTCAATAGCAATGAAGGTATTGCTTTTGATGATGATTGTTTTGATATTATTTTTATTATAGTCAGACGAGAACTGAAAAGAAAAAAGCAATAAAGGCTGAATCGTAAGAGCTTTGATGAAGTAAACTGAGAATAGAAGAAAGCCCTGAGAAACATGGAATATTAGTAGTAAGTAGTAAAATAAAAAAGAGAGAAAGATGCGAGAGGACTTTCAAGATTACCTGATGGTAAACAGGGAATGGACGGTGGGCCGGATCCGGATCAGGGGGCCCGTCGGCTGGCGCAGCATCGTCGGATATGTCAGAATACGCCGGCGAACGAACACCTGGGGTTGGCGACCGACGAGCGCGGCGTTTGCCCGGTGATCCGTCCGGTGGAGACTCCGTAGACTTGCGTTCTTCAGGCATCAACGCAGACCGAGGCTTCACCTGAATATATCAAAAGATTATTTCTATTATAATGTTGGAGGCTAGAAGCAATCAAGAAATCATAAGAATCAATCATCAAAGAAGGAACTCAGGACAAAAAAAAACATTTTATCACTGAGATATTTGGTACTATTTGTAGGACAAATACGATTTAGACATTATGATATCAATCATGCTAAACTTTCATTCTAGTTTAAAAGTTTGGTTTTAGGTCGTGCGCCAGCATTTCAATCACCGACCTTGGCTCGAAGGTTTTCTAATATTTACTTAAGCATGAACAACAGACTGGGCTATGGATGGGCACAGAACTATACCTTAAACTGTGTGGGTTGCAAAGATGGTAGCGTTTCTGGAGGAGGTGTGGAGGCAACCGGCGGCGTAGGTGGACGCTCGACTGCTGCTGGTGGCTCAGGCGTGCCCGCAAACTCTTCAGCGAACCGGGGCTGCTGCGGTGAATCTGCGCTCGTCTCTGGCTTTTCTGGTGACTTCTCCGGCGTTTTATCACTCTTCTCATCAGGCGATTTAACCGGTGTCGGAGACTTCACTGGCGTAGCCGGCGTTGCTGGCTCAGACGGTGGTCGCGCCGGAGACGCTGGCTCCGCAGCCGGTTCCTCTTGCTCCGAACTAGAACCATCCTTATCATCGTCATCTGGCGCGCCATGAGCGTGCGACCGGTGATACTTGAGACCATTTGCGTGCTTGTACTTCTTGGAGCAGTTTGGTTCAGGACATTCAAGAAGAACGGGGTCGGGAGGAGGTGATGAGGGCGTAGGTGGAGGTCGTTTTGCTTTTGGCGTAGGTGGACGTTCTTCAGCTTCTGAAGTTCGTTTTCTTTTAGAATCTGGTCTGGGCGGTGTAAAGGGTGTGGGTGAGGGCAGTGCTCTCCGGCCTTTGGCGCCGCCGTTGCGAAGTTTGCTGTGGACCGACGAGCGGGTCTCCGTGAAGTTAGTCATGTCTGTGGGAGCAGCGCCGCGGCCACGTTTCGCTCGTCCTTTTGGAGTTCGAGCGTCTAACTCTTCTGTAGGTGAATCGCAAAACCTTAAAGACAAATTATGTAAAACATAAGTCACGTAGAAAGAAAAAATAGAGATTGAATCTTTCAAAAGTGTCGACACACTATGATACAGATACATGTACTGTACAGACATATTATGATTAATATATTATCTCTCCTTTCTTCGAATGTATCGTTTGACAGAGTTCGAAGTAATTGAGAAGCACAATGGCGTTGTTGTGGGCATCTGCTGATTAACTCAGCACGCAAGACCAGCCATGGCGTTCGCAGCCTGCCGTCGGAATAATTTCATAATTTAGAGGAATAACCATATTTAGGCGGTAAGCCGTGCTATCGATCTGTCTTTGAATACTGTGGAATCCGCCATCCAGCAATAGAGCAGCGAGGTGGGGATAAGTTTAAACTCGTTTACGGTAAAGGCAAGTATACTAACCTCGGTGGCGCCCAGTCGTGCCGCGTGCAGTCCAGCAGAGTCCCTACATATGTCTTCCCTCGCCACGTCACATTCACCACGAGCACACCTGTAACAATACAGCGTTCAGATTATGCTTTGATTATGATTAGTATATTGTACCGATGTCACTGTGAAATGAATGTAGCTGGAATGAACGAATTTTACGTTTAAAGACACAAATACACTGACCAATCATAGCAAACACACTTTCATTTCTATATAGTTTTTTGTATATATATTCTTTATTTTAAGTCTCACGGATCGTTCCTAATCTCGAAAAATACTGAACAGATTGAGAAGACTTTTTTCTAAATTCGAAGACTGAATTAGTAGGATTTTCGTAGTATGGGAGGAAAGTGCGGAATTTTGCGATTTTATATGGATTTTAGCTCTGCCAGTATGCTCTGATAGCAAATAAGGCATTTATTTGGCTAAATCAGACACAAAATAACTTAATCATCTGTTTTAAAAAAATCTTCAAATCGACTATCTTTTGAGTACACAAACGATCACTGAGGCGATAAATATATAGTTATATGAATAGGCTCAAAATGAGCAAAGCTGGTACTAGGTGCTAGATTATTTTTACGTTCACGTATATTTTTCTAGAACAGATAAATATTTGATTGATGATAAACTCCCTGATTTTCTCTAATTTTTATTTCTTATTTTAATACAATATCACATTTGTTTTACAAAGAATATTCTCTTTCAAACAAATTTGCAAGGCAAGCCCTCAATTGCCGTGATTACGAAATCGTTGTTGTTGTCACTTTATGGATAACCACAAATGGTTGGTGCTGTACTTTGTTACCTATTTTCATCACTCAGCAAATAATGTAAGAAACAATAAACTGACTAAACACATTTGAATAATGTATAAATTTCACCACAAAAACCGATAGGATAGATGACTTTAACAAAATCTGTGCAGTGAAGTTATTTTATGGTGGCGGAGAGTTCCGATCCAATTTGTCACGGCCCCCATTTGCATATTAGGGAGCAAAAGGGTCATAGAGAGGGTAGAACCCGCTCGAACGTGACTCCGACCGCATATTTCGAAGCACCACCAGCGTATCATGCCCCCCTGGTACTTATCACGCTTACGTGTCAACTTATGCAAATTTAATTAATCAATTTCCTCCCCCTTTATCCAAAACGGATTTTAATAAAAATATTGTTTTATCTCCACTCATGTACTCAAAGTTTCTCATGAATCTATAATGAAATGTATTTTCGTAGACTTTTTATTATTCGCAGCGAGTTAATCTTTTCTTTGTCCGCAAAATGTTTTTCGTAAACAAGATGAACAAATTGAGATAAAAATGAGGGTCTCGGACAATCCCTTTTTAATCCCGAACGGGCTCTCTTTCGTAGACTCGATTTTATATAGCGGTCTCGTTGAATTGTAAATAAGTACCTGTTTAACATTTTAAAAAGGTTTAATGAGGTTTCAGACACAAAACCTAAATTCCACAACGTTTGAATGTTTATATATAACATTAAGTCCACCGTTACACAATTTCGACTTTAAATAAAACGAACTCCAACCGTACATATCACTACCCAACCTACATAATGTGCATAAACCTTGAATAAATAAACATTTTCTTTCAAAGAAAAACCTATAAAGTAAGACGTAGTACATACAACATTGTACTGAAAAATTATAACTCGTTTTTTGATGAATGATGAAGATGAGTTTTTTTCTATGATGATGTTATTTGTTTAATCAAAATATTTACCTTCATTATATATACATTGTTTACATCTAATCGAAAGTTTATTTATGCCATTGCGATTATGGGGATCTAGATTCAACAAACTGTGTGAGAGCATTTTGTACTGCCTCCTAGGAAGACATTTTTTACCACGTACAAAATTGTACTAATCAAGAAAAAAAATGGTAACGCAAAAATCAGTCAGTTGGAGCAAGGTCTGGCGAGTACGGAGGATGACGTATGGTTTCTAACTGCAGCTTTTGTAGAGTTACAACGGTTTTTCGTGCCGTGTGAGGTCTCGCGTTATCGTGGAGCAATAATAGTGAAGATCGATTCACGAGTCGGTGCTGTATCACTGCCAGTTTCGCCATAATTGTTCGAAGTTCGGCACAGTAAACGTCTCTGTTATTGCTTGACCAGACCTGAGAAAGCTATAGTGAATACGCCATGAAGAGACCATCAAACAGTTACCATTACCTTTTTTTTTGGTAAGCTTTGCTTTAGGGCACTGTTGCGGCGTTTGACCTGGGGTCAGCCATTGCATTTCTCGCTTACGGTTATCGTAAAGAATCCACTTTTCGTCACATGTCACAATTCGATCCAATATTCCTTCATTTCTGTACCTATTCAACAAGGCAACACACGTTTCTTTCTACATCTTATTGATTTGATGCAAATTGTTTGTCTCGGGTCAGCTTCCACCATCTCCTTCAATTCAGCGTTATTCGCCTGTGTGCCCGGTCTTCCACGTGGTTCGTTCTTCAAGTCGAAGTTTCCATTACGAAAGCGTTTAAACAAAACACCAGCAAAAAACTCATGGTGCGTTCATTAGCAGTCTCTTCTCCAAACGCAGCATTGATATTGCAAGCCGTTTCTGCCGTGTAAGTTACGCGTCGGAACTCGTATTTAAAAATTACTCTGATTTTCAAAGTATCCTTCTTTCCCGTCTAAGCTGAATAAAAAAACAAATTAAATTGAAAATTTTAAAAGAAAACCTCATAGGTTGACGAGCTCGGTGGCGCAGTGGTGAAACGCGTTGTTACGCTACTTTGACACCAACGCTCGTGGGTTCGATTCCCACACAATACAAACATTTGTGTGCATGAACATGTCTGTTTGTCTTGGTCTGGGTATTTTCTATGTATAATAAGTATGTATTTACAAAAAAAATGTATTTACGTATGTTTATCAGTTGTCTAGTACCCATAACACAAGCTTCGCTTACTTTGGGGCTGGATGGCGCTGTGTAATTTGTGAGACCATATTTATTATTTATATTTATAGGTATCATGTGATTAAAGTTTCACTCGAAAATCTCACACCACGAAGACTTAATGTCAATTCAAAGTATCTATTACTATAAAACGGCAATTTCATACTTTAACCCCTATTAATACGCTGAGTCGATATAATTGTTATACTAATTAACGATCATTTCTACCTAAATGTCAAAATACACAAATAATTAACTTTGGTTTATACAATGTTTCGAATCCGGCCATGTTGAAAATAACACATTAATATTTTGAATTCTGTGAAATCACGTGTTATTTTCAATAATACAACTGATAAACATCTGTCGATTTTCGAAACATAAATAATGAATGATGTACAGACCTTGCAGACATTACTTTGTAGTGAAAACACATAAACTACAGGTCAAGGGTGCATAACAGATAACTGAGACGACACTTAACATGTTTACAAAAACAACTAACTACACATCAATAAAAAATATATATAACATATGAAAACATAAATAGGCTTTAGAAACTCGTCTGGTACAGACTACACAGCATGAAAACCGCACGAGGTCTCAATTTTATTCTCAGCCATTTATTGTTTCACTGAACAATGGACACATAAAGCATTTCTAGAAGCCATTTGCATAAAATGAACGAGTTATTTCTTCGTTTAATTGGGCATCATCTGACAAATAAGACGACCGTAGATACTTTAGTTAAATGGTGATTTTGAATTCATCCTTCGTCTATTCTATTAAACAGTTGATACTTGCGTGACTATTGGCAGTTATGTTTTGATTGAGGTTGAGTAGGTTTTTTGTATGTATTCATTATGAAATGAAACAAAACTGTTTCATTTTATAGCATCTCGAACAGTACGATCATCGAATGCATAATTGATTAAACACCGGTTGATCACCACTTGCGGTATTTAGTGTCAATAATAAAATTTGCCGTCATGTTTCCTTTTATATTTGCTACAAGCTGCAGTCCGTATCCCGGTGTACCGTGGGCTCTCCTTTATTTTGCTCGGGTTCTAAGGGTCGTATCGAGATGTTAAATAGTATATAACCTTCCTCAAAACATGGGCTATCAGATACAAAAATAATTTTTCAAATCCGACTGATAGCTTCATCAGAGATCAACGAGTTCAAACAAACATACATTACTCTTTCGCTTTTATAGATAGCAAATAAAACAAATCATTAATTCAATCACATCATCAAAAGGTGAACAAAGTACTTACTATTCCGTTATATTTGTACATGACACTTTATTCGAGATTATAAAGATAAAATAAAAGTAGAATCGTGTGTCATTTCATAATAAATGTAATATAATAATATAATAGAGTTTTTATTGAATAACACGGGAAAATATTTTGCTGGCATTACTGGCAAAATCATTGAAAAGGTGCTGTTCTTGGTAAGAAGTACTGTACTAGTAGTAGTTTTCTAGTGTAATAAGATCTATCTGTTCCAAAAACTTTTAAATTTCTAGATAAAAATCAAATTTGGTATCCCAATAACAGCAGCAACAGCATTGTAGAGAAAATAAATGCCCCGTATCAATAATTAATAGAGGTTCATACAAATTAGCAGAGATGGTCAAATGTCATGTGATTTGTGATAGTAAAATTACGATAATAATACTAAGGAATGGAGCACTCAGACAGATTTGCCATCTTCATCATCATTAGGGGAAAAATTTAAGTATAATTTCTTCGTTCAAACAATACATTTATCTCTCAGTCTCGTTTTTTTGACGAATTTCCTCTAATGTTAAGTTATAATACGCAATAAGAAATATTTAGTAAAATGTTATGATTTTGAAGATAACTCATGAGAATTAGGGAGCACAAAACCGGAGGTTACAAACCAGTTTTATGGTTTTTTAATTTAGCGTCAAAACCGGTTTTACGCCATTTTTGGACACTTCGGTTAACAAAAAGGTTTTTAATGAATTTATCTATGATTCTTTATCATTAAAAAAAGTACTATAAAACCGAACACTCATTTTCTTGTTAATTGTAATAGGGGTTAAAGTATGAAATTGTCGTTTTATAGTAATAGATACTTTGAATTGACATTAAACCTTCATGGTGTGAGATTTTCTTTATGTTAATAGGCTATGGTAACTGCTTTACATCAGATATGCTTGTATGACTCCCGACGTTGTATAAAAAAAGGCGGTGTTTAGTCAGTAGGAGTCTGACATAACCGTTCAACCGTCTGAAGGGGTACTCATGAGAGTTCACCGCCTATCCCATCGGGTCCCGGAGGGTGCGCCTCACGGAAGAATGACTAACGCACACCCGGGTGTGGGTTAGTCCTTCTTTTGTGGGTCTACATTTTCGTGGGCGAAAAACAAAAAAAATAGCTCGGGATATCTAAATTAATTATATTCTTTATTCATGAAACTTGACACATCTTCTGTTTTTATAAGTATTGTTCTTACCCTAAGGCTACCCCGCAAGGAACCTAGCGTAAAGATATACTTTAAGAGATAATACTTTTTATTTCACTTTGTTTTGAAATTGATCAACCTCAGGTATAAATCCTGTAAACAAGTGTGGGGCGCTCTGGTCAAAGTATATACTAAAAACGAAAAGGAATTATGTTATTAAATACCGTAAAAGTAACATATAAACGTCGAAACTATTTATACCATATATCAGCTTTTTAAAATGAATATTTATCCTCAACTGGTTTGAAACTTCTGTACATGTTACATCCATCCTAATATTAGTATTATTGTAATTACTTCATGTGTTCTCACAAGCCGATATTCATTCATTTCAACCATTACACCATCAATAACAATGTCATTACGTAATGCTAATATAATTTCATTATAATATTAGCTGCCACTCTGCCACAGACATAATTATGTCTATGGCAACAAACAATAGTACTGATTATATCCTGTTGCTATATATTTATTACGATTATAAGCTAAGTCAGTCGCCTTCGGGTGACTTGAAACACCTTGAAACACGAATCACTGGCCTCCGCCAATCCGCAGATGAGCGCCATGGTGGAGTATGCTCTAAACCCTTTCGGTCGAAGGACGACGCGTATCCCTGTAGTGGGATGAGTTAGGGCTGGTGTAGTAGTAGTAGAATACACGAGTATAATTAAGGACATTTTCGATTCATAAACTTGTAATATATTTTGCTTCTGTACCTTGTGTAAGTACGTACGTAGTAGTAAGTAGGTTATATTTGAATATTTTTATTTCACTGTATTTGGTCACAACTTTTACATTTTGTTTAATAAAATACAATATATATTTATATTTTTATACAATGAACACCCGCCGGTAGAGGAGTAAAGAGTCAAACTACCGCTGGTTACAGCTTCAGAGTAATGAACTTCCTCACAATGCGGGCACAGTGGATACGTCCAAAAGAATCGTATCCTGAAAATTATTTAAATTCATTATACTCCCGGTGGTATACTCAAAATAAGCATACGACTACGACCCATTTCGTAACGGGCCATGTTAAGGAGAAAGTTTAATGTTATTTGCCGTTGCAGCACAAGAGGATAACTCGTGTATTATCACTTACACTGAACAGATCAGCTCCTTAGCTACGGTGACACGCAAAAATCCAGCACTTCTCTGGGAAGTTGTTATTATGACTTATTCTGTTATGTTATAACAATGGATTGATTTCATTTTACACATCACTCGTAATTCATATTGGAAACCGAGACGATGATAATGTCGTACTGTTCATTGCCATAAACCATACAATAGTACATAAACAGAGCAGACAGCCTATCGTGTATAAACAGCACTCTTACTCAATGTCCTGTATTATTTTAGTAAAAAAATATTACATTTCTGTTATTACTCATACATATTCAATTATCGATACCTTTACATCAGTATCAGTTACGTCACTATACTAGCGCACAAAATATAGTTGCTAACATCCACTTAAAGCCCGCGCCACCGGCAGCGAAAGATATGCGCGGTCTGTACTTGGCTTGTGTACCTATACTTTAAGTCGTAAAAATATCGCTTCAAGTATGTTCTTCCACTTCACGTCACTATAATAACAAGCTCAAACAAAACGATACAAGCGCATTGTTCCCATCCGCTGAAGACGAGGCGGAGGCTGCTGTGTATGTAATTGTTAACAAAGAAGATGACTTAATACTTTATCGTAACAATCCTGTATTATCCACTGCTGGATATAGACCTTCCACCATAGACCGTTCTTCGCAATTAAACACTTCTGCCCACTATTTAAGGTCATTTATCTATCTAATGGGACCTCACCTACGTACGGCCTCTTTTCTAAGATTTTCCTCTCTCACTCTTTCGGCAACCGTCCTACTGCTACTTCAGCTTGCTCCAGACCAGACCTATGAATTCAAACATAGCATTCTCGACGATAACCAGGCTAGGGACCTTTGAAACTTAATATTCTAACCTAATACAGCCGCAGCATTGAACTAACTGGATAAAACTGCTGATAAGATAAAGAATATCAAATACGTCTATATATTCGACTTGTTTGTTCAAAAATTTCACCAATATTTTAGTTCTGACGCAATGTCTGACAATAGAATCGATTGATCATGAACAATATCAATAGAAAGTTCAAACAATCTTATGTTTGAACTCAACGCAAGCTGTACCCGAGAATTTCATCCAAGATATGTTGTAAATAAAATATATAGGAGAATAAACAATGCTTACACGGTTAGGTTAGTGTAAATATATTTTTTAAACACTTTCGATTGTAATGGTGCAGCGATGGTGGTTGACGTAACAGAAATAAAATAGAAATACGCCAAAACTAACATTAAATTCTAGGATAAGTAGTACGAGTATTAGGGGAGTATAATACTCGTAGGCAAACATTCGATTTGATTGTAAGGAGATACTGTGTTCTTGTAGCACGGCCCGGAGTCTATATTATCGAACTAATTTATTTTTAGACACTTATCCGTACCCGAGTACACACAAAATATCAAAGTCTCATAGAGCCCGTTCTATGTGAAGCGGTTATCGTAGCTTTTATAACGTATAAAACACCCGCTGCTAACACAGCTACCCCTGCAGCTTCCTGGTAACCTCACTAATCCCCAAGAACAGTTGAGAGGCTTATTATTTTGCATGCACTCAGTAAGGTGGAGGTTCTTCTTTACTAGACTGGTATTGTTTATCAGAGTCTTGTTTGTTGATAGGAATGTGTATGTTGGCTTTCGATGTAAAGATTATGGTAAGCCAATTACACAAATTGTTCATTAAAGCAGCATTAAGATCGTTTAATTGACTGCAATGTCTATTACTACAGCAGTGCAGAGCATAACCACAAGTATATGAGAATAAAGTATATATAAAATCACAAAATATTTAAAATGTACTCGGACAGATGACCCTTTTGTTGACCAAGTTGGGATCGACTTCTAGGAAACCCTACGCACTTTAATTATTAAAGGGTAGAATTCCCTTGTAAATGGTTAATACTGACCGCCCGGTCACGGAATACTTGAATTAGATCGTAAGGTTGTCGAGCCGCGTGTAATTGCATCGATTTATACCTCTGTCTGTCATTAATGGTCAGACATAAGTACTGTAATGATGTATGTACATGAACATACATCATTGGCATCGTTTTAGTCTGGGCCTTAAGACAAAGATACGTTCTGGCGAAGTGGAATAACGCTATCGTACTATTGAACGTTTGTTTAGACTGGTAGCGTACACAATTATATTAACTAGTTAATTCACGTATTTTTGTGGTTACTTCGTACTGAGTGTGCACGGTGCTGTCGACGAGTACTCCACGAATTAAAACGAAACGTTGGTATGTAAAATACAAACGAAAAATTGTTCAAGAAAAAGGTTTTTTAATACAACTTGGAGAGTGAACCTGATTAGATATTATTTGGTGCAGACTTCTGTAAGATGTCTTTTTCTTAACCGGGTTACTTATTAAACATTAATGACCACTACCTATGTTTTGGGTGAAATTTAGTTGGCTGCTACGTTTCGTTCAAATCGGGCCTTCGCTTGCCCTGTGATGGTAGTTTAAAAAGGTAAACAGACAGACAGTAAAATATTTAGACTTCTACATTCGATGTCAGGCATCACACAAACGTACCTTTGAAAATATCCAATAAACAAACTTAGTACTTACCTCATATGTACATATAGATGCGACTAGTATTGGTAATTTAAGTATACTTTTCAATATTTATCACCTATAATATGGGTATAGCCGACTGACTTCATATACCGCAACATTGACTGCGGTATAACAACATTTGAGTTCGCAAGAATGTTACTTTGTCTAAAGCCTTGTCTTTTTTGTTACATGCTTATCTATCTGTTAATTTATCAACAAAGATATCGTATAGGTATAGGTAGGTTACTCAAATCCTAAACATAACAAACATGTTATGTCGATTTTTCATTTATTATAATGTAGGTACGTACTTACAAGTAATACTAATTCCAAATTAATTAAACTATTAAATATCGTAAATTGTTATTATAATTATTTTTATGAATTATACAAATATTTATACTTAGCGTGAAAATATAGACAAAACATACGAGTATATTTAAAAATCCTTATGATGCGCCTTTTCATATTACTTACTCGTGTTATAGAGATTGAAAATAATGTTTTTCTTGAACATAATGAATATTTATATTGACGAGCTCGGTGGCGCAGTGGTGAAACGCGTTTTTACGCTACTTTGACACCAACGCTCGTGGGTTCGATTCCCACACAGTACAAACATTTGTGTGCATGAACATGTTTGTTTGTCTTGGTCTGGGTATTTTCTATGTATAATAAGTATGTATTTACAAAAAAAAAATATTTACGTATGTTTATCAGTTGTCTAGTACCCATAACACAAGCTTCGCTTACTTTGGGGCTAGATGGCGCTGTGTAATTTGTCCGACAATATTTATTTATTATTATTATTTATGGCAACTATGTTTACTTTCTATACATATATCTATATTAAAACACTTGGACTATCTTAAGAAACGTAAGATCCCTTCATAACTATGGCTATGATTATGGGTGTGATATATAGTACCTATATTGTATTTGTGCTCGTAATATCTTATTATATCCTAAAAGCTGGATCGAATTTAATCTAGCTTTTATGATGTAATAAAAATATTGCAAGCACATACACATTAGAGATACTTACTATACTGGTATATTTCATATTCAATAGAAAAATATACCAGCGACCTGACAAACATCCTGTCTGAAAAAAAAATCCTAGTACCTACCCAATTCCAACGCCAATATCCGAGTCCAATTATGGATCATACCATCAAGTCATACCATCAATCAGTCCATCCGTTTAGAAGGAGGTTAGTGGCAGGCAGATATGTATAAAGATATCTCATACCTTAATGTTTATAAGTATAAAGGTATTGTTCCATACTACACGACCAAATCTTGTGGGAGCAACGTTGGTGATAGCTATTTTTCTTGGGCGTCTTCGCAAAACTTCGTGACAATATAATTGCCCTTACTATACCAATTTGTAACCTGATATAACAAATATTATATACCACTACGATATCAAATCAGTCGTGTCACTCAATGTTTGGTAACCTTGAGAAAACCGCTTCAGAAATATACAATATTTCTACAATATAGAAGAACAACAGCCTGTAGCAATAAGCAATAATTTCCATACCTACGTATTCGCTACATACATCGTATTACAACATGACATCAGAGATTGAGGCTGTAACCGCAACCCGGAGCAATAAGTCTATATTATAATTATCTAGCCCGTTGTCAAGGGAAGCAATATTAGAGAGATGGAATACTAAGTAATTCAATTAATCCGAACAATTAACTAAGAGGGAGAAGAGCAGGCATCCTATCTAACTAAATGTTTACCTTGTGATTGAGATCGCGATGGCTATACCGGGGAGCAGCGGACTAAAATAGGTTCATTTAGGCGGTGCTAATTACACCAGGGCGCATAATCAACAGCGTAATGGTTGTCGTGGCGTGCCTCCCCACACCTCGCCTACCACACGCCTGCTTTATTTTACTCCGACCACCCTCATAACCTCCTAGTACTTCCAAAGTCGTGGTAACCGAGATTACATCAAAACGACTAGGATACCCTGTCATCATAATAACAAAGGCACGAAAGTAAAATTGTGTCATGTGATTTTCTATACGCATAGCATCCAAATGTAAATATAGACAAAAATTACAGGTCATAAAAATATTTGTCCGATGCCGGATTTAAATCTGCTGCGATAGTTGCCAAATAAAGGCATTTTTTGATAATCAAAACATAACGATAATAATTTACTCTAGTGATGTGATTGATATGCTTCTAAAACCGACAGAACGGCTGCTACCTTTTCTGGTTAAAATCAATTGACTCAATGTTTTAGAAGATTTGTGGTGGGCGTCGAAGCTCGGCTCGAGAATAGCTTTAATCAGACTTGCTCATTGTTTCCCACACCGGGACAAACAAACTACATTTACATCCATCCAACGCCACCGCACTACCGAGTACCGACCTGTTGGTAAAGTAAACTTTGTTCTCTTAAAAGGTTTCCACGCAGACAAATACCATTTCACGATTATTTAACAAGATTAAACTATTTAACAACCTCTTATAACCCACAAACTTTCAGGTGATTTTAACAAGCATAAATGCGTCATAACGCCGAACAATTAGTGAAACGAAAGGCGATATTTGCAAACCAAATATATATATATATATATATATATATGAGTATGTATGCGTACTCATAATTATTAGTCCTTTTTGGGTTTCGTAAACATGTTTCGAGGCGTTATGACGATACGCTCCGTATATGCCGACCATACATAATATAAACAACTTAAAGAATTAATATCGACAAAGACCACTATGTGAGGATGGCAACTCTGTAATGATTAAACTTTATAAACGTCCATGTACACGCGATGCCTTGATAAAATTATAACGCGGTTGGAGTCGCACAGTAAACAGTATTTAATTTCCGTAAGCTCCTCGGCGCCATTAGCCGAAAATAAATAAGCCGAAGCGGGAAGGGCGTGAATTGCCTCCCTGTGCCCGAGCGAGCCAGCGGGAGGATAAATTTGGAAAGTAGCAACACTGGCAACAGAAGCGAGCAGATGGTGATTTATTACTGTGTTTTATAATAATTACAAGTGGTACCGGGGAGCTGTATTGTGCTGTGTGATGCCCTCTAATGGCGTTTGGGTCGTGTGCTATCCTATTACATTGTGTTCTGTTTTATATCTACTATAATAATGGACGACCGTATCTTTGAGTTGTGATCATTGAGATAATATGTACTATGTAAATATTATCTCAATGATTGTGATACGTATTAAATGGCTCAGCTATCTATCAAGAAAAGCAATGATGATTATTATGAAACAGTCACACTATAATGTGACTTGTCTTTTTGTAGTGTGTAATATAAGTAATTATAATTATGTAGTCATATTTTTAGCGAGATTCACAACTACTACTTTGAAAATTAGTTAAACTTTGCATGACATTATGATCTCTTTAATTAATTTATGTAAGAAAATATTAAATAGTAGTTACCTTCATTAAACACAATTTGGCATTTACTTTTGACTGGTAATTAACACACCGAGCTGTACTCACATTGCTCTCCGGACCAGCTAGCCTATGAAATATATTGCGATGCTATAATGATATCTCTACCGGTATTATGCACTCAGTTAATTGTGGGAGTCTCATTGACTCCGCTGTTTTATGTTCGTCATGAATATTTTATCATTTATTCGAACTTTTGGGACTGTAAGCTATAAATACTGACAGCGAGAAAGGCCGAGATGGTTACGACGGCCATGAAACGGGTATAACGCCAAAAAAGGTCCAAGCACATTCAATAATCGCTACGGTCCAGGTGTTATAAATTTATTTTATTACTGCTTCAGGCCGTAGCTAAGGCTAAGTATTTAATTTTACCAAGATACCTACCATATCTATATACGCATAGACAAAACAGTTCAGTACCGTTTTCTCCTCTGTCGATCAACGCACTTTCTTTTTTTGTTATTTAGTAATAAAAAAATTGGAAACAGTAAAAAAATATTGGATACGTTCAAATTCATTGGTTTTCCTCAGATTTTCAATAACAATTACGGTCGATTCTCCAACTTGGACCGAACAGTAGGCCAATTAGAGAGATGATCAGAGAGCTATTCAGGGCGCTGCCATTCACAATTTCACAAAAAAAAACAATGTTATAATAATATTCCATCCGTAAGTAAGGGCAATGTAGATTATTATAATTTACAAATAATCTTTAATATACATACTTATCTGTTCAAAACATTGGTCTTGAATAGATAAATATGTAAATATTTGACACGGTATAGTATAGGACCACAAACGCCAATATTAACTTGTCTAAAAATTGATTACTAACATTACATTTAACTACATTAAATTTAACTATGGAAAACACAAATATGTTAAAAAATTGTACAATAAACATTATTTAAAAAGAACCTGCGTCGTGCATATTCATTCTATCGCAAATAAATAAGTGAAGTAAAAATAATATTCCGTAAATAAATCTGATAAATAATTGTGATTAAGATTGGTAATTGTAACAAATATTCTAGGGAAATTACTTTTATCGATGTCGGGTAGTAAATTATTATTTTTAATTTTTATGAAAATGTAAGCGTAAAAAAATTGCAAGACAATAATGATTTAATTATAACTTAAACATGAATGGTATTCAGTGGATTCCAAAAAAGAATAATAACACTCTGTACGATAAAATACGTTTACTTTCATAGAATGTTTAAAAGGAACAATTTAAAATTTAATTCTTACATTGAGCGGTATGGCTCATTCCTCTACACTTTCTTCTCTCTCACTTTCACTACGGATACGGACCAATTCTTTCATACTTTCCAAATCAGGGTAATCCACCCCTCAGAAGCCTTATAACATTTAAAATTTGCGTGTAGGCATTAGAACGTTTATTTTCCGGCAGGCGTTCCAATTCAAAAGTAACTAATATAGCAAAGCCTTCATTCGTTCATCAGGTGGTATCTTGTTTATTCGTTCATCAGGTGGTATCTCGATTTTAAATTTTTTTTGAATAACAACCGGGCAGGCTGATTTTCCAATCATCCAGCATTTTTTGAAAAAATCCATCAGATAAACGGAAAAATACAAAAACCCCCGAGACCACCGTTTCATCCAATTCTGATGGATATTTTCAAAAAATGCTGGATGAACACATCCCCTATGTGTTCATCCAGCATTTTTTTGATAAGGGGGAAGAGGAATTTGGGAAATCTGACGACGGAATCGTGATCAGCGACCCTGAAAACCCCCGAGTTTCAATTATTTTCTCAATTTTTATTTATTGGGGGGGGGGGGGGGGGGGGTCCCCCTTTTGCCTACATGTTTATCCCCATCGAAAGCATCCTGTTTCAGCCTGATCGGTTGTTATTCAAAAAATAAGTAAAAAAAAAATACCATATTGACTCCACTATTTATTGTGGGCAAATTACTCGATTTTTTTCTCTTTATTTTCTCTCTCCTTATTTTCTGTTTCTAGTTTCTTTTATAAATTTTCCATCTTGACGATACGGATAAAATCAATGGCGTTTTTTTTTTTCATTTTGACAGTGAATTGTAATACGTAAGACTCGTTAACACTGACCGTTCTAAGAATAGTGAGGGTAATAAAAATAAATAGATTATATATAAATCACGACGACGGCTGTGGAAAACAAAATATTACCCAAATGTTCCATCACTACGTGACACCAAAAGTAGTAATTGGCGCCTCAGAAACAGTTATTTTCATAGAATTTTAGATCATTTCAAAACAATTAACATAATATATATATGTTATGTCTTATGTTTAAGAGAGGTAGGGCGCATCAAAGCAGCCCGTCTGGGGAAGTAGCTCCACCTCACAGGAAACCGCAGCCAAATAACAACTCTCTAAAAGGTTGTTGTGTTCCTGTGAGTGAGCGAGGTCACCAGTAAGCTCCTAAGGAGTAACTGGGTAAGCAGCAGAGGAGGCATCGCGCGAGTGATACCTAATATATTATAAGGCTGAGGCTACAGTAGGCAGCGACTTGCGAAGCGACTGGAAGAGCGAAACGAGATAAACATGGTATGGCTACATTAGAAGTGAAAATCTGCCGAACATCCGGCGATTACGTGGCTACATTAAATTACGCTTCGTAACGACTTTCAAGAGCGATTTATGAGGCTACATTGCAAAAGAGAAGGACAGCGATTTCGCTGTGAATTCGCTAATAAATCGCATTATTACTTAGTCGCGGCAACTACGCGAAAAGGTGGCTACATATAGCAGCTCAGACGCCGCGCGACGAAACCAAGCCAAACGCACAGTCGATATAGTGCTGTAGGTTTGTGTTCACGTAGGTATCATTGTATTATTTCGATGGATTTGTCAAAACTAAACCTTGCGTTTTTGCTCGAGAGTTCTTACCTTAAATATGAACTGTTTTTGAAAAAGAGATTGTGTTGGATTCACGAAATAAATAAAGAGCGCAGCAAATATGGAGAATTTCACCATTTGTATGAAAAATTACGTCAGTTTCCAGAAAGATTCTTTGAATATACAAGAATTAAAGTTGAAACGTTTGATTACATTTTGGAAAACATAAGAATCCATATAACGAAGAATAATACAAGATTTAGGAAATGTATTATATAATAATATAATATATGTAATATAACATAACCTCTTTCGAAGAGCGATCAAAACAAACTGGTTTGAATGCGTCGCAGCGCCGTGAGCGAACGTCGCCTGCTGTATCCCCCCGCCTCTCGCACCTTTAAGCTATGTAGCCGCTTGACAGCGAAATCACAAAGAACAATATTTTAAAATTCTCGCTATATAAATCGCTAATTGATTTAAATTCGCTCAATTAGTGTAGCCACTTAATGTTACTGAAGAACTTTTGATTCTTACGTTCTTAAATGCAGTTATAATGTAGCCGCTAACTTAACAATAACCTCATTTGAAACCGTCGTTTCCTTAAACGGCGATCAAATTATTAATCGCTTTTAACTATACGCTTAATGCAGCCATGCATGTATTTAGTAGCACTGTTGGAATAGTTTCGATGTCGCTCGTAATTCGCCTCAATTTCGCTGATAGGTTGATGTAGCCGATGCTGTGATTACACTATCGTTGTTCACATCGTATGAGCAAATTCAAATATCTCTAGTAATATTTGATCTGTAGTGAAGCCATGACTGTATATGTTTAGTACTATATTTAAATCGCTTATATGTCGCAAATCGCGTCGCTCTCTAGTGTAGCCTCAGCCTAAGTGTTAATAGGCTACGGTAAGTTGGCTTAAACGTAATAGGAAATTTAGATCGCCTTTAGATGTCGTTGGCATCCTAGACACTTTCTCGGGTGACGTCTTAAAATGTCCTTGGCGGACAAAGTGTTAAGTTACGTAGAATATTACTAAATCTTACTTACGTACAGACCATATGACAGATATTTCAATTTGCAATTTGATCTAACCGGCTTTGCGTGCTTCCGCCACCAAACAGGTTAGATCAAATTGCATATAGATTTGACTTTCGCAAAATAACGCCTGAATCTATTAAGATATTTCAATTTTCGATATCAAAATAATAATTGGATTATGATATTAATTGATAAAACAATCACCCGCTTTCCTTTCTTTAGAAACGAAACCTATAATTACTTTTATCGTTGAAGTCAAGGTTTTTACCATTAAGACTTTGCAGAACTCAGAAAGAAGTTCGTGAGTTGCGGAGAACGCAATTTCATGAAGTTAACAGAAGTGCTCTTAGAGGAATTGAATTTCAGAGAAGTAAATCGCATCAAAGTAGTTCGCCTAGGGACGTACCTCTCACAGCACAGAAAAACCGCAGCCAAATAACAACTCCCTAGCTAGAGGGTTGTGTTCCTGCGTGTGAGTGAGGTCACCGGTAAGCTCCTAAGGAATTAGCTATTCCTTAGTTAGTGTTAACAGCAGAGTTGGCATCGCGCGAGTGATATTTAATCTATTGCAAGCGTTCATAGGCTAGGATAACTGCTTTACATCAGGTGGGCTGTATGCTTGTATGACTCTCGACGTTGTATATATAAAAAAAATGCCACAATCGAATTTCTCCTGCAATCGCTTGTGATATAAGGGGAATATAATCAATCTCAGAGATGCACACTTCAGGTTACCTATTATTAGATTATATAGCCTCTTTTGTTCATGATGAATGGTTCGATTATGAAATTTAGTGATTGCAAAGCAGACACATATACTAGGCGTGCATAAGCGTGCAGATGTTGAAAGAAGCGAGCGCTACGGTGCATTGCGTTCGTGCGCTAATAACAACTCACCACCTTCCGTTTCGTGCCACACGATGCCTTCCAACGTGACCGAAGTACCAGGTTCGCAGGGTCCCAGGCAGTCGGGCTCGGTGATCGTCCCCACTGACGTCCCCACACATACTTCTGCCGTTTCCTGTAACAAAAAATAACAGAATTATTTTTTAATTAGAAAAAAAAACTATAATAAACACCAAGATCTAATATGTATCCTACATGCTATACTAATAGACAAGGTAGTGGAACTCTATCTCCTATTATAGAACCCTGCTAGGTCAAAATAATCCCACCATTGAAAAAATGACAAAAGTTTTGATGATATTGCAGTCGCTATATGTTCTAAATTAATCATCACATTATAAATTAGTCTAACTGCTTGCCTATCTAATATCTATACTTATCAGTATCTAAGTATCAGGGATGATAAAACTGTACATATACGCCTTGTTAGGAGTATGCATTGAATAAAATCCATAACTAATAAGCAGAGCCCGCAATTAGGTAGCGAGATTTGTGTATTTGTATGAAATCCTTGATCACAAGAATAATATGAATATTCATCAAATCCCAGGATGTAGTTTATAATTTTAAACCAACAAAAATACGTCTCGTATATTAGCTGTGTCCGCGGCTTCGCCCATTCATGTCAGTCGCCAAATTTAAGTTACACAATCTACAATATCACGCCAAATCCCTTGCGGGATAGGCAGAGAGATCGCAGCGCCACGTGACTCAATGCTTACACACCTCACTCGCTTCTTTAACATTAATTGCGCTTCTCATGCACGCTCGCCGGTTTCTAAGGCCCCTGACATCACCTAGTAAAAGTGGAAATCATTTGGGCTCTCCGTACTACGGGATTCAATATAAAGCGGAGATCGTATTATTTGGTCGCTACGAACTACCAAGCAATTAATGTCGTGAGAATTATTTGGCACTAGCTGAAGCCCGCGGCTTCGCACGCATGAGATTTGGATTTTAGTAGACTTTAATTCCTTGTAGACCTGAAATTCTTTCTGTTTAAAAAAAAACTAAGTTCAGGGACCAAAACAAAGTTCTATTGACCTTTACGGGAGGCAACGTAAATTTATTTTATTTGTATTACATAAAAAATGCGTAGTTATTTTATGTCCTAAAAAAATACGTATTCTGTGAAAATAATAAAAATAAAATGGCTAAGTTACCGATATTTGCCCCAAATTTTAACAGTTTTTCATGTTTTACGCAGGAACCCTAAATATTTACGGGATAAAAAGTAGCCTATATTCTGCTCTGAACAGTCCTCTACCCACCAGTGAAAGCCCCGTCAAAATCGGTTCAGCCATTTCGAAGATTAGCCCGGACAAATAAACAGACAGACAGACAAAAAAGTTAAAAATGCATGTTTAAGCTTTGGTAACGTGAAAATAACAATATGAGCTTAAGATAAAGGCTTTATTTTAAAATCACAGACAGACACTTCAATTTTATTTATATGTATAGATGTATAGATTTAATACAACGTCGGGAGGCATACGCCCTACCTGGTGTAAAACGTTTACTGTAGTCTATGAACGTTTTTAATTTATTAAGTGTCACTCGCGCGGTGCCACCTCTGCTGCTAACACATTTGAAAATGCTTAGGTAACGAGCACTCTCAAAAATAGTATGTATCTACGGAACGTTACACACCAATTTGCGACGCGTGTGGACGTCACAAGTCATACGTACATTTTATTTTAAGTGGAATTCCCATAGTTACTCTAGTAACTCTAATATTAAACTTTTCTTTTATTTAAATTTTGTCGGATTATATAAATATACGGACGGTGTTCGAAATTCGAAACGAAATTAAAACCCTCTTCTCTCTGTCATCCATGACACATGATACCAAACGGGTATGGCTTAAGGCGATTATGGCATCAGAACTGTCACCGCCATTGAAAAAAATATTCAATTCTAAGTAGAACTATGCTAAAAATAATAATATGTTATATATGTATGGTATAATAAACTATGTTAAAATTGTTATCATACTTGTATAAAATACATAGTCAGCAATATTTGTATGTTTTACATTAGTTACTTCATTGCATTAAAGCAGCCCGACTGGGGATCCGCTTTGCAGAAGATCTCAAACAAGCAACAACTCTCTGAATGTTGAAAGAACATTTACGGGTTTAACAGCGGAGATGTCAATGCTTCTTATAGGTATTGCAAGTAATCGTGGGCTACGTTAACCATTATACTTGTTTCCTCCTGAAGTGTATTAAAAACCGGCCAAGTGCATGTCGCGTTCGAACATGAAGTGTTTCTTACGATCGTGTAAACAAACACCGAATAAAGCATGTTTGGGTTACACCCTTTAATTTTGAACTATAGGTATTTCCTTTTTATTAAAGTTGGTATAGTGGCCATACTCTAAATAAGTAAGCTGTAATATTACGATTCCTGACATACAGCTCTTTGACATTTGGACAGCGGAGCTTCAGTAATAGGGAACGGAACACAAAAAAAAATGTGTGCAGTTCACACGCGATAAAAGTGTAACCTACAAAAATGTGAGCTTCAAGATAATGAGACGAATGTAGAAATTACAGGAGTAGGATAATTTGTAGGGTTTATTTGTGATGATACTAGCTGCTGTCCTCGGCTCCGCCCGCGTGGAGTCGGAAGAGAGGTAGGAAGTTCTGTACTCGATGGATACCGTATAATACGACAGAATACCAGAAACGAATGTGTATACAATAGCTGTCAATTATAAATTCAAATTCAAATTATTTATTGCATATCATGTTGTACAAAGTTCTTGTTTATCAAAATTAGTCACAAACATGAACCCTGTGGAGGGCACAGCAACTCGAAGTTATAAAGTTTTTATTATTTTTATATATTTCATTTATTACTACAAATACATGATATAACTGAATAACTACTTTATATCAAATACAGGATTTACATTAATATATTAGATCATCATTAAAAAACTTATACTGTGACAAATTGTGTAATGGAAAGAAAAAGCCAATCAGTAGAATGGATTTTTCCTCTTGATGATTTGCCAATGAAAGTTAAGAAAAATCAAAACTATTAGTAAGAAAATGGTTGCTCCTTGCGTCGGCAAATCAGTATATTTCTCAATAGTGTTGCTTGAAAACCATAGAACGCTGACGGCAGATTGCTACGTGAACATTTGCTTGCCCAGTCTTAGAAAATTTCGCGAAAAGAGCAATGTCGTCCCCTCGATAACGCGTCCTCACATTCCGCTCAGGTAAAGGAAGCATATTAGAAGGTCTCAAATGTAGAACTGATAACGCATCAGGCATATAGCCCAGGCCTTAAAGATTTAAGATCAACATTGGAGCACACATTTTAACTTACCAAACCTTGAATGCATTCCACGAAGCCTTTTAACGAAGACCGGTCCAACTGTTTTTTACTACGCTTACAAAAAATGGCCTATAACCCAATCTAGATACTATTTGTGCGCTTAGCTTTGTCCATTCAACGTACCTTCAGCCATTTTTGCGTGAAACGAGTGTCACAGATACATACATTATCATAAATTTAAACATTTATGATATTAATACAATCTCGTGAGTAAAATTGCTTACTGAATAGATAAAATGTTTACAGTCGTTATCCTTAATGCAGCTGTTGATATGATCGAAGATAAGAAAGATTTGTTTTGTCAGTTAATAACCTAAAAGGGAAGACAAGTACTGAACAGCTCAAGCATAATACTAGGAAATATAATTTATTTGTAGTAATACATTATAATCAGAGTGTTGCAAATTAAATAAAAGGCGACAATTTATTGAGCGATCACGATTGCGGTTTAAATTGAATGGCGTTGTGACATTTCACAAACGATTGCGGTCGCTTTAATTTGGCTTTGTATCAATTGACAAAATGTTTATTGTACAAACGATAATTCGCCATAATAGCCAATAGCATACCGTAATACGCCATTGAAAGGTACATGTCCACTGCTCGCGTATGAGAATCGAAGAAAGGTTCGACCAAATCAGGCATAGACACCTATTCATATGGAAAATCAATGTATTTAGCGGTCAATTTGTGCATGATAAAGTATAGTTTATGCATAATCAATAGAAATCTTGGCATTGCGTTCATACAACATATTATAGGGATTTCAGTTAAACCCCAGAAGTATATCTATATTTACTACATCATTGAGGTCAGTTTTTGGGGTTATTAGTCCATTGTTTCGCATAAGTGGTCTCCTTAATAAGATTTGAATAATACAGTAATAGACCTGCAGAGTATACGCGACTGAACTCGTGCGTCTAACGTACAATCCTCTTTACACATCGCGCAAACGAGATGTAATATGCTGTAAACAGCATTGGATGACTACTGCGGATAAGCTAAGTTAATGACCTTCGGACGGTTTGAAAATACTAGTTACCAATCCGCAGTTGAACAACGTGGTGAATTATGTCCAAAACCCGTCCGGTGAAGGGAGATCTATATCCCTGCTGTAGGATCATATAACATGACGACAAACAGTGAGCGCCCAACTGTATAAGCAACTTCACTTAAATATTGCAGCAGATCTGGGTAATAAATATTAAGTGATAAAGACCTTGGAATTCGATAATTTTATCCAAGGACTTTAACTTCAAACATACAGAGACACAATAATCTATATCTTCACGCCAAGTGTTTTGTGCGATAGGCGGTATATAACCATACCGATTTGGTCATGGTAATAGTCTTGGCCTTCCTCGGCTCCGTTACACTTACGGGCTATGTTGTTCTTTCATTCTGCACCCTACCCAACGGAGCATATCTCGTCCTATCTTAACACCTGACGACTCACAGTCTTAGGCTGACGCTCCATGGCGGAGATGTGTTTTGATTTAGCAGGCCGCTTTACTCTACCCAATGCGTCAAATGTAAAACACATCTCCGCCCCGCTCCTCTTCACCTGAATAATTTCAGCCTTAAAGAGACGTGTCAATTCGCCAATCCTTTGCCCATGATATGTCATTATAACATACAGAGTACTCGACCAAAGGCATCAAACCCCTCGTATGTTACATTCTTCAGTAGTGTGTTTCTTCAGCAGGCGTTGCATCGTGTACTCCGGTCACACACGAGCAGTCGTGATTGGACAATAACGATACGCGCGCCACGAGGAATACCAACGCGGCACATATACCTACACGAAAAGAGGAAACGTGCTCTCTGAGGGCAAATTGTATTCTTTTTACACAATTATCCCAAAAAGGGGTGTAATGTTTCCACGGTTAGTGTGTGAATTTTAATTAGCCGCTTCATCTAAACGCCTTGACGGATTCGGGTATATAATGTATCGTCAGAATCTTTACGTTATCCAGGACAGCAGAGTCTGTAAATGTATTTCACATAATAAAAACAATATAATGGATTATACAGACATAAGAAAAAAACTTCTGAACCTTTCTAGGGCATCAAATTACATGAATTCTAAAAAATGATCTCAAAAATATATACAACTTATATGTTTAATTTAAACCTACTACACCAACCTTAATTATCTAACTGCAGGGGCACGGGTCTTCCTTCAACCGAAGGGGTTTAGACTATCGATAACAGCCGGGACCGACGGCTTAACGTGCCCTCCGAAGGACGAAGAAGCTCGATATAGAACCTATCCATGGACAGGCTTCGCTCGACGTTACTTAACATGCATGTTCGGTTAAAATGACACGTGCAACGACGCCATCGAACACTCTTTATATCACTATCTCATTTATGTTTAAATCTAATAAAATTAATCTAATAAATAAATTTAAATTAATTTTAATAAGTTATTATTTTATGACTTAACCCGTAAACATATTAGTTTCCTTTTTTTAGAAATAATAGCAGGCGTATTTTTTAATTAAAATAATATCGTGACAGAAGCAAAATAGCGGATTAAGTACTCACATTGTCCAAACTGAAGAAAAAAATATTCCGAGCCCATCGACTCTCGTATCAAAATAAAGATTTTCAAATGTGCTCTCAATAATATATCCAAATTTAAGCTAATTTTAAATTAAATATAATATAACTTGTAATTAATTTTATATAATATATATAATATAAATACTGCATTTACTTGTTTTTTAAAATAATGGCGAACGTGTTTTATAATTTCTTAATAAATTGACTTGTTATTCAGGTCAAGATCTCGATGACTCTGATAATTATATACATTCTAGGTTTGTGATTTATACCCTGCTATCATCGCTACTACAGAATATTACGTAATTATTTGTATTCCCATAATGACTTAGAGATAAAGTACCCGCCCGTTAGCGAATGCCGACCCTTTAAATTGACCCACCCTAAAACCGACAATGCGCTTTTGATAACCCTGATGTAACAAGCGACTTTGGTAAGCTTCGATATAGAACTATGATCGAAGGTCATTAATTTTACTACGGGAATAGCAATTTCATATAATATTATGTTTTTGTTACACAAAATACTATTTTTTCAGGCGTACAAGCATACGGCCCACCTGATGTAAAGCGGTTACCGTAGCCTGTAAACGCTTGTATTACATTAAGTATCACCAGCGCGAAGCCACCTCTGCTGCTGATACAGCTACTCTTTCGGAGCTTACTGGTGACCTCACTCACACGCAGGAATACAACAACCCTCCAGGGAGTTGTTATTTGGCTTTGTGTAAAGTGGAGGTGCTTCCCCAGACGGGCTGCATTGACGGGTTCCTAGGTCTTCACAATATTACCTTATTTTAAAACTCGACCAATTTGATCATGGTCGGTGTGTTAACTATGTGGTAACTATTTCGAATCTTTTCGAATGTTTCAGCGTAATTTCTTTTTAACCCTAAACGCTTATTGAAAGTACGCTTACCTACTGAAAGTAATAACGAGATAGAGATATTGATGGCAGACCGATGTTCTTGAGATTCTTCAATATTTAAATGTCTCTTTAAAAGTACGTTAATTACATAGCTTATAGTGAGTACAGACGAGGACAGATCAAGCTATACACCCATACATCTTATGTCGTAGCAGTAAAGGTGAGATTTCATTATTTAGCTTAGATTAGGCTGCGTCGTGTGTACATTAAAAAACTCATCTCTTCCCATCCAATTTTCCCTAACTGACAGAAAACTGTAAAATGGCACCGTTTTTATTTTAAGGGGTGTAACTTTCGGGGAAGGGGACAATTGTATTTTTAATATACAAATGTAAGGGTATGATGCAACATCGGTTTATTACACAAGTGTGAAATCAATCGCAAGTTTATTGTCTCGAAAATATCTCTAACGGTTTGGATCAAATTTCGTATTTTTAGATAAGGCATTTCTTTTTCAAATTTATCTATATAGATTTATCATATTTATTGCGTATTTGGTCCCGCCGTAGGTATTTTGTGACCTTATAAGTATATAAGGTCACAAACATGGTCACAAAAGTCCCTGGTTTGAACCTCACTAACAGCACTCTCTTTTGGCTATTACTTTAAACCAGGGATTCCCAAACTATTTTGGGCAAGTGACCCCTTTTCAAAAATGAATTGATACCTCAGACCCTCATAGCCAAATTACTTTAAAATCCTATCTCTAGTTTTCTAAGTACCAACAATGATACTTCCTACTATGTTAATTAATAGGGGTAGATTTTTAGAGCTCGCCGATCCCCAAAATCACTTTTCGTTTATGTCGACCCCTGGGAAACCACCATCGACCATTTTGGAAATCCCTGCTTTAAACGATTAATTCTTGTACATTTTTCATACTACTAAGATGGCAAACAGTCACCGTAACCCATGGATATTTGCAACACCATGAGTGTCACTTATGCGTTGCCGACCCTCCAAAAACCTTTTCACACTTTTCTTGCAGGAACTCCATGCTGTGGCTCTTGTAAATCTTAGCTGGGAGTTTATTCCACACTTTGAGAGTTCTCGGAAGAAAACTTCTCTGGAACCGCACAGTACGCGACCAATGGGGTTCCAGCGAGTGAAGGCGAGCTCGCCGCCGTCGGCGAGCGGTGGGGTTGCAAAAATGCTGCTAGCATCACATAGTACGATTCTTTAGAACACAACCCGTTGTACAATCGGTAGAACACACAAAGGGAGGTAAAATCTTAAAACTTAAGGGTTCGTGTAAGCTTTGGATCGTCGACAATTCTCACAATCTCTGAACCGAATCACAAGGTCCAAACTAGTATCCATAGGTGACTGCAGTACTCCATGTGCGGTCTGACTTGAGACTTATATAACAGAAGTGCTGTGCTAAAGTACTGGTTTTCTCTGTCGAGCACACCAAGTGTTTTAGACGCCAGCTTGACCTTTTCCTACAGGTGACTTCGGTATTGAACATCACCAAGCGTCCTAATGCTGTTGGCGATGGTAAAAGATGCTCTGGAATTCAGCAACCACAGCAAATGGGGTTTTTTAAACAAAACTTTATACACATATAAATAACATAAAAAACAACGAGTGAAGCTCCTTTGCTGTAAGATGCTTGAATGAAAATGTGCTATATTTTGTCAGACGTTCATTACAAACAACGAAGTGAATGTGAGCCAGTGGTAAACCCTGGACTTACAGTTGAGTGGAATAATAATCGTTCCGAACTGCCGAACTATAGTGACACATAGATATCGTTATCAAAGGTGGTAAACTGAAGAGTTATGAAAACTTCGAGTACAAGACTGGTGACGACTCCAAAATAGAATAAACAACTCAATCAACACATTTTTATATCTTATCGCATGACAAACAAGTGTACTCGAGCGATGTGAAGCAGTTACCGTAGCGATAGCTCACAACGCTTTTTTAAAGAGGCGGTAGGGCGCATCAGCCCTACCTCACATAAAAATGGAGCTTAATAACAACTCCCTGGAGGGTTGTTGTGTTCCTGCAAGTGATTGGGTTACCAGTAAGCTCTTAAGGAGTTGCGTGTAATAAGCAGGGGTGGCAACGCGCGATTGATCCAGATTAGATAACCAATCTATAACTTCACGCCAAACCCATTGCGGAGTAGGTAGAGAGAACCGAGCGCCACATGACTCGCTTCTTTAACATTCATAGCTCTTCTCATAGTACGCTCGTCGGTTTCTAGGGCTCCCGACATCACCTTCTGATTAACCACGATTAGATAAATGAAGTAAAAAAATGACGATTGGTATAAAACGTTAAAAAATCCTCTTTGCGTGGTTTACGATCTCGTTTAGATTTTCGGATTGAAAAGAAAAAATAGGAAATAGAAATGTTCACTTTAAAATCAAAACCCACTTCATTAAATTAGATGCCAGTCAAAATAATATAACTATGTGAAGACACGACACTATGTCTTTGACTATGTTACTTTATCTAGCATATTTTTGACATATCCAAAGATACCTTAATAATGAATAAGATGGCTTTAACTATATCGTTCTCTCGTCCATTGCTCTATAACCTTACGCAAGTTATTTTGATAAATATTTAATTTTAAGGCAAATATTTTCGACTAAAAGCAGAGTTGTTTTCATAACTTTGACGTACATGTTTGTGTGACTTTACCGTGACCGACCAATCCACACTATTCTGGTTATTAAGTAAAAGATTTTCAGAACAAGATAATTTAGAAGCAGCAATTATTTTTTTACCTCTAATTAAGATTGGATGAAATTAATATGGCGTAATTACCATTGAATCCACTCCGATACTCGCAAGATAACGAGTTGGTAGCACCGCATGAATAATTAATGGCGGATAATAGTGACTGCCTGTTGAATTTATTTGTAAGTAGATTTAACATGATATAAATAAATACGTTTACAATACAAAATTTATTTATAACCTGTAAATAAGTTAAATAATTGAACTAATGTAATGTACATGTCATGTACATACTCCAAATGATTCATTAGTGTACTGCTGTAAGCCGGAAAATCGTTAACATTTTCTTTAACTTACTAGGCTCGCATAAATGCACAGAAATTTTATGGCATAGAACATAATCAAATGAAGCCATTTACATTCAGGTCCCGAGGTAAGGCGACACTGCGCTCCGTCTCGCTCACGCACGCAGCTAATGGCATCACAAATTGTGAAGTGAAGCACTTCGCCGCTGAATCCGGCGACGACTTCCAACTCCAGCTATTGGGAAAATAACAAAATTTTATGTGAATCGACAGATATTACGGCCCCCATAATAATCTTTTCACGTTTCAGTAAGGGGGAACGGGACCGTCACAATTCGCACAAAAGTACTGCCGGATATAAAAACTTTATATTAAGCTTGTGCAGTTTGTGCACGTACATAGGTATGTATGTATGATGATATTGATGATGAGAAGGAACTGGGGTGACAAATTCTTTACACGTTATTAAAGAATTGCGTGGGAGTTAAAAATAAACACCTCACACCAACTTGCGAAACACGAAATAAGCAGGCTATAAAATAGACGAATTAACACGAACAGTGAATAATAGTCACGCAAACCATGTCATGGAAATACGGAAACGTCAATATTAAGGTTGTGTTAGACGCAATTATAAGCATTTACATTAACAAGCAGTGACAACTTCACACGGTAAATCAGAGTTAACAAACCGCTTGAAAGCAAAATGAAATCGTGACTCGCGCGTTAATGGAAATATTGAAGAAATTCAGAGCCGACTGACTGAGCGTGCGAAATTGATGGAATTAAGATCTGACTGCGACTGGCGACCGCAAATAAAGTCGCAGTCTACGAACGCAGCTCTTTCAGCTGGAAATACTTTTTTGATGTCCATCCGTTTTGGCAATCCTCGCGTCCGAGAATGAAGTCATATGTCAGCGCGCATTAAGAGCGATAACAGCAAAATAATCGATTATCTTTCACCCACGCGCCGGTTATAAATAAAATTAAACGCTTTATTGTTAGTAGAATGACAAATGTGCTATCATCTTACGCCCACCGGCACTCGCCGCGCGCCACGCCGAGCGAACGGCGAAGTGTCGGCGACACTCCGTTTATATGGATAGTTTCGCCGCAAACATATTAATATTTCGACACGCCATATCGCTATTAAATCCTTTATGGAACGTTACACGCCGAGGGAGCGGAGAGGGAAGCATTGTGCGCGGAGCACGAGGGTCGCCCCGAAGTTACGAGCGCGGCTCGATGCTCTCCCGCCATTCGAGTGCAAACAGGAGGGGTCGCCCGGCCAGCTGCCGCTTTATCTTGACAAACGAACTCGTTTCGCGGCGGAAACTAAGAAAAAAGTTTATACAGCCAGAATTTACATTTCAATAAAAGTCCGCTCAGGCGCGCACCGGCGGCCTTATCGAACGCAAATAAGAACCGGAGGTGTCGGTGCAGCGACACGAAACAATGGGGACTAAATCAATTCACAACCGCCAAGAACAAAAGAGCGCACAGAGGGAAAATGTAATGAGCGCACCGCTGCGATTAAGACGCCAAAGGGAGTCGTTTGGAGATCTTTCATTGCGACGTGTCGCCATTGCAGGCACTAATTTGTAGTCTCGACGCCGCCAAAAGGAAACCGACCCACTCCGTCCTGCAACTCGAATATATGCCAGATGACTTGAAATAATATCTCCTCTAATCTAAATATAATTAAAGATTCTTCTAAACGTTCTTACAGTTTACCTAGTTTCCGGGAAGCTAAGAAAAACACAGCTAAACCGAGTACATAAAGCGGCAAATTTGCCACTTTGGAACATCCAACGGAATATTTCAACAGTATAACCGAGTCGTAGTCCGGTAAAACGGGGAGCATACGTCATTAAAATAATTTAGGGAAATGGCACGTTTAAAGTGCGAGCGTTTATGGCGACGCGGTGGATGGCGCGGCTCGCAGCACGCCAGCGGCTGTAAATACCGGGCCGGAACACCCGCCATCTTGTTTATACACCACCTACCAGGGGACGGTACATTAATTTTCTGGTATGCGGAATAAGTTGCAGCAAACTGTGTACGTTCCGACTAATAGCCTAGAACACAACAATACGACTGCTCAGGAGCGTTATATGACCCACGATCACCTTTAGAGCTGCTAGGGTAAAATTAGAGTCACACCCCCGGAATTGTAAATGTCCATAAGCTACGGTAACTGCTCACCGTCAAGTAGGTGGTATCCTTGTTTGCACATTAATTAGGTATAAAAAAGTCAAACTCCCCTGCACGTTCCACTGCTCTGTCTAACAATATACGAGGCTCTGACGATGGAGAGGTAGGGCACAGTTCCTAAATGTAACTGTTACGACCAGCTCGGGTAGACAATTTCGTCCACCTTATAGAAAAATCATACAAATAACAATTTCTTGGGAGATGGTATATTCCTGCGAATGCTTAAGTTTGCCAAGTAAACATAGTGACACAGATCTACCGTGGAGATTAATTAGTAAACACATTTAACTTTTTTACGTAATTTGTTATGTGAAAAAGTTAAACAAATGTTTCGAAGGATCAGCCGCAGTCGGTTAGGCTGTGAACTGTGCTTCGAACTGAACAGCATAGTCCACACGCGGCACACGTCTTTATTCGTGCGACGATTTCGAACGTTTCTTTGAAGTTGTCCTACTGCTTATCTCTCTACTGTAGCCCAGGGTACATTACATTATATTGCAGCCATTAACAAAAGGAACGCATTCCACCGCAGCGATGAGGAAAACAGTGCTCAGCGCCTTGGCCCACTTGAAACAAATTAACATTTAAATGAACTTAAAAGTAGAAAGCGGATTGTTATGGAAATTATATATAATATAATAAATAATAAAATACTTTTGTATTGTTGGAATGTTAAAAACACTGGTAAAATAATTACCAAAATTACAACTACATTGTCGTGTTGTAATACCGTTGATTACGGGCAATTGAACAACAAAAACACAAGCGAAAACCACTACCAATTCCGAGGGAAAATAAATAGGACATTAATATAAGTCGATGAGGACATCCGAGGCATATATTTAATCAATCATGTTTTCGGCGTCTTTACATAAGTAGTTATTTTTACATATAAACTCAGCTTTGTATAAAAACCGGCATTAAACACAACTTTTGGGGTATAAATTGCTATTGCTACAAAAATTCGTTTATAGGAAAAAAGATTATTGAAATTATAAAAACCAATATTTAAATTACTTTATCTCATTTAAACGGTGACGTCAACTGCAGAGATGCTTTTGTATTCGCTTATTGCGACAACAGGGAATTCATTTTTATTATTCACTGTTCGTGTTTATAATTAGTACTTTATGGGTGCATTATTGTAATTGAATAATTCATCTCGATTTACAGAAAATCTTGCCACGGTATAAAAAGAAGAAGAAGAAGCTACGTAAGTCGTTATAAATGATATTCAGCTAGGAGGGTTAATTTAAAAACCAATTCCGATATTGAAACTAAACACTTAAATCGCGATACTAGTGCCCAGATTGACATCTTCTTGACGTTTGATTGTCTAGTTTAACACTATGCTTACTGAGATTCAATCCGATGTTTAATAAATTATAATTGAGATTACGAAATATTACACAAAACTTCGACATTGGAATTGGCTTGTTATTAGAATTAGCGTCAAGAGTAACCCTACAGACGTGAACGTGAAGATAGAGAGGTAGAGCTAACAAAGCAGCCCGTCTGGGGAAGTACCCTCCACCTCCCAGAAAACCGCAGCCAAATAACATCTCCGTAGAGGGTAGTCGTGTTCCTGCGTGTAAGTGAGGTCACCAGCAAACTCCTAAGAAGTTGCTGTGTCACAGTGATAGGCTACTGTAACCGCATTACATCAGGTGGTACCATATGCTTGTATGCCTCCCGACGCTGCACAAAAAAAAGTATAAATCTAGAAGTCGTTTTACGATATAAGTCATAAAAAATAAAATAAATAATCTTAAAAAACTAGTATCTCAAACCGCTCATCTAGAGTTCTAGACAGTGAGTTAAAGGCGCTCAGTTTATTGCAAATGATGTCTAGTGTAATTCAAATTCGAGGAATACGTCGAATTTCCAGTCACGTTGTATAAAAAGCACTTAAATTGAAAATCGTCTTCGGACGTGCACGAACCGTAAATCATATCGATAAAATCGGGCGGACACGGGGCGAACGTCGCCGCGGCCACTGGCTAGTGAATAATAATTAAGTATGTAACACAATCAGGCCGCGGTCCTCACGTACGCGTACGGGTACGGCAGGCTGGCCGCCGACGGCGACCCTTCTCAACGCGGACACTCTCTAATTAACTTTGTACGATTCGATTTGATGCCGCCGCGCGACGCAATCGTTTCAATATACGTTTATCCAGTGGCAACCCTTGCTTTCTCGCGTCAATCTCGCTCGCGATCAAAAATAAAATTGTGTTACTGGACATTTATGAAATGTTTGACGAATAAATTCAATTAAAATATTTCCATTTGCAGCTTTTCAATTATAATCGGAAAGGATTTTGGAGTTTGTAAACTGGTTCACGTGAAATAATTGTTTGTTAAACTCAGCTAAAACCAAATGTATCAAAAGTTCGGCTGGGAGTTCATTCGGCATACTGGAAGCGAGACGGTAGTGTGCGTTTCCAAAGAAGTTGTTTATAGACTCTATGTCGAGGTTTTCCCTAGGGACTGCAACACGAGGTACTTCAAAGGTTTTTAATTAATACGGTCGGCAACGCACGAGTAACATCCCTGGTGTTGCAACTGACCGTAGGCTAGGGTAATTACTTACCATCAGGCAGATCATACGCTTGGTTTTCACCTCAGTGCTATAAAATAAATTATACGTTAAAATGTAAGTTCTGACATATTATCTGACATATAATGAAAATATTAAATTAAAGTATGTAAACGATACTGCCTTTAGTGAAAATACGGTAGATTCAGAATTGCACTGTAGACCCCACATAAATAAACTTGCTAGTGAGTTCAGCTCACCACACGTGGAGAATCAGACTAGCCTATTTTAGTTACTTTCACAGCATTGTGTCGTATGGTATACAGTTGTGAGGTAAGGCGGCTCATATTAAAACAATTTTTATCTTACAGAAGGTAGAAGAGAAGAAGTTTGAACGCCATAAGTCGCAAATCCCTACGCTTTTACTGAAAAATGCACAATTCGATAATAAGTATATTTAAATAGTCAATAGATTCAAGTGCTATCTTGTGAAACACGTGTCGCAGACGACCAGAGCAACCAGGTCATCAGCTGTGGCGGACGCATGCAGTTCCTGTTACAAGATGGCGGGCGCGGGGTCGCAAAGATGACCGCAACTACCGATGTAGAGCCAAGCAGATTAACCATGCCAAGCCAGTATCACTAGCACCACTGGGTAGTGGGTGGTTGCCGGCCAGGGCTAACACGTATGAACTATAAAGTACTTATTCGAAGAAGTTTAAATCAAATTACCATTTCGATATTTTAGTTAACAAATAAGTGCATCATATTATACTTTTAAAAGTGCTTTATGCTATGCTACTTTATCCTTTAGGCGCACGTTCAAAACATACACGTAAACAAGAAATAATGTGGAACATAATTATGGAATTAGCGATTTGACCAATGGTTATCGAAGTAAGATTTGTTGATTAGTGAAGTTGCCATTCAAGTGAATGTAGATAGTTTGACAACACCATATACAATTCAAGGCATCATACTCATATTATAGTCACCAAACGAAACAATTTTGTACACGAAATAATCACTACCCAAACCCCATTTCCTGGAAGGTTTAGATAATGACCATCGTTTACTAAAGTATTATCTTGTAATGTTAGGTAGGTAGTTGTAGGGCAGAGTTACTCACCGTCAGGCGTCAGGACACGCCGAACATAAAAGCGCTGTATCTTTTAAAAAAGCGTCATGTTTTATAATGCCAGACCACAGTCTAAGTTATAATCTTTAAAAATGTATTAATGACTCAAAATTTAATACTAATTACAATCCGCATATGATTTCAAATCTCAATCTAAAAAAAACAACTCAAAATATATCCTATAACACTAATTAAAACCTCTTTTAAGCATAATTACGCGATGACTAAGGATATAGAGATAAAATATGTATCGAGTCAAATCATTATCACATAAAATTAACAGATCCGTCCACACATTATACATTCAGTTAATTATACTGATTATAAACCAAAATTAATTAGCCTTGCATGTTAAAACTGGTTAGTAGCTAATTATCCGGCACATCGTTTATGAATGTAATAAGGGGCTCAATTCTCTCTGCCTATCTCACGATCTTGAGATAGGAAATAGCCTATGGAAAACAGAACAGAGAGATTTGTAGGAACCGAGCAATGAATGTCAAAGAAGCGTTTGAGTTGTGTAAAGATTGAGCCATCGTAGCGTTGAGATATTTAAGCGCTAAAACACTACCTTTTGGTGAGAGAGCCTTTATGCACTTATATTATACCTATATAGTCTATCTATCCATATATATATAGTCCAAATTACACACTTCGCTCGCTTCTTTTACATTTATAGCCCTTCTCGTGCACCCTCGCCGGTTTCTAGGGCTCCTGACATCACCTTCTTATTAACACACGATCAATTTGGTCATGGTCGGTAAGTCTTGGCCTTCCTCGGCTCCTATATCTTTCTATTTTCGCGTTGTGTATCTGTTTCGTTATTATTTCTTCGTGCATTGTTTCTACATGTACGAACCAACGGAGCATGCCTTTCAGGCCAACTCTATTTCTAATATTATTGCGAACACGATCTACAAGCGTTACGTCACACGCCACGAAGCTAAATAACAAATATTATATAGGCAAGTGATTTATTGGTTAGGACCCACAAGTTATTTGACGTGAAGATATGACGTGATATTAGATATAGATAGATATTAATAATATATTCATGTTAGTCTGTAAGCTTACGGAAAATACTTATCTATATCTCTACCACTCTCGTGGAAATATGCTTATCGGTAAGACCTTTATTGTCAACATAGTGTTTATAATAAAATTAGCGTGGAAAACACTGGCCTCTCTATCAGCAATGGAGGAATTTGCTCTAAATCCCTCCGATTGATTGATGAGACACTCGAAACCTAACTATCGGGTGGCCATGGGTTAATGTGGAAACCAATACTCGCCTGATGTAATCCAAAGATATCAGATAAATATTACATTTGGAAGATAGCATTTACACACAGGTTCAGCAAGTTCAGGAAGAAGGGGAAGGCCCATGAACGCTTGGAATACATTAAGTATTGCTCGCGCAATGCAACTATGCCGCTAACACAGCAACTCCTTATATAGGAGCTTACTGCCATGCAATTCTCTAAGCGACTCGTAATGGCTGTTTGCGTCGCTGTGATCACAGATGTCACAGCTTTGACATCGTCTACTGCGATCACGGCTTTTTATTTGGTATTCTATAAGACTGTAAGCGTACGCGAGGCTGTTTGCCTTGTAGAATTCCAATTCCAAACGCAGCCTTGCGGCGCTAGTGTCGCACAACCATGAAAAGCGACACTAAGGAATTGCAATTTTGTGTTCAAGGCTATAACAGCCGATGTTTCCGAGGATGTAAGGATGTTAGCTCTTACAGAATTGCATGGCTAGTCACTCACTTGCACGAACACAACAACCCTCCACGGAGTTGTTATTTGTGTGTGGTTTTCTGTGAGGTGTTTCCTTTCTTAAAATTATCGTATTACCTACCACTATATAGGCGTTAGGTTAGTTTTTGCATTGAAATCCATAGCCAAATCCTAATAATAGGATATCGATTGGAAATATTAGATTCTTAAACTTTTACAAGGCAATCTTCAAAATCCGTGGATCCGAGATTATATGTTGAATAAACAAAACGAATTCAAATTATTCTTAAACCTTCCTCATATTTAGCTATATTTCTCACGCCTGCTATGAAATAACGCGTGCCGAGTGTGTGCTATAAATAATTTCACTGCAGTAACATTTCCACCATGGTGGATTTCCTCTAATGTCGCGTGTATTAAGCACCAATCTAAACATTTTGACGAGCTCGGTGGCGCAGTGGCGAAACGCGCTGTTACTTTGACACCAACGCTCGTGGTTTCGAGTCCCACACAGGACAAACATTGGTGTGCACGAACATGTCTGTTTGTCTTGGTCTGCGTATTTTATAAGAGGTAGGGCGCATCGAAGCGGCCGGTCTGGGGAAGTACCTCCACCTCACAGAAGACCGCAGCCAAATAACAACTCCCTCTGGATGTTGTGTTCCTGCGTGTCACCAGTAAGCTTCCATGGAGTTGCTGTGTTAACGGCAGAGGTGGCATAGCGCGAGTGATACTTAATGTATTGCAAGCGTTTATAGGATACGGTAACCGCTTTACATCTGGTGGGCCGTATGCTTGTATGCCTCCCGATTTTGTATAAAGAAAAAAAAACATGCGCTACTATTTTTAATTACATATTTAATAGCTTGCTAGCTACTTATCAACTGTATTCAGTCAATCTGTTCAGTCAAAAGAAAACGCAGACTAAAAGATGGTAATGTGATAATTTCTTACCACTTCTAACAGTATTCCGTAGGTATACGTAATAACTCTGGTATCATAGACAAATAGTACGAGTCGCGGTCAAAATCGACAGAATTAGGACGGACGCCATATGGTCTTACTTACCAACGCTCGACAAGGGTTTTTAATGACTCTAGTCACCTGGATGTGCTAGGAATATCTCTCTTATCACCCATGTTGTGTTGTCCCAGACCGTGTGAGCCGAAAGAAAACACGCAATATGGAGGTCATAATAAATGATGAGTGCCTTTAGGAATACATCAGCAGTAAAAGAAATATTATTCCTCCGAATTCGCTAACGTTGTACATTAAAATTAACATACAGATACATGTTAAATTATGGTTTAGACTGCCACACGCTGCGAGGGTAATGTTTGCATAGTAATAAAACCTTAATGTAAAAAACATTGCCGTTAAAATCTACCTACTGTATGCACGCATGAGCAATAAATAAATGTTTCCCCTTCAAAACTACATTATGGTTGGGCTATTATATTCTCAGTAGCCTTAGGCGATACGTGGTAGGTATTTTTACAATTATTATAAGATCCTCAATACATTTTTTTATATTTTTAAGGCGAGATTACCGAGCGCCAGAGGATTCGGTTCTTACTCGCTTCTTTAACATTCAAAGCTCTTTTCATGCACGCTCGCCGGTTTCTAGGGAAAGTGAAAGAATTACGAAACAGATATACAATGGCGAAAGTGGAAGGGCGCAGAAGACCAAAACTCACCTACCATGACTAAATTGGTCGTGTTTTATCGGAAGGTGATGTCATGAGCCCTAGAAAAAGGCAATCGTGCACTTTTTATATTTCACGATTTTATGTCACCTAACCAATATTCAGGTACATTGTTGTTCGGTAGTTCATAGCAAAATTTTAAATTCTACTATTATACCAAAATATGTTTGTTTGTAACAAACACAGTAGAAAAGTTACCAGTAAAATTAAATCTTCGTGTAATAATGAATGCGGCTTGGTAACAATTGAAAATCCGTTTCCATGGTGAATCGGAGCAATCGTTCCTCGCGGTGGGTAACTGAAATGGGATTAATTAAAAATATAACCTTCTGTAGCCCCTGGTTCCGTAATTAAAACCAAGTAAATGAAACCAATTCCAAGTTTCCATTTACAATGAAGAAAGATACCCACAGACAGAGTACCTACGAACAAAAAACTTAAAAAATATTTTTAACCGGGTTTCTTGTGAATAACATTTACTTATTTATCAAATCGTATTAGCACACATCGTGTCATCCATTCTAAAGAAAACCGATGAAGTGCATCTAGACTCGCAAACCTAGGGTTCCGTAGTTATTTGACCACTAGTTATATTAAAGAACTAGTGGTCAAATACAATTTTATCAGATACATGGATAAATAAGATTAAGAAAAAAGAGCCCAACCCCTTTTAAAGTCAGCAAGCAAACATGTGTATGCACACAAACGTTTATCTTGTATGGGAATCGAACCTACGAGCCTTATGTTTAAAGCCTTTGATAACTCGTCAGTATAAACTCCGAAGTGTCGAGTTGGCGTACTCTTAACTGTACTCATAGGAATAAGTCGCTCGCTTTACGGTAATATAACTTATTATTCCATGACTGTTTGAAAAACAGGTGCAAGTTATAAACTTAAACAAAAGTATTTTTAATATGTTCTATTTCTCTTAGAAACTTTTCAGACAGTCCATTGTAACATAAAATAAATTCGCTTTCTGAAGCGAGCGCGTCGTTAATTAAAATCATCAGAAAATATGTATACGTGCTCTCGAAGCTAAAATACTTTAAATATTCGCAGATCTACAAAGACGGTGGTTTTACGGCGACGGTAGATATATATATATATTAAATACATACATACTAAACATCAGTGCACTTTTTTATAATATCGTCAAAATCTTTTATACGACTGCCACAATTTCTTTTGGATTTCGGACACTCTTGCGGCCATCGATACGTCTTAAATTGGCTAATTATCGACAGGCAATTTGATCTGAACTACTTTGTACGCTTCCGCTGCCGATTAGTTCGTGCGAACTACTGCCGGCCGGCACCCAACCACTACCGTTCGTAGATGCATGCCGCCTCTGCCATGGCTGCCCCGGTCGTCTCTGCCTCGGCTGCTGCGGTCGTCTCTGCGTGTGTTAGTCATCTAAAATGTGAACCGCAAGCACCCGCCACGATGCTGTCCTGGCTTTCCGGTCGTCTCTACGACACGTGTTTCGCCTTTCCACAAGGCATCCTCAGGCGCTGTAGATGTGCGCAGCATGTTATTCCAATCATGCATCGGCGGCATATATCTACTAACGGTAGTGGGTGGGTGCCGGCCGGCAGTAGTTCGCACGAACTAAACGGGAGCGGAAGCACACAAAGTAATTGCCTGTTAATTTGACTGTCGCAAAGAAACGCCTGAATCTACAGTCAGAACCCGTTATATATGTTTTCCCGTACATTTCGCGGTCGTATACGACCACCCGGGTTTCGAAGGGTTAACCAATTATAGGCGAAACATAGCATATTTTCACTTGCATTCAATAACTTTGTAGTTATAATTTCAAATAACTTATTGCATTTTAGCGATATTAGATAGAAACGTAATGGCATGTAATGTGAATTGCTCTACGTCTCGTTCATTTGAAAGCCCAAGCTATCTTAAAGTACGAGATTCGATTCCCGGCCCGTGTTGTTCTTGTTGCTCGCTGTCATCGCATACCATTGGCAAGAGCACTTTTTTGTCATTATTGCTTTTCATGGGCAGTGACCGGAAATGCAAATTACTTTCTTACTCATCTTTGTGAAGGTTTTGAAATGGGTTAACGTGCAACAGTAGTCTTATATACCACGCCAACAATGATTTACAGATGTCGACCAAAGCTGGGTTTCCTTAATAATAATATAAATGCGAAAGTAAAACTGTCTGTCTGTGTATGGTTACTTATTCACAGCTAAACTATTAAATAGATCGTAATGGGTTCGGTGTTGAGGTTTTTTTTTATACTATGACGGAAGGTATACAAGCATATGGCCTACCTGATGTAAAGCGGGTACCGTAGCCTATTAACGCTTGCGATATATTAACTATCACTCGCACGATTCTTCCTCTGCTGCTTACACAGCACCTCCTTGGGAGCTTACTGGTGACCTCACTCACACGCAGGAACACAACAACCCTCCGGGGAGTTTGTTATTTAGCTATGGTTTTCTGTGAGGTGGACTTCCCCAGACGGGCAACTTGATGCGGTCTGTGTCTGTGATCTCAAGAATGACATGGCCATTTACCATCAAAACGAGATTTACCCCAAGCGCGTAAAGTCGTGAGCAGACGTTAGTATTTAATAAGATACATTTCAAATAATAAGAAATAAATATAATGAGACGTTATGAAGTTCCTCTACCTTTCACAAAGCACCAGCTATATAATATCTATATATTCATAAAAATGTCTTCAACAGTTCATAATATTCACACGACCTCACACGAATAAATAAGTTTATCAGGGAACTTATGAGGAAAAGCCCCTTTCGAATGATACTCCATGTGTTGAAAATGAGGATGGACTTCGGCCATCGCTTTACATCAGGCGGGTAGTATGATTGTTTACCAGCGCATGTAGCTAGTATCAAAAGTAAAAATTATTTTTGCCATTACTTAACAAAATACCATATACACTACCGAAACCGGTTAAGCCGTCTTCGAGTTATCGGTGAAAATAAAAACAAGCACAAACGCAACGAATACAGAATCTCTTTTCTTGAAGTCGATATGAAATTGTTAGCATGGAGGAAATCAATCGTGTCAGTATATACAAATGTCTACTTTGATTATTCAAACAAAGAAGTCAATATCTTTAAGATAACAAATGAAGAGGTACCGAGTACTAAAGGGGTTTGTAAGCACAGAGTTCCTTTCATTCGCTGTAAAAGATAAAAACTAAAGTATTATTGCAGTGCCGAGTTTGCCCGAGGGGCTTGCATTGAGTGAAAGAATGCAACTTGGTTCCGTGCCCCTTTGTGCGTCGGGCGGTTAGTGCAGCGCTTTGTGCAAATTTCGCCTTTACGATGAGAGCTTTAAGAACATAATAGTGTTGGCAAAGCGCAAATTGGAAGGTAGAGTGTTGTAAAGTCCGTGTTCTGTGTAGCGCAAACCTAGGATGACACGGAATAGTGTCAGCAACAGGGCAGAATTGCTTCGAAACTAGGACAACATAGTCGCAAGGAGATACAGATGCGAAAAGAACGACCAACAACGTATTATTAATGCTGTAGAACTCGCTTATTGTAAAAATAAGACATGGTACGCGTATATTTAATTAATATGTTTAGGCCTTTAACCATTTACCTAGTAGATTTTACTAGTATTCCAAAATAATTATTCTCATTAAGTTGTGTGATGTTGCACTTACTTAAGCATTCGTCGTCATTCATGAAGTGTCTTTGTTAGAAAGTAATCTAAAAACTCCGATACGACATAAAGAAGTGTGAAACAGTGAAGAAATAAAAAATATACCGTACGTCATCGTAACACCTGGCCTGCCTTACATTATTAGCTGGTATCTACATAATATTGTACTAGTACCGCATAATCACAGAGAGATTTGACGTGGGATGGATATTCCTGTTGATGACACATTTAGGGAAAATAAGAAAGATTTATTGGCGTGCATTAAAAAGCAAAGGGAATTATTCGCCTAATGATAATTAATGTTCCGGGGCTAGGTTTTGTCGCCTTTGTCCAAAATCCGGCCGCATATTTCTAGAAGTTTTGGCTTGTAAAACGTTTTCCAGAGTGTTTTCGCACTGTGAGAATTCTGTGCATGTAAATAGCCCATTTCCTCCGGACACACAATGTTTGTGTCTGCTACATTAACTTTACTGTTCGAAAGTTTCTACGAATTCACACAAAATACGTGCTTATATTTTTTCTTTCTAACATGGTACACATACGACTGCTTTCTTATTTTGTCATTTGATTTTTATTCGTCATTTACGTTGCTCGCGTAGTTCTTGAAAAATAACTCTTGCCCTTTCATTAGATTCATGTTCTATATTTAACCAATTGCATCAAAATCTGTTCAGTACCTTAGCCGTGATTGCACTGCCATTGCCATTGCAACGATAATTTAATATATTTATATATCCGCTAATAAAAGATGACGGTAGGGGAAGAAAACATATATTTCAATTTCTGGCAAGCTGGGAAAAGTCTACTATTCAAATATTTATGGCGGCGATACGCATTTAAAATGTGTGACACGTGTCGATCTGCCTGTCACGCAGCAAAATAAACATCTTTCATGAACTGGAATATATTTTTTACATTAAAAAATGTAGGCGGTATAACGATAATATTAAACAAAACTATAACAAATTTTACAATATCTTTTATAGATTGGTGTAAAATATGTTAATATATTTTTAAAGGTGGAACACAAAATTTATTGCATTTGGATAGTAAGAGTGACGTCAGAAATATCCCGCAACATCATAATTATGTAAATTGCAACTACAAGTAGATGTAGTTAGATGTTAGCGTGCATGAATAGTGTGCTTAGATGTAGTTAGTAGTGTGTACAAATAGTGCGCTTAGATGTAATTGTAGCGTGAATAGTGTGCTAATGATACTAATGGACTGCGCAGAAAGATAAAAAATGCAGGTATAAACATAGCATTTAAAAAAAATACGTAAGATAAATTAGACACTACCAAAGTTGGACAGCATTTGCATAATAATATATTATATGGGCAATCACTTGTCTCTATGTGTGAACTTACATCCAACGGATGTTAATAAGACGTTTATTTTAATTTATTACCAGATTAAATCGAAAGCAATTAATTACCGTAAAATTGAATAATAGTAATATATTCATTTCTATATGTATATTTCTTGTTTCGAATCGAAATGCAATGTCTCATTTCGATGATTTTTACAACGATTGATTAATCTCATACCTGCGATTGTTACAATACACATATATCTAGATTGCAATATAACGACCGCTGTTCGGACGGCTAAACGTGTTGACACAATGTAAAATGAAATTGAAACCTATCGAGTGTAAATAGCTGTTGATTAATAAGTATAAACTCACATGGACCGACTTTATGTATTCTGGTGTTAGTGGTTACTTCAAAATAACTACTTATCTTTCGATATAACTTGCATTTCTTTCCTTTGTATTCAATGACTTACAATCATAATTATGACGAAAACTCGCATTATCTTCAATTATTCTATGCTATAAGGATCATAAACACATGTACTATCACAAAAAAGTAAAATGAAAAATGACCACAGATATTACTGTTGAGCCTTAATAAATGACAACATCGTATAACAAAAGAGTAATAATAAGCTCCACGTGTAACTGAAAATTCTGACGACTCGAAATAAAATATTGGGAACGTGAAATTTGATGAAATACATGAATTTATAATTCTATATATTATTGCAAACATCATCCAAATACGCCTATATCTTCAATAAAACCAACGTCAGTAAAAATTATATTTGAATGAATTGTGTTCGATTTCAAGGTACATATTTAAATATATTTTTTTGTCAAGTGTTTTATTATCAACTGAATCAACGAGAAACCAGTTGAGAATGCGCAAGCTTGCATTGCCAGAGGAACACCTGGCTCGTCAATTATATAACAATTCATTTTTATTTTGACCATGTTCCTTAAGAGATAGGGACGGTGTTCCTGAACATTCCTATTCTACTTTTTATGCTGAATCCGAATCTGAAGTCAAAATTCGAATATTCGAAAAAAACGCACACACAGACAAACATATAGATTTCATATAGGAACGGTGCTCCTGAAAATGTTTCAATCAACTGACCTAATGGGAACAAAGGGATTGTCCTCAATGAAATCGGATTTACATTTTTGTTTTTTATTTCGTAATTTTAAATGTTTGATGATGAACTAAGAACAAAACTTGATCAAATATACACGAAAATTGTATAAGAATTACAAACAACGATCATTATACGAACAATGACAATAAAGTTGATTAAAAAGTTTCTCTAACAATCTTAATTAAAAGTTGTTAAAAAACTTTCTTAATGATTTCATTGAAGATTTCACAATTTGTTAAATTAGGAAATCTTCATGAAATTTACATGAGACTACGACACTTATTTACCTTGGCAGACACGACACTCGCATTTGGTCATGGCTTTTCGGAAATATCGGAAACAGGCATAAAAAAACTTGAATTTACCTCCCTTCATGTAAAGCTAATAATTTCACGGACACTCCGTGTACCAAATCTAATCTATATATATAAAAGGAGAAGCTGACTGACTGACATATCAACGCAGGGCCTAAACTATAAGGGTTAGAAACTTGAAATTTTGCACAGGGGTTCCTTTTATAACGTAGGGGAGCACTAAGAAAGGATTTTTGGAAATTCATCCCCTAAGGGGGTAAAATGGGGGTGCAAATTTAGTATGAAACTTTGCCGTTTTTGAAGTTATTCGAATGAAATTCAGCATGAAAGTTCTTTACTGAAAGGCATGAAACATGACTAAAATATTTTTTTCAAAATTCATCCCTTAGGGGGTTAAACGGGGGCGCAAAGTTAGTATGAAACTTTTCCGTTTTTGAAGTTATTCGAATGAAATTCAGCATGTAGGTTCTTTATTGAAAGGCATGAAACACAAGTAAAATATTTTTCTCAAAAATCATCCCTTAGGGGGTAAAACGGGGGCGCAAAGTTAGTATGAAACTTTGCCGTTTTTGAAGTTATTCGAATGAAATTCAGCATGTAGGTTCTTTATTGAAAGGCATGAAACACAAGTAAAATATTTTTCTCAAAAATCATCCCTTAGGGGGTTAAACGGGGGCGCAAAGCTAGTTAAATAATACTCGTATAGAGTACTGGAGTAGAATCGTCGGTATCAATCCAATCCATGAAGCAACCCCACCTCTGCTTGGTTGCCAAGACATTATTCTAATAGTTCAATTTCTATCCCTTTTGAGAAGAACAAAAGTGCAGACAAATACGTTTCCCTTTTCGTCATTTAAATATCTCTCTCAATTACAATCATCTCTTCAAAATACTACATGATTCAGTTGCAAAATTGACTCCAAAACATTTGATGATTAAATTCAGCTGCAAAAATCTCCCACACACGCAAATAAACCAGAAAATAAAAGCATTTGGAAAACATCGTAATTTTCGTTCAAAGCCATTTAATTTAAGCACAGTGCGCTGTGGGAGGGACTAATCTGATTTATATCTCTAGGCCGTATTTCTCCTTTATACTCTGCCCCACACAACCTCAGTAATTTGTTGGAAAACATTCAGTTAAGTGCATTTTTTTTCATTTAGAAGTTACGTTGCGGCTTGCCATTATTGAGCTCATTAGCGAAAATTGTTTTTGGTTTTAGTTTAAATTAAAGTAAACCAAAAAAATAATACTACAATCGTCAGACGTGCTAACAGCAGATCACGCTTAACACTCAAACTACGATTGTAGAACTTATCACGAACGGCATAAGAACGGTACAATGGTCAAAGTGTAAAGCTTGAGCTGCACTTAGCTGTACCTTCTTACTTGTTAAAAAACGAAGTATGTAGATTAATTCACAATTTCTTTTATTCAAATATGCGGCATGTAATTCTTGAAAATACACTACGGTGTTCTCTTTAATATGTACAATTGTTTGTGTATCGGGTTGGCCTGTTCATCAATCTCCAGAATGTACTAAGATTAACCATGATCATCATTAATTTATTCTAAATACCCTAATATATACAAAGGACTATTATATTACACTTTAATTTTATATACATAAATCTTTCGTATGGTCTACGCATACTAAACCTCCCTAAAGTCCCAAAGAGAAGGCTAAAAGGAGTTTGTATTACAGTAAATAAATGTTTGTATTTTATTCTAAGAAAGTAATCCATGTGTAATAGGAGGCAACCCTCGTTACGCGCCAATCCCCTGACCCCGGCGACGACGTGTTATTTATCCTTCTCCAAACGCTTTTTACGAGCACAATATCGAGGTTCGATTTTTATCCCGCCTTGGGGAGAGATAAAAGGATCTTAGTGCCTCGACGCTCCGTATTTGTCTATATCTATATTTTCAGACGCATATAAGAACAAAATGCCATACAATTTAAACCACAACTTAAATTTAATTATATATATTATAAGCACAAGTAGCTAACAAAATTTGCTGTTAAAGCCCCGCCCGCACTCTAAATTATTCATGGTCCGCGAGGCATATAAATATTACTGGAGACAGTTGGGCGCGCTAATGAAACAAGATGCTAACTCGGCGAGCTGTGCTCAAATCTTGAAATTATTCCAGCCGCATCTCCGAGCCCGTGTCTTTACGTTCGTCGCCATTATTTAAAATTATTTTTAATTGAGTAAACGCCAAGGAAAACACGACTGCTCTCCGGGTTAATTACCTTGGCTACGAGTATTCTAAAAGCTTTTGGGACAATGAAAACAGTATATTTCGCGTAAAAGCCGTTTTAGGGATTCTTAGAAATAAAATGACACGCGAAAATCGTAATACAACAATGAATCGTAATGAAATCTGTTTTTTACGGTTTCATCAGAACTGAGCAATTTTAACCTCGTTTTCATTGAAATTCACATTTCATCCGAACACAAAGGGTTCGGCCTCTTCGCAAAATGTCAATTGTGAGAAGGGTAGCGGTCCGGTGATGTTATCCCGGTAGCCCGGTAGCGCAGACACATGTAGGAGATGGGACGAGCACACATGGCGCGCAAGTGTGTGCACTGGAAACCCATCGGAGTAACTGAATAATGCATGAGGAGCAAATGCTTTAAAAAGTTAACAAGCTTTCCCGAGTTTTCCTTTGTTCTGATATTTACAGAAAATCAAATTGATTCAGCACTGGAAAAATATGATTGAATGTTCACCGTCCAACAAACCTTCATATCTACTGATATTTATGAACTTCCGGTAATGCATACGGCGTTTTATTTGTCACTTTGAAGAGTGTGGCCTAAATGCAATTATACAAAACAAATACGATAGATGAACTAATAAACGTAATCTCACATACTAAGAAAATTATTTATCTCATGAAGACCCTTCTCGAAACTATATACTTAGATGTGCAGGGATATAAGTGTAACCAGGGAAAGTAGTCTGTTCCGGCTACGTATTACTCGCTACGGATAGCCAGCCGATAACAGGATTAACGCGCCCTCCCGTGTCGTTACCTTCTAATTCGCACGCCAACTTCCTACACACCACACTCCAGCGCGCTAATGCTCTCCTGGTAATTCACATGATATTCACTTAGTGCCCTGCCCCTTAATGTTTTTGTCGAACAAAATTTTACCAATGCGCGTGCGTGTATTATTATGTATTAAACTCTCTTATGGTTGAATACGGAGAAGACGTTAGTAATACAATAATGTTTCGTTTAGTCATCCAGGAAAACAGGGAAAATGATCACTCGCACGTGGCCAAAGCTCGTAATGACGATGACACCTGTATGAAAATCAAAAAATTTGGTAATAACCAATTCATATTGAATTAAAAGTGCTCTAATACTTTCTCAGCTCTTTCAAAGGTAAAGTATGCGTGTATAAAGCGTTACTTTTTGCGAACGTGATATTGGCGCTGGCGGCTGAAAAAGTTAGGCTGAGCCTGTATCTCTCCGAGGAGTTAGTGATTTCAGGTGCATCGTTCATGGTCGAATAGCTTAGTTCATAGTCCATCGACTATACGAGGAGGGCTGCTTATGAGTTCGCTGTCGTCTATAATTTCCCTCAATTAGTTATAATGCCTTGGCTACTTGATTGCGGCTTTTAATGAGGTGAGGTAAGTATTTCGAGATGCTTTGATGAGCCCTACCTCTCTTAATATGTATTTTGACACAGTCAGTATATATATATATATATATATATATATATATATATATATATATATACATATATATATATGCCTTTTTGGTTATTATGTGTATTAGTCGTTATGCTTATGCGCAATTCAGTGTGTTACGTCACTACGTCATTCCGTGATTTTAAACTTTATATTTATTTGATCATGGATAAACCAAATCGCTACAGAAAATTGTAAAAAATAATTTCGATTTCTTATGACTTTCACGCGTTTCCAAAAACAGTTTCAACAAAAGATTGGATTATAGCCTATATAGTTGAATTTTATTTTATTATGGTTGAAGTTGATACAAGTCGCATTTTATAGTCAATTCCATTCATGTTATTTTCCATTTAAATCAGTTATTCGATTTCATTTTTATGACTAACATATAAACGTAAGCCCAGAAAGTGTTTTAAATGTTTGTAAGGTATCTGGCGCATGTTCTAGAAACATCGAGTCAGTAAATTGCGTGTGCAGTAAATTAAAGTGTTTAATTGACACCGACGCTACTTCCACATTATAAGAAAAACATTATTATCATAATGAATGAGGTAATTTGATAAATCATCGCTGCTAAAATTAAAACATCGTCAACATTGAAAATGAACCTCGAATATAATTTTATAATTATAGAAAATAAAGTCGAAGCCGCCGGGAGTCGTGAAACGTTTACGACAATAAAAAATGGTAATGTATTAACTTGATCACCGCAGTGGGTTTAACGAGCGGACGGGCAGACTTCCTCAATAAAATAATATAGTCTTCGAAACGATATTTGGAGGTTTAAGGCTAAAGCTTAAAATGGTTTACCACTAAAATCAAGCGAGAAATAAAAAATCAGAGATGTATTATTTTAGTAAACTTATTTTTTTTTTAATTTAACGTTTACAACGGCTTATATTTAAAGTACATGTTTTAAATTGATAATAAAAGTTTACAATGGCGCTAGAACTGAAGTAAAAAAAGGTT